>OX382368.1:4060000-5409166 GCA_947508005.1 Amphipoea lucens | reverse complement strand
TAAACTGGTCGTCGTACCTGAAAGCCACCGTTCCAGCTTATTAGCATATGCACCAATAACTTCCGTTCTGGGGCACCACCGTCGACAACATAGAGAAAGTACCTATTTAAATGTAGTAGTATTGACGTGATGGTACTGACCAGAACGGAGTTTACAATAAAACAAGCTTGCAGGGAAAAGTAGAAAAAATACAACTTTTTTTTATTTTTTATTGCCGAATGGGGCCGCTCTTGACCCCGATCACGCCTAATGGAAAGCGATGGATGAGGTCTATGATGGAACGAGCGTGCCCAGAAGATGCCTAAGGCACTGGAACTCCCACGTATCGGCGAAACACAGCAGGCTACTTGACGCTGGACTCCGGTGGGAGGGTGGTCGCAAACCAGGCGAGCGTTAGCCCTACCACCGCAAGGAAAGAATTGGCCAGTCAAATAAGGTGTTCGGTGTACAACAGTAAAATCGTTAATAATTTAAAAGTAGATATATACTAATAATAAAGCTGAAGAGAGTGTTTCAACGCGTTAATCTATAGAACTACCAGTCAGATTAGAAAAAAAATTTTTTGGCATTTGAAAGCCCAAGCCGAGCAAACGTCGGACTCGCGCACGGAGGGTTTCGTACCCTTATCTCAAAAAACGGCAAAAAAATCACGTCTGTTGTATGGGAGCCCCCCTTAAATATTTTTTTTTTTTTTAAAGTGAATATACAACTAAATATTCTGTGAATATTTCAAGCGTCTACCTGTTGCCGTTATTAATATCGAACAAAAACGGCAAAAAATCACGATTGTTGTATGGGAGCCCCCCTTAAATATTTATTGCATTCTGTTTTTAGTATTTGTTGTTATAGCGGTAACAGAAATACCTACAACATCTGTGAAAATTTCAACTGTCTGGCTATCACGGTTCATGAGATACAGCCTGGTGACAGACAGACAGACGGACAGTGGAGTCTTAGTAAAAGGGTCCCGTATTTACCCTTTGGGTACGGAACCCTAAAAATGTCAGATTGGACGCTAAGTGACAACGAAGTAATAGCACGGGAGGGCGATGGCGATGGGATGCGACGCGATGGGTTGGGGGCCGAAATTTTACGCGGAAGAAGTCGCAGAAGCTAGTGGTACCTATATAGGAAGTACGAAGAACATGACTTGCAGTAATCTTCACACTTAATAATAATATGATAGGTACAAGTCATGTTTTGATGTTAACATTGAAACGAATTTAATAATAGCAAACTCCCGATAACTTTGACATTCTGACATTGACCTTATTCGTAATACTATCTTAATTACACGTCTTACTAATTTTGCGTTATGTATGTACAATCAGTGCAGCGTGCGGCCAAGGCGGCCCATTGTCCTCAAACCGTTTTTTGCCAAATTGTGTTTTCTCTTTTATTTTTAAACCTCATGAATTTTAAGTTAAAGGGTACATATACTTGTCGTTTTATGGATCCCTGTCCAACTAATATCATTTGTCTGTTATGCCCGTTTGGCACAATCATCTGTACTTATGGCCTTTTCCTAACTATGTTGGAGTTGACTTCCAGTCCAAATGGATGCAGCTGAATACCAGTATTTTACATGGAGCGACTGCCTATCTAACCTCCACAACCCAGTTACTGGGTAGCACGATGCCCCTTGGGAAGACTGGTTGTTAGATTTACGGGCTTCTGACGAGCTTCTGTCAAAGATAAATGACAACTGGGACCGGCTTAACGTGCCTTCCGAAGCACGGAAAGTTCTCGAAACGAAAAATCGTGATTTCTTCGGAATCAACAACGGGTTCAATGTATCTAATAATTTTGGATCGAATTTCTTGACTGTAACAAAAAAAGCGTTATCTTATGTTTACATATTATTTATTATATTTATAATTCTATCTAGATAGAATGCCCGTTCTTGCCTGTTCTTCTCCATAGGTACCTACGCTTTGGAATGGGCAACTAGCTTCATTTTTTCTGACTGACTGACTTCTTGACAATTCAAAAGTGCCTGTAAATGGTTTAATTGAAATAAATGCTTTGAGTTTGAATGAAAATCGTGGGAAAGTCATTATTTTTCGAAGTTAATTTTAAATTTTTAAACTTTTAAGCTACTTAGATTTTTTCCTTCTTTCGTAAATACTTTTAATAAAAAAAACCGTTCAAGTGCGAGTCGAACTCGCGCACCGATAGTCCCGTAATAGGTATATGTACCTAAATATAAATAGTTTATCACGGGTTTTTTTTGTATTGTTACTATGGGGATTGAACTTTTTTGTATGGAGACTGGCCTCGTCTCGGTTCGCCATTTTGATTATTTTTCAAAATGGCGTCGCACAATAATACCTATATAAACGTGTATATGTAGATAAAGGATATATAGAGAAACAAAAAATGTCATATAACATGTTATCTTAAAGTGTCACATTACCGAGATAAATAGAGTTAAAAATAGCTTTAATGAGTCCAAATGTTTTCATCTCATTATTTTAAAAACAAAAATTAACGCTGAACACCGCTTCGTCAGATGATGAATGATGTGTAACAAATATGATTATTACTTCAGTTATGTAATCACATCTAAATATTATTATTAAGTGCTAGCTGCGCCCCGCGGTTTCTCGATCCCGTGGGAATATCGGGATAAAAAATATCCTATGTACTTTCCAGGGACTACAGCTATCTCTATACCAAATTTCATCTAAATCGGTTCAGCGGTTTAGGCGTGAAAAGGTAACATACAGACAGACAGACAGAGTTACTTTCGAATTTATAATATTAGTATTAGTATGGATTTAAGGTGGTAGGACTTAGAAAGAGGGAATAAAAACACCTTCCTTTTTACCTTAACCTTTAGCGAAGCAATGCCATTCGCAAACAAATCTTCCTGACTATCTGACCGACTATTTGACAATTCAAAAGTGCCTGTAACTGGTTTAATTGAAATAAATGCTTTGAGTTAGAGTTTGAATACTATATTTTAGAAATGAATTTCGTACAATACAAAAAGTGTATTTTATTTCAATACCTAATATTGGCGTTTTTTTTTTTTTCAAAAAAATATAACTGAATGGAAAGCTGATTGAACGATTCTTCGTCAGTTATTTTTTCAATTCGAATAGCAATCCCAAACTGGAATAGCCCTGTAAAGCTTTTTACACATAAAAGCTTAGTTCCTGTGACAATTTGATCATATGATGATCAAATCCAGTTTTTCGTTTATTACGCTTGTTACTGATTCTACATTTACCGACCATCATGCAGTTTTACTGAACACAAAAACGTAACTTATCACAAACATACTTGAATATGATTTATGCAACATTGATTTTAGCCCAGTTTTCAATACACCTGACGCTAACTTTGCTTTATCGTACTTAATAAAACATGTTCAATCAGCTATATTACACAACACGACCGTTATTACAGTAAACAAGAAAAATTTTAATATTAAACCTTGGATTACTCCTGGCCTAATTCGGTGCATAAGACAGAGAGATAAACTTCATCAAAGATATACGAGGGACCCAGATAACCTCATCACTAAAGTCGCCTATACCAGATACAGGAATTTTTTTAACAAACTCCTAAAGGATTTAAAAAGAAGTTATGATAAAAATGAATTAAATAGAGCGGGAAAAAATAGCAAGCAACTTTGGAAACATATCAAAAACGTCACCTATATGTCAAAACAGCGCTAATCAAAACAATTTGATCATGCGATGCGCGGATCAATTCGAGTTTACTGCTTACTAATCCTTCACCTATCCTGTCAGCCAACGAAGTGAACAATTTTTTCGTAAATGTTGGAAAAACTCTTGCTGAGCAGATTCCAAAGCCTGACTGTGTTCAACCTTCTTCCCAAAAGTGTGAAAATAGGCGTACCCTAAAATCTTTTGCCTTGCAAGACACCGACGAAGGAGAAATTACCCTAATAATCTGTGGACTAAAAGATGACTGTGCTGTTGGATGGGATAACATTAGCAATAAGACCCAAATTATCCACAGCCGATGCAGTGCACAGTCAAATAGATTTTGTCTCAGAAGAACTTGATAAAGGAAACCTGACCCTGGGGATCTTCCTTGATCTGGCAAAGGCGTTTGATACAGTCTCCGTTTCGACGCTTTTGTAAAAATTAGAGGCCTTAGGAATAAGGGGAACGCCGCTGAAACTTTTTGCTGACTACTTAGACGATCGTTATCAATCTGTTAAAATTGACAATATTAGTAGCGACGAGCAAAAAACACAGGTTTTGGTGTCCCCCAGGGAAGTATTTTGTGCCTCACTCTTTTCCTGCTTTATATTAACGATTTGTGTAGTTTAAATATTAAACATGGCAAAATTATATCGTATGCAGATGACACGGCGTTAATATTCACCGCTAAAACAAATAGCGAATTGTATGAGTTTATGCTCAAATAGGTTTCAATACTGTGTCCAACTGGCTTCAAAGGAACTTATTAACCCTAAGACAAAATATATTCACTTCTCCATCCGCAAACCGCATCTTAATATTACTAACTCTCATCTGTATGCCCATCATTGCGGACTCAGCTCAGTCAGCGTATGTAAGTGTCCTTTTATTCTCAAAACATGTAACATAAAATATCTCGGGATTCTAATAGACGAGTCGCTCTCATTTAAACCACATATTGACAGTTTGTTTACAAGAGCGCGGAAATTAATTTTTGTTTTTAATAAAATGCGAGCAATTGCAGATAGAAAACTAGTGTCTCTAGTTTAGCTGGCCCTAGGTCAATCTGTAATACAGTACTGTATTACTTCATGTGGTGGAGCCCCAAAAACTTAGTTATTGCCTCTTGAAAGAGCACAGAGAGCAATTTTAAAAGTAGCAAACTTCCATCCCTTTCTCTATCCAACAGATCTGCTATACAAATTCTGTAACGTGCTGACTGTTCGCCAGCTTTTTATAACGCACTTAGTATTAAAACAGCACACCATGCTCTTCTTTAATATTCAAAGTACTAATAAGAGACGGAATGATATTGTATGTGAGTCGAATGCATCCTCTAAATATGTCTTTGTAAACAGATTCTATACATTTTTAGGCCCATTTCTATACAATAAATTAAATAGGAAATTAAGTATCTATAAATTAAATAATTATGACTGTAAAAAGATTATTCTGCAATTTTTACTTAGCATATCATACAGTGAGACAGAGGATTTACTCGTTGTCTGTAAATAAAACATGTTAGTCTTTTAAGATAATATTAGTTTTTAATTAGTCTTCTCAGTGTAAATTTTTATATTTTAAAGTACTAAGCATCTTTCTACCCTGAAACACAGGTTCTACCTAGTTCAGGCAAATGAGCAACTGTGACCTCTATAATTTTTAAGTTATGTTATTGTAAATCTGCACCATTTTTATAAATAAACGATATTATTAATATTATAATTTTCAATACGTTTGCAGTCAGAGTCAATTTGAACCTGTTTCCCCTGAAACAAGTGCGAGTCGGACTCGCGCACCGAGGGTTCCGTATAAAAGTTTAAGATTTTCGGAATATTTTTTTTATATGTGCTATAAAACATTGCTTCATGCCAAATTTCAATATTCTAGGTCGACTGGAACTACCCTTTAGGTTTTGATTTCCTTGCGAGTACTGACGAGTTTGAAAATATGCGGCTTAAATTGCTGTTTCTTTTGATTGCGTTGACATAGAAGTTTGATTTGGTTACTGCTCACAGGTATCATAAACCTAAATATTTGATATGTATTTCAATTTAATACCTTTACGCGTTCATGAGGAAAGGGGTAGTAAGTTTAAAATTATTAAAAATATTTTTATTATATGATGTAACTAAAAATGTACGGTTTTCGCAATTTTTCCTTTATCTGTGCTATAAGACGTTGCTTCGTACCAAATTTCGAGATTCTGAGTTCACGGGAAGTACCCTGAAGGTTTTGATTCCCTTGCGAGTGTCGAAAATTTGCGGAAATTTGCGTCATAAACGGCTATATTTTGATTGCATAGTCTTAGAAGCTTGATTTTTTCACAACTCCAAGGGACAGTAGACCTGAGTATTTGATATAAATTCCGACTTGATGCCTCCACGCGTTCCTGAGAAAAAGGGTCTTGACAGACAGACAGACGGACGGACATCAAAGTGATCCTATTAGGATTCCGTTTTTTCCTTTCGAGGTACGGAACCCTAAAAATGTATTGTAATAAAATCATAATACAATATAGAGGTCATTTTGCAGACGCAGTGTTTGTTTTTTCTTCCCCGTGTAGGTATATACATGCATTTATTTTGTTATTATTGTACTGTAAGCGGTCGAAACACGTCGTCACTCAAAACTTGTGGCTGAAACGAAAATGTAAGTTGTATATTAATTAATTACTAATATTAGGGCAACTACCAATGTGATTTTTTTAGTTCCTATAAGTTTATCTTGGACATTCATAATCAGCCTATAGATAATGTTCTCATTGCTGGGACACAGGCCTCCTCTCGGTGAGAGGGAGTGAGCCGTAATCCACCAACCGGGCACAGTGCGCGTTGGCAGATGTCACATTCTTCTTCTTCGAGCTTTTGGTTCTATAGGACATGCCGGTTTCCTCACGATGTTTTCCTTCACCGTTTTGAGAGCAGTGGTGATGAAATAATTTTTCTTAATCTTATTTATATATTGTGCATTAGCTGTAAGCGCTCCTTGCTACTGATTTTTATGTCCTCAGCAGAGTTCTTTATAATGTACTCGAGATAAGGAGACTGGCACCCTAATTGCGTAACACACTATCAATCGGAATCAGAATCATCTTGAAGCTAATTGCTAATACATTGCTTCATAAGTTCAAAAATTTGTCTGCTCAACACGTAAATAACGCAATGAATGTTATTGAACTGTCAAAATGAAACCGATCCCGATTTATAACATGTTACGCAATTGCCCCGCAGGAGACCTGAGGTACAGATTTTACTTAATATGGGCTCCTGTTTCCCATCTTTACATTTTTGAAATATAAACTGTATACATTTTAATACTTGTAGGGGAAAATACATCAATTTTATTATTATTATTATACTCATGTCAATAACCTGCAATTATCATCTGCTTTGCCTTTTCACAACTATGTTGGGGTCGGCTTCCAGTCTAATTGGATGTAGCTGAATGCCAGTATTTTACATGGAGCGACTGCCTATCTGACTTTCGGGCTTCTGACTACCCGTAATGACGACTGTCAAAGATCCACGAATATCCGCGCCAAATAGACAGACGAAAAACTTTATTCCGTCTGTCACAAATACGAATTTCAAAATACCGATTTTCATAATTCCGAATGGTTCAAAATTCCTAATATAAGAACTCCGATTTCTTATCATTCATCCTATTTTTATAATTCCATTATTTAAATACTCCTAACGTTTTATAATTAGGTACTATTCTCAAAATACCGAGTTTCAATAGATCGAATAACAGAAAGTTCGACTTTAAACATCAAAAATACGAATTCCGATTATTAAAGTACCGATTGATTAGAATTCCAAAATAAAAACGCCTTGTGTAACTGAATAGCAAGTGTATTGGTTCTCTTGGTCAGGATGGAAACGAAATTGTCTTACTTCATTTTATTTATTCCCCCTTGTTCAGTCTGATCACGTTGATTTTATTTAATGCAAGACATCAAATGTGCCTCACTTACCTCTAAGGCTAAGCGCGCTCAGTGATGCGAATGTTCATGCAAAATAAAATCGCGAACGCTAATATAATTTTTCAAGTGATTATTTACCACATTGCGCGGACTCGTGAGTCACCACAGTGCCACGGTGAAATTACCAAAATTGTTTTATTAATTATTAAATTAATGTTGCATGTAATTGACTTGTATAACAATGTTGTGATACAGTAATAGCTTGAGATTTGCATGGCTCAAGGCGTAATATGGTTGACCTATGCTCTATTTTTTGTTTTAACAATTTTATGTAATTACCCATATTAGCAAATAAATGGTTTTGAATTTGAATTTGAGTGTATTGGTATTTTACATAGATTGGCGATTATTTTCCGGAACGATTCAATTTCGTAGTGCGCGCTTTGCTTAAATAACGTTATCCCGAATAACTGAAGCCTCGAAGTAACTCTGACCGAATCACTCGATTGCTACTTAGTAACCCCAAATGACATGACATAACTTCACGCCTGTAATCTTAAAAGGGTTAGGCAGAGGTGTCTCATGTATTATGGGGCAAGCCCACTGCCATCAACCGAATATAATTCCAGACTCCGGGCTGCTACTGAGAAACTGCTGATGAAAAACACCCCAAAATACTTAGTGCTTGGCCAGACTGGCAGCGCGGGGCGGGGAGAAGCGCGGGTGCGGAAACGCGCGCGATCTGCCTGTCCGCAGTCGAGCGCGGCTGCGTTCTGCTTGTTGTCGTGTCCAGTGTTTGTCAAAAATAATATGGATGAAGAAGACTTATTTTTACTAGAAAAAAGCTCGAAGTAGTTTGAGAACCCCGGTCCCCGCGCGGGCCGCCCGCGCACCAACTGCAGGCACTTGCATGAACGAGCTATGGCGTGAGTTGCCCGCGTACTTCCCGCGCCGAGCAGCTCGAGCCGCTCACCGCACTCGCGTGCCCACTATAGACACTCAAATGAAGTTCTTATGTTTGAGTACGCCGCGCTGCGCCCGCGCTGTCAGTCTGGCTAAGCACTTAGCCCAATCTGGGAATTGAACCCTCATGCTCATCTGTTTGCGACCACTAGATCAACGACGCTATGCAAAATGACTCTAGCAAATCATAGATAAAATTTACGTAGACAGTTATTTTTTTCGAATTAATATACGATAAGTTGGACGCTATTTTTTTTTAACTTAGCCTTAACTGTCCCACTGCAGAGCAAAGGCCTTCCCCAAATCCTTCCAAGCATCCTTTTCTACAGCCACCTCGATCCAAATTAATAAAAAAATCAATTGTTTTCGCAGAGCCATGGATGCTGCGGCGACTTTCAAGACGGTGCATGTCCTGCAAGGTGCATTCAGGGTAATAGCTGCGTTGCACCTCACCAATTACTTGTGGCCACATCAAGCCCGTGTGCATAGTAAGTGATAATCATCCTTACTTCATCGGTCTCATTAAATCCAATTAGAGGGGAACGCACGTTAAGCTGTTGGTCCCGGCTGTCACGAGTCGAGAGTGTAGTTACGAGTCGTCAGTAGCCCGGAAGTCTGACAACCAGTCTTACCAAGGGGTATCGTATTACCCAGTAACTGGGTTGTGGAGGTCAGATAGGCAGTCGCTCCTTGTAAAATACTGGTATTCAGCTGCATCCGGTTAGACTGGAAGCTGACCCCAACATAATTGGGAAATTGCTAGGCATATTATGTTGATATATCCAATGAGAGGGGTCTGTTAATACGGCATAACTGCCAATTAAGCTCTTCAATTCAATATGTCGAAGAACATCTACTAGTTTCCTAAGGTCTGTAATCTATTGAAAATTTGGCCTGTAGACTTATAATGCTCAATCTTTGCACTGTATAAATTCAATATTTTATCCCCTTACTAATAAACGTATTATATCAGATGAATAGTTACACACCGATATCTCTCTTTCAGTCGTCAGTAATTTGACTTTTGAAAGAAGGAGACAAAGCGCTGTGTAACTATACAGACGCTGTACAACGTTTATTAGTAAGGGGGTATGTATTGTATAATTGCATAGCACATGTCTAAGTACTATGCGCCAACTATAAAACTACCATTTACTGGCACGTCTTCCGTTGACTTGAATGTGCCCTGGCGGCTAAGAGTATGTCATGTCTGATGCTGGTGCGTGTGTTTGATCATTTAGCTCTCTTGGTGGTGCCAATCTATGCATCATGTTGGTGAACAGGCGCCGTCTGTGGGAACTGGTCATCTCTTAGCTGCCACGGCATTTTAATTTAATTTTTGAATTGTTTTTATATTATCTTTTTATTACAGACGCTTTTAACGTTCTGCAACGTTCTCACATGTATAATTTCAACATGAATAATGCAATTATATTTTGATTTCAAAGAGTGTCCGTGGAGCTTTTTGCCCTATCTACTACGCTTTGGAATGGGCAACTACGTTCATCTTTCTGACTGACCCCTTGACAATTATGTATGTACGAGTATACAAAAGTGGTGTAATTGGTTTATTTGAAATAAATGCTCTGAGTTTGAGTAAGACGAATGAAAATATTCTAAAACTATTGGCTGATGAATGTTAAAGAGGTTGGCATGGAAACATTTTGCAGATTGAATATTAGGTAACATTCGTTTGTAACCAACCGTCTTTGATGGTTCAGATTTTTTGTTCAACTTTTTTTTTCATCTTCTGTTTAACTTTTAGTTAATATCATTAATTGTTTACAGATGACCAAAGTTTTGACTTCATTGTGGTTGGTGCGGGAACAGCGGGAAGTCTCATTGCGAATAGACTGTCAGAAATCGAGCATGTCAACGTACTGCTTATAGAGGCTGGTGGCGATCCGCCTTTTGAGTCTGACGTAAGTTATTTTGAATATTACGGTCACATATACAGGGCTATTTCAAATTGGCTCGCTAAACTCTACAGACATGATGGGAAATAAAAAATAAAAAGATTTGGTATGTTTTAGATAAAGATAGGTACAGTCGAGTTCTTTAATATCTGAGCATGTTCATGAATCAAAAATATATAGGCAATGTTAAGTTTCATAAAACTCTAAACAGCTTCGCCGTACAATAAATTGTAAACAATCTGTGACATCATAAATATGTGACTACATTAAATCAATAATATTACTACAGACAAAGACTCTAAAAATTGTGCGCAATCCCTTGTTCATATTATTTAGCGCAAAGTTAGGTTCACAAATATCTATGCAATTATTTTTCTATGAAAAAGGTCTTGAAACAAAATCAACTTGAAGTTGTCAGTTATGACATCCTTCAACGGCAATATTGCATTATTACTCGAACTTCTGCTCCGGCAAGCAAAAATAAATTGTATGGTAAAGGCCATTTAGTTGAATATTCAAAGCTGTATAGATATTTATGAATCCTAGGTTGCAACAAATATATTGAACACTAGAGTATTTAGATATTTATGTTCCGAAGAGTAGTCAGATATTTTTGACTGCACTACCGTAACATACTTATGAACAGTTTATATGAAAACATATTATTGATGTCTAAGTTTGTATAGAACTATATGACAATTTTAACGCTTACAATATTTTGAAACATTGTCGCTGCCAATATATTAATGAACTCGACTGTACCTATCATGTGAACTTTGCACACAAAAAAAAAATTAAACTGATATGTCAAGTGACTGATATTTCAACAGCGGTCGACGACCCCACAAAATAAAATCATTAAAATTTTATTTTTTGTCTGTTTTAAATTATCATGTTTAGATATCAATACTTATCGCGTCCGCGGAGTTGAGCTAGCCATTTTAAAATAACCCTGTATTATTTGTAAGCAACTTTTGACAAGAAACTTGCATAAATGCAACGTTGTTTCTGGTCTTTATCTGGCTTTCAGCCCTGAATTAAACGTTCATAACAAACATTTGATTACATGACTAAGTTATAATGTTTTATTTCAGCTCCCCGGTTTACCGCTCCTGATGAAAAGATCTCGCTACGACTGGAATTACACTGCAGAGTACGACGGCTACAATGACACCTGTCACCTCCAGTCCTACTACGAATTTACTCTGGGTAAAATGCTTGGTGGAACTAGCTCCCTTAATTACATGATCTATCATAAAGGACAGCCCAGTGACTTCGACTCTTGGGCCGAAGTAACCAAAGATGAATCTTGGAAGTGGCAAAACGTTTTACCATATTTCCTCAAGACTGGAAGGCTAGAAGATCCACAATTACTCGCCTCATCTGACAAGCAATACTATGGAACTGATGGCAATATAGGAATCACAAGAGACCACCGCCCTGAAATCAACAAATTTTTAGACGCATATCGGGAACTAGGAAATGACATAGTTTTAGATTTCAACGAACACCATCCTTTAGGTTATGCTGCGCAGACTGTCACTATATCTGGAAGATCCAGGCAGAGCTCAGCATTTGCATTCTTGTCTTCAGTTAAAGATCGCCATAACCTCCATGTCTTAAAAAATACTCTAGTCACTAAAATCCTTATCGATGAAGGTAAAAGAGCTGTCGGTGTAGAAGTTCTTACCGAAGATGGTAAAAAGTTAAATCTGAAAGCCAAAAAAGAAGTAATTGTATCTGCTGGAACATTTAACACACCCAAACTCCTCATGTTGTCTGGTGTGGGACCCGAGGAGCATTTGAAGAGTAAAAATATTGAAGTAATATCGAACTTACCTGTAGGCGAAAATCTGCAAGAGCACGTTTGCGTAGTCCTTATTCATAATTTGGATAAATTAAAAGAGCCGTTCCCTCAACCTAGTCCTTATGAATTGCCTGGATCTTCTTTCACTGGTTTTGTTGCGCTCAACAAATCTTCCAACTATCCTGATTACCAAGTGATAACTTACTTAGGTTCAGCAGAAGTTATGTTGTTTTACTGCACATTTGCTTTTAGATTCAGCGACGAAATCTGCAACAATATGTACAAACAGGGAATAAACAGACTTCAGGCGTTCAATGAAATTCTTAACATTGCCCCAAAATCAAGAGGCAAGGTGTTATTGAAAAACTTTTTAACAAAAAAATTAAACCTCCGAAAAAACTGAAAAGCAAAAAATAAAAACCTTTTTTATTTTACCTTAATAAATAAGTTCTTAAACTAATGCAAGTATACCTAACTAATTTTGAGTCGGCGCCAAACAAGCAACTTAATATTGTTGCGAGTGGTCGTGCGGAGAGCGCATTTTTTGTTTGGAATGTTAATATTTAGCGCTGGAGATTTCACGCTGCATTATTAATTTAAGGTAATTTAGTGATCTTTGTCCATTGATTGTTTGGCGCCGACTCAAAATTTTTTAGGTATACTTGCATTAGTTTAAAACTTATTTATTAAGGTAAAATAAAAAAGGTTTTTATTTTTTGCTTTTCAGTTTTTTCGGAGGTTTAATTTTTTTGTTAAAAAGTTTTTATTTTATAATTTTTTGAGGCTATAATTTACTTGTTACTGCATGCTTAATTTTTGATTACTTTTAAAATGGCTACCTACCTTACTTTAGATATTAACTGTTATATAATCCTACTTTAACTATTATTTTTTGTATAGTAAAATACTTAAAAAAACAGGCTTTATATACCAACATAGATAGGCCTTCAATTTTAATTGTAATACACAGCTCAGCATTAAAATCTGTGAATGAACAACAAATCACCCCTACTTTCCCACCCTTAGGGTAGGATTTTTTTTTCCAAATTTACATGGGACCAACTACGAGGTACGTTCTATCCATTAAAAAAAGAATTATCAAAATCGGACTAATCTGTAAAAAGTTATGCGTGGTCATACATTACAATCAGTGAGTGAACTATCAATCATCCCCTGTTTTCCTACCCTTAGGGTTGGATTTTTTTTTCAAAATTTATATGGGACCACCTTCGGGGTATATCCTTTCTAATCAAAAAAGAATTAGCAAAATCGGACTGCTCTGTAAAAAGTTATGCGTGATCATACATAAAAAAAAAAAAAAAAAAAAAAAAAAAAAAAAAAAATATACGCGTCGAATTGATAACCTCCTCCGTTTTTTCGTCGGTTAAAAAGTACTAATCCAGAGGATCCTCCTCTTGTTTACAACGGTTTTTTCTCAAACAAAGAAGATGTTGAAGCTCTCGTTGATTACATACTAGATTACATTCCGGTGATGAATACGAATTATTACAGAGAAGTTGACGCGATCATGTCAGATGCATATCCTGCTTGTAATTCATTCGAGGCAGGAAGTCGGGATTACTGGCGTTGTTACGTTATGTGTGTATCTTCTGGACTCAGTCACATGACCAGCACGTGTCCTATGGGTACTGTAGTAGACGGACGATTACGGGTAAATGGTGTGACACACTTACGTATAGCTGATGCCAGTGTGATGCCAACGATCACTAGAGGCAATCCAGTGGGTTCCATTCTTATGATTGGAGAAAAGGCAGCTGATATGATCAAGACGGACCATAATTTGATGTAGAATATTTGATGATCGATGTTTGAATACGTGGATTTTAGTTTGGTATTGTGATTACTTATTTTTGGTGCCTTTGATGGGTTGGTGTTTATTATAAAAACGGTTTGGAAAATTATAAATAACGAAACTAGTAGGAATAAAAAACGAAACACAGATTACACGTTGGAGACTTCACGTGGTGCCATAAGCTCTAACTTAGAAGTAGCTCAAGAATTTGTAAATTTCTTTACTAATATACCATCAAAAACGACGGAAGCCTTAAATTCCTCACCCGGCGTATCAATTGATGTATTAAGAGCGAACGTTCAAGCCTGCCCGGTTGAATTTCAATTTAAACATATTAACCCTGCAGTAGTAATAAAAGCTTTTAAGCAAATTAAGATCAAATTGACCGAAGATCTTTGGGGAATGTCTATTAAAGTATGTACCTCCATAATTGAGACTATTGCGCCTTACTTAGCCTTAGTATTTAATTCGTGTGTTGATCAAGGAGTCTTCCCCGATTTAATGAAATACAGTAAGGTAATACCACTTTACAAATCCGGGGACAGTAAAGACACTAATAATTATAGACCCGTATCCGTGTTGCCGGTTTTCAGCAAGGTGTTTGAAAAGATAATGCTTAATCAAATGCTCAATCATTTTAACACGAACAAAATCCTTCACGATCAACAGTATGGTTTTACCAAAGGACGTTGTACGACCGACGCCGGTGTAACCTTATTAAAACACATTTTTAACGCGTGGGAAGAGGCCCAAGACGCCATAGGAATCTTTTGTGACCTCTCCAAGGCATTTGATTGCGTCGATCACGAAACCTTGCTTTTGAAACTTGAGCATTACGGACTTGGAAAACTTGCGCTCAGTTTAGTTAGTTCTTACTTAAATGATAGACAACAGCAAGTTCAAATAAATGGTGTCAATTCACACGGTTTAACTGTAAAAATGGGTGTGCCACAGGGCTCGATTTTGGGTCCTTTCCTCTTTTTAGTGTATATAAATGATCTACTCCATTTATTAAAAAATCAACCACAAATGGTGTTATTTGCTGATGACACTTCCTTAATTTTTAAGGTAAATAGACGTGCTACAAATTTTGACGACGTAAATAACGCCCTACTGCAGGTCCAAAATTGGTTCACTGCTAATAATTTAGTATTAAATGGGAAAAAAACTAAGTGCATAAGATTTTCTTTACCGAATGTCAAAGGTAGTGATTGTGAGATAATATTGAATCAAGAGAAACTTGAATTCGTCGATAGAACTGTTTTCCTAGGGATCACGCTCGACTCAAGGCTACAATGGGGTCCGCATTTAACATCTCTTGCAGGACGGCTAAGTTCAGCAGCTTATGCTGTGAGAAAAATCCGTCAATTTACTGATGTAGATACCGCGAGACTGGTCTATTTTAGTTACTTCCATAGTATCATGTCTTACGGTATTTTGCTTTGGGGACGGGCTGCTGACATCGATTCTATTTTTATTCTGCAGAAAAGAGCTATCAGAGCCATTTATAATCTCCGCAGGCGCGATTCTCTAAGGGAACGGTTTAAAGAAATTAACATCATGACGGTACCTTGTCAATATATCTACGAAAATATCATGTATGTAAGGAAAAATTTACATCTTTTTAGTAAAAGAGGTGAAAGACATAATTATAGTACTAGAAATAGGGACCTATTAGTTCAACCAGGATTTAGACTAGCTAAAGTAGACTCATCTTTTATGGGGTACTGTTTACAATGTTATAATAAAATACCTCCCCACATTCTTCAACTGAATGAGACAAAATTCAAGTCTTGTATTAAACGCACACTATGCAGACAGGCATATTATAAGTTAGGGGATTACATCGCTGATAAAAATGCCTGGCTCAATGCTGGTCCTGCTCCACAACCACAACTATTTGATTAACACTTAAAAATGCTGTTGGAGCTGCTGAAGATTGTAAGTCTATCTTTGCATTGTATAAATTCAATCTCCTAGTATTGTATAATTGCATAGCACATGTTGAGTACTATGTACATACTATAAAGCTACCATTTACTGGGTACGTCTTTCATTGACTGAATGTGCCCTGGCGGCTGAGAGTATGTCATGCTCACTCAAATGTCTCGCTGATGGCGGCGCATGTGTTGGATCATTTAGCTCCCTTCAAAATGGTTGAGCTGAATGGTGCTAATACATGCGTCATGTTCGTGAACGGGCGCCGTCAGTAGAGACTGGTCATCTCTTTGCTGCCATGGCTTATTTTATTTTAATTTAATATTTGAATTGTTGTTTTTTCTCATCTTTTCGTTATGGACGCTTTTAACGTTCTGCATCGTTCTCACATGTATAATTTTTAACGTGAATGATGTAACCAAGACTTTGTAACCATATTATTTTGATTTAAAAGAGTGTCCATGGAGTTTCTTGCCCGTTCTTCTCCATAGGTACCTACGCTTTGGAATGGGCAACTAGCTTCATCTTTCTGACTGACCGACCCCTTGACAATTCAAAAGTGCCTGTAATTGGTTTAATTGAAATAAATGCTTTGAGTTTGAGTTTGAGTATAAATCTGTAAGATTAGTTTTTGGAGTGAAAAGTTCTTTGAAGCGTTAGGCATTTTTTGAGATAGGAAAAATCTATTGAATTTGCGCCACTGTTACCGTAATCAACACCGCTTCTGATGTGTTCGGCTGTCTTCGAGATGTACTCGGTTTTAATAGATATCCGATATGTCAGTGAGTGATGGCAAAGTATTCTGTTTGTGTTTTGTTTTCACTTCTGTTTTTTTATTAAAGTAACCTTGTTATAAAGCTTCTCATTTTATTTTCCTAGACTTTAATGCACTAGGACTAGGACCGACTCAAAATAAAATAGGAAATGGCTAGGCAAAGAGAAAGAGTTCCATCACTAACTTTTGCCAAATGAAAACAATGCTTGATTGAAAACATTTTGATACTTTTATTTGAATACCGCCTTTTATAATTGGACTTCGATTGATTTATCGGATGTCAAAGAATCAGCATGAAGCATTTCATTATTAAAGCCCGACAAACGAATCGATGGCGAATTACGATAGTTCAAATGGAAATGTTATCTAAAATCAACAACTATTCCTGTTCGTAGCATGGTTTTAGTGGACGAATTGATTGCCAAACCAATTAATTTTGAATCCCACTCGAAAAGTTTGAACGTAAAACGTTTTGCTTTGATGTCCTTTATTATGTTTTACATGAAACGGTTTTGCTGGAGTGTTTATATTCAGATAATTTACATTCCATCGCCACTTTATCAGTTATCTATTTTCGTGAAATGCATTCTAAGTTGCTTTTTTGAGTGGCCATTTGTAACAAAAAGGTCCGAATTTCGTTTTGATTGCAATAGAATTTGAACTTTGTTGAGTATGACATTAAGGTTGTTGTTCCATAACTTGAAAATTATCTCAAATTCTTAATTAAAATATTAAAATATAGGTTTCATTGGAAAAGTTGTTTGGAATAACGGGTAAAGTAAACCACTCCTTAACGGATACAGCTGTACAAACCAACAGCCTGCTTAACAATTAAGTAGGTTTCATTTGTCTAGCTAAAGAAGTGTCTAGAATTCATCCCCTTGGATTTATTTCTAGATTGAACAAATGTGAAACTGTCACTATTAATCACTGTTCCACTATTGAACTATTCTAAAATGAACAGGAAAACAATATACAGGGTTATTGGAAAAACACCAACAACCTCTTAAGAGGTCATTGTACTCATAATTATGAACAACTTTTACTCTAGGATCATACGTGAAATCGCGAAAAAAATCAGCTGTTCCCTACATTTATGTTCGTACCTATAACTCGTCAAAATGTGATTTTTTTTTCGCGATTTTAGATTTGGTCCCATAGTAAAAGTTGTTCATAATGATGAGTACTGTACGTGTTTTTCCAATAACCCTGTATATTTCGACTAAAGTTTCATCTATGAGCAGTATCTTGTCATTCACATGTTTATATAGTGAATAACACAAGCAGCTGACATAAGATACGTGACACTTTTATTCCCTCACTAGCTGCTGCCCGCGACGTCGTCTGCCTGAAGGCTCTACAGCACCAAAAATACCTAAGATGCCAGTGTCGCTATAGCATTATAAGTAAACAACTTTTAAAATAGCATTAAAATATAAGTTTTTTTTGCAAGCGAAGCAAGTGAAGAGAGTTATATGGGAGTCCTGCTGAGTTCAGTGTGGTGTGGGGGATGTGACTGAAGGAAATAGAGAAAACAATGCAGGAATACATTCCAGGACACAAAAGAGTAAAAATACGTACAAAGGCATCATACCTTAAAACACTTCCCTATAAACAACGTTGGTAGTTATGCTGCCAGGAGCCAAAGTGTAAAGAGAGTCAGGACTGGTGACGCGGGAGCAAGCGACGTACAGTTGTCCGAGTGAGAAGCAACTCGTCCTGAGGTCGACACCCGCTGCCCTCAGTGTCTGCCTCTATTGATGGTTATCGCGAAGCCAACACTCACGGGGAACTGTACGCGCTTGAACTGGAACGGGAAGATATGAGGTATGAGGGGAATGCGTGGTATAAATACTGCCTCGCCAACGCCACAACCCGTAAGAATTTCCGCCTCAATGGTGTGTCTGTAGAGCGAAATGACTTTAGGGTGGGTCCCGTTACACAACTTCAGAGGAGATAGGTTCCGAAGAAGCATAATCGGGACACCGACCTTCAGCTTGATGGTATGCGCTGGAAGTCCACTTGCTGACAGGGAGTTCAGAAATTCCACGGGATAATGTGTGGCGTCATCTTGCTCGACAACAGTGTTTATCGAGGTGTAGACCACTTCATTCTCCTCAATTTCCGAGAGAATGCATTCGTTAATTGCTGCAGCCTGATCATTTTTGGACGTCAAAATGGCCCGCTCACACACCCAAGAATTCTGCAGGTGCAGTATACGACTGATGTCCCCGTACACACAGCAAATGAGTTCTTCTAAGCTGGATACCACTCTACCGAGAGACTCTGGAAGCACCACCTGTCCACCTCTCTCTTCTGGTAGAGTGCCTTCGCCAAGATTTAGAAGGACATTGGAGAATTCTTGAGCACGTGCATTGCCGCCGAGCCGAGCTCTCATATTAATGGTCAAGCGCAGCGTACGAACTCGTGACCACAACGAAGATAGTTTCAACGAAGCATTCACCTCGTCAGCCCTCGATCCCCGTGTCACCACGGGAAGCGTTTGCCGGAAATCGCCACTGAACAGAACAGCTGTGATACGACGCATCAAATGTTCGTTCCTGCGGATACAGTTGTCCGAGTGAGAAGCAACTCGTCCTGAGGTCGACACCCGCTGCCCTCAGTGTCTGCCTCTATTGATGGTTATCGCGAAGCCAACACTCACGGGGAACTGTACGCGCTTGAACTGGAACGGGAAGATATGAGGTATGAGGGGAATGCGTGGTATAAATACTGCCTCGCCAACGCCACAACCCGTAAGAATTTCCGCCTCAATGGTGTGTCTGTAGAGCGAAATGACTTTAGGGTGGGTCCCGTTACACAACTTCAGAGGAGATAGGTTCCGAAGAAGCATAATCGGGACACCGACCTTCAGCTTGATGGTATGCGCTGGAAGTCCATTTGCTGACAGGGAGTTCAGAAATTCCACGGGATAATGTGTGGCGTCATCTTGCTCGACAACAGTGTTTATCGAGGTGTAGACCACTTCATTCTCCTCAATTTCCGAGAGAATGCATTCGTTAATTGCTGCAGCCTGATCATTTTTGGACGTCAAAATGGCCCGCTCACACACCCAAGAATTCTGCAGGTGCAGTATACGACTGATGTCCCCGTACACACAGCAAATGAGTTCTTCTAAGCTGGATACCACTCTACCGAGAGACTCTGGAAGCACCACCTGTCCACCTCTCTCTTCTGGTAGAGTGCCTTCGCCAAGATTTAGAAGGACATTGGAGAATTCTTGAGCACGTGCATTGCCGCCGAGCCGAGCTCTCATATTAATGGTCAAGCGCAGCGTACGAACTCGTGACCACAACGAAGATAGTTTCAACGAAGCATTCACCTCGTCAGCCCTCGATCCCCGTGTCACCACGGGAAGCGTTTGCCGGAAATCGCCACTGAACAGAACAGCTGTGATACGACGCATCAAATGTTCGTTCCTGCGGATGTCTTGCAAGATTCCGTCCACGGCCTCAACTGCCTTCCTATTGGCCATCGTACACTCATCCCATACGATCAAAGAGCAATCCTTGAGCACGTGTCCCTTATCGCTGTTACGTGACACACCACAAACAGGCGTTTCGGCGCTCTCTAAATCGATAGGAATTTTAAACATGGCATGTGCTGTCTTGCCACTCGGAGGCAGTGTGGCAGCGATTCCCGACGACGCTACAGCAATAGCAATTTTGCCTTGCCTGCTGACCTCTGCAAGTATGCAAGTGGTAACAAATGTTTTTCCTGTTCCACCAGACGCATTCCAAGAAAAACCTTTGACCCTGGTTTTTTCCCAACGCTTTCAAGGACGGTGTCATAAATTTGTTTTTGCTCTGAAGAGAACAAAGCGACATGGTCATTTCGCCCGGATCGTAATTTGTCTCAGCGTTATACTCCCGATTTACACGGTCTTGATGCGGTGATCATTGGGGAGCTGGTAACCCATATTCGATCAGTGGATTGCCGCCGATAGAAATGACCACATCTTGAAGTGAACTGAGACAGGTGTTCAGCACGCGTTCATCAGTTACTCCGACTTCGTCTCCAGTAGAAACATAACTTTTTTGTAATACTTAACACCGCATTTTTTTTTTATTGTCGTCCTCAACTCTGCTCAACATTTTAAGGGTTTTGTTGGAACTTGAATTTGTTAAAACGAACTATACGATACAACTTTTATGAAGAAAATGCACATTGCCATCTATGAATTTTAAGAATAACTAACTACTAACCTCGCCAACATGATCAAATTTAAATTATTAATTTCCAAAAAGTGTCAACATGTAACTTGATTTGATTTTTATGAAAACTCATAGATGGCGCTGCTTCAAAATTTTCTTTATACTACTAAAATTCATTAAACTATGTTTTTTCTGCCCAAGTTACTTAAATGGCGTAGTTTTTATAGTGTAAAGCTAGATAATAGCATGGCTTACTGAAAAACAACATTTAAATATGCGTCGTTAGATTAAACGCTGTCACAGAATGCGTAAGAAAAATAAATATTCACAGCTCCTCCCCCATAGGTGATAGCGTGATAATATGTAGCCTATATGTTGACCCGACCTCTTAGTAATATTCATGCAAAATTTGAAGTAAATCCATGCAGTACTTTTTGAGTTTATCCCGGACATACAGACAAACAGACAAACAGACAAAAATTCTAAAAACTATATTTTTGGCTTCGATATCGATTGTAGATCACGCCCCAAGTATTCTTTTTAAAAAATATTCAATGTACCGTTTTGACTTTCCTACGATTTTATTATATGTATGTATAGATTATTTGAAAAGTCTGTTGAAACTCCGTTGACAATTAGCATACACCATAATATAATAAGAGTAACCGGAAATTCATAAAAAATCAAATATTCATAACCATTCAGCCCGTTCATCAACTAAACAAACTCCTAAAAAACATCCATAAAAGCACCTCCCACAATTTTCTCATCGAAATGACTAGGTAACAGATTAACAACGAAAGTTGTTTTAAAAGTAATTAACTCGAATAAAAAGATAAACTTTGCTTTCATCTTCCTTACTTAACAAACAGGGTGCGTTATCCGATTTATTACCGTTGGATCCCGTTTTTGAATCCCATTTTAATATTTTTGGCGTTGGATCCCGCAAAACATTATTATGTATTTCCGTTGGATCCCGAATTTAAAAAATGCAAGATAATTACGTTTTATTATCGTTGAATCCCGAAAAGTATTTCCGTTGGATCCCGAATGCTTAAAAAAATATGAATGCGGGTACTTTCAACAACAAAATTGTTTATAATAAAATGAGGGGTTCACTAATGTTTCACCAAAACTCCATTGACAAATTTTTAGTTTACAACCAACGTTTCGTATACTATTTATTTCACAAACAACTCATTTTCTATATAATCTAGTCGTTTCTGGCACTCGCCGGCCGCTGCCGCGGCACCGCTCGCTTCGCTCGCTCGGCTCGTGCGTAGGGGTCACAGTTTTAACCTAACCTAACCTAGCATTGTTTTTTTTTTAAAATAATTAACCTAATCTAACTAGTTCGGTTCCGGGTAACCCACTAAAAATAATCTCTTTTTAGTGTTTGATAAAGGTAAATCACTTTTCTTCTGAAATGTACACATGTTGTTATAATATGGGATTCAACGGAAATAGCAAACGGGATCCATCGGTAATACCTAAAAAACGGGATCAAAAAACGGGATCCAACGGTAATAAACGCGTTATCCTTAACAGTTTTATACAGCGGGTTCTTTTCTTTTTTTATCTTTCTAGCTGACAACCCTTATTGATGTGGACCATGCCGCCATTACTGCTGTTGAGGTTTTGTGTTTCGCTACTTTTAATGGGATCTGTCGGTTGTTCTTTGCATTTTACGAGTGATTCAACTCTTTAGTGGGTACTGTTTAAATTTCAAAGTAACGGTTGGAGATAGTGGTTGTTGCGTATGATGTAGTGTAGTAGTTATTTCTTATCTGTTGTAGGAGTAAAATGTAGGAAACAGCTAGGATAATGGGAAGAGATGAGCTCGCCATTTATCTTACATAGTTGAAAAATGATTAGGGTAGCTAAATGTTTGCATGTCACATTATTATGACTAAATGTTATGGATCCTGTATAGTTACTTATGTTAAAACCGAAATTCTATCAACACTTATGGCATATAAATTGATTTGATTTGATAATAATTAATTAAACGAAGCAAAAGGATCTTAACAGATGGCTTTCTGTAGTTTCTGCCTTCTCAAATGGGAAGAAGGCATGGGTTTATGTATGTATGTATCAATCAACTCAGCCTATCGCAGTCCACTGCTGGACATAGGCCTCTCCCAGACTGCACCCTGTCCTCCGCCTTCCGCATCCACTCTACCCTAGCCACCGTCTTTAGTTCGTCCGTCCATCTAGCTGGGGGGTGTCCCACACTATGCTTGCCGGTACGCGGTCTCCACTCCAGGACTCGTCTGCTCCACCGGCCATCGGTCCTTCGACAGACATGGCCAGCCCACTGTCACTTCAGTTTGCTTACTCAGTATGTATGTATATTAATAATTAATATTCTTGTACTTATTTAGTAAACCCATAATGGACGATATCCTTTTAACGAAAATATCTAAACTGCGTTTGCGATTTATTTGCCAAACATGTAAACAAATACGAGTTATTGGAAAAATAAATTTAATACCTACACAACAAAGTTCAGTTTACGTTACTTCGAACATTTTTATAATTTTCTTCAGTCACTCTGAAATCAACTTAATTTTCAATCCTCTAAAATTGATATTTGTTTAACTTGAAATAACATCAATTGGATACGAATTTGAATTGACCATAGTTACATATTTAAATCCTGAGAATCCTGTTACCGTATCTAGCTCAGCTGACCAATATTTTCTTTTTCCTTGCATTCTGCAGCAAACTCAAACGTAGATACTAAAGTTTCTTCACAACGCTTTTAGCATAAAGTTTTCTGTTTCTCTTTGCAGGCATTATCGTAATACCGATATAAATTCCGGGAAGATACGAGGGTAGTCCGTATGCATACTAACTAGGGCTAAGAGACTTTCTGTTCTGTATTTACAGATGTAAACCATAGAAAAGAAAAATGGGGGTTTCAGGAATACCAACAAAATATTTTTATTTTATTACTATCAGATGCTCTTAATGAGAGAGCAGTGACCCAGTGGTAACGGCCGCGACTTATGTGTTGTAGGTCGTGAGTTCAAACGCAATCAGGCATTTTACTTTGAGTAAATTATTTCATCACCACTGATCTCAAAACAGATTTCCGCACCTCGTTGGTCCCGGCTGTCATTCGTGGATCTTTGACAGTCGTTACGGGTCGTCAGAAGCCCGAAAGTCTGACAACCAGTCTTACTAAGGAGTATCGTATTACCCAGTAATTGGGTTGTGGAGGTCAGATAGGCAGTCGCTCCATTTAAAATACTGGTATTCAGCTGCATCCGGTTAAGACTGGAAGCCAACCCCAACATAGGTGGGAAAAGGCTAGGCAGATGATGGTGATAATGATCTCAAAACGGTGAAGGAAAACATCATGAGGAAACCGGCATCTTCTAGAACCAAAAATTCGGAGACATGTTACAATTGACCAACCCGCACTCGGCCTGCGTGGTAGATTACGGCCACCAACCTCTCACCGAGAGGAGGCCTGCGGCCATGTATACTTTTCTGAAGAAGTACCTATTTTGTGTACCAAGTAGTGTAGCTGTGTTCTGCTTTGAAGAGCTGTGTTCAGCACATGTGACATCTCACATGACAACGCAGCTGCGCAGCGGTACCTCTGTATTTTATGACTGATGGAAAGCCTTTCAAACTCAAAAACTCAAACCATTTCATCATCATCATCATCATCATTTCAGCCGAAAGACGTCCACTGCTGGACATAGGCCTCCCCCAAGCACCTCCACTTCGACCGGTTTTGTGCTTCTCGCAACCAACGAGTTCCTGCGGCCTTCACAAGGTCGTCGGTCCACCTTGTGGGAGGCCTTCCAACGCTACGCCTTCCGGTACGCGGTCGCCACTCCAGAACCTTTCGGCCCCATCGGCCATCTGTTCTGCGAGCAATGTGCCCTGCCCACTGCCACTTAAGTTTGGCAATTCTTCGGGCTATGTCGGTTACCTTGGTTCTCCTGCGGATTGAACCATTACCAAACCATTTATTTCAATTACCTAAACTATTTACGTGCACTTTTGAACTGTCAAGAAGTCAGTCAGTCAGAAAATATGAAGCTAGCTGCCCATTCCAAAGCGTAGCAGGTACCTATACAAAAGAACGGGCATGAAACTCCATGGACACTCTTTTAAATTATTGTTTTACATAAATATTAGTTACATCATTTATGTTGAATTTATAATTATATATGAGAACGATGTAAAAATAAAACGACGTACGCGTTAAAAGCGAAAACAACAAACCAAAAATAAAATAGTTAAAACTAAGCCGAGGCAGCTAAGTGATGACCAGCCCCAGGTGACGGCGCCCGTTCACGTTCACTTTAAATCAATCTTTCTAAAAAATATAGTGTGTCAAATCTAATAAATAAATTAATAATTAATCATATAAATCAAATAATCTGCGTAATTATGTCGAAAACATGTAATCATTTTGTCGTTGCATTTTTTTGCCATTCTTATGATTAACGCTCGCTTTTACGCTGATGCAAAATTATAATAAAGTGTCGCAAGATAATAAAACAGTAGGTTTAAAATATGCCACTAGGCCAGGCCAGGTGTGTGCCACCTCAATCCTGGTTAAAGATGAGTTTCATTCCTCTTTCAATCTACTTACTTAGGTACCTACTCTTCCTTTGTTTGTCCTCGAGTTTTATAAAAGTAAACTTTAAAAATACCTCATACAAATTAAATATAAATATGACGCTCACGCCACGGGCTTTCGTAAGAGGAAATGTGGATGGTCGTTTCTCCATAGAAACGCTCTCGCCAGTTTTATTTCTGGTTAATGACCATAAAGCAATGATTTTTTTAAAGAATACTTAATATTAACTACTTGTATGTCCCTATGTTTTTCTTTTTGTTTCCTTTTTGACTCTCAAAAAATGCCGATTTAAACCGCTGTCAACAGGGTCTAGAGTACAATTTCGACAGCTATTAATGAAAAAAGAAAAACATAGGGACACAGCATATATCTTTCTTATACAGTTTATGAAATATCTTTTAAATTGGTCCAATATTGGAGGAGGAAATAGGCGAGAGTTAGGCTAGATACTTAGGCTTTTTCAAAAGTCTCTCCGACCGCATTTTCTTTAATGAGACAAGGTTTTGTTTGTACATTGCTGCCAAATGAGATGGAAATTATACACAGTTTGCAGACTCAGCTGCAGTCGAAGCGAACATTTGCTTAATGAACCAGTGTTGGTACAGCACTAGTCTTAGTCTACCTATCCATTGGCGCGGTATGCGGAGATGGCAAATATTAAATACTAGAATTTTTCAAAAAGCGAGTCTCCGCTTCGCTCCAAGTCAGTGGAAATGGCTGCAGCAAAGCGAAAATTACTTACTATATATTTAATTACCATTATTTAATTATTAATTACCTATTATATATTTCAAGGTAGTCCAGATTTGTGTCGATATCTCTAATTCTACTTAATACAATCTTAAATTCATTCATTCATTCACTGATAGACTACGTATAGTCTAAACCATTCGGTCTTAAAGCATGAATTCCTTATATAACGAAAGTGAGCAATGAGGAAGGATTTTTGGCAAAACACCCCCTAGAAGGGTTAAATGGCGAAAGAAAGTTTGTATGGAAGTTCATAATTTTTAATCATCTGCCTAGCCTTTTCCCAACTATGTTAGAGTCGGCTTCCAGTCTAACCGGATGCAGCTGAATACCAGTACATGGAGCGACTGTCTATCTGACCTCCACAACCCAGTTACTGGGTAATACGATACCCGTTAATAAGACTGGTTGTCAGACTTTCGGGCTTCTGGCTACCCGTAACGACTGTCAAAGATCCACCTTCAAGAAGAAGAAGTTCATCATTTTTGCCGATGTTGAATCCCATCAGGCACATGTGTTGGTTTTATAACTTCTGCAATGTTGTTTCTAACGCCTTGATGTTCGTCCAACGCCGCCGCACCGCTCCGCACCGCAGCAGTGGTTCCTCACTCCACTCTGCTTGCTGCACTCAATGGACTAGCACCCTATGCTATGTCGAGCTTGCGCATTAGTTTTCAAAGTTCTACCTATCATACTTTTCTTTTGTTCCATTTTGTTTGGGTTTTCTGTCTTTTGTTCGACTACTTTGTTGTGAGGATCAAACTGTTCTAATTAGCTAGCGATGTTTTCCCATAAGGCACAGGCGTGCAGCTCGGCTTGATTACTGTCTAGTTCGTTATGCCCATGTTGCGCCACTTCTTCTTCCCAGCCCTAAGAAGTGATGAAAGGCGAGCGTTTTGGAGCTGTCTTATGTAATTTTGACATTCAAAAGGTGTTGATTCACAGCCTGTTTGACTTTTGATTTGATTTTTTTAGTTATTTAACTACAGTCATAGAAAAATAATTAATACAGTTGTATTGTAATACTTTGACCTGGTAAATATCGTAAGCCAGTTGCGGCTTTGACTTGGGATAAGTTTTCTAGTTGTTGAGTTTATGTACAGACGCCAGCACATCAAGCTACCCGAAACCGTCAAATTTTCTCAATCAACTTTGAACTTTATACTTTAGCGATAAAGTTAAAAATCTACTAACGTAATTTGACAGATTTTAGTAGCTTGATGTGCTGGCGTCTGTAAAATAGTACTACGACTCTTCTCAGATCTTGTTGGCCCAAAACTTCACCACTTTCACGGCGTCGTCGGTGCCAGAGCAGTGGTCACTTTGACTGCAAGCTTTGAAACACAGAGGGAAGGATAGGACACCACCTCCGAGCAACATTTGCGATATAGCTCCACATCCACACCTTGCTGCCGTTCTGTCGAGATAGCCTCTGCATTTTACCGTTACATCTTCCCGCTTATGTCCGGAGACAGTTCAGGGACTACCAAATGGACCAGGAAAGGTTACACTCGCAGGGAGATGCTCCTTTGGTGGTAGATAGTAAGTGGTAGGGGGAGGAGTATCCTGCCACAGTTTGCAACGGACGTCGGCTGGGTTCCTTAGGAGAGACGCTCTAATAAAGTTTATCATCATCATTTCAGCCGAAAGACGTCCACTGCTGGACATAAGCCTCCCCTAAGCCCCTCCATTTCGACCGGTTTTGTGCTTCTCGCATCCAACGAGTTCCTGCGGCCTTCACAAAGTCGTCGGTCCACCTTGTGGGAGGCTTGTGGGATCAGAAATGATGAGATCCGCGGGAGAACTAAGGTAACCGAAGTAGGGTAATATTGGGCATTCTATGCCACTGTCGGCAAGTAGCTCGGCTAGTGCGCCTCGCTACGCGCCAGTGGCATAGAATGCCCAATATTAAACGATCGACTCGACTGTGTAGTAGATTACTGTATTCACCTGGACATCATGTGAGTTATACTACTGGCCGCCAGTAGCTGGGCGAGTTCACCTCGCTGCGGACGATGTTATGGATCATTTTGACATGCGTTTCGTTGTTAGAAACGACTTGATGATTAGTGATATGCGCTTCAAATGGTAGAAACGACTTGTTGGTTTTTTTGTAATGCGCTTCAGCAATGGAAACGACTTGATTAATTTGGCACATTCAGTATTAGAATCGACTGGTATTACTGTACTCATACAAAGATCATGAGAGTTATACCACTGGCCGCCAGTAGCTAGGCGAGTTTGCTTCGCTTCGGCCAGTGGTGACAACTATCCACACGATCAATGATTAAGATTTAATTAACTCATTTTGAAATGCGTTTCGTGGTTAGAAACGACTTGATGATTTTGACATGCGCTTCAACGGTGGAAACGACTTGCTAATTTGGTCATGCATTTCAGTATTAGAAACGACTTTTTGGTTTTTTGTAATGCGCTTCAACAATGGAAACGACTTGATGATTTGGTCATGCATTTCAGTATTAGAAACGACTTGGGTTTTGTAATGCGCTTCGTGAGTGGAAACGACTTGGTGTTTTTGACATGCGTCTCAATATTAGAAACGACTTGTTGGTTTTTGTAATGCGCTTCGTGGGTCGAAACGACTTGGTGTTTTTGACATGCGTCTCAATATTAGAAACGACTTTTTATCTCACTGCTTTGAAGTAGATCTGCATAATAAACAAGGTACATTATTATATTTAGTTTATTTTTCGTAAAACATTGGTTTTTCTAGGAATAAAGTATCTACCGAGCGCACGAACTCTTGTAGTTTTCGCCACTGAGACGAATCCGCGTCGGTCTGGAACTTGAGTCGCAAAAGCGCCTTCTTCCACAGCTCCAGGGAGTCGGTGTGGCGTGCGTCGTCAGCCTTGTACACCTTGCAGTCGATGTAGTACTCTCCGTTGATGCTCGCTGTGCGCCGCTCGCAGCCGTTGGCGACTCGGTTAACGAAGAATGATGATAGACATGTACTCGATGAATCGTCTTTTGGCACGGTGTCAGACCCGTAGTTGTTACTGATACCGAATACATCATTATCAGTATTGGTTTTTTTACTGAAACAACATCGAAAGCTTCTATTAGTTCATCATACACACACAGAGTACATTTACCGTTTAGATACGCAAAGGAAAAAAAATACACACTCAGTCAAAATAGGTACTTGCAGAACACGAGAGACGTACGAATAAAAATGACTGTTGATTTTTAACTGGTATGGCGAACTAAATGATTGAATAGTTTGTTTACCTCGAACGATTTAAATTCGTTGATGGTGGGTGCGACTTGCGTTTCCTATTGTTGTCTGCAGACGGTTTGCGGCCGGGTTTGGTTTTCTGATCGGCGATCGGAGCTTGTTGAAAGTACTCGCACTCAGAGTCAGACCTGAAATAAAGATACAACAAAATAATAGTCAAACATAATTATTACAATTAGTACATCGGGTCAGGTCTCTGAACTATGTACCGAGTGGAATGTTTTATACTTACATTTTCCAATTATGTCCAATCGATATGGCAGGCTGGCAGGCGTAGTGACTGACGGCAGCAGGCAGCGGTTAGTTATCAACACTGATATTGATAGGATAACGCAGCAGGGTCGCAGAACACTTCTTGATGATTACTTCCACACTTGTAGACTTCAGTTAGTTTGTACCGAGTACTTCGAAAACATGTAGCTTATAAATCAGAAAACGAACGATAATTCACTATGTTAAAAATGACAGCAACCGTTCATATAATATTGTGTAAAACAACTTTTTTCCTTAGACGCATTATACTTGATCAAAAAGTGAAGACTAAGGATGTTTGAGGTAGCATCGATTGACGACACTGCGAAACGACTTAGGGTTGACAAAACGTTGACCAGTAGATAAGTTATCAACAACGCTAATAGGGAATATTCTTGCTTTAATTATTTGGCAATCTAGAGACAATCATAACATTAGTATTTATCATGTTAGGTATACATCCCAGTTTTACTTGTTGTGATACTTTTATGCTCGAGTGAAGTAGGTACAGGATATAAGTTAACTTGTAACAGTAAGAAATTTTAAATGAACTTAATTTTTAATTCTCTTCTTAAGGTTAGAAACCTATATTCTTACTACATTTTATTTATTTCGTGATAGTATACCTAGTTTCTGATACTTATCCGTACCTTAATATGTATGCGTGACAACCTTGACTAAAATAGCTTACTGTTGCGAATGCAACTTAGCTGACGAATAACAAGAAACAAGGTTACACGTGTAATGTTTTACGCAATACCAATTATTTTAACCAAATATTTTATTGATTTTCGGGAATTGATCGTTGATCGTATGACTAGGTAGTCAATAACGAATACTTCGTTAGTTAGTAACGTTTAAAAGTCAAAAAACTAAAAATTAATTTAACATTATCTCAAAGCTACGACGCGTGACGGAGTGTAAATTCTTTAATCATTTAAAAATATATGGATTCACAGCGAATGTCGAAATAACTACAGTCTTATAATACCCGAAGCAGCTAGTACCTGACGTTTAATATTGTGATCTGAATCCACCCTCACATTTGAACCGAAAATTGGAACATTTATGTACAACATTAAGAACAAAAAGGTAATTATTGAATAAATTCGTATTTTCGTTTAAAATGTTGTTGATTTTCACTAAAAATAGGTACTAAACGATCTTTCTTTTTTTTCAGAAACACATTGATACCTAACCAGATGCACTGGTTGATGAATAAGTAATCATCAAACTTGGAAGACGTATGCAGACCTGGTCCAGATTAAACAATTTGATAATTTCGATACACTACACTTACTTCGATTGTTCATTAGTCGGTATACTTGGGTAAGATCGTTTCATTGCGAGTTAAGCGTCTATACCTTTTGGGAGATAATTAATTTCGATTAGTAAAATAATGCCCCACTGTTCGGTTTGCAACTTATTTGTAGATAATCGTCGATGGTCTAGTCATTTACGTAGTAATGTTCATAAAAACAATAGTGCGACCACTATTTTTGATAATGTCGCAATTATTAATTCTGCGTTTAAAAAACGAATTGTTAGTTACAAGATCATCGCAACTGGCGAACAAATAAATAATTTTCCTGAAATGTTTCTCAATAATATTAGTGAACAAGTTAAAACTCTAATAAACCGCTCATTATTGAAACATACAGCTGTGAAAATAAATTTCGAACTTTTTTCTTTTTTTCTTATGTTTAAAAATGATCAAAAGGAAATGAAATCCTTCGCTACAAAAAACATTATTATTAACTTTAATTACGATTTTGATTCAATTTATAAAGCAACGGTTGATTCACTGTTAAAGAAAATTGAAGAGTTTCAGGAGAGAGATAGTGGTTGGACATTTTCGAGCAATTCCCATGTAGAAATAAATATTAACAAATATCAACCTCTCGGCGGATCTAAATTTATAACCTTACCAAAATGTTTAAAAAATAAAAAAGCTTGTTTGAATATTCGTAACAATGATGAGTATTGTTTTTTATGGTGCGTAGTGGCGGCTCTGTACCCCACCAACCAACATCCCGACAGAGTTTCATCTTATCCCTACTTTCAGGATGTTTTGAATGTTGATGGTTTGACATTTCCAATAACATTTTCGGACATAGCTGTCTTTGAGAAGAATAATCCGTTTTTGAATATTTACGTGTATGGTTTAAAAAATGAGAAGACTATCATTGGACCTTTGTATTCAACATCGAATCATAAATCTAAGAGCATCCATCTATTGTTCTTAGAAAATAATACTAATACTCATTATTGTCTTATCAATGATTTGCCTCGTCTAGTCAGAAACCAGATAACCAAACATCATGGTAAACTGTACTTTTGCGAAACGTGCTTATTGTTTTTTCCAACGCGCAGCCGAATTGAATCTCATCTGTGTGGAGGGATTGCCACAGTATTACCAGAAAAAGGAACATTTTTAAAATTCAAAAATTATGATAGAAAACAAAACATTCCTTTCGTCATATACGCCGATTTCGAAACGATACTCGAACCGATTTCCGGCGATGAATTCAACACCGCTAACACGTCATACTCACATCGTCACGTGGCGGCCGCGTTCGCCTATAATGTAGTGTCATCATTTAACGATAGGGTTGGCGGCTATAGAAGTTATCGCGGAAAAGATTGTGTTTCAAAATTTATACATTTACTGACTGAAGATGCTAAAGCAATACACAAAATTCTAACTAAAAGCGAGCCTATGATATTCACAGAAATAGATGCTCTTGATTTCAAACACGCTGTTAAGTGCTACATTTGTGAAAATTTTCTGTTGACCGATAGAGTAAGGGATCACTGTCATATTACAGGCCGGTACCGAGGTGCAGCACATCGACACTGCAACCTACAACACAAAGTACCAAAATTCATCCCAGTATTTTTTCATAACTTATCTGGATACGATTGTCATTTATTTATTAAAAAGTTAGGCGAAATTCCAGGACAAATTAAAATAATACCCAAGACTAAGGAAAAATATATATCGTTTACAAAGTTTATTTCTATTGCTGATAACGAGTTTATACAAATAAGGTTTTTAGATTCCTTCAACTTTTTAGGAACTAGTTTAGACAAACTTGCTAAAACATTGCAAGAAGACGATTTTGTTAACCTTAAATCAATTTTTACTGATGAAACACAATTTAGTTTGCTGACTCGTAAAGGTGTGTACCCGTATGACTATATGAAAGATTGGAAATGTTACGATCAAAAGTCATTACCATCTAAATATTATTTCCATAATTCTTTGACTAACGAAGGTATTAGCGATGAGGATTATACTCATGCTCAGAATGTTTGGACTGAATTCAATATTAATGACCTAGGCGAGTATACAGATCTATACTTAAAAACAGACGTGCTTTTGTTGACAGACATATTTCAAAAGTTTCGGAAAACATGTAAACAATATTACAAACTCGATCCTGCCTTTTACATAACTGCACCCAGTTTATCGTTCGATGCAATGTTGCTAAAAACAGGTGTTCAGTTAGAACTGATTTCGGATTTAGCTATCGTCAGAATGATTCAAAGCGGTATACGAGGGGGTTTGTGCATGTGTTCCCATCGGTATGCAAAAGCAAATCACAAATACATGCCGGAACATAATGCATCACAGCCTCAGAGTTTCATAGTATATTTAGATTGTAATAACCTATACGGTTTTAGCATGTGTCAGTATTTACCATATTCTAGTTTTAGATTTCTTAATGAAAATGAAATAACTAATTTTCGTGTTGAAAATGTCGAGGATAACTCTGAGTGGGGCTTTATATTAGAAGTAGATCTTTTTTATCCTGAACATTTACACAAACACCACAATGATTTACCATTTTGTCCTGAAAAATGTATACCTCCAGGAGGTAAAACGAAGAAACTAGTTGCAAATTTGCATAATAAGTACAACTACGTAATACATTACGTTCATTTAAAAAAGTGTTTAGAACATGGCTTAATATTACGTAAAGTTCATAAAGCTATTACTTTCAGACAAAGTCCCTATTTAAAACAGTACATAGAATTAAACACTCGATTAAGGCAAAAGGCAAAAAGTTCTTTCGAACAAGACTTTTTTAAGTTGTTAAACAACAGTGTTTTTGGTAAGACATTAGAAAATACTGAAAATCGAGTAACCGTTCATTTAGTTAATCAATGGTGCGATCAATCTAACCGAACTAAGAAATTTATATCCTCCGAGAGACTTGTAGCCAACCCCTATTTCCATAGCGCTTCTATTCTAACTGAAAACTTAGTTGCAATACAAATGAAACCTGACCAAATTATTTTAGATAAACCTATTTATATTGGATTTACTGTATTAGAACTTTCTAAGACACATATGTATGACTTTCATTACAATATTGTAAAACCTTTTTATGAAGACCGAGTGCAGCTGTGTTATACAGATACCGATTCGTTTGTCTATAAAATATCCACGTTTGATTTTTATCGTGACTTGAAGTATAATTTTTTGCAATATTTCGACACCAGTAACTATGATGATAAAAATGATTTTAACATACCAATTATGAACAAAAAAGTTCCAGGTTTGTTCAAAGACGAAATGGGAGGAAAATATATCTCAGATTTTGTTGGTTTGAGATCAAAACTTTACTCAATAAAAACAGTCGATAAAATCATTAAAAAAGCAAAAGGAGTAAAATCAAGTGTAGTAAGAGACTTAAATATATCAGATTATGAAAATATTTTATTAGATGGTGGAATTATTCGTAGAAAAAATATTATGTTTAAATCCATAAAGCACGAAATATTTACTAAGAGTGTCAACAAAATTGCCTTATCTCGAAATGATGATAAACGGTCAATATCTGTAGATCGAATATCAACGCGAGCCTGGGGTCACTCACTTATTTTAAAGAGCGAAAATGAATTTTAAGATTATGCTAATTAGTAATAGAGTTCGATTATAATTAATGTAACTTATGTAATATAATCTTAATATAGTTCTTAAAAATATACCTAGGTAACTTTTTAATGTATGATAAATATAATTCTTAGTTTTAAAAACCTAAGTTAATGTAAAAATGTAAATAAAATGTGAATATTATGAATACTTGTTTAATTTATGTTTTAAAACATCATCCTCTTTTTTTGTAGTTGGTTAAATAAAATGAAACCCGACCAAGATTCAATTTTCAACATGAAATGCATGTTGAAACTTGTCGAAACTTGTTGAAACTTGTCGTTCATTTGTCAGAGGTAAAATGTATTTTGTACGTAAGGGTCAGTTCACACCGCGACGCGCAGTTTTCAAGATAGCAATACAATTATAGACCTTACCTGCTACACAAAAAAGTACATAATTCTGTGTGTCTACTACGTCGAGCTACGCTGCGCGGCCCTCCTCACTGTTGTGTACCTTTTTTGTGCAGTAGATAAGGTCTATAATTGTATTGCTATCTTGAAAACTGCGCGTCGCGTCGCGTCGCGGTGTGAACTGACCCTAATACAATAAGACTGATTATACAAATTTCGAAGAGCCATGTTTGCGTCAATTGCATAATGCTGATCATACAAACACACAACAGTGCATTGCCCTTACAAATGCTTAGTTAACATTATAATAATAAACCAACGTTTCATTTATAAATTGTGAATTCATGCGATGGTTTTATTATTTTTTTTGCCATTTACGAAATAATACTCATCTCGAGTACTTGTACTAAGCACACAGTGTCGTACTTTTTGCGGGCATGTCATCGGTAAGTTTCCTAATTTATTTTTATATTGTTTAGTAACTAGAGATTGAATTCGCAGCAATGTTGGTTACAGTTATTAGTGAATCTGCTATGAATATTTTAACCCGCAGACAATTCGTTTTTGCATCACGATATCAACATGAGTGTCTATTTTTGTTCCAGATTACAGAATCAGAGATTATGTTTAGCCAGTACGCTCAAAATCCTTATGAAGGATTCTCCGAAACGCTTCACAACGAACCCGAGCACATCAAACAAGTGACGAAAGAAAAGAAATCAAAACAACGATGCAGGGAAAAGTCGAAGAAGCAAAATCCAACTAAATCTTTTGTGATGAGTAGATTACAGCGACGAGGGATCAAATTAATTAAAATATCAGTCGTAGATCTGTGCAATAACAATCCGCAAACCAGTGACAGTGACAGTGATAGTGAGAACGTTATTATAAGTGCTCAATACATTGTTAAAGACGCTATCGACAATGTTATGGACGAAACTGAATCTTTAGTTAAAAAAATATCTAAATCTTTAATAGATAGTGATTTTTAATACTTAACTGTTTGCGTAAGCAGTTCTTTAGGTAAATTCTTAGTGGTTGTTTTATTTGAAGATGTGTTGGGGGTTTAACAAAATAAAAGCAGTTTTACCATACAAATTATTTTTTATTTATGAAACCAATAACCTTATAAGTAGGTACACATTTATAACTCTAAATACTTTCTTATACATAACACATTTTTAAGAGCACAATGCTTTAAATGTTTATTACAATTTAAATTAGTTCTTCCTTCACAGTATCTTTTATGTAAAATAAAGAAGTTAGGACATTTTTCAGTACCAAGGTCTGATACTTTACAGTTCTCACAAAGTTCCTTTATCCACTTTACTTTCTCCAAACCATTAACAACGATTTCCTTATTTTCTAGATAGGGAACGATTATACGACGAAATTCTCTATAGTCGATGTACCCTTCGTTCCAAAAAATACCTCTGTTTCTTTCCAGCCATTTAACTTGCCTCTTTTCATCGCTTGTTAAGTGTTTAAACAAGTATGGTGGTTTTATTAAAAATGTTTGGGTATAATCACGGGTAGCAAAAGCTAACTCTTTTATTATAAAATTATTGTACTGGTCTTTAAACCCTTGAACATCTACTATGACAGTATCCGGATTCATGATATTTTCCTCACAGTATTACTTAAAGGTTTATATTCAATAATACAGTCGTTCAATATAAGACAATACGCAGAAGTTTGATCTGGTATTTCCGAATCACTCTCAATTTCCACTCTTACGTCCACAACAGGGCCTGTCTTTACATTATCAGCTTGTCTAGAGCAATCGATGACAAATAGTGGTGCCAAATCTTTAAATTGTTTTTCACTTAATAAGGGCTCCGGTCGACGTCCGTAATAAGACTGTTGAAATCTGACGTATTGCTCGTATAATAAAGCGATTCTATTATTCGCGAAACTCACATTTAGGTTTTCATACGGGAAGTAAGTAGAGTTGAGGTACACTCTAACATCACGAACATGACAATGATCGAACTGAGACATATCAGAACTGCCATTGTTTTTTCTATTTGTCTGTAGTCCCATAATAATGTATCTTGGTTTCTCTATTTGCGAGGATGTTTTGATTGACCAGGTATGTTTTGTAGTTTTAGGTAAAGCCGGATATTCGTACAGATCCCAATTTCTGAATATCATCTGGAGTGGTCGATCTTTCTCTAATAGTTTCAGCAAATTTATTTTCTCTTTGTCAGACACTTTAACGTGCGGTACACGCCAAATGATTTTATTTATCTGAACGTCTTCTACAATTTCACCGGTGTTAAGTTTTACAGCATTCAGGTTAGTGTTACTTCGTAGCAATATCAGTTCGTGCCTGCTATTTATAACGACTTTCTTGAAATCCTCTGCGAAACCAATGATTTTACAGAGTGGTATAGAAGCAGAAAAATTACCTCCGTCAATGTTTTTTGTACCATCGATATTCCAGCCCCACGAATTCGATGTCTTTGATTCATTCTCATTCATTGATATTAACGATTTCATGGTGGTAGTTACGCCAGCATTTTTTATTCTATCAATTTCCACTCCGTTTAGCTCGTACCTTATGTCTTGAAACAAGTAGAGTAGAGCATTATTCGTGAATTGAACACTAGTGGCTTTATCTTTCATGTCCTTTTTGCTAACAATAACGGATCCTTCCAAATACAAGGTACTCGCTGATGGAAGGATGTACAAGTCCTGTTGGTTAATAGGTATGCGAATTTCATCGTTTCTGTTGAAACTAGTCACATAGGGCTTGTAAGAATGAAATTCAATTCCTTCAACCGTAGTATCATAAGTCGGAGCGGATAAAACGTCTAAGATATTCATTTTAGCAAACCGATCACTTTGAGAAATGCCTTGTTGTCTTTGGTTAATTTTATTTTCTTCTTACGGCGAGCTCTTATTTGGTCGGATGCTTGAGCGGGACTGATATTTTGAATTTCTTGATGCACATATTTATTGTAGTCAATCATTTTTTTCTTCTAAGATGCAAATACAGCTGCACTTCTTCACCACGTAGATTTATTAAGCGGTTATTTATATCTATCAACCGGATATGTATGCAGCTTATGTTGTTTTGGTTGATTGGAAAGTATATTGCGTTTTTCGGAATTTCTATAATCCTATAGCCAGGAGGTACGTTAAGTGCGAATTCGTGAATTATGTGACTCGGTTTTCCATTTGTGTACGAGCCGCTTACGATATCACATTCGATCCTGATCACTGTCGTAGGTAAAATGTTGACTGGAAACTGAGACACATGCCATTTATTTGGTTCCAAGATCTGCTTATTAAAACCTAATAAATTTCTGATAGTATCTTCTTTACTAAAATTTATGTTTTTTGTACAGAATACAGTAGTTTTTAATGTATTGTTATTGCACTGCAGTTTGATTGATGCATCTTTAATTTTAGATTTTAGGTAATCATTAATATCTTGCAATTCGTAGGTGCCTTCTGGTATTTCAATTACTTCGTTAGAACCATAATAGAACTTATTATTCGTTTCGTCAATGTTTGGAATAGAATTAAATGTTGAGAAATGCAATAAGGCACACTCATACTGTTCATTTAGTTGCAATGTGTTAGGATAGTACGTAGATAAAGTTGACGAGTTTCCAGTTATTGACAATGTGAGTGACATCTTGCAAATGGTTGAAATAAAAGAAAATCATAATTTTTATACATTTTTATTCCAAAAAGTCCTTAGATATTCTAAACATAAGTGTCCACAGTTTTCTGTGTTAAATTTCTGATATCTAGTATAGTTATAAAAAACATTACATTTCTTAAAATATCGCATTAGTTCCAATGGAGGTTTCAAATCCCCAAAGCTATCAAAATATTCACAATAGTTGTTAACTTTAACATAAGCTACCCAATGTGTCCCAGCATTTTTATAATTATCCAAGTTAACGACACCACATTCAATCCGTTTTGGCATCCTTGGTAATTGATCCTTCATGTAGACTCCTCGAAAGTAGGGAATGTTACGTGCATCCTTTTGGATATCTACATTAGTTAGAGGACGATTAGGTAGCTTATTTCTTAGTTTTTTGAAGATTTTATAAATAAACCTTTACCATTTTTATGTGACTTAATGTATAAACCTTTGCCTAACTTTAAAGACTCCATAGCCTTATTGTGTCGTACTGTTTCTTGCAAATTTTGCTGACCAGCTTTGTAATCGTTAACAGTTTTTGCAATACCCGCCGCACCACCAGCTAAAGTTCCTAAAGCCGATAAACCAGCAAAAATTGGGATTAATGGTAGAATTCCTCCAGTCTTTGGTAACGGTATCACTCGCGGTACTCGAATTTTTGAGATTTTTGGAAATATTTTTTTTGCCGCTGCGTAAGCAACGTTGATTAATGTTTTGCTATCCTTTGGGTTCAGTTTCTTGATCGTTGATTTTATTTTTGAAACGAAACTTTTAAACGTTTTAACACCGGAACCAGATTTCAGTTTGGCTTTCATAACTTTGCTCACTATCCATGAACTCAGTTTTTCACCTTTTCCAGCATCTTTCGACTTAAGTCTTTGTTTAGCCATATTTAGTAGTTGTAAATCGGCTTTGTGGCGATTGGGTAAGTCTGTATGGTTTGCATAGGCAATGTCGTGATGCATACAAGCTTCGTCTAGCTTATTCACACCGCGATCACCTCGTTGTAATCGTTTCTCGAGTTTTGTTCCTGGTCCGCAATAATTATAACCAGGCAAATGAAGTTCGAACGGTAGATTATTAATTAATGTATTAACCAGTTCACCACCTTGCATTGTCCGAATTGTAATGATGGAAATAGTGCAAAAATAACGTTTATATTAATATCATTTTTAACCTACGATTGCAGTTTTGTTAATCCAACTGTTTTCTTCATTGTTTAGACCCAACCATTTCACGAAAATTTTTGATCCTTTTCTTTTTAAAACTCTTTCTATCAAATAAACACCAGGATATTTCGATTTTTGAAGTTCTTGCTCGTAAAAGGTTCCCAATATAGCTTGCTTTCGCTGATCTTCTAAATGATACGTTACAGGTATGGTAAAATTAATCTTTTTTATGGCAAATATTTCAGTTGACCAATTAGGTGTATATCCTTTCTCAAACTGGTGTTTGTATTTACTGATCCGAACAAAATCACCCACTTTGAACTTAGGTTTTCTACAAATAGGTGCATGTTTAAATGATTTTTTTATATTTTCTTCTATAACTGACATATTAGCTTTATTCACTTCGTTAGGTTTAACTCTAATTGTTCGATGCTTTGTGTTGTTATATATCTTTAATGTATGTTGTAACGGTAAATCTAACCATTTATAGTTTCCATTCAGACTAAAATATTTATATAATTTATTTTTAATAGTTTTAATCAGCCGCTCTACAATCGAAGCTTTTTTGGTAGAAAATGATGAATAATGGTTAATATTGTAAGACTTCATAAGCATCTGAAATGAGTTGTTATAAAACTCTGTTCCCATGTCCGTTTGTAAATTGTCAGGTTTACGTTTGCTGTTAATCAATATTTGTTGAAATGCACGAGTAACATCAAGTTTATTTTTTGTTTTTAGTGGCTCTGTCCAAGCATACTTTGAGAAGCAGTCAATCACCACTAAAATGTAACTGTAACCCTTATTATATTTCTTTAGGTTTTGCATGTCCATCAGATCAGCTTGCCACAAGTCATCAATTCCCTTTAGAATGACAGGACGTCTAAGGAAATTTCTTCGTGCTGCTTTGTGTATTTCATTAACAATTTGCTGTTTTGCCATTACTGAGTTTTTTGAAGTAATTTATCAACCTCTGCTTTAGTATAAAACTTATCTTGCAAATGACGTAAAGTCGCAGCTATCTCGGCTTTTAAAGTAACCTGAACTGATTCCCGTGCGTCTTTAATACATTGTGAACGCAATGTACCAATAAGTGTATTAAATTCTTTTATCATATTGGCACTCAATCGATCTACATAATCCTTGTTCACTGCATCGGCAGCTTCTACTGGATTTTTAATTCCTCTCAGTCTTGATGTTTTTAAATCAAAATCTCCGTTTTCTGATTTTAATAATGTATTTTCATTGATCTCAAATAACTCTGATAATCGCATTCTTTTATGAATATAATGTCCGAATTTATCTACGTTCATGTTTAAGGTGTATTGTGTTGTGAGGTTTATAATAAAATGAACACACATTTTTAAATACATAGGTGTTTTATTTATTGATAATTTTACTTTCACGTAATTCTTCAATGATAGATATAATTTCATTATCTAATCCTGTGTTACCAGCATCTCGAGATGCAATTAATAATTTTAACCTATCCACCAGTTCATTTGGATCGTCCCAATATACAAAATCGACCTTTTTCTTCCACATTTTTGTCAAGGGTAGACCTTTTCCCTTCGATTGAGGGGTCTGAATTGTACTTTGTAGTTTGAAAAGAGGCTTAATAACTTGCATATACTTTTGACCTTTATTACTTTTTATTGGTTTATCCGGTTCATAGTCTCGTCGATGTGCGTTTGTATCGAGTAGCATTGACTTATAATGCTGCATGTCACTCTCTGTAACCATGCTTAAATCTACGTTCTTCTTCAGTAACAACTGTTTCAAACCAGACGTATTTCGGTATTTGCGTCCAGCTACAGTGATAAACTCATCGCTGATCGTTATACGAGCAGAACCTAACATCAATTTCCCGTTCTCTACTCTGACACCGAATGGGATATCTGACAGTGCTTCTGAGGATACTGACCAGGATGACGTGTCACGACCTGGGTTGTTTTCAACTAATGATTTATATGAAGAGTCACTTTCGATATCAGATTCATATTCGTTTGTATTGTCTTTGTTATTATTGGCTTCTTCATTCTGCAAAGTTTTATCAATAAACGGAAGTTCTTCATTTTTTGTAGGACTCGGGAAAGACGTCTGTTTACTGGCATTAGCAATCTGGTTGAGTGGTTCTGTTACAGGCTTGAAAACTGATTCCAGTGTTTGCTGATTGTTAATCTCAACATCTCTCATTTTTCGTACTTTTTTCTTAACAGCGTCGACAGCAACTACTATTTGTCTTTTTAGCGATTTTTCCATTGCAGAAAAACGAACCGATAGTGATTGATTAAGCGATGTCTGAAGAATAATAATATCACGAAGGTAACGGACTTAAATAACCATATTCTTAATCAAAGACTACAAAGGTGTCAAATTTGTTTCTATAACATCCTTTATTTTTTAAACAATCTTTATTAATTACTACATAATTGAAGGGCTCATTCCATATTTTGGAACACATTTCACGAAATTCAGTCCATGTCATATCAGTGTTGACATGTTCTTCATAAATATGACGCAAATTAATGTCATCTTGCTTAAAAAGTATGATTAAATTCGCGTTGTCTCTTACTAACTGCTTAGGGATTTTACTATAAGTTTGATTTAGATAAAAACAATCGATGAACTTGTGTCTTCCCATTGCGAAATAATCACGCATGCTATCTTGATTTTCGCAAGCAACATCATCAAATATTATCACAGAGTTAGGTTTAGCGTCTTGAACTCTTAGCACTTCCTCATTTCCATGATATTTCTGGAGTGAAATACCGGGCACTCGCTGTAACACTTTTTCTAAAAAAATGTATTTGGGTTGGTAAAGAGTTTTCGAATAAACATAAACATTTTCAAATCTTAATCCATTTTCGTGTATGAGAAGACCAATCAATAAATTGGTTTTTCCACAATTGGATGGTCCGCAAATGATACATCGAACTGAGTTAGGTAACAATTCTCCATGACGAAAACTAGTCTTGCAAACATCCTCGCAGATTGTTTTAACATGCAGCGATTGTGGTTGCTTTACAAACTTCATGATTACACTTGGTAACAAACTGATTGGCAATGAGTAAATGTATTTGTTACATTAATATTTATAAACAGAAACAGTACCGCAATCTTTTTCGCGATAGAGCGATCGTTAGAGCGATTACAGACTCGCATGATCATTGGTTGAGTGTAGGAATAGGTATGGAGGCGATCGTTCATTATTCGGTTTTCTACGCTACAGTCATGTAGCAAGGCGAACTCGCCCAGCTACTGGCGGCCAGTGGTATAACTTGCATGATCTCTAGGTGAGTACAGTAATTTACTCTGCAGTCGAGTCGATCGTTCAATATTGGGCATTCTATGCCACTGGCGCGTAGCGAGGCGCACTAGCCGAGCTACTTGCCGACAGTGGCATAGAATGCCCAATATTACCCTACTAACCGACATTGCCCGAAGAATTGCCAAACTTAACTGGTAGTGGGCAGGGCACATTGCTCGTAAAACAGATGGCCGATGGGGTCGAAAGGCTCTAGAGTGCGACCGCGTACCGGAAGACGTAGTTTTGGATGACCTAATAAAGTTATTTGCATCGAAAGTGCCTTGAGCGTTGAATTTGAAAGAAAAAAAAAAGAAAGACAATAAGTCTATTTGCGGTAAACTTAACGCATGAAAAAATAACAAGTTGGGGATAATTTAGTCACGAACCGCCTTGAAAGCCTTCAGCATCTATACGTCATTAATTGTGAAGTAAAGCGAGTAAACGATGACACGTTTGGTTTATATTGAAAGTGCTGCTAATGGCTTTGGGTAAAATAAACCTTGACGATTTACAGACAAAAAAAAAGTAATTTACTTGAATCTTTCTAAAATCTTGGTACACAAAAAGCATGTATCAAAGGTGTACATACGTCATAAAACATACACATACGTACTTAAATCAGTACCGTTTAGTGCCATAAAGAGAAAGGGTGAAATTTAATAAAAACCGTATCAATGGCAGGTACCTACTGTAGCGAATCGTAAATAATTTTGACAGATGTTACCATCATAAAGCAAAAGGTTGGAATAAAGGAACGACAACGACAATAACGAGCTTACCTTTTCTCGTTTACCGAAATAGAAATAACTTTCTTGATGTATATTTATATGCTTGTCATTTCTTCGACATAAATATAAAAAGGAAAATACTTCTACAGAAAAATTGTCTGAAAATAGTGCTCGAGTCAACTCAGCAAATTGACGGCAATTTACAAAAATATTTTATAGCACTGTGTGACCTAAATACGCACTTAAGTCACGCTTTTCTGTGACTTAAGTAGTCAATTATTTCACACAGAAAAGTGTGACTTACGAATGAGTGCGCATTTAGGTCAAATTCATTGTGAGTGGTCATTTAGGTAAAATAGTATACGATACGTGTGACTTAAGTAGTCCATAGTACGCCATGCATTAATACTACATAGGTACACACATATCGTAATTTACTATTTTTTGAGTTTGGCATTTCATTGAAAAACCCAAATGACCTAAAGCGCGCTCACTATCGGACTTCATAGAAAAGAAAGAGAAGCGCGATGACACAATCCTGGTGATTTATTGCAAAATTCGAAGCAATTATCTATTTACAAAAAATCTATTGTTTTGACTAAAAAATTAAAACATGAATGCTTTAGTTTGTTCCTTGTAGAATAATCTGACAAAAAATCATGATTGTATGTATATTAGTATAGTTTTTATTGTATAAATAAAGTTGTTAGAGGTACTCGTATCTTCAAAACGTGCGTTTTTTGCGTTTTGGTACCCAAGTAAGCCGCACCTAGGACAAACTCCATACGTAAGGGGTGCATGAACGGCTCAGATCTTCGATGCGCGGCGTCTCTCCACAGACAAATGGCTCACCTCCCATCTTCCATCGCCTGCCCCGTCACTTGCACACGTGAGGACCTAATGGCTGCGTCAGCAAACGGTATTTGCGTTGCAAAATTTAGGGCCGAAATACAGAATTATAATCATTAAAATTATCAATACAATCCTCTAAGTTCGTATAATTCCATTGATTGATATTTCATGAAATAGTCATTCGACAGGATTTTATGAACATTCGACAGGACGCTGACCTGCAAATTGCATCTGCAAATGCACTGATTTGCAAAAAAATTACGAAAATTTGAATTTCGCGAGCTGCCTTGGCGCTTTCCCGTCTACTCTATAGGTACTCCATTTGAAATAAGACATTTAAATAAACCTTTTTTACAGTCCGTTCAACCGATTTTAAATTCTATTGCGTTGGTAGCATGACATATGTCAGCTGCAGTAAACATTTGGTATTGTAACCAATTTTTTGTTTTTAATACCATCCTTATGCCTACGGTATAGAAGTCAAAATGGGTTGAACGGACTGTAAAAAAGGTTAATTTAAATGTCTAATCTTATTTTAAATTGTGTATAAGTACCTACTAATATTCAGCAACCGTCAAAGGTTACAATACAACAAATACAAACAAAACACAAACAGTACAAATTATTTTCATGGCCATCATTTGTTTTTGTCAGTCGTAGCTACACGTTTTTATTCCCACGAGAATATTGATATACAATTCTCATAATAATACAGGAACCCGATACCGCGCCTTTGGGTCCTCAGAAAACAAGAAATGAGTATTTATTGTGTTCCTTTCCCCAATCTTTTATTTGTACTGGCGTTTATCAGTGAGCGAAATTGCGTCAAGATTGGTCGAATAGGCGGTCGCTATTTTATGTATTGTCTGTCCCAAAAGTGTCTGATAAAAGTGTAAATAAGAAGTAAGTATCTGATAAAGCAGGTTAAATTCTTGCGCAATCACTCAATTATAAGAATTAGTAACATGCTCATCTGTATTTACAGGTTTCAACTTAATATCTCTCCCCTTATTCCATTAATTATTCTTTAAATAACATTCAACATCATTTCAGTCAAAAGACGTCCACTGCTGGACATAGGCCTCCCCCAAGCACCTCCACTTCGACCGGTTCTGTGCCTCTCGCATCCAACGAGTTTCCTGCGACCTTCACAAGGTCGTCGGTCCAACTTGTTGGAGGCCTTCCAATGCTACGTCTTCCGGAACGCGGTCGCCACTCCAGAACCTTTCGGCCCCATCGGCCATCTGTTCTGCGAGCAATGTGCCCTGCCCACTGCCACTTAAGTTTGGCAATTCTTCGGGCTATGTCGGTTGCCTTGGTTCTCCTGGATAACATTAAAATTTTAATTGAAAATTGAGCAAGATGGCGATTTGATGAGCCTGCCTTCTTCAACAACAACAGATGTTGAGTGGATTTTGCCCTGCAGTGAGACATTACAAAATAATTAATTATAAGTTATTTAATCATCATATAATTGGTTGTTTATCGTATTACCTAGTAACTGGGTTGTGGAGGCCATAGGCAGTCGCTCCATGTTAAATACTGGTATTCAACTGCACGCGGTTTACGCTGAAAGTCGACCCCAACGTAAATAAGGAGGCTTTCGATAAGAGTAGGCAGATGATGATGATACATTGAACTAAGTGGGAAATGAATTATTGCCACTATAACCTTATTTTGAGAGAATAATACTGTAGAAAATGTTTACAAATGTTACAAACGTGTCTAGTGCCTACTCTCACAAATGTTTGTGGGTGTAGGCATTATCATAAGGTATAATAGTAAGTAATTAACATTACGAAACACAAAACATTACAAGACATTATTTGTCATATATTTTAGCTAGCACATGCCAATATAACAAACCAATAAAGAATACTTCAACCATAATTCATTTCCAAAAAGGTGTAATCTCATATGCGGATGACACAGCTCTACGGTTCGCAGCTGAATCAAAGGCCGAAGTGAAGTAGCACAGAATGGTTTTAATACTGTGTCCAATTGGTTTCTCAAAAATCTCTTAACATTAAATACAGATAAAACCAAGTACCTATTATTTACAATGAGAAACACTAATCCAACGCTTATTAACCTAATCATTCAAGCGCATAACAATTGCAATATACATTATGCTGACATTGCGTGCACATGTCCCACTTTAGATAAAACCGACCACATTTTACGCGTTACGATTGACAAAAATCTAAACTTCCGCAAACACATCGATTTATTATGCACCAGAGTGCGCAAACTAATAAGCATTTTTAAAACTTTACGTAACATTGCCGACTTTAAATTAATTAGACAGGTTTATTTAGCTTTGTGTCAATCTATTATTACGTACGGTATAACGTCCTAGGGTGGCACTGTGTTCCCAAATATCCTTGGACCTGACATTTTGAGTTAAGTTCAGTAAGAGACGCATTTCAATACGACAAACTTCGGATAAGAACTCCCATGTGCTAAATCTTTATAGTTTTTGAAAAAAATACGTCTAAAGTTTATTATTTTTTTTATTTAGAAAATTAAAAAAAATATATTACTTGGATTTAAATAAAGCTGATATGTTTCTGGTATTTTCAATTTGTTAAGAATATAGTGAAGGATTTAATGCACTTTACTACGGTCCGAAAATGTTAGCTTTTAATGAGAAAAAAAAGATTTCAGTTTTTCAGATTTTATTTTTTTTTCATTTTAATTATGCGTTACTAGCATCCGCAAATAAAGCTAAATGGTAGTTAAATACGTCACTTATCACCATAAAAAAAATCAACTGCTAATGCCATGGAAAATGGGAAATAATAGCTTCTAAATATTTTTCATTACAAAACGCCTGTTATTTAGATATGAGCAACGTGTTCAGACGTCGTTGCTATGAATGAGTGATCAGGCACTGTAAGAGTATTTTGCTTTTCACTTTCTAGTAGGAATTTTTGGTGTGATTATGTATTGTATGTAAATGTAACCAGTTCAGTGTCAGGAAAAGTTAGTTACCTAAGTAGGTATAGATACGGTGACTAAGTACGGTGTAGATAACTAAGTAGTTATCTACATAAAATAAAAAATCGCGGCCAAATCGCGTGACTTCTAGATACTACATCCTGTTTTATCAATATCCGACTAAGTCGGATATTGATAAATTCCTACTAGAAAGTGAAAAGCAAAATACTCTTACAGTGCCTGATCACTCATTCATAGCAACGACGTCTGAACACGTTGCTCATATCTAAATAACAGGCGTTTTGTAATAAAAAATATTTAGAAGCTATTATTTCCCATTTTCCATGGCATTAGCAGTTGATTTTTTTTATGGTGATAAGTGACGTATTTAACTACCATTTAGCTTTATTTGCGGATGCTACTAACGCATAATTAAAATGAAAAAAAATAAAATCTGAAAAACTGAAATCTTTTTTTTTCTCATTAAAAGCTAACATTTTGGGACCGTAGTAAAGTGCATTAAATCCTTCACTATATTCTTAACAAATTGAAAATACCAGAAACATATCAGCTTTATTTATATCCAAGTAATATATTTTTTTAAATTTTCTAAATAAAAAAATAATTAACTTTAGACGTATTTTTTTCAAAAACTATAAAGATTTAGCACATGGGAGTTCTTGTCAGAAGTTTGTCGTATTGAAATGCGTCTCTTACTAAACTTAACTCAAAATGTCAGGTCCAAGGATATTTGGGAACACAGTGGGTGGTGCCGCTAAATCAATTTTACTGCACCTAGAACGCGCCCAAAGAGCAGTTAAGGTTCCTTACCTTTCGTCCACTTAGATTTCTTACACACGAGCTTTATATGGCATGTAAGGTGCTAACAGTACGTCAATTATTTATTATGAATGTAATTTTATTCCAACACACTGAACTTTATTTTAACCCAGTACCTTCAGATAGGAGAAGAAAAGATTTGGTGTGTCATAACTCTTAGACTAAACATGCTTTTGCTAATCAATTTTATTTATTTTTAGGACCCTATTTGTATAACCAGTTTAACAGGGTGCTAAAGATTTATGCCGTTATTCATAATCCTATTGTATCTCTATTTTAGCTAAAATAGGTTTATAGAACGTTTGTCTTTATCTGTCACTTTGTCATTTCTGTGTGTAAGAAAGAGACAAACCCCATTTTAACTAAAATAGGTTTGATAAGTTTTATGAATAAGGGGGTTATAGTTTATGTTATAATAGGTGTAATTTACTACTACAGGAATAGGTATTTGGCAAAACTCAATTATGCGGACACGGAAAAACTACTAGAAATTTTAAAATAAAATCTATCTACCTACTCTAATATATGTCTTTTCCTTTACCTAATTAATAATAGTCTCCATTTTATCTACTTTAATATTATTTGTTAATTTATTTAAACCTTATAATTATATCTTGCATAATCTAGTTTTAAAATAATATATCTATATAGTAACTGTTTAAGTCATTGTAAATATTATACCTTCTTTTCAATTTAGCTTCTAATACATTTATTGTTGTCTTCTTTTTAAATGTTAGATATAAATTGATGGCCTGAAACACAGGTTTTTCATAAACCTAGATCAGGCAGGTCTAGAATACAGTCAGAATAGAATAGAATACTCTTTATTATGTACACCATATAAATTGCAGACATAAATATAGAAACTTTACAATGGGTGACACAATGGGCTGTCTTATCGCTAAGAGCGATCTTTTAAAGACAACCAACAAGAATTAACAAGACAAGATAAGAATTTAACTTTCCTCGATTGTAATTAATGTAAATCATATTTTTACTTTACTGTTTATTTAAATAAACATTTTATTTACTTGAATATTTTTTTAAAATTATTTGTTTGATTGTTTACATTTTTTTTCCATAATACCTACTACAATTAAGTACCCAAGTGTAATACAAAATTATGTTTTGTGACAATATTATGGAATAAAGTTTGTTGTTAAAGTTCGACGCTGACTGTACATGCTATCGGTACTTTATCAAATTAAGTATTCATACATTCAGCGCATCATAATTATGTCGAATGAATATTACAAAAAATATTAATTGAGAGTGTATTGAATGTGAAATTTCCCATTAGATAATAGATAGGTAAATGCCTGGTCAGTGGGTCGTAAGCCTGAGAAATTTGTAATACATATTGTAGGTAGGTGCGTGTTTACTTTTTTATTTAGCCGGTCAAGCTCCGCGCGTCGCCTAACGCCGATGAAACAATAGAAAATCAATTGTGTCTAATTAGCGGACCTTAACAGATTAAACTAATATTTTAGTATTACAGCGATGCCTGTAATTATTTCTATCATTATTTTTAAGAACAGTGCAGTTGGTTTGTTCAATAAAATTAGTCGTCAACTCAAAAAAAGATGTAGTAAAAAAACATAACCCTCCTTCTGGCGCAGTCGGGTAAGAATGCATGGGTACCTACTTGTTTCAGGACAAAAAAAACATTAACATTATTAAGACATTGCATTAATAATATTAATAATTGCAATAATAATTGCATTACACATTTATTAAGTTAAGCAAGCAGAAAAAGTAAAATTTTCATTGAAATCTGGTCAGGCGTTCTCACGAGATGAAGTCAAGAAAAGACAGAGGTAAACCCTCGAAGAAATTACGATTTTAGATTTTTTTAGATTAGCTTCAGCGACCTCGTTCGCGTGGAAATCGTAAGACACCACAATATATTAAAACTAGCTGCGCCCCGTACATAAGTCTCGATCCCTGAAGGAATATGGTAATAAAAAGTATCCTTTGTCCTAATCTAGGTCATGGTCTACCCATGCCATGTGCCAAAATCCATCTAAATCCGTTCAGCTATTTCAGCGTGAAAGTGTAGAAAACAAACATACAAAAAATCAAATCTTTTCTCTTTATAACATTAAGTTTTGATAGAAGATTAACCCAGAAGCAACGTCAAATCTACAAGGCCAATTCTCGTAATTTAAAAAGTTCAAAATCTAGTTGCAGTCTCATCTCGGCGACAAAAAAATGTCAAAAACTTGCCAAAATGTAGGGAAATTGAGTTATTTTTGACAGATAATTAGGCGAATCGCTCCTCTGCTTTCAAATTATCGAAAAAAACTGCACTACGAAACGAATATTAAGGCCATGGCAATTTTCACTAACGAATTTGAGTACCTACAAAGTTCCTCGTACTATCTGCGGAACTTTCCAAAGTTTCGCACATTGTTTTCACCTCCAACTTTTAATACAGTTAATTGTTACTACATTTAAGTTTTAAATAATAAGAACTTAGTAGACTATTAACATTTCCTGTTCTTCTTCTTAGCGTGTCAATGGCAATCTAAATGGACTCGGCCCACGATAGCCCATAAAAGAGACTATGATCCCTAAATTTGTTTCGGCCTTTCTTCTCAGAGTAGTCAGATAGGAAACGCCGACCTCATCTAGCTTATTTTTTAAATAATATAATGTGTAAAAGTGGCACGATGGCCCTCTACAGTGGTCCATGATAGCCCAGCCCACGTGTCCCACGATAGCCCTCAACAGGGTCCAAAAGGTTCACGTTGGCCCTGTATGCGGCTCTGGATTCGGCTACGTATTTGGCGCCATCACTAGCGTCCATCAGTTTCCTGTAACGTGGAGCTGCCAGGACACATAGGCCATTCCTGTTTATTAATTTCCTTTTTTTGAGGCGTGAAAAAAATAAAACACAAAAGTAAATTCAAATTTTATTACAATCCAGGAATAAAACAAAACTGTTGCAAGTCTAATATCCCCTTTAAATAAGGGCTCAAATTATTTCAAAGGGATATACAATGTGAAAACAATCATAATCTAATGTCTTGAAGAACTTCTTAACTTTATTTCTACCAAATAAATTAATATTTTTAAGTATGAACAGTTACAGATAATATTGTAATTTACAAATACTTTAATACTTATATACAAACGGACCAAGATATGTATTTACATATTAAGATTACATAATTATTTGAAAGTTTTCGTTGGTTATCAATGATTCGTCCAAATTCGATCAATTCACAAAACATTTTTTACACACATACATTTAAAAATCTAAAAGTGCTATGCACTATGCAACCTTTAAATATGTACACGACACTACTCTACAATATTTGAAAGATATTATACTATTTATGCAATATCATTAAGTATAACATTTCTGTATATTTGAAATTTACATTGAGATTCGTAATCGTTTACTTTTATATTTTCAAATTTTCATTATCTTACTCGACCATTGCTAATACTCTACATCCGAATGAGTTAAAACATTTGAGCAAATCAGCGTCATTCAGTATAAGCATAAAGTTTACAGAAACTGTCTTTGGCACGATCACGGTTTTATACAAAGTAGTTTTTTGAATGCTCTCCTGAAGTCCATATTAAATATGGTGTATATAAGGGGGTTGAGGGCAGAGTTGCAATATCCAAGCCAAGTTATAAAGTTAATGAACTTGTTGGACAAACAGCAACTCGCACAGAACGGGATGACGAGGTAAATTACGAAGAAGGGCAACCAACAGACCACGAATACACCCATTATTATGCCAAGAGTCCTAGCCGCGCGGCGTTCACGAGTCAATGAAATTCGCTGCTTTTCTTCAATGAATTGATAAACTGCGCTTTGTTGGTTAGGTTTCGGTCGCTTGTGACTGACCTTGACTGACACAGTCTCGCTTACTTCAATCAGATCATCTTCATGAGTTTCTTTTGAGTTACTCTCCGATGATGTGTTCCGATTCTCTAAATTATCACCCGCATCGGTAACGGAATTCTCGTTTGATAAAATTGGTATAATCAATTTGTTTTGTGATTTGTCATCTTTGCTCCAGTATCGTCGCTTTGGTTTCTTTTTTGGCGTCAGTTTTCTAGTTCGTTTCTTCTTCTCATTATCTGAAACTAAGCGAGTGACACCTTGGTGCTCGTTGTGATTTGCTTCTGAGCTTAGAGAATCTTGATCATGGTGGTCATCTTTATTCGTGTATTTATTTTGACCGCTAGAAATAGTGCTGATTTTTGTAGCCTTGGCTCGATCTCTAAGTCTTTTCTTGGTGGCCAAATATATTTCAAAATATACTACAGTCATGATAACTAGCGGTATGTAAAAGGATCCGGATGAAGAGAAGATGACAAAGCCTGGTTGGGAGGTTAGGCGACAAGGCGTGTCCGGTTCGAACACTTCAGGCCAGTCGTTCCAGCCTAGTAATGGCGGAGAACTTATAACTAATGAGAGAATCCAAACTACCCCAATCATTAAGAGCACTCTTTCTAAAGTTCTCTTCTGTGCGTAATTTATAGGATCTGTGATCGCCCAATATCTGTCTAATGCGATTGCACATAAATTTAAAATGGACGAAGTGCAGCACATGATGTCGCACGTGAGCCACATCTTGCACACATATATCCCAAATACCCATTGCCCGAGAATGGAATACGCCACATTCAATGGTAGCACCAATATTGCTACGGTCAAATCCGCTACGGCGAGTGATACTATGAAGAAGTTCTGGACGATACGGAGCGGCTTGTATGTGAATACGCTTAGGATTACCAAAATGTTTCCAACTATCGTTGAGATTATTATCAGCGTAAGGACTATTGCTGTACAGATTGCCTCCCATTCCGGTACCGCTAGTGTTATCCCGAAGCTACTCGGATATTTAGGATCATCAGCGACAACGCAAGCGTCTCTATCATCCTCGATGACTTCATCAGTGTAATTTATTAATGTGTAGTTTGCGTCAACGTGTGTACCTGCTTGCCCCATTTTATAGTAGTTGTATTACTCGGCTACATTTCACGTTGTAGTGTAGGGAACGACCGTGAGTCGCGAAATTCTTTCAAAGCATTTGGCCAGCATCCGTCGATAATTCTTCAAATGCGAGACGGGTACGTTTCCTTTATTCATCCTTTCATACTCCAATTTTCTGTAACAATAAATAACCCTTTTAATGCGTAATGGAAATGTATTGGCGATTTTTTCCTATCAAAGTGGGCCGTGTAAAGGCGAGCAAGGTTATGTAACGCATAAATTACCTCCTGCTAGAAATCTTTACTAGGAAGTCCCATTTGTGTGACTTGTTCATTTTTTGATGCGTAAGCGAATCTGTAACAAAAGAGAAAATATATCAGATTCAGTCAGGTATGAAGGGAATATATCCTTTACGAGGCAGGAACGGTGTGAGACGTTATCACGTTATGCGATCTCAGGGAGCATTCATCAGATAAATTTATGACAACACGATAAATGACTGCTAGAAATAAGTCGGAATAATAAAGCCCATAATATTCTTAGTGATGTATTCCGAATATATGGCAGATCTATTACAAATCAGTGCCAAACTCTAAAACAAAAAGGTCTTGAAATGTCCTCAATATAAAACTAAAGTTAAAAAGTAGAACGCCTCTCAAATTCATTTTGTTTTCGGTAATAACCTTGTTTTCCCTGGGACCTAATTCCAGTTCTATTTATAAAAAAAAAAAACCGAGTGTGCTTATGACCACACGACTGAAGTGAAACTTCAAACGTATTTGGCTATGAGAGGAAGAGAGAAAGAAAATGTGCGCGCGCACTGCTTTTTCTTGCTTATATCCCCCACTCAACTCCCGTTCGCCTCGCCCGTAGCCCTTAGACATGGGACGTACTTGGAGTACCAGGGCTTCCAAGTACGTCCACCTTCAGAAACCAGCCGTGCGATTCTGTAACCGTCTCACCGTGAAAAGTTAGGCGAAGTGAGCGTGGAGTGAGCTATCAGTGTCATCCCACCTGATACTAGGGATTGACCAAGCATACATTTACAATCATAATCGAGATTTTAATAATAGATTTTATGCTAAGTCTATTGATCATTTTATATATTTTCAAAGCTAGTATTTTAGTGGTCAAAACATTAATATTTCGTGGGGTTTTACAATAAAATAGCAAAACAGAAACTTAGCCAGAAACTCAATGTTGTTTTTTTTTTTCTTTTTTTCCTAGACTGACTAGTCAATACAGCCTGAGGCGCGAGCGCGTCACGCAAGTGTTCACTTCACCCGAATCACGACATTAAATGTCGAGAATCGGGTGAAGTGAACACTTCACGCCGCGCTTGCGCGTTAGTCACTGTCATTATCACATAGAAGATTATTTTGATGTGGATTGCGTGAAGTGTTCACTTCACTCGATTCACGACATTTAATGTCGTGAATCGAGTGAAGTGAACACTTCACGCCGCGCTTGCGCGTTGGTCACTGTCATTATCACATTGTAGATTATTTTGATGTGGATTGCGTGAAGTGCTTGCGCGTTAGGCGCTGTCATTAATATTAAATTCAGTTTTTATTTATTTATTTCTATAATTGACGACCATGGTCGTAAGCCTGTTCGTAATCGAGTTCAGAAATTAGTTCCTATTTATTTCAACGCTTTTAGATATTATGTCTAAATCCAACCGTGTTTGTACATTTAAAAAGTCAGTTGTGTGCATTTTGTTTTCAACAATTAACCAGATTTTGTATTAACTAGTTACAGACTACTTATTTAACCTGTAACGCGTGCAAATATAACATTATTGTAGATAGATACTAAATAACTAAGATCCGTATTTTTCATGCACGGTCAAGCGGCGCGCGTCGCCCATGATTGGCGAGTGGCGACGAAACCGTAGCCAATGAGCGACGCGCGCGAAGTGATGTTGCCATGGTTACCGTGGAGTGAAATATGGAACATTCCGAATCGCACTGTAATCGATTACAACGTGCTTACACTTTGACCCCAATTATTCTGTATGGTATAAATTACCTATTATTCCCCGCATAATCTTACCATGCCGTACGGTTGTCAAGAGTGGTATTTTGACAGTTCAAACCGGTTTCGTTAAACTAACATGGCATTTTCGAAATTGTGTTTCCGGCTACAGTCGCCACCTTACCAAAGGATAAGAAATTCGTGGTGTAAAAAAACAAACAAATAAATACTATAATCTAACCGTGAGTAAATAATCAAGTGAAATAGTTTTGACTCTCAGCTGCCATAGTGGTGATTTATCTAAATGGGAACGCAAATTATTTATGTGAGAGTTGTGGGCGATGATGGCCTAATTCGGAATGATCCATATTTCACGCGGCGCACTGCGCATGCGTGCATGCGTGTCAAGCGTCGTAGTTGTTAGTATCAAGTGAACTTTTTTTTTGCTTTCATGCCATTGACGACCATGTACAACTCGTTTATAGAGAGTAGTATATTCCTTGATGTAGAATGTACATAAGCCTGTACGTATTCGAGTACAGTGACAATAATTAGTTCCTAATTATTTAATGCTGTTAGAGATTTTAATGTCTAATGCCCGGTTTCTGAAGAATTCTTAAACGGAGTTTAAACTTTCAATAGTTGTTGATTCGACATAATTATCTATTTAAGCGAATTCCTTCCTTATGCTCGGTTTTTGAGGTTCTCAGATAAACCCTCGATAATAATTCACTCGACTTTTAAGCTAAATTCTTCCTTAATGACGTGTTCAGAAACACGATATCGAACCAATAATCACTATCGAATGGATAAACTCCGTTTAAAAACCTCAGAAACCGACCATAAATCCAACTGTTTTTGTACATCGAAAAAGTAAATTTAGTCAGCCTACATTTAAGATATAACATGAGAAATTGTGCTAAGCAAGTACCTATTCAGTGATTGGTGTAATGTTCGTATACATAAGTACATAATACGTAAAAGCACATATAGGTTTTTTTTTATATCATCTCTAGATAAACTACACGTACAATATACAAACCTTATACCATAAATATTTAGGCATATTATTAATCTAGTGACGATTGCTGTTAGGACACACAAATTGCATTATTCATGTATACGCATGTTTTGGGCTGTCTAATTTTAGTTTTACTGTATACTGTTTACACACTGTGTCTACGTTTCTCAGCCAACTCTCCTGTCGCAGATCTGCTGAAAGAAATTACTAAGTAAATGATGAAAGCAGTTCCTCTATCTTTATGTAGTTTACTTTATTATGTATTTAGTGTGTATATAAATAAATATATTACATTTTTTAATTTGTATCACATTAAAAAAAATTGCTAATACATTTTTTCTACTGAGTCGGCTGCTTCCTGAGATGCAACTTCTTAATGCCGGGAACGGAGGGACATTGGATGTGTGTCGGCTGCACCCCCACTGCAAAAAGCTGGAAATAATGGTAATAATTTGTTACTAAGTATTTGATTTATTTAATTCCTACACATCAGCACATCTGCAGCTAATGTATTTACTTTCAATAAGAATAGCGGTATGATTTATTAAGAACAGCGTCTGATCAAATAAAATCAATTGAATGGGCCAATATTATTACTATATATTTAGAGCACAACGAGTTTCTACATTTCTTAATTCCATGCTCCGTGCCTGTCTGTGTCCCAATTTATTTGTTCCCTATTGTGTTTATCAAAAATAGTGTGTGAAATAATGAATACTTGCCTCAGACCGCCACGCATGACACAGCCGGGAGCGATGTGATCAAATCAAATAGAGGCAGTGTTCTTTTATTGTCTTCTGTCCCTTTAATGACTTAGCAACTGCAGGGTCGATAAGGCTCATCTGCTGAAAGGTAGAATATATCAGATTAATAAAATTCACTTGCTTTTGTGTGCCTATACTTTTGTGTTTTTATTTTAAGTTATCCTATGTTGTCCCACAGCTGGGCACGGTCTAGTCATATTGAGTTGTTTCTAATTAAAAAAGTGTTACTAGGATACTACATAAACCTTTATTGACTGATAACTACCTATATCTTGTAAAAATATACCACTATAATTGTAAAATCATAAGATTTTCTTGAAGTACTTACGTAAAATTTTCTTTGACGATTTTATTTCTCTGTGATGTTATTTCGTGCAAATATTATCTACAATATTATTTACAAGGACGTATAATATGTTATAAACGAATATTCATCCACTTAACGTCGATTTTACACAAAAACTATTAAAATAAACAACATAGCATCATAACAAAACAGCACGCACTGTAGCTGCCATTAAGAATCGTAAAGTCTATTTTTAACTTTTTTTTTTCCAATATTGCCAACCCATATTTTTCGTTTTGAATCATTTAGTCGATTAGTTTATCTACCGGACCATAGACTCAAACTGCTGCACAGGATATTAGACCGTATTTATCAGTAATAATAGAGGTTGAAGCCGCATGAATCGGGTGGTGACAAATGGTGTCGCTCGCCCCTGAAGGGTGCGCGCCGGTTGGTGACAAATGGGTACGCTCGCCCGTGAACGGAAATTTGATTTGATTTTTTGATTGTAGTAGCTTGATGTGCTAGCGTCTGTTCGTCATAATATTTATCTACCAATTTAAAATGCTTAAGACCTCATATTTATAATAACATTGTACTTACCTCATTTTTGCAGAATTCACTGTGTCAATTTTTAACATTTTTAAAAGGGCTAATTCGCGCGTCTTGTCAGTTGTCTAACGAAGAAGACATTAAAAAAAAATCGCGGCTGCTCTTTGGTCGCACCTTCGGTGCAACAAAGTCACAACAGCTCATTTTTAAATTATTTTGTTTGCTATAGTTTTACGTTAATAATCTTATAGTTTACAATTTGGCATACTTACCCCAATTTTGCAGTTTTGCCTATTTGTGACTTTGTTGCACCGAAGGTGCGATTTTATCATCTGTGGTGAACATGTGCTGTCTACTGCTGTCTATGGGGCTTTCCGATACAAAATAAACTTTTTGTCTGCAGTTTCAAAATAAATAATTGTAAATAAACAAATGAAAGTTTTATCTTAGCACCTACTTTGAATTAGTTTTTCAGTGACAATGGCTAGCACGATATTATAATGGTGAATGTGATAGTAATATGACATAATGTTGGCATGTACCTATTGGTGAAAGTTTTTCTAATTTAAAAATGAATTCCTCTACCTACTCCACAGTTCCTGTGTTACTGTTCATAATTAGATTCACCACCGATCGGTGACGACCGGCGCGCACCCGTCAGGCCCCACGGTCACCGATCGGTGACACCCGATTCACGCGGCTTCAACCTCTATTATTACTGTAAATTAAGGTCTAATATCCTGTGCAACAGTTTGAGTCTATGGTCCGGTAGATAAACTAATCGACTAAATGATTCAAAACGAAAAATATGGGTTGGCAATATTGGAAAAAAAAAGTTAAAAATAGACTTTACGATTCTTAATGGCAGCTGCAGTGCGTGCTGTTTTGTTATGATTTTATGATGCTACGTTGTTTCTTTTAATAGTTTTTGTGTAAAATCGACGTTAAGTGGATGAATATTCGTTTATAACATATTATACGTCCTTGTAGATAATATTTGCACGAAATAACATCACAATCAATCGATAAACCTTTTTTTTTGGTCAAACAAAATTTTACGTAAGTACTTCAAGAAAACCTTATGATTTTACAATTATTATAGTGGTATATTTTTACAAGATATAGGTAGTTATCAGTCAATAAAGGTTTATGTAGTATCCTAGTAACACGTTTTTAATTAGAAACAACTCAATATGACAAAGGTTGCCTGAAGACAAGGCGGGCGTCGTCACTGACACGTTCCTGACCAATTGGCCGAAGAAGGCACAACATAAGGAAAACTGGAAAAGTATGGGGGAGACCGTGCCCAGCTGTGGGACAACATAGGATAACTTAAAATAAAAACACAAAAGTATAGGCACACAAAAGCAAGTGAATTTTATTAATCTGATATATTATTATTCTACCTTTCAGCAGATGAGCCTTATCGACCCTGCAGTTGCTAAGTCATTAAAGGGACAGAAGACAATAAAAGAACACTGCCTCTATTTGATTTGATCACATCGCTCCCGGCTGTGTCATGCGTGGCGGTCTGAGGCAAGTATTCATTATTTCACACACTATTTTTGATAAACACAATAGGGAACAAATAAATTGGGACACAGACAGGCACGGAGCATGGAATTAAGAAATGTAGAAACTCGTTGTGCTCTAAATATATAGTAATAATATTGGCCCATTCAATTGATTTTATTTGATCAGACGCTGTTCTTAATAAATCATACCGCTATTCTTATTGAAAGTAAATACATTAGCTGCAGATGTGCTGATGTGTAGGAATTAAATAAATCAAATACTTAGTAACAAATTATTACCATTATTTCCAGCTTTTTGCAGTGGGGGTGCAGCCGACACACATCCAATGTCCCTCCGTTCCCGGCATTAAGAAGTTGCATCTCAGGAAGCAGCCGACTCAGTAGAAAAAATGTATTAGCAATTTTCTTTAATGTGATACTAATTAAAAAATGTAATATATTTATTTATATACACAGTAAATACATAATAAAGTAAACTACATAAAGATAGAGGAACTGCTTTCATCATTTACTTAGTAATTTCTTTCAGCAGATCTGCGACAGGAGAGTTGGCTGAGAAACGTAGACACAGTGTGTAAACAGTATACAGCAAAACTAAAATTAGACAGCCCAAAACATGCGTATACATGAATAATGCAATTTGTGTGTCCTAACAGCAATCGTCACTAGATTAATAATATGCCTAAATATTTATGGTATAAGGTTTGTATATTGTACGTGTAGTTTATCTAGAGATGATATAAAAAAAAAACCTATATGTGCTTTTACGTATTATGTACTTATGAAAACGAACATTACACCAATCACTGAATACTTGCTTAGCACGATTTCTTATATTATATTATATTGTCTGAAATGTAGGCTGACTAAATTGACTTTTTCGATGTACAAAAACAGTTGGATTTAGACATTAAAATCTCTAACAGCATTAAATAATTAGGAACTAATTATTGTCACTGTACTCGAATACGTACAGGCTTATGTACATTCTACACCAAGGAATATACTACTCTCTATAAACGAGTTGTACATGGTCGTCAATGGCATGAAAGCAAAAAAAAAGTTCACTTGATACTAACGAAACGACTACGACGACACGCATGCGCAGTGCGCCGCGTGAAATATGGATCATTCCGAATTAGGCCATCATCGCCCACAACTCTCACATAAATAATTTGCGTTCCCATTTAGATAAATCACCACTATGGCAGCTGAGAGTCAAAACTATTTCACTTGATTATTTATTCACGGTTAGATTATAGTATTTATTTGTTTGTTTTTTTACACCACGAATTTCTTATCCTTTGGTAAGGTGGCGACTGTAGCCGGAAGCACAATTTCGAAAATGCCACGTTAGTTTAACGAAACCGGTTTGAACTGTCAAAATACCACTCTTGACAACCGTACGGCATGGTAAGATTATGCGGGGAATAATAGGTAATTTATACCATACAGAATAATTGGGGTCAAAGTGTAAGCACGTTGTAATCGATTACAGTGCGATTCGGAATGTTCCATATTTCACTCCACGGTAACCATGGCAACATCACTTCGCGCGCGTCGCTCATTGGCTACGGTTTCGTCGCCACTCGCCAATCATGGGCGACGCGCGCCGCTTGACCGGTTAAGGTGAATGTGACATGGCAGACCGCGAAATTTAAATTTTCTTACGTTTTTTGCAATTTGCAGATCAGTGTCAGGTTGTATCTTGATCCAAATATGATTCGAGACTATAATAGACATGTATTTACAGAATCATAGTCATTAGAATCATTAATATATCTCCTTATGTTAGATTTCTACCATAAACACTTTTCCATATGAGATTTGTTCTTAACGATAGAAATCTAACTTAAAAAGATGTAGATTAATGATGATTAATGATTGTAATTATTATTATTATTTTTGTGGTGTACAATAAAGTATATATAAATAAATAAATAATAATAATATTAATGTTTTGACCACTAAAATACTAGCTTTGAAATTATATAAAATGATCAATAGAATTAGCATAAAATCTATTATTAAAATCTCGATTATGATTGTAAATGTTTGCTTGGTCAATCCCTAGCATCAGTGGGATGACACTGACAGCTCACTTCACGCAAGTTTTCACGGTGAGATTTTTACAGAATCGACCGGCAGGGCCTAAAACCAGGGCTCGAGATACTTTCAAGTACTTTCTATCTGCATTGAAAATTGATCCATAACTTTATACAAATAAAAAGTACAATCGCGTAATCAAACAAAAGCCCTGTTGGAAGTAAAAAGTACTTGCATAGGAAATTGATCCGTGAATTCCTATAAATAAGGAGCACAATCGCGTTTACAAATAAATACTTTTACAAACCATTAAAGTAAAAATACTTCCATAGGAAATTGTTCCGTAGACTCTTACCACACCTCGGACACTCCATACAACGCTCGCAAAATAATTACCTATTACTACTACATAAACAAATAACGTTTGTATAGGTACGTGCAAATGTGTGCGTGAAATCTAGTAGTGTAAAAAAATTGGCGTGGAAAGCAATTTGTGTCGGGGAACTGAACGACGACGGCGGCGGCGCTGCCCGAACGTGTGCATTATTATGAAGTGACCATGTAGTTCAATTGTTTATTTATATAGTCGGGTTCGTAATGAAATAAAAACACTAAAATAGTTTAGTTTAAATTACTTATCTGTAAATAATCGGTTATTAAATCGCATGTTATTAAAAATGCGAAATCTTACAAACAGTTTATGTAAATACGAATTCGGAAAAGCATCACAATATCCAACCATCGTGATTAAAACTCAAATAAAACTTTTAAATCGCATAATTGTGTGTTCGTGTCAGCAATACAGCGCTGCGGTTCGCGAGCACCCTTGCTAAAGAGTCGGCGACGAATACCTCGAAGTGCGGGGTGAGGTGCGGTATCTGATATGAGGGCGAGGGAGGGAATGTTCTTTCTGTACGTAGTACTATTAAGTATTCTATGCTCTTACTGATAAGGAGCATGATCGCATTTGCGAAAACAAACGCGGTTGTTGAACTATTTGAGGACCTACGTACTCGAGTGTCGAGTCACGACGGAGCGAGATACTTTCAAGTATTTTCTATCTGCATAGAAAATTGATCCATGATTTCACACAGATAAGAAGTACAATCGCGTATTCAAAAGCCTCGTTGGAAGTAAAACTACTTGCATAGGAAATTGATCATTGACTTCCTATAAATAAGGAGCAAAATCGCGTTTACAAATAAATACTTGCAAACCATTAAGAGCCTATACTACCTCAAATGGCTTAGCGTGATCCTCCGTTATCTCGAAAATACTGCACCTTTAATTTTGAAATAAATATATGGTAAAGTTGAGGATTAATGCTAAGTCTTAAGTTAGACGAAAACACGACTCCATACAATTTTCTCGATAGAAAAAAAATCCAAAGTTACCTCTAACCCGATCAATAAACCACTGGTATTAAAAAATACTTCAAATTAGATCATGAAACTTTGCATACTAACTGAACTTACTTTAAAGCAAGTCTTATGTTATTTACTTTTTTATAATTACCATTATTTTCACAGTAAAAAGCAAATACCTAAACTATTGGCGCTGCCTGCCGCCCAGCACCGCACTCTGTCTCGCTCTCACTCAGTCCGCGAGCAGTATCGTATGAGCGAGATAAAGAGTGAATTTTAGCTGAGGTAGTGTAGGCTCTTAAAGTAAAGAATACTTGCATACGAAATTGTTCCGTAGACTCTTACTGATAAGGAGCATGATCGCATTTGCGAAAACTAACGCGGTAGAGTACCTACGTATTTGAGCGAGTAGCCGTATAAGATACTTTATTGTCTTGCAAGTATTTTGAGTCGGTACCTGGTGTGCGTACTTGGAAGCAAATAGCTGGTGTAAAAACCTGGTCGCGTAAATACGTCCCTTCCCTACTCGCCCGATCACACTTTTCGTTACGCTTACGTCACGCGTTCGCCAGCTTACTCTCCAAGTCAAGCGTGCGTAAAGAAGTTTCACTTCAATAATTTTGACACAACAAAAATCGAATTTGACAATCGCGACTCGTCGACACGCGGTACTTATTTGCTAGGGCAAATAAGTACCGCTTGTCGACGAGTCGCGAACAATTCACGGGGTAGGCCCCGTGAATTGTTTTTTAGAGCCGCAGACGCGGAAGGGGCCTTGGCGTGTTTTTTAAGGAATTTTTCACTTTTTGTATGGAAAATATGAAAAATGATTACCTACATGTTGAGTTTTAGGAGTTTATGGGTTTTATAAAGGGGTCGAAATTTTTATTATTTTTGCGATAGGACGCACCATTTTCGAGATATAAGCAAAAGAAAAAAAAAGATACAGACAGTACTGTTTTTGCACCTGAAGTCGAGGTGTTGGTGAGAATTTCTATTCATGACCACTAATTTTATTCCACACCTTTTTAATTACGATTAAAAATAGACAAATTAAATAATAAAAAAAAATAAATTACACGAAATTGTTCCGTAGACTCTTACTGATAAGGAGCGAAAACTAACGCGGTTGAGTACCTACGTATTTGAGCGAGTAGCCGTATAAGATACTTTATAGTCTTGCAAGTATTTTGAGTCGGTACCTGGTGTGCGTACTTGGAAGCAAATACCTGGTGTAAAAACCCGGTCGTATAAATACGTACCTTCGATTACACGTTTTCGTAACGCATTCGCCAGTTTACTCCCTAAGTCAAGCGCGCCTAGAGAAGTTTCACTTCAAAAAGCTTTGAGATAATAGTAAGCGTGGTAAGGGCAAAACGAAATAGGTACCCACAGTCCTAAATTCGATCACAATTCATAGACTTTCGGAGAAAAAATCCAGATGTGATCTGGGAATTGTATACTGATTAAATTGTAACCTTGACGTTACTATATAACGTAACTTCTAACTTAATATGTAACTTCTCTTGAAATAAAATGTCTAGTTTTCTTAAAAAGACAAAAAGTTAGTTATGCTGTAGGTACAGGTTTAAAAAATGAGTAGCATGTTTGTTATTAAAATTAAACAAAAATATAACAAGAATTTGTTATATTAATTATAATTTACGTCGACTTCGTAAGTCAATGTAAATTTTATATTTTTGTGGATGGAAAATCATCAAATGACTCCTCCCGCTCTGGGTAGAGTGGAAGCGAGTGTCAGACTCTTACTAACTAAAACCCACCCATGTTTCTTCCTTAGCCCTTTATGTTCCGGGGTAGCGGTAACCCTTTCGGACAATCCCGTTACCCCAGCAGGCTTCGGCCCTAACGGGCCTCTTTCCTTATGCTGACATCACTAATTAGCAGACAAACACTAGTTAGTAGGTGATTAGTAGCGAAACGAAATAGATGTGAAATTATGCGTTTGGCACGGATTATAATCAAAATCTAAACTACTATTTTTAAGCGCCTGATGTAAACTGACATCATTTTAGTAGGCGTAGTGTCAGGCGCTGATTAATTCGACAGGACTAAACTAAAATTTATCTTCTGTCCTTTTCTCAATGAAATAGAAAGAAAAAGATGCACTGAACTTAAATTTAGTTTAGTTTTTGAACAAGGGAATCGGCACCATTATAAATAAAATAACCTCAAAGCACAATGATCCTATTGAATCGATCAGCTGATTCATAAAATCCGCCTTCATGCCTTCTTTTTTGTGGATGGGAAATCATCAAATGACTCCTCCCGCTCTGGATGGAGCGGAAGGGAGTGTAAGACTCTTACTGACTAAAACCCACCCGTGTTCCTTTCTTAGTCCTTTATGTTCCAGGGTAGCGGTAACCCTTCAGGCTTCGGCCCTGACGGGCCTTTTGCTGATATCTCTTTGAGGCACGCGTGGAACACATACGCGCCGTCCGGCACGGGCCTGGTCCTGATCGGACGGTGAGCTACCCATTACTCTCTGTCCATAGGCCCGCGCCTACGGTGGCCGGGAGTTGTCACACGGCTCCCGACGCCCGGAGCGTCTCCTGTGGCGTCTGGGACGTGAGCCTCGTGATGTCCGCTTGCCTTCAATGGCAATAAAACCAGGATTTTTTCTAGAATGACAATCGTTTTCCAATAGAGGATTTAATCGAATTCTAGAGCGTAAGGTTTGTCGTAGGATAAAGGGAGAAAAATTTATTCAATTATGATGTGGTTTTGTGTGATTTCATTTAATTGTAGAAAAATACATAATTAATAATAAAGTATTTTGAAGCACCGCGTCCTATTCAGTAGGTAGCACATGAATACTCGTATAACGAAAGTGTATTGTCCGTATATACAAATCACAACTGAACTGTCATTTTTTGCGTATGAAATGGCTATAGCCCATAACACGGCACTTTGACGAAAGGTATTAAGCTGCTGAACAATTAATTTCCCTGACTGTATTTTAGTGCTTGCCGTGGTGGCCCAGTGACAGCCGTCACTTAAGAGTTTTAGGTCGTAGGTTCAAATCCTGCCAGGTGTTTTACTTTGTGTAAATTATTTCATCACCACTACTCTCAATAGGTGAAGAGAAACGTCGTGAGGAAACTGGCGTGTCCTAGAAACAAATATTTAAAGATATGTGACATCTACACACCCGTAATCGAATGGGCCCGCGTGTTGGATTACAGCCCACTCCCTCTCACTGCGAGGAGGCCTGTGTCCCAGCAGTGGGAACATTATACGTTGATTATGCTATGCCGCTTAAGTGAAAATATAGAAGTCATGAGGAATTACGAGCAATGCTCTCAAAGCTTATGCGCCAAACCACTTTTGCTGCCAGATTCGCAAGTGCATTAATTTTAAAATTCTTGTTTGTTATCTCATAAATTCGCAAGTGGGGTTAAAGCACTTACAGGGAAGAGAAGTGGTCGTCAGCGAGTAAAAAAAAACCAGCCAAGTGCGAGTCGGACTCGCGCAATGAGGGTTCCGTATAAACCTGTACTGTACTGTACGGTACTGTACTGTGCTGTACGGTTTTCGCAATTTTTCCTTTATCTGTGCTATAGAGCGTTGCTTCGTACCAAATTTCAAGATTCTGAGTTCACGGGATACTTCCCGTGAACTCAGAATCTTGAAATTTACCTTGAATTATTTACCTTTAATTTATTTTGAACCTACAGGGTACTCCCTGTAGGTTTTGATTACCTTGCGAGTTCGAAAAGGAGAAGGGAAAGACTCCATAGTTTCCTGGGCCCAGGTGTTAACTCAATCAAACTAGCTTTATTTGTAAGTGGATATAATAACAGGGCCTCACTGAAAATTTGGTGAAATTTGGCTATCCAGGAATCAAGTTATATGAAATATAGGAGTAAAAGTGAGGTTACATTATAACATTGTAGTCTTTTTATGTTATTTGCGAAATATTTTTGAATGGTTTTGGTTGTATAATGGTTTTACGCATGGAGTGCAAGTAGAGAGCCTCCATGTGCGACGTGTTGAAGATCCTGACCCGTTTAGATTGAGAACGGAAAATATGTAGGTACGTGCGCACTCACAACGAAAGAAAACGTCAAAAAGTACTCTGTGCGAACGAGTGCCGGTCACAGAGTACCACAGAGTACTTTTTGATAGGTGCGTGCCGGTTTTTTTCTACCTGTCATCTGTCAGTCGGTGACCAGCACAGATTACTTTAGACTATACTGAGTGGCCAGTGTTGCTAACAGAAGAAAAATTAAAGGAACTCTATTCGCTATGAATCGATTCCACGAGAAGATTGATAAGCATTTGTCACTCGATTTTCATACATATTTTGAGATTTTACCGATTTATTCACTATCGATTACTTAGAATGCAGGCATGTACTTTATTATCGATAATTTAGTTTCACAACTTAATTTAATTTTTCTCTCTTTCTAGATAGAAACATGGTACTGTATTTTGTGATTTCCTTTAGAAACATATAACGGTTTTTTTAATACCCATTTCAACTAGTTAACTGCTGGGCCCAGGATTTCCCATCTCCTTTGCGGCATAAACGGCTGTATCTTTTGATTGCGTTGGCTTAGAAGTTTGATTTTTTCACAGCTCCAAGGAACAGTAGACTTAAGTATTTGATATAAATTCCAGCTTGATACCTTCACGCGTTCTTGAGAAAAAAGGTCTTGACAGACAGACGGACGGACGGACGGACAACAAAGTGATCCTATAAGGGTTCCGTTTTTTCTTTTCGAGGTACGGAACCCTAAAAACATAGTTGTCATAAAAACCAGTATCTATTTATAATTCACTATGGCCGCTTAATGATTCCTCGCTTCGAAACCACGTCAATTCCTTAGTTAATCACGACATCTGCTATTAACGTATTCTCTATGACGTAATGGCGTGGTTTGAACTGTCAAAATACAAATATTGTCCGTAAGGTTGACATTTCGATTCCTAGCCGTTAATAAGACACTATATTGTCGTGGTTTGCACGTGGTAAAATTTTGCGGGGAATGGTACAGAATAACCCTGCACGCTTATTGCGCAACTGCGCAACAAAAATCTGAATCATTTTGAAGGATATTGCTAATTAATCCATTGCTTCATATATCATAATCAGCCTACAATGTTCCCAGTGCTGGGACACAGGCCTCCTCTCTATGAGAGGGAGTGGGCCGTAATCTACCACGCGGGCCCATTGCGGGTTGGCAGATGTCGCATGTCTTCGAATTTTTATTCTAGGACATGCCGGTTTCCTCACGATGTTTTCCTTCACCGTATTGAGAGCAGCGGCGATGAAATAATGTACACAAAGTAAAGCGCCTGTCTGGGTTCGAAGCTACAACCTACAACTCGTAAGTCGCAGCCGATACTACTGGGCCACCACTGCTCTCTTCATAATATAATGATCGATAAATTTGTCTGCTCAACAACGTAAATACCGCAATTATTGTTGTTGAACTGTCAAAGGATCTTCACTTTTCTATGGAGGATAAAGAACTTTACACCCTGTTTCATACTCTGTACAACCAATTCATTATCTTCATTCATCGTAATAAAACCTAAGTTTTCCTACGCATGTTTCTACGAAAAAATAAAATCCAGGACCCAGTTGGAAATATTTCAAGCATAAACTAGGGTACCTACACTACAAGTTCTAATTGATACGGAGTCTAAGTAAAGATGATGGATCGTCTGTGCACGACACATTGGCGACGCGCCCTGTGTATCTATCGCCGATATTTATTTTTATTTTCACTTTGTTTAGGATTCTTAGGAAAGCGGTTCCGTCATATTATAACTGGCGTCATGATAATCTGTCATTTTTTCCAGTATTTGACATTAAGGTGTCAAAAAACGCTCCGTATTTGGAAAGCTGTTATTATGAGACCGTTCACCGCTTTAGTAAACCAAATTTGTAATCTTCTCTTTCTTTTTAACCCCATTCTTCTTCTTAGCGTGTCTATAGCAATCTAAATGGACTCGGCCCAGAATTCGGCAACTTGTTTGGCGCCATCACCAGCGTCCATCAGTTCCTATAACGTGCAGCTGACAGGACGCGCAGGACACGATATTAAGTGTCCCATCGTGGAACAGCACCACATTTACACTCCAAAGCGTAGTCGTCTATGAATCTCCATCTGAACGTGTTTTAGGAATTATAGTGCCTATTGGCAATAGACATACTTATTTTTTTCTTCAAACAACGTTGATTATTTTGTTCTGGTTTAAAGAAATTGCACATGCATAATATGAGACATTAAATTTTTGTAGTAAAAACTCCTTTTGGCGCACTTTGCACTCTTTCTGTACAGTGAATGAAACTGAACCATCACTCTCGGGTCTGTGACGCTGAATCGCGTATACTGATCGGCTCCAGTCGTGTTTTTCTTTGTCTCTTGGATAGCAACGCACTGTGAGTACCTACCTTTATTATTGGTGATGTCTATAGGCGGCGGTCACCACTGACCATCAGGTAATCTACCTACTAAAGCTAGGGCCATGTATGTAAAACTAGCTGTGCCCCGCGGTTTCACCCGCATTATGTCCTTCCCCGGGACTCAAGCTATCTCTATACCAAATTTCATCTAAATCAGTTCAGCGGTTTAGGCGTAAAAAGGTAACAGACAGACAGACAGAGTTACTTTCGAATTTATAATATTAGTATGGATGCATCGAGACAGATGGGCCAAACTCATCACGCAGTGGGTCAAACTCAAACTCAAAGCATTTATTTCAATTAAACCATTTACAGGCACTTTTGAATTGTCAAGAAGTCAGACAGTCAGAAAAAATGAAGCTAGTTGCCCATTCCAAAGCGTAGGTACCTATGGAGAAGAACGGGCAAGAAACTCCATGGACACTCTTTTAAATCAAAATAATGTGGTTACAAAGTCTTGGTTACATCATTCATGTTAAAAATTATACATGTGAGAACGATGCAGAACGTTAAAAGCGTCCATAATGAAAAGATGAGAAAAAACAACAATTAAAATAATAAATTAAAATAAGCCATGGCAGCAAAGAGATACTAGGAGAGAGTACTAGGAGAAGGGCGTCATCGCCGAGGGTGGCCAAGGAATCGCTGGCGTGATGACTTTTTTATTTATTTATTTATTTATTTATTAAGGATCTCCAACAAAGGATACACATACACAATATAAATTACAGTAATACAAAAGGTTCTTTTACGTGTGCTCCTTCAATTACAGGAGACCACTTTGATGCGTTTACGGGAGATTGGCCATAAGGCAACACAAGTGTGGAAAGTAATAAGAGAGAACTTTGCCCAGCATTGGGACAATATAGCAGGGTAATTGCGTAACACACTATCAGTAGCAATGGCTTTCATTTTGACAGTTCAACAACATTCATTGCGTTATTTACGTTGTTGAGAAGACATTCGAACATATGAAGCAATGGATTAGCAATATGCTTCAAAATTATTCAGATTGAGATTGATAATGTGTTACAAAATTAGGGTGCAGGCTGGTAGCAAAATAAATGAATAAAGAGCTAATATAAAATAAGGAATGACGAAGATGAATGATGAACGCAAATATTACTTTTTCTCAGTCGAATTTTAATTCGAACCCTTAACCTTTTGACCGCTTACGCCGGATTAATCCGAAAAATATTTTCGTGTCCATTTCGCCAGGGTCGTATGTTTGGTGCGGGATTGTCCGAAAGTGTTACCGCTACCCCGAAACATAAAGAGCTAAGGAAGGAACACGGATGGGTTTTAGTCAGTAAGAGTCTGACACTCCCTTCCGCTCCACCCAGAGCGGGAGGGGTCATTTGATGATTTCCCATCCATAAAAAAAGGGTCGTATATTTACGACCAAATACCACAGCTCGTTTAATCTGCTTTTTTATTTAATTACGCTGTATTCTATCAGGTATTTAATATTCGTTTTTTTTTTTTTTTCGGGCGTTCGGGTCACGACATCTGATGTGATGAAGTGAGACGGTTAAAAGGTTAAAGCGAGGTAAGAGGCTGGCTAATCTGATTATTTTATTTTATAGCAAACAGCAATAACACAAAACAAACTTCAAATCGTTTGTTGTGCGGGTTCCAACTCAGTACCTGGAAACCTTCATGCATGAAGAGTTTTGGCCGAAAAATTTCGCTTACCGACGTTTTCGTGGAAGGTTACGCGACACGACACGCAACATGACGCCGACACAGTCTTCACTTCGTGCACAAGCACAAGTTTGTAATTAAAATATGTATGTTTAGGTTAAGGTGTTATATATTTGGGCCTGAGTCGCCTGAAATAAATGGGTTATTATTATTATAGTAGTTGGTGAGTAAGAATAAATTAGATATTTTTTAAAAACATCGCTTATTTCTTCATAAAATGGTTAACAAGGTTTATCTTGTTCTTACTGAAAATAAGAAAAACCACTTTAATTAGAAAAGTAGAACATCCCACGTTCTACTTTTCTCATTAAAGTTGTACATCAAAGTATTATTTTAATTTAAATATGATGCTGAGATAATAGTTTTGAAAATACAGAGGGTACGTTGTTGAATCTTTAGGTAATAAGAATTATAGTGGGATGGAATAGGTTGCTAATCTATCGTAATAGCGGAAATGCATTTGCGTCGAAAAATTATGAAGTCATTTAAGGGCCGTCTCCACGAGCGAGAGAATCGTGGCGATATTATCGTCGTGCCACGTATTTCTGTATACTCTCTTAGAACGTGTCTCCACACGGCGATATCATTGCGGCGAAAATTTGATGGCACGGCGAGACTCTCGCCGCGATTCTCTCGCTCGTGGATACGGCCCCATAGTCTTTCTTTATCGTATTTTTATAGACGTTTGGGTAACTTAATTTGATGGCTCCAAAAAATTGGAACACATGTGACATCTAATCTACCAACCCGCACTGGGTCTGTGTGGTGAATTACGGCCTACTCCCTCTCACCGAGAGGAGGCGTGTGTTCCAGAAGTGGGAATAGTATAGGCTGAATATGCTTATGCTATTTGATAGTTCTCGGTAGGTACAGACGCCAGCACATCAAGCTACTACAATCTGTCTTTAATAGATTTTACAATTTTATTGTTAAAGAATAAAGTTCAAAATTGATTGGGAAAATTTGACAGTTTTGGAAAGCTTGATCAGTCTGACGCAATTGTCTAATAAAAAAAGAAACCATAAAACGTGTACTAAACATAATGCATGTGCAGTCTGTACATTTCCGTTATGTTGGTATTGAGTTTTAGTACGTACAAGTTTCATACAAGTGACGTTTTTTATCTTTTTCTATGGAACTCCCGTCTCTTCTTACATATAATGAACATTACTTACTCTATGAGCTTGATGTGCTGGCGTCTTTATACAAACACAAAATAAAGGGATGAGCTATAAAAGTTGTACATACTTCTGGAGCCTGTTTTAACTTTAATGGATAAGCACATGTAAAAACATCTTGTGCACATTTAATGTTCTTTTTTATCACAACAGACCATTCTTACTTTCTTTAAAAACATTTTTCCTCACGACACGCTTTGGTATAGTAATTGCCTCATACCATACGGCGGCGTTACAAAAACATTGAAACAAAACGTAAAGTCATCTTTTAATGTTAACTCTCTCGTAGCTCGCGGGATGTTGTGAAGTTGTAAGTACTCAAAACACAAACGCTTGACGATTCTCGCGAGTACTTGTGTGGTGTGCGTACGCTGCAAGCTGCTTGTTACTTAAGGGTTATTTTATCGTACATGTATCTTGTTTTTGTTGTTCTGAAATGGATATTTCATCTTTATGATCGTAGTGTTATAAGTCAATCCCTCCCCGTAAGTGAACTAATGAAGGCCGCAGGAACTCGTTGGATTCGAAAAACACAAATGCGGTCGAAGTGGAGGCGCTTGGGGGAGGCCTATGTCCAGCAGTGGACGTCTTTTGGCTGAAATGATGATGATAATGAGCTTAGTAATTTCTTCACCACACCTCTCAAAGCAGCGAATGAAAACACCGTGGGGAAACCGACATGTCCTAGAACCAAAAACTCCAAGACATGTGACATCTACCAACCCGCACTGGACTAGCAGAGGGAAGGCCTGTTTCCCAGCAGAGGGGACATTATAGGCAGATTATGTGTTATAAGTTGTTTTTATAACCTTCAGTCTACCTAGTACTACGTTTACGTAGAAGTTTATATAAAAGGTTATATAAAAAAATATATATATTAGAACTAGCTGCGCCCCGCGGTTTCACCCGCGTTAATGTCGATCCCGTGGGAATATCGGGATAAAAAGTAGCCTATATGTTAATCCAGGGTGTCAGCCAACTCCATACAAAATTTTATCAAAATTGGTCAGCGTGAAGAAGTAACAAACATATAAACACATACACACACCCCCACATACACTCACAAACTTTCGCCTTTATAATTTTAGTGTGATATGTTGACAATCCCACAATTCTTACAAGTTTCTTTCATAGTTTTCTGTTTTATACCCACATGTTGTGAAAATGCGTAAACTCTGTAATTTCTGACAACTATGTCGTATTGTCATCACACGGTCCAGCGGGGTAATTACGTCACACACTAACAGTAGCAATGGCTTTCATTTTGACAGTTCAACGACATGCATTGCGTTATTTACGTTGTTGAGCAGACAAAGTTTTCAAACATACGAAGAAATGGATTAGCAATATCCTTCATAATCATTCAGATGTGAAAAAAATTGCCTTACGCAATTAGGTTGCAAGCATCTATCACGGAACTAGATCAAATTCCAGATAGATACAATTACTAGAACTTCGCACTAACTACAGAACTACTCAAACCAACCTCAACTGAAATCCGAACGTATGTCAATAACAGGGTACGATAACCGCAAGACGTGGTCACACCTGCCTGTGACGTCGCGTTTCTTGACGTCCACCCGGGAATATTATGTGTAAGGTTACCCAAGTACCCAGAACTGGGTAAGCCTTCAAATAACTGAGTATGCATTGGATAGCCAACTTATCCAGGATAGGAGATAATATCTAGCCGTCATCCATATCCATTCTATAATATTATAAATTCGAAAGTCTGTCTGTCTGTATGTTACCTTTTCACGCCTAAACCGCTGAACGGATTTAGATGAAATAAGGTATAGAGATAGCTTGAGTCCCGGGAAAGGACATAGGATACTTTTTATCACGATATTCCTACGGGATCGAGACTTATGCTGGTGAAACCGCGGGGCGCAGCCAGGAATAAATAATTTTCTTGAAGAAAACCCATTTATCACTTTCTCCCAGTTTTACGCCAGCACAAATAAATATTTTTTGGTTAAACCACTATCATTGTTTATTACTAAAGATATACAATATATGCATTAGTATATTCATTTTCGAGTTATCTATCCCTTGTGTTGTATCTGCCATTTTTTGTCTTTGCATTAAGTCCGCCTTTGTACAGTATTTTTAACTTGTGCATAAAATTTTATTTAATAAAAAATTGTGTGTTAATCCTAGTCATCTGAAAATCACCACAAGAACATCGGTAAAAGGCTATGTTTTGTTAAGTACTTACGAGCTATTTATAACATTCCAATTTCTCAAAATGAGCTGAAATTCCTTGTAAGTTATTACAAAGCTGTACAGTCAACCGCACATCACGTGGTAACCATTTGACAATGACAGCCCATTATGTCGTAGCAGTAAGGGCGGTTTTCGTAATGCAAGTTATACCACTGATGTGATGTGTGACTGTAAGGTCAGGAAAATTAATTGACTACGACACCAACTTAAATTGTTCAAATATTCAAGTCACAACTGCCATTTTTCTTCATTCGTAGGTATGTAATGAGCTAGACCAGTGTTCCGCAAAGTATGTACCGCGGCACACTGGTGTACCGTGGTCATTAATTGGTGTGCTTTGGAAAAATAAGATTATGTTATAAACTTATTTACAATAAAAACCGATAAAAGAGAACTCCTCAAGGCAATCGACGAAGAGATGAGAGCAGCTTTGTCAACGATTACGCCAAATTTAGACCGTCTATGCTCGATTAAACAGGCTCATGTTTCGCATTAAATACCTTTTCTGCAATTTAAACTTTAGGTTTGTTGACGAATAATTAAGTACCTTTTCTGCAATTTAAACTTTAAGTTCTTTGATTAATAATAAATATTTTTTCGATGATTAATAAATAAATGTTGATTAATATTACTTAAAAAATGTTTTTTATTTGTGGTGTACCTCCAAATATTTTCGTTATCCTAGATGTACCTTGAACACAAAAACTTTGCGGAACACTGAGCTAGACTGTACATTGTACAGACGCCAGCATATCAAGCTACTAAAATCTGTCAATTTTCAACATTATCGATAAAAGGTTAAATGTTGATAGGGAAAAATTGACAGTTACGGGTAGCTTGATGTGCAGGCGTCTGTACAACGCTATAGGTATTTATATAAATAGAACATTGACTTGTGAGCTTCCCCGCCTTGTATCGTACCTGCGTCATTCCTTGTAACGATATAAAATTATTCTCGCTTCACGGTATTGGATTAAAATTTATGTAGGGATGGTTTCTTTCGTCTTTTGTTTTCATTTATTCATTGATGTACGCGATCGTCTTTTCTCGACAGTTCTTCCTTTTAATACCTACTTAATTTATATACATCTTAGTTATTGAGCTAAATATAATTATGATCGGATTAGATATAAGTTTCAAAGAATGTCATGTTATATGAAATGCTGAAACATCAAATGAAGGAACCAATATTTTTGTGACAATTTAGATGATTTCTAAAAGTGGCAGTGTTAATCGACTTTTATACAATTTAACAACTTTGTATTTGAACAAAATAAAGATTAATAAAAGTATTTTAAAACTAAATGAACGATTCTTCGATGACAGAGGAAAACCTAATGAATGGGTCTTAATTAAAAGCATATTGAATCTTAAACTAAGAAAATTCTAAAGACTCAAATGTTAAAAGCAGATTCTTTTGCAGAACTTGAAAAAGGCAACTTCCCTGAGCGATTTTCTACCGACAATTTTATCGTTTTCTTTTAGTAGCACATTCCTCTTATCAATTGAATTATGTTTAAATGTAAAACTGTAGAGTAAGCTGAAATATTGAAGGAGCATTTAAGTGGAAGAGATCGGAATAATAAATTAATGAATTGAAGAAATTTTAATTTCATTAATGTTGTATTTTAAATGGTATTGGTTTTCCAATTGATTGGTCCCATTTTATATCCTGTTTGTTGATTGTTTCTTCATTCAATAATTATTTTATGCTTATGAATGTAAAGTGAAGTGTTGTTGTGTGTAGTCTTAAAACCCAAGGTACTTTTTGCGGTGAAACAGAGACAAGACATTTTAAGATACCCTATACTGCATTTGACATAAGAAGATTTTAACTTCTATGCCGTAGGTATAAGGATGGTATTAAAAGCAAAAAAAAGGGATTAAAATACCAACTGTTTACTGCACCTGCCATAAGCCATGCCACCAACGCAATTTAATTCAAAATCGTCTGAATGGACTGTAAAAAAGGTTTATTTAAATGTCTAAACTTATTATTCAAATGGAGTATAGACAACCACCAAAGACACTGCGTCTATTCGGTAAAAATCTCAGCATGATAACTTAGGTGAAGCTTGAAATGATCCGTCATTCCACCTGGGGGTGAGATTTACACTATTTCAGACAGCAGAGTGATGTATTGGCGTGTAGAGTGCCCTCCTCAGTAAGAGCAACCCCTCATTAATTGTTTTACAAGATCACAATACCCAATTTATTAAACCAAATACCTGTAGACATTAGATACTCAATGAATATTAAAAACATAAAGCGTAAGCTGAAAGAACATTACATCAATTCGATTATAACCGAACTGTTAATGGCGTGTTGATTAAATCTCAGGCCATGGCATGCTAAGACAGACCCCAGAGGTCTTACTTTGTGCTTTGTTTAAGTATAAGGAACTTGTAACTTTTTAAAAAATAAATAATAATCCATACTTTAATATTATAAATTCGAAAGTAACTCTGTCTGTCTGTCTGTATGTTACCTTTTCACGCCTAAACCACTGAACCGATTTAGATAAAATTTGGTATAGAGATAGTTTGAGTCCCGGGGAAGGACAAAGGATACTTTTTATCCCGATATTCCCACGGGATCGACACTTATGCGGGTGAAACCGCGGGGCGCAGTTAGTAATAAATAATATCTTTCCTCTTGAGACGCTTTACGTAGCTGCGCATTGTGAGCTGCGTTGCCAGTGTATTAAAGAGTCACCCCAATACACTGGCAATGCACTTCAGCTCAGTGATCTATAATGAAATTTAATCGACGCGCGTGTTTCATTAATGTATAAATTTTCAGTGTCGATAGTCATTTTATGTTTGCAAATCATAAAATAAAAAAAAGGCTCAGCACCAAAATATAAGAGGGCTCTTAATAATACTCTTTTGCCCTTTGGCCCTTTTGTTGCCGATTGTACAAAAAACTAAGTTTGGCATATACAAAAAAAATATGGTCCGTAGAAGGAATATAAAATAGAGCGGGAATAAATAATAAAAATTATATTTAGGGACGAAGGAAGCATATTGTTTGGGACGAACCAGGATTTTTTGGAATTTGGGACAAAACTTAAAAACGAAGAATAAATAAAATAAAATCCACAGTGACGCACTGAACGTCACTTTGCTTTTAATTGTATGATGAAAATCGCAAAATTAATTGTGAAAGGTTAGGAAAATTTAGCTGCATTACAATCTTGGAGTTAGCGACTCGACACTTTTACTATTTATCACACCGCCAACTTCCAAACTCCGGGCTGTTTTTAATAAAATCCTAATTTAAAAACCCAATTACACCACCTCCCTATTAACACACCATTAAGGGTAGCGGAAGCCGATGCTACCTAACCTGAATAAACGAAAGGTACGATCAAATGTACTGTTATTATTACAAATTAATTCACACGAGTTTGCGGTTTTCTAATTGCTCAAAGCTTCGCAAATTCCTCTTTTTAGCTCACGTTAAACGTGGAAATGTTCGATATGAACATTACCGTGTTTATGTTTTTCTAAATTCTTTACGTTATAAATTGCGGGATTCCATGGAATCACTGTACCTATTTATGTCAATTGGGGCTTTGAGTGCGGTTCACTCTAGTTATTAAAAATATTTGAATGTTGTGGTTCCTAGACATAATTATACAGGGTCCAAAAAAGATGGACAAATTTTAACACAGCGCTCAGTACGTCTAACCAAAGATATCCAAGCAAAAAAAACTCTGATTAAGTGATTTTACTTTAACCTAAAATAATAAATTGCGGCCACTTAGCGTATTTTCGCTAGTTGATTATTTTTCTTGTAAAGTATCTATTACGTTTTTCTTATAATTTTTTTACCATCGTCCTTATTTTGGTGGTCTGATTGATTACTAAAAGTTTGTCCATCTATTTTTTTTTTGTTTGTTAGCTTAATAGTTGTTCATTATATTGTGCACGCTAGAAAAGAGAAAACCATACCAAAAGAAAAAAGAAGAAAGAAAAACAACACCTACCAAATACTTTATCGTCCATTAACCATAATAATGTTTAGTGTATATCTTTTGTTGGAGATCCTAAAATGAATAAATGGGACCTTATATATAAGTTCAGTGTTCTTAAATTATAGGTCTACTATGTTAGTCTCTAAACGAAAGAAATCGTCTTCAGATAATCCGCAAAAATCAACGGATTACATTGTTTCACGTAAAGTTCGGTTCCAAGTTTGTTACTACATAAAATAAAATCATTGAACCGACAATGTCAGTTTCTCGGGTACACTCAGGACCTACAAACTCTGTTAAAGCGTAAGCAAAATTTTATGTAAATTTAATGTACGCTCAACATAATCCCCAGGCGATGTTGAGCGTAACATCGTAGCTAGTTAGCTCGTAACAAGAATCGTTGTTAGAGAAGTGTATGTCCGCTACACAGTGCTACGCCGGATGCATGACATTACACGGTGAGCCCGGATATGCAATGAGCACATTCGTAGCAGTGCTACGGCGTAGCGCGTAGCTTTCATCAGGTATAGTTATATTATGAACTACGATAGAAAGTTGAAATGATAAATAAAGCTTCGTAATTTTATTTTAAATATAAAACTTTTATGACATTTTTTATTTTATTGTAACACTTTTTATAATGATTGTTTAGTACTTTAAACAGTAAAGAATCGGACGAACCATTTTAGTATATTTTTCCATCTGCTTTTATTGTTATCAAATTTTATATGAGAGCTCAATAAATAATCCAGATATTAGTACTCATCTAAATTGGTTGTACTCAAATAAAAAAAAAATGTTTTAAAAAATGAACTTACAACAAACCATAAAATAACTATAAAGCAAACAAAAATATGTGAAGAAGTAGCACAAGAAAAGCGAACAATGTCTCATATTTATGACAATTTTTCCGATTCAATGTGAAATGTACGCAAGAAACATTACATTCATGAACGCATAAACAAGTCAACAGTACTACATTGTGATAACAGTTTAATATTTAAGAGACATTCCGACATATTTGTAACAATTCGTAATATACAAGTACCCACGCGTTGGGAGCGGTGAATGCTGTTGCGAATCCCGCACCCCCGGCCATAGGTAGAGGTGGAACACCGCGGTGGTTTTAGCCGGTAAGAGTCCGGCATGCCCCTCTGTCACCCCACGATAGAGGAAGTCCATGAGGATTACCACCGCGAGAAAAAAAAAAAAAAAAAAAAAGTATCCACGCGTTGTGGTCCACAGTAGGCACTCTTTCCACTATGTCATTAAGATCTTTATAATTCCGTTCTGTTTATATTTCCGTACCTCAAAAGGAAAAACGGAACCGGGACAAAGAAGTGACCTTAGAAAGATCACTTCGTTGTCCGTCTGTCTGTCCATCGGTCAAGACTTTTTCTTAGGAACGCGTGGAGTTATCAGGCTGAAATTGATATCAAATACTCAGGGCTGTAATCCCTTCAAGCATTGAAAAAATCAAACTTCTAAGTCAACGCAATCAAAAGGTACGGGCGTTTATGTTCCGGAATCAAAACCTATAGGGTATTTCCTGTTGACCTAGAATCAAGAAATTTGGCGAGAAACAATGTCATGTAGCACAAGTAAAGGAAAAAATCCGAAAACCGTAAATTTGTAGTTACATTACAAAAAAAAAATGTTTTTTCGTGATAAACTATTTACATACCTACGTACGGAACCCTCGGTGCGCGAGTCCGACTCGCACTTGACCGGTTTTTTTAAGGAGGTCGTCCCTGGTGGACACCTCATGCTTGTACCGTGAATGAATAGTGACTCAATCACGCGTCTAGGAATTTTGCCGGTGTTTCATAAATTCTACTATCTTCTTTCTACCTTGTAGTATTGTAAAGAAAGCTCTTCAGCAAATATTTTTCCATTAATCATTCCTGTGCTACCAATTCTTTACCCTTACCCTTATACCCTTCAGAAGAACAGATACAAGTCAGTATAATTCCCGGAGGAGATCATACAAAATATACTCGATTACGCTAAACGTCGCTCGGCTTTGAAACTAATAAACAAAGTTAGGAACTTTGAATAGAACTATAAGATTCTGGGGACATTTGACGGATTAAATTTACTTAAGTATATTATAGTGTCTGTACACTTTGTGGAATGATGGCTTTTACACCATATGGTCAACGCGATTCACTAATGTTTCACCAAAACTCCATTGACAAATTTTTAGTTTACAACCAACATTTCGTCTACTATTTATTTCAGAAACAACTCATTCCGCAAATGTTTTATTTTATAAACACTCGCTTTACAAACATTTATTTGGCAAATGCTTCTCTTTACGGATACGGATGATGTTTGATCATTTATACATTTTTTATTTAATATTCAGATTCTTTTGGAAAAATAACGTTTATACAAAATATTACTAGCGACTAGTCAGATAGGAAACGCTGACCTTATCTAGCTTAAAAAAATATGATGTACGTGTAAAAGTGTTTGTACAAACCTACTTACAGAAAATAAATCATTTATTTATAAGCATCGTAATGTATCGTCTAGGCTCAGAATCAGCTAGTTTACAGTCACCGGGCTTACAGCGGGCCGGCGCTTTGCCTCAGAGGTGCTGAGCTGATCCGGTTATGTGCTTACGTTTGATAGACGTCTGGTTGAAGTCGAGCCGAATGAGATGAAGTGATGCCGATCCGGTGCATCGCTTACGATGACCGTTAAATTGGTTTCAAAGGCATTGGCCATCGGAACATGCTCTATTTAATGAATACAGCATATCCCGGAATTAACGCACATCACCAAACACCCCAATTAGGCTGCGTTTCCACCAGAGATGAGCGAGGATGCGTAGCGAGGGATGTGTGTAAAACTAACCAATACCTACGCTAACATATTTCAAGTTATAAAAATGAAGCGAATGGAGACAGTTGGACCTACATGGTTGCATCTATGTGATGAAACAAAGTATGACAGATATTTTTGATACTTCTTTTAATTCAGCTCAGTTGCTATAAACAAAAACGAATCGTTTTGTTTACCAATGGTAGCCCCTAAGACGACCCACTGATCGCATTTTTTATTGCCAAACTGGGTATATAAATAGATTCGTAACCTAAGTTTACCTGTGCTACTTCCATATATGGGAGGGTCTACTATGCGAAGCTATTTATTTATTTATCCTCACACTGGAACGCCATACGGCAATTACACCAACGGAGCAAAAAATCACTTCATCTGCTGCTTTCCATCCATGCTGTGCGCGATGGACATCGAATGAGTGGCAATGGATCCCGCACGCTCACGCAGCGTCAAGACATTTCTTCATAATCCTATCACTCTTTCCATAAATTGCACACATTCATGGCGAATTTTTGAAACATGATGATTTTTCAAAGTAAATACTTTTAAAATTGAAAAAACGGAAAATTTTGAGGTGTCATCCTGCCTGACAGAGGACATGATGTAATTGCTTCATTATTGGTAAAGATACAAGAGTCTTTTAACGAATAATGGTCCGTAAATTATAGGAATCGACCATTCATCAACCATCAATAGGTACCAACAGTTTTCCACTATCAGAAGTAACATCGCCTAATTTAATTTATTAGGGGGACTACATGACCTAATGCGCGGTCACTGTCGGACTGCATAGAAAAGGAAGAAAAGCGCGATGACACACCACTGGTAATTTGTTGCAAAATATGAAGCAATTTTCTATGTATTTACAAAAAATCTATTGTTTGGGCTAAAAAATTAAAACACTAGTGCTTTATTATAGTATGTTGCTTGTAGAATAATCTGACAAAAAGTCAGAATGATTGTATATATATGAGTATGGTTTTTATTGTAAAAAAAAAAGTTTTTAGAGGTATCTTCATTATTGTTTTCTATGATATCGAATCAAATTATTTGTATTATGTTTTCAGCACACTATCTAACTAGCATACATCCTGAAAAATATCATATATTTTTTCTGATTTTATTTACTGTAGTCGATCATATACTTTTAGGCATGATAAAGCTTGCGTTTTTTGTGTTTAGGTCCTGTAGCGGTTAAACCGGTTTGGAAAGAAATGCTACGCAACAAGACATGTAGGGATAACAAAAGTGACACTATAAGTGAAATCTATTTAACAAACACGGAACACAGAAAACATAGTAAGTATCCAGTTAATACCCTCTCGTATAAACCTTTATTACACAATAGGAGGCAACTAGACGCACTGACACGTATAATTACAACGCGTTGGTACTCGTACCAACATAATAGAAATGTACTTCGAAAGCGCGGTTTAGACGGGCGCCATCACGGATATTGAACGGAACGAATGAATGAACGAAGAATGAGTTTATTTGAACAGAGAATGGGATGGTAAATAGATGTAATGAAGCCTGCTTTGTTGGAGTGGTGACAAGAGGATTGTCAAGAATTATTTGCATGGATACTCGTACATTGGACTGAATTTCGTGTGGCAATCAGTATGCATTATTGTACATACATGAGGGATGTGGTTAAAATTAAAATGAATAAAAGCTTACGTAGGACGCAAAATGCCCATCACTATGTTGTTTTTTGATTTCCAAATAGGTTTTGTTGATTTTAAATAATAAATATAAAATTTTAATTATGTGATGTGCCTCAAATGATTTTTGTATAAGTGTATTCATGAAGTTTAAAAGTATCTCATTTTACAGTAACCGAAAAAGTACTAGTTTTTTCTATCAGAGCGGACTGGAGACATGGTTCAGTTCTTGTCGAGCCTCGGAACCAAAAGCTTGTTTACAAGAAGTCCTTAATAGTTCTATATTGAGTTATTAAATTAGTTTGTTAAAAATTGCTAAAGCAATTACTATAACAATGCTATTGTCAAGTTTGTATTTGTACAAGATTATAAAAAACAAAAATAGTCGAATCATTTTACCATACAAATCTTTAAACCTACCTATCCACATTCAAAAGAATTGGAAGGGTCGTCAATCACGACGCCTAATTTGAAGAAATGTTATACAAAAAAATCCAAATGCACCAAAATAGGAGGTTATGTCACCTATTTCGCTAACATGCTCCTGCTGACATTTGCACGTATCCCGAAAAAAAAAATTGATCTTTCAAATCAATTCGAAATTTCGAAATTCGACCAGATTCATTTAGCATTCTGTTTGATTACGTACAAAGTAAAACGTCCGATAACTAACATGGTTGGATGGCTGTATCTGTTTTTATGAACTTAGCAGTCGGTAAAAATTAAAAATTCTGTGTGGCAGGCTAAAATTTACACAATACATAATCAGCCTATAATGTTCCCACTGCTGGGACACAGGCCTCCTCTCATTGAGAGGGAGTGCGCCGTAATCCACCACGCGGGCCCAGTGCGGGTTGGCAAATGTCACACGTCTTCGAATTTTTGGTTCTAGGACATGCCGGTTTCCTCACGATGTTTTCCTTTACCGTTTTGAGAGCAGTGGTGATGAAATAATTTACACAAAGTAAAGCGCCTGTCTGGATTCGAACCTACGACCTACAACTCGTAAGTCGCGGCCGTTACCACTTGGCCACCACTGCTCTCAACTAAAATTTGTCAAATACTAAATATAAAAAGTTTTTTCTATACATCACGTCACATGCAGCCATCCTTACAAATTAATAGTGTTCTAATCCGTTCAGTTATGTTACCTCTGATTAAGTTATTTGGCATCGTAGTCCGATTCACTGTGATCTTTATTCTTATTCTATGTTCACTTATCGCTGCGTTCATATTCTTTTAGTTTTCTTAAAATTATGATGCGTTCCGAATTAACATCCTGCATACATAAATAAGGTTGCTGTCACTGACAAGTCTGTCAAAATGTAGGTACTTCTGCACGAGTAGCACGTACCTACTAATGCAGCAGTATATGGATTTTCGTTATGTATGTAGCGGTATCTACCACGCCACATGCGAACAACGCGTCATACTGACGTCACGCAAATCCTGCATCTCGCAAGCAGAGTTTACCGCGCAACTAGCATATATACAACGGCCCGACATGAATCATTGGGCAGTTGCCCGCCAGACACAACATCCGTCTGGTCGGAGGATCCTCCCTTTTCTATAGAGTATGAGTGAACTTTACACCCTGTTCCTCATATCGCTATATGTACACAGTTTCAAATTACAAAATTATGAGGCGTACCAATCATAGCACAACCCTTTATGTCAAGCATTCAATTTGTTTACCCTGCTCAGCCATCACAGTCCTAATAGATTCGACCCTTTCATCAATTACTGCTGTACCTTAATGTGGGACTATGGGTATGTTATTGGTTTACATTAATTAATTGATCTTTAGTTTCGTTATACATAAGTGTAAGTACTTAAGTTGTTTGTTAATTCACAGTTAAAGAGAAAGCTATTAGAAGAAATTTTAATACACTATTTGAAAATAATGAGTTAGATTCTGCTTCATAAAGACTTACTCGACTTGTTCAGATATTTTAAGAGGATTACAGGACCTAAACGCAAGTTTTATAATGCTTAAAAGTATATGATCGACTACAATAAACAAAATCAGAAAAAAAAAAATATATTTTTCAGGATATATGCTAGGTAGATAGTGTGTTGAAAACATAATACTACTAATTTGATACGATAGAAAAAATCATGAAGATACCTCTAAAAATTTTCTCATTACAATAAAAACCATACTAATATACATACAATCATTCTGATTTTCTATCAGATTGTTCTACAAGCAACATACTAAAGCACTAGTGTTTTAATTTTTCTAATCCAAAATTTTTTTTTTTTTTGTAAATAGGTAATTGCTTCATATTTTGCGATATATTACCAGCGTTATGTCATCGCGCTTCTTTTTGTTTTCTATGCAGTCCGACAGTGACCGCGCTTTAGGTCATATAGTCCCCTTAAAACAAAAGAAAGGGTAAGGCAGAAGTTTTTAATGACCCCACACTTGTTATGTTATAAGTCCTATACCACGTAATAGTAAGCGAGCTCGTTGACATAAACTGTCACAAATCCAGACATCGAGTTGCTACCTTGCTACTGAGTATATTCCTAATGAAAAGCCTTATGGTAAGGCTTTGCATTAGCGCTTGCGACCACAACCCCAACAAGACTGTTTAGTTCAAGAAGCTTAGTGAATATAAAAGGCTTTTCATCAGTGAATGCATACGATAATCACATAAAATTTTGCTCTAGGCAACAGTCATTAATCATACTTTGAACATTAGTGATGGTTGACCGAGTCGAAATAACCTAAGGGCATAGAAATAAGATGTTTTATTTTTATTCGAGTAGGTAACCCTGTTTTTCGTATATTAAACAAATATATTTTCTACATTTACATCTCTTAAAGTAAAATAATAAGTACCTAAGTAAATAATAACTAATACTTAATGGATTAATAAAAATAACAAAATTAAATCCTAACTTTACTAAAACTATACACAAACTAAAATATAGCGTCGAAAAAGTCGACTGATAATGTACCCAAGAGACTGTCGGCATTACCACGTTGTATAGCAATGCTTAGCCTATTATAAATAACAATTATATAAAATTTTAAATTACAAAGTTTCAAAACACAAATTGAAAAAGTGTCTTTGTTGACATGACACTTTTTAAATTTGTGTTTTCAAACTTTTATACTACTTTAATTATCTTGTCTTTTAGAGTTTGTGAGTGAAGTTTTTTTTTCAATGTTGTCCATCAAAACATGAACATTACAAGCAAAGTCCTGGAAAAAGTAAAATACCTAGTGACATTTTTAATTTAATTTTCATAAAACCTGTCTTAGCTAATATTACTTTTTTTTATTAACTGACAGTAACATAATATTAAGAGACAAAAATCAGTGAAAAGTATAATGGAGTTTGTCTTTAAAATCCCAAGGCCAAAGTCGGGGCTTCGAGGTCGAAGTTTGGGCCGCATTATCAGACTTGCGAATTGTCCTGGTAAAATGTTATCTCAAGCTGCCACTCACACAATTTAACTAAGACAAAATTCTAACTTTATTTTGTTGACATTTTGGTCCAAAAGACAAAAAAGAAATGAAATTATTGATGTTAAAATGAAACACTGCAGACTGGAATGAGAAAGTTTATAGTGGATAAGACAAAGTTTAAAACAGAAGACGAACTACCAGGGGATCGAGGAAGGGAGATGGAGGGGGTTCAGGGGTCAGACCGGAATAACTCCAATTATTTACATACAAACCGTGCGTTCAATTGATGAGCTTTCCCTTGTGCTCACCTTCGTGGAATTCTTGTGCAAACTTTCATGCTTTGACCCAGCAGTTTAGGCAGTGTGTTGTTGTATTGAATTAATGTATTAAAAAAATAGATACAAGAGGGGCTTGTGGCTAAATAATATCAGCCGCACAGGTCGATCGATCGGGTTAAGCTACGCTTGCCGCGGGTTGTCCGTGGATGGGTGACCATCTTTACATACCAAGACTGTCTGACAACCAGTCTTACCAAGGGGTATCGTATCACCCAGTAACTGGGTTGTGGAGGTCAGATAGGCAGTCGCTCCATGTAAAATACTGGTATTCAGCTGCATCTGGTTAGACTGGAAGCCGACCCCAACATAGTTGGGAAAAGGCTAGGCAGACGATGATAAAATAAAAAAAATAGATAGATACAAGTAAAATTTGGTACAGGTTGTACCGCGAAATGTGGATCAACGTAAGCAGGGTAAGGAAGGGCCGTAATTCCCATCTATTTAATTTAATGAACACTCATGTTTGTTCCTCTAATTATGGGAGATGCGAAAGAATGAGGAAAATGTGTTGAAAATTTTGAGCATGAATGTGAATAAGAGGAAGGAGGGAAAGACCGAAGAGACAATGGTTGGACTGTGTGAAAGATAATATCATCTTTCACACAGTCCAACCATTGTCTCTCACGTCGTCGTCGTCGTCGTCGTCGTCGTAGTCGTCACGGAAGTCACACTCTTTCTAGCCATATGGCTAGAAAGAGTGTGACTTCCGTGACGACTAATAGAGAAGTATGGACGAAGAAGATATGTTGCATCGATCCCAAATAAATTGGAATACGGGCAAGAGAACGATGATATATGTTCTGCTAACTCATTGGTTCAAAAGTTATTAAAAATTGTTTATTGTTTTATAGAAATTCGAATTTGAAATTTTTTGGAATCATGTTTAGTCTGTGGTCAAGCAAGTGTCACAACAAATAATAAAACCGCAATTAATTACCAAAATTAAAGTAATTAACGAGATACAACAGACTTGGTCGTCCTGTTACCATTGATTGATCTTTCTTGTTTTATCCTGCGTAATAAAGGATCAACATTAAAAAAAGTCTTTAATAACGTACAAATCAAATGTACCGTAACTAAAACTAGAACAGAAAACCAATCAACAGATATACCTTGATATACTAAGTATATAAATATTTATAAGTAAACGAAAATAAATAAACCTAATTTTCTCCCTTGATACCTCAATTTTATTCGTTAGTAGTTTGGATAAAGTTGTTTGGGCTCTAAGGGTTTGCAGTTAATTCATGTTGGACCTTTGGCAATTTGTACCGCTGAAATTGCAAATCAGTGTAATTGTTTTAGTGTAGTCATTAGCTGCGTGTTCCCAGGAGCTTCGCGTTATGTTATCTTATGAAGTTAGAATGTTTGTACAAACAACATAGGATAGTTTATTATGCTATAGTAAACCACGTATAGCTATTAAGAAATTTGAAATTATTGAAAGATGTCAGTATAAAGTGATGTTTCCTCAGGTCATATAAAAAAAAAACGTAATGTATCTTAAGTAGGTACATTAGCGCTAGTTCAAACGTGGCGGAATCCGCGCGATTTGAAACCCCGCGGTTAAGCCCCGCGGAGCTTATTCTGCATATTATAATGACATCCTTGCTAGACGTTCATGTTACACCGCGCGGGCCATGTACTTATAGGTAGGTACGAGCGGTAGCCGCCTCTCGACCGCTAGAAAATTAATTCGCGCTGATTCCGCCATGTCTGAACTAGCGCTTAAAAAAGGTAGGCACCGTGGAAATAATATCCTTAAAAATATCTTAAGCTCATTACTATTCGACAAGGTTGCTTTATCACTACAGGGGTTTATTTATAAACGATGATTAAAGTTAAGTGACGTTCAAACGTCAAAAATGTATGATTAAACAGTCGCTAATCAATAATTAACTTTTAAGCAACGTTTATGAATAAAGGTGTACATCATTACTCGTACTATGTAGGTTTTGATAGAAACTGTCTTCAGCTAAAAGCTTTGATATGACATCATTCTGAGATATCAGTCTAGATATATTTTACACAGGTCAAACGTCAATATACTAATGTAGATACCGCAATACCGGTTTATTTGAAATACATGCTTTGAGTTTGAGTTTGAAACTGTTTTCTTAGTCGCTGCCATTACCACTGGGCCACCACTGCTCCACTGCTATTGTAGGTCGTGGGTTCGAACCCATGCAGGCTCTTTACTTTGTGTCAATTATTTCTTCACCGCTGCTCTCAAAACGGTGAAGGAAAACATTGTAAGTAAACCGGTATATCCTAGAACCAAAAAAATCAAAGACATGTGACATCTACCAACCTGCACTGGGCCCGCGTGGTAGATTACAGCCCACTCCCTCTCGAAGAGAGGAGGACTGTGTCCCAGCAGTAGGTACATTATAGACTGATTATGCTAAACTGTTGTCTGGCCGCGGACGTCCTTACGGGAACTATAGTCCGTGCGGAACTAGTTGGCCCCTGAGGTGAGGACAGGGGTGAGGCGGCGGTTCGCAACCAACGTACCGAGTAATGCGCCCCCGCCCCTCCGTCCCACTGCTCACATCCCTAAGGCGCGGCCAACTAGTTCCGCACGGACGTTCTTGTTGACCTATCCATACAGATGTTGTCTAACATGATTGCCTAGAGGAACAGCGATTTTAACTACAACAAGTACTATCCCTTTATCTACTACTTGAATTCTTTGAATATTTGAACTTGTACAGGGCAACCGCCCGACTTCATATGTCGTCTCGCCCTCAACGCCCGAAAAAACGAAAGTTAAATACCTGATAGAATACCACGTAATTAAATAAAAAAATTGATTAACGAGCTGTGGTATTTGTTCGTAAATATACGACCCTGGCGAAATGGACACGAAAATATTTGTCGAATCAATCCGGCGTAAGCAGATAAAAAAGGCGGTTAAAAGGTTAAGGGAATAAAGTACCTAGTCATTAAAACGAACAACTTACAATGGGACCAAACCTAAAATAAAAAAAAATCAGCTTCAGTTCCCTACATTTTGTCGAGTAATGCGAACTTAAATATAATATAGAGTAGCGGTTTTTGTGCGATACCAGGGTTGGTCCCATAGTAAAAGTTGATCATTTTAATGAGTACTAAGTACCTTACAGTATGCCCCTTGTTTAACCTATCCACCTGAATGAAGGCCTGGGGTATCTAAATAAGTAAGGCAGTTATAACCTATCAATGTATTGAAAAATACATAAGGAACAGTAAAATACGGTTCGTGTACCGCTATTCAATAAATAACAAAACATCAAATTATATTGGCAGCGCGGCCGCGTCACAATGATAAAACATGTATGCCCGTATTCGATACCTACTTGTAAAGCCTATAAGATATTATTGCACATTGGATTTCCAACTCTCTGCGCTGATCCTAGCGTTGAAAATCTAACAGAGCGCTTTTGTTTAGATTTAGTTTGGGTTAGTGTTCGGGAAAATGAGCATAACGCCATTTGATGGTTTAGCGCAGCTTACAAAGGACATGAGACCGCAATAATGATGACAAATACAGTTCACGCAAAATTAATATCCTATTTCGTGCACACACAAACACATTCAAATAATGATGCAATTACGTTTACATGTTGTGCTTTGATGTGTCTATCATAGGGAATACGGGTGACAATAATATCTATACTAATATTATAAAGAGGTAAAATTTGTTTGTAAGTTTGTATGTATGGGGTAATCTCTGGAAATACCACTCGGATTTGAAAAATTCTTCTTGCATTTGATAGCCTAATTCTTGAGGAAGGCTATAGGCTATTTAACGTCACGCTATGACCCTTTGGAGCCGAGCAAAAGCGCTATGGGGAAACGAAGTGATAGAGCAGGAGACGCGGGCAAGTGATGCAATACGACGAGATGGGTCGAGGGAATAAGAAATTTCACGCGAACGAAGTCGCGGGCAGAAGCTAGTCATGAATACAAAGGTAAACGTGAAATATGTCTAACAGTATTCAATATGAATGATAATTAATAATTTATGAAATGCAATAGTGATTGGAGTATTGAGTTATTCAGCATGTGAATGAAAACAAAGCATTAAACCACTATATCATGGAAATACATGAGTACCTACAAATCCCAACCATTAAAAAGGTCGTAGAAGGTTCCTACAAGGAACCTCATTACAAGGAAAGACTCCAACGACATATAAATGAACTCGCTGTGACACTTCTAAAGCTATCAAATTCTACCTACAGACTTACAAGTGAACGAACAGCTTCAATAGGTATAACTAACACTGAAAAATCTAATAACGGGATGACGCATCGTTGGATGTGACCGATCTCAAACTGTCAAGTGAAGAAACAAGAAATATTAAAGCTTACAGGCTGACGTCAGATCCAAAAAAAACAGTCTTTACCTACATATTCCCGAGGACATTGGCTTTCCACATTGAAAAAAATAATTTCTTACTTTACATTAAAGCGATTTCATTAAGACTAACTGACTTTATACAGTAAGAAGAAATGTTAGTAAAACAGTAAAAGACAAAACAGTAACTTTTAATGATTGAACATACTATTTACCGAAAAAAAAACAACAAAAAAAAAGGAAAACCACCATTACTGTAATGTAAGTAAATTTCAATCGTTTGAACGATATCACCGTATGAATAAAACAATGTTGTGACCTTTTAGCTACATAAAACGTTAAAGTTTACTGTCATGACGGTAACATTTTGCCTTAAGCTTTGACTGTTTTCGAATCAGTAAAAAATACTGTTTTGAACGTTAGGCTCATATGGAACTGTTTACGAGTAGCAGTCCAGATCAATGTTTTCTTCATTTGTATTTACTGCTTTTTTTTTCACCCACCAAACAAATATTTATTTGATTATAATTATTTACATATGTACACACAAACTAAAATATATATTATATGTATACATATCAAAATTTAAAAAAAGACAGGAGCTCATTAGGCATCAAAAAATTCGTCCGCATCGCTGTCAATGGGATAAGTGCCCAAAAGGCTGGCAGCATTACCACGTTGGATGCTTATTCTTTGGGCTAAAAATAGGCCAGCCCTCTGGTCACGCGAAGAGTCAACCAAACGCTTGGCGATATCTCGAAATATTCGATGAGCACTCGGACCCCAAGGCCCTAGAGTTTCAACCCCAAATGGCTCAAACATATAGCTCCCAATAAGGTTGTTATTTTTACGCCGTTTTGCTGCTTATTTCTTTCAGTGTATTACCTATATCGATTGAAAGAAGGAACATAAACATTGAAACATGCCAAGCATGTCTCTAGTTATGTCAAACTCCCATGTAACAGGGGGCGAGCTTATTCCAATCAACATAAATCACACTTTGAAGGAGTCTCTTGATAACATTGATTGATGTTCGATTCGGCACGGTAGCGTATCGAGCGGTTGTGAATAGCTAAACAAGGTGTGTTTCCTATCCGACTACCCTAAGAAGAAACACCGAATGCACAACACTGTCTCGTTGGTCTAGTGGTCCCAAATGGGACTACAGAGCCCCAAGTCGGTCAGTGTTATTGGATTTTCCATTGGATTTTTCTTTTTGCTGCAAAAATCTTTTACGAGCTGATGTTCATTATCTTCTTCTTCTTAGCGTGTCGATGGCAAAAATAGAAAAAAAAAAAACATAGTTTTTTAAATTTCTTTGGCCCAAAATTCAGCAATGCGGATACCAATCGCTGACGCGGCCATTAGGTCCTCCCATGTGCAGGTGACTGGGCATGGGGTGCAAGATGGGAGGTAAGCCATTGTCTGTAGAGAGACACCGCATACACACCGGAGGTCTGAGCCTTTCATGAACCCCCACTTGTGGAGGATGTCCTTGCTGTGGCCTGCTTGGGTACGAAGTCTATTTAAGGTTTTCCAAGTAGGCCACGGTTCATTATGATGAAGTTTCACTCTCAAAGGCAGTTTCACAAGATTAATAATATTTATTAAGTACTAGCCGCACCCCACGGTTTCACCCGCGTAAATGTCGATCCCGTGGGAATGTCGGAATAAAAAGAAGCCTCTATGTTAATCCAGGGTGTCAGCTACCTCCATACAAAATTTTATCAAAATTGGTTCAGCCGTTTGATCGTGAAGAAGTAACAAACATATAAACACACACTCACAAACTTTCGCATTTATAATATTAGTGTAAAGTGTGATTTGAACAACATACGGTTCTTCTAAATAAAAAAAAATATTAGCTTTTTAAAGCCATTGTTGAAACACGAAGCACTTTCAATGTTTAGAAATAATCTGCTGCTGCTGCTCTGTCGCCAGTTTAGCATAAATTCAATTAAAAACTTCATGTCGTCTGAACGTGCATTCACTCCATTTTTTATGGAACCATTAGCATGCTAATTGCAGGACCCATTAGCTTATTTATTTTAATACCAATAAGGTTGCATACCTATACTCCATTTACTATAGCATTAGACAGAAGTTAATAAAAAGGCTCTTTTAGGGGCACACTTTGTAATAAAAGTACAACAAACATTATTACAGTCAAGATTGATGTAGAGTTAAATATAATCAATTTAAATAACAGCAGTCACACTTAATTGTACTTATTTAACCTATCTACCTTCTGAAATTACAAAGCTTTCATTTAATATTATTTAGTTTTTACATAAAATATTGTCGTGTCAATGTTTAAAATCTAAAAGAAGCAGGGGTGAACAGTACCGGGAACGTTTTTCATGTCACTATAACTCTACCAAATCTAAAATGTTCCCTATTCCCTTCATACGTTGTGGCAGCACGTGGCTTTTTATTTGGTCGGTTTATATAAAGTTGTTTTTAATAAAATGATTGTTATTAAAAATTGTTTCATTTCATGTACACTATCCAAGCATCTTGACGAGTAGATAGATAGAATATGCTTTATTGTATGCCATACTACTACTAAAAAAGCACATACATTATTTATTAAAATTGTTTGAACTTAACTTGAAAATGCAAGAGAACCAAGGTAACCGACATAGCCCGAAGAATTGCCAAACTTAAGTGGCAGTGGGCAGGGCACATTGCTCGTAGAACAGATGGCCGATGGGGCCGAAAGGTTCTGGAATGGCGACCGCGTACCGGAAGGCGTAGCGTTGGAACTGTTGGAAGGCCTCCCAGAAGGTGGACCGACGACCTTGTGAAGGACGCAGGAACTCGTTGGATGCGAGAAGCACAAAACCGGTCGAAGTGGAGGTGCTTGGGGGAGGCCTATGTCCAGCAGTGGACGTCTTTCGGCTGAAATGATGAACTTGAAAATAAAATGTTTCGTACTCCTGCTTCTGCGAACCTCTTTTTTTTAATGTTATAACAAATGGAGTATACCTATCAGTTAACTATTCTTCACATCACTGATGCTATTAAATTCACAGATTGAAGTCATAAATAAATAATATTAAATAGGATCCTTTGGACCCTTAAGATGTATGATGTAAACGAAAATGAATAAGATGGAATGAAGAGAAGAATAAGATGTCACTAGGACCACGACTAATCATGAATTTATGTACATTTTGGCGTACTTATAAACTTCAAAGCGAAAGATATTGTCTCATTACCAAAGGTTCTATCATGTCAAAGTGAAAGGCATTTAAATAAGCAGCTCAACAGAAAATCCTTTTCAATATTTCAGACATAAATTACAAACTATTTCAAGTGAAAACTGAGAAATTTTGCTTATTTGTTAGTCGTTTCACTAATGGAGTGTCGTCCCGACAGACTGAACTTAATTCATACTTAATTCTCCCCAGTTGACGGGAATTTAGGCATTTAATTGTCATTCCTTGGCTTGACTGACAAAATGGTCGCTCTGCCTTTTTGATTAATAGATTTGCAAGTCACGAATTTTGTTTTCATTAGCTTTCGGATAAAGTAAATGTGAAAAAGCCACGAATAACGTATTAATTTGTCATAATTTTGAAAAAGACTTGAAAAAGTCTAAGTAAAAAGTCATATTTCGAGGTTTGGCTCTCGCCTATTTCCTCCTCCAATATTGGACCAATTTAAAAGATATTTCATAAACTAAATAAAAAGTATATAATAATATACTGTGTCCCTACGTTTTTCTTTTTAAATTAATAGTTGTCAAATTTGTACACTAGGCCTCTGTTGACAGCGGTTTAAACCGGCATTTTTTTAGGGTTCTAGTGCTTATAAAAATAACGTATCATCAAAAAGGAAAACATAGGGACATACAAGTAGTTCATATTTATTATTCTGTAAGAAATAATTGCTAAAGAAAACAGGCGAGAGCGTTTCTATGGAGTAACGACAACCCGCATTTCCTCTTAACACATGACAGGCCACGCCAAGCGTTTCTACGCCTGTCGAGGCCTGTTGCAGCCTGTGCCGAGCATTCCCACGGCGTTTGTCCACCTAGTGCGGTCTGTTGGCGGCTAATCCAACATATCAAGTGATACGGAGCTCATGGCTGAGTGTGCAGCCGCTGTAGTTTTATTTACCGTAATAGTTAGACAGTTGACATTTTCATAGAGTGTGTATTTCTATTTCCGCTATACCATCAATAATAAAATAAAGATAACAATTAGAGGGGATATCCATATAACAACCGTGTTTTTTTTCCGCGTTTTTTGTCTTGTGGTACGGAACCCTTCGTGTGCGAGTTCGACTCGCACTTGGCCGCTTTTTTAAATGCAAAAACACACTAGTTATTACCATGCTTAATTTAAATTACCATTCACTAAATAATTAATTGCCTATCGCAGTTTATTAATATTATAACATAATCCGTAACATCCAAAATATTTACTTTACGACCCAATTTACGCCTTTAATAAAAACATTAATTGATAATTTTATCGCAAAGCATACATCAGCGACTCATTAACGTTCATCACGGAATATCCGGATTAAAATAACATCCGGGAAAATAAATTGAAGGGATTAATTAAACTTTATTCGATTTCGTGGGAATCAATTTGTCAACAACCCAAGTTAGGCAAAATTAACATTTACTTGTAGAAATTGGTAAAGGGGATTATCAATGGTCCGAAGCCAAATCAAGTATCAAGCCAAAGGGACTCCAAGATATAAGGAATTTAGGTGTATTTTTTAGAAGGGTTAACTGTTAATATTTTTAAAAGGTACCTATGAAGAACAGGGTATAAAATTCACTCATCCTCCTTAAAAAAGGGAGAGCACTCCGACCAGACTAGTGCGGTGTTGTCTGGTAGGCTACTACCCGAGGTTTTTTTTTGTTTGGGGAATGGCCTCTCCCAGTTCAACCTATGAGGTTGTCGTCTGCTTAAACGGGCTTGCCTGTGTATAATAAGTTAAGGCCTCCAGCCAGGGCCTACCCGACAATCGATGTCGAGACGTTATTTATTTATTTCAGGCGACGCAGGCCCATACATTACCTTAACCTAAACATAAATATTTTTATTATTATAAAACAGAACTTCACTAGACGCTATTACAGGCGCGAGGGGGGGGGGTTATTTAAGGCGTTACCACACTAATATTATAAAGGCGAAATGGTGTGTGTGTGTGTGTGATTATAACATGTTTGTTACTTCTTCACGCTCAATCGGCTGGACCAATTTTAACAAAATTTTGCATGGAGGTAGCTGACACCCTGGATTAATATATAGGCTACTTTTTATCCCGATATTTCCACGAGATCAACATTTACACGGGTGAAACCGCGGGGCGCAGCTAGTTGATTTATATACGCTATTCGCGCGGTAAAATCTGCTTGCGCGATGCAGGATTTTACGTGACGTCAGTATAATACGTAGTTCGCATGTGGCGATGTAAGTGCCGCCACAATCTTATAGTCAGTGCAGAAAAAGATTGGTTGTTGGGTTGTGTTTGACATAAATCAAAGTCAAAGTCAAAGCATTTATTTCAAATAGGCACATAAAAGGCACTTTTGAACGTCAAAAATTATCTTAAAATAGAATTGATTCTAGTCGCCCATTCCAAAAGGTAGTTTTCGTATGGAGAAGAACGGGCAAGAAACTCCACCGTTACTCTTTTAAAATGTTTAGGTACAATATTTTGCATGGGTACATTAATTATATAATAACATGTGAGGACGATGCACCTACAATAAAATTACTATACCACAATAGGTAAAAGAATTAAAAACGAAACCATGACATATAAATTAATTATCTGATAGATACATGGTGCTCACATATTTACAAACATGGCACAAGCAAAACGATTTTAATTAAAAAACAAAATACAAGTAATAAGTCAGGGTGTGAGTAATAAATGTAAAAAAAAAGAAAGATTGACAGGTGGGAAGTTGGATATATCCTACGAATAAGTATTTATTTATATATACTTTATTGTACACCACAAGAATACATAACATAAAAAAATACATCAATCACTACAAAATATACAATGGGCGGCCTTATCGCTTTCTGCGATCTCTTCCAGGCAACCTTGGAATGGACAGTGATTTCCCTGGACACAAAATGGGGCTGTCGTTGGTGCAAATATTATGTAAGTATACAAACAACAACACGTACAATATTATGTATGTGTGTAAATAATTACTTCTTCGTAGGATATATAACACTTTCCATCACAGAAGTGTACTTTATTTTTTAGTAAAAACTAAACACATTGTAAAAAAGATTACATGGGTGTTAATTATTATGCACAGTGTGTGTGTTATTTCTATAAAGATATTTATAAACTTTTATTCAATACTCCTTATTAGCAGTAAAAGTAAATAAACGACAAATCGTATGAGTCGGCAGTATTATAACTTGGAGCCACGGAACAAGTAAGTTTAAATTTAAATTGCTCATTAGTAACTTACAAAAGTTCAACTCGTAATAACGACTCATTACTTGCAGACTTCATCAGTTCACGCTAACGAATTACTAAAGCCTTGCATAAGCCATTGGGAAGGCTAATGAGGATAATGATCTAGTTGTTTTATAGCACTTTGAAATTCAAACACTCACTCGAAAACAAGTGAGCTCGATTCCGAATGTGTGAATCTAATCGAAATAAACTTTCACAGTAACTTTACTTTTCATTTAATTAATTTTAATGTTTTGGTTTAATATATTGTTCTGATAATTGATATAATAATGACCAAGTAATTACTCACTTGGTCCCGCGCGGCTGTTATTACTTAGCCATAAGCTAGTAATAACAACCGCGCGGGTCGGCGCTTGCCGATGTTGGTCCCTGGATACCCCGACCAAACCGCTCGTTACGGGTTAGGTTGGAACTGTGACCAACCGCGCAAGCCGAGCGAGCGAAGCGAGCGGTGCCGAGCCAGAGACCGGCGAGCAATGCAACCAAGTTGGTTGCAGTTACTTGGCCATTTAGTATTAGGACCCCAAAATAGGTTTGAGCTTCACAAAAACAGGCGCTATCATTATATCAGAGTATTCAATCATATTTTTAGCAGCGCATAATAAGAATTATTAAAGGTTCGATTAAATACCTACATGTTTTTTTATGCACCCCAAAAATTACAGAAAGTTAAAAAAGGCTCAAATTGTTAAAAAAAAGTGCATCACTAGAGGCACAAAAGATTTTAGGGGTTCATTAATTTGAAATAGTCCAACGTTAGCAGGTCAATAAGTTTGGAGAGGATAAGTTAAATATTTCCCTTTATTAAATAAATATAATTTTATCACATATCTTTATTCTCCAAGTGCATTCAGACATGCTGTTAGGATTAATCAAACTACTCCATGAGGACAACAAAAATCAACATACACTCGAGAGCAATGAATTAGGGTCACATAAAGATACCTAAAAGTCTCGGAAACTAAGAATGCTAGCTTGCGAAACTAAGAATGCTAGCATGCGTAGTTCGCCGGCCTCTTAGGCCGGCGAACTACGCATATTAATGCACAAGGTTTCCAAATATATATTTTGAAAGGACTTCGATGTAAAGACGAGATAATAATGAAGAATTTCAAAATTTTATAGAAAACTTATTTTATTTTTCTCATAACTCGTCTATAAATCAGTGTCCATTCAAAATATATGTTTGGGAATTTAGATATTCTGTAATCCAATCGGAATAAATACACACTACATTTATTTTGGTATTACGTTTGTATGAAATACGCAAGCTCCGCCGGCCGCGGCCCATTAATGAAATAAATTGTGTTGACAGCGACAACCAACTGTCCTTGCTGTATCACGCTGACTTCGGCCGATTTCCAGCATTGTGAGGATTCTGGTGCATTCTTCAGATGTAAGCGACATTATAACAGTTTCAATAATGAATATTGAAGATCAAAAACGCTGCTTACATACCTTTTTATATGACAGAATGGAAACAAAGGCAAAAACAGATGCAGAAAATTCGTAGTTCCATTCACACCCATTTTTTTATTATGTCATTTTTGACTGCATAACGTTACAATAACTAAAAAGTTTTAATACCTTCAATTTAAAGAACATTTGATTGTCTATTAAAACAATTTATTTCATTAAGCTAGCATTCTTACTTTCCGAGACTTTCAGGTTTCTTTATACAATTAGCCTATAATGTTCCCACTGCAGGGACACAGGCCTCCTCTCAGTGAGAGGGAGTGGGCCGTAATACCCCACGCGGGCCCAGTGCGGGTTGTTGGATGTCACATGTCTACGAATTTTTAGTTTTAGGACATGCCGGTTTCCTCATGATGTTTTCTTTCACCGTTTTGAAACCTGTGGTGAAGAAATAATTTACACAAAGTAAAGCACCTGTCTGGGTTCGAACCTACGACCTACCGGTATCTTTTTGTGACCCTAATTCATTGCTCTCGAGCGTAGTTCATAATGCTACAATTAACGTTGTGTCTGGGTACGGACTTACCTATTCCCCTTTGAGCGAAACAAAACTGAAAGCCTTCAAAAGCTCCACTAAAGGGTTTCTTAAAGTTTTATGAGTATCGTATAATAACGAGGTCAGAGTAAGATTTCGATTTATCATACGAAAGTTTCGCTCGGAAACAATAGTTTTGAGACAAAAACTTTAATAGCGTCGAAGATTGATGACGACGAATAAAAGGCTTTTAGAAATAAATTAAACAAACATCGAGGTTCATACAATCGGTGATAAAATTCAATCATAAGGATCACAAGTTGAAACATTTGACATTACATGCCGAGAAAACACAAATTTTCCCGAACACTTCCGAGCAACGTTCGGATAAGACCCGGTTTTCGAATTACACTGCTTTCAATTGTTTAAAGTTGTGGCGTGTTAAATGTTCTGTCTTTGAATTGAATAAAAGTATTAAAGTTGGTTTTTGATAAAGCAATGAATGTTCACTTTCGCGATATTTATTACGCACGAGGAAACAATTAGTCGATTTACTGTCGCTTTCTTCTTTGTTTTTAAAAGACTGGTTCCTGATTCTTGTCTAACTGCTTCCAAACTTGTCTCTACTTGTAAAAGAAAAAAAAGCAGTGACTGTGGTAGCCCAGTGCAAACGGCCGCGACTTATGAGATGTAGGTCGTAGGTTCTAACCCAGGAGGTGCCAGTAAAGTGCGTACTTTAATAATATAATATAATATATTCCACAACTATCACACAACGCCATCTAGTCCCAAGCTAAGCAGAGCTTGTGTTATGGGTACTAGACAACTGATAAACATACTTATATATTTCTAAATACATACATATTATAGATAAATTACACCCAGACACAGAACAAATGATCGTGCTCATCACACAAACATTTGTCCTGGGTGGGAATCGAACCCACGACCTCCGGCATAGCAGTCAGGGTCACTAACCACTAGACCATCAGGCCTGTCAAAACTTACTTTACTTTGTGTACATTATTAATTCACTATCACTGCTCTCAAAACGGTGAAGAGAACTGTCAGAAAACTGTCATGTCCTAAAACCAAAAATTCGAAGACACGTGACGTCCACCAATCTGGATTAAGCCCGCGTGGTGGATTACCGCCTACTCCCAACTAGGCCAACTGACGGCCGGCCCGTTCACGAACATAACGAATGGATCAGCATCATTCAGCTAAAACATTTTGAAGGGAGCTAAGCGATCCAACACACACGCCACCGTCAGCGAGACATTTGAGTGAGCATGACATACTAATCAGCTGCCATGGCACATTCAAGTCAATGAAAGACATTACCCGGTAAATGGTAGTTTTAAAGTACAGGTACACCTCTGCCCAACCTTTCGGGGTAATAAGGCGTGATGTTACGTGTATCGATTGACAGTAATTAAGGCCACGGCGTCGACTAAGGCTGCCAATCCCTCGCGGTAGGCATCAAACATTCATACTATAAATATTTCCAGTATTGATTTCGTCTGCACCTGTTCTTTTCGCCGATTTGCAGTTGAAATTGATCGTTTTTGAGTGTAATAGAAACTTAAGTAGTATGATAGCTATGGCACACTAGGTTACCTTGACTTTTAATGAAAGTAATGGCTGAAATTCGTGACTATAAGAAATTAAAAAGCAATAATTCCGCACGGTGCCAAGGCGGTAAGACCGCCTTTGTGCAGTTTTAAAAGGTACTTATGCAGACTGCATTAATAAACAAAATATAAAGTAGGCAATTGAATAAATTATTCTGATTAAACACGATAGTATACAGGGTATTACGGAAAGGGTATATCAATACAAACAGGTTGAAGAGTGTATCTGGTCTGTGTACCTGGTCTAGAATCTCTGTACAAAATTTCAGATATTTCGATAGTTTATTAAATTGAAATCATAACAAACGTGTCACCGCACTACGAGGGTCATTATCCATTATCTGTAGTGTGTCTGTGCGCCTAGTACATGCACATCACGCCGCCGCACGCCAGTGCAGCGCCGTGATGTCGAAATAAAAAAATATTAAGGTTTTCAAAGTTAATGCTTTTGAGCTGAAATTTTGTACAGAGATTCAGGACCAGATACACTCTTCAACCCGTTTGTATTGATATACCCTTTCCGTAACACCCTGTATAAGTAGCTGCAGTCTCCTTTCTCCTTTGATCCATCCAAAGGTTGTCTTTAAAATATAACTTTTAGCAATAAGAACGCCCATCGTGTCACCCATTGTAAAATGTCTACAATATCTGCAATATTTTTGGTGTACCTACCTTATAAAGAGTATTCTACAATACAATTTCTGAATAACACGATACCCATTGGTAAGATTGGTTGTCAGAATTTCGGGCTTCTGACTGCCCGTAACGACTGTCAAAGATCTAGGAATGACGGCCGGGTTATTTACTCGTAACCAGTGAACATAATGAATTCATATCTCCTGTAGGTTTTAATCATTATTATTATGCAATCGGGATAAATGCCCGGAGTATTTAAATTAATTTCAATATTCCGCTGAAAACCGAGCTTATTGTGAGATTTACATTGAAAATAACTCCTCGTAGATAGAATTTTAAAAAAGCAGTTCTCTCGTCTCGCGAAATTCCAATAAGGCATCACAACCACGGTCAGCGGCTGCGTTAAATAATCAAATTGTTTCCCACCGACCATTTAATAGAAAACCAACTTTACGCTTCGACGATAGAGTCGAAATTACTTTGAGAAATAATCGTGAATAGCACTAACATAAATTATTTTATCTTTGCCATAATTGTTGTTATTAAAACGACAATATAAAAGGAATCTATTGTTTGGCAGGAATATATGGTCAGTTACCGTTATCTGGGGCCAGGGAATGGTTAGCAGTCCTTGAGCATAGTGCAAATTACAACACCGTCATAAGTTATTCAGTATTGGGGACCTAAAATGGGACGATATGGTCGAGGGGCTATTGAAAGTAATGATGACATAAAATTTTAGTTATTTCCTCAAAAGGAAACAGAAAATCGAAGTGATTTTGCTCGGTTTGCAGCTGGAAAACGACTGGTTTTTTTTTTCTTAAGGGTCGTAAGACGCTGTAAAAAGCAGGCGGTACAGTATATTCTATTACCTATCATCATCATCTGCCTAGCCTTTTCCTAACTATGTTTAGGTCGGTTTCCAGTCTAACCGAATGCAGCTAAATACTAGAATTTTACATGAAGTGACTGCCTATCTGACCTCCACAACCAAGTTACAGGGTTATAAGACGATACGCCTAGGTAAGACTGGTTGTCAGACTTATAAATTCGAATACCTATGCCATTCATATTTTCATGAATCGATATTTTTTAAATATTTAAAAATTATAGTGACGTTTTTGTGGACTGTACTTCACAACCCATAACCCAGGAATGTCGAAATAAACGGCTCTGCACACGTTTTTATTGCCCGCAATTTTTACCACCCATTAATCTTTTGGTCGGATGTACTCACGTGCATTCAGGGAAAGTAATTGTTAAGCAAATTGACCCTTCGTCATGTTATAGCCATTACATACAATTGCTTAGGAAATTATTTCTCTGACTTTCATAGACAAAAAAAAAGTGTCGGTTGCAGGCTTCCATGATAGTCCGAGAGCCGGCTGCAAAAATACCTACCTCATCGGCTACCCCAATAGGCTATATTTAGATCGTTAACCGACACTTAAACACGTAAAAAAAATCAGGTCTGCCAGAGCCGATCCTGCCGGGTCATAGAAATAATCGATATTTTTTGACGTAATTTTTTAGTAAAAATTACGTCATAAGATACCCGAATGAAAGTGCTGGCAGCAGTTAACCATTGATTAGTTATGTAAAAAAAAGTGGGTCTGCCATTGCGCACCCTGCCGGAAGTACTTGGCAGACCCCTAAAATATGCCCTTCTGACCCACTAAACCTACCTCATCGAGTACCCGGATGGGACCAACGCTAAATAATAACCAAGATGCCCCTGATAATGGATCAAAAGTTCTGCCAGGTCTAAGCTTGCCGGAACTTAGTGTTAAAAGCATTTGAAGTTGATAGGGAGCATACTTTCACCTGATGTCAAAACAACATTATTTTGTTTCTAAATTTATGAATATTAACTGCTTTTCTTATCACAACATGAAATAATAATAACTAGACCAAGAAAACCAAATAGGTACATAAAAACCATCGCGCGAAAACGAGACAGCTATACTGCCGCCTTAACCAAAAAAGCCACAACTGCGCAAAAAAATGCAAAGAAAAATAAGCCTTAGTAGATACGCCTTTTTTAGTTATAGCACCACTGGGTGCGGGCCCACTAGAGGAGATGGATACCTCATCTTCCCAGCCCTGAAAGTCCTTCAGTGCAACCTGAACCACTGCCGCAATGCGCAAAATCTCTTTCTGCAGACTATTGCGGAGTGGTCGGTTACCTTGGCGGTGGTAGCAGAGCCCTACGGTCTCCGGGATCATCCTCGCTGGTTCCGGGACACCTTGACTCTGTTGCTGTTTACTGGGCTGGTGGAGGCAGTGGGCCTCACTGCTCCCTGCTCGATAGAGGGCAGGGATATGTAGCAGTCGAATGGGGACATCTGGCCGTAGTGGGCTGCTACGTGTCTCCCAACATTTGCCTCGCCCAATTTGAGGGATACCTGGATGGGGTTGCGAACTGCATTCAAAACAAATGCTCACCCCGTCCAGTGCTTGTCCTAGGAGACTTCAATGCTCACTCCAGAGCATAGGGAATACCCGAGATAGGCCGAGGGGACACGCAGTGCAGGACTGGGCGGCTTCGCTTGACCTTCGATTATTGAATCGAGGGTCCGTTACCACATGCGTTCGATGGCAAGGGGAGTCAATCGTGGATCTCTCATGGGCGACTCCTTCTGTAGCCCGCATGGTGTCTGAATGGAGAGTAGCGTAGGAGATGGTCACTCTTTCTGACCATCGCCACATCGTTTTTGATGTGGCACACCATCCTTCCGGCGGCCCGAGCCGTCCAGGCTCAAGTCCACCGGCGCGTCGTTGGGCCCTCTAACAGCTCAATCCAGATTAGCTCGTCGCAGCTGCCAACGTCGAGGCGTGGCCAGATGATGGTGGATTCCAGGGGATCTCGCTCGATCCAGAAGAGGAGGTGACCTGGTTCCGGGACAGTTCCGGGACGGTAACGTTCAGCGGAGGGAGATTACGTGTGGGGTTCCGCAGGAGTCGGTTTTAGGTCCTCTCTTGTGGAACCTAGCATACGACGCGGTCCTGCGTGTCGTTCTCCCCGTCGGCATTAATATCGTTTGCTACGCAGACGATACTCTGGTGTTGGCCGGCGGGGACACCTTCGAGGAAACCATTCAGCTTGCCGAACTCGGGGTGGCAAAAGTCGTGGCGGCAATCCGTGGGCTGGGTCTGGAGATAGCGCCTCAGAAGACTGAGGCATTATGGTTCCATAAACTGCTGAGGAGCAGGGAGCCACCCAGCACGTTGGTCCATGTCGGAGATGCGCAAGTCCAGGTGGGGCGATACATAAAGTATCTTGGCCTCACCCTGGACGGTCGGTGGGGCTTCGAAGAGCACTTTGAGCACCTGGTTCCGCGGATCGAGAAGGCAGTGGGTGCTTTGAATAGACTGCTGCCCAATCTCGGGGGACCTCGGGAGGAAGTTCGCCGCCTCTATGCGGGTGTCGTGCGATCGATGGTGCTTTACGGGGCGCCTGTTTGGTCTGGTAGACTGTCAGGTGTGCGACGCTGCAGGACTAAAGTCAATAGACTGCAGCGGAAAATGGCAATTCGCATTGCACGAGGATACCGAACGATATCCTTTAAAGCGGCAACTCTCCTGGCACGCTTTCCGCCGCTGGACATACTGGCGGATATGGACGCGAAGGTCTACGACCAGATTCGCGATATCCGCCAAAGCGGGAATAGTGTTCCAGGAAACGCATTCGTAAGGCTGAGGCGGCGGGAGCGGCGACACGCGCTCGAGCGGTGGCGAAAGCGACTACAGCAACCGCAATATTCGCGCAAGCGTGTTGTCGAAGCCGTTCTGCCGCACTTCGAAGCCTGGCTGAAAAGACGGGAGCGCATCTCCTTCAGGCTCACCCAGGTGCTCACCGGAAACGGTTGCTTCGGTGAGTACCTGAACAGAATTGGGCGAGAGGCCACGGCAAATTGCCACCACTGCGGAGGCAGCCTGGATTCCGCACAACACACGCTCGAGGAGTGCCCTGCGTGGGCCTTCGAGCGGCGGGTCCTAGTTGCCAGGATCGGGCGAGACCTGTCTCTGCCAGCAGTAATGAGGGCTATGCTGGCAGAGACAGAAAATTGGACGGAAGTAGCCTCCTTCTGTGAGACCGTGATGGTCAAGAAGGAGGCCGCCGAGCGGGATCGGGAGAGGGCTGATCCTGCTCGGAGAAGGAGGCGTCGGGGTAGCAACCGCCTTGGCGCCTAATACGCCGAAACCCGCTTACCAAATAAGGTAGGTGGACCTTTAGGGTCGCGGGCGAACCGAGTGGGGACTCTGTCCGCCCACAAAGTGACCCCAGGGAAGACGGTGGCATAGTGGTCACGTGCTGCCATGCATATCGAGGCTCAGGGGAGGCCCCCTTACAGTCTCCCCAGGGATGTGCCTTACAGGCGTTGCACGGGGGGGTTCCGGAATTGGTCTTTTAAGAGGAACCGGGATCAGGTGCCTTTTGAAGGTTTCCCCCCGACAACACAAAAAAAAAAATGGTGAAAGTATGCTCCCTATCAACTTCAAATGTCTTGAACACTAAGTTCCGGCAAGCTTAGACCTGGCAGACCTTTTGATCCATTATCAGGGGCATCTTGGTTATTATTTAGCGTTGGTCCCATCCGGGTACTCGATGAGGTAGGTTTAGTGTGTCAGAAGGGCATATTTTAGGGGTCTGCCAAGTACTTCCGGCAGAGTGCGCAATGGCAGACCCACTTTTTTTTACATAACTAATCAATGGTTAACTGCTGCCAGCACTTTTATTCGGGTATCTTATGACGTAATTTTTACTAAAAAATTACGTCAAAAAATATCGATTATTTCTATGACCCGGCAGGATCGGCTCTGGCAGACCTGATTTTTTTTACGTGTTTAAGTGTCGGTTAACGATCTAAATATAGCCTATTGGGGTAGCCGATGAGGTAGGTATTTTTGCAGCCGGCTCTCGCACTATGAGTTAGCAAGTATTAATTAAAAATCAAACAATGCATAAATTGAGTAAGATAAGTAGTTACTCCCTTACTAATAAGCGTTGTACAGTCACGTCTAAAAGTATGTATACACTTGGCTTTATTCAAAGGCGATTTTCTCCTTTATTTTTGAATGAAATTTTATGTTAGTACGAAAATAGTATTTTCAAACCCATAGGTTTATGTTAAGTGTCGTATTTCAACGTTGCATTCGTTATTTCACGAAAAAATCGCAATTGAAAATTGCCTGTATACATACTTTTAGACGTGACTGTACAGCGTCTGTATAGTTACACAACGCTTTGTCTTCTTCTTTCGAAAGTCAAATTACTGACGACTGAAAGAGAGATATCGGTGTGTAACTATTCATCTGATATAATACGTTTATTAGTACCTAAGGGAGTTAGTGTTTGTGTTTACTGTTTGCAGAATTGCTTATGCATGTTTTTACTAAAAATAAGCGTTTGAATTTAAAACAAACCTTGCTTTTTTGCTAATGCCTTCACTCACGAGATGATTAGTTTTGGTTTCATTTACATTTCACACAACACCGACAAAATTTTATAGGAATGAACGGTTCATCCGCTCTTTTCATTTCATTTTTCGACTATTTTGTAGGAGTAAACGATAGTGCCGAAATTATTGAACACTAGCAGCGCCCCGCGGTTTCACCCGCGATAAAAAGTATCCTATGTGTTATTCCGATGTATAAGCTATATTACTGCAAAGTTTCATCAAAACCCGTTCAGTAGTTTTTGCGTGAAAGAGTAACAAACATCCTCACAAACTTTCGCCTTTATAATATTAGTGTGATTATTGGATCAGTTCACTAATCCGCCTTCAAAAGACGAACATTTTGATATATTAAACTCTTTTTAGACTTTTTATGAGATACGTTTGTATGTGCCCTCAGCGGCGAATTCATTCAGTGCACACTTTTGATTCTTTTTGTGTTCAGATGTTTCACTTCGAGTGAGGGGCCCGTGGCTAAATAATAACAACTGCACAGATCGAACGATCAGGTTAAGCTACGCTTGCCGCGGTTGGCCTGTGAATGGGTGACCATCTTTACATACCAAAACTCCTCCGTGCCTCGGAAAGCACGATAAGCCGTTGGTCCCGGCTGTCATACGTGGATCTTTGACAGTCGTTACGGGTCGTCTGAAGCCCGAAAGTCTGACAACCAGTCTTACCAAGAGGTTTCGTATTATCCAGTAGGTACAGTTCGACACAACTTAGATGTAGCATCGGCAAAATTCGTAAAACGTTCGTAATTCGTATATCTTTATCGTATATCAAAGACTCGTAGTAATAAAGATTGGTGATTTTGAAGGCGCACTTAGTTCGGATGTGATTGGTTTTACGAATTTTGCCGATGCTACATCTAAGTTGTGTCGAACTGTAACTGGGTTGTGGAGGTCAGATAGGCAGTCGCTCCAGGTAAAATACTGGAACTCAGCTGCATCACATTATAGGAGGGATTATTATTTTAATGGCTTTTCAATTCGAATAAAATGTCAGTAAAAGCATCACTTAGTTTGTGTAGTTCAAACTAAATCAAAGCTCAGTACTTGCAATCTTAGTGGCTTTGCTCGGTACGCATGAGTGGTTAATACGCAGTTTTAAAATCGTTCAGGGATCAGACAGGTTACCTTGCCCTTGTAAACCTACGTCAATGTTCCAGACAGGTAAGCAACTAGGCGTTTAAAGAGGCGTCTTTAAGGTAATATATTGAAAACAAAAAAAATAAAAACTATTTCGTGTAACTTGTTAAGTATGTAGAATAGGAATTTAAAATTTTGGTATATGTTTTTTGACTCTTTGGTCTAGTATCATGTAAAAGGAATACAAGATTCAATGAATTTTTCTTGATACAGAAAAATTACAAAGTCATCTATTTTTTTACTTTTTTTGACATCACAGCGTAACGTTTAAGAGTTATTCAATGGAATTTACTTTAAAACATAGAGAATTAACATACCAAAGTTTATTAATTCATTTATTTCGTTAAAAAAGGAGTAAACTCGTTTTGGCACATACGTCGTTTTATTCCGAGCGCACGCTCATTATAGTCATCACTCTTCTTTTGCGTTTCAAAAGTAATTGCATCACTTTCGCTCGCTTAGTAGCTTTTCGAGGTTTTTAGATTTTTGAGGTAGCGCCTTAAACATCTATCCGATTTTATTCTTTTTAACGAGAAACTAATGCCTTTTTAAGTCTAATAAATGGTTAGTAAAAGGTGCCCGTATGGATTGAGAAGCCATTTCTCATATTCAAACGCGGGTACTTCTAATATTTGATAGTAAATTAGCTGATTTTGCAGTCCCGATCCTGGAATTTGTTGTGAAACCCATAAAACGTTATAGGACGTTGAAGGTGGCTCCTCAATTCAGCGGGGTATTTCGTAAAACACTAGCTTCTGCCCGCGACTTCGTCCGCGTGAAATTTCACCCTCCCCCCATTCACCCTCTTAGGGGTGGAATTTCGAAAAACACTTTCTGAGTGGACACCTACTCTTCACAAAGAACGCACCCTCCAAATTTCATGTCTCTAGGACCAGCGGTTTAGGCTGTGCGGTGATATATCAGTCAGTCAGTCTGGACTTTGTATTTTATATAAATATAGATTGACAGTAGAAATGGTTTTCATTCTGACATTTCAACATCATTCATTGCATTATTTACGTTGTGAGCAGACAATTTTTTCGAACATAAGAAGCAATGGATTAGCAGTTTTCTTTAAAAGGATTCAGATAGTGATTAATTAATTACGCAATTAGGTTGATGAGCTAAAAAGGGCAAATTATAACATTTCTCTACGTCATTTTATTTAACGACAAACTAATGGCTTTTTAATTCGATTAAAATTCCAGTAAAAGCATCTCTTAGTTTGTACTAGTTAAGAGTAAAGCAAGTCTGGGCGAAGAAATGACAGGATTCATTATGAACGAGAGATGCGGTGTGCGAGCCAAGTTGCTCTTGACCTGTTTCCCAACAAGTCGAGATGAACAATAAATTAACTTATATATAAAGTACTAGCTGCTGCCCGCGACGTCGTCTGCCTGAAGGCTCTACAGCACCAAAAATACCTAAGATGCCAGTGTCGCTATAGCATTATAAGTAAACAACTTTTAAAATAGCATTAAAATATAAGTTTTTTTTGCAAGCGAAGCAAGTGAAGAGAGTTATATGGGAGTCCTGCTGAGTTCAGTGTGGTGTGGGGGATGTGACTGAAGGAAATAGAGAAAACAATGCAGGAATACATTCCAGGACACAAAAGAGTAAAAATACGTACAAAGGCATCATACCTTAAAACACTTCCCTATAAACAACGTTGGTAGTTATGCTGCCAGGAGCCAAAATGTAAAGAGAGTCAGGACTGGTGACGCGGGAGCAAGCGACGTACAGTTGTCCGTGTGAGAAGCAACTCGTCCTGAGGTCGACACCCGCTGCCCTCAGTGTCTGCCTCTATTGATGGTTATCGCGAAGCCAACACTCACGGGGAACTGTACGCGCTTGAACTGGAACGGGAAGATATGAGGTATGAGGGGAATGCGTGGTATAAATACTGCCTCGCCAACGCCACAACCCGTAAGAATTTCCGCCTCAATGGTGTGTCTGTAGAGCGAAATGACTTTAGGGTGGGTCCCGTTACACAACTTCAGAGGAGATAGGTTCCGAAGAAGCATAATCGGGACACCGACCTTCAGCTTGATGGTATGCGCTGGAAGTCCACTTGCTGACAGGGAGTTCAGAAATTCCACGGGATAATGTGTGGCGTCATCTTGCTCGACAACAGTGTTTATCGAGGTGTAGACCACTTCATTCTCCTCAATTTCCGAGAGAATGCATTCGTTAATTGCTGCAGCCTGATCATTTTTGGACGTCAAAATGGCCCGCTCACACACCCAAGAATTCTGCAGGTGCAGTATACGACTGATGTCCCCGTACACACAGCAAATGAGTTCTTCTAAGCTGGATACCACTCTACCGAGAGACTCTGGAAGCACCACCTGTCCACCTCTCTCTTCTGGTAGAGTGCCTTCGCCAAGATTTAGAAGGACATTGGAGAATTCTTGAGCACGTGCATTGCCGCCGAGCCGAGCTCTCATATTAATGGTCAAGCGCAGCGTACGAACTCGTGACCACAACGAAGATAGTTTCAACGAAGCATTCACCTCGTCAGCCCTCGATCCCCGAGTCACCACGGGAAGCGTTTGCCGGAAATCGCCACTGAACAGAACAGCTGTGATACGACGCATCAAATGTTCGTTCCTGCGGATATCTTGCAAGATTCCGTCCACGGCCTCAACTGCCTTCCTATTGGCCATCGTACACTCATCCCATACGATCAAAGAGCAATCCTTGAGCACGTGTCCCTTATCGCTGTTACGTGACACACCACAAACAGGCGTTTCGGCGCTCTCTAAATCGATAGGAATTTTAAACATGGCATGTGCTGTCTTGCCACTCGGAGGCAGTGTGGCAGCGATTCCCGACGACGCTACAGCAATAGCAATTTTGCCTTGCCTGCTGACCTCTGCAAGTATGCAAGTGGTAACAAATGTTTTTCCTGTTCCACCAGACGCATTCCAAGAAAAACATTTGACCCTGGTTTTTTCCCAACGCTTTCAAGGACGGTGTCATAAATTTGTTTTTGCTCTGAAGAGAACAAAGCGACATGGTCATTTCGCCCGGATCGTAATTTGTCTCAGCGTTATACTCCCGATTTACACGGTCTTGATGCGGTGATCATTGGGGAGCTGGTAACCCATATTCGATCAGTGGATTGCCGCCGATAGAAATGACCACATCTTGAAGTGAACTGAGACAGGTGTTCAGCACGCGTTCATCAGTTACTCCGACTTCGTCTCCAGTAGAAACATAACTTTTTTGTAATACTTAACACCGCATTTTTTTTTTATTGTCGTCCTCAACTCTGCTCAACATTTTAAGGGTTTTGTTGGAACTTGAATTTGTTAAAACGAACTATACGATACAACTTTTATGAAGAAAATGCACATTGCCATCTATGAATTTTAAGAATAACTAACTACTAACCTCGCCAACATGATCAAATTTAAATTATTAATTTCCAAAAAGTGTCAACATGTAACTTGATTTGATTTTTATGAAAACTCATAGATGGCGCTGCTTCAAAATTTTCTTTATACTACTAAAATTCATTAAACTATGTTTTTTCTGCCCAAGTTACTTAAATGGCGTAGTTTTTATAGTGTCAAGCTAGATAATAGCATGGCTTACTGAAAAACAACATTTAAATATGCGTCGTTAGATTAAACGCTGTCACAGAATGCGTAAGAAAAATAAATATTCACAGCTCCTCCCCCATAGGTGATAGCGTGATAATATGTAGCCTATATGTTGACCCGACCTCTTAGTAATATTCATGCAAAATTTGAAGTAAATCCATGCAGTACTTTTTGAGTTTATCCCGGACATACAGACAAACAGACAAAAATTCTAAAAACTATATTTTTGGCTTCGATATCGATTGTAGATCACGCCTCAAGTATTCTTTTAAAAAAATATTCAATGTACCGTTTTGACTTTCCTACGATTTTATTATATGTATAGATTATTTCAAATGGGTAGACTAATAAGATAAAAGAATGCGAAATGATATTATTTTGAAGCTGTATAATTACGAGTGTTGTAACCAAATCGGACTCAACATTTTATTATTATGAAACCCAAAACAAAACCAGGTTTCATCAGACGGCTTCTATTTATAGTCTAAATAAAAACTTACAAACCTAATTATACACCTATATCGCCCTTCAACTCAGCTACTCAATTACAGTAGGTTAAGTACCTACCTCTCCGTAGGCATATCGTGACAAGCCCTAACAGTTTAATGCCTCTTGCATACATAAAGTAACTACTAAAAAATATACCTAATTGGTACACACCTATAGACAATAAAACTAACAACACGTTTGCACGATAGAACTAGAATCCACTCAATTAAAGGACATAGCACACATATCAACTCGAAAAGGGATCGTCACCGTATCGCCTTTCGCCTCGCCGCCGTCAAACAGGCGTCAACCTAACGTAAGCACGTAACCAAAGCGGACCCAAAGCTCCGATACGTCGACTCGGTTACGGCTAGGCGACGCCGCGCTTACGGCTCGCCGACCGCTGGTTGATGGTGCTGCAAGCAGGCCGCAGGAGGGGTAAGAGGGGCAAGGGTGGACGAAGAGATGTAAGCTCGGGTACGGAGAGACGTAAGCGCGGGGACGACGAGCCGCACGCGCACGCACCAGACTGTGGTTCGAGAGCTTGTCCCGAGGCGAAGCGATTAAGTTATGATTCCGATTAGATTGCAGTAGGGAGGCTCATACAAATAATACTGAATGGCTCGAATCACAGATATAGATATACCTAGATAACGCAAGTATCATGAACTGTATGAAAACTAAGCGTGCCACTTTTTGACTACCTACTATGACGTCACAAGCTCGCGCTCTCTCGCTCACGCTCACCAAGCCAGCAGTACGCAGGACTGAGCGCGAAAGTGGCGGCTTATGATTTTCGAACATAAGCTGGTGCGATTTTTGGCACGCGAAGTAATTGCTCTTGCGTTATCTAGGTGTATCTATATCTGCGGCTCGAGTTGATATGGTGACGATTCTTTTCCGAGTTGATACGTGTGCTATGACCTTTAAACCTGACACGCTGGAAATATTAAACTAGGTAAAATAAAAGTGTACATCGGCCTTGGCTAGTAAGCTATCATAAAGATACTCGTGGCTAAATAATTACAGCCGCACGGGTCCATCAAAAGTTAAGCAACGCTTGACGCGGTCAGTTCATGATTTGGTCCATCCATTACAAAACGACATCCCTCCGTGCCTCGGAACGCACGTTTAACTGTTGATCCCAGCTGTCATTCATCTTTGACGTAACTGGGATGAGAGCGCAGATAGGTAGTCGCTCCATGTAAATTACTGGTATTTAGCTGCTTCCGGTCAGACTGGAAGCCGACCCCAACATAGTTGGGAAAAGGCTATGCAGATTGATTTAGACGCTGCGAAATATTGAACTAAAATGAAAGTTGGTTGCTATTCCACCAATTCGCACTAAGCGTTTGCAAATGTCCTTTATAATGCGCACAGCAAAAGAGTGGAACCTCTACCTGCGTCTGTTTTTCCGAGCGCATACAACCCGTATCTCTTCAATGTGAGAGTGAACAGGCTTCTTCTGGGTAAGCTCGCTCCATCGTCGACTTTATCTCTGTCACCTTTGACCTAGGCTAGAGTCAAGAGCAAGCCCATTTTAAATTAAAAAAAAAGTGTACATCGCCCTTGGCTAGTAAAGCTATCATACACTGTCAAGATATAATAGTCACGATATAGCAATAAAAAACAGTATTTTTACTATCTCCAAATTTCATCGCACGAAATTAACCCGTCATGGCTCCAAACTAGCCAGTTAGGAGCCATGACGGGTTAATTCCGAAATTTGTTTTTAAGTGTTTTGTGAGCCCACAAAGCACTTAAAAAAGTAATGTTAGCTTAAATGGTTATCTAAACCTTCACGTAGTTAAACGATGTAGGAACTCTTTATTTCGTTTCTCTGGGGTTCTTGTTATTGTTTTTGGCACGAGAATATATGTTTTTTTAAGGAATACGATAAAAAAGGTATTACAAAATTTAGTTTCATTACATTACCTACAAGTATTATTGACTCATAATGATTTCGATTTCGTTCATCATCATGGCAAATAACCAATACCTAAGTGTTTAAATTCTGTTATCGGATTAGGTATTTTAGGTACTAGGAAAGCACTTGTGCAATATAATATCACTCACGCCGAAATTCGGTCTAGAGGATTTTGTTTAGGCACTTATACCTACTTTTACTGCGAGGAATAAGAGAAATAAATAAAATTATAAGCTGATCTGACTGGAATAACTCCTTATAAAACACTACATGAAACTTTCAAATAAAAAAAAAACAGGAATTCTAAAAGAAATGCTTACAGCAAAATACCTAAAATACCTAATTTAAAGATTATTTAATTTCAAAGAACGCCACACAAAACCCGAGTCGTAACATTCTTCAGTGTTAAAAAAAATATTCTTGTACAGACATTACATTTACAACATACAGAAGTAGTTTCTTATACGTATAGGTCCCCGAGCTCCAAATTAGGTTTATACTGGTGACTTGGCAGTCAGTGTTCCTCCATTAAAAATTGTTATACATGTTGTTGGTTAAAAACTTGAAAAAGAAAAAACAAAAGGCACTTTTAAACCAACTCGTCCTTATTTCAACTTCGTCATCCATAAATCTAGAAGTTTATCTAGTCTAGTTCTACACTTCCACAAGCTTTCAGAACTTCCAGAATGTTCGTGTAATGATGAGTTATTGTTTCAGCTGACACATGAATAAAATATGGCGACAGGTTTTAGAAGGAAACAATGTTGGCCTAGAAAAATAAGTTGTAGAGACAAGGGGTTTTTTCACCATTAATATTTACTTATCTTAGCGACCCTTTTGAAGGATGGGTAGTAGGTATACTTGAATGAATTGTGTATGAGTGTGTGTGGTGAAGGCCGCTTGTTTGATGTTTGTGAGCATTTTGTAATAGCACTACATAGTACCGTACGGTAATGGAATGTAAGCAGAGGATGTGAAAAATGTAAAACTTGGCCGGTCCGAGTGTTGAACGATTTCAAACGTGGAGAGTTAGAGCGGTTTCGCACTACGTCCGATCCAAATCCGATCCGAATCCGAGAAATCAATCCGAACTGGAAATTGTTCTAAATTCTGACGGATAGAGTTTGGATGTAGTGCGCAACCCTCATATAAATAGGACTACGGTCACTTCAGACCGGCATTTCTCGGATTCGGATCGGCCGTAGTGCGAAACCCCCCTTAGAGACAACATTCACAAGTCAAGTACCAACTTATCAAAAAGATAATGAGTTATTCATTCTTCATTTTTTGTTAAGACAGTTTTTGTTTTTTGTGCACTTATTTATATTTGATTGCTGGTTTATTTATCTAAACTAATATTATAAAGAAAGTATTTTATATTTTTTGTATGTTTGTTTGTTACGCTTTCACGCTAAAACGGCTAAACGTATTTGGATAAAATTTGACACATGATTAGACCATGACCTGGATTAGGATACAGAATTTTTTTATCCTGATATTATTACGGGATCGACAATTATGCGGGTGAAACCGCGGGGCACAGTTTATCCATAAGTATAGAATTAATATTCCCGTCACTTTTCCCTAAAAAGCTGAAAAAAAAAATCAGTATCAGACAGTCTGTCTTGCCAGCTTGTAATCTGTCTGGCATTAATGCTGAAATGGACCTTTTTGCAAACAAAAACCTTCAAATAAATGTCAGAGATCGATAAGGTTAAGGACACAACACCCATTTGCATAAACCATGCTTTTAGTCTAGACTCCATCATACCCGTAGTCTATCGTGTGCCACAGTTTTCATACATATTGAAATATGCAAAAATAGATACTTACGGATCTCATCAAAATTGTACCGTTATTTATATAAACCATTCGTAATCGAGTAAGGAAAGAGGTTAAATGACCTCTTTTCTTACTCGATTATGTATCTGGTTCACAATATACAGTGTGGCGATTAAGTAATCACATTACTTGAAACCACGTATTCTACATCACGTAATATGAACATACAGAATTTAGATAATTAATAACAATTAACATTCTAGCAGTGAGTTGACAGTGATGAAAAAAACTGAAAAGCTAAAAACAAGCCCATTTTATAAATTAAATAAAAGTTGGAAGCAGGCGGGACCCATTTGAGTTTGAAAATATAATGAATCATAAAAATCGGCCCAGGCGTTTGGTCTGTGTAGTGGTTCAAAGGAACATACATACATACATAGCCTGATAAACACATTACCACTCCTTTGCGTCGCGCAGTCGGGTAAAAAGAAGGTCTTTTTCGTTTGAGTATTTAACAACATCACTTAATTTGTGATTATTTGGTAACAATACCATAAAGTTTGTGTTGAATTATTGATACCATCGCCCCGCACGTGTCCAGTGCCATGGATAGTTTATTCCGTGCCAATTTTTAAGCTATTTATTTTGTTTGAAAACTTCAGTTTTCAATATTTAGTAAAATTGTTTATTTTATTACTTTAAGAGATTGATAATAACTTGTAAGAATCGCTGCACTGTTTAATGTAATAACGTGTTCGCCACTCTTCTCAATATTCTAATGTTATGGTCGATAAAGTATCAATATTCGAAATTATACTGCCATTTGTCGGGAGGAAATTGTAATTTGCAGTTTCAGGTCCCTGACTGTTGACGAGGAATTGTTTCTTTCTAAATTAATGAACGGGACTGCTCGATATCGAGCTCTCCTGAATACAGAGAGAAGGCTTTCTCCCTTAAAAAAAAAAACAAAGATCATATTGATATAATCCATACTAATATTATAAATGCGAAACCGATTTAGATGAAATTTCGTATATAGATAGTTTGAGTCCCGGGAAAGGACATAGGATAGTTTTATCCCGATATTGCTATGGGATCGAAACTTATGCGGGTGAAACCGAGGGGCGCTGCTAGTTATTACTAAATTCTCTGTTTGACTGTTGTAAAGATCAGTGTACTGATATACATGACGTTCCTACCTATTTACCCCCTTACTAATAATCGTATTATGTCGAAATAAATGAATAGTTACACACCGATTTCTCTCTTTCAGTCGTCAGTAATTTTACTTTCCAAAGAAGAAGACAAAGCGTTGTGTAACTATACAGACTCTATACAACGATCATTAGTAAGGAGGATAGTTAATTAGGAACTTCGACAATGGAATGTGAATTGTGCTCACACATGCGATTGACACCAACCAGATGATGTCCAAAAAGGCTCAACTGGCACTAAATGCTGTGCACGTCTGTAATTGACGTAAACACTAGTCCATGTCTCTGTTCTCTGTTATTTGTAAATGTTTGTGTTTGTGTTTGTGTTGTTGATGTGCCTTAATAATAAATAAATAAATAAAATGGCTGTTCACAATGGCGAGCTACGCTTATCTATAGATGTGAATGTTGGCTGTGGCAAAAGAATCATAAAAGTAAAATAGATGCTGCGAAAATGCGTTCCTTGCGAAGCATGTGTGGTATAACTACGAATGATAGTCTGACGAATACATATTCAGCCTATAATTTTCCCACTGCTGGGACACAGGCCTCCTCTCTGAGAGAGGAAGTGGGCCGTAATCCACCACGCGGACCCAATGCGGGCTGGTAGATGTCACATGTCTTAGAATTTTTGGTTCTAGGACATGCCGGTTTCCTCACGATGTTTTCCTTCACCGTTTTGAGAGCAGTGGTGATGAAATGATTTACACAAAGTAAAGCGCCTGTCTGGGTTCGAATCTACAACCTACAACTCGTAAGTCGCGGCCTTTACCACCGGGCCACTACTGCTCTCAACGTCAATAAACCATAAAACACTCAGAAAAACATACAAACATAAAGTAAATTTCATAATTTTGAAGAAAGTCTTTTTAATTACAATTTAAATAATAGCCCCCGAAGGACGGTTCCGACTGCACAAAAAAATAATTAAGTTGGGAACAGCCCCAAGGTGCTATGCGGAGCTAAACATTTTACATAATTACTGTAGAATAAAACAAAAAAGTCGGAACGTACATACGAGAAAGACCTCAATTTTAATTTTATTCGTCCCATTTGCTTGCCAGTATTTTGAGGCAAATGTGATGTGCCTGTTGGAAAACATTACATTTCCATTATGGTTTTTAATGGGGATACAGTATTTGGGATGGAAGCTTATATTTCGTGGCAAGATGGATGGATGAGTGTTGGATAATTACATTTACCATCATAATTAATCATAATTAATTAATATGGCTGGTTCGAGGTGGCGCGGGATAAAAGTTTCTGGAAGGACTTCAGGGTGGCTTTTGTGAGATGGTAAAGGCTAAAAAAAGAAAAGACAAGTAATTTAGCAGTTGGTGATAGCGCAAAATCTGTAAGTTATGAAGTTGACAAAAATAAATACCGTGAAAGACGACGGCATAGATACTGGCTTTGGAAAATCGCTCTGTCATAGGTACGGTGACATGACGTCTGCGGTCGTGCGACGTGTCGCTAGCTGCGGAAGGTATTTCATAGAAATACATACAAACGAAGTGGAGGTGCTTGGGAGAGGCCTATGTCCAGCAGTGGACATCTTTCGGCTGAAATGATGATGATGATGATGATGACATACAAACCGGTAGTGTCGTAGCGACACGTCGTCTGCTGTATGCGGTCGGCCACGAACTCGTACCTTAACAGTCAACATTGTAAAGAACCATTACCTACCTATAACTTAAGAGTACCCATTATATTATTAATATGCATATGTAATTTGAATCAGAAACAATGTACGAGCATTTACCTAAACAACCGTATCTTTAATCAAAATTATACTTTAGGCGATTAATTTAACAAAACATTAAGTTTATTTATGGAAACGTCATGAATTTTGGGCAAGTAATTAAAATCTGCTTTCATTTACATTTTCGGCACGTGTATTTTGTGTACGGTACCTAAAGACCCATATAGACGAACCACTTTTGAACTACACCACAACCACAAAAGGGGAGCATTAATTTATGGATGAACACACAAACAAACGACTGTTGCCTATAAGATTGTGGAAAGCGATAAGACTACCCATTATCCATTATATAATTTCAAGTAACAATAATGACAACTTTATGTGCGCAAGAAAAAGAAAATAAACAAAAGAACGCGTAGTCGTATTCACACTGACCCCATTTTGTGACGATTTTAACCACTAGCACAGAATACTTAATAGTACTAGCGCCTGTCACAGTTTGTGAACAATGTCATAAAAAAGTGTAAGCCTAATGGGTAGTTTTTTGAGCACAATGTTGTATTTTATAAGACCATGTAACCTCACCAAAAAACACACTTAATAAATGATTTGATTTGATTTGATTTGATTTGAATGTCAACTGCGACGAAGCCACAACGCAACTGTTATGTTTTTTGGATTTTAGGTGCATCTTATCGTCTTATAAAGCAGTGGTGGCCCAGTGGTAACGACTGCGACTTACAAAGATATAGGTCGTTGGTTCGAACCCTGACAGGCACTTTACGTTGTGTAAATTATTTCATCATCACTGCTCTCAAAACGGTGAAGGCAATTGCGTAACACATTATCAATCGGAATCTGTTTCATTTTGACAGTTCAACAACAATCATTGCGTTATTTTACGTGTTGAGCAGATAAACTATTCGAACTTATGAAGCAATGGATTAGCAATTTGCTTCAAAATGATTCTGATTCCGATTGATAGTGTATTACGCAATTAGGGTACAATTAGGGAACAGGAACTATCGACAAAGCAGACATCTGCTACTATTTTCGATGGAATATATATTTTCCTTAAAGGAAACGGAGTTCTTTTTTCAGCACAATTACTAACAATCTGTCTAGTGACATCCCGTCTAATGGTTAGTGTCAGCGTATTTTCTTTCTCTACTTAGTAAGAATATAAGCTTACAATATAAATAAGGTAATAATTGAGGTCGTTGGTATTAAGATAGGTACTAGGAAAGAAAAATAGTGTCAACTTTTAGCGCTTTTTTGTTCGAATTGGTTTCAAAGAAAGTATTTTTCTCTAGAGCAGTGGTGGCCAAGTGGTAACAACCGCGACTTACGAGTTGTAGGTCGTAGGTTCGAATCCAGACAGGCGCTTTACTTTGTGTAAATTATTTCATCATCACTACTCTCAAAACGGTGAAGGAAAACATCGTGAGGAAACCGGCATGTCCTAGAACCAAAAATTCGAAGACATGTGACATCTGTCAATCCGCACAGGGCTCGTTTGGTGGATTAAGGCCCACTCCCTCTCACTGAGAGGAGGCCTGTGTCCCAGCAGTGGGAACATTATAGGCTGATTATGTGTGTATTTTTCTCGCATAAAGTTTAAAAATGTGTTATTGGGTAACATTATTTCCAGTAACATAAATATATATCAAAACAATAAGGGTTCGGGGTGAAGATAAAGTTTCGTAAATCGTAAAACAGAGAACCCCTCCTCGGTGCGCAGCCCAGTTGACGGACGTCATTCGGCTGATGTCAAAAGAAAGGTGCGCGTGAAGCCTCTAGAATGTTCTCGAAACTTCTACTCGCCCTCATTGGTCGAGTGGGAACGTGAGGCATTCCCGCCAGAAGCACGCGGAATTGTGGCGGGAGTGGTTGGAAATAGTTTCGCGTTGTAGTAGGTTTGAACCGAAGTCGCCCGGAGCAAAGACAATCTCCACAATTGGGGGTTCACGGAAGGCTCTGCATAGCTATTCACAACCATCCGACAGGCTATCGTATCGAAAATGACACTTTTCGATTACTTGATTTGCCTTGCCCTCGACAGAAAACAGCTGTCGGAAGAATAGCGGTCGTCTAATTGATTTAAACTGACAAAACTTTCGGGTTTTGGACTTGTGAGCAGCGTTTAGAGGACTCCTAAGATAACATTGATTGATGTTCGACACGGTACGGAAGCGTATCGAGTGGTTGGGAATACCTATGCAGATCTCAAGTGCGTATGCGGCACCTCCCTACAGACAATGGCCCACCTTCCATCCTGCCTACCTTGATGATCCTATGACTGCGTCAGTGAGCGGAGTTCGCGCAGCTTAATTTTGGGCCAAAAATATTTAAACCTTTCGCCATGGAGACGTTGAGTAGAAGAAGTGGGTATTTAATTAAAGCTCATACCTTAGTTAATTAAATCTTAAAAAAAATATGTGTGGCACTCGGGGACTGCCGCGGTAAAGCTATTGCATAGCATTTTTTATCAACTTATGCGAGCTTCGTACGGTCTACACGCATACGTCTAATCGCACGCACACAAACACCGTGCCGAAGTCTGCGAACTGAAACGACGTTAGACGATGCACGGCTTTCAACGCCGCACCGCTGTGCCGGTCGGAGTGGGGGGTGTTAGGTTTATTTTCGTTACGGAATTTCTTGATTCGGTCGCCGCGCTCAAAGCCCGTGATAAAAGCTATGCAATAGCTTAAAAGTTTGCGCTTTTTAAAGTCGATAACGTTTAGAATCCGAAGTGTAACAAATCTTTGAACGTGCCATGCAACGTATAACGCAAAATATTCCATAGCAATATTTGTTCATGAAACATAATATTATTTTATGGATGAAAGATAATCAATCAACGTCTAAGGCTAACGATGATGATACTTGAAAAAAAGAAATACGAGGTGAGCTAAAGGTGAACATCACAGGAAAGTGCTGACCCGCAGTCTATAAGCTCCATTAATATAACCCTTCTCAATTCCTTCCGTACTTGTGTGAACATTGCATATTTTACCCTTATTCTGATTTTTGCTTATGTCATAGAAAGATGAAGGGAAGTAGGGGATCATGTCAAGGTGTAAGGGGTGCAAGTATACTGGACTCAATTATTCTTTTGAGATTTTTGCAATAAAAATCTCTTCTTGAAGTCTAAAAACCAAAATAAAGTTTTATTTCGCCCGCCATGAATGTGGGTCACTTGTTCCAATAACGGAAATTAAACCGCTTTTAATAAGGTCACATGAGTCATCTATTGTCGGAATTGATATCCCCCAAATCAGACCCTACACTAACTCAAATTGAATTCCCCATACTCAGTCACCGATAAAATCAATTCAATAATCCATGTCTTGGACGACGACAATATCTTGATTCATTACTCTCATTATCAAATCCAACTGTCACAATAGGACAATAATTGTAATATAGATTTCTACTAAAATCCAGGTCCAGTTGAAAACCAGCGTCAGGCACTAGTTGTCTGGCATTTTTGCTGAACTGGGCCTTTTTAGCGCAGCCGAGAGGCACACTTTCCTGCTTATTTTTTTTTTATTATATCGGACTTTTCCCTTTTTATTTGACCTTTTTTTTGTTTTTATCTGGTGTATTGTCTGTGCTAAATAAATGCATTTTCTTTCTTTCTTTCTAAACATTACCTCTCTTCTATCTATAATAAAGGGACCTTCTATAGAGAGGCTTACGTCAACGCAGTCGATAATTGCGATTCCTTTCAAACGAACAAACAAGATGGAAGAATAGGCTCTCCGAACGGAAAGAGCGTTGAAAACGAACGGCGTCGGGTGCAGACTGTTTACTTCCATGATTGTTAGAACTAGTCTATTGAGTTCCAAGTGTTGCACGAAATGGAAGCTACTTTTACGTTTCGTGTGAGCGTGTGTTTGTATTGTGTTGCTTTGAAGTTCGGTTATAAAGGCTTTTGAGGGTATTGGAATTGTTTGTAGATTCTGGGAAACGATTCGGGGTTTGTCTATTGATTGGAGGTACATACATAATCAGCCATTAATGTCAGACTGTTGGGCAAAGGCCTCCCTACTCACTTTATCTCTATTTAGAGCTACTAAGGACCAATCTTTATTAAAAGAGCCAAAATGCCGCGATTTTTGGAGGTAGGTACGTACGATTTCTAAACTGAAATGAATTGTTTATAACATTTCTTCAACATATCGGTGTCTGAAATTCATTGAAAACCTAAAGCCATCATAAACCTATTGAAGAATGAAATGAATTGGGTCAAAGGATCATATAACGATGAAAACATACAAACTGAAACCGCACAAAAACCATGGAAACCAGAAACCAGCGTCTTCCAAATTCTCTCCAAGTTATGCAGTAATTTATTTATCTCTAGCTACAAGCCACAAACAGGACGATACCAAAACGATTCACTTCGACCCCTTTGCGAAGATATTCATAACGCTTTGGCGGGAATATTGCTACTGAAACTAGGCTTAGATAGGATAAAACCGTATCTTGGCTAAACATTTTACCTATTCTGTGGAGTCCGGCCAACGTTCTATATTGACGGAGTGTTCATAATATTCAATTTATGGACGTACTGGCTTTGCGCAGTGTCGTCTATCAGGTCTTAGGAAGCCTAGTGTTGCCTAGTAATATTTCATCGTTTCTTGGAAATATTAATACTGTATTTTCGAAAATTAGAATGCCAGCTTATTTTGTCTTTGGTTGGTAATATTGATTATTTATATATTATAACCCTAACCCATGACCTAGTGACAATAGGAATATTTGGGAAGTATACCCTTTCAAACGTTTCTGTTTTTCTGAACAATAAAACTTGTATTTGTTTATTATTTTTATTTATTTAAACAAAAAAAAAAACAGTATTTTCTAAATCGACCCAGCCGCCCTCGAGTAATCGGTGAACATAAATATTAAAAAAGTATAAAAAAGATTTAGACGAACTGAGAACCTCCTCTCCTTTTTTAAAGTCGGTTAAAAACGAAAAAATACTGAAATTTAGTACTGTTAAGGTGGCTTTGCCTAGCAGAGAACTACATTACCTATTTTTTTTACACATAACCTATTATAGGCTATATTATAGCGTCTGTATAGTTACACAACGCTTTGTCTTCTTCTTTCGAATGTCAAATTACCGACGACTGAAAGAGAGAAATCCGTGTGTAACTATTCATCTGATATAATACGTTTATTAGTAAGGGGGTTATAATATTAGTAAATACCGATGGAGTATTGTGAGTAAACCGGCACGTCGTAAAACCGTAAATACGAAGACATGTAACATCTACCAATCTGTACTGGGCCCGTGCTGGATCCACTCCATCTCACCAAGAGGAGGCTTGTGTCCCAGCAGTGGGAATATTATATGCTTATTATGCTATGCTATGCATTATGTGTGGATTTTGTAGAGATGTTAGTCAAGATTGAACAATAACCATCACAATAACACGAACACAGAACAATATTCTGAAAGCAATAGTTTTCAAACTCCAACAAGATAATCTACTAAACTCTCAGGTAGTCGGGAGCAGACAATATTGTTTATCTTTAGTTTGACACCAGATATTCGCTTTCAACAGTTTTCCTTTTAGCAGGTTGTCTCAATTTTCCAGCTTCAGTATACAGTCTCATAATACTGAATCAATTAATCACCTTTTCATACGAAGGAGTTTTATAATAAAAAATGGAATTTTCTCATCAGAATTTCTTCAGAAGAGTAGGGAATTTGTATTATGTTAATATGATAAAGGTTTTCTCATATGTGGTGTACCAGTTAATAAAAAAATATTAGCTACGACCAAGAATGCAAAGTTTATTAGCATTTTATCGAAAATATGCTATTTCATATTCTTAGGATTCCGTACGTAAAGAAGGATACCACTTTTCAACAGTTATTAAATTGATAACCAAGTTATTAAACGAATAATAACATAAAGAAGAAATACGTAGATATACAGATTGTAGAAATACTTCGACCATATTCTGGTTTTTCTTTCTTGAACTGTTTCTCTTCATTTATTGTGTACGTACATAATCACAAATGAAAGAAAGAAAATACGTTTATTTGCGGTAAACATGACGCAATAAAGAATATAATACACAAAAAAAGATAAGAAAGGGTTGGGGGAAACATGCGTCATATCCACGCAAAACAGCTATCGCTCAGCTTTATGCTGCAACCCTATGCAAGACGGAGCCTCAGCGCTGGTTTTTAATCAGCCTATAATGTTCCCACTACCTGGGACACAAGCCTCTTCGAGGGGGTGTGGGCTATAATCTACCACGCGGGCCCAATGCGGGTTGGTAGATGTCATATATCTTCGAATTTTTTGGTTCTAGGACATGCCAGTTATCTTACGATGTTTTCCTTCACCGTTTTGCGAGCAGTGGTGATGAAATAATTTACACAAAGTAAAATGTTTGTCTAGGTTCGTAAGTCGCTGCCGTTGCCGCTGGGCCAACAGTGCTCACATACGAGTATGTACAATGAATGTTAAATATCAGCTCAATCCATCTTTAAAATGCTCGGTCTACAGAGAAACATTTCCTTACTATCGCCGAAACATGCAGTTTGTTTTTGCTGACGCTGCCGGCTATTCTCTTGACTTTTCCCATTCCTCTAAGATTTCGTACGACCTTAAATAAATACAGAATCACAGCAAGGAGGTCCTAAACAATAGCATCCTAGCGTCCTTCCAGTGATTTACGACTCAAGCTATCGATAGTCACCAGTTTTCAAGTAGGTACAGATGCCAGCACATCAAGCTATCCGAAACTATAAAATTTTCCCAGTCAACTTTGAACCTTATGCTTTAGCGATAAAGTTGAAAATCTATTAACGAAATTTGACAGACTGTAGTAGTATTGAAATATTACGAAGTCTGCATTTTAACCAAAAAGGTTCTCATATAAGTCTTGGCGCAGACGTTTTGGTAAAGTGCTGATATGGCACCCACATTATGAAAATGGCGATGCGGGAAAAGTGTTTAAGAACTGTTATTTAGATCTTGGCACTGCACACGTGGAAAATTCGTAAGTACTGCTTTAAGTCTTTTATTTTGAAGAATGTAGGTACGAAATAAAATCGCAGAAAGAGAAATTGGGCGTAAGATAATGGGACACTTGAAACATAATTTGGTTCAGTGGGGTAAATGCGTAACACGCGTGAAATGACAATTGATCGAAATCCCTTTCATTTTGAGAGTTCAACCAGGTTCACCGCGTTATTTACATGATTGAGTAGATGAAATTTTCAAACCTCTATAGCAATGGATTAGGAAAGTCCTTCTAAAGCCTTGGAATGTAATTGTAACTGTGTTACGCGATTCGGGTGTTAATTTTACTACAACGTTTTTTTCTCCAATGTAAAAAGTACGCAAATTGGAATTATTTTCTAGAAAGCGGTTGAAAAGAGCAAAGCTAACTTCGAATTTGGAAAAAAATAATTTTAACTTGAACCTAATAATAGCATAGTCTCTCATTACCTTCCTATTTGCAAATTGTGGCAAAAACACCTTTAGAAACTCTTTTTCTGGAAATAAAAACTCTAAGTAGAATCCCTTTAATATTCATATCATACAATGATCAAACTGTTCATTTTCGCCGTTAAACACACCATTATATGCATACAAAATAAACGCCTCGAATAAACGAGAATTTCTCAATTTTAAAGGAACGAAAAACCTGGTAATTCAATTTACATGGGAACGTGTGGCTAAAGAATAGTGCCTCCAGAAGGTCGACTCCATACAACGAGTGAAAACAGCCGCACCCACACGTAGAAGGGTACGCCGTACGAACGGAGATCTTTGAAGTGACGGTTGAAAGCACTTCGCGCTTCACGAGTGCGCTTGCACTCGCTCTACAGCCACAAGCATAACGCACCTTCAGTATAGTAGTGACTTAACTCAAAAAAAAAACGAGTGTGTTTATGACCACACGACTGAAGTGAAACTTCAAACGTATTTGGCTATGAGAGGAAGAGAGAAAGAAAATGTGCGCGCGCACTGCTTTCTCTTGCTTATATCCCCCACTCAACTCCCGTTGGCCTCGCCCGATCACACTTTTCGTAACGCGTTCGCCAGCTTACTCCCCAAATCAAGCGTGCGTAAAGAAGTTTCACTTCAAAAATCTAAGAAATTGAGTTACCATCATAGAGGGTCACTAAAAGGTACGCACTTTTAGGTGAATATTAAAGAAGCGACGTTTTTATGATAGAATAAGATATAATATTCTAGTATGGTATGGTAGAAGGTGCCATAAATACCTACTTACGCAAGATTCAAAAGCAATTTCCTCCTAAAGTACTGATTATAACACCTTTACAGACTCATCAAAGGCGATGTTATAAGTCAGATGTCTACACTACAGTTTACGAAAAAGTTAAATGACCTGTAAACCTATTAGTGAAACACTACTATTATGAAATAGATATTATCTTGAAGTTGTAATTTTTATTTTACAACAAAAAGCCTTTTGTATTTTGTGTAACTGTAAGGTGTTTATGCTCGTGTCTGTACGTGAAGTTTGTCGTGAAGATGTGTGCGTGCGTTTTCGCTCGTTGCATGCAGCTGACCTTCTGAACTTATCTATTTTGTGGTGTGACGTCATATTATCATGCAGAGACAGCCAACATTCCCTCAGCTTAAGCATTGTACAGCGTACAACACAAGATGAGCTCTTTGAATATGCGAATTGTGTGACGGAAATTCATCTTCGTGTTGCTGACTCTACTGCATAAATAAACATGCACAACATTGTTTATTTGAAAAACTTGAGCTTCAAAGAACTGTTGCAGTTTTGTCGGGTTTTCACATTGAGTTATTACGAAGTTTAGTTTGTACGGCGTGGGTAAGCTTTATTAGGTATCTCATTGAGGAAGAAAAGGAAAATTGTTTGTGTTTCGACTTTGTACTGTCGGAAAAATAATAATAATGTTTTATTATCTATTTCTGAAAATAAGAAGTCTGTCTTTCTAAACCCACAAGACAGGAGACACAAACATGATTGATGAACGGAAAGCAAATAACTCACAGGATCGGCAAGTAAAAATAATGATTATAATACTGAAGCATTTTTTGCATAATAAACAATTTTTCTTTCTTATCGAAGCTCAAGGAAATATTGGACGTAAGAAAACTGTGTAGATTTTTCGTGACTAATTATGAGAAGGTTGAAGGAGGAAGAGAGCAGTGGTGGCCCAGTGGTATTGGTCCCGACTTACGAGTCCTAGGTCGTGAGTTCGAACCCAGGCAGGCACTTTACTTTGTGTATTTAATTTCATCACCACTGCTCTCAAAACGGTGAAGGGAAACGTCTTGAGGAAACCGCCATGTCTAAGAACCAAAAAAACCAGAAGTAGATGTCTTCGAAGACATGTGACATCCACCAACCCGCACTGGGCCCGCGTGGTGGATTATGGTCCAATCCCTCTCACAGAGAGGAGGCCTGTGTCGCAGCAGTGGGAACATTATAGGCTGATTATGAACGAGAAGGTAAATATCGCCATTCAAATTAGTTTACTTTTGCTTACGTGACTCGAATATAAACAAGCAAACAAACAGTATGTTTACGTAAACACCACGTTCTCTCCGCCTAATTGAATAAATTCGTCTAGAAATAACAATAATATTAATAAATTATATCCCCCTTACTAATAAACGTTGTCTAGAGTTGTATAGTTACACAACGCTTTGTCTTCTTCTTTCGAATATCAAATTACTGACGACTGAAAGAGAGAAATCGGTGTGTAACTATTCAACTGATATAATATAATACGTTTATTAGTAAGGGGTATGAATATAATGTATAAAAAATCTAAGTACTTTTTTTTTGAGTGACGTGGAATCATCAAATGACTCCTCCCGCTCTGGGTGGAGCGGAAGGGAGTGTCAGACTGTTACTGACTAAAACCTACCCGTTTTTCTTCCTGAGCCCTTTATGTTCTGGGGTAGCGGTAAGCTTTTCAGACAATCCCGCTGAAATCTACGCATTTTAGGACCGATTTTGCAATCTTCATAAAACTTTTATAGGTCAATCAATTTGCCTAGCCAGGCTTCTGCAACACGATACCCCTTGATAAGACTGATTGTCCAATTTTTAGGCGTCTGACTACCCGTAACTACTTTCTAAGATCTACGAATGATAGCCGGGACCAACGCCTTAGCGTATTTTCCCAGCCACGGTGGGGTCTCGATATGCAATGGATCACGGATATCGCAATGGATGATTACCCATCCACGAACCGACTGCGGACAGCGTAGCTTACTAAACTTTAATCGAATCCTGCGGATGTAATCATTAAGCCACGAACCCATCAAAATAAAATTTACAATGAGAAATAATAATTGCAGTTAAACAGCTTTTAGCTTTTAGCTCCCAACTAAAATATTTTCTCTAATATCTAATCAGAAAAGCTGAGGGGCTTGTGGCTAAGTAATATCAACCGCACGGGTTGATCGATCAGGTTAAGCTACGCTTGCCGCGGTTGGTCCGTGGATGGGTGGCCATCTTTACATACCGAAACTCCTCCGTACCTCGGAAAGCACATTAAGCCGTTGGTCCCGGCTGTTATTCGTACATCTTTGACAGTCGTTACGGATAGTCAGAATTCCGAAAGTCTGAAAACCAGTATTACCAAGTGGTATCGTATTACCTAGTAACTGGGTTGTGGAGGTTAGATAGGCAGTCGCTCCATGTAAAATACTGGTATTCAGCTGCATTCCGTTAGACTGGAAGCCAACCCTAACATAGTTGGGAAAAGGCTAGGCAGATGATGGAATGTTACCGCTGGGACACAGGCCTCCTCTCTTTCGAGAGCAAGTGAGCAGTAATCCGCCACACGGGCACAGTGCGAGCTGATATATATCACAAGTCTCCGAATTTTCATACCGATGTCCTCACGATGTTTTCCTTTATCGTTTTGAGAGCAGTGGTAATGAAATAAATTACACAAAGTAACGCGGTTCAAACCCACGACCTATAACTCCTACGACGACCTACACGACCTATCTCCCAAAAAATAAACGCATTTGGATTCTCGGGCTTCAATCAACTCAGCCTATCGCAGTCCACTGCTGGACATAGGCCTCTCCCAGACTCCGCCACAGCACCCTGTCCTCCGCCTTCGGCATCCAGTCTACCCCAGCCACCTTCTTTAGGTCGTCCGTCCATCTAGCTGGGGGGCGTCCCACACTACGCTTGCCGGTACGCGGTCTCCACTCCAGCCCCCTTATTCACAAACACTCGATATGCTTCCGTATCGTATCGAACATTATTCATTGTTATCGTAGGAGTCTTCTCAAAGCTGTTCACAAGTCCAAAACCCGAAAATTTTGTCAGTTTAAATCAAATAGACGCCCGCTATTCTTCCAACAGCTATTTGCTGTTGAGGGGAAGTCAAATCAGGTTATCGAAATGTCAGGTTTTCGATACGATAGCCTGTCGTATGTTTGTGAATCAGGGCTCTGGACTCATCTGCTCCACCGGCCATCAGTCCTTCGACAGACATGGCCAGCCCACTGCCACTTCAGTTTGCTTACTCTGCAAGCTAAGTCGGTAACTCCGGTTCTTTTCCGGATAAATTCATTCCTGATTTTATCCTTCAAAGAGACTCCGAGCATAGCTCGCTCCATAGCGCGCTGAGCGACCTTGAATTTGTGGACCAGCCCGACCGTCAGTGTCCACGTTTCAGCACCGTATGTCATGACGGGCAGGAAATTCTCGGGCTTGGTCTCCCAAAAACAGAAAATCTCGTAAATGACAAACCCATTTACCTACGTGACCCTGTGTGAAACAAAAAAAAGATAATCGGAGATCGAAAAAAAAACCGCTCTTTCGAATGAAGTCAATTAAAATAAAATCTCGTCAAAGGCACCACACCGGGCTGTGGTGCCTTTGAAGCAATTTCTTGCAACAACAAGATCAATTCGTTCCGACATCCACCGGCTTCCGTCCAATATGTCGGTACTTTAACCGGCTTTCCACTTAGGGAACCAAATCCTTTACGCTCTTTGACTCAAATCTAGATTTTGGCAAGGAAAACTTGGCTGGAAGCCGTATGAAGACTAATAGGTATGTTTTACTTGGGATACCAGCCAAGCCGAATCTAGATTTTTAACACGATCTTTTTTTTTATAAGCTCATATACCTTCTTCGTAATTATCTTTATTCGGTTTTTAAAGAACAGACGCCAGCATATCAAGCTACTGCAGTCTTTCAAATTTGTCTGATAGATTTTCAACTTTGTTGTTAAAGTATAAGGCTCAAGGTTGATTGGGAAAATTTGACAGTTTCGGGTAGCTTGATTTGCTGGCGTCTGAACAATAAACTGGACATGTACAGGAAGGAAAGAGCTTTCACAAGTGATTATACCAAAGTAATCTAGACACTCCTGTTTTCCGAACCTTGCTGACTAGTTATTCTGTTTTTTTTTTTTACGATGGAATAGGTTACAGTAACCACCTATTGGCAAACCATAGCTGAAGAGTTTGAACGGGTTAATCTCTGGAACTACCAGTCGGATTTGAAGTATTATTTTTGCATTTTGTTAGCCCAATTCTTGAGGAAGGATAGGCTAGTAAACATTATACTACGACCCTTAGGAACCAAGCGAAAAGAGAAAAAATAGTCATAGCGCGGGCGAGCGATGGGATGCGGAGCGGTGTGTCGATCCCGAAATTTCACGCGGACGAAGTCGCGGGCAGAAGCTAGTAGAGCATAAAAGTAAAGAACGATAATCCACAGGAAGGCGGCCATAATAAACTTACTTGGCAATTTAATTGTACGAGTATGTAACCATCGTCTTCAAGGATTTTAACTATCCGTGTAATAAATTATCATAAATGTGAATACCTAAAAAGCAAATAGGTATTGCTTATTAACTTTTTATTCCCTAGGGATACGAAATTACCGTGACTTCAACGAATTTGATAAAAAAAATATCCATGAACATTTTTCACGAAAATGCCAAGTTGTAAACCCGGCAAAATCGAGTTAACATCGACATTAAACATTAAAACACGAATCCTGTGACATAACGCGATTCTCCTCTCATCTGCCGGTTAATAGGTACCGTCAGCGTGTTACAAATCGGGCCACATCGGGGCAATCACGACAGCCGACCGCATAAAGCTGCATTCACATTGACGACGCCGACGGGCTAAACGCGACTTTAACGCTGCTTCCACGATAAATCGTCATGGATTATGGCTCTAAATCCCTTCTTAATTATTTATGAGATCTTTTAATCTGTACATTAAGGGTTTATTGCTTGTTTTGTATATTAGGTATTTTTAACGAAAAAAGATTTTTGTAATTAGGTGAACAGATGACTTGTTGAAGGAATCCGCTGAGAAACACAGAACTGGGCATACTGACGATGCTTGGGGAAGACCTACCCCCCCCCCCCCGACCCCTACCTACGTCATTACGTCAGCGCCGGCTGTCGCTGAAAACCAGCGCTGGGGCTCTGTCTTGCATAGGGTCGCAGCACTGTGCTGGGCGATAGCCGTTTGCGTGGATGTAACGCATGTTTCCCTTACCTTCACCCCCTTGACAATTCAAAAGTGCCTGTAATTGGTTTAATTGAAATAAATGCTTTCAGTTTGAGTTTCTTCTTTTTATGTCATTTTTCTTGTGTTTATGTTCTTTTTTGTGTCATGTTCACCGCAAATAAACGTATTTTCTTTCTTTCTTTCTTTTACCTATGTCCAGCAGTAGACGTCTTTCAGATGAACTGATGTTGGTGAAGTATTTTGTGAAACAAAAGTGTGTCACTTTGTTGGCAAGCTCTATTTGATTTCTTATCATAGGAAATGGTGAATGAATAAGGAATGATGATAATAGGGAATGATGATTATGATGATTTTTTGGGATCATTAATAATGATTTGGTTTTCATTATAACATTTATGTTGATAAATACCTACTATAATAATAGAGCAGTGGTGGCCCAATGATAACGACTGCGACTTACGAGTTGTAGGTCGTAGGTTCGAAACCAGACAGGCGCTTTACTTTGTGTAAATTATTTCATCACCACTGCTCTCAAAACGGTGAAGGAAAACATCGTGAGGAAACCGGCATGTCCTAGAACCAAAAATTCGATGACATGTGACATCTACAAACCCGCACTGGGCCCGCGTGGTAGATTACGACCCATTCCCTCTTACCGAGAGGAGGCCTGCGACCCAGCATCATCATCATCATTTCAGCCGAAAGACGTCCACTGCTGGACATAGGCCTCCCCCAAGCACCTCCACTTCGACCGGTTTTGTGCTTCTCGCATCCAACGAGTTCCTGCGGCCTTCACAAGGTCGTCGGTCCACCTTGTGGGAGGCCTTCCAACGCTACGCCTTCCGGTACGCGGTCGCCACTCCAAAACCTTTCGGCCCCATCGGCCATCTGTTCTGCGAGCAATGTGCCCTGCCCACTGCCACTTAAGTTTGGCAATTCTTCGGGCTATGTCGGTTACCTTGGTTCTCCTGCGGATCTCTTCATTTCTGATTCGATCCCGCAGGGAAACTCCAAGCATAGCCCTCTCCATTGCCCTTTTGGTGACTTTCTAATAAGGCCCATTGTGAGCGACCACGTTTCAGTGCCATATGTCATCACTGGCAACACGCACTGGTCAAAGACTTTCGTCTTGAGACACTGCGGTATGTGGGACGAGAAGATATTGCGACTTGCGTAGCTTCCCGAACGCTGCCCAGCCGAGTCAGATTTGACGATTGACCTCTTTCTCGAAGTTGGACCTACCTAACTGGATAGTTTGTCCTAGGTAAATATACTCGTCCACGACTTCGAGTGTAGCGTCTCCGATCTTCATGAGAGTGGGTGTTACATGAGCATTTGACATGACCTTCGTTTTGTCCATGTTCATTTTCAGACCCACTCTTTCAGAGGCTCTACTGAGGTCATCGAGCATTGTACTGAGGTCATCGAGCATTGTACTGAGGTCCTCCATAGTCTCAGCCATGACTACTATATCGTCGGCAAACCGAAGGTGAGTTATGTACTCGCCATTGATGTTAATGCCAGCTCCTTTCCAGTCCAGAACCTTGAAGACATCCTCCAGAGCAGCGGTGAACAGTTTCGGAGAGATAACGTCTCCCTGTCTCACACCTCGCTGCAGAAGGATAGGTTTCGAGGTCTGGTCCTGGAGTCGAACTGACATAGTGGCGTTTTCGTACAGACACTTCAGCACCTCGATGTACCGATAGTCGATCTGGCACCGTTGAAGAGACTGCAGTACAGCCCATGTCTCGATCGAATCAAAGGCTTTCTCGTAGTCCACAAACGCTAAGCAGAGAGGCAGGTTATACTCTTCGGTCTTCTGTATAACCTGTCGCAGCGTATGTATGTGGTCTACGGTGCTAAAGCCTTTACGGAATCCGGCTCCCAGCAGTGGGAACATTATAGGCTGATTATGTGTGTGTATGTGTATGTGTGTGATAAATAAAATAATTGATAAATAAACAACTAGGCATATATTATTTAGCTGCTTTACCGGGTATTCAATAACTATTACATAAAAAGTTTTATGATCACATAGTCGTAAAAATTGATTGCACTTATATAATAAGTGCAATCCACTCAATATATATAATAAAGCCGAAAAATATGAGTACCTTAGGAAGGTACTCATATTTTTTGGCTTACAGAAATAAGAAACAGCACCGCATTTACAAAAAAAAAAAAAATTGGATTGCTCGAAGCTTCTCTGTAAAAATAATGTCTAGATTGTCTACGGCCCGAGTAACGATTGATTTGAGCCTTGGTAAAGTCGTGCAAATAAAAAGAGGAATGCGACCGAGCCCCTATGTGCCAATTTGTTTTACACCCCAACGTTGAAAGCGGGCTAAGTGCGAAACGATTATCTAAAATAGGCTGCAGATTTGAAAATTGTTTTAATTTTGTAAATAATATCTACTAAAGTGTGTCATTTCGTCTTTCACTTATAAAAACTTGCACACTTTTATTGGTGAAAGACGTAATTAAATTGGCATCTACGCCAATCCTACTAACATTGTTATTGATGGCAGGCAAAAAACAATAATATCCTAGAATGGGTGATTTCCTGTGAAAGTTCGTATATTTGGATGATTGTAGTCAACCACGCAAAAACGGCCAAACGGATTTGGATGAAATTTGGCACCCATATACCTATGTAGTTTATAACCTAGATTAACTTATAATATGATACTTTTATCCTGGTAAATGACATTTACGCGGGCGGAGCTACGGGCAAAAGCTAGTAGTAACATAATTATTTTTAACTATTTGGAGGTGTAACTTTGGCGTAGGTAAATTTACCTACTCCGACTTTGTTAATTATATCAGTTTTTGTGGAAAATCTCGCATTTCTCTTCTGTTTACCCATTTTAGGTGATTTTATTTTTATCACAACATTAAAGAGTTTCCAACCTTGACATGAATTATTTAACTGTCACATTCCTTTCCGCACGTGTGATGTTTACTTTATATTTATTTTAAGGCCATACACGGTAATTTATATGATGGTATCGTGTACATATTTATGAGCTCTATATTATTATTTAAATCTGAATTTGTGATATGATCTCGTTATTTTAAATTGCGTGTTTGGTTCATGTGATTCGCAAATTGGGACATATACCTACTGTAATTACCAACAGTGTCAAAAATACCAGGACGAACAATGTTAAAAATTATATGTTTTTTTTATCCGAATTGGATATTTGTCGTTATATACAAATGTGGAGACAACAATATGACAATAAATGAATATATTCATTACGTATTCATTAAGTAAATCCTAACATCGAAATTAAAAAGTGTTTTTTTTTTTTCAAACAAACTAAACATGTAGTACTGATTGGCCCACTATGGGTTTTCCCAATCTTTGACTAGGTAGGTATAGTGACTAAACTATAGGATATATTTGATAAAAAAATTTAACGCAGACTGGAAACGTCATTTGATATAGGTACCTACGCAGTTTAAGTTACTGTCGTATTGTCGTCTCCATCTTGTATAATAGTTTAACTGTTGTTTTTCAAGATATTTTTGTCGCTCACAGTAGGTACAGTCAGCATCAAAAGTCGATTAACACTATCATTTTTACATGTTATTAAATTGACAACAACTTTTTTCAATAAACTGATTTCTAGCTTTTCACATAATAGACAAGAGTATATACTTATTCTAAAAAAATTTCTTCTGCTGCAATTTTGAACTAATATTTTGCTCAATAACTAATATTAAAAAAACTGAAGTGTTAATCAACTTTTGATGCTGACCGTACTCATAAATACCGAATCCAATCAAATATCGAGAGTACACAAAAGCATTAAAATATAGTGCCTAGTGTTGTTATGAGCGACAACATATTTTATAATTGGAATACATCCAATGATTCAACTCTCTCACACACAGTTTTGGAGGCTTTCGTACTAATTGAAAATGAATCCGTCAATCTATACGAATATGTTATTCAAAAAGCGTATTATTTATGCTAAAAACATAAACTAAACGAATGATTGTGACTATCTCACAATCATTCGTTTTGTTTCACATATCCACCGATATCATTTTTAACGTGAACCCGTAGACATTTGTAGCATCAAGTTAAAAAAGAAACCGGATAAAATACATTCAGGTTACAGGATTAACGTCATTCATCTCGCAGAAACAGGGTTGAGTTTAATTCTGATATTCTTGCTGGCATTTTATTATTCTTTGACAAGTTTTTATTAAGTCTTTTATATTCCCAATTAAAATTTTAATTTCAAGACCACACAGATCAGTGAACAGTTTTCTTTGAGTCTGATTCATTAATTGTTGCTGCTCTTGATCAAAGAACAAGTGACGTCATCCGTGTAATTAAAGCGATGCTGCGTCCCTGTGATTGTGACTTTCTGGGTTACTTAAACTCAAGAAGGTTTTGAATTTATGAAGTTCTTTGAGTAAGAACTACCGGATTTGTAGGTGCATTATGTTATTTTTTTTACTTGGCTTTGCCCACTTGTGGGACAGCACAGGCTAAACAAAAAAATATATTTTAGCGAGAAGCGTGCATAACTTCAGTGAGTTTTCTAATTTAGGCAAAACGTTGACCATAAAATTAACAGCAAAACATCTCTAACATTCTTGTGTGATTTGAATGTCTTAATCATGTTCCTTAATGAGGAAAAGTTAGATAAAATCCTCCGCTCTTCAATACCTGCATAATTTCCATGAAGTTTTCCATTTCATCAACAACAATATTTTAAATATTTAATCTAAAAGGAATTTATATTCCATTTAATACATTTTGATGCCTACCATCTTACCATTACCTGAGATGAGGTATTTTTGCTGCTCCGGGATAAAAGGAGGCAAAATTTTATTCCGGAAATTAAAGACACCTAAATCCACAGGCACAAACGCTTGTGTAAAATAAAATCATCGTACCTACCCAACAAGCTTATCTCATCCCTTATTCAAAGACTCTCTTCAGTTTTAGAACTATTTCAATTCACTGAAACAGCCTAATTCAGCTACACTTTTAGGTACTTATCATAAATTACAGGCGAGAAGCGTCAATTCAGAGAAGTACTTACAACTTTAGAACATAATCAAGTTTGAAAGCAACTTTTTTTAAAGAATATATTATTTTTATTTTATGTATAGATAACTAACCATTTACACTAGGTACTAAATTAAATAATCAACTAACTACATATACAAATAAATACAAAAACAAAAGGACACTTGTCGAAATTCGTCCGCAACGCTGTCATTCGGAAACGTGCCCAGAAGACTGACAGCATTGCGAATTCTTTGACCAAAGAAAGTCCCAGCCCTCTGGCCACGTGAAGTGTCAAAGCTATTTTATATTGTTTTAACATAACATATCTAATCGGCAAGCGTAGTGTGGGACGCACCCCAGCTAGATGGACGGACGACCTAAAGCAGGTGGCTGGGGTAGACTGGATGCGGAAGGCGGAGGACAGGGTGCTGTGGCGCAGTCTGGGAGAGGCCTATGTCTAGCAGTGAACTGCGATAGGCTGAGTTGATAACATATCTAATAGTGCCTTGTTTACCCGATGGGGTGGGCCGAGGTGTACCTCTAGGACCCCCACATATCGCCAATTACGTTTAAGTCCCATGCAGGCGGCGAGCCTATTGCCATCAACCGGGCACAGAATCCAGACTCTGGACTGCTATTGAGAAATTCTAAATAGAAAACCCAATAACACTGGGCGACCCGGAGATCGAACCCAGGATCTCATGCACAGCAGTAGCGTTTATGACCACTAGACCAAACAAGCAACAAATTGTTTTAGAAAGTGAGAAATCATAAAAAGTAGCTTTGTGCTGCCATTGACCGTAATAGAGCTAACGGTATAAATTTTAGTATAACAAAATTAATGGTTTTACCGATTTTGGGTTTGACCTTCACTTATGAGGCCAATAACCCTCATTTGTGGTTATTTGATATTATCATGTTAAAATATAATAGTATTTTATTTACAAGGTGGACCGATGACCTTGTGAGAGCTGCAGGACTCCGCTAAATGCGAGAAGCACAGAACTGGGCACTGTGGTGGTGCTCCATGGAAGCTACGTCCAGCAGTGCAGCAGCATCACGCTGAGATAAGAGCCTTTTGGCCTCGTATAGGAGTTTTTGTTTCATTTTTCTTTTTGTTACTTTTTTGAAGTGAAACTTCTTTACGCACGCTTGACTTGGGGAGTAAGCTGTCGAACGTGTGACGTAAGCGTTACGAAAAGTGTGATCGGGCGAGACGACCGGGAGTTGAGTGGGGGATATAAGCAAGAGAAAGCAGTGCGCGCGCACATTTTCTTTCTCTCTTCCTCTCATAGCCAAATACGTTTGAAGTTTCACTTAAGTCGTGTGGTCATAAGCACATTCAGCTTTTTTTTTATATAACTTGGTTTTTTTTTTAATGTGTTTAGTTTAGTTTGTGATCTTCCTGTACGAGTCGCAATAAATATCTACTTTTTTTTTCTTTCTTTCTTTCAGTGGAAGTTTTTCTGCTGAAATGATGATGATTATGTCCAAATCAAAGGGTCAAACTAATCCTGAGAATATTGAAGTAGCTACAATACTTTCCGCTACTTATAACAATAAGAAATCAATATTACTTTAACAGTAAAGTTATTTAGAGCGGCTTCAGCGTTCACTTAATAATCTCTTACTCACAAGAATAGTACTCTATAAAAGATCTGCTCCCTGACTTATTCAAGAGCACAATTTCTTCATTTCAGACGAAAATAAATCAGATAATCAGAGGGCATAAAATTGAGCCATGAGGTCGCATTGATTCATTGCCTCCCATTGTACGGAGATTGAAAGAGATAGCCGCCCATCAGATTAGGCCAAAGTCATTGAAGCGAATGGTCTATAGAACTTCATTGGGTAATCCTGCGTATTCGAAATGTGTGCGGCTTATTGGAATCTAGATAAATAGGCATGCAAAAGGGATTTCGGAAACTTTCTTTACCTTTTAGCAGGTAGCTGTTATGTCATTTGAAGAGATTGGCCTCATTTTATTTGATAGTTCGATCTCTACATTATCTGCCTAGCTATTTCCTAACTATGTTGGCGTCAGCTTCCAGTCTAACCGGACGCAGCTGAATGCCAGTATTATACACGGAGAGACTGCCTATCTGACCTCCACAACCCAGTTACTGGGTAATACAAAACCCCTTGGTAAGACTGGTTGTCAGACTTTCGGGCTTCTGACGACCCGTAACGACTGTCAAAGATCCACGAATGACAGCCGGGACCAACGGCTTAGCGTGCTTTCCGAGCCACGTAGGGGTCTTGGTATGTAAAGATGGTCACCCATCCACGGGCCAACCACGGCAAGCGTAGCTTAACCTGATCGATCGACCCGTGCGGCTGATATTATTTAGCCACAAGCCGATCAGCCGATGGTTCGATCTCATTTGTCGTAATCTATACTTTCACAAGAGCAATGATAGCCCAGTGATAACGAGCGCGACTTACGAGATGTAGCTCGTAGGTTCGAACCTAGACAGGCGCTTTACTTTGTGTAAATTATTTATTACTAGCTGCGCCCCGCGGTTTCACCCGCATAAGTGTCGATCCCGTGGACATATCGGGATAAAAAGTAACCTATATGTTAATCCAGGGTGTCAGCTACCTTCATACAAAATTTTATCAAAATTGGTCCAGCCGTTTGAGCTTGAAGAAGTAACAAACATATAAACACACAGACACACACACACACACGCACAAACTTTCGCCTTTACAATATTAGTGTGATGTGTAATGTGATGTGATTTATTTTATATCTTTTTGGGATATAAAAACTGTCAAACGACTTTGTAAACCGAAGATCAAACTCTGGTGGTCTGTACCTAAGTTGATCCTAGCATTTTCTTAAAAGCCCAAGGGACCGGCAAATTGCGGTTTCTTTTTTATCTAAAAATACGTATTAGAGTAACAAATAGCGCTATTATGCGGGCCTAAAATTATTTATACTGAAACTACCTACGGCTCCCGGCTTATTTGACACATATTTTATCTAAATTCAAGGACTAGGTCACGGTTACCTAGAACGTTATTCTAGGTTTTGTACCAAAAATATTTTACTTTACAACGTAAGCCAAGTCCAGTTGAAAACCAGCGTCAGGCACTAGTTGTCTGGCATTTTGGCTGAACTGGGCCTTTTTGGTGCAGCCGTGAGGCACACTTTCCTGCTTATTTCTTTCATCGGACTTTACACTTTTTAATTGATCTTTATTTTTTGTTTTTATTTGATGTATGTATCTGGTGTATTGTGTGTTAAGCCTGCGCTAAATAAATGTATTTTATTTCTTCTTTCTTTAAGCGTTTACCTAAATTCGCCTACTTACATAGTATTTTATTTCTACTTTATCTTAATAATAACATTTTTAAAGGTTTTAGCACACTCGGTAGACGAAGCCAAGTACTTATTAACATTATATAAAACATATAAAAATATGAAAAAAGAAATTTAGAAAATAAATATAAGCCAGTCAGTTTATATGAGCCAAGTTCAACGACAAAACCAGACAAAGTGAAAATTATTCTTCATTAAAAAGGTCTGGTTTATGCACGAACGCACCATTGAGAGATTATGATGAGTTGGTTCCTTTTGATAAACAACAATTTCCTCCTCTTTTAAGGGAGTTTAGAGCAATTTGGGGATCTGTGACACGACTTAAATTATGCTTGAGTGAGCGAGCGGCGTGAATAATAAAAGGTTTGAATGTAATTAAAAACTAATTAATGAATACATCTTTTAGTAATTTCATAGGAAAAATTATTCATTAATAAAAATGCAAAGAATTTTAGTCGACATAAAAAACTCTAGAACCTAAATTTCTACATTCTCGTCAACTCATTAATTTCGAATACATTTTCATTCTAAGATGTAAAACGTCAAACAGCCTACAATAATTAAAACATCAATTAGAACGAAGTAATTAAAAAAGTTAAATAGGAAACCCACGCTTTCGCAAAGTCGTCGAAAAATCCTTGTTGTTATTAGATATAAATGTATAGCGTTATGAATCTTTGACATTTGCGAGGTAAACGTTTCGGGTTCTATCCATACTAATATTATACAACAAAATATGAAGCAATAGAATAGCAATATCCATCATAATGATTCAGATTGTGATTAATAATGTGTTACACAATCAAGGTGCTGGGAATGAGTCAAAGATTACGCAGAGGAATTTCACAGAGAGCAAGACTGAATCCCCGTAGTGGGAACATTATAATCCTACTATCCTACTTCCTACTATCCTTCTAATCCTACTTTTTATCCTACTATCCTACCATGCTTTCTACTATCCTACTATATCACACTAATATTATAAAGGCGAAAGTTTGTGAGTGTGTGTTTGTTTGTTACTTCTTCACACTCAAACTGCTGGACCAATTTTGATAAAATTTTGCATGGAGGTAGCTGACACTAGATTAACATATAGGCTACTTTTTATCCCGATATTCCCACGGGATCGACATTTACGCGGGTGAAACCGCGGGGCGCAGCTAGTCACACTAATCACACTAATATTATATAGGCGAAAGTTTGTGAGAATGTTTGTTACTCTTTCACGCAAAAACTACTGAACGGATTTTGATGAAACTTTACAGTAATATAGTTTCTACATCAGAATAAAACATAGGATACTTTTTATCTCGATATTCTCACGGGATCGGCACTTATACGGGTGAAACCGTGGGGCGCTGCTAGTCTGTTTATAAAATAGTTTAAGGTTGCTATTCAATCATAAATACTTCGTTCTATTTTTACAAATTCTAATTGCGTTAATATTCACCAGAGAGTTTACATGCGAACATATAATTAGATCCAAAGGCCCTTTTAAAACCTTCTAAAATTCTGTGAAAAACCAAATAGAAAATGATCCAAAGACCCTTTTAAAACCTTCTAATATTCTGTGAAAACGAAAGATTTACGAATGTAATTAACGGTCTACCTGGTATGTATCCCTTACTTAATGAGCTCATTAAGGATTTCCACTTACAACGGTATTAGATTTTTTTCGAAAAAGAGATCTATTTCTCATTGAGATTGTCAATTGATTAGATATCGAATCGTAATCACATAGACTTCACACGTTTCTCGAAATTTTAGAGGGTATATTCATCACTTTTCAATTTCCATTTGAAAATGGAATTTAGGGTTTTAATGCTAATGGAATGTTCGCATTAGTTAATTGAATAGATAACGGTTTGGCTGTGAACAGCTTGCGACCCTTTGCAATCAATTGGATTGCATCGAAAGTTTATTTTACATATAAATGACTTGGTTCAGTTTACCAAAAAATCGGCAATCATCCTCTGAGTTCATTGTCCACGACAGCCGGAAGGGCCTTCAGCTTCCTAAGAGCTGGTTCACATTAGGTCGGACCAACAGTTTTACCGGCCCGACAAACGTGTCGGATCCATATTGGCGTATGTATGTCAATAGCGCCGTTCACATTAGGGCGACCCGACCAAACTGTCGGAGCCGACACTTTTAGCGTACGTCCAGCCACGATTTCTGTCGGATCGGACATAATATTGGCGTACTAGCAAGTATGGCGCTGTTCACATTTGTCGGCGCGAAGCCGCGGCGACACCCGCCCCTACCCCGCTCTCGGCACTTGCGCAAGCAGTTTCGTCGACGTGTATGCAGAGAAGACACGTTTCAATATGGAGGGCGAAATTAATGTAGAAGTTTTGATTTCTCTCAACTCACAACTGTTTTGTGACGACCCAGGCCGGGCAGTAAAACGACCGTACCGACAGTTATATTCACATTAGGTCGGGTCGGCGGCGTCTAGTGTGAACAGCAACACCCGGCAGTCGGTGAACGGCAAACTGTCGGTCCGACCTAATGTGAACCAGCTCTAATGGTCCCTTAAAGTCTCTAATGGGCCCACATCGTCCTTATGTTCATTATTCGTATATTCCCGTTGCGATGAAATGGTTTCAATAAAGCAAAAATATCTCATTCAATACCATTGATAAGTTAATTTGGTACCTTATAAAACCATTATGTAAGAAAAAGCTGGGTTCATATCGTTTTGGTGCGCCCACAATACGCCCCGACATAATACATTGTCGGAGCATATTGTGGGCGCACCAAAACGATATCAGAGTGACAATTCTCGTAATTTTAAGAACGTTTACAGTCTCATCTCAGTCTCAATCTGTCAAAAAAAAACTTCTAATTTCCCTACATTTTGACAAGTTTTTGACATTTGTTTGTCGCCGAGATGAGACTGCGACTAGATTTTGAATGTTTTAAATTACGAGAATTGGCCTTCAGTACGCCTAGCACGAACGCACAAAGAATCATACGAGTACTTGCATACATAATCAGCCTATAATGTTCCCACTGCTGGGACACAGGCCTCCACTCTGTGAGAGGGAGTGGGCCGTAATCCAACACGCGGGCCTACTGCGAGTTGGTAGATGTCATATATGTCTTTGAATTTTTGGTTCAAAAATTAGATCAATTCTTGAATCGAAAATTCAACTATCTTAAATATAGCATTTTGGTGTTTTTAATCTATATGACAAGCACAAAGTATCATAAAAATGTGGCTATTTTGCGGATGTGACGCATATTTTTCGCCAACGTCTTTGTTTGTTTGCGTTTTTTCTGTGCGGTGTTGTGTGTTGCAGTGGTGTATATTTACTGCAAAATAACGTATTTTCTTTATTTTTTTTTTTATAAAACAGCCAAATTAAATTAATGTTTAATATGAACCAATGCTCATTCAAAAATCGTTATTTTTACATTAGTTTACTTCGCGTTTCATGTTCACATTTGACCAAACAACAGTCTCCGGCTGAATGCATAGAATTAGTATACACTAGCTTCTGCCCGCGACTTCGTCCGCGTGAAATTCGTACTTACCTCTAAAAATTTCAAAAATCCCACTGCAGGGCAAAGGCCTCCCTTCCCTTCTTCCACTTATCCCTATCCAGTGCTGTTACACGCCAATCTTTGTCGAAAGAGTCGAGTTCGTCCCGCCATCTCATTCTGGGCCTGCCGCGTTGCCGTTTGCTGCTGTTTGGAACCCATTGTGTGGTTATTTTAGCCCATAGCTCCCCCGGCATGCGACAGATGTGACCAGCCCAGTTCCATTTTAGCTGGGCAGCCGTGTGACCTACATCGGCAATTTTCGAGTTAATCAAACCACGCAGTAAAATCCTACCCTGTAAAATTAACTACCTCTTTTCACCCCGTTAAGGGTAGATTTTCGGAAAACCCTGATAGACGTTATTGGTCTTATGTATAAATACCGAGTTTCGAGGTAATTGGACTGTGCGTTAAAATTCTTCTATACAAATTTTGACGCCCCCAATCCCCCTCTAGGGGGTAGTTTAGAAAAACAAAAAATGCCAAACTTCATAATTTACTTAAGTATTCGTGGCAAGTTTCATGTTTATTAACCAAATGAGTAAGATTTTTCATATACACTGTACTCCCGCTTTTCACCCCCACAGGGGTGGAATTTCAAATAATTGTTTGGGATGTGTTCATTACTTTACTCAAAGATTATTTATACGAATTGTTGAGTTAATCAAGCCACGCATTAAAATCCTCACCTGTATAATTAACTACCCCTTTTCACCCCGTTAGGGGTAGATTTTCGGAAAACCCTGATAGACGTTATTGGTCTTAAGTATAAATACCGAGTTTCGAGGTAATTGGACTGTGCGTTAAAATTCTTCCATACAAATTTTGACGCCCCCAATCCCCCTCTAGTGGGTAGTTTAGAAAAACAAAAAATGCCAAACTCCATAATTTACTTAAGTATTCGTGGCAAGTTTCATGTTTATTAACCAAATGAGTAAGATTTTTCATATACACTGTACTCCCGCTTTTCACCCCCATAGGGGTGGAATTTCAAATAATTGTTTGGGATGTGTTCATTACTTTACTCAAAGATTATTTATACGAATTGTTGAGTTAATCAAGCTACGCATTAAAATCCTCACCTGTATAATTAACTACCCCTTTTCACCCCGTTAGGGGTAGATTTTCGGAAAACCCTGATAGACGTTATTCTTTATTTTTGGTCTTAAGTATAAATACCGAGTTTCGAGTTAATCGGACTGCGCGTTAAAATTCTTCCATACAAATTTTGAGGCCCCTAATCCCCCTCTAGTGGGTAGTTTAGAAAAACAAAAAAATGCCAAACTCCATAATTTACTTAAGTATTCGTGGCAAGTTTCATGTTTATTAACCAAATGAGTAAGATTTTTCATATACACTGTACTCCCGCTTTTCACCCCCATAGGGGTGGAATTTCAAATAATTGTTTGGGATGTGTTCATTACTTTACTCAAAGATTATTTATACGAATTGTTGAGTTAATCAAGCTACGCATTAAAATCCTCACCTGTATAATTAACTACCCCTTTTCACCCCGTTAGGGGTAGATTTTCGGAAAACCCTGATAGACGTTATTCTTTATTTTTGGTCTTAAGTATAAATACCGAGTTTCGAGGTAATTGGACTGTGCGTTAAAATTCTTCCATACAAATTTTGACGCCCCCAATCCCCCTCTAGTGGGTAGTTTAGAAAAACAAAAAATGCCAAACTTCATAATTTACTTAAGTATTCGTGGCAAGTTTCATGTTTATTAACCAAATGAGTAAGATTTTTCATATACACTGTACTCCCGCTTTTCACCCCCATAGGGGTGGAATTTCAAAAAATTGTTTGAGTTGTGTTCATTACTTGACTCAAAGATTATTTATACGAATTGTTGAATTAATCAAGCCACGCATTAAAATCCTCACCTGTATAATTAACTACCCCTTTTCACCCCGTTAGGGGTAGATTTTCGGAAAACCCTGATAGACGTTATTAGTCTTAAGTATAAATACCGAGTTTCGAGGTAATTGGACTGTGCGTTAAAATTCTTCTATACAAATTTTGACGCCCCCAATCCCCCTCTAGGGGGTAGTTTAGAAAAACAAAAAATGCCAAACTTCATAATTTACTTAAGTATTCGTGGCAAGTTTCATGTTTATTAACCAAATGAGTAAGATTTTTCATATACACTGTACTCCCGCTTTTCACCCCCATAGGGGTGGAATTTCAAAAAATTGTTTGAGTTGTGTTCATTACTTGACTCAAAGATTATATATGCCAATTTTCGAACTAATCAAGCCACGCAGTGAAATCCTCCCCTGTAAAATTAATTACCCCTTTTCACACAGTTAGGGGTAGATTTTCGAAAAACCCTGATACACGTTATTCTTTATTTTTAGTCCTTAGTATAAATACTGAGTTTTGAGTTAATCGGACAGCGCGTTAAAATTCTTCCATACAAATTTTGACACCCCCCAATACCTCTTTAGGGGGTAGATTAGAAAAACCAAAATGCCAAACTTCATAATTTACTTAGGTTAGTATTCGTGCCAAGTTTCAAGTTTATTAACCAAATGAGTAAGATTTTTCATATACACTGTACTCCCGCTTTTCACCCCCATAGGGGTGGAATTTCAAAAAATTGTTTGAGTTGTGTTCATTACTTGACTCAAAGATTATTTATACGAATTGTTGAATTAATCAAGCCACGCATTAAAATCCTCACCTGTATAATTAACTACCCCTTTTCACCCCGTTAGGGGTAGATTTTCGGAAAACCCTGATAGACGTTATTGGTCTTAAGTATAAATACCGAGTTTCGAGGTAATTGGACTGTGCGTTAAAATTCTTCTATACAAATTTTGACGCCCCCAATCCCCCTCTAGGGGGTAGTTTATAGAAACAAAAAATGCCAAAGTTCATAATTTATTTAGATAAATATTCGTGCCAAGTTTCAAGTTTATTAACCAAATTAATAAGATTTTTCATATAAACTGTATTCCCGCTTTTCACCCCTACATGGGTGGAATTATGAAAAATCGTTTAAGATGTGTTCATAACTTGACTCAAAGATTATTCATGCCATTTTTCCAGCTAATCAAGCAACGCAGTAAAATATGACCTTGCAAAATTAACTACCCCTTTTCACACAGTTAGGGGTAGATTTTCGAAAAACCCTGATACACGTTATTCTTTATTTTTAGTCCTTAGTATAAATACTGAGTTTCAAGTTAATCGGACAGCGCGATAAAATTCTTCCATACAAATGTTGACACCCCCCAATACCTCTTTAGGGGGTAGTTTAGAAAAACGAAAAATGCCAAACTTCATAATTTACTTAGATAAGTATTCGTGCCAAGTTTCAAGGTTATTAACTCAAGGAATAAGATTTTTCATACAAACAAAATCCCCCCTTTTCACCCCCTTTAAGGTTGAATTTCCAAAAACCCTTTCTTATTGGATACCTACTCTTTACAAAGAACACACCCTCCAAAATTTAAGTCCCTAGGACCAGCGGTTTAGGCTGTGCGTTGATATCTCAGTCAGGTCGTTCATCCCCCGTTAGGGGTGAAATTATCAAAAACGCTGAAACACGTATAAATTAATTTTCAATCGTCAGCCTAAACACAAAATTTGAAGATCCTAACTTTTAAACTGACGGACTTTCATACACAACTTCATCCCCCTTTTTAACTCTTTGGGGGTGGAATTATCAAAAACGCTGAGACACGTATAAATTAATTCTCAATCGTCAGCCTAAACACAAAACTTGAAGATCCTAACTTTAAAACTGACGGACTTTCATACAAACTTTCATCCCCTATTTAACTCCCTTAGGGGTTGAATTTCAAAAAATCCTTTCTTATTCCTGGTCTACATCATAAAAGGAACCATCGTGTAAAATTTCAGCTTTGTAGGTCCAAGGGTTTGGGCTGGGCGTTGATGAGTCAGTCAGTCAGTCAGTCAGTCAGGCCTTTTGTTTTTATTTATATAGATTAGTAGATATACAAGTCAATGCTTTAAGAAAATGTGAAGAGCATTGTGACAGCAGCTTTACAAGAAAAACAAGAAGTTGATACAACTTCCTTCTTACTAAAAATATTAAGTCCATTGATACTAAGTTTCTTAACAGGCATAGAGGTACCTATTGTTTGAACACAGAATATAATGAAATAATAGAAGTTTTCGACCTCACAGGAATATGAAAGAAAAACTTTGTAAGTGGTCCTACCCACTTACTAAGTTTAAATTACCTATAATTCATTTCCTTTAGGGCTGATTTACCCATCGCCAGATAACTTTTATTCGAGGAATAAAACTGACGTTTGACAGTTTTTGTATGAAATAACTGTCAAAATTTCAAAATTATTCCTCGAATAAAGTTATCAGATGGTTAAAAAAATATTAGTTTAGGAACTTGTCTGAAAACGCTGAAAGTATCCTAAGAAATTATAAGCCTTAGTTCCAAGGGACTGAACTCACAATGACCTCAATAGATTACGAGAAAAGATATGTTCAAGTGCTTGAGAACTGAGGGCAAAGTTTGCAGCTGTTGGCAATCCCGTTGAAAGAATTGGTAATATTCAGAAGTAGTTTCAGATTTGCTGCATTCAAATGCGAGGAGAGTTTCCTAGCTGATAAGAATTCTTAAATCGTACATATCGAAGTGACTCAAATAATAATATAAAAAGCATCAAAATTCTTTATTGTTTCTGGATTATATTCTTAACTCAATAAGGTGTTTAATGTTGACATTAAACATTATGTATGTAATGTTATGTGTTTAATGTTGACTGTACATAATTATGTGCAATACATTACATGGCTTATTGCATGCACATAATTATGTCCTTTCATGGTAACACTAATTGCACTACAAACATAGTCCTTACTACTATAACATAAAGGTGCTGTCGACACAAGCAAGTATCACACTAATATTATAAAGGCGAAAGTTTGTGAATGTGTGTGTGTTTATGTGTTTGTTACTTCTTCACGCTCCAACGCCTAGACCAATTTTGGTAAAATTTTGTATGGAGGGAGCTGACACCCTGGATTAGCATAAAGGCTACTTTTTATCCCGATATTCCCACGGGATCGACATTTACGCGGGTAAAACCGCGGGGCGCAGCTAGTTTTTTTATAACCACGACATCATTTCAGCATCAACATCAGCGTTTTCCCAACTATATTGGGGATAGCTTCAAGTCTAACCAGATACAGCTGAATAACAGTATTTTACATGCAGTGACTGCCTATCTGACCTCCGCAACCCAGCAACTAGGTAACACGATACCCTTTTGATAAGACTAGTTGTCACACTTTCGGGCTTCTGACTATCCGCAACGACTGTCAAAGATCTACAAATGACACGAAACCAACGACTTAACGTGCTTTCCGAGGTACAGGGGTATCACACCGCCAACTTCCAAACTCCGAGCTGTTACTAAGAAATTCGTAATGGAAAAACTCAATAACATTTTACCCGACCCTGGAATCGAACCCAGGACCCCACGCTCAGCAAACGCGCTTGCGACCACGAGACCAACGGAGCAGGCTTATATAATTATATATACCTAGGTAGGTGCGTACACTGCGATAACGAAGCAAAATTGATTAAAATGGTACTTTTGTCATGTAATTCTATAAGCATTTCAAATTGATATAAATGCCAAGTTGACAGTCGTTTTCAGGTTGAACGGCAGTTCCGGTAATTCCGCTGAGTCATTCTGATAGTACGAAAGCATTCCCTTTAAATAACCATACAGACCTTGGGTCATTACGAAGCTGCCAGGCCATTCTGGGCCTTTTCCAACTAAATGTTGCAAGAAAATAGGAAATAGAAAAAAGACGTCAACAGCCAGTTACTAAATTAATTATCACACAAGTTGGCTATTATGGCTAACTTTTTTCCCTAGAGTGGCATAAGTAAGACGCTGTCAGCGACAAATGCTGATATTAGAAAGAAAGAAAGAAAATATGTTCATTTGCGGTAAACATGACGCAAAAAGAATATAAACATAACAAAAAGGTAGGGGGTAACATGCGTCACATCCACGCTAAACGGCTATCGCTCAGTATTATGCTGCAACCCTATGCAAAACAGAGCCCTAGCGCTGCTTTTCAGTGACAGCTGGCGCTAATATTAAGGGCGGGCGATGCGTTAGGAACCCCGCGAAATTCAAATTTTCATACGTTTTATCCAATTTGCAGGTCAATGTCAGGTTACGAGTTGATTAAAATTTTATGATTATATATATATAACGTATGAAAATATGACATACATATGTATGTACTCGTATGTATGTATTAGTATTTATTCTTTTTCGAGTTATCTGTCCCTTATGTTGCACCTGCCATGGTTTTTCTCTACATCACACTAAATCCGTGTTTTTACTTGTGCATAAAGTTTTAATAAATAAAATCACGTTTTCAATCATATTACATTACGATAATTACTTCCGCGCCTGACTTTTATCGCTTGTACCACAGCCTAAGAGTTTATTGTGTGGACGCAACGTCGTTTGACTAAGGCGATTGGCACACTGCTGCGTTTCACGCAGCGGTGTGCGGGAAACGGAGCCAAATACCACGCGCGTGAGTGCGTTTTTATTGAATTTGTATGTAAAAAATCACGCGCGTGGGTGCGTTATCTGCACCCCGCTGCATCATGCGGGGCAGTGTGAGAATCGCCTTAGACGAACGATCGATGTTCTCCCATTTTATATGAACGAATTATTTGCGAAATAACGACAAGAATAATCTTCCCCTTAAGTAAGGAAGTTACAAAAATGAAGCTAATAAGTTAGGGTCAAATGGAAGCTTGTTTAAGGTGAATGTTGTAGCCCGCGAAATTCAATTTTTCTTACGTTTTTTGCAATTTTCAGGTCAGTGTCAGGTTGTATCTTGATCAAAATATGATTCGCGACTATAACAGGTACGTATTAACAGAATTATAATAATTAGAATCATTAATACATCTTTCTAAGTTAGATTTCTACCGTTAAGAACAAATCTCGTAATCTTTACGAGATTACGAGATTTGTTCTTAACGGTAGAAATCTAACTTAGAGAGATATAAATGAATATGATTCTGTAAATACATGTCTATTATAGTCGCGAATCATATTTGGATCAAGATACAACCTGACACTGATCTGCAAATTGCAAAAAACTTAAGAAAATTTAAATTTCGCGGTCTACCATGTCACATTCACCTTAATAGAATGTTTAAACAATCTTTTATAGTTGTGTAGAGATGTAACATCAGGGTTAGTTCAATACTGCGTAACTAGCTATAGTAAAAACCGCATATTATGCGTTAAAAAACAATTTCTCAGGACGAACAAAAACCAAGTCATTTGTTTATTTAAAAAAGCACAGCCACAACTCATACATTAAACTTATGCTAGAAATAATCTTAATAACTAAAGGACCAATGTATGTAGATACATTATATTTACGGCGTATATAGCATTGACTACAATATCTTGCTGCTTTCAAAAATATAGTACTAAACTAAAACAGACTTACGTAAATATGACGGGGGATAAACAAAAACTTAAGAATAAAAAAACTAATTGAAATTAAGAATTGAAAATTAAATTAAAAACAACTTGGCAAAGATAGAGTGATTTTCTTTCTGAATCCCGGTATGTCGCTGAATATAGAAGTCATAGGGACACTAAAAAAAAACAAATATTTTAGAAGTATATTTTTCGTAAGTACCTCATTATTTTCTAGGGCTATTCCGGTAATATAATATTACAACACAGAATCTCTCATTGAAATGTGACCTAATATGATTCGACTTGAGGGCTATGCTTGGAGTTTCCCTGCGGGATCGAATCAGAAATGAAGAGCTCCGCAGGAGAACCAAGGCAACCGACACAGCCCGAAGAATTGCCAAACTTAAGTGGCAGTGGGCAGGGCACATTGCTCGCAGAACAGATGGCCGATGGGGCCGAAAGGTTCTGGAGTGGTGGACCGACGACCTTGTGAATGCCGCTGGAACTCGTTGGATGCGAGAAGCACAAAACCGGTCGAAGTGGAGGTGCTTGGGGGAGGCCTATGTCCAGCAGTGGACGTCTTTCGGCTGAAATGATGATGAATGATGAAGATTCGACTTCGCCATAAAAAATGGTTGGTACTTCCTATTACCGTTCTAGGAACCCCATTCTTATTATTGTTAAGCGTTATTCTAGTATCTTATTGCTTAGGAACCTTTTAATAGTATAGTGCAGTAATAGAGCAAATCATTAAAAAAAAATTCACATATAAGAAAATGTTTTCCTTTTATGATAACAGGAATACAATGATAATTCATTACTTTAATTTAACAAATAGACGTAAAGCCGTGTCCTACCTGATCCAGGTCATTGGTTTTTCCATGTGCCATCCAAATCCGTTCAGCCATTTTAGTGCGAAAGCGTAACAAACGAACATACAAAATATCAAATCTTTTTTCTTTATAATATTAGTTCAGATTTATATTCATAGATAAATAAGCTGATGTCATTTTATTTTCTAGCAAATTTGGCTTATGGTTCTTTTCGGTGTTTTTCTTTAGGATACAAAGTTAAAAACGTACCCTCAAAAAATACCCTAAATAAGTATCGCCACTACTCTCCCATTACGCTAATGGCTTCTCTTAAGAACTAATTTCTGTCGGTTACTAAAAACCGCGTCAAAGATATTCATACATAAATGGATTCAGGTATTTGTAAGTCAAGTAGCCTGTACCCTGTGAGTGCAACTAACCGTGCAACAAGTTTACCAAGTGTATTGCTTTTCTGATCAGGTCATCATCTGCTTAGCCTTTTCCCAACTATGTTGGGGTCGGCTTCCAGTCTAACCAGATGCAGCTGAATACCAGTATTTTACATGGAGCGACTGCCTATCTGACCTCCACAACCCAGTTACTGGGTAATACGATATCGGTAGACTGGTTGTCAGATTTTCGGGCTTCTGACGACACGTAACGACAGTCAAAGATCCACGAATGACAGCCCGGTGCTTCGGCTTAACGTGCTTTCCGAGGCACGGAGGGGTCTTGGTATGTAAAGATGGTCACCCATCCACGGACCAACCGCGGCAAGCGTAGCTTAACCTGATCGATCGAACCGTGCGGCTGATATTACTTAGCCACAAGCTCCTCAGCTTTTGTGATTTGATATTAGAGAAAATATTTTAGTTGAAACGTTAGACTACATATAGTTTTGAGTCGTCTCGACACGACTAATGCTTAATGCGACAATACAAGGGTTTACAAGCGTCAATACGCAAACCGTTAACGACCACTTACTAAACACAAACTGTGAAAACGGTTTTGCGGGGCATAGTTTTTAGGTCAAGATTATTTTACAAACTTGTAAAAATAAAATAAATCCATACTAATACTATCCATACTCCCATACTTAATATTATAAATGCAAAAGTGTGTCTGTCTGTCTGTCTGTTTCTTCTTGTCTTCACGATTAAACCGCTGAACCGATTTAGATGAGAAATGAAATGCAATTTATATATCTGTAAGCGGACCTTCTAAGATACAAGTAAAGGAGACCACCCATTTCGTTCGGAGATTTGGAATTTAAAAAAATCAGGGCCAGGAATGAATTTATATTTTATTTGAATGGTGGCAGTAGTAAAGACATTTATTTGTATGGCGATAACGCTGTAATATATTTGAGAACAAAGATATGCAACGATTTTATCTTTCGATCCGCCTCCAAAGTATATAATATAATATCTCCGAAACCCAATTGTTCTCCAATTTAACGCCTTAGACAAAATGTGCGTACGTTCTATGTGTACTTTCAAAATATGTACTTACGTAATTATAATGGGGACCGCCAAAAAATGTTGGTTGAATAAAAATAAATAATATTTATGTGCGAGAAAAACAAAAAACATCAATTAATTTCTGTATCGACAATACCTTAACCACTCGACATCCATAGGACACATTTTCCTGATCGTTTGTTACAAAACAAAGACCAAACGGCAAAATAAGGGCATCCTTTGAACTCCACTCACCCGAAAATTTGCCTGTCACCAATCAATTAATCATATTTCTTTGATAGAATATTGGATTGTGTGTTTCTGTATTTTCAATAGGTAAGTATTGATATTCGAATACCTATTTTGTTTTTGGATCAGACGGTTAGCAAAAGAAATATGGCGGATTGAATAAATATTTTTGTTTGATGGATTAGTCTTTATAGGAATTATTTTTAGGTTTTTTTTGAATGGAACATCAATCAACTCTTATTAATAATAATAGGTACTATATACAATACGTCATCTGTTGTTTATTGTGTGCCCGTGAGTAATGATGGATATGATTTTAAATAATTTACAAAAGGCAGTCTTATCGCTAATCGACAGAACCGACATTGCAATAAGAAAAGTTCTCGTAGTATACCTTCATATTTCTAATTTATAAACGTAAAACACTTTGATTTAACCGGTCAAGCGGCGCGGTTCGCCGATCGGCGACGAAACAATAGAAAATCAATTGTGTCTCATTAGCGGAGCTTGACAGATTAACCTAACATGCTTTTACTCAATAGATAGATTTACCTCAATAATGATCTACTGGTAAATTAAATTACCTAGCGAACCCCCACAGACGTAATTGGTCTAAACATGATAAAAAAAAACTTTTTTTGCTAAAATAGAAACAACCGACTTCCAAAAAAGACACTACAAAGTGAACGAAAAATAACTTTAATTTCGAAAGTCGGTGGCAAACAACGAAAATGCGAACCCAACGACACCGACTTCTGAAATTAAAATTATTTTTTACTTTGTAGTGTCTTTTTTGGAAGTCGGTTGTTGTTTTTTTAGTAAAAAAGTTTTTATTTGTCACTTTTAAGTTGTACTTACCCCACACAAATTTGTATAACACTACTTGCTATGTAAATATCAGTGACAGGAAGTCATTATAACATCATTAATATAAACTAAGTGGAAAAATTACGTATTATTGAAGCTAACACAAAACACGCGACAAATCGATATGGAGATTGTACTCATCATTATGAACAACTTTTACTATGGGACCAAACCTGAAGGCCAATTCTCGTAATTTAAAACGTTCAAAATCAAGTCGCAGTCTCAACTCAGCGACAAACAAATGTCAAAAACTTTTCAAGATGTAGGGAAATTAGAGGTATTTTTTGACAGATTGCGACTGAGATCAGACTGTGAACGTTCTTAAAATTACGAGAATTGCCCCCCTGAAATCGGGGAAAAAAAATCAGCTGTTCCCTACATTTTGACGACCTACATTATGCGAACATAAATGTAGGGAACAGCGGATATTTTTATTCCTCTGGTATCTGAGCTATCTCGGCTTATATCGCCTAAACTTATACAAGCCGTCCCTCCATTTCCTCTGCGGTCTACTCTGAGATTTCGCCGTATCACTACTAAGTGACAATCTCATCGGTGAGGCAGTCACCTTAGCACATCCAATCTTACAGTAATTGCACTGTCATTAAGCTACGTCAGTTTGTGGTTGAGGGATGGTACAGCCAGCTAAGAGACTCGGTTAACTCTTTTTTACTATTGCGTCTGTTTCCTGAATAGTTAAAATCGTAACAAAATGACATTTAAAACGCTAGAAGTTATGCATTACATGAAAATTTTATTGATTATTAAGCAAATTCACAGTTTCAATTTGCAATTTCTGAGTTTGTTTCGGCCTTTCTTCTCAGAATAGTTAGATAGCCGACCTCATCTAGCTTAAAAAAATATATATGATTGACGTGTAAAAATGTTTGTAGAAATCTACTTACAGAAAATAAATCATCTATCATTTTATCACACCCTACGTCAATTTGTCGTGTTTCAGCCATTTCATACAATGTGTTTTGAATAAAAACTAGTCAGTAGACAATTTCGGACCTTATTTATTTGTAACAACAACACTACTACTAAAAAGACTTAATTACAAGCTAAAATATGTACAGTATTATATGCAAGTATATTATAATAAAAAATAAAAGAAAAAGGGAGGAGCTCGTTAGGCAAAAAAAATTCGTCCGCATCGCTGTCAATGGCATAAGTGCCCAAAAGGCTGACAGCATTGCCACGTTGAATGGCAATACTGATTCTTTGGACTAAAAATAGGACAGCCATCTGGCCACGTGAAGAGTCTACAAACCGCTTGGCGATGTCCCGAAATATTCGGACCCCAAGGCCCTAGTGCTTCAACCCCAAACGGCTCCAAAATACAGGGTGAAATTGAACACATGCGACAAATCGAAATGGGAGACTGTACTCATTATTATGAACAACTTTTACTATGGGACCAAACCTGAAATCGCAAAAAAAAAATTAGTTGTTCCCTACATTTTGATGAGTTATGCGAACATAAATGTAGACAGTACGCCTGTCGTCGTCTGAGTTGTTACTTGCATAAAATCAGTACGCCACACGACGACCGATTTTCCATACTATCATAACGGCAACCAGTCGGTTATCTTTTAAAGTGAAGGCACGTGAACATATTCGGCAGAAGTTGGCTGTAACATCCCAGCGCTGAGTATGTATGTATGTATCTATGTATATATTCTTGTATTTTATAGTCATTTCCAAGCTAGTTATTCTGTATGTTGCACCTGCCATGTTTTGTCTCTGCATCACCCTAAAGTTGACTGGTAGAAAATGCCTCAGGCATTAAGTCCGCCTTTGTACAGTATTTTTTTTTTACTTGTGCATAAAGTTTTAATAAAAAAAAAAAATAAAAAAATGCATGCCGTTCTTCGAGAAGTTCGTTTCGTTCGAGACGTAACTGTCCGCCAACATGTTAAGTCACAGAAAAACTTTTTAACAAAAAAATTAGATTTAGAAAAAAATTAAAGTAATGCAAGTATACCTAAGTAATTTTGAGTCGGCGCCTCCGTTATTTCGTCGGTTAAAAAGCGTGAATTATGTGCGGGTTTACGTCACAAAGTGCTATTAATAAAATAACTACTATCGCATAAAACCGGGTACACTACAATAATACGAAAAACTTTATTCCGAAAATCTCAAATACGAATTTCAGAATACCGTTATAACAACTCCGATTTATCATTCATCCTATTTTAATAATTCCGAAATTTCAATATCCCTAACGTTTATATTTATTACTATTACTATTCTCAAAATACCGAGTTTCAATAGATCGAATAACAAAAAGTCCGACTTAATGATAATTCGAAACATCAAAAATACGAATTCCGATTATTAAAATACCGATTAATTAGAATTCCGAAATAATAACGCTTTGTAAAACTGAATAGCAAGACAAATAAACACATATTTCCAATTGTAAGAATGTAGATGGCACAAAATGTACAATACAATATTTCTGTGTAAAGGGTTTGAAGTAACCTAACCAAACCGAACCTCGGGGTGCCCTTCGCTCGCTCTTGCATCCTACGTCGTCTATTACGTTCGTTAAGTTCGGGTGCGGTAACGGTAACGGAAATAATTCGGAGTATTGAAAATCGGAATGTCGTTTTTCTTACCGAGAACCCATCGAGCATTTGATTCTTCGAATATATGAAAATCGGAAAACAAACAAGTCGCATTTATGAATTTCGGTAAAATAAATTTCGTGATTTTTAATAATAGACATTATGATTCTTAGGTTAATACCTAAGAATCATAATGTATATTATTAAAAATCAATAAATTCGGACTTTTGAAAATCGGAACATCGAAATTCGGAGTAAAATATTTCGGAGTATTTGGGTGTTCCCCATAAAACCACTAGTAACAAACAAAAGTATGTTTATTTGTTTGTTCTCTTTAGAATCGAAGCGTTGTTAGAACGCTTCTATTTGGATCATAAAAGCATCGCAGTAAAAGTCTTGGTGTAATCGGATAGAAGTGTTTGTAGTGCTTCAAACTTATACGTTTGACTTTTGATCGCTTCCGCGCTTCGAAGCAGCTTGCCTGATTTATCCTGTTTGTCTAGAAGTCTTGATTTTATACTACACTATAATATTACTGTAATATTTATGGTGTACAAATAGCACGGGTCAATCGATCAGGTTAAGCTACACTTGCCGACTTCAGTCCGTGAATGGGTGACTATATTTACATACCGAGTACCCTCCGTGCCACACGTCAAGCTGTTGGTCCCGGTTTACCCCAAAAATAGTTGGGAAAAGTCTCGGCAGATGAATATGAGAAATCATGGAGATAAATAATAGATGCTAACGGCTGTTAAACTATTAAGACCGTTTTGACGTAATTATTTCTGAGGTGTTGTAAGTTTTGTATTTCGTTCCGTTTCTCATGCATCATGGCAAGCAAATAAAAGGATTCATTTCGGTCTGATCCCCTGAAACCCCCCTCCACCCCCCGCCCCTCGATCCCCTGCTAGTTCTTCTTCTGGTTTAATCTCTATCTTATCCACTTTATCAGTTAAACCGATTATTTTATCCATACCATCCGGTACTATAGAATTAATTAAAAAAAATCAAAATAAATTTATAAAGGCATGTTTTGTTTTTTGTAAATAAAACGCACATTTCTGCCCTCCATTTCACTTATAATAAACGTGCGTGAACGTAAGTGGAAAAAGCCCTTTATTCTTTAAGTCGGTTAAACAAAACGTGTGTCTCCATCCCTTTATTTATTCGAATAAAAAACTTTTTTACAAAAAAAAAAACAACCGACTTCAAAAAAAAAAACACTACAAAGTGATAAATAACTTTAATTTCGGAAGTCGGTGTCGTTGGTTCCGCATTTTCGTTTTTTGACACCGACTTCCGAAATTAAAGTTATTTATCACTTTGTAGTGTTTTTTTTTTGAAGTCGGTTGTTTTTTTTTTTGTAAAAAAGTTTTTATTTTTCACTTTTTAGTTGTACCTACCCCACAAAAAAGTAAACAAAAAGATCGTTAATGTAGACAATGTAGATATTTTTTTAGATTTTTGTTGATTTTTCAAAAACCGCTTGTCCGATTTCAATAAAATTTTCATGGGACCATTTGGGAAGTATACCCTTTCCAACAAAAAAAGAATTTTTCAAATCGGTTGGCAAACAACGGAGTTATGCGCGAACAAACATAAAAAAAAAAAAAAAAAAAAAAAAAAAAAAAATACAAACATTCGAATTGAGAACCTCCTCCTTTTTTAGAAGTCGGTTAAAAAGAAAAAAGACAGAAAGCCACGAAGATTTATCTTCTATATGTACATATATATCTTTTTAACGTTTCGGGTCCCTGCGGAATTGAGGTCGCGGAATCAATTATTAATTGTTAGGTTTTGTGCTATTCGCACAATGGGGAAGCTATGCCGTCTAAATGAATGTCTTTTCCATTACCATTATAAACCGATCGCTTAACTGAGACGTTGCCTGAGGTAGCTGCGCAGCGCGGGAGGGGTGATATTTGTCACAAGTTGTCGAATCACTGAGCTCTCGCATCACGTCACCACACCCCTCCCGCACCGCGCTGCTACCTCAGGTAACGTCTCAGTTAAGCGGTCAGCCTATAGCCTTGTGTGTCGCCATAAGTTATGCGAAAATGTTATGGTAAAAAGATTAGTCACCCAGCAAAACTAAAAGCAGGGCTGACTATGCAGGGTGTGCCAATCAAACCTCATGGAAGTGATGACGACACTAATAGATTTTTTGTGTTGTTGAAACCTAAACGTAATTTATCAACAAAACCGCTTTTTGTCAAACGGTGGGTCGGGGCCCAACCCAGCATTTAACAAAAAACGTTTGAGTTGAATGAGAGTGAGTGAGCGTCGCATACCCGCCCGCGCTATTATTTTTTTGCTCGGCTCCCAAGGGTTGTAGCGCGATGTTAAATGGCGTATAACCTTCCTCAAGAATTGGGCTATCAAATACAAAAAGAATTTTAAATCCGACTGGTAATTCTAGAGATTAGCGCGTTTAAACAAACAAAGTCTTCAGCTTTATTATTAGTAATATACATTTAATAATTATGATGAGATTAATTAAGATAGTAGAGCCCCGGGTAATACGTAATGGTGATGAGATATGATTTCAGTTATTCAGCACAAAATTTCCCTAGTTCATGTGATGGTGTGGTGTGCTGGTGGTGTGTGTGTGGTGTGTGTGTGGTGTGGTGTGGTGGTGTGGTATGTTCGTGTGGTTCATGTGTGTGTGTATGTGTGGTGTTTCATTTTTTTTTATTTTACAATGCAAAGTTTACTTTATCATAGGTGCATATTTTCACAAAGGTGCCAATACCATAAAAAATATTCCCATAAACTATGGGAATCCCCAAAAACGGTTTCCCCAATTCACAAAATTCCCCGACTATTTCAAAAACGGTAGAACTTTTAACGAAAACCATTTATCATATACCATCATTATTAGGATCAAAATCCATTATACTGAACCCGTTCTGCCCCTCCATTTGTCACTTCCATAGCTTCGGCCTACTAATTTTGAGCGCCAATAATTTAACCGTCTCTATGATGACGTCACCAGATAGGGTAGGGCGACGGCCTGTGAAGTTGTCCCGTATTTGTTTGCGTAATAAATGTACAGATGTTGTTTTGGTTGTGACCACAGGTCCTAAGAGGCCGGTAAACTAACTTTTTTTTTCTTTTGACAATTTTTTACTTTTAGGTTTTCTGGGGTTATCACCTACTTACTGATATGATGAAGGGTCGCTAGGGCAAGTAATCCAGCTCGGTAGACACAACTTTGAGAAAGAAGCCGACTGAAGGATCCACTCGGGTTGGGCAGCATTTGGAAAACTCCGTCAAGCCTTCTCGTCGCCTATCCCGCAGTTTTTGAAGACTAAGATCTTCAACCAGTGCGTCCTGCCCGTCATGATATATGGTGCCGAAACGTGGACACTGACGGTCGGGTTGGTCCACAAATTCAAGGTCGCTCAGCGTGCTATGGAGCGATCTATGCTCGGAGTCTCTTTGAAAAATAAAATCAGGAATAAAATTGTCCGGAAAAGAACCTGCGTTACCGACATATGTTGCAGAGTAAGCAAACTGAAGTGGCAGTGAGCTGGCCATGTTTGTCGAAGGACCGATGGCCGGTGGAGCAGACGAGTCCTTGAGTGAACGCGTATCTGCAAGCGCAGTGTGGGACGCACCCCAGCTAGATGGACGGACGACCTAAAGAAAGTGGCTGGGACGGACTGGATGCGGAAGGGGAAGGACAGGGTGTTGTGGCGCAGCCTGGGAGAGGCCTATGTCCAGCAGTGGACTGAATAGGCTGAGTTGATTGATTGACAGGTATGTCGTGATTTCTTGAAATTAAACCATTGTTTGTCCTTGTCTTCTTACTAAGTAAACACTAAATTAGGTTTTAACATTAAGGGCTACCAAAGTCAGATATCTATTATTGGTGAATTAAAATTGACATCTGATAGTTCTAGTATGGTAAAACTGTCAAAAATTCAAAATCTATTCTAAGGATAAGACTTATTCTAGGAATACAAGTTTGGTGGAATGCGCCCTAAACACGGATATCCGAGCCCTAAATGAACAAACATATTGTTTAGAATATAACACTCGTATGAAAGTATTTCATTTGTTTTTAAAGATCAAAATGGTCCTATTAGTAATTAAAGCATTTGAATATTACTCGTGACCTAAATAAGTATGAAGGCCCGGAGTAGTTAATAGCAAAACTAGAGAACTGCTTAATTATGCTAATCAACTTTATACATTATCTATACACAGTTCCACACAATTACGGTTTAAGCTTTATTAATAGGTTTTTTTACTCGTATCATATTACAGTAGGCATGATTTATTACGATGTTGAAAAGTACAAGTACCCTTTGTGAAATAAAAGTGGTATAATACTAATTAATTCTGACTGCGTCGCTGATACTCCTAAGCTGGGTATTGTGTATTTCCATTAGTGCTTATACACACGGGTGGCACGCGTCTACAGCAGAAACAACTGCAGCCGTCGTCGGTCAGGTTACTGCCGTCAATAACCTGCCTCGCCTCGTGTATTTGAGCACAGTTAAGGGGAGCGTCGGACTGCTTAGAAAAGAAAGAGAAGCGCGATGACACAACGCTGGTAATTTATTGCAAAATATTAAGCAATTATCTATTTACAAAAAATCTATTGTTTGGACTAAAAAACTATAAAGTCATCGTCTACTCGTGTGCCAAATTTCATACAAATCCATTGAGCCGTTTTAGGGTGAAAGAGTTGCAAACAAAAATACAAAAAATATAATCTTTTTTCTTTTTATAACATTAGTTTATATATAAAAGTTCCGTTACTTTTTAATAGATTATGCGTAGGGCATAAGTATGGAAGACCACTATATTATTTATTTTAATTTGATCAATTTTTTACCACTACACAAACTAATTTTATCTTTAAGTTTGTTACAAAGTGTCGGATAATGTCTTATAATAGACTTTCAATCGCAATAAACCATTTGCCCTGCATCATTTAATGCAAGCGGGACTTCGGAATCGCGGACGCTAGGAGTGAGGACACTGATTGTCCACCGAGTGATTTCAGGGAATACGGTCGCACTGTGATCACGTGCTGCCGTGCATAGCGAGGCTCAGGGGAGAATCCTTTATAGTCTCCCCAGAGACTTGCCCTAACAGGCGTTGCACTGAGGGGGTTCCAGATTGTTGCACTGAGGGGGTTCCAGATTGGTCTATTAAGAGGTAACGGGACCCCCTCCATGTGCTGATAGTGATCACCGGGGTGATTTTAGTGAGTTAAGAATTCCACACTACCTGGTCTTTTTCCCCTAAGTCCAGGTGCCTTTTGAAGGTTTCCCACCGAAAACAAAAAAAAAATAGTGGCACTCCGGGATTGCCGACAGAAGTGAAAACAAAACACAAACAGAATACTTTGCCATCACTCACTGACATATCGGATATGCATTAAGACCGAGTACATCCCGAGGACAGCGGAACACATCCGAATCGGTGTCGTTACGGTAACAGTGGCGCGAATCCAATGGTTTTTCCCATCACAAAAAATGGCCAACGCGCCTAAAGAAGTTTTCACTTCAAAAAAAGGATTATAAATATTACAGGAACATTGTACACATATACTAAGTAAATATTGCAATTTTAGCAAACAAAAGATGAATTTTGTAAGCTATTCAACTGAATAATTTTCCACGAACCTGCCGGTTCTCAATAGAATAGAACTACTTTCATTAGCAGTTCTACCAAACTTGACCAAATTCTATAGAATCTAGTGAAGCGGTTTATAAATTAGTTTTCTAGTAACGCTTTTTGCGAGCAATATTCCCGAGGTCCTGCAGTGATTTCCCAACTAACTTGATTTTTTCCAAGCAATTTCCTTCTAAAACAGATTAATGCTTCGATTTTATAGACGAAGTAGGTGGAACTGTAAATAGGTTTCGCTTCTCTATTTGTTGGACGTTGTATTTTAAATTGGTTGGAGTTTGACTAAGAATGAGGTCTGTGTCTGAAAAGTGTGTTAGTACTTTGAACGTTTTTGACTGGAACCTCAATAGATTTCATACCTAAGTCCGACATTTTGTTAATAAAAAATGGTAAAAACTTTTGAGCAATTTCAAATTCAATATAGGGACAACTATAATAAAAAAATAAAAATCTCCAACAAGTATTAAAATGTATTATATTTTATATTTCAAATGATATATGATTTTATTTCTGTAAGTAGGTTTGTACAAACACTTTTACACGTCAATCATATTTTTTTAAAGCTAGATGAGGTCGGCGTTTCCTATCTGACTACTCTCAGAAGAAAGGCCTAAACAAACTCAGAGGTCACAGTCTCTTTTAAAGTCCAGACAAAATCTTGGTCAGATCATGTGAAGACCATGTAGATTGGTGTCTGAAATGGTCTTTTGAGGAAAGAATCTCACAGATTGAGCGGACCTGTCCAGTCAGTGTACGCATTTGTCAAAAATCGTGCAGCTCAACTCAGAACTTGAGGAGCTCAACGATTCGATGAACAATACTAAAGAAAGGACATTTGGGTAGGCCGCATAAATTACTTAAACTGCCAGATCATGATTAAACTAACTAAGAAGGAAAAAAGAAATGACCCACATAGTCCTCACATTCACAATAATTAAATAAAATAAAAATACTTTACAAAGTAAATATTCATGTCATTGTATATATAAAATTCATAAATGTCAATGTGTATATAAAAAAATCCGATGAAAAAAGCTTGATGATGAGACACAGACACTAAGTTAAAGTTGCGCTACGGGTTTCCTGATCTCCTAACTACTAGAGTGGGCGCGGTCACGATCAGCTAAGTTAATTGATTTATTATTATACGTAATAAAACTCACGTGATTCATTTCCAACTTAAATACCGCTTCTTGAAACAACAACAATATCTCTGAAAGAGACTTTACGCTGGTCCTTTAAACCAAGTTGCCTGCCTGCCAACCAGAGCGTTAAATTTTCGAAACTAGAAGAAACGGGCCGTGTCGTTTAGACCAGCAATTTGTTCGTCAATTAGTGAGTGACGGCCATATTTTTTTTTGGGTGGGTAATCATCAAATAACTGCTCCCGCTCTGTGCGGAGCGGGAGCATGTCAGACTTTTACTGAACAAAACCCACCCATGTTTCTTCAGTTGCCTGTGCCAAGGGCCACGGTAACTCTTTCGAACAACTCGCGACCCTGGCAGGCATGGCCTAGCGGACCCCATCAGTTAGTGCTGACATCTCTTTGAGGCGCGTGTGGAGCACAACGCGCCGATACTTATAGATGCCTAATAAACTGAGACTGGCATTTATCGATGGCTACATAATTCTGCTTCTTTTTATTTTATTTTATTTTTATTTTATTTAATTACTAACATTAGTTATAAGCTAAATTCTTTTTACCAACAACCTTCCCTTGCCTATGGACTTTTTTGTCTGAAATAAATGATTTTTATTTTTTTTATTATAATTCACATGTAGTTGTGTAGGTAGTAAAATCTTGGGACGTTTTGTTTCTTTTACGGGGCCTCTTTTGTACAGTTTTTTTTGTTTTTTGTGAACATGTTTTATGAGAGTACGTTTATGTAGTCGTTGGCTGTTTGGCTCAAACATCTGACATACTTTATGGGTCACGCCCAAATATAAAAAAAAACCGTTGTAAGAAAAGGATGTGCACACGGAGTTATAGCAATACGTCTACCATCAAAAACAAAGATAAAGTATGTTGCTGAAAATCTCATATTTATTTATTCTTCAGAAAGCTTACAGTCTAAATATTCTAGGTAAATATAAATTAAACAATTAGCGCTTAAAACTGCTATTTTAAAGCTTCCATAAATTGTTTCCTTTAGTTAAGTAAGTTTAAAAAATATTGTTTAGACTAAGTAACCAAACGATCACTGAACTACCCACTATTGCACTTATATCTAATTATTTTTATTTTTCTATCTTTTGTTTGTTGTGCTTAAAATGTCAACAAAATGTGTCTTAAATAAATGTATTATTATTAAGGACCGATACTAGTTCAGATTGCGAAAATTGCCTTAGCATTAACGGCTGTAGTTCCAACAGTTCTGCAGTTTTCACTTTGAAATTAATATACGATAAAGATGAGGACTACTGCGAGGTGTCATCGGTTGCGAAAACACGATTGCATACAATTTTCTCGATACAAAGAAGTCTCAAAGTTACCTCTAAACCGCAAAATAAAAGGAGAATATTCAATGAAAATTTTCAAATTAGGCCATGAAAATTTGCAAGCTAATCGAACTATGCATAAAGCAGGTGTCATAGGTTCGTTTTTATTTTTTTAATCGTTAAATTTAACGTAAAAAGATGAGATCCGAAATATCCAGCTTTATAACCACTCATACCTTGAACCGCTCTGCCGCCCGGCCCCCGACAGGACCCCGATTCAGTACTTGTCAGTACCGCTTCGGCTATCAGACGGGGAACCCGTGTCACTTTGCTTGCGCTCAAAAGACCCGATTGACAACGTTTTATGTTCTGAAGAAATTATGTAATAAAGTAAAATGAAATATAGATGTAAAATATAAGGCCTCGTATTTTTATTTTTTCCAAATTTTGTAGTTTTCATTCATAAAAGAAATGGTTTAAAATCGTAATCTCATGTCAATGTCAAAACATTGTCAAAAATTTAGGGAGGTAAACGTACCTATTTTAGACAGTTCCCAATGTGTAATGGTGTTTTCAATATATTCAGTAAAACTATTTTTATAAATAATTTTATCTATTTATTGATACAGGGTGTAAAAAGACTTTAGCCGTCGTACATCAAACTAAGTAACATTGCACAAAAGATCTGTGACAAAAGTAATTGCTGGAAATCGACTTTAATTTTTAGTGTAAACATTTGCTGTATGCGCACTACCACAAACAGTAAATTTTGCACCGGCATGTAACTATACAGGGGTCCTGGAGGTATTTAAAGTTTGTTATAATATCAAAACTTGTTTTCGTAAAAAATATCAGTGAAAGTTGTAATTTTGACCTTAATAATAATATCTCCGTAACCAGAAAGTTTCTAGTACAAAGAAATGATTACAATAATGGGGAGTACAAGTGACTCTCGGCTCGTTGTGTCTTTTTAAACCCGTTATGTTGTAATAGGAGACCAGAAACTATGATCTGCATTAACTAATTTTGAAAAAAAAATACAGTCGGCATAAAATTAGCCAATTTACACAAAACCTTTATATTCTCTACGGTTTTCATTCATCGCAAGTAATCACAAATTACCACTGACAGATTTTGAGAATTAATTATGTACAGACGCCAGCACATCAAGCTACTACAACCTGTCATATTTCTTTAATAGATTTTCAGCTTTATCGCTAAAACATATTGTTCAAAATTGATTGGGAAAATTTAAAAGTTTCGGCTAGCTTGATGTGTTGGCTGTGCTTGATACATGTAATTTTTTTTGGTTTAAGTTAATACATTTTTGATCAATATTCAGCCCGGAGGCTGAGTTGTGCCTCTTTTCGTCTTCAGCCTCCGAGTTGACGCAGATGCTAAACGATCTTGGCACGGCAAGCCTAGAGGTTGGACTTCAGATGAATATGTCAAAGACCAAGTTGATGACGAACAGTGCGCATCGCAGGATCACTGTGACGGGTGTGGAGGTCGAATACGTTGATGAGTATCTCTATCTCGGGCAAATAGTCTCTTTCCAGGCAAGACAAAACAAAGAATTTGCAAGACGCACCGAAAATGCCTGGATGAGCTAATGGGCCATGAAAGATATAATGAAGGGTGATCTTCCTTTGTCCCTTAAGAGAAGACTCATTGACGTGTGCATACTTCCCATCCTCACATACGGTGGTCAAACGTGGTCTTTGACAAATCAGCAGAGGTCCACGCTCGACGTTTGCCAGAGGGCTATGGAACGGAGTATTCTGGGTATCAAACTAACGGATCGGATAAGGAATACGACCATCCGTTCCATCATAAAGATAACTAATGTCACTTGCAACTCCAAAACAGACCAGGTCTCGATAAAGTCAGAAGCTTGCTCATAGACCACAAACGTAAGACAAAGGGGCCGGTTATACTCTTCGGATTTCTGTATAATTTTTGGCACTGTATGGATGTGGTTTATTGTGCTGTATCTTCCTCGAAAGCCGTCTGATCCGGTGGCTAAAACTCGGTAGAGTACAGTTCTTCGCGCTAGAAGATTCGTGACGATGCTTGAAAACAATTTATAGACACGTTACTAAAAAGTTTTTTGCCACCGCCTTCCGAAATTAAAGTTATTTTACACTGTGGATTTTTTGGAAGTCGTTTTTTTTTTTGTTAAAACGTTTTTATTTCTCGCTTTTTAGTGGGTCTGCTTATAACTTAAATTGCTTCGCAACCAAAATTCCAAAATTCCTATGGGATTTTTCGCTTACAAACTGTTTTGAATTTAGCGACCGCATAAATAATAATAAACCTACTCAGGCTACAAAAATAAAGTAAGTACGGTATTTTTGCTGTCAATTTTTGTCAAATTGACACAGTATTGCTAAATTTGTTGGAGGGAAACGTATTAACTTTTCCTTACGTCAGGGCTATGAGTCGAGATGCAACGCTGCTGTAGTTTCATTTAATACAAAACGCCCTCTCTCCACTCTACATAGATCAATCTTGGGGAAAAGCACCAGACCACTAGTGCTTCAATTAGAGGAGAAACGTTTTAGGAAACGTAGGGGTGTGTTTAAAGATTTAAGAAAGGATAGAAAACGAAAAAAAATTAATAACAAAGAAAGTAGTAAAGATTATGGTGAACATTGTCAAAAGCCAGATATTACCACTTTAGAGTACGATCGCTGCAAAGAGGACTTTTTAAAAAATTTACCAAGCTCAGAAGAAGACAGAAGAAACGTTGAAATATCAACGATTCTTCAAAGAGATTCCAGTGAGTGGTTAGAACTTAGAAGGAAACTTCTTACAGCCTCTAATTTCTCCAAAGTGGTCAATAGACGTCAAAATTCTAGTGTTAAAAATTTAGTTAAAAATCTTATATATCCAAAAAAATTATGTAATGTGCCGTCCATAAAACATGGAATAGAAAACGAAACAACCGCAATGGAACAACTAGCATCACAACTTAATATTAAAATAGAGCCTTGTGGTCTTTTTATTGATAAAGAGTTACCTTTTCTAGGTGCAACTCCGGACGGAGTTGTGCAGGGAGAAGACACAATAGTAGAAATAAAGTGTCCAATTTCTGCATTCAGGACTTCGTTGGACGATGCAATAGATAAAAAAAAAAATAAGGTTTTGGAGGAAAACGAAAGATGGACTTTCCATAAATTTGAAACATCCTTGGTACATTCAGGTACAACTACACATAACTGGGAGAAATACATGTATTTTTGGCGTATGGTCGGGATGCAAAAATCAAAACTGAAATTATACAGAAAGACGATCATTATTGGGCACAATTCATGGAACCTAAATTAACAAATTTTTACTTATCATACATGTTACCAGAGTTATGTGATCCCAGACATACACGAAATATGGAAATTAGGGATTTAAGGGAATTCACATAAATGTTCTTGCTTTCGTCATTCTCCTCCTCTTGCCTCCTTTTTTTTTTTAATTTAAATGTTTTCATTAATAACAACTTATTTTAAAATTCGTTCTATTCTCCTCCTCCTCAAGTCGTACTCCTCATTACTGAGGGTCGTGATCCTCCCTTGAAAACAACTTTTCCCTGACGATGTTTCGCCATCTCTGTCTATCCTTGGCCAAGTGAAGCGCATCATGAAATTTCGTGTCAAGAGAAGAGCTTATCTGGTCAGACCATCGCAATGGGCTGCGACCTCTTGGTCGTTTACCATCCACCTTGCCGGTAACCATCAGTTGTTCGAGGTTATTGTGTCCTATTCTAAACCATCGTTAAAGCCAAAATGTATGAAACTTTCTAATCTTAATAAGCCGACTTATATGTACCAGCCGTTTGGGGCTGAAACACTACGGCCACAGGGTCCGAGTGCCCACTTAATTATTAGAGAAATCGCCAAGCGATTGGTCGACTCTTCACGTGACCAGAGGACTAGCCTATTTTTTGGCCAAAGAATCAGCAAAAAGAAAGTAATTTTAAGGCCGGCGCTCACTGACGGCATGGCACGGCGTGTCATGGCAGAGGATTTTATTACTAATCAAGTTATTTTAAATCTTATTTCAATGAGTTTAGAATTCATGTTACTTTATTTCGATACCACGATGCCGGGAAATGACGCTACGTGCCGCGGGACGCTGCGGCATGACGCGACGGCCGAGGGATGCTGCGGCATGACGTGTTATGCCGTTTCATTCCACGTAATGCCGCGGCGCGCCATTGCATCCCGCGGGACGTGTGGGTCACTTTGTGTCGAGGAATTATGATTGCTAAGCTGGTTGAAATAAGGTTGAAACTTGTGCAGCGGTCATTTCGGTTAATGGGGCGCAGTCCAGTCAGGGCGGGCTTTCAGCAGGATTCCACGGAACGCCGCGGGATGCCGCAGCACAACCTGCCGTGTCACGCCGTCAGTGAGTGAGCAATGGTCTTTGGTCGGTCATAGAACACTAATGCAGTAGGTATATTGCGGATTTCGCGGTAAACTTTGCTTGCGTGATGTAGGTTGTGATGTCAAACAAAAGATTGGTGTAGTTCGTTTGTAGACGTCGCTACTCAAATATTATGTATAAATAACTTTGTATTTGCTATGCGAATGATGAGCGTCCCATGTTCTTTTTGTTATTATATTATTATTTACCTGTCCATTTAAAAGTATTTTATATATACTGCACATACAATGTGAAAGCTAATTTTTATGTGAATGTAATAAATGAATGTTAAGTTTAATCATTTTATTTCTTGACATCCTTCCAACAATAGTACAGTTCACCCTAACTGAATCAGTATGTCAGTGCGAGTGGGATAGAATGATACATAGCGCGGGGAAGTGGGGGCAAAATCTGAATTTGAGCTGAACTATTACAAGCCCTTAAGTTAAAAACTCATGTACCTTCAGAAAACAGAAATTAATTTTACATAATTTTGTTATTCTCCGGATTTAAAGGTACTAATTTGTACAAGGAGCTCTACGCGACAAGAAGACGCTGCTGCACATCGTCTTGAATAAATAATAATGCTACGAACTAACAAGCCATGTACTGTATAGTAATACTTTGGCTCCTTGCCCGTAATAGACAAACTAAAATGAAGAAAAAAAATCTTTGTCATCTAGTTGTCCCGTTTTGTAAAACGATACATTAGTTGGCAAACCAGCCAACTCCAAATTTCGTCAAAAATATTTTTTGATTTGACTTGAGTCTACAAAAAATATTATACAGTTTTAAGTAACAACTAACATAGTTTTTTAAGTCATTGTTTCTACATTATATGGATTATGTGTACTTGTATGTGATAGTCCGAAATAAATAATATATTATTATTATTATTACGTGTCTCCTGAAAAATTTGCTCATATGGAGTTGGCTGGTTTGCCAATTAAGGTATCGAAAAGTTTCCTATTACAATTTTTTTTACTCTGTAATTATTTATTTTAATTTTTTGTTCTACAATAATGATTCATTTGAAACTAAGTTCTAAATTATTGTAAATGGTTATACATATACCAAATAATATATACACTGAATAAACTTCTTATACCGTCTGTAAATAAAAAATCCAGAATATCTTTTTGAGAATGTGCTAAGTTTGTCCAGTAACTTTATTTTCATAATTTTTCACCACCATTATAAAAACCACCCCAGAACACGTAGGCGTTTGTTCTATTTTAGCCTAATAAGAGATCGCCTTGAGGGGTAAGTCTGCTTGTTGTACACTAGGTTTTAAAAAGTTTGTCCTTTATGTTTTATGTGGAAAGTGTGTAAAAAATATCGCACGGATTCATTCCTAGATACAATGTGATTTTGTATTCACATTCTAGTAATCTATGTACAGAAGGGTCACAATTACGACCCGTAGCATATTACCAAGCGGTCTTCAACTAGAATACTTTCTCATTAATAAACGACTTTGTCAACTAAGGATTACCTATTTCTTTTACCCAAGCGGACTTTTACACAAAAACGCGATAAGAAGTTATAGAAATTAACCAACACAAAACAGTTGCTGCAAAAGGGTGTGAGACTAATTACAGCGCTGCTAACTATCCAGGACTAACTCAATCTTAAAAACCAAACGAAAGAAATGAAACTAATCCTAAAAATATTAGAATAGAATTGAATAGAATACTCTTTATTATGTACACCAAATAAATTACAGACATAAATATAAAAACTTTACAATGGGTCACTCAATGGGCGGTCTTATCGCTAAGAGCGATCTTTTAAAGACAACCTTTAGAACCCGCGAGGGTAAAATAATACACGCTTCGAATCATTAGAGAGTTCAACCGTGAACCGGCGGAGAGAATAATTTCCTCGAAGGCGCACCTACGCCTAAAACGTAGCCTAACTTTACCGCGGGCTGAATTTTACCAGAGGCATAACTTTACCGCAGGCATAACTTTACCGCGGTATCAGTCAATTTACCACAAGATTATTCAAGAATTTCCTTCAAATATTTTTTTAACGTTCCTTACGACGTTTGACGTAGCTACCTAAAATTTAATCTGGAATGCTCAGTGACTGTATGATTTCTAGGATTGCAAGGCATCGCGACAAGGTATTTTTATTCGTAAAGCGATTTGGAAGATGCGATGTTTATGTAAAAATGTGGAACGAGAACCAGAGATGTTATAGTTTTTTTTTCTGTTGGTACTTACCTATTAAGAAACCTTCTCAATAAAACTCTCATTATTTTTACAGTTCAAATAGTGAATAAAATTTTATTTTATTTTCCTAATTTTTTTTCAGTATAACTTTTTATCCTTAGTCAATGAGTTCTATACAGATAAAATAACTCTTAGTTTCCACTTACCTATTTGATGTTCGGTTCTGTTAAAAGTGTGTTCATTGTATAATATTCTTTTATTCTGTTCACATACACTACATTATATCCATAGTTTTATAACAAAAATCATAAAAAAAACATAAATTAGAGTTTATTATTAAAATAAAGTTATTTTCTCACTCAGAATTATTACTATAGTTTAAATATTGCATCCACAATCACTTCTATCCAACTTAGCTCAAAGTTCTAAAGATATATTTTCGTAGCACTCTCGCGTAGCACATTCGTCGGCGGGGCCGTAGCGGGTGTTCTCCGTAGCGACCGACTATCAACTGACGCTACGAGCTGTCTACGCCGTAGTACACTCAGGCGGGAGGGATAATAATTTTTCTTTCATATACCTACTTGATTCAATTGTTTTAATGTATATACATTTTCTCTGTCGTATGCAGCCTATTTTTTTGTCATTTGTACCTTCGGATCAGATCGAAATTGCTCTTTTAAAAGTTACGTATTCGTTATGGCATATAGTGTTTGAAGATATAGAATTTGCTTTTTGTTTCATTTAAAAGTCAAAAAAGTTTACGAACATATATGATATGTAAATATAGTAAGGAATCATGCGTCAACGTAGTAAACTACGCGACTAAAACTTTCTTGAATGTTCTTATTTTAGAATTTCCAACAACTTCTTTCAAGGGGTTTAATAGATGTATTAAACACAATATATCCAAACCATCAGATATGATGAGATACCTAATAATACTTCTAGATTCTCGGTAGACTACGGGGCCCTAAAATAAATAAATCGTGTTTTACGGAAAAAAACAATTGAAGTAGGAACTCAAACAAAAAAAAAATTGACGCAATTTTGAAGTAAGTACTCGACTAATCACAGTAAGAAGATCTAAGGGAGAGGAAAAGATTTAAATCCTCAAACAGTAGGTAGAATAAAACATTCTAGATGTCACGAAAGAAGGAAAAATTGACGCTTTCCGTTTCAGATGGGGTTTCTTCGTCAGCGGAGTTTTTTTTAAGTTCACTTAATTTCATTTTGCTTCCTTCATATAGTGGTCGCAAGCACTACTGCTGAGCATGAGGTTGGGTTCGATTCCCGGTTCAGGCAAAGTTTTATTGAGTTTTTCCATCTGGGAGTTCTCAGTAGCAGCCCAAAGACAGGATTTGTGCTCGTTTGATGACAACAAAAATCATTTTTTTTTAAGTTTTAAAATTTTTATTTTTAATATTTTTACATTTTACAATTTGACAATGTCATATTATTTCACATTTTATTTTACTTTTTTATAGGATTCTGACATTTTTATAATTTTTGACAGTTTCAATTTCTTTTTTTGTGAGTTTTTGAATAATTAAATTTAATTAATCACAGTTTTATTTTGGGTTTTAATCTGTTTAGAATTTAATATAGTTTATAAGTAATTTAAATGTATGAATGTAAAACTATAGACTAAGATTATGTCTGAAATAAATAAATTAATATTATTATAAGAGACTCGCCCATTGTTTCATGGGACTTAAAAAATGATAGGCGAAATGTAGGTGTGGGTGTGATTTTTTTCTTTGTAACGTGTTGTTAGGTTGGAAAGTCTCGCTCTCCTTTTTCGGAATTTGAGCAGCGTTAAATTCTAAACTCATTGAAATAAGGATAAAATTAACTTGATCAGAAATAAAACCCTTTACCGTGCGGTGACGTCAGTAACCGCCGGCCCTAATGCTCAGTGGAGATCAATTCAACTTTAAGATCATTAAATTACGCTTTACAAATAACAAGTAAGTCCCATGACGCATCCTACCAATTTTCATGTATTATTCATAATATTTAAGTACGGCTTCATTTAACCGCGATAAATTATACATGCGAGCAAAGAGAATTAATTGCATGCGAGTGTATCTATTTGATTTAATTTTGAAACCCGTTAAATATTTATGATCCACCCACGTGAAAGAACCTAGAAAGTCTTTCCAATCATTTAAACTTATAAAAAAAACAACATTTAATTCTGGCAAAACCCATTTACATCACACACACTATAATAATACAATATAAAATAATATCACACTACCACACTAATATTATAAAGGCGAAAGTTGTGAGTGTGGGGGGGTGTGTGTGTGTGTTGTGTTTATATGTTTGTTACTTCTTCACGCTCATACGGCTGGACCAATTTTAATAAAAAATTTATAGAGGTAGCTGACACCCTGGATTAACATATAGGCTACTTTTTATCCCGATATTTCCAAAGGATCGACATTTACGCGGGTGAAACCGCGGGGCGTAGCTAGTATCACACTAATATTATAAAGGCGAACGTTTGTGAGTGTGTGTGTGTTTATATGTTTGTTACTTCTTCGCGCTCAAACGGCTGGACCAACGTTGATAAATTTTGTATGGAGGTAGCCAACACCTTGGATTAACATATAGGCTACTTTTTATCCTAATATTCCCACGGGATCGAAACTTATGCACAGCTTAAACCGCTGGTCCTAGAGGCATGAAATTTGGAGGGTGTGTTCTTTGTGAAGAGCAGGTATCCACTAAGAAAAGGTTTTTCGAAATTCCACCCCTAAGAGGGTGAATGGGGAGAGGTTGAAATTTCACTCGGGCGAAGTCGCGGGCAGAAGCTAGTACTACAATATAATAGATCTGCACCCTAATTGCGTAACACACTATCAATCTCAATCTGAATAATTTTGAAGGATATTGCTAATCCATTGTATAATATGTAAGAAAAATTGATTTGCTCTGCAACGTTATGTTGTTGAACTCTCAAATAAAGCCACATTATTGTGCTACGCAATTACCTCGCAGAATATAGTAAATAAATAAATGCAATTAAAATAAACGAATGTGTCGGTACAAATTATAAAGGTCACAGATTTAAAATATAAATAAAAGGTCAAATGCAAAAATAAACGAATGTGTAGCTTACAAATTATAAGGGTCACAGATTTATAAATTAAATTTAAAAAAAAACCTTACCTTTACCATTTGCCCGGTATAGATAAAAACGAAAAGAAAAAAAGAAAAGACGGGTTGCACTCCGGGAGTGCCGGCAGAAGTGAAAACTTGAATATTAACGTTGAAATAAATCAATTATTAATTGAATTAATATAACTCTTTTTTTTTTTCACTATTTCTGCGTCCCTTTTTTCATTAATAGATGCACTTTGTTCAATTTCCATAGGTATTTTAAACACTTTATATACACGAATGTTACGAATACACAGCAGTGTGTCCACGTCCACTTCCACTTCCACTTCGACTTCCACTTCGACTTCGACTTCGACTTCGACTTCGACTTCGACTTTGACTTTGACTTTGACTTTGACTTTGACTTCGACTTCGACTTCGACTTCGACTTCGACTTCGACTCCGACTTCGACTTCGACTGCGACTTCGACTTAGACTTAGACTTCGACTTCCACTTCTTCTTCCGCTTCCACTTCCGCTTCCACTTCCACTTCCACTTCCACTACCACTTCCACTTCCACTTCCACTTCCACTCCATCCATCCATCCATCCATCCATCCATCCATTGTCGTGTGTCACTAAACTTGGTTCACTTCGGTTGGCGCCGCCGTAGAAAGAGAGGGGGGGGGAAATCTCTCCTGACGGTCACGTGTCCTGACGCGATGCCCTGACGCGAGTTTAACATTTTTTACCCATTACAAAAAGTGATCAACGCCGCTAAAGAAGTTTTCACTTCAAAAAAAACAGTGGCATTCCGGGAGTGCCGACAGAAGTGAAAACAAAACACAAACAGAATACTTTGCCATCACTCACTGACATCACATGATTAGACAAACGGAACAGATACAAAGCTTCAAACAACCGCGCGAATCGGTTGCACTACTACAAGCACGCGGGGCATGTGTGCGTGACCACTGGCCGCTTGTCACGTACGCGGCGAGACTGGAAAAAACCGGTTTACGCTGGCACAGCTAGTTGACAATCTCAGGGTCAGTGCGACGCACGTTGTTTGTTTGGTTAGTTCCAAGTTTGAATATTTTAATGTAAAAACGTGGTATATTATTTTTTTTATAAATGGTGGTTTATTGTACTGCGTGTATGAATAATACTAGAAAAAATAAAGATATATCATACTGCAACTATCCCAAGGAGTACAATAGGTAGGTAAATATTTGATTACTTCTTTTTCAAGTAAGTACCTTTTTGATAAGAAGACGGTTGTGCACGGTGTTTTTACCTTTTTATTATTATTAGGTACAAGTTTTTACTATATATTTGTAGGTACGTGGATGGGTTGGTATGTAGTAGGTATGTGTGTTAAGTTTAAATATTGCAAGTAAGGTTTGAACCACTTCCCGATGTCTGATTGAGCTGAAATTTTGTATACCTGCGTAACTTCGGTGATAATGCAATAATAAGATATAACCTGACGCTGCACCCAGGATTATCTCCTCACTAGGGAACTCGTTTAACGGTTAGTAGCACGATCACGAAATTTTTATGATAGATGAATTTTGATAATTCGACACGATATTTATCATGAACTGCTGCTGCAGCCAGCATTGTCTCCTTACGAGGGAACTCTTTAACGGTTAGTAGCATGGACTTGAAAGTGAAACTTTTTATTTAAATTTAATTTTGCTTGCTAAACATGATCTTCACCATAGACTGCTGCTGCAGACAGGTCTTCTCACGATGGAACTCCTCAACGGCCATAATAGCATGATCATGAAAGTTTGAATACAAGTTTAAAAAGCATTTTTAATCGAAACTTATTATTAATACCTACATCGTACTTATTTCTCGCTACTAGTAGGTCTTGAAATTAAATAAATATTTAAAAAATAGGTATACGTTATAATCTTTAAAATATAGGTCTACCAGTGTCTTTTGTAGTGTTCGGTTCGCATTTCCATTTTATTTTTGTTTCAGCTCAAAGCATTTACCACACCATTAAAAGAAACAATAAATGATTAAAAAACAAAAATTATAAAAAGAAAATTATTAGAGTAGGTAAGTAATTTGTAAATCATACTGAATAATAAAACTATTTAACAAATGTTTTGTTTAATTTGTCTTAACCTATTGTGACAACCCTACCAAAATAGGTAACAATTTTGCACGTTCTTAAGAAGCTTTGCCTCTGTTCCGTTTGTCTACTCATGTGCTGACATATCGGATATACATTTAAACCGAGTACGTCCCGAGGACAGCCGAACACATCCGAAGCGGTGTAGGTTACGGTAACAGTGGCGTGAATTCAATGGTTTTTTCCAATTTCAAAAAATGCCCAACGTGCCTAAAGAAGGTATTTATTATTTATTTATTTATTTAATACTTCAAGCACATAAATGTACAGAGGCGGACCACTAAAAAAAAAACAAAAGTAGAAAATCTAACAAGCATCATACACTTAAAGAGTAGAGCGGTTAGCAGTGACAATTTTAAAGTTTTGGCTACGGACAGTGAGCCATGAGCTCGGTACAGTGACCGCAAAGTGCTATCCGAGCTGAGAGTAACACGCTCGCGTCACGGACTGACTCTCTAGGCAACGCTTATCAACAAGATGGTAGCATACAGCAATGGTACAGACACAACAACAATGATCACACTATCACACTAATATTAGGTCCTTACATATGAAATTGGCGTTTTTTGTACTGGCCACTTTAATCACGAATTTCTCCTCTTTGGTAAGGAATTCCAAATTCAAATTTGTACAGCTATTTACTCATGTATTTGTGCTTCGATGACCGTCATTCATTTGTTTTTTTTCTTCTGTTTTTTCTGTTTGCGTCACTCATTTTACAAAATGGAAAATTTAAAATATCGCATTATTTACGAGTACGAGTTCCGCCGTGGCACTAGTGCTGCGGAAACGACTCGAAGGGTGAATGATGTGTATGGCGGTCATGTTGCAAAAGAAAACACAGTTCGTTTTTGGTTCCAACGTTTTCGTTCTGGAAATTTCGACCTGCAGAACAAGCCCCGTGGACGGCCTGAGACCCAAGTTGATAATGGAGAATTGAAGGCTATTGTGGAAGCGGACCCATCGCAAACCACGTCCGAGTTAGCTGCAGGCTTCGATGTTAGTGATAAAACTGTTTTAATTCACTTGAAGCAAATTGGGAAGATTAAAAAGCTTGAAAGGTGGGTACCTCACGAATTGACTGAAGCAAACCGGCAAACGCGCGTCGACTGCTGCGTTACATTACTGAAATTGGAATGTCTTAGACATCCTCCGTACTCCCCGGACCTTGCTCCAACAGATTACCATTTTTTTCGCAATTTGGATAACTTTTTGCAAGGGAAAAAATTCAACTCCGATGGGGCAGTCCAAATCGCCTTCAAAGATTTTATTGATTCCCGTCCGACTGGTTTTTTTAGTAAAGGGATCAATGAACTACCTATAAGATGGCAAAAGTGCATTGAAAACAATGGTTCATACTTTGATTAATTAAATATATTATATTAAAAAATATTCGACTTTTTGTTCCTTCCATACAAAACGCCAATTTCATATGTAAGGACCTAATATTATAAAGGCGAAAGTTTGTGAGTGTGTGTGTGTGTTTATATGTTTGTTACTTCTTCACACCTAAACCACTGAACTGATTTAAGTGAAATTTGGTATAGAGATAGTTTGAGTCCCGGAAAAGGACATAGGATAGTTTTTATCCCGATATTCCCACGGGATCGAGTCTTATGCGGGTGAAACCACGGGGCGCAGCTAGTACAGAGATAAAGTTGAAAATCTATTAAAGAAATTTGACAGATTGTAGTAGCTGGATGTGCTGGCGTCTGTACCTGAAAATTATCTTCTTACGTTTATTTTCGCTAAAACATCTGAATCCATCTCAATAATGTACGAGAAAAATCAGACATCAAACATCCACCTTTATATCACCAAGAACCTGATCCCGCTGTCACTAGAACCACATCTCCAAACACGATGACTGATCACTGGTAGGATTAAATCGTCAGCTGCGACTTCTCAGCTTCATTATAACTTTCTGTTAGCCTGACGACGGCTACGTGACGGGAGACTAATCGTCGGCATCTCAATTTTCCGTCACCAAGTTTTTAATATTAAGGTTTTTGACATTTACACAAACGGCCGATGTTAGGTGTTCAGTGTCGTCCCATGTTTTAATGATAAAACTTTTTATTGAGATGTTTGAGTGGCGCTTGTAAAATGGAAATTACTTTTCGAGTTGTTTGCTTGTAACAGTTGTCACGTTAAAGCTATGTTTCGATGATTGGAAGAAACTACGTGACTTGAGATAATTAACATATCGGATATACATTAAAACAGAGTACATCCCGAGGATAGCCGAACACATCCAAAGCGGTGTCGGTTGCGGTAACAGTGGCGCGAATTCAATGGTTTTTTCCCATCTCAAAATGCTGGGACACAGGCCTCCTCAATTAATCAATTATTAATAATCGATTTTAAGAATAAATTTTTAATGTATTATTTAAATCAATTATTTATGTAGTAAGTATTAAAAAAAATAAATAGACTTTTTCTATTTTTCTAGGTACAGACGCCAGCACATCAAGCTACTACAATTGTCAAAAAACACTTTAGGTTAGCGTACCTACCTAAATTTTTTTTCTTCCCGAAACTCAGAAATAGTATAGTAGGCTTTACTAACAACATATTGCGCAAACTTATTGTAGGAGCCGTCTAAAGGTGGGTTATAAAATGACGGATGATTTGCTGTCTTCCGATGAATGAATTGCTCTTTTGGGTCTCCACCGTGATCCATCAACTAGATTATGGCAAAAGGTTAAGCAACTGTAATGATATTCATACAAATAAAAAAAAAACTAGTCTGTTTGTAATAACATAGTAAGTACAAGTAATATCATAAGTATTTTTTTGAAGTGAAAACTTCTTTAGCGGCGTTGAACACTTTTTGTATGGGTAAAAAATGTTAAACTCGCGTCAGGGCATCGCGTCAGGACACGTGACCGTCAGGAGAGATTCCCCCCCCATCTCTTTCTACGGCGGCGCCAACCGAAGTGAACCAAGTGAGACACGATAATGAATGGATGGATGGATGGTGATGGTGATGGCGATGGTGATGATGGTGGTGGTGGTGATGGCGATGGTGATGGCGATGGGGATGGCGACGGCGATGGCGATGGCGATGGTGATGTGATGTGATGTGATGGTGATGGTGGACGCGGACGCGGACGTGGATGGACAGCTGATGGCTCGACCGTCTGTGTAGTAGCCACACTGCTGTGTATTCGTAAAATTCGTGTATACAGGGTGTTACGGAAAGGGTATATCAATACAAACGGGTTGAAGAGTGTATCTGGTCTAGAATCTCTGTACAAAATTTCAGCTCAAAAAAAAAAAACAAAAAAAAATGCTTAAATTTTTTTTATTTCGACATCACGGCGCTGCACTGGCGCGCGGCGGCGTGATGTGCGTGTACTAGGCGCACAGACACACTACAGATAATGGATAATGACCCTCGTAGTGCGGTGACACGTTTGTTATGATTTCAATTTAATAAACTATCGAAATAAAAAAATATTAAGCAGTTTCAAAGTTACTGCTTTTGAGCTGAAATTTTGTGCAGAGATTCTAGACCAGATACACTCTTCAACCCGTTTGTATTGATATGCCCTTTCCGTAACACCCTGTATAGTGTTTCAAAAAATGGAAATTGAACAAAGTGCATCGATTAATGAAAAAAGTGACGCAGAAATAGTGAAAAAAACTTAGTTATTTTAATTCAATTAATAATTGATTTATTTCAACGTTAATATTCAAGTTTTCACTTCTGCCGGCACTCCCGGAGTGCAACCCGTCTTTTTTTTTTTTTTATAATTGTCTGTCATCCAGTCAATTATTGTCTGTTTTGAAGGAACTCTCACTGAAAGATAGCCGATGTAAAAAAAGAATTGCGGTTCCACCCATTCCAATTCGGTAAAACCCATGAAAGCCGATCTGTTTTCTGACGTACACGCGAACAAAGTCGCAGGCATAGCTAGTCTAACATAAAGTAAAAATACAAAACAAAAACATCCTAAAGTCTATTTAAACTTATGTTTCAAATTAATGTTATTTCAAGTTAAACAAATATCAACTTTTTTACTTTATTTTAATGGTGATTAAGTTGATTTCAGAGTGACTGAGTATGTACTATTACTGAGAAAAAGTTATAAAAATGCTTGAAGTTGTAGCGTAAACTGAACTTTATTTTGTACGACTTAAAGTTATTTTTTCCATAAGCTCATATTTGTTTACATTCAGATTATACAAATGTCTAATCTTTAGAAGTTTGGTAAATAAATACGGTTTAATCACACTTCACGCTTCAGAACTAACTCATAAACTAGGATCTAAATAAAGCTAGAGTACCTTATTAAAATTTACATTCACAACCTAATTCCGTACTTTATAGTAGGTATACAAAATTATGTGCACAATAAAAAATTAACGTGCCGGTCAAAATTTTAGAACAGGACATCACAAACTTTAAAGCCTGAAATAGGGAAGATACGGACCCGTTTATTCTGAGCTGTTTATTAATTTAGCAAAATATTTGAGAATATTTTGGTTTACAGAAAGATGGATCACGTGCCTTCGAAACTTTAGTCTCTTATAATGTCTAGGAATATAAGGCCTCGTCTAGAGTGAATGCGCGTGACTAGGGCGTTAGCGGGCGCGGTGACGGGCGCGATTCGGTGGTCACAGTGCATCGTGAGTTGCTGTCGCTGTAGCGGGCAGTAGAGTGTAGACGTGTTCCATTGAATAAAACAATAGACGGTCATTTGCTAGGTAGGTCACTCAGAATCATGATACTTCATAATACGCCCCGTATTATGAAGTATTAATGCCATCATAATTCCAGTCTAAAAGAGGGATGGTGCTATCGGTCATGCATAGCTCCATCTCTCTCTCGCACTGTCAACGACAAGGTCATAATACGGCACCAGTCCGTCTAGCGAGGCAATTCCGTAACACTTTATCAATCGGAATTGGTTTCATTTTGACGGTTCAGCAACATTCATTGCGTTATATATTTACGTGTTGAGCAGACAAATTTTTCGAACTTATGAAGCAATGGATAAGCATTTGGCTTCAAACTGATTCAGATTCCGATTGATAGTGCGTTACGCAATTAGGGTGCTGATTATTCGAACCGAACGTTGACGGACGTACGGTGAACACGCGGTCATAGTAAATGTATTTATCGCTACTTCGGCGCCCCTTTATCTTGTTTTTGTTGAGGTTCCGTTGATGTGGTGTTAGACAAATCGCCTTAGCGTGCTTGCAAAAAGGCGGGTTTTCGGGCCCGACTCCGATACAGATCGCTGCAAGATTAACAGCGGAAAGAAATGGTTACATGTTTTACATCACCCGCATCAACCAGTACCGACTTGTCATTACCGGGAACCCGCTTCTTTATGGTTTATGCTCCCTAGTAAACCATAAAGAAGCGGGTCCTGCGCCTCGCGGTTTCACCAGCGTAAATGTCGATCCCGTAGGAATATCGGAATAAAAAGTAGCCTATATGTTAATCCAGGGTGTCAGCTATCTTCATACAAAATTTTATCAAAATTGGTCTAGCCGTTTGAGCGTGAAGAAGTAACAAACATTTAAACACACACACACACACACAGTCCACTCACAAACTTTCGCCTTTATAATATTAGTGTGATAGTGTGATGCTCCCTAGTATGTCACTACACTATGAACGCGTTACATTTCACATGTTTCATACATTATTTTAACCCCGCCTTAGCACACGCGGAAGCTAGTCTCCCTGGATGTAGCCTTTTTAGTCTCTAAAATCTGAAACAATAAATTCTGCCTTGAATTACACAGTTGACTAATAGAGACGGTTATAAATTATTCATCATTTTCAAGACGTAAATGGAACCTTTTTAACTGAATATAGGTTCAGTGTTTTAGGAATATCAAGTAGATTTTGCCTCTTCTAAATGTAGGTAATTTTAAACCACCCAGCGCGTTCAGTCCCAATATTTGTAGAAAAAAGTGAGATCAAATAATTTAGGAAGTCTATGTTGTATTTTAAGGAGTCATGTTTCCGTATTTGTTTGTTATTTCTGTACAAAATCAAATCGTAAATAATCTTGGCAACGTTCCGGATTTATAAAACCAAATTAAGAAAAAAAAAACAGAAATAAATCTTTTTTTGGGGTCAGTCTCTCAAACAGTTTTTTTTTTTTTTTAAGCTAAAGTTATCATTATCATCTGCGTATAACGAGATGCAGCTGAAAATGAAGTTATAGGTACTATTGAAAAGTTAAAACTAGATCCTTATTAGTCTGGTAAACACAGCTACATACATAAGTTTTTTTTTTTTAGTTTTAGTTATCTATGTAAAGAAATACTTTGTCAAGTGCCAATGAGTTACAAATATTGGCTCGTGACTTTGAATTCTAAGATACAGGGTCACCCCTACTTTGGAGATCAGGGTTTCAATGTATTGTGCTTAGCATAGCCAAGTTAGAATATAACAATGTTTTAGTATGTACCAAGGCTTTTCTTCAATAAACATTTTTTATTTATTTTGCTTATTTATCTATTTACACATAAATTATATTTTTAAATATAAAAATATAAAAACATTTAAAAATATAAAAAATAGTAGCCCACTGGTATCGGAAACAGGGTCCAAGTTACCGGCACGCGGCGGTCAGGGCTCCAGAGAGAGGAACCTCCTGACAATGCGAGTGGTGTCCAGAAGTACTGCTTTCTGAATCAAGCCCTTGATCCAGCTGCCCAACGAGAGCCTCCTCAGGTGTTGGTCGAGGCTCTTGGCTATCAATCCATTGGCTATAACGACTATCGGCACAATGATGATTTATTTATTTCATTATTATACACTTTAAAAACAAATGTACGTATTCATTTTCTTTACAGAAAACTCATCTTGGCACAAAATGATCAGCTCAAAACCACTTAAACCAGTACGACCACATAAATCATAGTTTCAATCCAATTCGCAGAAACCGCAACCGCAAATTCACCCACAAAGCTGACCACACGAATATTTGCAGTTGGACCTACGAAAACTTTTCGTCCATAAATAAATGTAGTGGACAAACATGACTCGTTCCGGGATAGGAAGATAGTTTTCGATTGTTTTTTATTGGCCTTTGTGTTGTTTTCAGTTCGGTTATGTGTTCCTAGTAGGCTATTGTAATTTATTGCTTTGGTATAGACGCTCATACGTGATTTTTTGGGAAAGTTGACAAGTTCTTTCTCCTGACCTATATATTGAAGATATAGCACGATGTTTCTACAGGGTGAAATTAAATTCATGGGCATCCTTTTAAGAGGTCATTGTTGTTCATAATGATGAGTACAATGACCCTTTAAAAGGATGCCTATGAATTCAATTTCACCCTGCATATGTAAATACCAAGATTATTTACGACGCAGAAATTAAGACATTAGTAATTCTACTACACTGCATCTGTAAAAGTCTAAAGAAAAGTCTGACTGGACCAGAACTGTTCGTAGATGTCTCAAGCCTGATTCACATTGCGCGAATTAATTGCCAGTGGAATTACGACAAGTAAAAAATATAAAAATAATAAGTTAACCTTTTAACCGCCCGACTTTATATCAGTTATCGTGCGCCCAGCGACCGAAAAAAAAAAAAAAAACTAAAAATAAATACCGATGAAACGAGCTGTGATGATGTAATAATAATACAGATTAAACGAGCTGTGTTATTTGGTCGTATACAGGATGAAATTGAACACATGCGACAAATCGAAATGGGAGATTGTACTCATTATTTTGAACAACTTTTACTATGGGACCAAACCTGAAATCGCGAAAAAAAAATCAGCTGTTCCCTACATTTATGTTCGCATAACTCATCAAAATGTAGGGAACTGCTGATTTTTTTTTCGCGATTTCAGGTTTGGTCCCATAGTAAAAGTTGTTCAAAATAATGAGTACAATCTCCCATTTCGATTTGTCGCATGTGTTCAATTTCATCCTGTATAGGTATACGACTCTGGCGGAATGGACACGAAAATATTTGTCGGATTAATCCGACATAAGCGGTTACAAGGTTAAAGTCACAATAAAATTTGCACTCTGTCTGAACAGTGTTTAGACGACGCAAGTTGTTGAGGGTTAGGCAGAGATATAACTACCTATAGTTCACCCACATTTTAGGAGTACCAGTTATGTTTAAGTTAGATATACATATGTAATAGGGAACGAGCCTGTTGCCATCAACCGGGACTCCGGGCTGCTACTGAGAAATCCGAGATGATGCACTGAAAGAAATCACACTAATATTATAAAGGCGAAAGTTTGTGAGTGTGTGTGTGTGTTTATATGTTTGTTACTTCTTCACGCCTAAACCACTGAACCGATTTAGATGAAATTTGGTATAGAGATAGTTTGAGTCCCGGAAAAGGACATAGGATAGTTTTTATCCCGATATTCCCACGGGATCGACACTTACGCGGGTGAAACCGCGGGGCGCAGCTAGTAAGCAATAAATAAAAAAATGAAAAAAAAAATTGATCTGAACTGCTTTAACCATTCGTAAACTAAAAACGTGGATCCACGCGAGACACAATGGCTTTTTAATTGTGTCTTTATTTACGACATTCAACCGGTTAAGTTCCGATGAGCCTAACGTTCATAACAGTATTTTTTACTGATCCGAAAACAGTTAAAAGCTTGAGGCAAAATGTTACCGTCGTGACAATAAACTTTAACGTTTTATGTAGCTAAAAGGTCATAAAATTTACTGTTTTATTCATTTGTTGATATCGTTCAAACCATTATAATTTACTTACACTACAGAAATGGTGGTTTTCCTTTTTTATTTTGTTTTTTTTTCAGTAAATAGTATGTTCAAGCATTAAAAGTTACTGTTTTGCTTTTTACTGTTTTATAAACATTTCTTCTTACTGTATAAAGTTAGTAAGTCTGAATGAAGTCGCTTTAATGTGGTGCAGTAAGAAATTATTTTTTTCATTGTAAAAAACCCAATAAAACTTTGCCCGACCTAGGAATCAAACCCAGGGCCTCGCGCTTAGCACTTGCGTTTGCGACCACTACAAACAGGCATACTAAATGAATGAACCATAAATAAAACTTTAGTTCTCTCGAACAGAAAGCAGTAATTCTATAAAGAGACATTATTTATATAATAGAAACTGCGGCGATTCAAATAACTGAAATCGAAAATATTATAATATTTTATTTATAATACGCGAAGTAACTGCCAATTTAGAAATAAAGGTCAATATATGTTATCAGTTTATATATGTACATAAAAGTAATTTATAATGTTTTCAGAATGGTAAATATTTCTGTTATGTACATAGATAAAAGGTTTTTAATGGTAGGTAATTTTAATGGGTTAAGTAGGCGAGGGAAGGTCTAGTTGTCTAGTTCTATTTATATTTTGAGGCGACCTTTATTATCTAGGTACGAGATATCAAATGTTAGTTGTATGAATTTTTTATATGTTTATAGTTAAAACGATATTTTGATGAAGGTCACCCTTTGTTTTACGCCCACATCTTCACGAAAACTATTTTAAGTGAGTAATGTGGGTAGTACAGGAGCTTTATAAAAAAACTTTTTAAGAAAGAAAAAAAAACGACTGCCAAAAAAACACTACAAAGTGAAAAATAACTTTATTTCGGAAGTCGGTGTCTTTGGATCTGTATTTTAGTTTATTGCCACCGACTTCCGAAATAAAGTTATTTTTCACTTTGTAGTGTTTTTTTGGAAGTCGTTTTTTTTTTTCTTAAAAAGTTTTTATTTCACGCTTTTTAGTGGGTCTGCACTCTGCTTATAATTTATCTAAGTTACAATAACCTAGTGATTATCGCCTTTTACAAACAAAATATTGCTTTTCCCGATGCAGGGAAGTTAATTGTTGAGGAATTCTCCAGGTCCACCATCAGCTCCATATCGCCATTCACATTGTGACGAGCATAAATTGCTTAGCAACCATATTAAAGTAATCGAATCGCAACCCGTGAAATACTTAGATATTATTGAGTACTTCCGATGGCCATCTGTGGTCTTCATCATCAGTTCCACTTCACCAAATAGTGCTTTCCGAGAGCAAATGCACGAGTTACTATAAAAAATACCCAAATCGCTATAGGTGTGCCTATAATATTTGAAGAGTTCCTTCGATTTCTCCAGGATCCATCATCAAATCTTGACCTGATACTTTTAGACTAGATGCTGATAATCCTGGCTGCAGCATCAGGCCAGACTTATGTCAACATTACATTGAACTTAAAATTTAGTCCTGTTTAAAATGAGCCCAAACACGACAACGGTGCTGTAATTTCAAGGTTGGTACTTTTTCTGATGCTCCTGGCTTCAGCATCAGGTCTTTATGTGCTTCGGTGTTCCTCATTAACAGTACGTTTATCCACACATCGAGCCCTTTTCAATGAGCCTAAACACGATATATCTGCTGTTAGTTGTCGAGGAGTTAGGTACTCTGCAGACTATCCTGACTGCAGCATCAGATCATGACTTGATGATCATGAGACCAAATGTGGCAAATGCCCTATCAAACATCAAAACAATTTACTAAAACAGTCCTTTCCTGTTCGAGTAACTTCTTACTGTTAAGGAGTTGCACCTTCCATCATCAGCCCAGCTACCTGAGATGGTGACAACCATACGCAAATACACAAGATACTTCATAAAACATGCGAAAAACAATAAGTGAGCCTGTAAAATTTGAGGGTTGCCCTCGATTTCTCTAAGATCCCATCATCAGATATTAAAATGGTGACAATGGGACCACACGGGAAGCACCAGCTTTCAAATAAAAAAAGAATCATGAAAATCGGTTCACCCAGTCGCAAGTTATGAGGTACCAACATAATACAAAAAAAAAAATACAGTCGAATTGATAACCTCCTCCTTTTTTTGAAGTCGGTTAAAAACGATCAGCGATCAGTCATAAATAAAGTAATGGTAGGTAAAGATCATCGTTTCAGCCGAAAGATGTCCACTGCTGGACATAGGCCTCCCCCAAGCATCTCCACTTCGACCGGTTCTGTGCTTCTCGCATCCAATGGGTTCCTGCGGCCTTTACAAGTTCGTCGGTCCACCTCGTGGGAGGCCTTCCAACGCTACGTCTTCCGGTGCACGGTCGCCACTCCAGAATCTTGAACCTTGGCTATGCTTGGAGTTTCCCTGCGTGATCGAATCAGAAATGAGGAGATCCGCAGGAGAACCAAGATAACCGACATAGCCTAAAAATTGCCAAACTTAAGTGGCAGTGGGCAGGGCACGTTGCTCGCAGAACAGATGGCCGATGGGGCCGAAAGGTTCTGGAGTGACAACGGCGGCGTACCGGTAAAGATAGTGAAATAAATTGATAATTAAATGGAAGAGGTGGCGAGACGACATGGTGGCGAAGTTAAATGTTTCATCATGTTTCCAATTGATGTTATTTCAAGTTAAACAAATGTAAACTTCATTTTTGTGGTAATTAAGTTGATTTCAAAGTGACAAGCACTATTGAAAAATGTTCGAAGTTGTAGTGTAAACTGAACTTTATTTTGTAGGAGTTAAAGTTATTTTTCCAAAAACTCATATTTGTTTACATGTTTGGCAACTAAATCTAGAACGCAGTTTAGATGCATACCGCAAGGGATGAATCGAGGTGGCTCTAGACAAGGATAAGTAAATTGACTGCGAACATAAAAAAATGATGATGATGATGTAAAATGATTTATTATTATAAATTGTCCGCATATTAAAATCGCAACTGTCATTCTTTGAGAGTTGCATAAAATGAGTATAACAAGGCAAATTGACGTGTTTGTCAATTTTACAAACAATTAATTTCCCTGACGTTAAAATCCTACGAATATTATAAACGCGAAAGTTTGTGAGGAGGATGGATGCATGTTTGTTACTCTTTCACGCAAAAAACTACTGTAAGTATGGATTTTGATGAAACTTTACAGTAATATAGAATAACACATAGGATGCTTTTTGTCCCGATATTCCCATGGCATCGATACTTATGCGGGTGAAACCGAGGAGGAGCTAATAAAAAATGAAAAAGTGAAATTACAAATCTCGAATAAGATTTGTTGTTAAGCTTCAGTAAAAGCTTTTTACTAGTTTAAAAGTCGTCGTTTGCTTTGCATAATTTTCTCTTGAAAAGTTACGAAACTTTTGCAGTTAATGACTCTTGCCATCGCATTAGCTAATTAGTGTCTGGAATTTAATGGAAATGTATCTTTGAGGATAAAAACTTTAAAGGTTAAGTACAGATTTTCTTTTGAAGATAGGCTAGGTTTATTTTTTTTTTTAAATATGGAGAAGTTACTTTGTTCGCCCCTTGTACTTAGACATAACTGGCGAAATGTGGGTGTATGTACTACAAATGTACCATCGCGGACACTGGCGGTGGAGCACTTTTCAACCTTATTACCAAGGGCATAAGGATGAAAAGTGGTCGACCGCCATTGTCCGCGGCTAAACCTACACCTCTGCCTAATCCCTCGGGGAATGCAGGCGTGATTTTATCTTAAATTAATTTGGTTTGATGATGATGATGAGGTTGCGGCTAAGAAATAACCGCCGCATGGTTCGATCGATCAGATTAAGCTACGCTTGCCGCGGTTGGTCCGTAGATGGGTGACCATCTTTACATACCAAGACCCTTCCGTGCCTCGGAAAGCACGTTAAGCCGTTGGTCCTGGCTGTCATTCATAGATCTTTGACAGTCGTTACGGGTCGTCAGAAGCCCAAAAGTCTGACAACCAGTCTTACCAAGGTGTATCGGTATTACCCAATAACTGGGTTGTGGAGGTCAGATAGGCAGTCGCTCCATGTAAAATACTGGTATTCAGCTGCATACGGTGAGACTGGAAGCCGACCTCAACATAGTTGGGAAAAGGCTAGGCAGATGATGGTGATGAGGAGGTTTAAATCTACTAAATGGCGATCTTATGCATTTTCTCCCAATCCTTCAAAATGATTTTATTTTAAACTAATATTATAAAGATAAAAGATTTGAGTTTTTGTATGTTTGTTTGCAATGGATAAACTCAAAAAATACTTTACCGATTTTAAAAGTTCTTCCACCTATAGAAAGCTACATTATCAGCAAGTAACATGAGCTGTATTTTTTTACTATAATGTGGTCTCTTACGACTTCCAAGCAAACCAACCAACCAACTTCCACTTCATTATGTCGTTTTTGTAAACGCTCATTACCAAAAACATTACACGAAATTACACGAAAAGGGAGCGAGATGACCTGGACGCGTCCAGGTCACCTCGCTCCCTTTTTCCGAGCCGGCCTCGGCTGCGCCATCCATCCTCAGGCACCCATTGTATTGAGGCGTTTGCCCAGCGGTCATCGTGCATGCGGCTGATGTGTTCCACACAATCCCATTTGAGCCTGGCAGCCTTCTTGCGTCCATTATAGTTTTAGAACGCAGCGTGGTGTTCCGAATTCTGTACTGTCTTTTTACGCCCAGTATAAAAGGAAATAAAACATTTCATGAGAAGGGAGACAAAGTTATCGGAAGAACTAAGTACAGTCAGGAGCACCAATATGTTTACACTTGGCAATTTTCAATTGCGATTTTTTCTTGAAATAACGAATGCAACGTTGCAATACGTCACTTAACATAAACGTATAGGTTCGAAAATACTATGTTCGTAAGAACATAAAATTTCATTCAAAAATAAAGGAGAAATTCACCTTTGAATAAAGCCAAGTGTATACATACTTATAGACGTGACTTTACTTACAAAAACGCTAAAAATCTAAGCATTTATTTCAAATAGGCACATAAAAGGCACTTTTGAACGTAAAAAATTACATTAAAATAGAATTATAGAGTAGTAGTATAGAGGTATGAGGAACAGGGTGTAAAGTCCACTCATACTCTATAGAAAAGGGAGGATCCTCCGACCAGACGGGTGTTGTGTCTGGCGGGCAACTGCCCAATGAGTCATGTCGGGCTGTAAACTCTGCTTGCGCGATGCAGGATTTGCGTGACGTCAGTATGACGCGTTGTTCGCATGTGGCGTTGTAGATACCGCTACATCACTCCCCCCCGGAGACCGGAGGTCGATAGTGGGCTGAGTCTTGTATCTTGCGATGCTTGCCAGGCCAGCTGAGGTTCCAGTGAGTCGGAACCGGTTGCCGCATAGTTCACGGTGAGTCGGAACTGTCTGCGAAGATGTCCCCAGTGAGTCGGGGTGGCGCTGCGTTATGCTCCAGTGCGTCGGATGTAGTACAGCGCCGGGTTGAGGCTGACTGCTGGCGTCGACCAGGAGAGGCTTATTGAGGGCTCTGCTTGTAGACCGGCCGAAAGTGCCAGTGTGCTGTGCCGAGGTTGCTGATGAGGCTGAGGGTGATGACCAGGTATGCGCGGTCGCTGCATGCTGGTGGTCAGGATACCCGTTGAAGCCGTGGGTGCTGGCTGGCTGGGTGACTCGCCGCTCTAAAGCTTGCGGGAGTGATGATGATGACGTCACGCTGAAGTATTTGCACGAAGGCTGCGCTGACGTTCATGTTCGGGGTCACCAGTATAGAGGTATGAGGAACAGGGTGTAAAGTCCACTCATACTCTATAGAAAAGGGAGGATCCTCCGACCAGACGGGTGTTGTGTCTGGCGGGCAACTGCCCAATGAGTCATGTCGGGCTGTAAACTCTGCTTGCGCGATGCAGGATTTGCGTGACGTCAGTATGACGCGTTGTTCGCATGTGGCGTTGTAGATACCGCTACAGAATTGATTCTAGTCGCCCCTTCCAAAAGGTAGTTTTCGTGTGGAGAAGAATGGGCAAGAAACTCCACCAACTAAATAAACAACCACTGCAGCAGCGCTAGTTTTCAGGTAGGATCAAATAAATCTTAACTAGACAAAACTTATTTCTATTTCATGTTTCAGCAATATGAACAATATACATAAGTGATAATATACTGTGCTTTGTACAGACGCCAACACATCAAGCTACCCGAAACTGTCAAATTTTCCCAATCAACTTTGAACCTTATGCATTGGGGATAAAGTTGAACATATATTAAAGAAATTTGACAGATTGTAGTAGCTTGATGTGCTGGCGTCTGTACCTTAAAGTTCACAAGACGATTTTTATTCAGCTCAGCTCTGTACTTGACAGTTTACGTTTCTTTGGTAATATGACGACTAGACGGGTCAATAACCTTTATTATTATTATTTTTTTTTATTATATTGTTTTATTTTCTATAAGTACTCCATTTTGTAAGAAACTTGTAGTGCTCCATTTTATTTTAAACAAAGGTTTCTCCTGTTTGTGCAAGTTTCCAAGGTTGGTTTCTTTTAATTTCCCATGTGGTTTTCTTGCGCATCACCGCATCTTTCAGTTGATTCAAAACTTTGTTTTCCACTTTTGCAATTTTAAAATCTTTGCTACCTACTCAATATTTAGCTCTCACAGACAGTGTAACACTTTAGGTGAATAATAAGTATTTACATTAAAAAAAAACGTCGCTCCATGTAAAATACTGGTACTCAGCTGCATCCGTTTAGACTGGAAGCCGACCCCAACATAGTTCAGATGATGATTTAAAAAAACATTGATATACACATTGAAAATGTTGTTACCTCGAAACAAATGAAATTATATTAAATTTTTGAAGTGAAAACTTCTTTAGCGGCGTTGAACACTTTTTGTAATGGGTAAAAAATGTTAAACTCGCGTCAGGGCATCGCGTCAGGACACGTGACCGTCAGGAGAGATTTCCCCCCCCCCCCTATCCACCCCTCTTTCTACGGCGGCGCCAACCAAAGTGAACCATGTGAGACACGACAAAGATGGCCGAAGAAAATGACATTTGACGTACAAATGTTTGAAAAGTCAGTTTCGTAAACAATAGTACTTCGAGGAGCCGCAGTTGTATTTAATTTATTTTGCACTTCTGTTTAACCAATTTAGTTTATTATTATATACTTACCTACCTACAATACAAAATAGATGCGACGAAAAATATAACGAAGCACATTATAGCAACAAGAAATACTGTGGGACATTGCTGCTTTTGTGTGAAAACAATGCTTCCGTGTCGACCACGGAAGTTTACACCCTGCAGGGAGATGCTCCAGTAGGGTGTGGCTGTGAAGCTATGTTGCAAAACATGCTCCACGTCCTATCCTGCCCTATTTGTCCTACCCAAAACATGCAGTCAAAGTGACCTCTGCGCTGCCACCGACGACAACGTGGAAGTGGCAATATTTTGAGCCAACAAGATCTAAAGTAGTCGTGTCCGCGATACGAAGAAGAAAAAGAGAAGAAATTTAGCGAGTAGTTCATTAATAAAAAGCTTGTATACAAATATCAGTTTATTTTTATAATACTTGTACGCACCGGGACTTACAGCTTAGTACGGCTGTTATTCCAAATGCATACAGTGTGGCTAAGTTTGTAACAATTGAGCCTGGTATCTATGGTTACCTCACCCTACTGATTATAAACCTACAGCAACTACTTAACACCCTAGTTATCCTAACACCCTAACCTATCATACAAACCTACGGGAGACCTACGGGAACAGACAGAATTTGGGTAGGAATAGGGGTTTGTGTACGTCGTGCAATGTGTACACAGGAAATAGTTTTGTCATTGCCGGTCCCACAGACTTATAGAACTGGTGATGGCTAAAGGTGTCTTGGCCATAGTGAGAGGAATTATGGAAGATGAATCAAACTCTACTCCAGCTTGATGACTAATTTATTCATTTACTAATTACTAATTTATGTGGAACGAATGTATGTCGCTCTTGATGCTGACGCTGGCGTATGTAACTCTCGCCTGTTCACGGCTGCACAATACTCTAAACTCTAATTTGGCTTCTAAAACTTGTGCAAGCAGAACAACATTTTTAAAATGTTTGCTTTTCATTTGCCATCTGTGCCATCTCTTCTGTAGGCCGTTTCATTTTCTGCTATTCGTAGTGAAGCACCATCCTTACTAGTCCTATTGACCTAAAATACAAAACTAATGTTATAAATTCTTTCTCTTCATTATCTTATTTATACTGATTTAATTAATCAGTAGCGGCATCAAAATAACAGTCATTATTATTCTTATGGCGGGTTTTTTTTTTTGTTACAATGAGTTTTGTACAGGCAAACGAAGTTCTTCGTAAAATTGTAAATTGTATAGGCACCTAATTCGTAAATCATGCCAGGCTGCCCCTGTTTAGCGTTAGTGCTTGTGTCAGTGTTTTTATTTTCTATTATGGAGAGGTCTGCCTGACCAATTCTTCCAAAAAATCTAAGGATTAGAAGCAAAAGCAAGCATAAGTATAAGAAATTGAGAATGTTTACAAAACATAACTTACTTTGAACACATTTTAGCTGTAACAGAGGTACACACCTTATCCTCCTCCAACCAATATTCAATTCTTTGCCCTTTATTGCAACTAGTCTCCGGTCTTAATTTCATTTATTTTAAATACAAAAAAAATATTCAAAAGTTTTTTAGTTTGACACATACAATATCAAATTCATTCATTGACATATTCATATTGTTTCCATGACGACCATGACGTTGTCGCGTCAAAGCTGTTGAAACTGTAGACAATAAATTAGTTTTTCATACGTAATAATGTCTATGGACACAAATATTCGGTTCGTAGACAGATATTCTCGTATGCCGATTTAATGTGTTGGCCAATTTGTTGGATGACTTCATTATAATGGCAACATTTAGAAGTTGTAGGACATTCTAGTTATAGAACGTTTATGAAGCGTTTATGAATACAAAATTTTATCGAATGTTTTAAAGGCCTATTGAGCATTTTAACTAATGAATGGTTTAAACCTTCAATAGGCTTTTTTTATGAATAAGACCGAAAGTGTTTAAAATATGGAAATTGAACAAAGTGCATCTATTAATGAAAAAAGTGACGCAGAAATATTGAAAAAAAATGAGTAATATTAATTAAATTAATAATTGATTTATTTCAACGTTAATATTCAAGTTTTCACTTCTGCCGGCACTCCTGGAGTGCAACCCGTCTTTTTTTTTTTTGTGGAAGTTAAAGTCTATTAGTACGCTCGTTCCATTAAAATTCTCTAGACCAGTCCCCTAGGGGACTACAAAACACTCAATGTTCCACTAAGATCCATGCTAGGGATTCTCTAAGTACTAATAAATTCTATTCCTTTATAGTCCCTTCTAAATAAAAAAGCCACTTACATAATAACAACATGTGATACGATACATATAATTAAAAATCTGTCTACAGACGGGATAACAATGACGTAAATTAACTTTTCTAAAATAAGTTAGATTTTGAAAACAAAAGTACCAAAAGCTTTGAAGAATTTCGCAGGTTCGACTAGAGCAGTATCTCGGTGGCGTAGTTCGAATCGCGTTCACCTAGATAGTGAAAGACGTGGGTTCGAGTCCCATCTAAAGCGTTCGATTTTTTTCAACGTTTAACGATGATGTCGGGGCCTCTAATTCACTATCTAAGCTGTACTGTACATAAATAACAACTCATCATTATCATTTCAGCCGAAAGACGTCCACTGCTGCACATCGGCCTCCACTTCGACCGGTTCTGTGCTTCCCGGAACTAGCGGATTCCTGCGGGATTCACAAGGTCATCGGTCAACCTTGTGGGAGCCCAGAATCCTAGAACCTTTCGGCCCCATCGGTCATCTGTTCTGCAAGCAATTATGGGCCCTGCCCGTACAATAACAACTCACACTCACACAATTCTAAAATAAACATTTTATTTTATACCCTAATGGCTCTCTAACAAGTATCTGAAACAAAACAACCCCATATTGTAGTGTAAATCCAAAACTGCATGCAATAGAACTGATCATTAAATTTAATTGATCAATTCGACCATCCAATTAAGCGAACAGCAACGTTCGCCATTCCGATTTGCTGTTATGTTTTTAATTGGTAAATTATATTTAAACATAGTATTTCTGTGTGAAATTGTATCAGCTATAGATATTATTGAAATTGTATTGATTAAAAACATTTTAATGCACCATTTGTGAATACTGGTTTTCTAAGATCGGAACATCGTTGAAAGTAAAGGTGGCTGTATCATTAAAAAATAATAAAAATACATACTTTTATTTTGTATAAAAATACCTAAGTAATTTTATTTTGTACCTGAATATGATGGGGGAGACCTATAGCAGTAGGACAGTGTAGGGCAAATAAAAAAAAAACTATTGCTTGTTATTTGCTACCACTACAACATTTTCTTGATCACTGCCTATGCAAATTACGGGTATTTCCAGTAATTTGCAAAACAGTATAGGTAAAAGGAGAATGCTATCAAATATGGGGCGCCCTGTATCAAACGAAAAGTCCGCTGTCATAACTAAACCTAGTGTATTTGGAGGAGAATTTAATGCCCTTCCTGTATTGCTAACCATTATTTACATGAATCCCCGCAATTCGTATTTCTTTGGTATTTACCTACTTAATATTTTGAGGTTACGTTCGAGAAAATGACGAATTAACGATGACGATGAATGATGGGGGCATCGCTAAGGATTATCACACAATGACTAGGTACGTTATGGAAAAGCACCTGAACGTTTAATTATATGTATTTAAATAGTTCAGATGAAACCAATATTGAAAATAACGTCACTATAAAACGATTTCTTTTTTTTTATCGATCCTGTTTTCTGTAAATGCTTAAAATATATTCCAAATTAATAACTTAAATTAATACGACGCAACGCGTAACATAATCATCAATAATACGATTTGCCGTCAATCAAACTAGCCAGTCATAACATGGACCTTCTACTAAGAGGATGATTCTATTCCAAATAACTCCACAACATTTTCATTTCAAACGGATTAGTTTCCTACTCCCCGTGGCAGAGGCGCGTCTGTTATTTTCTCACAGACAGAGACGCCCTACTTCTGACGTCATCACGGGGAAAAAATCACAACCAGGTCACGCCAGACAGTCTGGAGCTACACACACATGCCTACAAAAGTACCCACGTATCTATAAACAAACTAACGTTGTAATCAAAGAAACAGTAATAATTGAATCAAGTGATAAACTTTCGCCTGTTTGAATAAATAAATCATAATATTTCAAGTAAGTAATAGTAGATTGTTGCATCGAGCGCAAAGTGAGTTATTATTGCACGAGTGTTACTCGTATGTTGGTGCCCGAGCGCATGCGAGGGCACTAAATTAACACGAGTGCATTAATTAATTACTCACTTTAGCAAGGTGCGTAATGTACTTTTCTTTCATCTGCCAATCTACCAACCGTGATAAAATATACCTACTCAAAATAAAAACTCAAGGTAATGAAAATAAAGTTTAATTCATCTTCACCTCAAACATTTACAACTTACAATTATTAAATGTGCAGTTATTGTGAAATTGCACTTTTACTTGGAACATTTTTTCTAGTATTTATTGGTTTATTTGTAAATAAATATTAATATCATCCAAATCAAACGATACAGATAGACGCCGGCTCAATTTCAAATCCATGAGAAGTAGACGAACGGGGTGATGTTGATCGGTGCAAATGAATTGATTCTTTATTCAGTCGATTTTTATTTTCAGCCAGTATCTTTTTTATCAAATGCATACATTTTATATTAAACTTAATGGGGGACATCAAACCTCTGTGGTAAATTTAAATCTAAATAAAAAATAAAAAAAACAGTGCCTTAATGAAAAACATTGCAACAATGAAAGGACAATGTCAGATGTCCATAGTAACTTTGGCTCAATATTAATTTGTCATGGACAGTGAAAATTCTTACGTTTTTTTGTGTAGTTTAATGTGAAAAGCTTTTCTGTAATATCCACTTTTACACTGAACTTCTAAAGAAGAAGTTATTCAGACATTTTAAATTGGAGGTTATTGTTGCTCTATCACACGTCTGATAGCATCTTCTTTTTCTGAACTGTTATTTAAGGCGTGAGACTTTACACGATACAATGAATGACCGCAACCAATACAAAGATTTCGATGCACAATTGATTCAGTTGGCGCATTGCTACTTGTTGGATTACTTGTTTGTTTAATAAATAACCAACAGTAATGACAAACAACACTGACATTTGGAATCTAAAACCAACAAAATACGGTTGTGTTGCAAATTAACATTTAGCTTTGTTAAAACAGTTGACATTCTATTAATAAAAATCGTACTTTACCTCAGAAAGTGAAGTCCATTGCCGTAACAATGAATGGACATCGTCAGATTCAAGTAAATGCCGTTCCATCCGGAACACATTTATACCACAATTAATACAACGTAGTTGATGGTACATTGTCACAAAATGTGTGGTATGAATATAACACAATAAGTCTATAAAGCAAACGCAGATGAATTCGAGAAGGAACCAAACGTACATAATCACATAGAAAAACACCGACAACAACAACATGTTTGAACTGGCGCGCGCGATTTTGACAGAACTGCAAGTTTTTTTTTTTTAATGGCGAACTGCTGGTTGCCATTACAAGGCGATTAAGTTATCGAATACAGATCAGGAAAATCGATTTCTTGAATTTCGTTCTAATATTCTTTAAAAAATAATAAATGTATTTTAATAAACACGACGAACGTATTATTTAGATAAAAAATAATAATAATAAAAGACATTTGTGAGGTGGTAAATAAAAACTAAAGAGTAAATCGCTTTAATTATTTAGAATAATCGATTACAGTGGCAGAATAGGTAACTACCTGACACTTTTATTTAAAAAAAAGTAAAACCTGGAATTCAAGAACATGATTAGTAAAATGATTACTTATTAAAATGATTTTCTTTTCGAACAGTTCTCGAAAAGAAATAAATATTTTTTTAGAAGTTGGAATTTTATATTTAAATTGTTGTAGGTAAAAACTTCGTGTCCGTGTGAATTTAGTTTTTAAAGTTGTGTGAGCCGAAATCTGACATTGTTCTTTCATATAACATTTCTGCACTGGTTTGGTTCTAAGCAAAAAATATGTCCTTTGTGATCGGTTTTGTAGTGATTAATGAAAACATTACTACGTATTTGAAAGAAAAGTAGTTATATACGAACACTTTTACGCGTCAAACATATTTTAAAAACTTGATGAGGTCGGCGTTTCCTATCTGACTACTCCGAGAAGAAAGGCCGAAATAAACTCAGAGGTTACAGTCTCTTTTGAAGTCCAGACATAATCTTGGCCAGATCATGTGAAGACCATGTAGATTGATGATGTCTGAAATGGTCTTTTGACGAAAGAATCCCATCCAGTCAGTGCACGCATTTCAATTCAATTCAATTCAATTTCTTTATTTCAGACATGAGTCCATAGTGTTAGTAGCAACAAGATAACTTAATAACTAGTGTTAGTAATAAGGAGACAAAAAGTATTCAATATTATATCAATTGGTATGGATCCTCACCCAGTGGCGCAGCAGAGGAGAGTCCCATCGATCTGAGAACACGCTCAGGAGACTATTGGTGGCGGAGCGTAACCGGCCGGCTAAAGAGGCCGTCCTTTTTCTTATAATGGCGTAAAAATCGTCTGTGCGCGCCTCCGCAAACATAGCAGACGCACTACAATGCCACGACAGCCCCAACAGTCATTTGTCAGTAATTATAAATTTGATGAAAAAGTAACCTCTAGTGTAAGCCAATTTGTAAATCCACCACTAATAGCATAAGCATGAACCCTAAACTTTGGGCAAATACATTACTAAGCTTTGATTGGATAAGCGATAAAGCCTCACAGATAAAATTAAATCCTTTGGTCAATATGAAAGTCTGAAGCCAGTATTAATAAACCACTCCAAACATGGCGCCTCAGCCCAGGCGCGCGTGTTTCTCACTTTCTCTAGGTACTGGATTTTGAACGCACTGCTTAGTGTCGAGACTTGAAAATCCAACAGTGTGTTTTTTTATCGCGATGGGATGTATTCTCAACACTCGGCTCAACACCTAATTTACAAAAAAAATAAAACGCCTGTCTGGGTTCGAACCTACGACCCACACCGTTACCTATACGAATACTAAAATTGGAAAATGATGGTGGAACCCAGTGCGGGCCCAGATCTGTGGAAACCGAATACGGAGTAGGCGGCAATACAAACGAAGATATAGAACCCAAAAATGTGGAAATTTTTCTCCAGAATACCCAAAGCTACCACCACACATCACACTATTATTTACCCAGCAAATATATAACGCATGATTCTGCAAAAGAAGGTCCCTATATTAATAATAATAATAATAACAATAAACATTTCTATTCTACCCAAGAAATGACGCGGGAGCCAATTTTTTCGATGAACACAGCCTTTTATTAATTATTGCGTAATTAAATCTTGTAAGCCAAGGGGCCTTTTTCTTCGTTTCCACCATTTTCTTTCCTTTATATTAAATATAAGTAATAATCACTTGATTTCCCGGCAGACTGCATTCTGTTCATTCAATATTTCTCTAAGTATGAAGGTACTTATGGTATTGTTCAAACTCTGTTCTATGTTCAATTTCTGGTCTGATGAGTAGCATGTTTTCAAACTTTAGTTTACAGTTTTCTGAAGTATTTTGATGTTAAATTACAAAACTATTCGCTAGGGTTGGTTACTGACCAGATAATCGGTTAAAGGCCACTGAACATGACACAATAGAAGTTTTATCGTTATTACGTCTGTGGGCGTTTAGTGTCTCGCAAAGTGTTAATACTAAAATTTTATCCACTAATTTTCAAGTGTGCTTAAAATATTTTTGAGCTCATTTGGACACGATACAAGAATAAATCTCGTTTTCACTTCTCATGTTCTAAAAGTTCGTCTTTATGTTGTGCGTAGCCAACATAAAGTCGCTTTTTATGCTCTAGTGCATAAAGTATTTTTTTTTTAACTTAGATAATTAGGACACACAATAAAACGTCGCAGATTAAAGTCGTTATTTTAGTTCATTTGCCTTAATTTATATCATTTCAGTGTTTTCTATCGTTAATTTAATAAAACCAGATAAAAAAAGCTGTCATTTATAATTTAAAAACGCAAAAAAACGTTTTTTTTATGAAATATTGAATATAAAAAAAAACTTTTAAAAAGTTTCGTCGGAAATAGCTTTTCGCTTCTTCAATTTTGCAACATTTTTGAACACTGAAAATACTGTTATATACTCTATACTTTTTTCATTTTCTCGCAATCGAAGTGAAAAGAAGAGTGTATAACACGGGCATAAACGAGCCATTTTACCCCTCCACTTAACTATCCACCCTCGCTGTGTAAAATGGCTTCTTTTGTGCACTAATTGTACACTCTATTATTTATACAAATGCTATTTGTATTAACATTCCAGTGACATTAATAAACCAATAGTGTACCTACTACTGCATGGCATTGTACTAACTTAATTTATGTACACCGCTCTTGATATTAGCAAATACCTCTAGTAATTATGCACTCAATTAATGAGCTACTGTGTTCAGAATTACAAGCCTCTCATATTACCTGTGAGTGATTGTGGGTTATGTGTGTATTATTACAGTTAATTGAAGATGCAAATACCTACATGTTAATATGGACTAGCTTCTGGCCGCGACATTGTCCGTGTGGAAAAAATCCAATGGCAATAGTGTAGATTTCCTTCGGACAAAGTTTTTTTGTAAACAGTACTTACAGAGATTACCTCTTACAAAAATACAAAAAAAAAACCTTATTAAGGTCATTTGGATGGAGAAAGTGGAGGCCTTTGCCCAGCAGTGGAACACAAACAGCTGATAATAAATAATGTTAGTTTAGACTGAGAAAATCATAAAGGATAAATAAAAATGATGAAAAATTACAAAATTAGATAAGAAACAACTTCTACTATCTTATTTTGTCATGACTTACTTCGATTCTAATATTGACATAAAAATACCATTGGCTTTTAATATAAAAATCAATGGTATTCAAATGCACGTAATTTTGCTAAAATGCACACAGACATAAACATATGTGTGTCTTGTGTGTATTTTAGCTAAGGAGGAGGAAGAACTGAGTCAGTAAGAGAATGAAGGACTCTGGGTTAACGAATATTATTAAACAGCGTGAGGACGATATATAATATGACGATGTCACGGTTAATAGCCGAAGTGCGGCTACACCTAGTGATAGCCGGGTACAACTGCGGCTACACCTAGTTTTAGCCGGGTACAACTAGGTGCAGACTTCGGGAGGCGAGGTAGGATGCAAGAGTGAGCGAGGGGTACCCGGAGGTTAGGTTTGGTTAAGTTACTTTAAACCCACTACACAGAAATAGGCTCCGTCGACGTTGGATGCAAGAGCGAGCGAAGGGCACCCCGAGGTTAGGTTTGGTTAAAACTAAGTGTAGCCGCACTTCGGCTATTAGCCGTAACATAAATATAGCAAGTAGTCAATATTGTTGTTAATTAAAAATAGTAAAAAATAAACGGTGATTTTATTGTTACTCGAACCCCAAACACTACTGTACAAATATTTATTTACGCTGCCAAGCACAATGCTAAACAAAATCATAATCCCATTTCTCTTTTATCCATCTTCATAAAATACCGCCATTTCATTTTTATGATCGACAGACGACAAAAGGCTAGACTTAATTTATTTTACAGTTCAATAAATCTAAAGCGAAATAGAACTCTTCTATCTTGACTGCAGCGGACGAGCGGTGGATGGTCGCATCTATTGTGTTGCTAACTCGATCACAATATAGATAGAAACAGAAGGTCTGTTACAGTCCTTTCTCAGATATTGTACCTCTGATTTTGCTTCACTGTGCAAACCACAGAGAACTTTATTCTCATTCTTATAAGGTTGCTTTTAGGTTGCTGCCACTAACAAGTCTGTCAAAATCATAGTGATCTATATTCTTGTTCCAATAAGGTCGCTGTTAAGTTGCTGCTTTCAGAGGTAAAATAACTGTGAACGGACTAGTACATAGTCAATGACTATTAATGGAAACATACGCACACATAGACACACGTGTACCTACAGTGAGTGCAAGCGCACTCACGACTGACATTTGTTTTACATAGTCTGAAATTTCCGTACGTATGGTCTGTTCCAAAACTATCTGACTATAATGTTAACAAATGGAATAGAAAATGTTCCTGTGGATGCCAATTTGTAGTGTCGCTTACAAATTGAATCGAAATCCTATAATTATAATAATTGAACAATTTGAATAAAATTCAAATGATCAATTCAATATTTGATAATTTGAATATTTAAACCCAAAATTCAAATTTGGAATCACAATGAAGATGTTTACCAATTGATAAATTGAGGTTAATTTTAATAATTTATTGTTGGAAAAGTGGTGAAGTGGTTCTAAATAATGTTACTAAGGTCTGATTTTTCAATCGACAGATAATATTTATTCGTAAAAAATAAAATAGACGTCTGACAGATTTAGTATGGAAGAACTGTGAAAATTTCAAAACTCTTTCTCGGATATAATTATCTGGCAATGAAAAAATCAGCCTTAAGTGATTAAGTAAGAATTTAACCAGTAGGCAAATTACCGTAATCACAAACACTCAAAATCTAGTCGCAATCTCACCTCAGCAATAATCAAAAACAGTAAAAAATTTTGGACAATTCAAGGTTACTTTGACAGGTTGAATTTGAGATTATAGAATACGAACAATCCTAAAATACTGGAATTGCTCCTCTGTTTTATTTATACTTTCATCAGTTACTTTTGGAATAGACATTACGCGTCTATGTGCATGCCTATTTTCGCCCGTTGTATGAAGCCAGTCTTCTGTACTTAGGTATACTGTGTCTCTATCGCCGGTCAGCGGTATTGGAGTTAATGGAAGTTTCTTTATCCCACTCGCTTCTGTTACCTGTTGCCTGCGATAGAGGTACAGTGTTGCGTAGAATTGTCATTTTGAGGTGCCGATCTAAACAATAGCAGAGATTGCTATTGATGTATACTGATGGTTGTTCTAAGAGTTGTTACAAACATGCGTGAGTATTTACGACGTGTACCAGACATAATTTGATTAGGGGGCCTGGTAACCTGACTTAGAGGTTTTGTAAAAAACTTAGTTTAGGCACCAGTCATCCATTAATTAATTATCAAATTGTGTCTGATGACTATTTATTACTATCTCCGCAATTTGTGGTAAGAAATAAATACGAGTAAATTATTATTATTACAAAAGTTTCCACACAATGGGTGCCTGAAGATGGACGGCGCCGCCGAGGTCGGCCCAGAAAGCGGTGGCGAGATGACCTGGACGCGTACCGCGAGGGCTGGTTTGAGGTGGCGCGGGAAAGGAGTTCCTGGAAGGACTTGGGGGAGGCCTTTGCCCAGCAGTGGGACAGTACAGGCTAAACAAAAAAAAAAAAATAATTCAGTGGAAAGCGGGAAGTTTATCAGTATTATTTATGCGATAGGTTTGTTACCTGCATCCCGGTGACGACACATCTGCAGGTATTCCTTGAATACGAAATACGCGCTCAGCTCCACAGCTGCTACGACTGGTTTGTGCCCACAACTCCACAGTTGTGGGCACAAACCAGTCGTATATACATTTTCCCCAAAGGGACTTACTACACCCACAAAGTGCATCCACGTTTCGCTTTCTTGCTGCTTTTTCGCAAAGCGAGCGCATTCTCACCAACCAGGCACTAATCCAGACTCTCCGAACTGCTACTGGGAAATTACTATCGCCTTTATAGTAAGACTAGCTTCTGCCCGCGACCTCGTCCACGTGAAATTTCTCCCCTCTTAGGGGTGGAATTGAGAAAAACTCTTTCTTGATGGATACCTCCTACTCTTCACAAAGAACAAACCCTTCAGATTTCATGCGTTGATATATCAGTCAGTCAGGACTTTGAATTTTATATACATAATTATATAGATGTTTTTCTTCCTGTGAATTGCAAGCATCCTGGAAAAAAAAAAAAAATAATGAATAATGAAAGCGGTACTTCTGGACACGGCTCGCATTGTCAGGAGGTTCCTCTCTCTGGAGCCCTGACCGCCGGTAGCTTGGACCCTGTTCCCGATACCGGTAGGCTACTATTTTTTATATTTTTAAATGCTTTTATATAATTTTTATATTCTAATATTTAAAAATATAATATACATAGGTATATGTAGATATTTAGTTGAATAAAGGAATGAAAACTGAAAAACATCAGTTTTTCATGATTGAAATGATACATAACATCACGCTTGTAATCCCTGAAGGGTTAGGCACAAGGTGTACCTATTAGCACACCAACATTTCGCCAGTTATGTTCAAGTCCCAAGTAACAGTGCCTATTGTCATCAACCGGGCACAAATTCAGACTTCAGACAACTTCTGAGAAATCCCTGAAGGAGAACCCCAATAATACTGTTTGTCTGTTTGTTTGTTTGTTTGTTGTCTGTCTGTTTGTCTGTTTGTTTTGTCTGTTTGTTTGTTTGTTTGTTGTCTGTCTATTTGTCTGTCTGTTTGTCTGTTTGTTTTGTCTGTTTGTTTGTTTGTTTGTCTGTCCTTCCCCTTTTTAATCCATCCAAAGGCTGTCTTTAAAAGATCGCTCTTGGCGATAAGACCACCCATTGCGTCACCCATTGTAAAGTTTCTTTATTTATGTCTGTAATTTATATGGCGTACATAATAAAGACTATTCTTTTCTATTCTATACTGCACATGACATGGGAATCGAACCCAGGACCCCTTGCTCAGCAGTAGCGCTTGCGACCACTACACCAACAAGGCAGCCACGATACATTTCTGATAAATTGATATAAGGTTCTCTAATTTAAAATTCCGAAACCTTTTAACCGCTTACGCTGTCCATTTCGCCAGGGTCGTATATTTACGACCAAATACAATGAATGCTCGTTTAATCTGCTTTTGAGGGTTCCGTACCCAAAGGGTAAAAACGGGACCCTATTACTAAGACTTCGCTGTCTGTCCGTCTGTCTGTCACCAGGCTGTATCTCAAGAACCGCGATAGCTAGACAGTTGAAATTTTCACAGATGATGTATTTCTGTTGCCGCTATAACAGCAAATACTAAAAACAGAATAAAAAATATATTTAAGGGGAGCCCCCCTTACAACAAACGTGATTTTTTTGCCGTATTTACATACGGCAAAAAAATTACCCGTTACATACGTTACGTTACCGTAACGTATGTAACGGGTTCCGTAACACCGTACAATAGTACGGCGGGACGGAACCCTTCGTGTGCGAGTCCGACTCGCACTTGGCCAGTTTTTATTTAATCTGTCAAGCTCCGCTAATGAGACACAATTGATTTTCTATTGTTTGGTCACCGATCGGTGTCCCGCGGTCCTTGACCGGTTTACGATGGTCTATCAGGTATTTTTTTTTATTTTTTTTTTTCGGGCGCTGGGGGCACGTTCGACAACTGATATGAAATCGGGCGGTTAAAAGGTTAAAGAAAAAGGGTTATTATACTCATAAATTCACACAACAAACCCAGTGTGCAGCCAACGAATTATTAATAGGTAGGCTGCTTAGAGAGGGGCTTGTGGCCAAGTAATAACAGCCGATCGGATCGATCGATCAGGTTAAGCTACGCCTACCGAGGTTGGTCCGTGGATGGGTGACCATCTTTACATGCCAAGATCCCTCCGTGCTTCAGAAAGTACATTAAGCCGTTGGTCCCGGCTGTCATTTATGAATCTTTGATAGTCGTTACGGGCCGTCAGAAGCCGGAAAGTCTGACAACCAGTCTTACCAAGGGGTATCGTATTATCCAGTAACTGGGTTGTGGAGGTTGTAAAAATACTAGTATTCAGCTGATATGACTGGAAGCCGACCCCAACATAGTTGGGAAAAGGCTCGGCAGATATGAGTTTGCTTCGATAATAATTTCGACACTGAAGCTAAAGTCAAACCCCCTTATTCATAATCCTACTTTATCTCTATTTTAGCTAAAATAGGTTTATAGAACGTTTGTCTTTATCTGTCACGTTGTCATTTCTGTGTGTAAGAAAGAGACAAACCCCATTTTAACTAAAATAGGTTTGATAAGTTTTATGAATAAGGGGGAAAGTCTCTAAGCACGAACTCCGTAATCCGTATCCGTATCAATCGTATCCGTCTCCGGTAGTCTAACAGAAGTTATGGGCGTCTCCTACTCATTATCACTTACGGACATAAGATAACTTTGGGACCCGAACTAAGAATGAATGTCAACACGATTCGACAGTTCTGTTGACCTTACTCCAGATGTGTTTGACTTTTTGCCCGTCCGAAAAAGTTAATTAATCGTGATTAGGGTTCATTCTGAAATATCTAACTATTTTGTGACGGGCCCTGTATCTTTGTTGACGGACTAATGAGTCTTTCTAAGATCCCAATATAAATTGAGTTTGCTAAAAAAAAAGAAGATATTTTTGCTGCCCATGTTATTTTTATTGCAAGTAGTTACTACGAAAGTATCAATTCAATAGTTTAAATCAAAACATTATAAGATATGACTTTGTTTTTTTTTTATTTAATACATTTATTTAAGTCAGACACAGTGATTCTTATATTTTATGTTAGTAAGGATACCTAAGATTATGTTAGCAACCAAAGACTAAAATACATGCCACAATTATAATATTATTATAACAAATAAATGAAACAAATAAAATGTAAAATAAATTCATAAGTTTAATCGCAAAACATGTTTAAATTCATTTTTATCACATCTATTCAAAAAGAGCTAGTGTATTCTTCGTAAACAGGGACTAAAATAGTTCTTTAATCCCTAGGGACTAAAAGTGATTTGAATTTGGAATGTGGATATTGTTAATACAAGTTCCAATAACTAAAGAGGTCAATCACGAACATTGTATGAACAAGTAGCAGGCTGTATAAAAAAGTAAAAAGCGCGCGAGAAAAAAAAAAATAATACGATGCACTTCCATAATTGTTCAAATATAAACATTAGCCTCTGATTATTACTATTTATTGCTCCTAATTGTATGTAAATAATTAAACGCACAATTTTTATTCATAAGTTGTACGTACTTATTTTTTCATAGAGGGTGATAAAAATAGTGTGTTGCTCGGGAGCAACACTATTTTAAGCTCGAGTGACATACATTGAATCCCTCGCTGCTGCGCTCTGATTTCAAAGAAAAACTCGAGATCTTGCCTTCAAAATAGTTGTTTGCTCCCTTGGCGAACAATCTACTATTAAATCTTTAAAAAAACATTTACAACTTTAAATTAATATCAATTAGCGTGAGTTTGTGAGAGAACGCTTTATTTACGACCTCTTTTGTATTTAACAGCGGAATAGAATGACCTCTAATTTTGCTGTTTAAAATTTATTTTAACAAAACCTAAGTGTAAGTAACCTTTGCTTGTAAATAATGTAACATCCATATTTTATGACATCCAAATGGGTTTAATGGATAATACAAAAGGGATGATATAGCAGAAGATCATTTTAGCATTTTAATAGCTTTTTGTTTAATTTATGTAACCGCTAGCTGTTGCCCAGAAGTTCGTAGACGTTTGTTTTTTTATACTAGCTAGCTTCTACCCGCAACTTCGTTCGCGTGAAATTTCTTTTCCCCCGACCCACCCCGTCGCATCTCATCGCGCTGTCTGCGCTGTTATATCGTTTTCCCTTAACGTTTTTTCTGATTTTTTTTCGTTTTACTTGGCTCCTAAATTTAAATTTTTGGTCGGTTATCAAAAAAATCTGTTGTTTCATAGAAAAGTGCAAGACCTACGCGGTGAAAATGTATCTATGGAAAAGCTTTTTTTTTAATACCGGCTATATTTTTCAACGCAGGGTTATTAAGAATAATTTACTGGATCCATGGTAACAGGTTGCTCGTCGATGTCTCTGCCACCCTGTACACCAATTAATTATTTATAAAAAAAAAACCGCTCAAGTACGAGTCGGACCCGCACACCGAGGGTTCCGTACTTTGTAGGTATGTAACTACAAAACGGTTTTCGGATTTTTCCCTTAACTTGTGCTACATGACATTGCTTCTTGCCAAATTTCATGATTCTAGGTGAACGGGAAGTATCCTATAGGTCGCCTGCGAATGTCAAAATATGCGGCATAAATGGAACATAAACGCCCGTATCTTTTGATTGCGTTGATTTAGAAGTTTGATTTTTACATTGCTTCAAGGGATTGCAGCCTTGAGTATTTGATATTATTTTCAACGTGATAACTCCTCGCGTTCCTGAGAAAAAGGGTTGTGACAGACGGACAGACAGACGAACAATGAAGTAATCTTATATGGGTTCCGTTTTTCTTTTTGAGGTACGGGACCCTAAAAGACTATTATTGATTTCGACTTCCAAAGCTGTTTCACAGTAATTCGACTATTCTTTTCGATGGTGTCCCTACCTTTTTACATTTTTCTATTTAATAATATTACTCTATGTTCTTTTTGTTTATAGTTATTATCCCAAACAGTTACCTGTGCCCAACCCTTCACGAAAACATGGCGTGATGTTCGCTTAATATGTTATAAAGTGCCTTTTCATACGTCCGATACCCGGCGGCGAAGTGTATAGCCATGTACGTTAGCTTTCACACGTATGTACCAGCGTAGTCTGCCTTGCAAGTTTACCGGATAGTCGGCACCAGCTACCCGGTTGCCGGGACGTGTGAAAAGACACTAAGACTCAATTTACCCCGCCGCGGAACGGAATAAAATGGACTTCAGTTTGCTATTACGAAAACTCGATTCCAATCACACTAATATTATAAAGGCGAAAGTTTGTGTGTGTTTGTTACTTCTTCACGCTCAAATGGCTTGGCTAATTTTGATAAAATTTTGTATGGAGATAGCTGACACCCTGGATTAACATATAGGCTACTTTTTATCCCGATATTCCCACGGGATCGACAATTATGCGGGTGAAACCGCGGGGTGCAGCTAGTTGTAAATAATGATGTCAATTGTCTAACGTACAAACTAGATACGAGCTGGTTGCTGCGGGAATTCCCGAGAATGCGCGATAATTCTCCAGGAGATGCGCGATGATCTGTGCGTATGGGTGTATCTGATTTGTGCGTTACAGTACTGACATAAAGTTCATAATGCTTTGTACAAAACAAAAAAAGTCGCTTCCATTCCGTTCCGCGGCGGTGTCAAAGTCAAAGTCAAAGCATTTATTTCAAATAGGCACACAAAAGGCACTTTTGAACGTCAAAAATTATCTTAAAATAGAATTGATTCTAGGCGCCCATATAAGTCTCCAAAAGGTAGTTTTCGTATGGAGAAGAATGGGCACGAAACTCCACCGTTACTCTTTTAAAATGTTTTAGGTACAATATTTTGCATGGGTACATTAATTATATAATAACATGCGAGGACGATGTAAATTGAGCCTTATAGTTAAGGAAGGTGATTGTATGGTGAAATTTTATTGCGAACATAGATAAACCACAAAATTGCAGTACAAAAAGATAAAGGATCTCTTTTGGATGCGATACTACGTGATTTTGTTTTATGATGCTATAAAATCAGCAGCGCACGGGATACAGTTGGACCGTCGTAAAATCGGAATGGTGCTTTATTTCCTTTTCCTTCATCGTTGTATGTGGTTTATGGAGTAATCGCATCGTCGGTTAGAAAGATAGGGACAATGGTACCTACTGGTAAAATGTATGTCATCATGTAGGTACATGTCGCCGCTAACTAGCTTAATTAGTCATACAATTAATTGCCTAGCCTTTCAACTAAACGGCGCCGTTCAACTAGAGGCCTGAATGATATTCAGCCAATGCGGCTAATACCAATTTAATGAACTGGCTGGTTGATGCTTAGGCCATTTTATACAGGGATATTTTTTATCACCATCCAAATTTTTACAGGGTTTACAACTTTCATTATGGGACCAACTGAAATCACGAAAAAAAAATCAGCTGTTTCATACATTTTGGTCAAGTAGGTATTGAACTTTTGTATCAAACAGCTGATTTTTTTTCGTGATTTCAGAGTTGGTCCTATAGTGAAAGTTGTTCATATTCATGGGTAGAACACCCTGTAAAAATTTGGATGGTGATAAAAAAATCTTCCTGTATAATAGGGTGAAAATGTAAGAAAAAAACCGGCCAAGTGCGAGTCGGACTCGCCCATGAAGGGTTCCGTAGCAGCAAGTAACATAATATAAAAGTTCTTGTAGTTCGTTGTAACTTTGTGAAAGGTAAATTGCGGTTTTCGATTTATGACGTATTAAAAAAAAAACTACTTACTAGATTTCGTTCAAACCAATTTTCGGTGGAAGTTTACATGGTAATGTACTTTATATATATTTTTTTTAATTTTATCATTCTCTTATTTTAGAAGTTAGAGGGGGGGGGACACACATTTTACTACTTTGGAAGTGTCTCTCGCGCAAACTATTCAGTTCAGAAAAAAATGATATTAGAAACCTCAATATCATTTTTGAAGACCTATCCATAGATACCCCACACGTACAGGTTTGATGAAAAAAATTTTTTGTAGTTTCAGTTGTAAGTATGGGGAACCCCAAAATTTATTGTTTTTTTTTCTATTTTTGTGTGAAAATCTTACTGCGGTTCACAGAATACATCTACTTACCAAGTTTCAACAGTATAGTTCTTATAGTTTCGGAAAAAAGTGGCTGTGACATACGGACGGACGGACAGACAGACAGACAGACATGACGAATCCATAAGGGTTCCATTTTTTGCCATTTGGCTACGGAACCCTAAAAAGGAACGAAATTATTTTAACAACTGTTATTTAAACACTAAGCTAGTTGGCGGGATTTGTATAAGGCTGACAGGAACATCGACACGCAACCTGCAACCATGAACGCAGCAAATGATTCTAAAACCATAGCGTAGAAATTTTTCATCAGTTATTAAAAAATAAATTGCTGTTCCATACATTTTTTACTCGTTGGTATTGCACTTTTCTATGAAACAGAAAACACAGTGTTTCCCGAAATACAAAAATATGGCTTTATTATAAGGTCATTAAGAACAGAAAGAAAATACGTTTATTTGCGATTTTATTCAGATGATAAATGCGCTAAAAGGCAGAAAGAGGTTGCATTTTATAATCCATACTTCCATACTAATATTATAAATTCGAAAGTCCGTCCGTAAAGTCTGTCCGTCTGTATGTTACCTTTTCACGCCTAAACCACCGAACCAATTTAGATGAAATTTGGTATAGAGATAGTTTGAGTCCTGGGGAAGGACATACAATAGTTTTTATCCCGATATTCTCACGGAATCGACACTTATGCGGGTAAAACCGCGAGGCGCAGTTAGTATTATTATAAGAATAAGGATTTTACTTGTTGTTACGATATCTCAGCAGAATAATATGTATGAATAAGAATAACATAATATCATATTCTCAAAAATTCTTCTATTTTAACATATTAAACTTCTAACTTTGTTCAAGAAAACAATGTTAATGTATGAAAATCCACAAAACAACAAGAAAATGTTCCAGAAGGAAATGCAACTGTTTCTCTGCTTGAGAACGCTAATATAATACCCACATTCGGATAATCTTTACGAGTCGAGTGAGATATCTTTTCATGCATGCTATACTGTCACATTAATAAAGACTGGTACACGCTGGACTGTACCAAACGCGAGCAAAACGTGCGGCTAATGAATGAACGTTCACGTTGTCAGTCAGTTTAGCCCCTCATCTGTTAGACAGAATTATTAAATTCGGTAACAATAGAAAAAGTAATTTTGTCTCGTTAGCGACAGTGGAGCTCATAAAAGATCGTGAGGCAAAATTGTTATTAGCAAGTTTGACAAATGGACTGATAAATCGCTAGAAATGCTGCAGCCTGGTTTTGAAATTACAATAACGTGAGACGAGAAAGGGTAGCTTATTGCTTATTAACCAGGCGCCAGAAGGCTACTTTTCTTAAATTACGTCAAGATCTTCGAGAATTTCTCATGTTGAGAATATTAATTAATGCTTTACTAAAAAAACATCCATATTTTACACAAGAAATACTCCTATTTGACGCAAGGCCGCTGCAGAAGGTCTAATTTCTAAGCCCGTCAACGAAGATACGAGCCCGTTCGAAAGTAGTTGATGTGTCAAAACAATTGTCATATTCAGCTTTTCAGACGTCCAAAATCACATCGACGTAGGGACTAGGTACTAGTAGGGACAAGGAAGAATGAAGGGCAGCAATTATGTTGTCATTCATTCTTAGTACGGAAACCGAAATAAGCTTATGTCCGTAAGTGATACGGATTAGGAATCATCTATAACAAGACTGAAACCACGGACTTCCCACCTAGTGAGTAGACCCTATCTGGCGTGAATCAAACCTAACATTGCAAGGACATCTCGAAGTCACACGTCAAATGTTGACACATTTTCCATGAATTAGGTACAGGAGTTTTTCTTTAATTATTTACCGATACACTTCCATGTTTCGCACCAGAAACACCGACACTCGATGCGGCTCCGCTACAGTCTAGCGTGAATCAACCCTAACATTGCGCGGACATCTCGAAGTCCTGACGTCACACGCCAGACGCCACATGTATAAAGGTATTTGCATCTACTTTTGTTCGTGTGTTCATTCAGGACTGGCGTTAAGCGTAATAATAATATGCATGCATAAGGCTGCCACATACTTGTCTTGCTGTTACGAATTTTCCACTGCATTTATAACTCGTGAGCGGATCCTGAAAATAATGCTTTGTTTTGTATAAGATCCCTGAGTTCACAGTCAGATCTCAGTGTCAATCTGTCAAAAATACCTCTAATTTCCCTACATTTTGACAAGTTTTTGACATTTGTTTGTCGCTAAGGTGAGACAGTAGACAGATTTTGAACGTTTTAAATTACGAGAATTGACTTTCTGTTGTTTCTGTAACTCCCTGTACCTATGCGCAGCGTTGAAGACAAGTAAATAGGATGAGGTAGTTTTACTTGTATATTTGTTATCTACACTTGGGAGCAAATAAATCGAGCCACTTGCTTTTTTTTGCACGTATAATGGTTATTATTTTTGGTATTATGGAACGTATCAAATCGAAACATATATCGCCTAAGAGCTTATTTAATAATCTTTACAATGAGGGTAAATTATTGAATGATAACCTTATTTAGTGATAAATTATTGGCTCTGAAAGAAAAACGGTAATTTTGATAGAAAATTGTAGGGTTAAAACAGTCCAGAAAATCTATCGAAATCAGGGCAAGGGGGGGTAATACAAGATATTAAGAATAAGTTTATACCATAATTTTGTTTTTAATTGTTTTTTTATGGACTGACAATTTTCTATCAAAATTACCGTTTTTCTTTCAGAGCCAATAATTTATCATTAAATAAGGTTATCATTCAATAATTTACCCTCATTGTAAAGGTTATTAAATAAGCTTTCAGGCGATATATGTTTTGAATTGATACCTTCCATAATACCAAAAATAATAACCATTATACGTGAAAAAAAGGAAGTGGCTCGATTTATTTGCTCCCAAGTGTATATTAAATGTCTATTACTTTTCATATTTTTTTTTTATGTCTATTATTTAATGGTTATTAAAACATAATTGGCGAAATAAGGGTGTACTATTAGGCGTGATGTTATGTTTGTGTTATGAGCAGTGGTGGCCAAGTGGTAACGGCCGCGACTTACGAGTTGTAGGTCGTAGGTTTCAACCCAGACAGGCGCTTTACTTTGTGTAAATTATTTCATCACCACTGCTCTCAAAACGGTGAAGGTAAACATCGTGAGGAAACCGGCATGTCCTAGAACCGAAAATTCAAAGACATGTGACATCTGCCAACCTGCACTGGGCCCGTGTGGTGGATTACGGCCCACTCTCTCTCACTGAGAGGAGGCCTATGTCCCAGCAGTGGGAACATTATAGGCTGATTATGTATGTATGTTATGTTTGTTGCAAGTTTACTGATAATAAATGTCATTGATGGTTATGTCAGATAAAGATGATTATGTGACCAATAAGCAAGCTGCATTTGTGTGGCCAAGCAAGATTAGGTAGGTATAGGCAGGTCAGTAAACGACTTTATTTTCCTAGCTCGCTGTCAATAAGACTGTTAGAAATAGACACAGTTTCCAAATCTGTAATATGAAAGATTATATTCGTTAAATAACTATAAACCGAAAATAAAACTGCAGTATGAATAAACACCCCAAAAAACGTATGTTTTCTATTATTTGAAATACTCAAACTGACATAAAACTTCATAACCTTACGATAAAAATTTCCTTTAACGCGACATCGTTCAGAAATCAGTTTGAAACTTCGAACAAAATTCGTAACTGCCACCAAAGAATAAGTACCTACATACTTTAGCGGTGATATAAACAAAGTTATCTGAGGGGTTGCCAGCGACAATAATAATGACTTTATTTGCCTACTCCCCCATTATTATCTCGTGTTACGCTAACCCACTTTCATGGCCTATATTTTTGAGTATGTTGTGACGTAAGCGGGAGTAAAAAAGACTTTGGTATTGTTTTCGAGTTTGGCCTTCGATATTTTCGTGTGTAAAAGATCCAAATAAATACTTTGGACTTCAGTTTTTGTCATGTAAATAATAGTATTTTAGAACTGTTTGAGGCATATCCAGGTCAGCAGGTCCAGGATCGCGACATATCATCTCGTCGGACTAAGGCCGCTTTCACATTAGGTCGTTAGCAGCGCGGCAGAAGCAGATGCCTTCACATTATAAGAACAGCCGCGCGTTAGCGGCGCTACCGCGCTGCATTTAGATCAGTGTGGCGCACAATTCATTTCAAAAATGGATTCCGATGGGGAAACATTGTTGCTCCTGCTTTTGATAGTGTTTCAGCTCATCACCGACTGAGCGCACGCAGCGGCTGCCGTGCTTCTGTTTATAATATTAAATTCTGACTGGGTGACCGACGGTCGCGCGTCTGTCACGCGACTGTCGCGCTGCTAAAGTTGCCTAAATGTGAAAACGGTCTTAGGCCGCGGGCGCACCTAAGGCGACTGCGACGCGGCGGCGATTTCGTGAAAACAAACTCATATAGACATAAATGTCGGCGGTATGGTTTTTGTTCATATCGTCGCCGCCGCGTCGCTGTCGCCGTACCAGTGCGGCCCCAGGAGCAGTTGAAACTTGTAAAGTTACCACATTTAAAAACAAGAGGCCAACTCGGTTTATGGAATTGCGATGTTCTTTTTAGGGTTCCGTAGCCAAATGGCAAAAACGGAACCCTTATGGATTCGTCATGTCTGTCTGTCTGTCTGTCTGTCCGTCCGTCCGTATGTCACAGCCACTTTTTTCCGAAACTGTAAGAACTATACTGTTGAAACTTGGTAAGTAGATGTATTCTGTGAACTGCAGTAAGATTTTCACACAAAAATAGAAGAAAAACAATAAATTTTGGGGTTCCCCATACTTACAACTGAAACTCCAAAAATTTTTTTTCATCAAACCTGTACGTGTGGGGTATCTATGGATAGGTCTTCAAAAATGATATTGAGGTTTCTAATATCATTTTTTTCTGAACGGAATAGTTTGCGCGAGAGACACTTCCAAAGTGGTAAACTGTGTGTCTCCCCCCTCTAACTTCTAAAATATGAGAATGATAAAATTAAAAAAATATATATAATGTACATTACCATGTAAACTTCCACCGAAAATTGGTTTGAACGAGATCTAGTAAGTAGTTTTTTTTAATACGTCATAAATCGAAAACCGCAATTTACCTTTCACAAAGTTACAACGAACTACAAGAACTTTTATATTATGTTACTTGCTGCTACGGAACCCTTCATGGGCGAGTCCGACTCGCACTTGGCCGCTTTTTTTTCTTTTGTAGTGTCATAACTGTCATAAGTCTGCGTTTCAAGCACAATGTGACTGTGATGTCATTGTACATGGATCTCAGCCATAATTAATAACAGTGGTGATAGACTATTATTGTTCAACACAAGCACTGTATGTAAGTACAATGTAGTACCCAGCCACATGGTTCCCGTTTTTTGGGTTGTAGCGTGTCTGAACAAACCCTTATCCAAGAAAATAATTGCAATGTTTTAATGATAACGATGTTCAATTAATTTCTACTCTAATCGCGTTAATTCATTCACAAATATACAATTTGCAAAATCCGGCGCTAATATTTTATTAATCCCGTCTAGACATGGGTGAATTTAATTCAAATGAGCATTTGAATGAATAGCTGCAGAATTATCGTTCCAATTAATTAAAGCTCATATTGCTTAATGCTAGGCATGCGCTAATTAATTTAAAAAAGGTTTAGGGTGAATTATAGACGCCAATTACCACGAAAGTTGAACATGCACACACTTTAAAAGTGTGTGTATGTTCAATAATAGATAGTTTATTTGATCCACTGCTTATCAAAAGCTATGATGAAAGAGAGTTAATACTAGAAACTAATATATCATTATAAATGAACTTGTGTAAATCACGCCAATATTAATTAAATTAACGTTAATTCGTACACTGCCGAACCAGATGCATTAGCCATCGAATTCGCACTGAATTCCAATATGTTAAACATGTTTGTTTGGAATTTGTATTTACATAAAATTTCCATCAGTAGCATAGCTATTTATTAATTTGGTGATTATGTGGTTGGTATGAATGGAACACGAGTTCGAATTGAACGAATAAATGTAGTACTAATTTTCTAAAACCTTAAATCAAAAACGCAATTTGAAGCTCGAAAGTCTGATAACCAGTCATACCAAAGGGTATCGTATTACCCAATAACTGGATTATGGAGGTCAGATAAGCAGTCTTTTTATGTACCTTACTGGTATGGTTAGACTAGATGCCGATCCCAACATAGTTGGAAAGAGGCTAGGTAGTTAGAAAAACGTGATTGGACTTGAAAGAGATTCTCATCATGAACTCAGTCTATCGACATAGGTATAGCCGACAATTCCCAGTAAACTGAAACTTCATTAAGGTTGAAACTGTCACATAGACAAATAGTCCTTGTTGTTTTATGACGTGTAAGTGTTTTTCAACCTTAGAATGTCAAAGCATTTACAAATTCAACTATATTACTATGGATTTCTGAAGTTGCATGAAAGAGGTCATAATCATAATGAACTTGTAATTTTATTTTATTGCGAATTTGGAAAGCTCTTGACCTGGATCTCGCCTGATGGAAAGCAATGGATGAGTTCTACGATAGAACGAGCATGCCCAGAAGATGCCTGTTCACTTTTTCTGTAGAAGCTGACGGATTATATGAGGGAGCTGGAACACAGACGCTGGCCTTAACCTATCCATACTAATCCATACTAATATTATAAATTCGAAAGTAACTCTGTTTGTCTGTCAGTATGTTACCTTTTCACGCCTAAGCCGCTGGACCGATTTTTTATAGAGAAAATTGATCGAAATTTGGTATAGAGATAGCTTGAGTCCCGGGAAAGGACATAGAGTACTTTTTATTCTGATATTCTCACGGGATCGAGACTTATGCAGGTGAAACCGCGGGGCGCACCTAATAAATAGGGTAACAATCTCATCTAGTACCAAACTATATATGTAAAATTGAAAGTCATGACTGACTGGTAGGTGTCCGCTAAGAACGGGTTTTTCGAAATTCCACCCCTTCTTCTTTTTTTTTTGAGGGTGGGAAATCATCAAATGACTCCTCCCGCTCTGGGTGGAGCGGAAGGGAGTGTCAAACTCTTACTGACTAAAACCCACCCGTGTTCCTTCCTTAGCCCTTTAAAAAACGCCACCCCTAATAGGGTGCATGGGGGAAAGGGTGAAATTTCATGCGGACGAAGTCGCGGGCAGAAGCTAGTCCTAGTATCATCGTGTTAATTTTAAGGGCCCCTGATTGGCCATAACGATTAACAAAAAACTTTTTAACAAAAAAATTGAACCTCCGAAAAAACTGAAAAGCAAAAAATAAAAACCTTTTTTATTTTACCTTAATAAATAAGTTCTTAAACTAATGCAAGTATACCTAAGAAATTTTGAGTCGGCGCCAAACAGTTGCGAGTGGTCGTGCGGAGAGCGCACTTTTTGTTTGGAATGTTAATATTTAGCGCTGGAGATTTCACGTTGCATTATTAATTTGATTTGGCTATTTCTATAAGGTAATTTAGTGATCTTTGTTCATTGATTGTTTGGCGCCGACTCAAAATTTTTTAGGTATACTTGCATTAGTTTAAGAACTTATTTATTAAGGTAAAATAAAAAAGGTTTTTATTTTTTGCTTTTCAGTTTTTTCGGAGGTTCAATTTTTTTGTTAAAAAGTTTTTATTTTATAATTTTTTGAGGCTATAATTTACTTATTACTGCATGCTTAATTTTTGATTACTTTTCAAATGGCTACCTACCTTACTTTAGATATTAACTGTTATATAATCCTACTTTAACTATTATTTTTTGTATAGTAAAATACTTAAAAAAACAGGCTTTATATACCAACATAGATAGGCCTTTAATTTTAATTGTAATACACAGCTCAGCATTAAAATCTGTGAATGAACAACAAATCACCCCTATTTTCCCACCCTTAGGGTAGGAATTTTTTTTCCAAATTTACATTGGACCAACTTCGAGGTATGTTCTATCCATTAAAAAAAGAATTATCAAAATCGGACTAATCTGTAAATAGTTATGCGTGGTCATACATTACAATCAGTGAGTGAACTATCAATCATCCCCTGTTTTCCTACCCTTAGGGTTGGAATTTTTTTTCCAAATTTATATGGGACCACCTTCGGGGTATATCCTTTCTAATCAAAAAAGAATTATCAAAATCGGACTGCTCTGTAAAAAGTTATGCGTGATCATACATAAAAAAAAAAAAAAAAAAAAAAAAAAAAAAATATACGCGTCGAATTGATAACCTCCTCCGTTTTTTCGTCGGTTAAAAATGAACTGAGTGAGTTGCTAATCGCCATCGAGTGCGAAGGAATCATTTGTTACCCCTGCCTTTATGTTTTTTTTTAAGGTAATAAGCGTCACGGTTAGAGTCCTCTAATGCCTTTAAGGGACATGTAGGATCCGAACCAGATGAAGTATCAACTCTTCACATGCGCTGACACTTCCAAATTGATTTTGATGTGACTAAGTTCTACCAACAATTCTGTCTTATCTGTAATTATAATCTCTATCCTGTGGAAGTTTCGAAAAATATCATTACTTGTCTACGTTAAATTTTTCATAGAGGTTATAAAGGTAGCCTCTATGAAAAATTTCCCTGGTAGGTCCAAAGGTTTTGCTGGGCGTTTGTGAATCATTCAGTGAGTGATTCAGGACTGCTCTTTGATAATGTATGGCATTGAAGAAAGAATGGTGGACATGAAGAAAAATAATTTTATACATGACTAGCTTCTGCCCGCGACTTCGTCCGTCCCATCCCGTCGCAACGCATCGCCTGTCTGCGCTATTACTTCGTTTTTGCTTAGCATTATTTTTTTTTGCTCGGCTCTTAAGGGTCCTTTGGGGCGTGAAGTTAAATAGCCCTATAGCCTTCCTCATGAATTGGGCTATCAAATGCCATGGTAGTTCCGGATATTAACGCGTTTAAACAAACGAACAAACTTTTCAGCATTATTATTAGTATTTTTTTAAGCTATTGCATAGCTTTTATCACGGGCTTTGAGCGCGGCGACCGAATCAAGAAATTCCGTAACGAAAATAAACCTTACACCCCCCACTCCGACCGGCACAGCGGTGCGGCGTTGAAAGCCGAGCATCGTCTAACGTCGTTTCAGTTCGGCAGACTTCGGCACGGTGTTTGTGTGCGTGCGACTAGACGTATGCGTGTAGACTGTACGAAGCTCGCACGGATCGAGATGAGCTGCTTACTGGAACTTGAATTAATATCAAAGAAAAAAAAGATATTGCATAAATATTATAATAGCAAAAGTTGATAATTTTTTTTTTTTTTTCTAAATGGACCCACTTTTGACCCCGATCACGCCTGATGGAAAGTGATAGATGAGGTCTATGATGGTACGAGCGTGCCCAGAAGATGCCTGTTCTTCTTGATTTGAAGGATAGTATAGATTGAATAACATAAATTATACTGGAAATACACAAGCTAATGAATAACTGAAAGAGTTCCTGGAAGGATTTGGGGGAGGCCTTTGCCCAGCAGTGGGAGAGCATAGGCTAACAAAAAAAAAGACGGGTTGCACTCCGGGAGTGCCGGCAGAAGTGAAAACTTGAATATTAACGTTGTGTATTTTTGATATTTTTCATTAATAGATGCACTTTGTTCAATTTCCATATCTTAAACACTTTATATACACGAATTTTACGAATACACAGCAGTGTGACAACTACACAGACGGTCGAGCCATCAGCTGTCACCATCCATGGATGCGGGTGAAAGGCTGTAACATAAACACACACGAACATTCGCGCAAGCGCCCTGCGCCGCCTAAACGAAACAGCAGGCATCGTACATTTTCGCCGCGCCGTAGAAAGAGAGGGGGATACTTCCTCTCCTACGCCGCCCAAGCTGTCTACTCTCCATCCGTCTTACGAATTTTCGATCAGGTCACGTGTCCTGACGCGAGTTTAACATTTTTTACCCATTACAAAAAAAGTGTACAACGCCGCGAAAGAAGTTTTCACTTCAAAAAAGTGATACTCTTGTTGTTGTATAATACCACTTTCTTGCTTTAAAATGTTGCTTCTCATAAATCCACTAAGACATCAAGACTCTCGCTATAGCAGTCACTAGAAAAATTTGAAAACCAAAAGGCCTTTTCTCAGATTCCAAGGCCAACAAGTTGGCACCAAGAAAGCCCCTTCAAATTGATTCCAAGATGGCGTGTTTCCCTATTATTATGCAAAGGAAAATGCAAAGAATTGGAAGCGTGACCTTTAGGAGTTCGTTAAAATGTAATCATGCTGCCCACCCGCCGGTTATACGATTACCTGCCACTTGTTATTTTTAAAGCGAGAAAATGATGAATTGCTGTACCTTAATCTTTTGTTTAGTTACCTACCTACTATCCCCTTTGATAATAAACGTGTTACACACTGATTTCTCTCTTCAAGTCGTCAGTAATTTAACTTTCGAAAAAATAAGACAAAGCGTTGTGTAACTATACAGACGCTATACAACGTTTATTAGTAAGGGCTCTATAAGTGGCGATGCAGGCAGCTAGATGGATGACCTTAAGAAGGCTGGAAGATGGCTGGGTCGGACTGGATGCGGAAGGCGGAGGACAAGGTGTTGTAATGCAGCCTGGGAGAGGCCTATGTCCAGCAATGGACTGCAATAGGCTGAGTTGATTTAGTCGCGCTACTTAAATGTATACACGAGCGCGCGTCGGTGGTAATACTTTGACCTAGAGCTTATAGAGGTATGAGGAACAGGGTGTAAAGTTCACTCATACTCTATAGAAAAGGGAGGATCCTCCTGCCAGACGGGGGTTGTGTCTGGCGGGCAACTGCCCGATGATTCATGTTGGGCCGTTGTATCTATGTTAGTTGCGCGGTAAACTTTGCTTGCGAGATGCAGGATTTTGCGTGACGTCAGTATGACGCGTTGTTCGCATGTGGTGTTGTAGATACCGCTACAAGCTGGTCTAATGTAGTACGGAGTTTCAATTGCTAGCTTAGACTGGTTTTCTTACCGCTGGCTCGCGGTCTACTATCCGCCACATTAATTTTGCTGACTAGACAATATTTATAGCACGGTTAATCAAATCAAATCAATTTATTCGTAAATGTAGGTTTCATTACAATAGGATGTTATGATAAGATGGTCAGTTTGCTACATTTTACTCGAGAGTATACAAATAATAATAAAGTTAGTGGTGTCGAAACCACAGACACACATTTAAGGTAAGAGGTAAGAGATTGCTTCCTAAGAGTTAGTGCCAATACAAGACATTTAAGAGAGTCAACAAAATACCCAATTCGGATTATTGTTGAAGATTTTCTGTTTCCTTTCAAAATATTGATACTATCGTCTCTTCAGAAAATATAACTGAAATGATAGCCCGCGGAGATTAGAACAAACAAATCTCTTGAGTACCGACATCAGAAAGTTTGGGTAAAATATAACTGGATATTGGATATAAGATCTGATCTGTCTGTCTGTGATCTTAGCGATAAGACCGCCCATTGTGTCACCCATTGTAAAGTTTCTATATTTATGTCTGTAATTTATATGGTGTACATAATAAAGAGTATTCTATTCTATTCAGCAAAAGAATAGAAGGCAACCCTGAATTTCATAAACCACACATTATCAGTTGTAGCAACTCCTATTTGCTCTTGTACTAGTTATGTGGAACTAAGTTAAAGTGTGGATAATAAAGGGACGCGCGGGTTTTCGCGGTAATTTTCGCAACTTTTGGTTCCAGTAGGCAGTAGGTAGTTTGGTAGGCAATGGCTTGACGGACTACTGTAATTTTTCTGGTGAACTATAGTGAGAAAAGTTTACGGGCACTACCGCCAAATATTGTACCTATGTCCAGTGGATGTGGTGAGCAGGACCTGCTGTAGTACCCAAGAAAATATTGCTCATATACTCTTAAGAGGACTTAAATTATATAACAGACCCGAGATACAACATACAGGACCATTCTAACCCGCTAACAAGATGATTGCTCCCATGTTTTTCCACGTACGTCATCTCCGCCCCAGTCGTCGTGCCGATAATTCCCTCCATTGATTCGTGAGATTAATGAGAAATATTTTATTAGGTAGATACACATACACCTCAGTTACTTATAACTTAGTTTTATGAACTGTGTTACGTGCGAATAGGTGAACATAATAAGAACGTGTTTTATTCTACAAACTATGTATGGGATAGTTTCTGGTATAACATTGGTAATTTAACATATTCCCTGTGGAGTAAAAAGAATCATTGATCAAGATATTAGTGGCGATATGTTGACTTCGGGCTCCTCAATCAATCAATTAAAACGGAACTATTTTTGCTTTTGTACAAAAATACTGGCCACTCTTAACCGCCGCCCGTTTCGATCGGTGGACGTCTGCGACGGACAACCGCATGAGATGTGGAGCGGGTGCGTCTTCAACGAACGGCCAGCGCACGTAGAGGTGCTCTTCGATTTTCCAGAAAAAGACCCGCATGCGGGTTCTCCTTCACGGTCGTCCGCGTAATGGCTCGCTTTATAAAAGGCCGCGCTGCGACTGACCAGGCCTACAGGCCATGGGAAGCGTCGCATCTGATGGGGCCTGCGGTGGCCCGACGCCACCCGTCCGATCTATCGGGAGTCGGTTAGTTCAAAAGCGCGGTGCGGGCGCACCTGTCACGGAGCTCAGAATAGCGAATCACTCTTCGCCGATGGTACGGTTCGCCGAAATCACTTGACGGTTGGTTCCAGCGGTTGGTGCCTGTGTCCCAGCAGTGGGAACATTATAGGCTGATTATGCTATATATGCATGTTTGTACATTATTTATAATTGAACTGGCAGCCCTCAAATCCCGACCCTAAACCCCCAAAACCAACATCAACATACTCGAAATTACTACTCATCATAACAAACCAAGATGGTTGCACATCAACCGCCAACTATTTTAATATAACAGTCGGCACTCCTGAAAGCCAACATTTCGATTACAGTTTAAGCTTTGTAACTTGTTACTGAATTTAACAAGTTTCCTCCAGGGGTTCGTATTTGGATAAGGTTTCATAACTTAGTTTCTAATAAGTGTTTGCAAATGGTAGTTTAATAAACGGGACGGTGTAAAGTTTACTCATCCTCCATAGAAAAGGGATGATCTTCCGACCAGACGGGTGTCGTGTCTGGCGGGCAACTGCCCAATGATTCATGTCGGGTCGCTGTATATATGCTAGTTGCCCGAACGTCTGACAACCAGTCTTGCCAAGGGGTATCATATTACCCAGTAACTGGGTTGTGGAGGTCAGATAGGCTGACGCTCTATGTAAAATACTGGTATTCAGCTGCATCCGGTAAGACTGGAAGCCGACTCCAACATAGTTGGGAAAAGGCTAGGCAGATGATGACATCTCTAAACTAATATAACTTGCAAGAATGCCTTATTGATTAGTGACCCCAAGAGCAACCGGTAAATATGCAGTCCATTACGGAGTAAGGGGTGCAGTGTTTTGGTTTTTAACAAGGAAAACAAAAAAATCACAGTAGATAAGTGTTCGAAGTCTGAGGGATAATACCCGTATTTTAAGGAACGGTCACATTCTAGTCTCAGTCGCAATCTGTCAAGAATATGTATTCTTATGTAGGTAAATAGAGGTCTACTTACCTACATTTTTGACACTTATTATGGCGAGATGAGATTGCGACTATGCGAGATTTAGAGTGTTTTTTTTTTTTTAAGTACAGACGCCAGCACATCAAGCTACCCGAATCTGTCAAATTTTCCCAATCAACTTTGAACCTTATAATTTAGCGATAAAGTTGAAATGTATTAATGAAATTTGACAGATTGTAGTAGTTTTATGTGCTGGCGTCTGTACGTGAAAATTCAACTTGCGCTACCAAGAGTTAGAGGTTGACCCCATAGTTAAACTTCTATATGAGATTGTGGTATTCTTAGCTGGCAAACGGAGTCCTAGCTTACGCCTTCAGGAATAAGGACGCGATGTGTTGAAGAAATAAACAATTTTGAATTAGAATGTTGAATTTGATGTTATTATAACAGTGGGGTACTGGGGTATTTGCGTTATACCCTTAAAATGACAATGTCATTCATTTTGACAATTCAACCACATACATTGCGTTAATTACGTTGCCGAGTAGACGAACGTTTTAAACATATGCAGCAATGGATAAACAATTGATACGCAATTGGGATGCAGGTTCCTATTTACACGTCATATTTACTATGGGCGTAACTATTCTATGAGTGTAGATTACAAACAGTCCCTAAGGGTAGTGACCTTAACCGCTTGGCCTTGACAAAGTCATAATTTCCCGTGGGCGCCATAAAAGCGCCCAAGGGATTTTAACTGAGTATTGGACAACGGAATGAACTGTAGGTATACATACACATCATAAATATTGTCGGTGGTAACACGCTATCGTCAGAGATGGCGAACCTCTATACCTCTACGTGCCATTTTTTCCAAATAAATATTTCATGTTATTATTTTTAAACTTTCTCTTGATATTTTTCGGGTCCCAGACCTTTATAATTTTTGACGTTCAAAAGTGCCTTTTATGTGCCTATCCGTACTAATATTATAAATTCGAAAGTAACTCTGTCTGTCTGTCAGTCTGTCTGTATGTTACTTTTTTACACCTAAGCCGCTAAACCGATGTCCGGGAAAGGACATAGGATACTTTCTATCCCAAAATTCCCACGGGATTGAGACTTATGCGGGTGAAACCGCGGGGCGCAGCTAGTTTAAAATAAATGCTTTGCCATTTTTAACCGACGAAAAAAAACGGAGGAGGTTCTCAATTCGACGCGTATATTTTTTTTTTTTTTTTTTTTTTTTTTTTTTTATGTATGATCACGCATAACTTTTTACAGAGCAGTCCGATTTTGATAATTCTTTTTTTATTAGAAAGGGTATACCCTGAAGTTGGTCCCATATAAATTTGGAAAAAAAATTCCAACCCTAAGGGTTAGAAAACAGGGGATGATTGATTGTTCACTCACTGATTGTAATGTATGACCACGCTTAACTTTTTACAGAGTAGTCCGATTTTGATAATTCTTTTTTTATTAGAAAGGGTATACCCTGAAGTTGGTCCCATATAAATTTGGAAAAAAAATTCCAACCCTAAGGGTTAGAAAACAGGGGATGATTGATTGTTCACTCACTGATTGTAATGTATGACCACGCTTAACTTTTTACAGAGTAGTCCGATTTTGATAGTTCTTCTTTTGTTGGATAGGACATACTTCGAAGTTGGTCCCATGTAAATTTGGAAAAAAAAAACCTACCCTAAGGGTGGGAAAATAGGGGTGACTTATTGTTCATTCACAGATTTTAATGCTGAGCTGTGTATTACAATTAAAATAAAAGACCTATCTATGTTGGTATATAAAGCCTGTTTTTTTTAAGTATTACATTATATTATTTAGTATTATATTACACAAAAAATAATAGTTAAAGTAGGATTATATAACAGTTAATGTCTAAAGTAAGGTAGGTATTTTAAAAGTAATCAAACATTAAGCATGTAGTAATTAGTAAATTATAGCCTCAAAAAATTATAAAATAAAAACTTTTTAACAAAAAATTAAACCTCCGAAAAAACTGAAAAGCAAAAAATAATAAACTTTTTTTATTTAACCTTAATAAATAAGTTCTTAAACTAATGCAAGTATACCTAAGTAATTTTGAGTCGGCGCCAAACAATCAATGAACAAAGATTACTAAATTACCTTAAATTTAAAGAAATAAGCAACGTGAAATCTATAGCGATAAACATTAACATTTCAAACAAAAAATTCGCTCCCCGCACGACCACTCGCAACGAATTAATTTGCTTGTTTGGCGCCGACTCTATATTACTTAGGTATACTTGCATTAGTTTAAGAACTTATTTATTAAGGTTAAATAAAAAAAGTTTATTATTTTTTGCTTTTCAGTTTTTTCGGAGGTTTAATTTTTTGTTAAAAAGTTTTTTTTGGAAGGCGTACGAGGGGCCGAAACAACTCGCAGAGGTCCGTTCTAAGACGTTTTTAATGGAATGAGACACGAACCGACGATTTTCCCTGTTCGCACTACAAGTGCACCTAAGGACAACCCCACGGTTTACGTAGGACCATAGAAATTAAACGTAGGACTAATATTGATATTAACAGTTTTATATTTATTTAAATAAAATGACAAATTATTGCGACATGTGCTGTTGCAAACTAGATGACTTAGGTAGGTACCTAAATTCCTGAAATGATACCGTACCCAAATTATTTTGGAACGTGCCACCAATGGCACGCTTGCCATATGCTGTATGTCATATGAGTAAGATATGAGAAAGAGTGTTACGGAAAGGGTATATCAATACAAACGGGTTGAAGAGTGTATCTGGTCTAGAATCTCTATACAAAATTTCAGCTCAAAAGCATTAACTTTAAAAATGCTTAATATTTTTTTATTTCGACATCACCGCGCTGCATTGGCGCGCGGCGGCGTGATGTGCGTGTACTAGGCGCACAGACACACTCCAGATAATGGATAATGACCCTCGTAGTGCGGTGACACGTTTGTTATGATTTCAATTTAATAAAGTATCGAAATGAAAAAATATTAAGCATGTTCAAAGTTACTGCTTTTGAGCTGAAATTTTGTACAGAGATTCTAGACCAGATACACTCTTCAACCCGTTTGTATTGATATACCCTTTCCGTAACACCCTGTATAATTAATCTTGTTTGTTTTTTCCCGCAATTATACCAACAAATGTTTCTACTACCCGTATCCATGGCTACAAGTTTCTGAATAGATTTGAACAAGTTTGTAAGACAACTTTATGATTTTCTTCGCTGATGGAACAAAGCTTGGCTCACACTGGTGGTGACGTCATACTTTTTATTACTTTGCGCTTTGAGAATAACTGACTAGATGGTTTTATGAACAACCTGGAGTAAGACGCGGCGAGGAGTTTCAAAGATAGTTATCGAGTTAGTATTATTTGCTTTATTATCTACTGTTTTCCCATGAAATGTAGTCAGTGAGCGTTTCATCCGGGTACAAAATAGCGCATAGCCTGCTTGGAAAACCTTAAATAGACTTCGTACCCAAGTAGACCGCAGCAAGGACAACCTCCACAAGTGGGGGTTCATGGAAGGCTCAAACCTCCGGTGTGTATGCGGCGTCTCTCAACAGACAATGGCTCACCTGCCACCTTGCGCCGCATGCCCTGTCACTAGCAGAACTAATAATGGCTAATACCTAATGCCTGCGTCGGCGAACGGTATCCGCGTTGCTGAATTTTGTTTAAAAATGATATATAGGGTGTTTGGTAGCTGGATGGGTGAGGAAGGATATTTTATAAGTTCCCGTTGTCCCCATAACGTGAAAGCATCTATAGGGACAACGGGAAGGATATTTTATGACTTCCCGTTGTCCCCATAACGTGAAAGCATCAATGGGGACAACGGGAAGGAACTATGACTTCCCGTTGTCCCCATAATGGGGACAGCGTCAATGGGGACAACGGGAACAGACCATAGTTGACACCATTTAGAGCATTTTGAGCCATACATGTCTAAGACGAAGTAGGTTTTTTTTTAACTGCAAACTTTTAGTCAACCAATACCAACTATAACTGGGTAAAAAAATTAAAAAAAAAAACATACTTCGTCTAAGACATCTATGGCTCAAAATGCTGTTTGTGCTCAAATTAAACTAGCTGACCTGAACTTCCTACCGTATCAGAATGAATAAATACAAAATGTATGAAAAAATGAATTGGTTAATTTTTTTAATGCATTTTTCCCATGTTTTAAAAGTTATTCTGCTATTCGGGGCGGAGACAAATCCAACAAATCAAACATCATAAAAATCGGTCCAGCCGTCATTGAGTTATAAATGGTGTAACTAACTCGACTTTGTTTTATTTATAAAGAAGATTATCTAACAAACTATTACAATTAAAATATAATAACCTAATCTAACTAAAACCATTAACAAACTAAAATTTGGCGTCGAAAAACTCCCCCGCATCGCTGTCGATAGGTAATGTACCCAAGCGACTGGCGGCATTGCCACGTTGTATGGCAATTAGTAGCCTCTCGCGAAGGTAAAAGCTAGAAGAACTTATTTGAGAATTGCATGTACCTCCTGAGCAACGCAAATAGACTGATCTGCAGAACTTTGTATTTTTAAATGGCGCTCGTGGAAGCCATTTCATTTCCATTAAAAGCTAGCTATTTGTGCACAAACCTAACCGGTCTTCATAATTTTTTCTTTTTGTATATGTACAGTCGCCAGCAAAATTGCATGGGTACCTTAGTGTCTATTTTCCCGTGAACGTTTGAATTCAAGTTTTCGAAAATAAACTAGATGGCGTTGGTTTCTTCACAACTATGACTAATTTACGAAACGTAAGTAAGGAGTTAGGAAGAAACGAAGAAATTACAAGGCTAATACATTTATCTAATTATTACATTACAATTACCAGCATATGTAGCTTAAATGATAAAAATAATAATAGAAACCGATAGGAATATATTTATTAAGCTAACGAGTGGGTATTTTAATAATTAATTTAATATTCGAATTGGTAGGTAGTTACTTAGCAACAGGAAAAAAGAGCAGATTCATCGCAGGTAAACAGGCTCGCCTTGTGAGCTCGCAAAAAAAGGCACTATAAAAAATTATAGAGGTTTATTTCTTACAGTTTATTATTCAAATTTAATAGTCAGTTTATTAAATATTATAGGTGTAACATTATAATATTATGAAGTTATTGAGGCGATAGCTTAAGTATTCGTTTCCAAAATCGGAAAGAGGATTGAAGCTTATGTAACCTCAATAAAAACAAACAGGAGACCAGGTTATTTTATTACAAAGGTCAAACGGATTAAATGGATACAAAATAAGTAGGCTAATAACTACAAAATTGCACAAAAACATATCAAATGGTTAGTAGGCAACATAAAAAACTAAAAACTATGTTGTTTAAACTTAAAGTGTTCATAACTTTTTAAATTATTAAAAATACGTAAGTTATAGTTTATACACACATAACCAGGTCTCCAGTCAATATAAATAATATTATCTAAGTATAATTATGTATTTAGCTCGTAGCTACGTAACCACTTGTGTATCGCGTATTATTTCGACGCCACAAACATAAGCGTCCGTGTTCCCTGGACTTAAAAGTTTTTTCATCTGTAAAGATGACATTACTCCAATCGAAGTTTATGTGATCCAAAGTGAACTGTAATCTTGCCCTTTTATGGTTTTCCGTGAGCAAGGGTTTCACAGCATGCCTCCGCGGCACAAGTTTTGACGCGGCTCCGTGTCAAAACTTGTGTCAAATAAACCATCATAGTGGTTCGGCGGCAGAAATCCATTTTCTTCATACTGCCTTATCATGGTTTGATGCTGCAATGTGTTTTATAAGTCGTGGTCTACCAGTTCTTTGATGGTGTTTCAAAGAACCCTCCTCTTCAAATCGTCGTACTCAAAGAACAACTATTTTTCTCTGCAACAATAAAACAGAAATATATAATACCCAATAATGATTATTATGTAGTATAGTAACAAAAAAATAATGCAGTTTTTAATATAAAAGTGTAAAAATAAAACTACTTACGTTTACACCGGTCTCTGGCTATTTCTGACAAGTTTTTGGCTTGATTATTCAAAGCAATTATTTGAGCTCTTGTAACGAAATCAATATTATAAATTTATAACTCGTGCTCGTTTTGGTAAAATAAGTAATCCGCCTGATCATAAATAAAAACTGAACAAAAGGCACTCGAACGAGGTAATCGAAATGAACTTAGCGAACGATCAATTGAGCTGTCATAAATCTTCGATCTAAGTATTATTCATACCACCTACCAATTATTTATAAATCCATATTTAACCTACCCTCTCAAGTTTGAAAACTAAAACTTAGAAAATCGGATACCTACCTACTTATAAATTGATATTCAATTTTAACATAGTAGGTTAATAATTAGGATCAATTTTCTTTAAAAGAAACTATTAATTATAAATTGTTTGAATGTTTTAAGAGACAAAAAGAAACTGCAAAAATATTTTATCATATAAAGCAAAGCAACGCCATCTAATAACAGCATAATTAAATTTTGTTAGTCGTTAACTGGTTTTACGCTAGATGGCGTCATTTCTCGCTTCATACGATTTTGTTTCTGTACTACCCATGCACTTTTGCAGCCTACTGTACAACCTACTAAATGGAGCTTTCTAGAAATAAATTCATTAGGTACATTTTTATGGGGTACATTAAAAATATCGGGATTTCGACGACACGTGGGCAGTCTTGCTACAGTTTGCGGCTTACGATTTCACTACTGATACCCTGATTACACCTACCGAGTACAGCGGCGAGAGAGTAAAATGTTTGAAGTTATGAACGCTCGGCCGAGGGCACTCTCTCGCCACTGTACTCGGCAGGTGTAATCAGGGTATAAGGCATTACAGGCACCTGCACACCAGCTGGTGTACTCTGTATTAATATCACCGAGAACGCTTAGGTAAAATAAGCTGTCAATAGTGTTAATCCCTAGGTGAATGACAGGTCACTGCAAGATCCCTTCACCTGAGTTTTCACGCTGAGATTTCTACAGAACAGAGGGGCAATTCTCATAATTTTTAAGAACGTTCACAGTCTGACCTCAGTCTCAATCTGTCAAAAATACCTCAAATTTCCCCACATTTTAACAAGTTTTTGACATTTCTTTGTCGCCGAGATGAGACTACGACTAAATTGTGAACGTTTTAAATTACGAGAATTAGCTTTCAGATCACATTTTAAGATAAAAACTCCTACACGAACGTAGAAAGCATGAAAAGCCTGTATTCAACGTTTAGCAAATTGAACTCTTCACTAAAGTGAATACAGTAAACAATACCCAACACTAACATCATCCACTAAATACCCAACTCATGGATGCATCAGCCACAAATCATCAACACGGCTCTGATTCAGTATTTACTCCGCAATCGAATGCATTGCTTGTGAATGTAACGCAATTAGCGGGCAGGAGGATGTTGAATTTCAAATGTGGTAAGCTACGGCTTTGATGTATTGAATTTGTGTTTAGTGTGTTCAGTAATTATTAGTGTCGGAAATTACATCAGTTTAATAATAGGGAGCAGGGCCAATTTGTTAAATAGTATGGAATGGGCAACTAGCTTCAACTTTTTGACTAACTGACAGACTACTTAATTTTGACAATTCAAAAGTGCCTGTAATGGTTTAATTGAAATAAATGAGTAGAGTAAAGTTTGAGTTTGAGTAGAAGGACCAACATTTTTAACCGACTTAAAAAAAAGGAGGTTCTGTATTCGACCCGTATGCATGTATGTTTGTATGTCCGCGATTTTCTCAAAAACTAATGAACCAATTTAGATAATTCTTTCACTAATTTGATCTACATACTTCAGGAAGGTTTTAGTATATAATACATTAGGTAATTGTTCTTATGTACGAAGATATATACATAAATGTACTGCAACTCCGGCATTTCTATGCGAATTTTGATAATTCTTCTAGTCTGTGTCTTCAATTCTTCAATGCACTAGTGTTAATTCAATTTGTGTGGGGTAGGTACAACTAAAAAGTGAACAATAAAAATGTTTTTACAAAAAAAAACCACTGACTTCAAAAAAAAAACATTACAAAATGATAAATAACTTTAATTTTGAAAGCCGGTGTCAAAAAACGAAAATGCGGAATCAACGACACCGACTTCCAAAATTAAAGTAATTTATCATTTTGTGGTGTTTTTTTTGAAGTCGGTTGTTTTATTTTGTAAAAAAGTTTTTTTATTCGTAAAAAAAAATTAATGGTTTTTTACCTACCTTATGATGGAACATGGTTGCTAGAGATTATGGCGCCACTATAATTATAATACGATTATTCATTTATACATACACACATACATAATCAGTCTAGAATGTTCCCACTGCTGGGACACAGGCCTCCTCTCAGTGAGAGGGAGTGGGCCGTAATCCTCCACGCGGGCCCAGTGCGGGTTGGTAGATGTCACGTGTCTTCGAATTTTTGGTTCTAGGACATGCCGGTTTCCTCACGATGTTTTCCTTTACCGTTTTGAGAGCAGTGGTGATGAAATAATTTACACAAAGTAAAGCGCCAGTCTGGGTTCGAACCTACGACCTACAATTCTAAAGTCGCGGCCGTTACCACTGGGCCACCACTGCTCATTTATACATGTTACTCATTAAATAATCAAGAAATCATAACAAAAGCAATACATCAACGAACAACGTTTCCCAATGGGAAACCTTACTTTAGAATACATAAATTTGCTCCACACAAAAAAAAATCGTCACAACACCAATTTATCTCGTCTGCTTGACGTCCGTATGTCACTGCAGGGATCCAGCAGTATATCAGTGTCAGGTAAATTTGCCTGACACATGCTGAGCTGTATTCCCATTTGGTGCAACCTTGAGACGCACACCTCACTTTTTTATTTTTTTTATTTAAAGCCTATGTCATAGTGTCGCTATAAGACATTTCTTTAGGTATATTTTTGAAGTGAAACTTCTTTACGCACGCTTGACTTCGGGAGTAAGCTGGTTAACGCGTGACGTAAGCGTTACAAAAAGTGTGATCGGGCGAGGCGAACGGGAGTTGAGTGGGGGATCGGATATAAGCAAGAGAAAGCAGTGCGCACGCACATTTTTTTTCTCTCTTCCTCTCATAGCCAAATACGTTTGAAGTTTTACTTCAGTCGTGTGATCATAAGCACAATCGGTTTTTTTTTTACTATCCTACGATGTCCAACTCCTGGGCAAAGGCGTCCTTCCACTTCTTCCATCTTAATCGCGAGCCCGCGTGTCGTCCTTCTTGCTTTGACGGAACCTACCCAGCTTGTCCTTCCGTCCTCCATGATCAGCTGCGACCCCGCGTCACTGCCTCAGTGCACTAGTTTTGTGCTATTTGGGCCCATAGTTTGTCCGGTATTCGGCAGATATGTGCTGCCCAGTTCCATTTAAGTTGGGCAGCCTTTGTTGTGTTTTGGAGTGCAGTATTGTGTTTCGAACACGATTCGTTAACCATTTTACTTAATTTTAAAAAAATCGTGAGCCGAATGGTGACCACATACATACATACATAATCAGCCTATAATGTTCCCACAGCAGGAACACAGGCCTCCTCTCAGTGAGAGGGAGTGGGCCGTAATCCACCACGCAGGCCCAGTGCGGGTTGGCAGATGTCACATGTCTTCGAATTTTTGGTTCTAGGACATGCCGGTTTCTTCTTTATCTCGTCTGCTTAACGTCCGTATGTCACTGCAGGGATCCAGCAGTATATCAGTGTCAGGTAAATTTGCCTGACACATGCTGAGCTGTATTCCCATTTGGTGCAACCTTGAGACGCACACCTCACTTTTTTCGTTATTTGATTTAAAGTATGTCACAGTGTCGCTATAAGACCAGTCCAGACATTTAGGTAACCAAGGCCACACCCCGTATACCTACACGTGCCCTAAAAACGATTTGAAAGTCACTCGCACCGTCCCTATTGTTTTACGTAGGTATGTTGAATAGAAGCCTCTTCCTTTGACGAGACAACTCTATGGATCTTTTGTTCCACGGTCGCTTGTTCTCGCTAAAACACTGTTTGTCTTTTGATACGCGCTCGGATAATGAAGACGTGTAGTTGAATTGTTAATAAAAAGTTGTGTTTGTCAAATATTTACCTTTTGAAGAAGTTTTTTTTTGTTTTTAAAACATATTTATTATTAGACTTTTACGTGCACATGAGGAATGTTATGAAGCCAAAAACATTACTCGAACAATTTACTGAAAATACATGCACAATAGGTACCATCGCGGACACTGGCGGTAGACCACTTTTCAACCTTATTACCAAGGGTATAATTTTTCCTTCGCGTACAGTATAATAATGGATTTAGGATGCTGATGGGGCTTCCGCGCTTTTGCAGCGCTTCGCAGATATTCGCGGAAACCCATGTTGACGACTTTCATGCTATTATGAGGAAGAGAACAGCGTCAATAATGGGTAGGTTGCGCGGAAGCTCCAACAGCATCCTAAAAACATTATTAGACAAAGTAGACAGTCCCTTTGTAAGGGACTGGGTACGGTGGCACGTGCCATTGTGTGTAGCGCCTCGTCTTTATTGAATTGTGTTGTATAATACTTACATAGTTTTTTAAGTCATTGTTACTAACGTTATATGGATTATGTGTACTTGTATGTGATAGTCCGAAATAAACACAGATATAGATACACCTAGATAACGCAAGAGCAACGCGTGCCAAAAATCGTACCAGCTTAATGTTCGAAAATCATAAGCCGCAACTTTCGCGCTAAGTCCTGCGTACTGCTGGCTAGGTGAGCGTGAGCGAGAGAACGCGAGCTTGTGACGTCATAGTAGGTAGTCAAAAAGTGGCACGCTTAGTTTTCATACAGTTCGTGATACTTGCGTTACTAGGTCTATCTATATCTGTGGAAATAAAGAATATATTATATAATTATTATAAGAGTGCAAAAGTGGTCGACCGCCATTGTACGCGGCTGTACCTATTTCTAGATACCAAACGAGTAACTAGGTAGGTACAAAACTTTCAAATACTTGCTTGTATAATTTCTCAGGAAACCATTAAACCCTAATCAGGTACCCTGTATATAAACCGGTTGTTTTATCATTAGGAAGTTCAACAATAACTTCTATAGCTACTAAATCACACCTTTAAGGCACACAGTATCGGCTCAGTTAATTTGCGCCAGGAATTAACGGGGTTCAACGGCTTTACCGAACATCTCCATCCAAATCCAAACTATCCAAACTAATATTATAAATGCGAAAGTAACTCTGTCTGTCTGTCTGTCTTTTCTTCACGCCTAAACCGCTGAACCGATTTAGATGAAATTTGGTGTAGAGATAGTTTGAGTCCTGGGGAAGGACATAGGATAGTTTTTATCCCGATATTCCCACGGGATCGAAACTTATGCGGGTGAAACCGCGGGGCGCAGCTATCCAAACTAATATTATAAATGCGAAAGTAACTCTGTCTGTCTGTCTGTCTGTCTTTTCTTCACGCCTAAACCGCTGAACCGATTTAGATGAAATTTGGTGTAGAGATAGTTTGAGTCCCGGGGAAGGACATAGGATAGTTTTTATCCCGATATTCCCACGGGATCGACACTTATGCGGGTGAAACCGCGGGGCGCAGCTAGTTATCAATAATAATGACCTAACTTGAAGCGAGTTTAGTTAGAAATAAATCAACTGTAACTTTAGTGATGTTTTCCCTCGAACTCATCAAATTAATCAACTACCACATTTAATCCGTCTGCCTTCAAAGTAAACAGGCAACTTCTGGGCATCACTTTCCATCAGGCGTGATCGGGGTCAAGAGCAATTCAGCAATAAAAAAATAAATAAAACGAACTGTTTTCCTCTAACTCACATTAAGAAATCTATCATAATAAGGAAAACAAACAATAGTCAATTTCTTTATTGAATCTGCGGATCGAAGGCTTAATATGTGGTGCACAGAATCCAAGGCTTTATCTACTATGTGGCACCTTCGATACGTATAAATATAATAATATCTACTTCATCAGCGGTCAAACTATACCTATCAATCAGTATCCCGAAATAACGCGAACGAAGTAGCAAGCAACAGCTATTGTTTGATAAAAGTTGTTTTTTCGAAAAATTTAACTTTTCCGGAGCGTGTAGTTCGAAAATGGGTAGGAATTCGAAAAAAGTGTTTAAACAAAAGTTGTAGAAAATTTTACTAGCTTTCATTACGTAGCATATATTATTTCTCTACGACGCACCGTTTTAAAGATATTAGCGAAAAACTCAAAAGTGGGAACTTTTATCCCCCTCGCTCCGGTTCATCTCTTAGACGCGGAGACTCTTAGTAGGTTTACTCCCTAAGTACCCTGAACAACTTTCTGAAGAAATCGCTTAGGGCCCAGTTCACGCACTCTACAACTCCTTTGTTAAGTGGACTGTCAGTTCGGGACCCTTAGTGCGTAACACAAAATCAATTACAATTTAAATAATTTTGAAGGAAATTGCTAATTCATTTCTTTATATGTTCGAAAAATGTGTCTACTCAACACGTAAATAATGCAATGAATAATGTTGAACTTTCAGCATGAAAGCCATTGCTGTTAGTGTTTAGCAATTACCCGGCAGACTTGATTTATACAAAGGTTCGTGTACTTTAGTTTTTTACCGAATAAGGTACGGACGCTAGCACATGAAGCTACTACGATCTGTCAAATTTCTTTAATAGATTTTTAACTTTATCGCTAAAGCATAAGGTTCAAAGTTGATTGGGACAATTTGACAGTTTTGGGTAGCTTCATGTGCTGGCATCTATACCTATTAATTAACACGAGATGCAAAAGTCAGGAACGATCAGGCGTAGCCAGTATAAACAAAATCTTAGAAAATACATGATCGGAAGATGGTAAATTCACTACTTACCTAAACTTACTATTAATATTTCCTTTAGAGCGTTCAAAATACCGCTGTATGAATACATTATGTCAAAACTAGATCCCGCTACCTTCCATTATAACTCGCTTATACCCACAGGTCCAAACTTTAGAAGGCTCTGTGGGAGTAGGCTTGCTACCTACAAGTTTACATTATATGAAGATAATGACCAATTATGTGAGTTGAAACCTCAGATGCTATTAGAATTATTAGATTAAAACGGTTGATAATTATTTTATTATCAATTAGTTTTTATTGTACACCACAAAAAGTAATAACAAGAATTATCCAAATAATAACTAATACCTAATTAACTAATAAAAATTTAACTAAAACTATACACAAACTAAAATATAGCGTCGAAAAATTCATCCGCGTCGCTGTCGACTGGTAATGATAGATTAAAGGACCAATAGTAAAATAAACTACATACCTAGTTACAATTTTGAATATGAAGTCATAATTTTCAATCAAAATAATACTTATAAATTGTTAACCCCTCAGCAAATCAAACACTTTACAAAATAATGAAACATAGTTATAAAAACTTAACTATCATCACAATTTCCAGTCATCCAAACTAAACAATTTACAATTGATAAATCTAAAACAAGTATTATCGAAACATTCCCAATTATTAAAGCCTTTGACAAAACATACAGCTATTGTTTTTCCAAAAACTAATTTCCAAAATGGTCCAATTGAGAGGTTAATAACGTTAAAACAAACAATGAACATTTTGATTAAAATATAGTTCAAAGGCCTAACCCGTTTGAGAGTGCTTATAAATTAACGGCGTCAAACTGCGAGGGATTTGTTATTGAAAAATACTTTACAAGTTTACTGTTTACGTCATGCGTCAGTAGAATTTTGATCGTCAAAATATTATGTTATTGTGTTAACATATTTTTACAGGGGCTTGTAACATAACAGACAAATAGGGTCGCAGAGACATGTCGCGCAAACTGTGACCTTGAATTCAGCACATAATTCTAGACCGAAAACATAATTATAGGGGCAGGGAAAGTAATAACAGCCGCACGGGTCGATCGATCAGGTTAAGCTACGCTTGCCGCGGTTGCCCGGTTGGTCCGTGGATGAGTGGCCATCTTCACATACCAAGACCCCTCCGTGCTTCGGAAAGCACACTAAGCCGTTGGTCCCTGCTGTCATTCGTGGATCTTTGAAAGTCGTTACGGGTCGTCAGAAGCCCGAAAGTCTAACAGCCAGTCTTACTAAGGGGTATCGTATTACCCAGTAACTGAGTGGTGGAGGTCAGATACGCAGTCCAGTCGCTCTATGTAAAATACTGGTATTCAGCTGCATCCGATTAGACTGGAAGCCGACCCCAACATAGTTGGGAAAAGGCTACGCAGATGATGAAACACTAAATCATTTTCTAGAGTATTTCCATGTAATCTAACGATCTTATGTATAACTAGCTGCGTCCCGCGGTTTCACCCGGATAAGTGTCGATCCCTTGGGAATGTGTTAACCAGGGTGTCAGCTACCATCATACCAAAAATCAAAATTGGCGCAGCCGTTTGTGCGTGAAGAAGTAACAAACATAAAAACACACACAAACTTTCGCCTTTATAATATTAGTGTGATAAATAAACATTTATTTCTTTTCCACAAAGGTGCCTTAAATATACAGGGTGAATTTTTCAAGTGGGCGTGGATGGCCAAATCCGAAACTATGAGGAATAGCGAAAAGTACTCAAAGGAGTCGCGGGCTCGATTTTGATAAAAACTAAAACTGCATCATTGGATTTTTGAAAAATCAATATTTCTGGCCAGGAATCGAACCTGTTGATTTTGAAAAAAAAAACACACGCTGTATTATTACACCATTCGATAGTGTCGCTAATAAGGATCAAATTCTGGGAAGTAATAGCATACGGCAAACTAAAGGAAAGAACTCATTTTACTATTAAACCTTAACTATTAAACCTTAACTGATTAATTGTTCAAAATTATGACAATTGTTTTTGAATACATCGCTGGATTCGACGTCTCAAGGATTGTACTGCAATTTAAAATTTGAATTTAGAACATAATTTTGTGAAGGTGACTGCTCTACGAGTATTTCGGGTGTAAAAATATTGAGCATAATTTCGAACAAGGTATGAAAAAGAAGCAGTTTATTAAAATTCAACATTTTCCTTAAGTTTGCCGTATGTCATTACTTCCCAGAATTTGATCCTTATTAGGGACACTATCGAATGGTGTAATAATACAGTATGTGTTTTTTTTTCAAAATCAACAGGTTCGATTCCTGGCTAGAAATATTGAATTTTCAAAAATCCAATGATGCAGTTTTAGTTTTCATCAAAATCGAGCCTGCGACTCCTTTCAGTACTTTTCGCTATTCCTCATAGTTTAGGATTTGGCCATCCACGCCCACTTGGAAAATTCACCCTGTATAAAGACACTACATAATCTCACCCATGAATGGTACAATATAGGCAAAGGCTCAGTTTCCAAAAAAAACTGTAACATATCTTTCTACCTTGCGTTCATTGTTGATGATTCTGCGTTCTTGAGCGCACGTGCCTTTACTCAATAAAATGTTACTTCACTGCGCTCGTTGGTTTTTAAAATCAGTTTGTAATAAAAAAAAACCGAGTGTGCTTATGACCACACGACTGAAGTGAAACTTCAAACGTATTTGGCTATGAGTGGAAGAGAGAAAGAAAATGTGCGCGCGCACTGCTTTCTCTTGCTTATATCCCCCACTCAACTCCCGTTCGCCTCGCCTGATCACACTTTTCGTAACGCTTACGTCACGCGTTCGCCAGCTTACTCCCCAAGTCAAGCGTGCGTAAAGAAGTTTCACTTCAAAAAACATCGAGCATCGTGTTCGAAGTGCGGTTCGATAAAATTAGAAAACGGCGAATGCTCGATGTTGTTACAAGTAAATGCTCTAGTCTATGCTCACCTTAATAGTCTAAGTCTAAATGTTGCCAAAATACAAGAAGTCAACCGTAACATGGTTTATTACGCCACAAAGTACCTACCTAAAACCCAAGTTACAGAAGAAACCTCATTAAAGTAACAACTACTTTAATTAAATGTATCGTTACCAACATTTCAGCACTCACAAAATTAACCTTGACTGACCTTGACCGAGAAACTTGAACACGGAAAGTATGTCAGGTATGTCCACCGAGCTTATGTAAGGGGACATTCTAACATAACTTCGAAGGAGTTTCGTTGCCAAGTAAACAACTACTTACTGAATTGTTAGAGACAACGAATAAAATAATAGTTATTGTAAGACGACTAGAAAGGCATTAGACCGGGAAAATTGGAAATAGGGCAGGAGGCTTTTGGCCTTACATAATCAGCCTATAATTTTCCCACTGCTGGGACACGGGCCTCCTCTCTATGAGATGAAGCGGGCTATGCTCCACTACGCGGGCCCAGTACAGGTTGGTGGGTGTCACATGTCTTCGAATTTTTGGTTCTAGAACATGCCGGTTTCCTCACGATGTTTTAGTTAACCGTTTTGAGAGCAGTGGTGATGAAATAATTTACACGAAGTAAAGTGCCTACTTGTAACCTGACAGATCCGCTCTTATAGAAAACTCCACATTTAACCCGTCAGCTTTCAAAGCAAGAGTGAACAGGCAACTTCTGGGCACGCTGGTTCCATCATAGACCTCATCCATCGCTTTTCACCAAGTGTGAAGTCAAGAGAAGGCCCATTCAGCAATCTATATATATAAAAATGAAACCCGTTTTCCGCTGTCACGACATAACATGAAAACGGCTGGACCGATTTCGATGAAATTTGGTATAGAGATAGTTTGAGTCCCGGGAAAGGACATAGGATAGTTTTTATCCCGATATTCCCACGGGATCGACATTTACGCGGGTGAAACCGCGGGGCGCAGCTAGTATAAAATAAAACAGTGATACTCCGGGAGCCGACCAAAGTGAAAACTTCTACAATTACTTACATGTGAATTTTTTGAATAGTCATATAAGCAAAACACAAACAGAATATTTTGCCATCATTCACTGACATATCGGAAATACATTAAAACCGAATACATTCCGCGTGGTGGATTACGGCCCACTCCCTCTCACAGAGAGGAGGCCTGTGTCCCAGCAGTGGGAACATTATAGGCTCATGTATATGTGTTAAATACAGTCAACCAAAGAGATAAGTATGCAGGATCGTCGGATATAGTTGAAGTTTAGTAAGAAATCGATAGATGTTGTCGACTGAAATGTAATTTAATAAATGAGCTGTTTGTTTAATTAAATTTTATTCGAGAACATCCATCGGTTTCTTACTAAACTTCATCTATATCCAACGATCTCACATACTTATCTCTTTTGTTGACTATACATCCCGAGGAAAGCTGAACACATCCGAAGCGGTGTCGGTTACGGTAACAGTGGCGCGAGTTCAATAGTTTTTTCCCATCTCAAAAAATGCCCAATATAATAGAAATTTTCTCTTCAAAAATGAAAGGAAAACCGTAGCGTAAAGTGTTTCTCAGTTCTAAAAATCCTTAATCAATCCCTGATTGACACGCCTAACTAATGCAGTACAGTTTCCCACACCTACCTATTTAGGAAGGTTACTACCTAAACCACAGTTCCAATTACGCGTACTAGCTAGTAATTACGCTTGTGAGAGAATAGTGTATTACTGTAGCTGTGCTGTGTATTTAATTAGCCTTCAACATTTGAGCAACTGAACCAAAACTAATCGTTTCTCACGTACAATTTGCTGTCGTAATTTATCAGGTTTAGTCATTGTCTTTTTCTTTTTTCTTTATTGCTGAATGGGCCCGCTCTTGACCTCGATCACGCCTGATAGAAAGCGTTGCACGAGGTCTATGATGGAACGAGCGTGCCCAAAAGATGCCTAAGGCACAGGAACTCCCACGCATCGACGAAACACAGTAGGCTGCTTGATGCCGGACTCCGATGGGAGGGTGGTCGCAAAACAGGCGGGCGTTAGCCCTACCACCGCAAGGGAAGAATTGGCCAGTCAAATAAGGTGTTGGGTATGGCTGTCCAGGATGCGCCGAGCGCTCAGTTCAGTTGAGTAACTGGTGGAACAAACTGCGCTACACCGTTGGTTCCTGCTGTCATTCGTGTATCTTTGACAGTCGTTACGGGTCGTCGAAAGCCTGAAAGTCTGACAACCAGTCTCACCGAGGAGAATAATAATGACTCATTGACATGAGTAGGTAGATAAAGAATGAAGCTTTTCGGAAAAATAGTGGTAGACTTCTAATTCACTTACATTATACTAATGAAAGAAAGTTTTTTTTTTTTGTTTTTTTTTAATGGCATATCGCAGTTCAACCTATGAGGTTGTCGTCTGCTTAACTGGGCTTGCCTGTGGATGCCTCAAAGTTAAGGCCTCCAGCCAGGGCTCAAAACTTAAAAACTAAGCGACTACACGCTAAGAACACCCCCTGTGGGGTTCGGACCTCGGCATATGGCGTCTCTGGGAGAGGGCAGCAAGGGACAGGCTGGATCGGTATTAATTGGGGGCGAATTTAAGACTACAGGCCCAGCGGCGCGGGCTGCCTCGAGCAAGGGTCGGGATGGTATAGTGGCATCCTTTTAAGGGGTTATTATAATCATCATTGTGAACAACTTTTACTATGGAACCAAGACTAAAATCGCGAAAAAAAAATCTGCTCTTCCATACATTTTGACGAGTTATGTGAACATAAATGCAAGGAACAGCTGATTTTTTTTCGCGATTTTAGGCTTAGCCCCATAGTAAAAGTTGTTCATAACGATGAGTACAATGACCCCTTAAGAGAATGCCCATGACTTTAATTTTATCCTGTATACATGTAACAATTTTATCCCACAATCTCTAAATCGTCGCATCTGACGACAGATCCTTCGCTGTATGAAAGCTTAGGAGTAAGTGTCATTTAAGGGAAATGGGATTGTGATGCCCTACCATGATAACGCATATACATAACGCACTATGATCCTATATAAAGATCATTTTGCTGAGCGAAGTGCAAATACGTTGAGTAATAAGTGCCTACCCTTTGCGAGGTAAATCGCCTTTAAGAATTGATATAGCAAATTCATGGAAAGTGTTTGCTCTGCAATCTATTAAAATGTTCAATTCTTCTTCTTAGCGTATCGATGGCAGAAATTTTATATACGTATAATACTAGCTGCGCCGCCCGGTTTCACCCGCATAAGTGTCGATCCCGAGGGAATATCAGGATAAAAACTATCCTATGTCCTTTCCCGGGACTCAAACTATCTCTATACCAAATTCCATCTAAATCAGTTCAGTGGTTTAGGCGTGAAAAGGTAACATACAGACAGACAGAGTTACTTTCGAATTTATAATATTAGTATGAATGTTTGGCCAAAAACTCAGCAACAGGAACTGCACTCAATGACAGTAGTCATAAGGTCTAGTTGGGCAATTGTCTGTCGGGAGACGCCAAACACATATTTGAAATCTGAGCCCATTTGTGAGATTGTCTTTGCTCCTTCCGACTTGGGTTCGAAGTATATTTAGGAAGAGAGTACGGGTAAGAGAGTTTAGGGAGGTTCGATAAAATACGAATCAACGAACTTTAACAAACGCCTATGTAGCTGAAGTTGATGTTCTACGGTTACTGTTTTTAAGACAAGCGCCATTTTTAGTGCTCAAAAAGATCTTAAAACTGTCTATAAAGATAAGAGGGAACGCTTTATTTATCTTTCAAGTATGCTGAAACCGAGGACCTACTTAGCCATAAAACGTTTATTATCCATCCATTCTTCTTCCATGTTTTTAATCCTAGATAAGCTGTTTCTGGGTTTTATATATTATTATTTTATAATTACAACGGGCAACTAGAAAATAAATAAAAATACATTTCCATCATAAAAATGTATCTAGAGTAGTCATAAAAGTCGTTTACATAACATAGACCTCAATTCTAAAGTTTTAAAAGTTCTTGTTTAAACCAATATGAAATCCTCATTTCGTAACTTTGGGCCGAAATTATTTAAAAAATATCATTAGTACAAAAGTTCTCGGTATTATACATATATTTATAAATATTAACTGATCAGACCCTAAGTTTATTATTGTTGAAAGGTCCAAATCTTTACTCACTTTATTTTTATTGTTAAACTACAATAATTCTGGACTCCTAAAAAAGTTTATAAGCACTTTTGACGATATACTGGCCATCATTTTGGTGTCATCATTATTCCGAATTTGAATAAAATTCAAGACCATTTAAAAAGTTTTATACTTCTATACAGGCAGGGCACTGACCTCTATTATTACCACTGGACAGGCTGTTCCAAGCGTTTGACAGCAATTTTTTTGTGTCTTTTTGAAGCGCCACTAGCGAGTGTCCAGAGAACTAATTTTGACATATACTACATATTGGTTGGGCTGTTCCAAACAATGTAAACGAAACATCGAAGCAATGTGTGGGATACATAGCAGGTTTTGTGATTAGATCTATCAAGAACAAAATTACATGTATTGATTGTTTGAGCGCTTGTGAATCAATACCGTCCCATGCCATATCTGATCGACGAAACGGTATCGCACTAATTATTCAAAAAAATAGAGGTGGACTAACTATTCCATCACAAAGCGTCGTTTCTATATGTTTGTTAGTGGAATCACTTTTTCGACAAGCATGCAAAAAGACCAATGGGAAGCCGCTAGTGGAAAAAATATTTCCGGCAGTTCTCACAGAAAAGTTATAAAAGAATTGCTACCAAAATCAAATACCTACTTTGTTTTCAGAACTACGCGTTCATTTTTTGGAAACAATGATGTTTGAAACTATAAATAGTCATTATGATGTATTAATTTTTTGATGATTATATAGGTTTTCTTTATTTTATTAAAATATTCAGTTAATATTATGCTAACAATCTTAAAATAATAATATGTACAAGTATATAAAAAGGGAGGGAAAATAATCAAATAATCAATGTATTAATTAAACAAATTATATTTAAGTATATCGATGTTAGAATTTTTGCAACAACGAAAAATTACTCTTTGTCAATTACAGGTCAAAGTATACGAAATTTCTTAACCCGTCAAATAATTTGGGCACGTCAGTAATTAAAATCGCTTATGCTGTTAGGAAGATAAGGCAGTTAACAGATCTAGAAACCGCGCGTTTAGTCTATTTTAGCTACTTTCATAGCATTATGTCGTACGGCATTTTACTATGGGGTCGAGCTGCTGACATTGAATCCATATTTATTTTGCAAGAGAGCTGTCAGAGCCATTTATAATCTACGTCGCCGCGAATCTCTCAGGGAACTATTTATAATAAATGCTTTGACTTTGACTCTGAAAAATATAAATTAAATATATATAAAACGTATTTTATTTTACCTTTTCGACTGTTACTTAATACATTCATTATTCCATTATTATTATTCATTATTCCCTGTAAATTGTTAATATAAGTAGTAATTATGATGATACGTTTATTAATGTAAAAATATTATCAAAAGTTATCGATATTTGCTCGCTGATATCGACATCACTAGTTTTAGTACCACAGACACTCGCTACGGCTAACAGCGCCAAAATGGCGATTATCAATTAGGCACAAAAGCACTTTGACAGCCGCCAGTCCAGTGGTAATAATAGAGGTCAGTGAGGCAGGGTGACTCGATTTCGAGTCCGGGAGTGTATATTCTATTGATAATCATGGCTTAGTTCTACAAAACAAAACTGCTCCGGCTCCTGACCAAACCATGTCCCATTTGCTGGAGCATCCAAAGTGCCCATACTTCTCTATTTCTGAGCACCTAAAAAATGCCACTAATGCCGCGACTGCTGTTGCTACCTTCTGGGCTCAACTCATCTAACATCCTTACTAATAAATACTTTTTTTCTTTCTTTCTAACTAATATTATAAATACGAATGTGAGTTGGTTTATTTGTTACGCTTTTACGTCTTAATTACTCAACCGATCATCGTAAAATTTTGCACACACGTTGTCAGGGGTACAGAATAAGATACAGGGTACTTTTCTTCCAAAAAAAAACATTAACGCGAGCGAAGCCGCTGGCAAAAGCTAGTAATACAATACTTTTACATTTGCCATCGACTTGCAATAAGAAAAAGACAAAAGAAAACCACAACAATGACAAAACACCGACAGCAAAATCAATCTACTCGCAAATTTAACACGATAAACTGAAAAATGATTGATAGAAACAAAGGCATTCGCGCCGATGAATATGAAAGGCGATAGAAATTCGAGCCTTTTGAAGAAAGCACCTCCAATTAACAATTCTGTAGCACCAGGTACCGGTAAATAATGGTGGTTGTTGTGAAGTAGAGTGAATTGATTGTTATTTAGATAATGATTCTGCTGGAAGTGTGGCTATGAAAGTTGCGATAAATTTTATAGGCTGTGTAAAACAAGTGAGCCTTTTCCACGGGATGAAGCATTGAACGTTGGATTTATTCCAGTCCGATGCCCTGAGCCCCCCTCCACCCCCTCCCTCCTCGATCCTCTGCTAGTTCGTCTTCTGTTTTAAACTTTGTCTTATCCACTTTATGCTAGACATATCATATTTTATTTGAAGTCGTGCATATGCAGTTTTGAGCTGTTAACAATGAATTTCTACCTACCATAAGTTATGCATTTCGGTACGTTGAATTGTTTAAACGCTTCACTACATGTCACAAACCGATAGCAACCACATGGGCAATTCTTGTATTTTTATTTTTTCTCGTATTCAATTTCAAAATACATATAAAATCCCTACATTTTTGACAAGTTTTTGACATTGATTGTCGCTAAGATGGGATTGCGTTTGATTTTTAACGTTTTTAATTATGGGAATTGGCTTCAGTTACGGCCTGGCCACGAACTCGCCGCTATCAGCGGCAGATTAGCGCGGGGCAGCGAGCAATACTTATACCAAAATGTATGACCCATGCCACGACGCACCACTCGCAGTGTCAAGGCTAGACCAAAAAAACCGCGCCGCTTACGCGGTGTCCTACGTGAGCGACGAATACGACGCGACGCGACGCTGCGAACGCGATGAACGCGATCAACTCAACGGCATACCCTGCTTGCGTCCTATATGACAGTCTGCGGCGAGACGCGACGTAACGCGTACTTGTTTTGAGAGCGACCAGACGCGCCACCACGAAGTACATATGAACTTTCCGTCTGTTCCCGTTGTCCCCATTCGGAACTCAATAAAAATAATTAAAATGTATTCCCGTTGTCCCCATTGACGGTTTCCTGTTAAAATTGTACTGTACTTCTCTATGATTCGAGAAGTACCTAATGACCAAAATCATGTAAGACATTTGTCGCGTATAGCATCGCATCGCATTACGTCGCGTCGTGTTGCGTCGCGTCGCGTCGTATTCGTCGCTCACGCAGTACACCGCCTAAGCCAAAAGTCGTGACCGGGCGGCTAGGGATCCTAATGGCAGGAAACCACAGTCAGGCTCAGAAGGAAATGTTGGGATAATTTTGACTCTTTTCTAACGACTGTATCGCGCTGTCACTGTCAAATTGTTACCATACACTTACCCACTTTACTAATAAACGTTGTATAGCGTCTGTGTAGTTACACAACGCTATATCTTCTTCTTTTGAAAGTCAAATTACTGACGACTATTCATCTAATATAATTACGTTTATTAGTAAGGGGGATGCTGTTTAATTGTATCTTTATTCTTTACTTATACCTAATTTTGACATTGATAGAACTTCTTAAAAAACGAAAATCATCAATTTTTTAAATTAAGACTTTATAACCCAAGCTCTCGAGATAAATAATTAGGAAATAGGTACAGTACATGTGAGCATGTGAGTCGCTGAAAGCGTATTTCATCACCACTGCCCTCAAAACTGTGAAGGAAAACATCGTAAGAAAACCGGCATGCCCTAGAACCAAAAGTTCAAAGCCATATGTGGCATTTACCAACCCGCATTGGGCCTGCGTGGTGAACTCCGGCCCGCTCTCTTTCAAAAACAAAGGAGCCCTGTGTCGAATATTATAGGCTGATTATATCATATGTATGACATTTGAAGCCAGATCTAACTTAGAGAGTTTCATTGATGATTCTAATAATTATTGAAGTGAAAACTTCTTTAGCGGCGTTGAACACTTTTTGTAATGGGTAAAAAATGTTAAACTCGCGTCAGGGCATCGCGTCAGGACACGTGACCGTCAGGAGAGATTCCCGAAGTGAATCAAGTGAGACACGATAATGGATGGATGTATGGATGGATGGTGATTGCTATGGTGATGGCGATGGCGATGGTGATGGCGTTGACGATGGTGATGGCGATGGTGATGGCGATGATGATGGCGATGGTGATGGCGATGGTGATGGCGATGGTGAAGGCGATGGTGATGGCGATGGTAATGGTGATGTGATGTGAAGTGATGTGATGTGATGGTGATGGTGGACGCGGACGCGGACGTGGATGGACAGTTGATGGCTTGACCGTCTGTGTAGTGGCCACACTGCTGTGTATTCGTAAAATTCGTGTATATAAAGTGTTTCAAAAAACGGAAGTTGAACAAAGTGCATCGATTAATGAAAAAAGTGACGCAGAAATAGTGAAAAAAACTTATATTAATTCAATTAATAATTGATTTATTTCAACGTCAATATTCAAGTTTTCACTTCTGCCGGCACTCCCGGAGTGCAACCCGTCTTTTTATAGTTCTGTTTGCCCAAGTACCCACCTTCTTCATGGAACCCCTACCAAGAAATGATGATGTTGGCCCTGTTATCGCTACGCCCACGCTCGTGCCGTCATACTTATATATACAGGGTGTTACAGAAAGGGTATATCAATACAAACGGGTTGAAGAGTGTATCTGGTCTAGAATCTCTGTACAAAATTTCAGCTCAATAGCAGTAACTTTGAAAATGCTTAATATTTTTTTATTTCGATAGTTTATTAAATTGAAATCATAACAAACGTGTCACCGCACTACGAGGGTCATTATCTATCCATTATCTGTAGTGTGCCTGTGCGCCTAGTACACGCACATCACGCCGCCGCGCGCCAGTGCAGCGCCGTGATGTCGAAATAAAAAAATATTAATCATTTTCAAAGTTAATGCTTTTGAGCTGAAATTTTGTACAGAGATTCTAGACCAGATACACTCTTCAACTCGTTTGTATTGATATACCCTTTTTGTAACACCCTGTATAATACATATTTGTTACGGCCGCGAATCACATTTTGGTCATTATACAACCGTTACTGACCTGAAAATTGGAAAAAAAAGTAATAAAATTTGAATTTGGCTGGCCACTCAGGCGCTTTCGCCATAATATACTATAGCACCTTGTTTTCATGGCTCCTACCCAAGAAGGGTTAGCAAACACCACAGTACCTCTGCTTTGTTCTACGTGGAATTGTTACCGGCTGATTGCGGGCCCGACGCTCAAGCTGTTGATTTAAGTAGGTTGTGATACAATGGTAGGTATTATTCCTTACTCGTACAAAGAGCTGTTTACTACGACTGAATGGTGTGGGAAACCTTTCAATTATGTTTGTATACAAGGGGATGTGACGAATATGTGGCCTGAAATTAGAACAGGTGAAATTACAACATTTTCACTTAAGGGGCTTACATGATCTAAACGCAAAAAACACAAGTTTTAGAAACAATAAAAGTATAATTAATGATCGACTACATTAAACAATATCAGAAAAATCTATGATGTTCTTCAGGATATATGCTAGGTAGATAGTGTGTTGAAAACATAATACAACTAATTTGATACGATAGAAAAAAATCATGAAGATACCTCAAAAACTTTCTTTTTACAATAAAAACCATACCGACTAATATAAATATACATTGAAAATTTTAATAAAACTTTTAAATTAAATCAATTCACATTAATTATTATTTGCTAATCTTTCACAGTTTTCTTTGGTGAACTATTTCATGGCATGTCTAATTATACAGGATGAAATTAAATTCATGGGCATCCTTTTAAGAGGTCATTCTACTCATCATTATGAACAATTTTTACTATGGGACTAAACCAAAAATCGCGAAAAAAAATCTGCTGTTTCTTGCATTTGTGTTCACATAACTCGTCAAAATGTAGGGTAGAGCTGATTTTATTCGCGATTTCAGATTTGGTCCCATAGTAAAAATTGTTCATAATGATGATTACAATGTCCCCTTAAAATTATGCCCATTAATTCAATTTCATCCTGTAGTGAATTTCTCTTTTTCTACTTACTTGTTTCTCATTATCCAAGTTGCATATTTTTGTATTTATGATAATAATTCTGCGGTGTTTATTGACCATTTTGACATTTGAAATTGCTTCTTTAGAGGAAAGTCACCAAATATGGAATACTATTTTGTTTTTGGGATATAAAAAAAAAACTTCATATAAATTAAAACAGTTTAATGTTTTTACTAATCAGTCATACATTTATATGTAGTAATTAACAGCCTTTAATCAAATATATTAGTTATCAAATTAAAATCTAACATAAAAAACAAAATCACAAATGAGTAACCAAATATGGAATAGGTACCCATATATGGAATATAAGCATAAATCAACATAACAATAACAAAAATGGACATTAATATCTTTGAGATCAATTAAATAAATATAACATATTGTGATAAATGAAAGAAGTTACATAATTACTTGCAAAAGTCACAGATCCAAGTATCAAACTCTGGACCAGCACAATCATAATGTGCCCAGAGCCCACACATCAAGCATTTAATCCAGCTTTCTCCACTTTTATCCATGGAAAAAAGTCTTGAACAGAACATACATTCTGCATCAGCAGAGTCAGGAGGTACTTGGTCCATCAACTCATCATGTTCACTACCTTCATCATATTTGGATTTTTATACTAGTCCATATTTGGATTTTTATACTAGTTCAAACTCTTCTAAATATTTTTTTAAGTCACAATATTTTGAAATTAAAAGATCACAAAATGGTGAAATAAACATAATACCGATATACTAAATAGTATAACACTTATGTATACAAACATATCAGCTGGTAATACTCATTTATTACTTACCTTTAAAATTTTCCGCACGACAACAAAACAAAACACGCCTGCCACACGTGAAGTGTTCGCGCAACTGACTCGATGGTGTGAGTGCGATAGTTAGTAGACCGAATGGAACAGAAGATGGTCGAGTGTTGCGTTCCATACTTATAGTCTTAGAGAAATGAAGGTATTCCATATTAGGATACTATTTCATATTTGGTGACTTTCCTCTAATAATTCTGCGGTGTTTATTGACCATTTTGACATTTGAAATTGCTTAAAAACACACAAAAAAATTACTTACCCAAAAAAGACTGTGTAAAAGTGTGTAAGTACACACGGCTACATATCAAGCAATACATTTCCAATATATGCTGACCTCGCATTGGTTCGGCTTTCCGTACAAGAAGAAGTCCGCTTCTACTGGAAAGGTATAGCTTGATATGTAGCCGTGTGTACGGTAACGGTCAGTACTGCATTAGCACCGTAAGGATTGTTTTGCTGTGAACACGCGCGGTACAGGCCGTATATACGTATGTGTGTATAAGTGATGTATTAACACAGAACGCACACCTCAGAATTTATACACTGGTGTCGAGCGAAAGTCAGCGAAACAAAAACATATCGCTTTTTCACACACGCAGCGTACGTAATTAAGTATGACCTTGGTCGGCTCAAACCATTGCTAAAATTGACAACATTGTTATAAGGCCCGATAGCTGATAGTGTAACGCATCGGATTAGCAAACATATAGGCCCAAGTTCCAATCTCGAAATGAGATTTTTTTTCTTTTCATCAATTACACACATCAAAAGTGTCTAGGGATCAACATATATTTTTGCAATAACTTTTCTCCCGATTGATATTAATTAAAATTTTCTTTAAGGATTCATCAAATAAAGTGTTTTCGTTTGTCACAGTAACGATAAACCAAGTCACCTTTGCATTAATAAAGAAATTTGCCATTTTCCTAATAAAGGGATTTTTGACATTTGAACCACTAACACAAAAGTTCGAAAAAAAGACTGAAATAACAGTTTTCTTTGAAATTTTATTGGGTAACTTAAACAATTAATAATCCGTATTTCTACCGCGAACACTAACAACACAAGAACATCGGTTTGGCATACTCAAAATGAGTTCATCCAAATCACGCTGTGGAATGGCAGCCCATGTTCGTTGCAACAACAAAAAAAGGTCTTCTTGCGACTGGATACCCTCCATATTCGGCAGAGCTCTTCTCTGTAGCATATCCCATGCATGCTCAATCGGGTTCAAGTCTGGCGACTGAGCAGGCCAGGGCAGGACATTGATGTTAGCTGCGGCGAGAGTCTGTCTTACAACTCTTGCGGTGTGCGGTCGTGCATTATCATGCATTAACTGAAATAAGGGACCGATTTGCACTTGTAGAGGAACGATGACGTCTGATACAATCGTCTCAGCATAAATTTGAGCGTTGAGGTTGCCTCTGATCCAAATCAACTCAGTTCTTCCGCCGATCCAAATACCCGCCCATACCATGATGGTTCCACCACTATAAGGATGGACTTCCTGGCAGGATTTTAATCGCTGTTGGCGTCCAGGGGTTCTCCAGTGTCGTATACGTCTTGTATCCGGTCTCATACCAAAACGAGACTCATCAGAAAAGCACACGAAACGCCATTGTTCTTCTGCCCAATTTCTGTGTTCAAGAGCCCATTGATATCGAATCCTACGATTGTGCATTGCTATAGGTGGTACCCGTAGCGGTCTTCGGGAATGAAGGTTCACTTCATGCAAGCGGTTTCTGACTGTTTGGTCGCTAATTAAGTTCCCTGAAGAGTGATGAAGCCTCACGGCTAACATCATGGCGGTTATTGTTGGAGCTCTTCGAGTTAAGATTTGAATGTATCGGTCTTGTCTCCGTGTGGTGCAGCGATACCGTCCTCCATGGCGCTCAGCCACGGTACCAGTGCTTCGGTAACGTGTCCAAAGTCGACTGATAACACTCTGACTTGTATTCAGAGCTAAAGCCACAGTACGTTGCCGGGAACCAGCTTCTATCATTCCCACGGCTCTGAGCATTTCTTCCCTGCTTAAATGACGTCGCCGCTCCATAATAACGTTGGTTTTAATCAGTAGTAGGGAAACAGTAGCACTAATAATGTCTTCAATGCGTTGTATGTTTTTATAGGGAAAATATTGACAGCTGATTTTCATCTTTTACTCGAATTTGATTCACAGTTCCTGATTCAAATTATGAAATGCACCAAAAAGGATCCATATAAATTTATAAAATCATAAATTTATTACAAAGCCACATCTCAATCTCAAGAAATCCGCATAAAAATGCTTGATCCCTAGACACTTTTGATGTGTGTATCTTCATCTGTTCTTTTATTATTCGATAAATTAATAAACGAGAATAATAATGTAATAATTGTTTTTATTATTATATAGTAAGTGAAATATGGGGTAAAGAATAAAAATGTTTTATAAGTGATTACAAAATGTTTATTCGTTATAATTTTATAAAGAATAAATAAACTTCTAGTTTAGGACTTATTGTGGTTATAGCTTAAGTATTCATTTTCATTACGAAAAGAAGATTGAAACTAAACCTCAAAATAATCCTTCTTACGAATATGCTACAGTATAATTTTATTATTACGAGGTATAGTCAATTTATAATTTAATCCTTAGTATAATACCCATTATTATCAATGCAATCTTGTAAACGCTGGCGCATGGGCCCTACAATATTGCATAGGTTTTTGAGCTGGTTTTCGTTTGCACGGCGAACGGTTCGTAAAGACGTTTTGAATAATTCGGCAAAATATCTTGTTGGTATATAACCAATTGTTTCATATTCACTGACGAGCTGGGGCATTCCACGCAGCAAGGCTACCTTTTTCCTTATTTAGTGACCCTCCGAGTCACAGTAGGTAATTTCTCTAAAACAAAAAAAAGAGTACTGTTAGTCTACTAGCAAAATACGAATACTATTGAGTAACAAAATTATAATGAAAATAGAAATGTTACATATAAGGATAATATAATGTTATATTCATCATTTAAAATCTAGGACTTCGAAATTATAATTTTTTCTTCTATTTAGACCTTATAATACGTTTAAAAAAATAACTACAAGGATCAGCAGTTCTATTTTAATAAAATAAATGTTTGAAAAAATAATTAAATCATATTCATAATACTCACATTCAGTTCAGTTTCATAAGATATTTGTGTTATATTAAATCCACTTTTACGCAGCGCATTCAGATCCGCTTTCATTTCAATATTCTGCATTTTAAAAGGAACTACAACACGGCTAATAGAACACACGTCGCTAACCCACAATAATTAACAACAAACAAACAACGTTCTATTTAATCGCGGTGAATGACTCGTAACTTAAGTGTATCTACCTTATAAGTAATTTATTTAACTGTGGGTATAATCATAAAGTTTTACGAATTAAGCGCACAAGACGAACATGGCAAGGAAATATATTATTATAGTCATAAGCGTCATTATTCGAAGTTATTATTAAAAAACATTTAAAAAACTATCACCGCGCGTGAGATTCGAACTCACGGCTCGTTACGCAGGACGCGCTTACCCAAGTGTGATAACCGCTAAGCTATCATGCCACATACCGTAGTGGTTGAATTAATGAAATACAATCAGTTGCACATGAATGTGAGTGTGTGTCTATAGTAGAGAAATAGCTAATTTAAAGAAGGTCGTGAGTAAAACCAAAGTGTCAATCTATTGCTTTGTGAAATTGCTACTCCACTTATGACCGTGGCCGTACCTACATATTATGAATTTAAGAAGATTATAAAACCTTATGTTGTGTCTATTATATTTGCTTTGATCAGTATTTAATGGATATCCCGTGGGCATGTCTAAGCCCAAAAGGACAACAGACCTTCGTACCTAATGTCTACATTACAACCCTTAGTGCCGTATTATGACGGTTAAATTCCCTCATGATTCCAGTGTAAGAGAGAGACGGAGCTATACAAGATCTATAGCACCATCCTTTTTTCGTACTGGAATCATGATGCCATTAATACTTCGTAATACGGCCCCTGTTTCTTGTATTTAACAATGATTGAGGAAGCAGATTATTTGGGCGTTTAGGAGCTTACAAGGTTGTCGGATGTTCTCAATAATTCCCGGGAAGTCCCTGATTCACCTGTTTCTATAGGGATGAAGGAAACTGTCCGCAACTGTACTTTGTTCAATGTGATAATGGTGCCGATTTTGTTGTTCACAAAGTAAACTAATTTTAAGTTCAGTGCATTTTTTGCTTTCTATTTCATTAAGAAAAGGACAGAAGATACATTTTAGTTTAGTCCTGTCAAATTGATCAGCGCCTGACACTACTCCAAATAAGTTTAGACGTGATTAAAAATTTGCTTACTAAAATTACGTAATTTTTTTTTTATTCATTTACTAAGGATCTCCAACTAAGTATAATTATTAAAGCTTAAAGCCAGCTCTTTAAATATTTAAGCTCTTAAAGCTTAAAGCTAGCTCTTTAAATATTTAAGTATTTAAAGAGGTAGCTTTAAGTTTATAATAAATTGTAGTTTAATAACTATAGATATTACATTATTTATACTGAAAGTAAATACCTAATCCACTGAAGATAACTTGAACATAATGATACCATAGGGACTAGAGCGTATCGTATTATAACTTTACTTTCGGTATAAATAATATAAGTAATCAAATGCAAAAATCGTTTTTCAAATCCTAATGATAGTTCCAGAGATTAGGGCGTTCACACCAAACAATCACTCTTCAGCTTTATTATTAGTATAGTATAGATGTGTATTACATTTTTATAAAAAAAAAAATAAGTAAAACCAATACCACAGATAATGTAATAATCTAGAGCCAATACTAAGCAATATCAGTGTACGGTCAGTAACAAAAGTCGATTAATAATAATAATAATGATTTATTTTCTCCCACAAAGTACAATTACAGTACAGAGGTATCATAAAAATTGGAAGTACTAGGACTTGTGGGAGTCAGGAATCCAAACTAGGATACCCTGTACTATGGACTCTTGGCCCCCCTCGCCGAGATTATCACAAAAAATTATGATTAACACTTCAGTTTTTTTAATATTAGTTAGTGAGCAAAATATTTGTTCAAAATTGCAGCAGAAAAAAAAAAATTTAGAATATAAACTCTTTGCTATTACTTGAAAAGCAAAAAAGCAGTTATAATGACAGTGTTAATTGACTTTTTTTGCTGACTGTACCAACATTAGTATTAATTGTTTTCAGCAAAACCGGCTACCATCTAATTACTTGACGACTTTCCTTCGTCCCTTTATTTTCATCAAAGTAACAACGTCAAAAACAAAAACATCGACTTATTAAGTGAACAAATCAAAACAACATTACAGAAACAGCAATAAACTCCCACTAAAAGAAATGAATATAAAAAAAAATGTATATTATTGTAGGTCTAAGAAAAGATGGCAGAGCTCCTTGTGATCTATCTAAATAAATATATATAATAGGAGTTTCACAAATAATAGGGTGCTACAAAATCAATACACGAACAACAAAGCCGTTTCTATTCGAAATTTTCGGGACTTTAGCATTGTGCCGTGGCAATTTTTTGTATTGAATCTCTTTGACTTAACGACGCGCGACGCGGCGACGGTTAGAAATGAAATGTTTGCTTTGGTGAGAGGTCGTTTTGAAACATAATTAAACATTTCTGAAAAGAGCTTAGATAGAGTCTTGTGTTTAAAAGAGCATAAGTTAATGTTCTCACTAACGTACTGCACGTCAGTAAAAAAAAGACGGGTTGCACTCCGGATATTAACGTTGTGCATTTTTGATATTTTTAATTAATAGATGCACTTTGTTCAATTTCCATATTTTAAACACTTTATATACACGAATTTTACGAATACACAGCAGTGTGGCCACTACACAGACGGTCGAGCCATCAGCTGTCACCTGCATGGATGCGCGTGCCACGCTGACATAAACACACACGAATATTCGCGCAAGCGCCCTGCGCCGCCTAAACGAAACAGCAGGCATACATTTTCGCCGCGCCGTAGAAAGAGAGGGGGATACTTCCTCTCCTACGCCGCGCCGGCTGTATACTCTCCATCCGCCTTACGAATTTTCGATCAGGTCACGTGTCCTGACGCGATGTCCTGACGCGAGTTTAACATTTTTTACCCATTACAAAAAAAAGTGTACAATGCCGCTAAAGAAGTTTTCACTTCAAAAAAGAACCAAGTGGCACTCCGGGTGTGCCGACAGAAGTGAAAACTTGAACAATTACGTGTGTATTTTTTGAATCGTCACATAAACAAAACACCAACAGAATTCTTTGCCATCACTTACTGACATATCGGATATCATTAAAACCAAACACATCCCGAGGACAGCCGAACACATCCGAAGCGGAGTCGGTTACGGTAACAGTGGCGCGAATTCAATGGTTTTTTACCATCTCAAAAAATGCCAAACGCGTCTAAAAAAATTTTCACTTCAAAAACCTGTTTATGCTAACCTCGCATTCTATTCATACTCCGTACTACCGCTAGGCCAGCTCAAGATCAAAGTGTTACCACGGGTCCCCTCCGTTTTGCCCGTCCTGCCACCCTATTGTTACGCCACTCATCATCACCTGCCAAGCCTTTTCCCAATTATGTTGAGGTCGGCTTCCAGTCTAACCAGATGCAGCCGAATACCAGTATTTTACATGGAGCGACAGGCTATCTGACCTCCACAACCCAGTTGCTGGGTAATAAGATAACCCTTGGTAAGACTGGTTGTCAGACTTTCGGGCTTCTGAAGACCCCAACGACTGTTAAAGAGCCACGAATGACAGCCGGTACCAAAGCCACTGATACTTACAATAATTTCTTCCAAGACATCTCAAGGTACAACAGGTAGGTCTTAATCAGGACATTGTCACAATTACCAAACTAACAACCTGTCAGAGCTGTGCTGCATTGTAAATTAGATTAGGACAATTAATGAACGCGTTAACACCACCTATAGCGATTATTAATGTAGATAATATATCAGCAAGGTAATAATTGCGTAACACACTAACAGTAGTAAGAATGGCTTTCATTTTGACAGTTAAACAACATTCATTACGTTTTTCACGTTGTTGAGCAGACAACTTTTTAACCGACTTCTAAAAAAGGAGGAGGTTCTTTTTATAAATGTTTTTTTTTTTTTTTTTTTATGTTTGTTCGCGCATAACTCCGTCGTTTGCCAACCGATTTGAAAAAATCTTTTTTTGCTAGAAAGGGTATACTTCCCAAATGGTCCCATGAAAATTTTATCGAAATCGGACAAGCGGTTTTTGAAAAATCAACAAAAACCCAAAAATTTATCTTTTTGTTTACTTTTTTGTGGGGTAGGTACAACTAAAAAGTGAAAAATAAAAACTTTTTTACAAAAAAAACAACCGACTTCAAAAAAAACACTACAGTGATAAATAACTTTAATTTCGGAAGTCGGTGTCAAAAAACGAAAATGCGGAATCAACGACACCGACTTCCGAAATTAAAGTTATTTATCACTTTGTAGTGTTTTTTTTGAAGTCGGTTGTTTTTTTCGAAATATGAAGCTTTGGATAAGGCATTTCCTTCAAATTCCTAAATTCCAATTAGGGTGCGGTTAACGTCATTCGGCCTCCATGAAGGCTGATGACTCTCTGACTTCTTTGTCTGTGGACGCTATTATTTGTGCCTAGATATTTATTAGTAAACGCCGCTAACGTTCACACAGCACATTCTATGCCAGGTATGCCTCATTTTTACGAAGGCTTGTGTAGGACTAAGGTCCAACACGTAGAAGGCCCTTTGTAAGAAGAATTTAATCTAAAGGTAATGGATCGAGCTCATTTTGTATTACGTTATATACATACAGTATTTGCACAGTCAGGATTCAACAAGTGTGTAGGTAGTACTGTAAAGCTAAGTTCAGACTTGTATCATTTTAGTGAATCAGATCTCCGTCGCGTAGCATCGATGTGTATCGTGCCACGCGCCGCAACTGGTACACCCCGATCTGTATGTAACCGCGTATCTGATACGTTTCGAATCGGATACGTGTATCGTGATCGGCAGTATGTACGTGGTGATGATACGCGATCATGTAGGTACGCAGCCTTGATACGCCGGTCTGATACAAAGCGCGATACGACCTGTTCCATTTCGAGTCGGTTTTTGTCCGACCATCAAAAGAGATGCGGATACGGCACGGTTTAGCGCCTGTAAGTCTGGACGCGTCCGCCACTTGCGTTGCATTCAAATAACGATGTTGCAAATGTTTGATCGAGAGCCTACAGAGGTATGAGGAACAGGGTGTGAAGTTCACTTATACTCTATGGAAAAGGGAGGATCCTCCGACCAGACGGTTGTTGTGTCTGGCGGGCAACTGCCCGATGATTCATGTCGGGCTGTTGTATCTATGCTAGTTGGGCGGTATACTCTGCTTGCGCAATGCAGGATTTGCGTGACGTCAGTATGACGATTTGTTTGCATGTCGCGTTGTAAATACCGAAAAACTGTTGGCTATTCGATACGTGATCATGACAATTCTGAGGATACGACAGGTATGATACGTAGTTAAATAAAGGCGTCCGTACACGGCGTATACGGAACTTCATACAGTACGGCGAATGATACGGTGATTCGGACACAGCGATCGGATCGGGCAAATGATACATATGTGGACCCGGCTTTAGGGACCGCAAAGCGCTGATCGCTTTGCGGTGCCGGTCATAAACAAAAGGCATATTTTATACTATTATAATAATTATTCCTTTAATCAACTTCTTTTTTACATGCCAAAACCGCTTGTCCGTCAACAGGACTGACAGATTCTAATGTATGGAATAGTGTTTATCTCGTAATATGCCATTAATATTGTATACCTAAAAATACTCGTAGAGATTAACTAACAATGCCCAAGAGAAAAAAGCATTTGAAGTTTTGTCTTAATTACCTAATGTATAAATGTATTTCCTTATGTAACTCTAGATTATTCTGTTGTAACAAACGCCTTCGGTTAAAGATGTAGCAGAAAGGTGCTCGCCGTCTGAAATTGCCGCAATTTTTTTCGAAGGACCAAAATATGTACCTACTTCTAGCCTTAGACAGACATATTGCGAATGATTATCTGTTATAAATAACCACCCCGGTCCCTTTACTGCTAAGGTGCTGTCATTAACAAATTAATGGTTACCATAGACATGATGTTGCTGTTTAGCGCGTAATATTCGACTGCTGCACAAAAAATTCCTCTCCCTTTTCCACACATTGTCCTTTGGTTCTTTATTTCCGAAATTCCGTAACAGATAAAGAACAAAGTTAAATTAGGTAACAATAGGTAATAACATGGTAACTTAACACTGTCAGTAACAAAGGCTTTCATTATGAAACTTCAACAACATTCATTGCGTTATTTACGTTGTTGAGCAGACAAATTTTTCGAACATATGAAGCAGTCGATTAGCATTATTCTTCAAAATGATCCAGATTGTGTTTGAAAGTGTGTTACGCAATTAGGGTGCTGTTTGATAGTCTTTCTAATTAACGCCAGGAAACAGTTCTAGTGTCATATTTACGTGAAAAGAGGGGCTTTAGGCTTTATGCTCAGTAGTGCGAAGTCGGGCTGTGCTGTGGATGATGAAGAACATATTAACATAAAACCGTGAACGCACGAACGACCAAAGACAAGGCGAACACGAAAATCGAACACTTTTTCGTACGTGCGTACCACTGACAACCATCAAAAACTGTGTTCGTCAAAAATGTTCGTGGCGATCCAATTCAATTGTTCTGTGCGGACGGTGTTCGGAGAAACTTGATGCTACTTCACTTTCGACCACGTCCAAAGGTGAATCCATGGTTACTGAGGGGTTGAGCGCGAACACAAGTAGAACTGTGTTCGCAAGGTGTTCATGTTCGCTTTGTAAATTTACGTCCACACGTACGAACCAAATGTTCTGTGATCGATGTCCGTGTTCACCATGTTTTGTTCATTCATGCGTGCGTACACGCTTAAAATGCGAGTAACATAATATTGAACAGAATTGACAACCTTTTAAAAATACATTTTATCATACGGAGTATTCAAGCAGAACTGAATTATTCTCTACTTACACCTACGTTTATTTAAAATGTGCCAGCAAATTCGGAAATTATTTACCCGAGTCGTTCGATCAATTACCTATCGTATTGCGACATCCGTATCAGATAACCTTTCGGTATTGTTGAATATGTCTCTTTACCCAAATTGGTTTCATCGTATGTTTACAGCCTTTGCGGCTGTATGTAGTTCGAAGTAATTATTTGTATTGCGGTATTTTGGAGGTTTGCGGTAAACGTGAACTCAACACGTATGGATAGGTATATGAAGTATATCTACGATATAATTATGGGTTGTTGGTAGTTTATAGACAGAAAATTATTGGGTACATTTTAGAATTATTGTGTATGTTTATGTGCATAGTTTAGTGATCGTTTAACGACATGATCTCAATCATAAATATATCAAAAACTATTTAACAGAATAACAGATGTATTAGGGAATTATTTATTTATATATACTTTAATGTACAGACGCCAGCACATCAAGCTACCTGAAACTGTCAAATTTTCCCAATCAACTTTGAGCATTATGCTTTAGCGATAAAGTTGAAAATCACACTATATATATATATATATATATATATATCACACTAATATTATAAAGGCGAAAGTTTGTGAGTGTGTGTGTGTGTGTGTGTGTTTATAAGTTTGTTACTTCTTCACGCCTAAACCACTGAACCGATTTAGATGAAATTTGGTATAGAGATGGTTTAAATCCCGGAAAAGGACATAGGGTAGATTTTATTCCGATATTCCCACGGGATCGACATTTACGCGGGTGAAACCGCGGGGCGCAGCTAGTCTATTAAATAAATTTGACAGATTGCAGTAGCTTGTTGTGCTGGCGTCTGTACACCAGAAAATTCATAACAAAAAATACGAGTAGGAACGAACGACACGGCGTCACGGCGACGGTTTACGATTGTTCAGGGAATTATGTTGAAAGAAAAGAATGGTGATATTTTCATGTCTAATCTTTGACCAAAATAGAGAGAAAATAATACGGAAGTTCAGATCCCTTCGCAGCACACAATTTATGTTTATTTTAAAGATACACTTAAAAAAACATAAATTACATGCAACGTAGTTTTTACGCGACTATTCTGTCCGTGTTTTATTCCGTGACAGCGTGATGATAAACGAGGGTAACAAAACACGGATAAGGTAACGGACAGGTCATATCAAAAGGACATTATGATTCTTGGATGGTTCTATTTTCCTGGTCCTTGGAGCCACATACGAAGATTTTACTGTACATGTGACCTTTCCATACGTGCACCAATGGGATGAACGACATCAAATACTTATAAATGTGAAACAAAAGTTAAGTACCTTAGGATCTATTTTTGCATGACCAGAGCAAACATCATCATTTCATAGTTATTTACCTGACTACTCTTCTGTTTCCGACATTTCCACAACTTCAGAATTTTACATGTTCCTGCGGAGCAACACATTATCAATCGGAATCGGTTCCATTTTGACAGTTAAACAACATTCGTTGCGTTATTTACGTGTGGAGCAGACACATTTTCCGAACTTATGAAGCAATGGATTAGCAATTTGCTTCAAAATTATTCAGATTCCGATTGATTGTGTGTGCTGGTAACTACTATATTATGCAAAACGTTTTTAAGTGAAGTGGCGTTTTTATATAACGTTTTCGTCTTGGTCCTGCGAGACACATATGTACCTACCTACCAATTTTATTAAGAAACTTGTTTTGTTAGTAAAACATGTAAAATACCTAACTTTGATACTTAAATTGAAAACTTTGCATGACCACAACAAACCGCTTCATTTCACAGAAAAGTAGGTGAATAACTATATTTACCTACTTTTCTGTTTTCAGCATTTTACAACAACACAACTTCGGAATTTTACGTGCTCCTGGTATATTATGGAAAACGTTTTTTCATTTCTCATACTCGGAAAGTAGTGTTTGTTTGATCCAAATAGCGGGTGGGAGACGCTGCTTCCCACCACAGGGTGGGAAAGACTCATAGTAATTACTTCCCTCTTTAGGGTGGGCATGAATTTAAAAAATAGAACTAGTCAGCTACGAAATTTTTTACATAAATTAAGAAAAATGCTGCAGTCTTGTGAGTGTATAAACAGCCAGTGTGAATTAAAAAAAAAACCTATTAAGCGGGACAGCCCGCGGCGATGACGCGATGTGTTCCATATTTAAAATAAAAAAAGACAATATAGTATTATTTGGCAGGATACTAACCCTGTGAGCTATACCGAAATACAAAAACTTTGCATGTTATTGTTATCAATAAATATTTTAGAAAAACTACTACTTTTTACTTTCCTTATATTCGAAACGAAAAGTAGAGTGTTTAACACGGGTGAAAGTCATCAATTCCTTTCGACCCTTGCATAACAATCTACTATTAAGTGTTACCTATTAATTTGGTCTTGGGAGGCACAAGTGTACCTACCTACCAATTTTGTTAGGAAAACTTGTTTTGTTAGTAAAATATTATAAAATACCTAACCAAATCCATATAGGCATTGTAGTAACTCACACTATCACACTAATATTATAAAAGCGAAAGTTTGTGAGTGTGTGTGTGTGTGTGTTTATATGTTTGTTACTTCTCAACGCACAAACGGCTCAACGGACTTGGATGAAATTTGGCACACAGATAGTTTATAACCAGGATTAACACTTAGGCTACTTTGTATCCCGATATTCCCACGGGATCGACATTTACGCGGGTGAAACCGCGGGGCGCAGCTAGTAACTTTTATAAAGCCACAGTCTAAGTAGGTACTTAAGTACTTAAATATTCCAATTGGGAACTTAAAGAAACTTGATAATGGAGTTAATTTAAATTTTTGTTCATTTAAAATTGAAGAAAAGTCTCTTATCTAATTTAATTATGAGTTCAATCAGGATAGCTCTTCTTCTAAGATCAAAGGTTTTAAAACTAAAACAGTTTTGTCTTTTAAAACAAAATTTCAAAGCGATTTAATAAAATATTCGTAAATGCGATTCTGATGTAGAAGTTTTAAGTGTCAGTCATTCCATAACTAATGTAAACCTCTTTGCTTCTAAATCTTAGAATAATTTGTCAAAGATAAGGTTTTCAAGTTTTTAGTGTGATGGCCTAAAGTTTTTAGGGTTTCGTACCAAAATGGTAAAAAGGAACCCTTATGGTGCGACTCAGTCTATCTGTCTATCACAGCTGGATATCTCAAGAACTACTAATGCTATCAACTTGAAATTTGGAATAGTTTTAGATGACGTTTGCCCAACTATTTTGCAAATAAGAAAGATTTTTTTTTTTGCAATAGGGTCTGAAAGGAGTTCTTAAAAATTCGAAGTGGGGCTACTAGGGCATGTGGGGTATCATTATGAATAAGCGCAGTTTGCACATTCTCAAATAGTTTTCAACTTTTTATGAATAATTAAAAAAGTACCTTATCTTCAAAGTTTACATAGAGTAAAATCTGAAATTATTCTATGTGATAGAAGTTTATGTATAGATTACAGGAAAAATAAAACGATGTATCTGGATAGCACACTTTTTCAGTAAAGTTACATTAGTTCCACTATCGGTCAAGAGATGGCGCTGACCTAAAACTCCAGTATTCTTCACCGAAGTGTTAAAATTCTCTGACGAATATAGGCCCAGCCGATGAAAATGTAAAAACATGATGGTACGGAACCCTCAGTGCGCGAGTCCGACTCGCTCTTGTTTAATTCAGATTCTAATCTGACATTTAATAAGTCTATTCTATTTTTACTTATGGCAAGTAAAGCCGATGTCGACTATTCTGCCATGTCAAAAGTGAATTGGAAAAGCAATTAGTGTGACATTTAAGTCTTTTGTGTTTGCGTTTTTTAGTATAAAAGTTTGACATTACACCTATCAAATCAGTATCAGGGTTTAAAAAACGAACTTTAGTGGATAAGGCCTCGCCTCCACGAGGTTGTCGGTTCAAATCCGAGCAAATGCCAATGTGACTTTGTCAATTCATAATAATATTATATACTTTCTGAGTTTGTCTTGGACATTATTGAGGAAGAAGGAAAACATTATGAGGAAACCTGGACTTACCTTACTATATAATATAATAATATCACTCTAATATTATAAAGGCGAAAGTTTGTGAGTGTGTGTTTATATGTTTGTTACTTCTTCACGCTCAAACGGCTAGACCAATTTTGATAACATTTTGTATGGAGGTAGCCGACACCCTGGATTAACATATAAGCTACTTTTTATCCCGATATTCCCACGGAATCGACACTTATGCTTATTTTTATCTATCTGTTTCAGCAAATCTCTGGACCGGCTGGACCGATTTTAAAGATGCTTTCACTGGCAGATAGCCGATGTTATAAGGAGTAATTTAGGTATATTTTACTCTTTTGCAGCAATCAAATTAGCAGAGAGACAAATAGCAGAACTGTGGGATAAAAGAAGGGATAGTAGTTTGCTACCTTTAAAATTGCTCTCTGAGCTCTTTCAAAAGGAAGCCAATTAGTTTTTCAATGCAATTATTTAGCCATTTCCAACATTATTTGCACGTTTTCCTCAAAGCGGGCCGTTTTCTGAAAATTCACCATCATAATAATTCATCTCAAACTTTCACCCTTGTCATGTTTTGCGGGAAAAAGAGGGGAAAGTTATACTTAATTTCCCCTCGTTTCCCCTCACTCATTTTTAATTGGACACAAAAGTTCATAAAGGAATATCGCGAAGTTTAACAATATAGGTAAATTAATATTGTTCAAGTGTTGTTAACGCTGCGTACGTAAACAAGAACGAGGTGTTACTAAGTACATGACGATAAAGGGAGAACTTTCTATAGATAATTATGTTAAGAACGAGGTCGTTTATTTGAAGTTTATATATATTATTTTCTGAAGAGAAATTCTCGTAATTAAAAACGCTCAAAATCTAGTCGCAATCTGATCTCAGCGATAAACAGTGTCAAAAACTTGTCAAAACTGTAGGGAAATTACAGGTACTTTTGACAGATTGCGATCAGACTGTGAAAGTTCTTAAAATTATGGGAATTGCCTGTCGAATGATTGGTATCTAGTGGTCCATAGTCATTGACGACATTAGTACGAAAATAAATCAATTGAATAAAATTGATTGTGTGTTCTTTAGTGGAGACTGCGAAATGGCAATGCAGCCCTCAGGGTAGGTGGAGTGACAATCTTCGCAGGGTGGCTGGTAGCACATGGGTGAGAGTTGCCGAGAATCGAACTGAATGGCGTGCCATTGGAGAGGCATAATCGTCCATTGATGAAGATTGTTTCATTTTGAATTTACAAGCAGCACCCTAATTGCATAACATACTATCAACCAAAATCTGAATAGGAAATAGATCTAATGAGAAAACAATCGTCACTAGATCCATCATGGATCTGGCCAATGGATCTTCTGAGATTGAACGGTAATTTTGAAGGATATTACTAATCCATTGCTTACTATGTTCTAAAATGAAAACTTCGTAATAATGTAAATAACGCAACGAGTACTGTTGTACTGTAAAAATGAAAGCCATTCCTTCTGTTAGTGTGTTACGAAATTACTAAAATCAGCAGATAGATTCAGAAAACCTCTTTGGTTTTGTATACAGCATGCATCAGAACGTTGTGGTCATATCTAAGGGTGTGGTACAGACCATCCAACTGAACAACTTTCTCCATGGGACCAACATCGTAATAGAGAAAAAAACTTTTTTACAAAAAAAAAAACAACCGACTTCAAAAAAAACACTACAAAGTGATAAATAACTTTAATTTCGGAAGTCGGTGTCGTTGGTTTCGCATTTTCGTTTTTTGACACCGACTTCCGAAATTAAAGTTATTTATCACTTTGTAGTGTTTTTTTTGAAGTCGGTTGTTTTTTTTTTTGTAAAAAAGTTTTTATTTTTCACTTTTTAGTTGTACCTACCCCACAAAAAAGTAAAAAATCGTTAATGTGGACAATGCAAATAAATTTTTAGATTTTTGTTGATTTTTCAAAAACCGCTTGTCCGATTTCGATAAAATTTTCATGGGACTATTTAAGAACTATACCCTTTCCAACAAAAAAAGAATTTTTCAAATCGGTTGCCAAGCGACGGAGTTATGCGCGAACAAACACAAAAAAAAAAAAAACATACAAACATTCGAATTGAGAACCTCCTCCTTTTTTAGAAGTCGGTTAAAAAAATGATCAGCCGTTTCATACATTTGTGTTGAATAGGTGTTGAAGTTTTGTACAGGATGGCTCATTTTTAAGAGGACTACATGACCTAAAGCGTGGTCTTTGTTGGACTGCATAGAAAAGAAAGAGAAGCGCGATGACACAACGCTGGTAATTTATTGCAAAATATGAAGCAATTATCTATTTACGAAAAATCTATTGTTAGGACTAAAAAATTAAAACACTAGCGCTTAAGTATGTTGCTTGTAGAATTATCTGACAAAAAAAAATTGTTGTAAAAAGAAAGTTTTTAGAGGTATCTTCATGTTTTTTTTCTAACGTACCAAATAAGTTGTATTATGTTTTCAACACACTATCTACCTAGCATATATCCTGAAGAATATCATATATTTTTTTATTATTTTTTTACTGTAGTCGATCATAATTATACTTTTATTGTTTCTAAAACGTGCGTTTTTTGCGTTTAGGTCCTGTAAGCCTCTTAAAGAGCACTCACATCACACAGTTAATATTTGATACAAAAAATTTAAAACGTGGAAAAACTCGAGAGTTTTTTAATGAAACCTTATCAGGACCAAGCTTTATGGACTGGGCCCATTAAAGGATTAAAATTTAAGTTCCAAATTTCATTTATATGCGGGATCACACCAACATATTTGTTCAAGTAAGTGGTGTCATAATAATATAATATCCTTAGCAAATGTTGTGAAAAGATACTTTGCGAATGCAAAGCCGGCTGTAAAAATGGGTGAAATGTGAAATGTACCCCATTTGAATTTTATTATGTGATGGCAGACGGCTTTTATTTTATGGCCCTAAACATAGAACTAAATTGTATAGGGTCAAAAGTAATATAATGAGATTCTCGGGGCACATTATACGCTGAAATAAATTTTAGACCTCATATACGAAAAAAACATTATCTGTACAAAATATATATACAGTTGGATTTCGGTTATTTGCATAATTCCATGACATTGCCATGTTAAATTTTAACACCGATGCAACCTAATTATAATTCTAAAATATTATAAATTCCAAAGTAACTCTTCCGGTCTATTTGTCTGTCTGACCTGGTACACCTTTTTTTTTTTATGGATGGGAAATCATCAAATGACCCCTCCCGCTCTGGGTGGAGCGAAGGGAGTGTCAGACTCTTACTGACTAAAACCCATCCGTGTTCCTTCCTTAGCCCTTTATGTTCCGGGGTAGCGGTAACCCTTTCGGACAATCCGCACCCCCGGCAGGCTTCGGCCCTGGCAGGCCCCTTCCTTTCTGCTGACATCTCTTTGAGGCGCGCGTGGAACACAACGTGCCGTCCGGCACGGGCCTGGTCCTGATCGGACGATGAGCTACCCATTACTCTCCGTCCGCAGGCCCGCGCCTACGGTGGCCGGGAGTCGTCACGCGGCTCCCGACGCCCGGAGCGTCTCCCGCGGCGGCTGGGGTGTGAGGCTCTCTCCCTCAGCCGTTCAGCCACCTCCTTCGCTAGCATGACTGCTTCGCAGAAGGAGGTGACCGCCTCCCACTCCCTCTCGCCCCGGACCATGGCTTGAACCAGGGCCGGACGCGAGAGGTCGCCGCCGCTGTCTATCGCCTCTACGAGGGCACGGGGGTGCTCCGCCCATGCGGGGCAGACCTCCACCGTATGCTCCACCGTGTCCTCTGGGCGACCCTCGCAGTGGTGACACCCGGGCGTCTCCTCCCGCCTGATGATGTGCAGGAACCTCCCAAAACATCCGTGTCCGGTGAGGACCTGCGTCAGGCGATAGGTGAGGACGCCGTGACGCCTCTCTAGCCACTCCTCAAAGAGGGGTCTTATCGCCACTATCGTGGCGTGCCCTGCGCTGGGTTGCGAAAGTCGCTCCTTCCATGCCACCATGAGATCGCGCCGGAGGTCTGTCCGCTCCGCCGCGATTTGCCGCGGAAGCGGAGTTTCCCCCCGGGACCTGGTACACCTGGGTTAGGATAAAGGATACTTTTTATCCGGTTAGTACGTTCCTGTGGGATAATTTCCGACATTTCCACGGGCAAGCCACGAGCGAAAGCTAGTAAAGTTATAAAACAAATAACAAGGAACAGGGTGTATAGTTCACTCATACTCCATAGAAAAGGGAGGATCCTCCGACCAGACGGGTGTTGTGTCTGGCGGGTAACTGCCCGATGATTCATGTCGGGCCGTTGTATATACGCTAGTTGCGCGGTAAACTCTGTTTACGAGATGCAGGATTTTGTGTGACGTCAGTATGACGCATAGTTCGCTACAAGGTAATAATTTTGGTTGGCATAACTTCTGTAAAACTTGATATTTCTAGTTTAACTACAGACTGATCCAATCCATCACACCACACTTTTCGACATTTGTTTTCTTTTTCAAACTCTGATTGGAAAGTCACTGGGTTGTTAGTACAAATTTGTAGCTTGGATATCGTAGGCGACTCTGACTTTTATCAATCAACGCGTCAAAGTAAATCCTGGATACAGATTAGGCAATTTAACAAGATTTGCATGACATACGAGGGCAGAGAAAATGTCGTGCAAAGTGTGTTCATAATATAAAGTACAGCCTACTCTCACCTACAGAGATAATGGAAAGACCAAATTTTCGGCATTGTCTAGTTTGGTTCTTTTGCCATTAACGATTACTATCTCGGGCTACTACTGAAAAAATAGAAGATTCGATATACAACAACAAAATATCAGCGTAAGAAAATAGCGAGTAATGAAAGAAAAATATTTTATTTCGGACAGGGACAAGAAATACAAACAATAAAAAAGAACTATTAAATCTAACAAAATCGTGAAGACAACACACGCCCCACACACATAAGGTCCGGCCACGCTAAATTTGCCAAAGATGTAAACAACAATGGCCGCTCGAACTTGAATAAAATCAATATACAAGAATTTTTATTATAAGTAATGTTTGTTTTCGTCTAAATCCCCGAGTTAACTAGACGAAAACAAACATTACTTAAAATAAATGTTCTTGTATATCGATTTTATTCAATTTCGATCGGCCATTGTTGTTTACATCTTTGGCAAATGCGTGGCCAGACCTTAGACACGTCACGTCACGAATGTGCGTCACATTATTTTTACATGGCTTTCACACGAGGAACATTCCAACTAATTTCATTACAGTGTCCCATCTTGATTTCCCTCCAAAGTCCCATTGGATTAGAACTTTTCCGAATAGATCCCTTGGTGGTGATTTGCGGAAGGCACGCGTGTCAAACCGTAAGAGTTTGTGTAGTACACGACAAATACTTGAGATATAATGTGTTGAACTAATGCACGTAGGTGAACACCTACTTTTAAAGGGTGCTCACGAAATTGATTATTTACTTTTCATGGAGTAGGTACAAACGCCAGCACATTTGTCTAATTTTCCCAATCAACTTTGAACCTTATAATTCAGCGATAACGTTGAAAATCTAGACTGTAGTAGCTTGATGTGCTGGCGTCTGTACAAGACTAAGTACTTACTTACTCTTTAATTCCAAATAGTCTGATAAAATGGTATACTTTAAACCCTCCGTATCAAAAAGTCCAAAAAGCAAATGAAACCAATATCGTAATCGCGAAAATTTGGGTTGAGTAGGTATTGAAGTTTTGTATGGGACGACTGATTATTTATTCGCGATTACAATGTTGGTCCCAATGGAGAAAGTTGATCAGTTTGATGGTCTGTACCACACGCCTAATTTGGACTCACACCTTTCTGTTACATACCTACACTGGGTAGTTTTCAACTCTGCCTAACTTAGTTAAAAATAATTTGGGCAAAAATAAAGGCTTGCCCTACATGTGATTTCTTATACAGGGTGAAATTGAATTCATGGGCATCCTTTTAAGGGGTCATTGATCATCATTATGAACTACTTTTACTATGGAACCAAACCTGAAATCGCGAAAAAAAATCAGCTCTTCCCTACATTTTGATAAGTTATGTGAACATAAATGCAAGGAACAGCTGATTTTTTTTCTTGATTTTAGGTGTAGTCCCATAGTAAAAGTTGTTCATAATGATGATTACAATGACCCCTTAAAAGGATGCCCATGAATTTAATTTCACCCTGTATTAGAAAGATTATTCCCTTTCCTTTGAATCATAATAATGTCATAGAATTGAACTTAGCAATTTAACGAATTAGCATCAAATTAAATACTCATGTAGATGGTTAAAACACAAGTTCTTTAATAACCCCTTTTATATAACAGTTGCATAAAATACTATTTGTTACAGGAAACGTTTAATAATAAGACTTATTAACAAAAAAAATAGACCGACGAAATAAAAAACAAAAAAGCAAAAATAAACCTTTTAGTCTAACTAAGCTCCTAAATTAATATAAATTACTAATTTTGTGTCGGCGCCAAACAAACAATCAACGCAGATCAATTGGCGAATATCAATCAGGTTACCATAATTTCACTTGGCGCCTTTATGTTTGTTTTGCCGACACAAAATGAGTACTTAAACATGTAATTTACTAATTTAAAAAAATTTTTTTTTTTTTTTTTTTTTTTTTTATGTAAATTTGTAATTTACTACATATATAAAACAAAGGAAAATACAAACATACATACATACATAGGCTGATAAACACATTACCACTCCTTTGCGTCGCGCAGTCGGGTAAAAAACAGTGGCACTCCGGGAGTGCCGACAGAAGTGAAAACAAAACACAAACAGAATACCTACTTTGCCATCACTCACTGACATCGAATGTATATTAAAACCGAGTACATCCCGAGGACAGCCGAACACATCCGAAGCGGTGTCGTTACGGTAACAGGTGGCGCGAATTCAATAAAAAAAAAAGACGGGTTGCACTCCGGGAGTGCCGGCAGAAGTGAAAACTTGAATATTAACGTTGAAATAAATCAATTATGAATTGAATTAATATAACTAATTTTTTTTTTCACTATTTCTGCGTCACTTTTTTCATTAATCGATGCACTTTGTTCAATTTCCATATTAGAAACACTTTATATACACGAATTTTACGAATACACAACAGTGTGGCTACACAGACGGTCGAGCCATCAGCTGTCCATCCATCCATCCACATCCACGTCCACCATCACCGTCACCGTCACCGTCACCGTCACCGTCACCGTCACCGTCACCGTCCCCGTCACCGTCACCGTCACCGTCACCGTCACCGTCACCGTCACCGTCACCGTCACCGTCCGTCCATCCATCCATTATCGTGTCTCACTTGGTTCACTTCGGTTGGCGCCGCCGTAGAAAGAGGGGTGGGGGGGGGGAAATCTCTCCTGACGGTCACGTGTCCTGACGCGAGTTTAACATTTTTTCCCCAGTACAAAAAGTATTCAACGCCGCTAAAGAAGTTTTCACTTCAAAAATACCCAACGCGCCTAAAGGAGTTTTCATTTAAAAAAATACGCGTCGACTTGAAAACCTCTTCTTTTTTTTTCGTCGGATTAAAGTGTATCAATATACCTTCTTATACATTTAGCCCATTTTCAACCGACAAAAATGCGTTGCAAAACATGTTGCCCACTCAATGTAACTGACATTAAAATGTCAACACTAACTCGATGTAAAAATTCCTTTTCCTCCATAGTGACATTTTCTAGTATTAAATTAATTAGGGAAATAATATGAATTTAAAATGGGTATTTTTTATTGACTTACTAGCTGCGCCCCGCGGTTTCTCCCGCATAAGTGTCGGTCCCGTGGGAATATCGGGATAAAAACTATCCTATGTCTTTCCATAGGATGCAAACAATTTTTTTTTTTTCAGGCTTTTTTTTAATTTTTTCTTTCCGTAAGAACCATCCTCGTACTTTCTGCCTTTTTCACAATTTCGTGCATGGATTCGCCAAAGATCGGCCGAACTCCATAACAATAGATGGTCACGGGTAACAGACTGCAGACAGTCAAAATTGGCTTTACCAATGATACACCCGCGATTAACTAAAAAACTTCTTAGCCTAAGTAGAAATAACCTCGGAATAATAATAGGTACAATTACGGGCCATAACCCTCTTAACAAACATCTTTTTAACATAGGCGCCACGGACAGCCCCCTTTGCAGGGGCTGCCTTGACGCCGAGGAATCAGCCGCCCACGTCATCCTGGAATGCGAGGCTGTGGCGTCTCAACGCGAAAAAATCCTCGGAACAGTGAGGTCGCTCCGTGAAGCCTGTGAAGCTCCCAGGAAGCTTCTGTGCTTCTGGACGGAGCTAGGCTGGCTCTGTTAGCCAGAATCCCTACGCACAACGAACCAAATGGGAGTCTAAGTGCGGAAAAGGGAGCCCCATCATCATCATCATCATCATCCTCGTACTTCAAGGAATATGATAAAAGAAAAGAATTAGCGAAATAGGTTCAGCTGCTCTCGAGATTTGCGCTTAGCATTAATTCAGCGATTCATTTTTATATTATAGATAATGCAAAGACACACACATTATAAATTCTAACCCCCTTATTCATAAAACTTATCAAACCTATTTTAGTTAAAATGGGGTTTGTCTCTTTCTTACACACAGAAATGACAACGTGACAGACAAAAAAACACAAACCTTCAGATAAAGACAAACGTTCTATAAACCTATTTTAGCTAAAATAGAGATAAAATAGGATTATGAATAAGGGGGTTATGGTTTAAAACTGGTATAGACTGGAAAAACTCGATTTGTATTAATGATTGATTGAAAGTTTTATTAAGCGTTGTGAGTAAATGGCATTGTTCTTTAAAAGTTATTCATTCTATAACATTGTTCGATTCTGAGAACATTAAAGTTTAATCATCTTTCTAGTGCCAGCTGCTTTTTATAAAAGGAATAAACTAATCACAGTTGATTACAAATGCATAAATCTTTAATACGAACCGAAGCCTTTCCTTTACGTAAAATTTATTTATTTTGAGAACAATATATAATATTATAATAATAATAATCATTTTATTATCAGGCAGCTGAGGCCCGTAGATAAAATACACAAAATAATCTTATGCTATAATAAACTAATACATATTGTAAGCCTAATTAGTATAATGTACGTCTGATTAATATTATTCTATATAATCCTGGAATTATTACCTATACCTTTAAAAGATGTTGTATTGACTGTATTAAGTAGCATCAGGTAGGCAGATGTTAAAGTTTAAACATTTTTAATTTATAGTGAAATATATTTCATTGTTAATCTAAATGATAATAATTAAATGTATTATTCATTATCAACTAATTGTAGATGAATAATTGTTTGTTAATAGCCATTATATTATTTTAAGATAGTGTATTTATAATCGAAGTTAATGTCATAACTGACAGTCGTTGTGACAGACAGACATCGCGCAACCGTTATAAAATACAAAAAAGGTGAATTTTGTGATTAAATTGCTGTGGTGTTATCACTGGATTTTATTTCTGTAACACTTCTGAGGCTATCCCGATAATATTAAAAAACCTTAAAGCTATGAATCTACACATAACGTTGTCGGCGTCGTGTTTCGCTGCGTGGTGTCGCGTAACCTTCCTCGGAAACGTCGATATACGAATAATGAAAATTGAAATCCAATCCACTGTTGAGGTAAAAACTGCAATACTCTTTTCCAAGTTTTGGTCCTTTATGGCGAAAATAATTTCTTATTAACTAAAACTGATCACAAAAATTAATTTCACTAAAAGCTATAAGCAAAAGTGGGTTTAGCTCTTAGTGAAATGGTTTCTCGTGACTTATTTCATATTATTTGTCCTAAATCTCTGGAATCTTGTATAATTCCTTAAAGAGTGGTTACTTAATCCATCCTTGGAACTTCACAGGACACAAACACCGTGACATGTATGAGAACTGAAACAAAACACAACGCAATAAGCATTACATAAAAGCTTTTGGCCGCAGGATGTGGTATTCCACCGCTTTCTCGGACAAGTGCCACTGGAACGCACAAAGACTTAGTGCAACTACTCGTAAATGATACTAACACAGTTTTTAAATTTTATTTACTAACTAAATTGTTACTACATTATTATGTATACTTAGGTTAAGGTATGTATCTAGGGTTTTTGTTACCTGAAAATAAATGGTTTATTATTATTATTAACATAAATGTCACTGCACATAAAAACCCCTTAACTCACATTTTTAAATCGAAAGAACAACATTTTGATACGGAACTACTGACAGTGCATTACATATAAAAGGACCAGTACAGTAAGACCTCATTCCTTCTCTCAACAACTAAAAACCGTACGCAGAAAGAGTAGCCTAAGATAATGTTAGAGCTCAATATGAAATGGTAGAGATAAGAGGAAAACCAGCCTAATTGCGTAACACACTATCAATCGGAATTTGAATCATTTTGAAGCTAATTGCTAATCCATTGCTTCATAAGTTCTAAAAATTTGTCTGCTCAACACGTAAATAACGCAATGAATGTTGTTGAACTGTCAAAATGAAACTGATTCCGATTGATAAAGTGTTACGCAATTGCCCCGCTGACCACTCGTAGCACAGCTAATGGCGTAGAAAAACCAACGTGGATTAAACTGGTCCTCATCTGAGTAGAAATATTAGTGTTCTTGTTTGTGACGATAAGGACCAAGTATGTGGAAGGAAATAACTAAGCTAGCATACGGTTTACTTCAGTCACACCTTTTTATTGCAAAAACTTTAGTATTGCCAAAAATAAGTAACTACTCTAAAAATTCTCAATAGTTCCTTCAAAGGAACTGCTAGAGGAACTAGTGAGCACAAAGGTTGTAAAGAAGGTTATGTGTTGGATTGCTGTATTTTATATATTTACTAGCTAACCTAACAGATGTTGTCCGGCCCAAATTTCAATAGTTCATACAAAAATTCTATAAAATAAGAACATTCAGTTTATCTCGAATTTAATTTTTTTCTGGAAAACTTTTTCTACTTTTTTTTCATAAAAACTAAATTCGGCGTATTAGGAACAACTTAGAACAGAATGTAGCCAAATCATTTCAGTCGTTCTCAAGTGATACGCTTTGGAATGGGCAACTAGCTTCAACTTTCTGACTAACTGACCGACTACTTAATTTTGACAATTCAAAAGTGCCTGTAATGGTTTAATTGAAATAAATGCTTTGAGTTTGAGTTTGAGTTTGAACGAATAACATTTTATTTATATATGTAGATTATTTTTGCTATCTGTTTAGAGATCAATAGAAAATGTAATATTCAAAAAAATTACACTACACTACTAATACTACTAATAATTACTACTAATTACACTTAGTGGTATCTTCTTTTAAAAATATGAAATACCCATAAAGACAAAACAACAGAAAAAAAAATCAACTGGTTACCTACAATTTTAAACAATGTCACAATGATCAAATAATTAAAAGTTGGCAAAGAAAACTCAAAAACTGATTTAAAAAGTAACAACCTACTTACACAAAAATTGCAAACACAAAATGGACGCCAAAAACAATCCAGAATCGCAAACAATAAAATAATAAGAAACAAGGCTTGATTCTTAAAACTTTCCTCGTTACCATACGAAATCTTTTTAACCGACTTCTAAATAGGAGGTTCTCAATTTGGATGTTTAAATATTTATATATTTTTTTCTAAGTGTGTTCGGGCATAACTCCGTCATAATTATTATAGACGGATTTGCAAAATTCTTTTTTTGAAATCTGAGTTTCGGAGACAGACAACGGAACATGTGACGGAACTCTATTCTTACAAAAAAAAAACCCCGCGCCGCCGCCGGTACCGCCCCGCGCCCGCTGACTTCGTGTCCGTAGCCTAACAGCGGCCGTTACGTGACGGCCACCGCTCTTCTAGTAAATCGTAGCCCTAGCCCTCTAATACACAAAGGAACAGGTCAGCAACATGCCAAAGCACTTAAGTATTTAAGTATTTTGGACTGTCACCTGACCTTCGAACTTTCCATTCAACTGTTTTTGTTGGTGCAACATTGTAAGTAATAACATTTTATTGGAGTCAAATGATTTTATTGAAGCACATGACGTTAATAAAAAAAGTGTCGGCAATTTCCATTGTACGACCAATTTAACATCAGAATTCGTTTGTACATACGAAACCGTGTTGTGTTGAGTCGGTGCACTTGTTTTGATCAATTGGCGCTTGCGACAAATAAAATGTCTGATGAATTTGTATTATACAGGGTGTTACGGAAAGGGTATATCAATACAAACGGGTTGAAGAGTGTATCTGGTCTAGAATCTCTGTACAAAATTTCAGCTCAAAAGCATTAACTTTGAAAATGCTTAATATTTTTTTATTTCGACATCACGGCGCTGCACTGGCGCGCGGCGGCGTAATGTGCGTGTACTAGGCGCACAGACACACTACAGATAATGGATAATGACCCTCGTAGTGCGGTGACACGCTTTTTATGATTTCAATTTTATAAACTATCGAAATAAAAAAATATTAAGCATTTTCAAAGTTACTGCTTTTGAGCTGAAATTTTGTACAGAGATTCTAGACGAGATACACTCTTCAACCCGTTTGTATTGATATACCCTTTCTATAACACCCTGTATTATTTTTTTGTGTTTTTAAAAAAGGTGACACACATAAGCAATTTCAACAAGTAGAATTTGAAGTAAATCGAGACATTCTTCAGAATGTTCAGCTGCGTAGTACTCGCAATCGAGCCCCCGTGTATGACTAGTGTATGAACGTAAAAGAAGCGAAAGGCTTACGAAATAAGGCAGGAGATTACGTACAGACGCCAGCACATCAACCTACTACAATCTGTCAAATTTCTTTAATAGATTTTCAACTTTATCACTAAAGCATAAGGTTCAAAGTTGATTGGGAAAATGTGACAGTTTCGGGTAGGTTGATGTGCTGGCGTCTGTACATATGTACTATTTATTGTGTTATACTAACATGGCATAACTCCCATGTTGGCATAGCACAATAAATAGTAGTGAATGACCCAATTCTAATTGAACGAGTACAATTAGTCGTTTAACATTTATTTTCAGCCTAGCTAGCATAGAAACGTTACCCCAATCATCGTTCACAGTCCTCAATATCACGCTACAAAACAAATTTTCTCGAATAAGGGTCAGGACTCATTGATCGACAACCTTTCGCACTTTGCCGCGTTTTTGTGTTCGTCCGCCGCCGGAGCGCGTTCGTCGCGTTGATGCGAAAAGATGGATGCGTACGTCGTTCATACTTTCCTCTCTTTTTGTATGGACAAACCTTCGAATACCGTCGATCGATGTGTCTTGACCTGAAGTCAATCTTCTTCTTCCATCTCTGGTCCCGTTATTTGGAGTCGGGTCTTCTCACTTTTCTGCGCCAAGTTATTCTGTCTTGGGTTAATTGACAACATTTCATATTTTTAACCTGCATGTATTATTACGTTATATAAAAGTAAATTCAAATCTAGGGCACCCATATTTTTTCGTTTTTCGAAATTATGTACTTTTCATTCATAATTTTAACTTTGAAATTCGGTGTATTCTAAAAAGACGTAAGTGCCAGATGACGGTAGAATGGCGATATTACCTTTGCTTTATTGTGACCCGTCAAAAAAACTGTTAGATGTCACTTGTCTCAGTCGTTGTTTTGGTTCCGTCATTGGCGTATATTTTTCATTGGGATCCATTTTATTGGCGAAATATCAATCAAAAATTTATAATATTAACAGTAAGCAGCGTGTCGAGTTGATAGGAAAAAATATTGTTGAATTCAATTCAGTTTTTTAGTTGTTTTCTAGTTACACTTCTTAGGTGACATTGACATGTCTTGTTTGATATAATGTTTTAAATCAAATAAATTGGAATGCGCAAAGGTAACTACCTCATTCCGCCGTTTATGTGACGTCATCACATGTTTTTCGATTTTTATTTTTTTTCTCAGAAATTTAGAAATAAAAAAATTAAATAAAAATATATTTGAACTCAGGATGCGAAAATAAAGAAATAGTATTTTTGTTTTAAGGTCGTGTCAGGTTTGAAATGTTGTCAATTGGGCTTTTGTGAGGTATCTTTTATATTTGACCCGGCCTCTGCCTCTCTTTCTCTTTCTTCTTTTTCTCTCTCTCTCTTTCTGTTACTAAGGTGTATTCCCGTTCGACCCACCGACTTCGTCCCCGTCGTGGGACGAACGGGAATATCACACTGATATTATATCTATACATATAATAAAATCGTAGGAAAGTCAAAACGGTACATTGAATATTTTTTTAAAAGAATACTTGGGGCGTGATCTACAATCGATATCGAAGCCAAAAATTTTTAGATTTTTTGTCTGTTTGTCTGTTTGTCTGTATGTCCGGGCTAATCTCAAAAAGTACTGCATGGATTTACTTCAAATTTTGCATGAATATTACTAAGAGGTCGGGTCAACATATAGGCTACATATTATCACGCTATCGCCTACGGGGGAGGAGCTGTGAATCTTTATTTTTCTTACGCATTCTGTGACAGCGTGTAATCTAACGACGCATATTTAAATGTTGTTTTTCAGTAAGCCATGCTATTATCTAGCTTTACACTATGAAAACTACGCCATTTAAGTAATTTGGGCCGAGAAACATAGTTTAATGAATGTTAGTAGTATAAAGAAAATTTTGAAGCAGCGCCCGCCATCTATGAGATTTCATTAAAATCAAATCAAGTTACATGTTGACACTTTTTGGAAATTAATAATTTAAATTTGATCATGTTGGCGAGGTTAGTAGTTAGTTATTCTTAAAATTCATAGATGGCAATGTTCATTTTCTTCATAAAAGTTGATAGTTCGTTTTGATAAATTCGAGTTCCAACAAAACCCTCAAAATCTTGAGCAGAGTTGAGGAAGACAATTAAAAAAAAACGCGGTGTTAAGTATTACAAAAAAGTTATGTTTCTACTGGAGACGAAGTCGAAGTAACTGATGAACGCGTGCTGAACACCTGTCTCAGTTCACTTCAAGATGTGGTAATTTCTATCGGCGGCAATCCACTGATCGAATATGGGTTACCAGCTCCCCAATCATCACCGCATCAAGACCGTGGAAATCGGGAGTATAACGCTGAGACAAATTACGATCCGGGCGAAATGACCACCACACGAAATGACCATGTCGCTTTGTTCTCTTCAGAGTAAAAACAAATTTATGACACCGTCCTTGAAAGCGTTGGGCATAACCACGGTAAAATGTTTTTTTGGATGCTCCTGGTGGAACAGGAAAAACATTTGTTACCACTGACATACTTGCAGAGGTCAGGAGGCGAGGCAAAATTGCTATTGCTGTAGCGTCGTCGGGAATCGCTGCCACACTGCTTCCGGGCGGCAAGACAGCACATGCCATGTTTAAAATTCCCATCGATTTAGAGAGCGCCGAAAGGCCTGTTTGTGGTGTGTCACGTAACAGCGATAAGGGACACGTGCTCAGGGATTGCTTTCTGATCGTATGGGATGAGTGTACGATGGCCAATAGGAAGGCAGTTGAGGCCGTGGACAAAACCCTACAGAACATCCGCAGGAACGAACATTTGATGGGTGGTGTCACAGTTCTGTTCAGTGGCGATTTCCGGCAAACGCTTCCCGTGGTGACACGGGGATCGAGGGCTGACGAGGTGAATGCTTTGTTGTGGTCACGAGTTCGTACGCCGCGCTTGACCATTAATATGAGAGCTCGGCTCGGCGGCAATGCACGTGCTCAAGAATTCTCCGATGTCCTTCTAAGTTTTGGCGAAGGAACTCTACCAAAAGAGGTGGTGCTTCCAGACTCTCTCGGTAGAGTTTTATCCAGCTTAGAAGAACTCATTCGCTGTGTGTACGGGACATTAGTCGTATACCGCACCAGCAGAATTCTTGAGTGTGTGAGCGGGCCATTTTGACGCCCAAAAATGATCAGGCTGCAGCAAGTAACGAATGCATTCTCTCGGAAATTGAGGAATGAAGTGGTCTACACCTCGATAAACACTGTTGGCGAGCAAGATGACGCCACACATTATCCCGTGGAATTTCTGAACTCCCTGTCAGCAAGTGGACTTCCAGCGCATACCATCAAGCTGAAGGTAGGTGTCCCGATTATGCTTCTTCGAAACGTATCTCCTCCGAAGTTGTGTAACGGGACCCGCCTTGAAGTCATCTCGCTCCACAGACACACCATTAAGGCGAAAATTCTTACGGGTTGTGGCGTCGGCGAGGCAGTGTTTATACCACGCATTCCCCTCATACCTCATAACTTCCCGTTCCAGTTCAAGCGCGTACAGTTCCCCGTGAGTGTTTGCTTCGCGATAACTATCAATAAGTCGCAGGGGCAGACACTGAGGGCAGCGGGTGTCGACCTCAGGACGAGTTGCTTCTCACACGGGCAACTGTACGTCGCTTGCTCCCGCGTCACCAGTCCTGACTCTCTTTACATTTTGGCACCTGGCAGCCTAACTACCAACGTAGTTTATAGGGAAGTGTTGTAAGGTATGACACCTTTGTACGTATTTTTACTCTTTTGTGTACTGGAATGTATTCCTGAATTATTTTCTCTATTTCCTTCAGTCACATCTTATGACTGAACTCGGCAGGATTCCCATATAACTCTCTTCACTTGCTTCGCTTGCAAAAAAAACTTATATTTTAATGCTATTTTAAAAGTTGTTTACTTATAATGCTATAGCGACACTGGCATCTTAGGTATTTTTGGTGCTGTAGGAGCCTTCACGCAGACGACGTCGCGGGCAGCAGCTAGTAATATTATAAATTCGAAAGTAACTCTGTCTGTATGTTACCTTTTCACGCCTAAACCGCTAAACCGATTTAGATGAAATTTGATATAGAGATAGTTTGAGTCCCGGGAAAGGACATAGGATACTTTTTATCCCGATATTCCCACGGGATCGAGACTTATGCGGGTGAATCCGCGGGGTGCAGCTAGTATATATAATATTATAAATGCGAAAGTAAGTTTGTTTGTTACCTTTTCACGCATAAAACCACTGAACCGATCATCCTGAAATTTTACATTTATACGTTGTCAGATGTACAAAAATGGACATCGGGGACCTTTCATCCCGAAAAAAAAGTGCTGTTCCCTTTGATAATATTATTTTCATCAATGGCTGTTAAGGAAAAGAACAATTACGTTATTATAATAATAAATGGCGCCACTTGTCTTTATAAACTTATGCGGGTGAAACCGCGGGGCGCTGCTAGTAATTCAATTAAAGTAAATAATAATAGAACCCAGAAAACTCGCCTATTCTATCTTCATAAACCGTTGCTTTAATTGCCTCCATGTATTATTTTGCTATGAGATAAATTCGAGGAGTTCCAACCAGCCACAATCAGGGCGTGAATCTGCTACGTGATTTGGAATTATAAAGTTCCTAGAACTGGGAACACGTGTGTATTAAGTTTACACTTCAGCACCCAGTACATTGTTGTTATACGGGTTCCGTAAGTGAATTGAATATTGCTTAGTGAGTTTATGTGGTCGTTAAAGTGTGTAGTTAAGATGCGTCCTTAAGTACAGTCGATTTAGTAATATTACTGTTATAGGTCACATCAACCTACTACAATCTGTCAAATTTCTTTAATAGATTTTCAACTTTATCAGTAAAGCATAAGGTTCAAAATTGATTGGGAAAATGTGACAGTTTCAGGTAGGTTGATGTGCTGGCGTCTGTACCATGTATTGGATACATGTCCGACCAAGATTCATTGTTGTAAGGCTTTAATCATAATTTTATTTAGTACCTTACAGTAAACGACTTTTAGGATCAAGTTTTGGATAATGAAACACTTTTAAAATACCTTTTTTTTTTGTTTAGCCTATCTGTCCCACTGCTGGGCAAAGGCCTCCCCCAAGTCCTTCCAGGAACTCTTTTCCCACGCCACCTCGAATCAGCCCTCTTGGTACGCGTCCAGGTCATCTCCCCACCGCTTTCAGGGCCGGCCTTGGCGGCGCCATTCGTCTTCAGGCATTAAAATACCTTAATTTCATATTATTAATTTTCAATACTAAAACTATCAATTAATAATAATAAAATGTACTCTATAACTCCCTCTCGCTAAGAAGAGGCCTGTGTCCCAGCAGTGGGAACATTATAGGCTGATTATGTATATATGTACTCTATAAAAACTGTTAGAACAAACAAAACAAAACAACACAAAACTTCTGAACCAAAACCAAATACTTGCCGCGTCCAGAAGGAACCCTAACAGGGTTTACGAACACGAGCCAACACAAAATAAAGAGGTGAAATATACCCGCGTTAAGGGTTACTCAAGAAATGTTTTCTAATAAAGTTACTAAGGTTGAAACGGTAAACAAACAAAGGTATAGTTATATTTAGGAGTCCAGTCTTCCGTAGTGTTTTGTGATTCTTGGGCTCGTATACACAGCGATCCACTTTACAGATCCGTTATTTGATGGCGTATGTAGTTGTATGAGCGAGTTCACACACAAAACAGTATTTCGGATTCAGCAATCATGTCACTCCGGCCAATTCTGATCCGTTAAAACGGATCTAGTGAAAACGGACCTATAAATGTACGAGCCCTGAATGTTTTATTTTTAAAAATAAAGAATTCATAATCGTCATCACTTTGACAGATTGCCTTTCATTGCTGGTCTCTGGCTTTCATTGGCCTTCATGCATCGTCTTAACGAGAGCAATAAGGTATTACTGGCAACCATTTATTAATACAAATAGGTCTCTCCCAATCTGCGCCACAACACCGTGTCCTCCACCTTCCGCATCCAGTCATTCCCTGCCACCTTCTTAAGGTCGTCGGTCCATCTAGGTCGTGGGCGTCCCCCTCTACGCTTGGCAGAGGCTTGTGTTCAGCTGTGGACTACCTACTTTGAGTTGATTGATGAATAGAAATAAAGATTTGATCACATAAGGGAACACAAGAAATAAACACCATAAAGAATTGAAACTGCTTTTTAAATCTACAATGTCTTCAACAATTTAAGAAAACAATGTTATGTACGTTGTTTTCTTAAATTGTTGAAGCTCAAAATCTCGTTACTAACATTGTTGCAGTTAGTATGACAAAATTTCTCCTGTCTACAAACAATGTTACCGAAACTGAGAAGAAACAATGTTGCCAAATATGTATTAACAAAATGTCAGGAACGGAGCTTGAATCGTATGTTCGACAGTGGATTGACTGAGTGGTTTAATCTTGCAACCAATCAGGCTGAGCTTTGTAGAGCAAAGGTCGATGTCTCCTCTCAAATATTCTCTTAGATCTTTTGATGGTCCAGTTGACTTAATTGAGCCACTTTAGATGCAAACCGCTCTAACACGTTGCCATTTGGTATAGTGCAAAGGCAATGTCGCAGTCAAGCAATTTGGCAGATATAACGGCAACATACAAAATTATCTCGACTGTCAACTGTCGACATATTCTGTCTACAGTCAGTTCAGTTATTTTACCTGTGATAGCAGCAACCTAAAAGAAACCTTAACATATTGAGAATAAAGATCGAAATGATTTTGATAGACTTGTCAATGGCAGCAGCATTATTTGTATGAGAATAAAGATCACTGTGATTTGGAAAGTGACGCAAAATCAGCCCCAAAAAATGCCGAAATCTAAGCTCTATGAACATAAATGAAATATCCAGCAGTTGGCTGCTAGGCTGCAAAATGTGGCAGCAAAACACAAGTCTGAAACTTTCACAGGGGCAGAAAAAATCTTGGTGGCAGAAATAGATACGATGATTGCTGATAATACTTTTCCTGGAGAGTTATTGAACACGAGATTTCTGTGGCATATGTACTTACATACATATAAGTATTAATGCATTAATAAACCTTTCAGAATAAATTACTAAATGTTGGTGAAAACCACATCAAAGCCCATAGTGTAGAAGAACTAAGCGATAGTCACGAAATGCGACTTTGCTTTATATACTACTTCTGCCCGACACTCCGTCCGCATGTAAGCCAATTACACCATACAATATATTCTATGGCATTCAGCAATATGAAACATGGTATGTTGGGGTGTAGTCTAACCATACGGTTAGACTGATAGTCGACTCCAACATAGTTGGGAAAAGGCTAGGCAGATGATGATGATTCGGCCAATAGCGTAGCTGTTTTTTTTTTGGTGGGAAATTATCAAATAACTTCTCCCGCTCTGGGCGGAGCGGGAGGGCGTGTCAGACTTACTGACTAAAACCCACCCGTGTCTCTTCAGTTGCCTGTGCCAGGGCCATGGTAACTCTTTCGAAAAACCCGCGACCCTGGCAGGATAGCATAACTTTCTATCAGCGAAAGAATTTTTGGAACCGAAACAACAGTTCTGAAGATTACTAAATACAAACTCTGCCTCTTTATTAGTATAGAGATACAAACAAATCCACTGCAACAATAGCTTTGGTACCCTTAATCTGAAATAACCAACTTGAACTTACAACCTCAGCTTGCCAACATTGCATCGAATAACATACAGTTCAATAACTTCAGGTGATGTCAAGTTCCAAGCAAAGGTCAAGCAAGAATTCTCGGTGAAGTATCCAACTATCCAAAGCAATTACGAGGTACACCTGGCATTCGAAAACCAAATGAATAATACAATGAACTAGCGATAATGAATGCCAACGTTAGTTCGTGACCTTTCTACGTAAGGACTGTCGTTCAAGAAAGTATAGTTATGATTGGAAAGTATTATTGACTTTTTATTTTGAACTTTAAAGAGTAGAAGAAGTACAGTTAGCGCCACGAAAGATGAGACTTGACCCCCCCCCCCCCCCTCCCGCGCTTTTTCCGCCGCCCCTATGACGCCCGGTCACGTCCTGCGCTCAGACCTCATACCGCTAAAGACACCCAAAATCGTGTACTGCGCAAGTCAAACCACGTGGTGCGTCAAGTCTCATCTTTCGTGGCGCTAACTATAACTAATATCAACTCGTAATTCTCTTGCCCCTAATTTATTTCGGTTCGGCGCAATATGTTTTCTTTTTCCATACTTCTTCTCTATTAGTCGTGATCTCTTTATTCACCCCCTTTTAAGCCATATATTATATCATCTATCACACAGCTCATCAATCGTTGCATTGGCCTTCCCCTACCCCCTACTATCATAGCCTCCACATTTGTACTTAAAACTTTCGTCACGACAATTTCCCCTCCTCGCATAAGCGTCGCATCTATCATGCGTAGCATATCCTCACATACCTCGCCCATACCATGACGACCGATTTAAGTATCTATATCATAGGTGATATAGCTAGTTAGATAAACAGTAACAACAAAATATATTAATTATAGGTACTGCTAGTTCGTGCACTAAAAATCTCCCGTAAGCGATCATTCTTAACCGACTGATTCGAATAATCTGCCGCGACGAACACTTGAATCCCATTAAATTATGTAAACTGGAACGCTTCCCAATCTCCCCCGTTTCCTTTCCAGCTTGCCCATACATTTGAATTTACGGGAATGCTTTTAAAAATTGTTTTAAACAAATTTGTTAGCGGTTTAATGAAACGATGGGATTATGCTTCTCCCGATATTTTTACGGTTTTATGTTTTGGGTTTCCGGAGCATGAGCGGTAATGTGATGCCATAACGCCAATTTTATGGTTACAGTAAAATATATTTGTATCGTTATTTTATTCAGTTTGTGATGTAAGCGTTATATTAAGGGCTAATTGCCTTTAGGGATATTTTATCCTAATAAAATCTTGAGTACTCCGAAAATCCACAAGGGTTAATTGAAAGCCAGACCGTGGTACCGCCATATAATATAAGGTTTTCGCTTACTCATAATCTGCCTATAATGTTCCCACTGCTGGGACACAGACCTCCTCTCTGTGAGAGGGAGTGGGCTGTAATCCACCATGCAGGTCCAGTGTAGGTTGGTAGATGTAAAATGTCTTCAAATTTTTGGTTCTAGGATATGTTGGTTTCCTCACAATGTTTTTTTTTTCACCGTTTTGAGAGCATTGGTGATGTAGTAATTTACACAAAGTAAAGCGCCTGTCTGTGTTCGAACCTACGACCTACAACTCGTAGGTAAGTCGCGGCTGTTACCACTGGGCCACTACTGCTCATTCGCTCAGGTTTTCACTTGAACAACTAAACCTGATAATATTACCACAAGACAACAAAACATTGTTACCTAAATTAAATTTCGACTGAAATATGTCAGACATCATTGTTTAGCTATCAGAAATTTGAATATCTAATGAAAACACAGCGATGAAAACATGAAAACTAATAACACAACTAAAATGGCTGAACAACGATGTTAATAACAAAACTGGCAACCATGTTTACATTATAAGCATCATTATTAATTTTGCCACACATACTAGAACTAAATTATCATTATCTGCCTAGCCTTTTCCCAACTACGTTGGGGTCGGCTTCCAGTCTAACCGGATGCAGCTGAATACCAGTATTTTATATGAAGCGACTGCCTATCTGACCTTCACAACCCAGTTACTTTACTGGGTAATACGATACCCTTGGTAAGACTGGTTGTCAGACTTTCATGCTTCTGACGACCCATAACGACTGCCAAAGATACGAGATTGACAGCCGGGACCAACGGCTTAACGTGCTTTCCGAGGCACGGAGGGGTCTTGAAATGTAAAGATGGTCCATCATCCACGGACCAACCGCGGCAAGCGTAGCTTAACCAGATCGATCGACCCGCGCAGCTGTTATTACTTAGCCACAAGCCTCTCCATACTAGAACTAAATACATATTAACAAAATTTTAACAGAGTAACGTTAACGGAGTTACTTTCAATAGAAAACTTGAGATTGAAGAGAACGTGCTTAAGTTAAGCAAGATGTACATAGTTAGTTAACTTAGATAAATTGAATTTTGAACAAAATTGAAGCTTATATTGCATTCATAAGACTAAGAACACAAAGGACACAATACAGGGTGTAAAATAAAAAGACGGGTTGCACTCCGGGAGTGCCGGCAGAAGTGAAAACTTGAATATTAACGTTGTACATTTTTGATATTTTGGAATGGTTAGGGAATAATTTTGCACGAATTGCTTTAATTATCAGTATAAAAGTACTATTATTTATGTGGTAGAATACAATATTTATTTATTGCACTATCGTACACAAACATGGCAATTTATGTTACATTAACAGTGTGGCCACTACACAGACGGTCGAGCCATCAGCTGTCACCATCCATGGATGCGCGTGGCACGCTGTAACATAAACACACACGAACATTCGCGCAAGCGCCCTGCGCCGCCTAAACGAAACAGCAGGCATACATTTTCGCCGCGCCGTAGAAAGAGAGGAGGATACTTCCTCTCCTACGCCGCGCCGGCTGTCTACTCTCCATCCGTCTTACGAATTTTCGATCAGTGTCACGTGTCCTGACGCGAGTTTAACATTTTTTACCCATTACAAAAAAGTGTACAACGCCGCTAAAGAAGTTTTCACTTCAAAAAATTCATCTCGAAGTCGTCATCTTTGCTTTCTGTAAGTACATCAAGCTAAGTAACTTTGTGCAAAAATAATTTCTTGTAAACGACTTTAATTTTTGGTGTAATAATTTGCGGTTAACAGTAAAAACTATTGTGTTTATGGTTGCATGCAACGTTACATGAACTATGGGAGTATTTACAGCAAAGTTATAACATTAAAAATTTGTTTCCGGAAAAAACGCCAACAAAAGTTGGTACTTACTTTCACCTTTAATAACTTCGTCAAATGTTCCCACAATGATCACGATGACAGAAAGAATAAGTGATATAGATAGTTATTATAGTACTACCGTCTCCCCGCGACTTCGTCCGCGTGAAATGTCTTGTTTTCCGATCCACTCCTGCGCATCGCATCGTCTGCCCGTGCTATTACCTACTTCGTTTTCGCTCAGCGTTCTTTCGGACTTTTTATGCTTTTGCTCGGCTCCTAGCCTGGCGTGATTTTAAGTAGCAAAAAGATTTTTTCAAATCAATATTGGTATCGAAATCATCGATGAAAAGTGGACAATGAAGCTATGAAAGCTATTATTAAAAAAAAATCAAAATGAAAACAAGTAATACACACATTACATAAACAGGGCTGAATCGTGAAATTAATTTCCGAGAATTTACATACTAATTGGGAGTGGACCAAAATACTAGACCTCGTACATGCTAGTAGCGCCAAAACAAGGGTCGGCGTACATTTACATACAGCTAGTTAAGTGTCTACTCCATCTCTTTTAGGATTAACACCTATTTCCACAGACTTGTTTCTTGTTAACTTGTATTCCTTTCTTTTTAATGACTGAAGTTTAGGGTTGAGTTTTCTATTTGTGTTACAATTACGTCCAAAGTCCTTAATATACAGGGTGAAATTTTAATCACCGTTTTCCTCTTAAGAGCCTATACTACCTCAGCTAAAATTCACTCTTTATCTCGCTCATACGATACTGCTCGCGGACTAAGTGAGAGCGAGACAGAGTGCGGTGCTGGGCGGCAGCAAGCGCCAATAGTTTAGGTATTTGCTTTTTAGAGTCAAAATAATGGTAATTATAACAAAAATAAATAACATAAGACCTGCTTTAAAGTAAGTTCAGTTAGTATGCAAAGTTTCATGATCTAATTTGAAGTATTTTTTGAATACCAGCGGTTTATTGTTTTATTGTTCCGGCTAGAGGTAACTTTGGATTTTTTTTCTATCGAGAAAATTTTATGGAATCGTGTTTTCGTCTAACATAAGACTTAGCATTAATCCTCAACTTTACTATATATTTATTTCAAAATTAATAGTGCAGTATTTTAGACATAACGGAGGATCACGCTAAGTCATTTGAGGTAGTATAGGCTCTTAAGGGGTCATTGCTCGTTAAAATGTAGGGAACAGCTGTTTTTTTTTCGCGATTTCATGTTACCTACTTTGCACGGAGCCCTCGGTTTGCGAGTCCGACTCGCACATGACCGGTTTTTTTTAACCGACTTCTAAAAAAGGAGGAGGTTCTCAATTCGAATGTTTGTATTTTTTTTTTGTTTTTTTTTTTTTTTTTTTTTTTTTATGTTTGTTCGCGCATAACTCCGTTGCTTGCTAACCGATTTGAAAAATTCTTTTTTTGTTGGAAAGGGTATACTTCCCAAATGGTCCCATGAAAATTTTATCGAAATCGGACAAGCGGTTTTTGAAAAATCAACAAAAATCTAAAAATTTATCTACATTGTCTACATTAACGATCTTTTTGTTTACTTTTTTGTGGGGTAGGTACAACTAAAAAGTAAAAAATAAAAACTTTTTTACAAAAAAAAAACAACCGACTTCAAAAAAAAACACTACAAAGTGATAAATAACTTTAATTTCGGAAGTCGGTGTCAAAAAACGAAAATGCGGAACCAACGACACGACACCGACTTCCGAAATTAAAGTTATTTATCACTTTGTAGTGTTTTTTTTTTGAAGTCGGTTGTTTTTTTTTTGTAAAAAAGTTTTTTATTCTTTGCAAACGCGGGACTTAAATATTACTGGCAAAATGTGGGTGTAGGTACTATAGGTACCCCTCTGCCTAACCGTTCGAGGAATACACGCGTGATATTATCGACTCTAATGTTGAATTTTCCATATATGTTAAAATTATGTCCAATGTCCGTATGTAAATCTATGCTATCTTTCGTTACTTTTTTACCTTTAAATATTTGTTAGACACTAGTCAATCTATTGTAATATAATTACTAAAATGCTTAAACTATCATTGTTCATATAATTTCGGTTCCGACTGTTAAAGTTATCAGAAGGAAAATTGAACATTATGGCAAAGTTACAAGAGTCTGGATATGAGCATAGTGATTAACGCCATCTGGTGTTATATTTCAAAGTGCATCCTAAGTTATGCCGAAGTCTCGTAGTGGTTTGCTCAAGTAAACATTCTATTGGAGTCGACGCGTCGGCGCTGAACTTGGCCAATATGGCTCACGAGTACTCCCGACTACAGAAAACTTTGGTAAGACACTTAAAGACTTTAAGCAACGTAAGGCTCAGTTAGGCAGTCTCACTGGCTAACTAAATACTCTACAAATTTAATCAACGGGCTTTTAATAAAACCGTTCCATTTAATGCAAATGAAGCTTCTAGTTTTAGACGTATACTTGACCTTTACGATTCTTTAAATACTTAAACTGACTTAAATAAGTGGCGTCGCAAACGATCCTTCAAAACATAAAGCTCATTGAAATTCCAACAAGATCCCGTCTTCGATGCAATGTTCAATGTTCCCAAATAACGCTCCGCCCGATCATTTACATAATAGGTGGTTGGAACTCAATATAAATGTAGGTTTAATCATCTGAGAAATACAACGTGAACTCAAATTTTCTCTTAGTGGATTAGCGAAATGAATTCCTAAAAAAAATACTGTTTTAAATATGCTTTGTTTTTTTTTTCTTTTCGCTCATTATTATCATTCATTATAGGCCTAATGTCCTGCAGTGGACTGCGATAGGCTGAGTTGATTGATTGCAGGTTCACACGGATGCGTTTTTACCACGCCGATGTTTTTAACCGCACTGTATTTTCAACCCACTGCTTAGCGCCGAGGGTTGAAAATCGAACTGTGTGTTTTTTTGACGCGCTGAGATGGGCTCTGTTGGATTTTCAATGCTCGTGTCAACACCGAGAGTTGAAAATCCAGTGAACAATAAAATCTTGCTATGGGTACAGTCAACAGCAAAAGTACATGATGAAAGTCAGAAATTCAATACTAATGAACGGAGTTCGAGTCAGAACTGCGTGGCGTCGAAGTGATTCAAAAGTATGTCGACGGGTAAAAGGCAAAAGGGGTCAAGCACCACAGATCATATTGTTCAGGAGAATAAAAAGAAAGTTTTAATAAAAAATATCTCTTTATTGCTTTATTGAATCACATCACAATCTTCAGAAAAGTTTACTAAAATACAATGTTCTTTAATAATTTTACATCAAAATAAGCCTGAGATCAATAGTTTCAAAGATAGATGTCGTTTGACTCCAGGTTTTCACCATGTTTATCGCATTTGCGAGGGGTCAAGTAACAATATTTAATGTTGGAATATTTAGATTTTGGCCTAAGCTTCATGTTAATAAAGTAATATTTTATTTTATTTGGCACAACAGATCATAGAACTAATTCAGATTTTGGCTTAAGCTACCATAATCTTAATAAGTATTATTTTATATTTGGCACAGCAGGTAGGTAATAGAACTATGAATTATGTATTAAACTAAAACAATACAAGGAACAAAACCGAGATCCAAAAAACAGCAGTTACCTAACTGTTAGTACCTACATACAACAGCATGTTATCACATTATTTGGGTAAATAAACCACAATAATTTGGTACTTAATTCTTAATAAAATAAAAAATCAACAATTATTATCCAAAATAAACCACAATAATTTGGTAGGTACTTATCTCTTACTACAATAACAAAGTGAAAATCAAAAATTATTAACCAATCTTTTTTCATACAATTATTATTAATGAGTATTTTCTTCTTCATCCTCTTCATCAGTTTCAATCAATTCGTCCCTTTTTCCGGTTTCGTAAGGCATCTTTAGATATTCTTCATGATATCTTCTCGGTATTACCTACTCCAGTCACATAGTTTTTTAAGTCCATGTATTTAGCTTTACTGATTGGTAATGGTTCCTTGTAGAAAGCAGCAATTTTTTTTTTTCATATCCGGGCAAACTAATTTTGTTTGAGTATTTTCTGAATCCACAGACATAGTATATTTAATCGTCATCTCATTGATAATTAGACGAATTATTATAAGACATTTAGGTTATGTATGTTGATCATACCTGAGTTTGCTTTATTGCATTAGAATAACCGTGATTGTCATTTCGTTTGGTAGTTGCAGTAACAAGTTTTAAATGTATTTGCATCTAGTATGAAGCGTGCTGGCGATAATTTCCTGTTAAAACGTGATTGAGAAATAAAACTCAATCTCTTACATTCATGATAAGTAGGATATTAAATAAAATAGAAATAAAACATTTGAGTAATTCTTTGTTTAACGCAATATATTATACTAGCAGCGCCCTGCGGTTTCACCCGCATAAATTTCGATCCCGTAGGAATATCGAGACAAAAACTATCCTTTGTCCTTTCCCGGGACTCAAACTATCTCTATACCAAATTTCATCTAAATCGGTTCAGCAGTTTGAGCGCGAAGAGGTAACAGACAGACAGACATACTTTTGCATTTATAAGATTAGTATGGATTATATTTATTTAGGTAAACATCGTCAAGTCTCCTCGTCGTTTCTCGTCCCGCAGTGTTTGAAGACTAAGGTCTTCAACCAGTGCGTCCTGCCCGTCATGACGTACGGTGCTGAAACGTGGACACTGACGGTCGGGCTGATCGACAAATTTTATTCAATGTCGCTCAGCGCGCTATGGAGCGAGCTATGCTCGGAGTGTCTTTGAAGGTTAAAATCAGGGATGAAATTATCCGGAAAAGAACCGGAGTTACCGACATAGCTTGCAGAGTAAGAAAACTGAAGTGGCAGTGGGCTGGTCATGTCTGTAAACGTCAATTAAATTCCTCGAATAAAAGTTATCTGGCTATGGAAAAATCAGCCCTTAGGCAAAATTTGGCACAAGGATAGTTCATAACCTGGATTCTGGACCTGAAAGTATTCCATGTTTTAACATAGGATACTGTGCATTTCCGTGGGATGATTAAAAATGTTAATCTGTGTTAAAAACTGCGATCGCGTTTCAAACACGCGTGAACTTGCTTTCACGCACACAAAACATACACCCACTTGCAACGGCACTGGCGCGCGTACTGAGTGAATCAAATGCAACTTAAAGAAAATAAAATTATTTAAGAAAGGGGCCAAGCGCCAATTATGTTTAGTTGACAATCTTTACTATTGGTGTAAGCGACGTTATAGTATTTCATTTTCTTATCAATAGTGTTAAGTGAAAAATTATTACTAAAGAAATAAAAGGAATATGGATACAAACGACATATTTATTTCTAATATGGTTTTTAAAATTATGCCAAATGACAAGGCGATACAAAAACGTAATATACAAAATGGTCCTTCAACCAAGCAAGGTAAAGTAGGTGTCGCTTGAGCACTTTTGGTAAGTATCGATTTGGCAATTCAGTACAAATAATTCTTTGGTGCAAGTGACTTTTTTTCTTGCTCGAAAAACGATACTATCACCATTCGAAAGAGAAAAAATAGTGGAGTTGGGGTCAATAAAAAAGTTAAGATCGCAAAATGTGGCGCTTGACCCCTTTTGCCTTTTTACCGTCGATGTGATTGTAAATTGTACCAAACATTTACTACTAGTACAGCTGCCATATATTCGTGATCAGTTTTGACTCCGAAAGTTATAAACTCAATTCTTCATCTACTTTTGCTGTTGCTGTTTTGCTGTTGACTGTACGTGGGTTAAGGGTGCTTACGAAGACTACCTATTACATTATTCTTTAATAGAATAAAAAAAAAAATATATACGAAGACGTAAGTTGGTACCAAAACGCTTGATGACGTATGCTTTAGATACCTACTTCTAAATTGATAAGTAGTTTTTTGAACCAAAACACAATATCAAAACAACAACACAATATAAATTGTAATCATTGTTAATAACCCCTACTGATAAATTTATAAATAGCCTTGTTAATACGCAGTATTTGGATGATAAAAACAACAACATTACGCACAATGCTGACGCAAAAATTACGTAGTTTAGGCGTGTGCGTCAAAATGCAATTTACGTATATATAAAAATTATATTGTTTACTTTTAATTTGGTTGCAACGTAATAATTTGACGTCAATTTTTCATATTTTATCTGTTGACCCATACAAACATATCAACTTTTCAATAAGTATACGTCAACCTAATCTTATAAAAACACAAGTAGTATATTATGTACTTTCTCATTTTGCACACACCCCTTAAAATGCAAAGACTGTAAAGTTTTGTTTAAATAAGCACCCTAATTGCGTAACAATATCGATCACAATCTGAATCATTTTGAAGGATATTGAAATCCATTGCTTCATATCGACACCTCCATGCAATAACATCGTAACTCACTTTTTGTGATTTTACAGGAGAGCGATTTTAAAGTTTGAAAAATTATAGCAAACTCAAAACACCCCGTACAATTTTTGAAGCTGGCTCTATTTAATATAGTTTAGGCGGACTATAAATAGGTATGGTTAAGTTGTAAAAGAAAAATTGTTTTCATGGGTTTTCATGACTTACGTGAAAAACAAAACAGTGAAATGACATAGTCTTTGACGTTGGTTTATTTTAGAAACGAAAGGGAATAGAATTACAATAATAGTACAGAAAAAATGCATTATTTTTTTTACATAACAATGCCGTTGTAACTCATTTTTTGGAAAAAAGTGAGTTACGATGTTATTGCATGGAGATGTCGATATGTTCGAAAAATTTAAAATAGTGGCCCCACTGAGAAACCGAACTTGAAGCTCAACAAGTTGGTACATCTTCTAATTAATATAAATCTTAAATTCACTAACGGACAACGCACAACCTATAGGTACCGCTGGTTCTAGAAATCGGTTCAACACGTAAATCATCATCATCTGCCTAGCCTTTTCCCAACTATGTTGGGGCCGGTTTCCAGGCTAACCGGATGCAGCTGAATACCAGTATTCAAAACGTAAATAACGTATTGAATTCAGTTGAACTGATAAAATTAAGCCAGCCAGCCAGTGTGTTACGGAAAAACCCCGCAGGTCTTACTCACACTAAAAAGTTGAAGCTATGAAAATTTTGCGCAAACTTATTTAAAGTGTAGGGGCCGCCTTACGTTTTGTTCGGGCTTAGGGGCCATCTCCACGAGCGAGAGAATCGCAACGGATCCGCGCTCCTATCGTCGGGTCGTCTCCACGAACGAGCGATTATTCCGCCAGCGTATCGTCGCGACTGGTAACGGAATCGCCGCGTGCCCGCGACGACTCGTAACGGAATCGCCGTATAAACTTTTCAATTAACCTTGCTTGGGGAGAGGCAACGCTGCGTTTGACAGCGCGCCCGCCGCGCGCTCGCTGCGAGAGCGCCACGTTCTGCGGCGAGCGCGCGGCGTGCGCGCCGCCAGTAGCGACGATACCGCGGCGATACGACGACGTTACGCGCGCACATTGCCACTCGTCGCATCGCCGCGATAACATCGCCGTGTGGAGACGCGTTCATAGAGAGTGTATAGAAATACGTGGCACGACGATATTATCGCCGCGATTCTCTCGCTCGTGGAGACAGCCCCTTAGTGTTTACACGTACCAGTCACAAAACAATGGAATAATACTTTTTTACTGAAAAACAAAATAATAATTTCGTACTGACGGAAGAAAAATTTTATTCAGATTTTCTTTTTAGAGTTTGGGATTTTGCCAGACTTTTTGCTACTAAAATGGCGGGATATGGTTTGCTCGGAATCTGAATTTTGTATAAAAGAGCTGCCACATTTTTTTGGTGCCGTAACAAAAAATATTTTAGTATTTTATCATCTATCCAAGCACAGATGATTGTTTTATCTTGATAACAATCTTTTTGGCGTCTGTACATACCATCTTTACTTACCATTACCTCATAAAAAATATAGGTTGGTTGTCGTGATTATCAATGAAACAAAATAAAATAAATGAAAAATGAGACCTGCATATTTCTAGAATTCAAATAATTGATATTAAAAGGCAAACCTTTTATCATTTTAAACGTTATTGAAACTTAACCTCATCTTCAGCCTCTCAGTATCATTCGATGAACAGACCAAGGTTTTCTTGACTTTAAAAACTGTGAAGTCGATGGTAAAGTAAGGGATACTAATTACTTAGTAAATTGACAAGATATTAAGAGGACTACATGACCTAAAGCGCGGTCACTGTCGGACTGCATAGAAAAGAGAGAGAAGCGCGATGACACAACGCTGGTAATTTATTGCAAAATATGAAGCAACTATCTATTTACGAAAAATCTATTGTTTGGACTAAAAAATTAAAAGACAATAGTTTTAGTATGTTGCTTGTAGAATGGTCTGACCAAAAATCATAATGATTGTATGTATATTAGTATGGTTTTTATTTTAAAAAGAAAGTTTTTAGAGGTATCTCCTTGATTTTTTCTATCGTACCAAATAAGTTGAATTACGTTTTCAACACACTATTTACCTAGCATATATCCTGAAGAATATCATATATTTTTTTTATTTTGTTTACTGTAGTCAATCATATACTTTTATTGTTTCAAAAACTTGCGTTTTTTGCGTTTAAGTCCTGTAAGCCCCTTAAATTCAAATCACAACTGAAATTCTTTGACAGTTGCATGAAATGGCTGTAACACGGAAAATCGGCGTATTTTTGTCAATTTGATAACCAATGAATTTCCTTGACTGTACATTGCTTTGCATTTCCTGAAATTGGATTGTATTATAATAATTTATTCACTCAGTCAAACATAACACAAAAACAATCTCAAACATACAGTGATTTCCAGGCGAGCAACCAAGCACAATAGCTCACAAAATTGAATAAGCCACTGATGTGCCGCATCACCGGTTATTATTCATAATAACCGCCGGCTTAATCAACCACCGTGCACTTGATATCCAAACACACTCCCGGACTCTTAAATCGAGCCACCCTGCATTTTTTTGTATAATTTATTTATTTCTTTAATTAAAACGGTATACCTAAACCCAATTACAAAAATGAAAGATAGTTTGTACACATACACATAAAAGAGAAAATATAAGAACATTGCGTTCCAGGTTAACATAAATCCTTCTCACAGAATAAAAAAAAATGGAAAAAAAAATGGTTTTGAATCTAATTTCGGAACACTGACGACACAAAAATGATGGCCAGTATCATATGCCTAGCCTTTTCCCAAAAATGATGAAGTCTGCTTCCAGTCTAACCGGATGCAGCTGAATACCAGTATTTTATTTAAAGAGACTGCCTATCTGATCTCCACAACCCAGTTACTGGGTAATACGATACCCCTTGGTAAGACTGGTTGTCAGACTTTCGGGCTTCTGACGACCTGTAACGACTGCCAAAGATCCACGAATGACAGCTAGGACCAACGGCTTAACGTGCTTTCCGAAGCACGGAGAGGTCATATGAATGTAAAGATAGTCACCCGTAGCGTAAGCTACGCTTGCCGCGGTTGGTCCGTGGATTGTACCTGATCGATAGACCCGTGGGGCTTGTATTACTCGGTCATGTCAGCTTAAAAACTGCATCAAAACTTTTTTATTGACTCATGTTTGTTTTCATTGTTTTAGGCCTTTGTACCTTCCATGGAAATGCACGGTGGCTCGATATAGGAGTCCGGAAGTGTATTTCACAAAATATCCGGCCTATTGAAATGCTGGCAATGTTAATTTAATGTTATCAATAGAGTTTGAAGCAAAGCTATCCAATAGTGAGTTTGTGAATTGCAATTTTCGACAAATTCTGTTCGAATTATAATGAATTCTTCAAATTGAACAAACATGATGATGCTGGTGGGGAGTTTGTTGCGCCACTTCTTCTTCCCAGCTAAACCAATAGGAAGTGGTGAAGGGCGGGCGTGTTGGGGGACTGTTTTACATAGTTTTGACGCACATTCTCAGCGTATGTCAATTGCATTTTCTATGAATGATTTGGATTTATGACACTATTGACAGTTAATATTAGCTTGATTTAGATTTATGATAAAATAGACAATTATTTGGATAAGGTTGTGATGTGTCTCAATTTGTATTAGTTATTTGTTAGTGAGATATAATTATTTTGTATCCAGAACAAGTTATTCACACACTTTTTTGATTTTTAATCTACCTCTAAGGCCCGAGATCTATGAATTTTATTTAGTTCAAGCTTTGACTTAGACATAGACATGTTCCCGTCTCTATCTTGCGCTTGAAGTTTCACAGCTGTTTGACAGTGACATAACAGGAATTACGATTATACAAAGTACTTTCGTGTAAGTAACGTTTATACAATTTCCCTCAAATAAACACTTTCACTCACAAGAAAAAAAGAGTAGTTAAGGAAAAATTACCAAGCTTACAAAAAAAAAAAAATGCTAAAGCCGAAAAAATCTCAATCCACTTCAATGATCATATTTTCATTGACGGATTGGTTTGAAGCCACAACTGAGTTCCGGCTTCACATAATCCCATAGCCCTTTAAAGAAAGTACGCCGGAATTGTGGGAAATGCCTACAAAGTTGATGAATCCTCTTTGCAGGAACACAATTTGGTATTTTGACAGCTGAGATCAATTTGTAATGCGCGAATTGCGGGACTTGAGTGCTTTAAGTGATTGCTACATTTTTCAGTGGGATTGTTTTAATTTAGTCCAGACCGTGTATGTTAGAAAGGAAAAAAGCAGGTATAATTTACGTATTGGAAATGGGCCTTTTAGGCTATAATTGAATACCTACTTATCGCGTCAAGTACCTAGTTTGAATTTGATGGAACTGTTACCTACTTAATAAATCTGGCTAGCCTTTTCCCAACTATGTTGGGGACAGCTTCCAGTCTAACCGGATGCTACTGAATAGCAGTATTTTACATAGAATGACTGCCTACCTGACCTCTACAACCAAGTTACTTGGTAATACGATACCCCTTTTGGTTAGACTGATTGTCAGACTTTCGGTCTTCTGACTACCCGTAACGACTGTCAAACAGACGGCAAATGATAGCCGGGGCTTAACGTGCTTTCCGAGGCACGGAGGGGCCTCGGTATCTAAAGATGGTCACCCATCCACGGACCAATCACGTCAAGCGTAGCTTAACCTGATCGATCGACCCCTGTGGCTGTTAATACTTAGCCATGGGCCCCTCCAGAACTGTAACTTAATATCTAACATAATAATTATTGTGCAGAACTTTCTACATCGCTCTAAAAATCTATTTTTTCAAACTGAATGATACACGCCAACACATCAAGCTTCCCGAAACTGTCAAATTTTCCCAATCAACCTAACCTTGAACTTTATGCTTTAGCGTTAAAGTTGAAAATCTATTTGACAGATTGTAGTAGCTTGATGTGCTGGCGTCTGTACATGGAGTTTCTTGCCCGTTCCTGTTCACAGGAACCTACTACGCTATGAAATGGGGAACTAGATTTATCTTTGTGACTGACACACTCCTTGACTTAGGTTTATATGAAACTAGCTGGCCCCGCGGTTTCACCCGCGTAAATGTCGGTCCCGTGGGAATATAGGGATAAAAAGTAACCTATATGATAATCCAGGGTGTCAGCTACCTCCATACAAAATTTTATCAAAATTGGTCCAGCCGTTTGAGCGTGAAGAAGTAACATATAAGCACACTCACAAACTTTCGCCTTTATAATATTAGTGTGATGTGATGTGATGAATGCTTTGAGTGTTGACTTTTTTAGTTTTTGTTGAATTTATTCCGGTTAGTTATGTTGCATAATCATGATTATTATTTCGGGCTACAAACAAACTAATCCAGTTTGTTTGTAGCCCGAAATAATAATCTAAACTTGTGAATGTTGAAAAGGGACTCTCTCACAGTCGACAGCTTTACAAAGCCTGCCCCAAGAATAAGGTTTTTAATTCATTTTAGAAACTCCTTTGACACTAAAGGACAAGTAGATACTAACTTTTCCACTTTCCCACGATGTCACACACGTCCCCCTATAATATTTCCACGAAGACGTCTCGCAGGATGTATATTATAATTAAGACAAAGGAACTCAAACTACCTACATGTAAGTATAACTTTGTCTAACCGTATTTACTCACCAAGGGAACCATTAAACTGATTTTGATGGAGTTTGAAGCCATACAATTTCAGGCCAAAGAAACTTGGATTTGCGGCGTGTCTGGATATTTGGTTGGATGTTGCCAAGTTTATTTGTAACTCTGAAATTATGTTTGTAGGCGAAGATTTCTTGTAAATAATAAATGTGGATTAAATGTGTCTTTATAAACCTTGTTTCTATTTGACTTTGAAGGCTTTTCTCGATTTAGATTCAAAATTGGTGCAACAGGTTTGTCCACTTAAAAAAAATCGTGTTGCAATACCTACGTAGTATCTAAGTCATAATATTTAGATATTTTTGTCTGTTGTTTTGTTTGTATTCATTTTAATTATATTTGTTTAAAATGAATTTGTTTTATACCCTTATTTATTTATATATACTTTATTGTACACCAGAAAAAAAAACATAACAAAGAAAAACGATTATTAATTTAAAACAACCCCCCCCTACTGCCCCTCCTTATTGTTTGCTTCTCGTACATTTAGGGATTCATTTTAATGTTTTCGTCCTTGTTAATCGTGTTGTACCTACCTAGATTTATAAGTGTTTCTCACAATTGGAACACACTTGTATTTGTTCCTGGCTTTGTAAATGTGCATGTAATGTGTGTGTGTGTAAGCCTCGTTTGTAGATCCATATAAATTAATATAAGTATACATAGCTATTAGAAAGCAAACACAATTATGTTATAAGTAAATCATTGCGGATTGACACCTCGACGACAGACGACACCGTTCTACCACATCTTCAACATTTAGTGTTGCTTATGGAATAACACTACTTTTTGGTTTGGAGTACAGTATCTCACAATGCGAAACGCGCTTTACTTGTGTCAACCAAGTATACAAACATACTGTGAATGTGGGCGTCAAGACGAGTAGCGTCAACACATAACACACACACGTACACGCACACTGGGTACCGAGGGTTATTCCCGCTCGGTAACACCCTGTCGTCAACACTGTTGACGATCGGGAAAAAAAAGTTTCGTTCGTTCACAGTGTTGACAAACGCTACTTATTATTTCGGGTAATTCCCGTTCGGTAACACCTTTCGTTCCTGTCGTCAACACTGTTGACGATCGGGAAAAAAAAGTTTCGTTCGTTCGCAGTGTCCATGAATGCTGGTTTTTTTTTTTTAAATATGGCCGAGAGCTCCTGCGCTTACACATACATTCACAGCGTGTTTGTACACTTTTTAACCATAAGTAAAGCGCGCGTCAATTTGTGAGATAAAAATACTATACCAGAGACAAAATTGTGAACATACAAGCAAAGCTTCATACATATTATTTTAATTTCACGTTTGTTCTATATTGTTTGCAATAAACAAAAGTAAATGGGGTAAACATGTGAAGTTAATAGACTGTCAATTGTGGTGAATTGGCATCTAATATTAATATGAAATTGTGCTTGTAAAATTAATATTGTTTCATTCTATACAATGTGTAACTGAACTAATGTACATTATGAAAGTGGTTTGTTCAGAATCGTGTACTGAATCGATTTATGTAACTCTCAATATAGATAATTGTTTATCCCAATAATAATTAAAACTACGGAAATCACGGTAACATGCTTCCGCTGTACAGTCAAACAAACCAAAATGGATGTAGTACGCTTAGGCCCGGACTCCACTGAAGCGGAGCTGTGCGGAGCGGAGCGGAGACGTGCAGGGATCGTCCCATCACAGACGAGACGATTGACGCGATGAGGATTTCAACCATTGTGATTGGTCGATTCCTGCACGTTTCCGCTCCGCTCCGCCCAGCTCCGCTTCAGTGGAGTCCGGGGCTTGGGGTGCCTTTCCACCAGAGATGTGCTATGCAGCTATGCTGCGAGAATGTAAAAGCTAAACTACGGAACTATGCGACCGTTTCCACTGATGCTAAGCTAGGTAGCGGAGCGAGTAAGATGTGCTATGAAAATGCGCCGCCGCAAGGTAGCAGTGCGAGGAAGATGCGCAGCTCGAGCTATGCGACGTATCGACAATAGGGAAGGTACACTGCTCTGCACATAGCCACACGTCTATAGCACTCATCCATAGCTTGCATCCATAGCACGCATCCAAAGGCGGATTTACCAACAGGCTGAGTAGGCTGGAACCTAGGGCGGCAGATTTTAGGGGCGGCAAATTTGAGGCTAAAATTTCTTTTGTAATGTCTTACTGAAATTAAAAAGATTAATATTTATATACCTACCATGTTTTTTTTGAAAAGAATAAACAAAGTGGATGCTCAAATCCAGGCTTCTACCGTAGATTTGATCACAGTTGCCGATCTTTACAAATGTCTATGCAAGTTTTTCGTAGCTGAACGAGAACATTTAAAGTATTTTTAAGAAAAGGCGATGGAATTAAGCGTGTCGAAGCAGTATACAAAAGACATGGGACATTATTGTAGAGGTCGGTAGGGGCAGCAAAATTTGAATAGTCTAAGTACTGACGGCAAATGTGTAAATCCGCCATTGCACGCATCCATAGCACGCATCCTTCCATATAAAACACGTAACTTAGTTGAATCAGTTTCCACCAGTGCTATGCTATGTGGACCAATAAATACGATTGGTGGATATCAAACGCATCCATAGCAACATAGCATATCTCTGGTGGAAAAGCAGCCTTATACGTGTGCGACCGCGTGCGTGCGAAGATTTGTAATGTGACTACAATTTATTCCCACAATCCGTATAACTAATTTAATCAATTAACATTACATATGAAGCAATGTTTTATCCTTTAAAATGATTCAAATTGTAATTCATAGTGTGACAATTTAGAAGGCATTGTAGGCAGGCTAAATGTGACCTTTAAAAGGTCCCCTCTTAAGGTAATCCCTTTTAAAGGTTCAATAGGCCTGTTGTCATAAGAAATCATAATTAAGAAAGGCAAGTACTTAATAAACTAAAGCAAAAGGTTTATTAAAGTAATAAGGTCAAAAAGGTCAAGGAAGGTCAAAGGGTTAATAAGGTCATCTTTGTTGATTTTAGCACGAAACATTAAAATATCGTGAATTATTCTCTGCTAGAAGAGCAATGGTGGCCCAGTGGTAGCGGTCGCGACTTACCAGTTGTAGGTAGTACGTTCGAACCCAGAGAGGAATTTCACTTGTGTAAAATATTACATAACCACTGTTCTCAAAACAGTGAAGGAAAACATTGTGAAGAAACCGGCACGTCCTGAAAAAAAAAAACGAAAAATTGAAGACATGTGACATCTACCAATCCGCACTGACAGGCCCGAGTTGGCGCTGCAGTGTTCCACGCGCGCCACTCGAGAGTGGGTGCGGCCATTACAGGAATGGGCGCACGGGGAGGTGGGACCCGCTGAGGAACAGCGGGTCGACGCCTGTCGGGGGAGCGGTGAATGCTGTTGCGAATCCCGCACCCCCGGCTAAAAAAAAAAAAAAAAAAAAAAAAAAAAATGGTGGATTACGGCCTATTCTCTCCCTCACAGAGAGAAGGCCTGTGTCCCAGTAGTGGGAACATTATAGTTCAAATGATTGAACGCTCAAACAAGTTTCTTGATTACCCTTAACATGACATCATTGTAGAAGAGTTAAAACAACAAAGTAAGTTAGTTGTGTCAATCAAGCAACTCGATCAACTTGATTGCTGCAAATAGGTTTTGAGATAACTTCAATCAAGATCCCGTTTCATATCTCAATCAAATGGACGTAGTAGCTGTGATCAAATTGTGCTTGATAGGCTCAGATGCAAACAAGCTACTTAGTCAATCTAAACAAAATCATGATTGTGGCAACTACTTTTTTTTTCAGTGTATTATTAGTCCAGGTCCTACGTTTATTGTGTACTAATTTCTGCCCGCGACTTCGTCCGCGTGAAGTTTCTTTTTCACCCAACCCACCCCGTCGCATCGCATCGCCTGTCCGCGCTAAAACTTCGTTTTCTCTTAAGGTTCTCTCGGACATTTTTTTCTTTTTGCTCGGTTCCTAATGATTCTAGCATGATGCTAAATGAATTACAGTCTTCCTCAAGAATTGGGCTATCAAACGCAAAAATATTTTTTCAAATACGACAAGTAATGCCAGAAATACCAGAGATTAGCACGTTCAGAAAAACCCTTCAGCTTTATTATTAGTATACAGGTTGTTACGGAAAGGGTATATCAATACAAACGGGTTGAAGAGTGTATCTGGTCTAGAATATCTGTACAAAATTTCAGCTCAAAAGCATTAACTTTGAAAATGCTTAATATTTTTTTTATTTCGACATCACGGCGCTGCACTGGCGCGAGGCAGCGTGATGTGCGTGTACTAGGCGCACAGACACACTACAGATAATGGATAATGACTCTCGTAGTGCGGTGACACGTTTGTTATGATTTCAATTGAATAAACTATCGAAATAAAAAAATATTAAGCATTTTCAAAGTTACTGCTTTTGAGCTGAAATTTTGTACAGATATTCTAGACCAGATACATTCTTCAACCCGTTTGTATTGATATACCCTTTCCGTAAGACCCTGTATACATACAGAATGATTTTTTTTTACCGGTTCCAAATTTTTACAGGATGTTCTGCCCATGAATATGAACAACTTTTACTATGGGACCAACTCTGAAATCACGAAAAAAAAAATCTGCTGTTGAATACAAAAGTTCAATACCTACTTGACCAAAATGTATAAGCCTGTAAACCCCTTAAACCCATTGCTACTGAGTGTGTTACGTAATTATCCCGGTTGTGAATGTCGCGGGAATCTATTGGACGAGGGCAGTGGGTATCCGATCTATTTGGCGATGCTTGGGGGGGCCTGTGTCCACCCACGAACTGATAGGATTTCCAGATGTTTCTATGTGACGCAATCAATGTACAGATAGCAACAGACTTTACGACTCGGATGTTTTGTCCAAACTTACTTAGATAGATAATATTTGTTATTGAGTCGAGTTCATTGTCCAACGTAGTATGTTTGCAAATTAAAGATAAGTCTTCGTTAGTCCTTGATACTGAACAAATATTGATAACTTGTTTTTGTTTTGGTACTGCTAAATATTTGAGTTTTTTTTTGCTGAATTTTGCAAGATAGGTAGATAGATCATTTGCTGTCAGTTATTACTATCTGAAACCTGGAATGTATAAAATACATTTACATGACCCTAAAAAGTGCTCATACAAAGTCTTGCAAAAAATAGGTAAGAAACAAAGGGATCCCTTCTTTAAGCATAAAGTTCTTTTTCCTAATATACTTTGGCATAACTATTTTGGCACAATTTCTTTTGGCATAATATTACATTGCCATATTTTTTTTTTGGCATACATTTATGTCGGCAAAATTATCTTTAAGGCTAATTTGTTTTGGCATAAATTTAAGTCGCATAATACTAAACGACGTCAGGGCACCCCGATGTTCGGTTTGGTTAGGTTCGTTTAAACCCTGCAGACAGAAATAGGAGCCCCGCACAGCGGGGCTCCGTTGACCTGACGTCGTTAGAGATAAAACGAGCATGCTTTTATGCTTTAGAATGTTACGCTTAATCATTATTATGATTAGAGAAATTATGCTTAAAAAATTATGCGTAAGCTGTTATGCGTAAATAATGTTATGTGAAAATATAATCAGTAGAAACAAAAGTATGCCAAGTTATATTAGGTCTTAAAATTTTATGCAAATGGATAGGGAACCAGAAACAAAAGATTAGGTATAATTATCAACAGTAGGTATCTACTATGTCAATGTTACGAACTACATATTTTGTAACCCACTTTCGTTTATCTTGTTGATATTATCTACAATTACCTGTGCCCCGCGGTTTCACCTCGTTTAATTCAATTTGCTCGGCTGCTACGGGTCGTAACGTGATGTTGAATAACATTTACCTTCCTCAAGATTGGGCTAACAAATAGGTATAGGTAGTTCCAGAGATTAGCGTGTTCAAACATACAAACAAAAAAATCAAGCAAGCTTCAATAATAAAATTTATGTAGGATAGATAGATTTGACAAACACAAATGTTATGCATGGCATAATATTTGTTGATTTTTATAATCAGGAGAGCAGTGGCTCAGTGGTATCGGCCGCGACTTACGAGTTGTAGGTCGTAGGTTCGAACCCAGACAGACGCTTTACTTTGTGTAAAATTATTTCATCACCACTGCTCTCAAAACGGTGAAGGAAAACATCGTGAGGAAACCGGCATGTCCTAGAACCAAAAATTCAAAGACATGTGACATCTACCAACCCGCACTGGGCCCGCGTGGTGGTTTACGGCCCACTCCCTCTCACAGAGAGGAGGCCTGTGTCCCAGCAGTGGGAACATTATAGGCTGATGATGATGATGATAATCAGGGATGCTGATTAGGCTGGTAGGTCTGGATTTCTTGAAGACAAAATTAGCACGTTCAAACAAAAAATCAAAGTCTTCAGCTTTATTATATTGAGTACAGTCAGTTATGGCAATTAGCTGATACCTTTGCATAAATGGTTAAGATTTATTAGAAAACAAATCGATAGAATTTTATCATTCTTTTATATTTTATTTTATTAAGCTAGTATTGTAATGGTCTTCCTAAGGAAGAGCGCTGATGTCTGAGATACAGATATTTTTATCTAGTCAGACACAGATGCCTTCACTATAAAACTAAGATTTTTTTTTTTAATTGTCCTGTATATCCGTCTAAATGTAACAAGTTTTTGTGAGAAATAAATAAATAAAAAAAAATAAAAAAATATTTATTAGGAAATAAATAAAATATAAAATAATTAAAGAAGAAGAAGTAAATAATATATATAAAAAAAAAAACTTTTTAACAAAAAATTAAACCTCCGAAAAAACTGAAAAGCAAAAAATAATAAACTTTTTTTATTTAACCTTAATAAATAAGTTCTTAAACTAATGCAAGTATACCTAAGTAATTTAGAGTCGGCGCCAAACAAGCAAATTAATATCGTTGCGAGTGGTCGTGCGGAGAGCGCATTTTTTGTTTGAAATGTTAATGTTTATCGCTATAGATTTCACGTTGCTTATTTCTTTAAATTTAAGGTAATTTAGTAATCTTTGTTCATTGATTGTTTGGCGCCGACTCAAAATTACTTAGGTATACTTGCATTAGTTTAAGAACTTATTTATTAAGGTTAAATAAAAAAAGTTTATTATTTTTTGCTTTTCAGTTTTTTCGGAGGTTTAATTTTTTGTTAAAAAGTTTTTATTTTATAATTTTTTGAGGCTATAATTTACTAATTACTACATGCTTAATGTTTGATTACTTTTAAAATACCTACCTTACTTTAGACATTAACTGTTATAATCCAACTTTAACTATTATTTTTTGTGTAATATAATACTAAATAATATAATGTAATACTTAAAAAAAAAACAGGCTTTATATACCAACATAGATAGGCCTTTTATTATTTTAATTGTAATACACAGCTCAGCATTAAAATCTGTGACTGAACAATAAATCACCCCTATTTTCCCACCCTTAGGGTAGGATTTTTTTTTCCAAATTTACATGGGACCAACTTCGAAGTATGTCCTATCCAACAAAAGAAGAATTATCAAAATCGGACTACTCTGTAAAAAGTTAAGCGTGGTCATACATTACAATCAGTGAGTGAACAATCAATCATCCCCTGTTTTCTAACCCTTAGGGTTGGATTTTTTTTTCCAAATTTATATGGGACCAACTTCAGGGTATACCCTTTCTAATAAAAAAAGAATTATCAAAATCGGACTGCTCTGTAAAAAGTTATGCGTGATCATACATAAAAAAAAATAAAAAAAAAAAAAAAAAAAAAAAAAAAAAAATATACGCGTCGAATTGAGAACCTCCTCCGTTTTTTTTCGTCGGTTAAAAATTAAGAAGAAGAAGAAGTCATCAAAATTTAAAAGAATTATACAATTCTATCGATTCGTATTCTAAAAAACCTCAACCATTTATGCAAAGGTGGGTCAGCTAATTGCTATAACTGACTGTACATACTAGCTTTTACCCGCGACTTCGTCCGCGTGAAATTTCAGCAACCCACTGCGTCGCTGCCATAGAAATGTTATATCTATGGTCGCTGCGCATCACTCGCACGCGCTATACCTAACTTAATTTTCGCTTAGAGTTCTTTCTGATTTTTTTTCTTTTGCTCGACTCCTATTGGTCCTAGCGTGATGTAAATTATAGCCCTTATCGAGAATTAGGCTATCAAACGCAAGAAGAAATTTTCCAATACGACCAGTAGTTGCAGAGATTAGCGCGTTCAAACAGACACAAGCTTTAATATTAGTATAGACAGATTTGACAAACACAAATATTATGCATGACATTATCACATATGTATTTATTGACGTTTATAATAGATACCATAATCAGTTTAGCGTTTTGGACGACTGTCTTATATAATTTTGACGTTCAAAAACTGCTGATTCTCAGCCTAGTTTGATTAATGACTTTTGATTTCCATTTTGATCAGCCTATGATGTTTCCACTACTGGGACACAAGACTCCTCTCTGTGAGAGGGAGTGGGTCATAATCCACCACGCGGGCCCAGTGCGGTTTGGTGGATGTCACATATTATGTCTTCGAATTTTTAGTTCTAGGACATGCCGGTTTCCTCAGTCCACTATCCGAACCGGACAGGCCGGTTTCCTAGTGATCAAGTATTACATCGCAATCAAATTTACGTCAATCTGCCCAGCGTTTTCCCACCTATTTAGGGGTCAGCTTTCAGTCTAACCAGATGCAGCTGAAAACCAGTATTTTACATGGAGCGACGGCCTATCTGACCACAATACCCCTTGGTAAGACTGGTTGTCAAGACTTTTGGGCTTCTGACGACCCGTAACGACTGTCAAAGATCCAAGAATGACAGCCGGATCCAACGGCTTAAAACGTGCTTTCCAAGGCACGGAGGGTCTCAGTATGTAAAGGTGGTCCACATCCACGGACCGACCACGGCAAGCGTAGCTTAACCTGATAGATCGACCCGTGTGGCTGTTATTAGGTACTTAGTCACGAGTTATATCACAATCATCAACCAAATAAGTAATAATAATGACCTACTTTATATTGCATGATATTATGGAATATTTGATAAATAAAAACAGATAAACAAAATGATTGATTACTTTATCGTAATTAGGAAATTAAATAAGTGTGTATGTCAATGCCCATCAGGCCATAGTTTTATCAAATAACTAGCTACGCCCCATGGTTTCACCCGCATAAGTCTCGTTCCCGTGGGAATATCGGGATAAAAATATCCTATGTCCTAGCCCAGGTCACCCATGTGCCACATTTCATCCAAATCTGTTCAGCCGTTTCCGCGTGTAAGCGTAAACAAACAAATATACAAAAGTTCTAATATTTATTTTATTTATTTATTTTAGGATCTCCAACAAAAGATATACGCTAAACATATTATTATTTTTTCTTTAAGTATAATATTATTCGTTTAATATTAATATTACACTTTTATTGCTTCATAATATTATTAGTTTAGATGTCATCAAAATATCTCATTATGGAATGTTACCTATGCAGCGAATCTAAGAAAATAACTTACTATTATTCACCCTTTGAAACTTTTTACTTGCAATTTTTGTTTTCAAATTTTCTGTGCAGATTTTATATGGGATGTAAAAGACCCAGCATCAAGTCATCTACGCATCCTGTACAGGCGCCAAACTAAATAACTTCGTGCAAAAATAATTGCTGTGAAACGACTTTTATTTTTGGTGAAAAAATTCGCTGTTGACGGTAGTTTTGCGTGCCTTGTCCTCATGGATGCATGCAACGGTAGAGATCGTAGGGGTATTTTTAAAATTGTAAAATATTAATCTGGTTTTTGTAAAAAGAAACCTCAAAAAAGGTTGGAACCTTACCTTATATTACCTTCAATATCTCCGTAACCAGTAGGTTAGTAGGTATGTACTGGATACAAATAATGGCTAATACCGGGATAATCCAGTGACTTTTGGATTCGTTCAGGGTATTTTTACAGCCGTTTAATAACTACCTATAAAAAGCTAGCTGACCCGTCGAACTTCATACCGCCTAAATGTTTGAGAAAATGAATTATCTTCATTTTTATTTTTTTCGTGTATTTTTCCCATATTTTAATAGTTATTCTGCTATACGGGGCGGAGACAAATCCAACAAATCAAAAATCATAAAAATCGGTCCAGCCGTTCTTGAGTTATGCAGGGTGATTGAAAGATGGGTGCAAAGCTTTAAGGCGAAGATAGTACCTACAGACAATTTAGAACCATTTAAGCTTGTCTTAGACGAAGTCTTACCTATATTTTTTGTTTTTGGGGGTGGGGAGGGGGGTAATTTTAGTGTGATAGACTAAAAGATACATATACTATGCTACGCTTATGCTTATGTTGGGTTTTGGCTACGTTTATGTATTGTTAAAACAACTTTATATTAAACATGGGTTTAATGCAAATAGATAGGTATTATTTCTATTTCTTCCGGTACGTAGTCGTCACTCCAGAACTGATCAGCCCATCAGCCATCAAATGTGGGTGTGCCTCCGAGGAATGCAGACATTATTTTATATTATGTTTGTAGGATAACGAGGTAATTGATGCGTCATTCTATCTTACGATATTCGAAACAGAGAAGCCCTGTTTCTATGTTGACAGGAGGTAATTACGACGTGGTACAGTATTCTTAGGGCATAGGTTATCGATGCACCTCTATAGGGGGTCTGTATCTTAACAACGTGAGAAGGAATCGATTGATGTAATTATCAATAGGTCATTGATAAATACATACGTAGGTATTAGTAAGTAGTCTATTTGTACAAAGGTTAAGACGTGGACGTATAAAGTGAATGTATTTTCTTTCTTTCTTTCTACAGGATGTTACGGAAAGGGTATATCAATACAAACGGGTTGAAGAGTGTATCTGGTCTAGAATCTCTGTACAAAATTTCAGCTCAAAAGCAGTAACTTTGAAATTTTTTTTATTTCGATAGTTTATTAAATTGAAATCATAAATTCATAAAAAACGTGTCACCGCACTACGAGGGTCATTATCCATTATCTGAAGTGTGTCTGTGCGCCTAGTACCTACACGCACATCACGCAATTCACGCATCTTTTGGGGTAACTCAACTGATAAGGACACTATATTCAAAGCACAAAAAAAATGTATTAGGTCTATGTTCAAACTAGAAACCACTCAGAGCTGTAGGCCTTATTTTGAAAAATATAATATTTTGACATTACCGTCCATTTATATAATAGAAAATGCAATGTTTGTAAGGTCGAATCCTAATCTGTTTCCTCGCATGGCTGAGATGTTTCCACGCAACAGACGTGACAACACTCAGATTTGTGTACAACAAGCCAGAACAACTCTTATGCGGAAGAGTGTCTTTTGCATGGCGCCAATAATCTATAATAAATTGCCAAAAAGTTGGAAGCTTTTATGTGACGTGCAGTTTAAACTGAAAGTTAAAAAATTTTTGGCAGAAAGAGCTTATTACACCATCAATGATTTTTTATTTGAAAAATATTTTGAATGACTATTATAATTTTGACCTCTTTGTTTTGACTACTTACTTTATATAATTTTCCATGTTGACTACGAGTGTTAAATATTTTAATTTGGATAATTGAATTGTGGTTATATATTTCTATTTAAATAATTTTATTATTTAAATAGAAATATATATATATATATTAGTTTGCCGACGATATAGTAGTCATGGCTGAGACTATGGAGGACCTCAGTACAATGCTCGATGACCTCAGTAGAGCCTCTGAAAGAGTGGGTCTGAAAATGAACATGGACAAAACGAAGGTCATGTCAAATGCCCATGTAACACCCACTCTCATGAAGATCGGAGACGCTACACTCGAAGTCGTGGACGAGTATATTTACCTAGGACAAACTGTCCAGTTAGGTAGGTCCAACTTCGAGAAAGAGGTCAATCGTCGAATCCGACTCGGCTGGGCAGCGTTCGGGAAGCTACGCAATATCTTCTCGTCCCACATACCGCAGTGTCTCAAGACGAAAGTCTTTGACCAGTGCGTGTTGCCAGTGATGACATATGGCACTGAAACGTGGTCGCTCACAATGGGCCTTATTAGAAGGCTGAAAGTCACCCAAAGGGCAATGGAGAGGGCTATGCTTGGAGTTTCCCTGCGGGATCGAATCAGAAATGAAGAGATCCGCAGGAGAACCAAGGTAACCGACATAGCCCGAAGAATTGCCAAACTTAAGTGGCAGTGGGCAGGGCACATTGCTCGCAGAACAGATGGCCGATGGGGCCGAAAGGTTCTGGAGTGGCGACCGCGTACCGGAAGGCGTAGCGTTGGAAGGCCTCCCACAAGGTGGACCGACGACCTTGTGAAGGCCGCAGGAACTCGTTGGATGCGAGAAGCACAAAACCGGTCGAAGTGGAGGTGCTTGGGGGAGGCCTATGTCCAGCAGTGGACGTCTTTCGGCTGAAATGATGATGATGATGATGATGAATTTTATTAGCTTGTATAATTTGAATGCCTTAAACTTTTTGCTTATACTTACCTATTTAAATATTTGTATGCCATTGTATAAGGCAAGCATGACGACCTGTTTATAATACTTTTAACAACTTGCATGCCGATTTTTATTATCGTGTGTATACTCATGTTTGAACAAATAAAAAATTATCTTATCTTATCTTATCTTACGCCGCCGCGCGCCAGTGCAGCGCCGTGATGTCGAAATAAACAAATATTAAGCATTTTCAAAGTTAATGCTTTTGAGCTGAAATTTTGTTCAGAGATTCTAGACCAGATACACTCTTCAACCCGTTTGTATTGATATATCCTTTCCGTAACATCCTGTATAAGCAAGCTAGAGGTCGTTAATTTGATGCCCAGTCGTTGCTCTTTTAGGCCTACTTGCACCACAAATCACTAAATACGTTTAGCATGATCAGCCTATACTGTTACCACTGCTGGGACAGAGGCCGCCTCTCTGTGAGAGGGAGTGGGCCGTAATCTACCACGCGGGCCCAGTGCAGATTGATGGATGTCACAGTCATGTCTTCGATTTTTTTAAAGTGAAAACTTCTTTGGGCGCGTTTGGCATTTTTTGTGATGGGAAAAAACCTTTGAATTCGCGCCACTGTTACCGTAACCGACACCGCTTCGGATACTAGGTATGTGTTCGGCTGTCCTCGGGATGTACTCGTTTTTAATGTACATCCGATATGTCAGTGAGTGATGGCAAAGTATTCTGTTTATGTTTTGTTTTCACTTCTGTCGGCACCCCGGAGTGCCACTGTTTTTTTTTTTTGGTTCTAGGACATGCCGGTTTACTCCCGATGTTTTCCTTCACCGTTTTGAGAGCAGTGGTGATGAAGTTAAATACACAGAGTAAAGTATCTGTCTGGGTTCGAACTCACGACCGTAACTCGTAAGTCGGGGCCGATACCACTCGGCCATCACTGCTCTCAATACTTTTTAAATAAGAAATTAAGACTTCATTATGTTTCTGTGGCAAGTAGACCTTACCTTATCTTACCTCTAGCTTAAGCATAATATTTAGGTAAGACAAAAGGGATCAACAGGAGTATAAGCGCTACCCTGTACCGACATTTAGTTTGTAGAGGAAGAGTTAAGAGGAGAGGAGGATCCTCTTGAGGCATGACTTTTAACGACATCCATAGAAATCGATGATCTCTCTAAGCCTTTTTTTTTTTTTTTTTTTTCTGGCGGTGGAAATCCTCATGGACTTCCTCTATCATGGGGGTGACAGAGGGGCATGCCGGACTCTTACCGGCTAAAACCACCGCGGTGTTCCACCTCTACCTATAGCCGGGGGTGCGGGATTCGCAACAGCATTCACCGCTCCCATGATCTCTCTAAGCCTGCGCTAGCCCTGTGGTCGCCTACCTACTGCTGAACATTTTGGGAATAATTTGACAGACGGATTAAAGATCCCAGTTTAGGGTGATCCCTAACCTACGGATGAAGAAAAGATTGAAGTATACCAAACTGCACTCTTGTAGATATTATATGTAACTAGCAGCACCACGCGATTTCACCTGCATAAGTTTCGATCCCGTGGATATCGAGATAAAACGGTTCCTATGTGTTAATTCTGGTTATAAACTATCTGTGTGTCAAATTTCATCCAAATCCGTGCAGTAGTTGTTGCGTGAAAGAGTAATAAATGTAGGAATGGAACGCTGTTGTATGCATGACTGTAAGAAAGAGCTGAATGCTAAGTTGTAAGTGAGACAGATGATGTATGCCAAAGACGTATGCTTGGGATGACGTGGAAGTTATTTAAAAAGGGGAATGACAGTTGGCTTTTTGAATGACGGAGTGAAGACGTTAAGACGTGATTTTTTACTAAGATGTGTTTTTAAGAGATTTAATAGTTTATAGAAGAATAAACAAGTATAACTACTTGATTGTATGATTTCTCTGTCTTCAGCCCTTTTGTTCCCACATATTTGGGGGCTCGTCCGGGATTTGAAAGGGGTCTGACAGAGAAAAAAAAAAAGACGACCGGAAAAAATTTACACTCGATTTTTTTTCCCGAAAGAACAGAAATGGGTGGTGAAAACCGAAGGAAAAGTCGCAGCCCTAACGAGTTTGACGACGCGGTGGATCATGAGATCTATCAGGGTCAGAGCACGACTCATGCTGAAGAACAGCTGCCGAAATTCGACGGGCACGACAAAACACAGTCTGCGGCAAGATGGGCACAAGATGTCGAAGAAAACGCAGAAATATTTCAGTGGAAGCCGTTACAGACGCTCATTTTCGCCAGACGGGCTCTGAGCGGCACGGCTGCACTGTGGCTCAGGAGTGAGCGGCCGTACAAGACATGGGACGAATTAAAAACGGCACTCCTCAAAGAATTCCCGGACACACTTGACAGCAAAGCGGTCCACGAAATGATGTCAGAAAGAAAGAAAAGAAGAGGTGAGAAATGCATTGATTACATGCTCATCATGAAGGAATTAGGAAAAAGGGGGAAGATTCCTGATTACGTTGCGATTAAATATATAGTCGATGGCATCATAGACGAAGAAATTAATAAAATTATGTTATATGGAGTCACGACATATTCTGAGCTGAAAGATAAACTCAGAATATACGAAAGTGTGAAAGAAAAAATGACCACGATCACGAGAAACAAAAAAAACACCCTGGGGTGTCAGTCGACTAAGTCAGATTTTATGAAGCGATGTTATGGTTGCGGCGAGAAGAACCACGAGTCAATTCGGTGCCCGTACAGAGAGAAAGGCCTTAAATGCTTTAAATGTAACGAGTTCGGTCATATTTCAACGCAATGCAAAATGCGCGGCGATGACCACATGGCTCCAGGCGGTTCGAGTGAGAAAGAGAAGGCCTGTTCTCGGACAATGTCGGAAAAACGGCGGTCGGCAATGTTCGCAGCGACGGACATGACAAACCGGGATTCGTGTATGTGCAACCATGACACTGACTGCGGCGGTGAAAACGTCAGGGAGCCGTCAACGTCAAAAGATTCGGAAGTAATGCAAGTCACAAGGAAAGATGTAGAGTATGGAAAAGACGCGGGAAAACCCCTAAAAACGGTGATAGTGGCAGAAAAGCACCATTCTAACGCGATTATTGACTCTGTTAGTCACGTTAATCTGATGTCGGCAGAATTGTGTGGCGTAGAATTTGATGACGGTGGTCTAACGCTAACGGGACTTGGGCGTTCGCAAGAGCAATCTTTAGAGAAGACTATGACGACGGTTAATATAGACCAGAGTTTTTCAACCTGTGGGTCGAGTGAAGGTTGTGTGACCATATTTAAAGATGAAAGTGAGGAGCCAAATAACGTGAATTGTATTACAGATGACAAGGAAGTTTTGCTGGAGCATATCAGTAATCCGTTAGTAAGGCGGGAAGCTCTCAAGTGCATAGAAACTTATCATCCAGTCCAGGTGAGGGAAGCGCCTCTGGAGCTGAGGATTGTATTGAAATATAATGTGCCCGTAGCACGACGGTCTCGACGATTATCTTACATAGAAAACCAGGTTGACGAATGGACTAAAGATGGAATTACCAGGGAAAAATTATCTGAGTACAATAGTCCATTTATGTTGATAAACAAGAAAGACTATTCTGATAAGAAAAAGAAAGTTAAGCAGAAAAGGCATAGATATTACAACAAAAGACATAAGAAGAGCAAGTTTGGATTTCAGGTGTTTTAGAGAACTTGTTAATTTCGGTTTTTATGTTGTATTATTAGGTGTAAGGTGTTTAAGTTTATTTAAGAAGTTGTTTATGTTCTATTCTAAGATGTTTAAGTTGTTTTATGTAGGAAGTAATGATGCGAGTACTGTATGATATGAGGATTTGTGAGGTGATAAGGAGTGTCTGGGGACAGACACAGGAGCAGGACGGCCGAATGTAGGAATGGAACGCTGTTGTATGCATGACTGTAAGAAAGAGCTGAATGCTAAGTTGTAAGTGAGACAGATGATGTATGCCAAAGACGTATGCTTGGGATGACGTGGAAGTTATTTAAAAAGGGGAATGACAGTTGGCTTTTTGAATGACGGAGTGAAGACGTTAAGACGTGATTTTTTACTAAGATGTGTTTTTAAGAGATTTAATAGTTTATAGAAGAATAAACAAGTATAACTACTTGATTGTATGATTTCTCTGTCTTCAACCCTTTTATTCCCACATAAATATCCATCTATCCATTCATCTATCCTCACAAACTTTTGCGTTTATAATATTAATAGGATAATAACATTTTCTCTGTTCTTATAATAAACTAGCTGACCCGGCGAACTTCGTACCGCCATGTACTTATGAGGAACTGAATTATCTTCATTATTATTTTTTTCGTGATTTTTTCCCATTTTATTAGTTATTCTGCTATTCGGGGCGGAGACAAATCCAACAAATCAAATATCATCCTCGGTCCAGCCGTTCTTGAGTTACAAACGGTGTAACTAATCCGACTAATATTATAAATGCGAAAGTGTACCACATACCACGTATTTGGTACACTTTACTAAGATCCTCGACAAAGTACCACTCGACATAGTTGCTCTTGAAAGCTTCGACACTGTGTGCTTACCGACCGCTTACTCTAGTAGACTCTAGAGAGCAGAAACCTAGATTCTAGACCCCGTAGCGTAGAATTTTTTGGTCGGTTATTAAACAAAAATCTGCTGTTTCGTAGAAAAAACCATAGTCATATTATAAATGCGAAAGTGTGTCTGTCTGTCTGTTACCTCTTCACGCTGGGCCTATTTAGATGGTGAGATACTTTGAGTCTCGGGAAAAGACATTAGGATAATAAAGTTGTTATCCCAATATTCCCATACACGAATACACGATTCAATGCATTTTTCTCGATATAAAAAAATTGCAAAATTTATTAACTATTTTTTTTACTTTTATCGACATTACGGCGTAATGCTTAAGAGTTATTAAATGAAATTAACTTTAAAACATAGAGAATTATCATATCAAAATTTACTCAAAGTAGTATTTAATTCATTTTTTTTGTTGTTTTTGTTGTTGTAAATTCGTTTTGGCACATACGTCATTTTATTCCGAGCACACGCACATTATAGTCATCACTCTTCTTTTGCGTTTCAAAAGTAATTGCACCACTTTCGCTCGCTTAGTAGGTTTTCGAAGATTTTATATTTTCGAGGTAGCGCCGTAAATAATTACTAAACCCTTTTCAGTACCCCTTCAAGAACCCTTGACATTACTTTTCGAGGTGTACCTATGTATAATAATAGCTGGTCCTCGGTGGTCATTTTCAGCATAGGAATTTCAGTATTTCTCCGTCAGAGGCTCGCTCACTCCTTGCATTAGGGTGCAAAAATATTGTGGTATGTCGAAGTCGATTGGTGCCGTGTGTACAGCCAGATTATGTTCATCGATCTACCACGGTTTTTTTTTTCTTGAGGTAATTATAGTACATTACTGGAGCGGCCAGCAAAAGATGCATTGATGGCATATACGTAAGTCCATCTATGCCTAGTTGTGGCCAAGGCTTGTATAGTCCTTTTCTCCAATAATGCGCGGAAATTAAAACTAAGTAGTACCTAGGCAGAACTTTTTTGTCAAATACAATTACTTTTCAAAATCAATGACGAACAACGATAATTTTTCCCTCGTTAAATCGTTCATTTGCTTTTTTTTTTTAATAAACAGCTTTCTATTTGCAAGCCAGTTCGAAATTTAAACAAAACCTTTGATAAGTTACCTCCTTAGTTGCCATGTTTCGGAGTAAAAGATCGTTCCATTTTTAAATTACACGACAGATATCGAGTTTACTATGCAATTTGTTTGGCCGCTAAACCACGACAGATATGGATGGATTTTCATACAACTTTTGCCGGCCGATGCTCGCATGTATGTGGCCAGTACAGCAATTTCGATTTATCTCGAAGAAGGTTGTCAAAATAATGCTCAAATTTTCAAGCATGTTTGAGAAAATATAATATAATTATGTAGACCCTAGTTCTCAATGCATCATCTTTCTGCTAATGTGCGTTGTAGCAGGTCAACAAACTAATGTAAATAATCCTTGACTTCCACTGAATGAAGTGGCAATACTCGTAGAACTATCGCTTGTCAACTGTTACCTTGACCGTCATACCTAATAGGTAGTAGAGTAGGTTTCGATAAAACATTGTTTAGGTTTTATCGATAAAAAGTGTTCTTTCGTGTGTTGGGTGTTATTGAGTTGTTGTATTAAAAATATTGATGTATTTAATAGGTACCTATATTTTATAGGTATAATAATCAAACCGAAAGATTTATGTTTTGTTTGTGTTGTCTTTGTTAATTAATTTTCATTAATAAACCTGTTATTGACTTGCTACGTTTCTTGACCAAGTTCGGTTTTTGTATAGTGACTATAAATTCTAAGTCATTGATTTTGCATAGTCTAAATGATTAATAGACCGTCTGCACTATTGTCTATAGAAGTAACTGAATCTAAATAACTTTTTATAGGAAAGGTTTGAATAGAAAGCTTGATAAAGCACTATTCAAGAGCCGTGCTACTGAAGATCCTACTAGATTTTGTATCGCAAGAAAGTAACAATTATCTAAGACCATTTAGTGATAAATGATCGCAGTAAACCATAAAGAAGGAAATTAAAGAATTAGATAGTTATAAAAATAAATGTATTTGTACATTACGGTGATTTCAATCAGCACATGTCATGTCCGGCATACAAAACCACAACAATCACTGGTACTTATAACATAAACTTACATAATATAGAAATTATACTAAGATCTATCACAGTCATAATACGCGATGGGTGTTATTCTTCGACTAATTATACCTTTCGCGTACTTTCGCGAACATTTCCGCACTATCAACTTTGTTGGGGCCCTCGTTTTTGCCGAAGAACGTCATCCTCGTTGTCTTGACGAGGCCCTTGCTGTTCTCCGCTGACTTCCTCCAGTAGACCGTCTGCACAGCATTCCTGCCGGCGATGTACCTCGTGGCACTGCCGATGAGTTGTCTTTTGTCCATTGTCGAAGCAGAATATGTCCAATAAACAGAGTATGCAGCACAGCTTAGACACTGGTGGACTACGTTTCGTAGAATTACTTTAGCAGCTCTGAATACGTGTTGAGCAGTCGAGAACTGGTTGTGGTATGATGTTTGGGGGCACAGCGTTTCCTTATATACTGGGAGGCACGTGCAAAGCGTCTGACTGATAAAGGTACACATAGTCGTTCTCGACGTATTACTGTGTATCGGTGACACACTTGTGTGTCTGTGTGCGTGTGTAAACTTTGCACTTCGCGTACGCGTGCCATGGTACATGCTCGTAGATTAACTGTAACTAGAACTACATATCCAGTCATCTGTTTATATGATCCGTGGCATAAAGATAAGCGATGCATCCACTGCTGGCTTACTTTACGGCATTCTTAAAAAAAAATGTAACAAACTCTTCAATGTACGCCAATTTTGTTAGTTAATATCTGAGTCACTAATTCAGTACTTGACAGACAATTTTTTATTGCATGCAATTTAAGACACATTGTATTTGCTCCGTTTTTGTTTGTTTTTCGTGTATACTTAACAAATAAGAAACAATTATCTAAATGATTATTAGTACAGCAGAAATTTAAATAAATATTTACTTTTGTATTAAGTATTATGATTTCTCGGATCTGATTATATTAATGCTGTATATATTCAGTTAAGCAAGTATGTTCCTCAACCAATTAACAATTCATTGATTGATAGTTTGATCAGCAGGAATTTTCAATCAATCAGTGTTTGTTTACAATCAGAGAGCAGACTTTGGACCTTGAACTAGGCATGGTTAAAAATAGCTCAGTTTATTATTGTCGTAACTAGGAACAATTGCTACAATAAATTACCTATTAGCACTTTAGAATATTATATTGATACCAGAATTGCGTATAAATACCTACTGCGGAATAAACGATGACAGTTTCACGGCTAGGTATAGAAATTGTTGATAATGCTGTCTAATTACCTACATTTCATTAACTACTAATTACTTATATCTAGGTCATATTATAATAATCACCCTTTGTCACATTCGTTCACCATTATTGTTCTAACATGCGTAAAATATTTCAATCATCATCTGCCTAGAATTTTCCCAACTATGTTGGGGTCGGCTTCCAGACAAACCGGATGCAGCTGAATACTGATATTGACATAGGCAGTCGATCCATGTAAAATACTGATATTTTACATGGAGCGACTGCCTATGTGACCCTAGGTAATACGATACCATTTGGTAAGATATTAAAATATTTTAATAATTTCTAATATTTCGAGCTCATGTGCTTGTACAAGGAGATGAGGCTGTGACCCTTAATCTGAGGGATAATTCTCGTAATTTTAAGAACTTTCAGCCAGATATAATTTTTTTTTTTGTGTTGGAAAATTATCAAATAACTTCTCGCGTGTCAGACTTTTACTGACTACAGCCCACCCGTGTTCCTTCATTTGCCCGTGCTAGGGGCCACGGCATCTAAATTTGTCAAATATACCTCTAATTTCCCTACGTTTTTGACAAGTTGTTGACATTGATTGTCGCTGAGATGACATTCTCTCGCTCTATTAATGGCGAAAAGTGGATGTACTATAGGAACATCTCTGCCTAAGCCTTCAGGAATTACAGGCGTCAATTCAGAAGGTCAATTCTCGTAATTTAAAACGTTGAAAATCTAGTCACAGTCTCATCTTGGCGACAAACAAATGTCAAAAACTTGTCAAAATGTAGAGAAATTAGAGGTATATTTGACAGATTAGATGTTTGTTTGTCGCCGAGATGAGACTGCGACAAGATTTTGAACGTTTTAAATTACGAGAATCGGCCTCCAGACTGTGAATGTTCTTAAAATTACGAGAATTACCCCTGTCTTATGTAGGACTTATTTCTGTATTTTTTATTTAGGCTCTTTTACGTTTTAGTTATAATCTCGTAAGTCTCATTCACTAGTAAAGAAATGGCATCCATTCCTCAGAGATAAAAATATTCTGTCTGATCCCCTGAATCCCCCCCACCCGCCCCCCACCTCCTGGATCCCCTGCTAGTTATTCTTCTGTTTTAATCTCTGTCTTATCCATGACCGTTGGAATGTTAACAGACTGATTGTATGATGAAACTGTAACAGTTTATAACTCATAATAAAAAACATACAACTCTTGTTTTACGGTATGTTTACGCAGTGTGAGATTTATTAAGATAAGCGTCAAGAATACTTTGTTTGCTTTGTAATTAATAAGAGTAGACTTTTTGGCGATGTTGTATTTGTTTTGTCTGTCGAGACTGCAGTCACTATGCGCCATATTTTAATCTGTAATCGTTGAAAATATGAACAGGTGTGTTTATTATGAAAGTTGAAATTTAAAACACTATAACAGCCCTCTAAGAGTGGCGTTTTACAGAATTGCCGCCGTCACCGGACATTTTAGACCCTAGAATTTTTTGGACCGTGACATGATATATTTTTATGAGAGTGAACATTTTTCTAAGCTCTCTGTGTCTATCGTGTTTCGATCGTTTTCTTATATCGAATGTAATAATAACAGGCCTATCACAGTCGACATTTCAGGTCAGAAATTGAAGAGCTTCAAAGTATTGTTTATTTTCATTTTGTAAAATTATTTGCCAACATCCTCCTTCAAAATTCTGTGAAAAGAAAGCGAAAAACGAATTAAAGTCTGTTCATTTTGATCGATATGACACACAAAAACCACACCGATCACCAAATAACAAATTTTCGATAATTAGCATAATGTTGAAATGGAAAAGAATACGCTGCTATAGGCCGACCGCTTAACTGAGACGTTGCCTGAGGTAGCGCGGTGCGGGACGGTGGGGTGTGGTGACGTGATGCGAGAGCTCAGTGATTCGTCAACTTGTGACAACTATCACCCCTCCCGCACCGCGCAGCTACCTCAGACACCGTCTTAGTTAAGCGGTCGACCTATAGTCATTTTTTTTCTTGTTGTTCACTCTTAAGGCTCTCATTACGCCTCCTATAGGTCAGTATTCGAGGACAACACTAGCTGCAAGTTTCTGACTAACTGACCGGCTCCTTGACAGTCCAAAAGTGCCTGAAATGGTTAACTACCTAGAGGGAGCGGTGAATGCTTATGCGAATCCCACAACCCCTTCCATAGGTAGAGGTGGAACACCGCGGTGGTTTTAGCCGGTAAGGAGTCACCCTGTCACCCCCACGTTGGAGGAAGTACATGAGGATTTCCACCGCGCACCAAAAAAAAAAGGCTTAACTACTTAGTGGCGTGATTACTGATTACTATGATGCAATAAATCATAAGCCAAAGGTCTTAGATATAACACCGCAGACTATTATCATAGTAGTAGAAAACAACTAATAGTACTGATAACATTTATTATTTGTTCAGTTTTCCTTTAATTTTAGGTTTGTTTGTCTTTTGCGCACTGCTAAAATCGCTAATGATAAAGGCCTTTTAACAGAGTGGTATGTTTGTCTTCTAAAAGTCCTTCTACAGGAGATTTTAGCTAATATTTGATAGTACAATAGAACAATAATCCCAAAATACAAGCCCTGCTAAGCCAGCTAAACTAAGCCAGTTTTCAGTATCAGTTTCAGTAACTTATCAGATTCCGGAGCGGTAAACGAGACACAGTAGAAGTTATATTGTTATGATGGCTATAGCCGTATAGTGTCCTTGAAAGTGTTACCTAACTAAAAATAAAATGTAAAGTAGGTTGGCAAGAATACCGCTAACACTGTTAAAAAGTTATCAGATCCAGTGGAGAACCAAGACCCTAAGGCTACGGACACGAAGTCAGCGGGCGCGGCATGGCGGTGGCGGCGGCCCGGGGAACGGCGCGTTTCAATGCATAGATTTATATGGAACTGGCCTCGAAGGCCGTGGCGCGTGGCGCCCGCGCGTCTGCATTGACGTTTTGTTGTTCTATCTCTTTCTCATAACACAACATTACGCCGCTCTAGCGCCGCGCGATCTGCCCTCTGTCTTCGAGACCAGCGGGGCAATTGCGTAACACTTTATCAATCGGAATCGGTTTCATTTTGACAGTTCAACAACATTCATTGCGTTATTTACGTGTTGAGCAAACAAATTGTTCGAACTTATGAAGCAATGGATTAGCAATTGGCTTCGAAATGATTCTGATTCCGATTGATGGTGTGTTACGCAATTAGGGTGCGGGTCTGCGTCGCCGCGCCGATCCCCGCGCCGCCGCCGCCGCCGCCGCCGCTGACTTCGTATCCGTGGCCTTACTCATACAATACCTAATTCTAACTCTAACGTGTTAGAAACTTATCCCAGTTTGTGCTAGGGATCCATTAGGTATATTGTTATTGTTCATTGTATAATCGAAATCGCGTTAACTAATCTCTATTTTCTAAACAACAGTGGTAGACAAACAGATATTTGTTGCTATTCTGATAATGTTATGCTTTAGCCGGTAAGAGTCCGGCATGCCCCTCTGTCACCCCCACGATGGTGGAAGTCCATGAGGATTTCCACCACGAAAAAAAAAAAGGCAACGATATTTTCCTAATGGATACCATAGATAACGCTTCGTATACCTACCAAGACTCGGTTAGTCAATATTAGGATTCTGTGCCAGTTTAACCAATGAAACTGAACGCGATCTTAACTGCGTTCAAAACCTTTCAGTGACAATAATCCACAAGAATCGCGTTCTGTTTCATTGGTGAAATCCGTCCTTAAACAACTTTGATACTCGTATTTTGGTGAATCGATCAGAGCGCCAACATATTAAGGTTGAATTAATCATTTAGTTCAGTAAACGATTCAGGTAGGTACTTGAGCAGACTTCCAGAAAGTGAAGTTTTCGTTTGGTTTTAAATGTAACGTTTTGGTATTTTGTTTTTGTTATTTTGGTCAAGCACACAGCGAAAACATTAGGTTGGATAATTTAGTTAAGTTGGTACAGATCAAGAGCTCGATTAGCGGGTAATTGTGAAACACACTTGCAATTTCAATACCAATTATTTCGACAATTCAACAACATTCATTGCGTTATTTACGTTGTCGAGCAGAAGAATTTTACAATCATATGAAGTAATTTTCTTCCAAATTTAGATTACGATTTAAAGTGTTTTATGCAACTGGGACGCAGGCTTTGAAAACGCGAAGTTCTACTGTGGTTTTAAATAATAAGTTTTTCATTTTCTGCATCTGACCAACGGCTATCAGCTGGAGTAGATGCCTTTTTGCAATATCTTTCTCCCTTGCATTATACTCTTTTACCATCCATGTCAGCTATCTTCAGGGTGAAATTGAATTCATGGGCATCCTTTTAAGGGGTCATTGTAATCATCATTATGAACAACTTTTACTATGGGACGAAACCTGAATTCGCGAAAAAAAATCAGCTCTTCCCTACATTTTGACAAGTTATGTGAACATGAATGCAAGGAACAGCAGATTTTTTTTCTCGATTTTAGATTTTGTCCCATAGTAAAAGTTGTTTATAATGATGATTACAATGACCCCTTAAAAGGATGCCCATGAATTTAATTTCACCCTGTATACTTGGTTCCCAAGAGATAAAATCTACAAACTATTCAATTAAACATAGCGTGCGCTATTATACTCAAGCACGTGCATCTGTGATCAGCCTAATGAAGCGTAAATTGAACAATGTATATGTATAACTACAGAACAGAAAAGCACGTGTCGAAACCCGTGACGTCATGTACTGCAACGTTCTAGGACAAAGGTTGCTGAAGCACGTTTTGCAACTGTATAGTGTGCCGTCCGTTGACTTTTAGCACTCAATTAACTTCTATTGACTTCTACTACGTGCGGTCGGAAGCCAGGAAACCAATGTACCGAGCTATAACAGTACCTATTGGGAGGTATGGAAATGCAATATGGACAGAAGAAGAACAGTAGCTAGCGAGATGACATTCCACTAACCTTCCCTAGTAAATACATTGGAGCTTTATTGAACGGGTACATAGCATAAAGAGCAGTGGTGGTCTAGTGGTAACGGCCGGAACTTACGAGTTGTAGGTTGTGGGTTCGGACAGGCGCTTTATTTGGTGTAAATTATTTCATCACTACTGCTCTCAAGGAACTATTGCTTCTCCGTGAAGGAAAACATTATGAGGAAACCGGCATGTCCAAGAATCAATAATACGAAGACATGTGACATCACCAACCCGTACTGGGCCCGTGTGGTGGATTACGGCCTATTCCCGCTCACAGAGAGGAGGCCTGTGTCCCAGCCCTTTTTTTATGGATGAGAAATCATCACTTACTGACTAAAACCCATCCGTATTCCTTCCTTACCTCTTTATGTTCCGGGGTAGTGGTAACCCTTTCGGACAATCCCTCTCCCCCGGCAGGCTTCGGCCCTGGCAGGTTCCTTCCTTTTTGCTGAAATCTCTTTGAGGCGCGCGTGGAACACGTACGCCGTCCGGCACGGGCCTGGTCCTGATCGGACGGTGAGCTACCCATTACTCTCCGTCCGCAGGCCCGCGTCCACGGTGGCCGGGAGTCGTCACGCGGCTTCCGACGCCCGGAGCGTCTCCCGCAGCGGCTGGAACGTGAGGCTCTCGTGTCCCAGCCCTGGGAACGTTATAGGCTGATTATGTATACTATGTAAACTTATTTATCAGCTAGTTGTAAACAGGTAAACCCAACATAATATTATTCGTAAATATTTCGTGTCCAATGGTGTGATAAACAGCAGCACCTGACTATCGATTTGTTACCTTTGAAAATAGACACACCTTCATAATATTTACTATAATGACGTATACTCGTAGATACAAAATAACAATAACAAAACTATTACGCCCGTCATCGTCATCTGCCTAGCCTTTTCCCAACTATGTTGGGGTCGACTTCCAGTCTAACCGGACGCAGTTGACTACCAGTCTTGGTTCTGCCCGGTTGTAATTTGATAAGGAAAATAAATACAAAATGATACCCTGTCAGTTCAGCAAGAGTTGACCTAGCCAAGCTACCATGTTGCGGAAGGATCGTACGTTCCCGCGACCCCCGGCGAAGGTGTAAGATGGATAACCGGGGTGGTTTTTAGTCGGTAAGAGTCTGACAGACCTCTTCGTCCGCCCCAGGGCGGAGGACATCCATGAGGATTTTCCACTTCGGAACAAACAAGAAAAGGCAAGCTACCATGACGTAACAGATTGCGTCAGAGACTGCCTAATGACCTAAGGGTTTCTCGTAACTAAAAGATAACAGGATACACTCCAAACAATACCTAATTGTATTGTCTCTTACCTAATAGTATTCACCTACGTACTTGAAACTATCAATGAATATTTCCCTGATGATTTCATATTCGATCACGCTATTTACAAATGACTCTAAACCCGTAGTCATATTTTTACTGTATCTATTTATTAATGAAAGGAAAATAACGGAGGTAAATGGCTGAGTCAATATTATCGGCTGGTTTGTACGTACAATGTCAAGCTAAGGTCATTTTTAATGGAAATATATGATCATTATCATCGTGCAGCCGAAAAAGAGACACTTCTGGACATAACATAACATAATCAGCCTACTATAGGTACAGTCAGCATCAAAAGTCGATTAACACTATCATTTTTACATGTTATTAAATTGACAACAACTTTTTTCAATAAACTGATTTTTAGCTTTTCACATAATAGACAAGAGTATATATTCTAAAAAAAAAAATTTCTGCTGCAATTTTTAACAAATATTTTGCTCAATAACTAAAATTTAAAAACTGAAGTGTTAATCAACTTTTGATGCTGACCGTACTAATGTTCCCACTGCTGGGAAGCAGGCCTCCTCTCGGTGAGAGGGAGTGGGCCACGTGGGCCCAGTGCGGGTTAGTTGATATATCTTCGAATCGAACTTCGATCGATGTTTTCCTGCACCGTTTTGAGAGCAGTGGTAGTGAAAAAATATATCTCCTTTAACTAGTTTTTATTTAACTCCTTTATTTATTAAGGTCGCATTCCACATAAGTCTTATACTGTTAGGACAAAAGTTATCTGACTTTGGTAAAATCAGCCATAAAGAGGATAATAATATACACACTGGATAAACGTCTTATACGAACTAACAAACTATTAAAATTAAAATACCCTAACTAAAACTATTAACAAACTAAAATATATGGCGTCGAAAAATTCCTCCACATCGCTGTCGACTGCTAACTCTTTTAATTTGATTAATTTGCTTTCAAGTGACAGCTAAGCAATCCATTCTCCGTTTCAACAAGATAACGATTTCAGGAACTGAAGTCCCTTGTCTAGGAAATGATTACAGAAAAACATAGTGCTTGTAATTCCTAAAATTTTATTCCCGACTTTTCTAGTTCATGCTACATTAATTTATGTTTTTAGATCAGCTGATAGTCCTCGATATGACTTTAAACTGTCGTGCATTTAGTATTGAACTAAATGTAGAACGCCACCTGTAGGCTATGGGATAAATACACCCAAATAGGCTCGGATGGAACAGTCGATATTAGTGCAGGATATCAACTCAGGGCGGCGGCTGATGAACATCTAGCACGTCAAAGGCGGCGCCCACGGACCCAGTCAGGCGGTCCACTGTACACCCACCAACTCGCACTAGACAAGCGCGGTGGGTTAATTTGTCTAAACCCCTACTCTCTCATGAGAGAGTAGGGAGGCCTTTGCCCTGCAGTGGGACGTCACAGGCTAATAATAATAAATAATAATAATAATGATAGTCTTAAGATGGGTCATAATAACCGCAACAATGAACAGTCAAAAGGATAACAGCGGGATAATAGCGTAACACACTATCAGTAACCATGGCTGCCATTTTGACACTTCAACAACATTCATTGCGTTATTTACGGCGTTGAACAGACAAATGTTTCGAACATATGAAGCAATGGTTTAGCAATATCTTTCAAAATGATTCAGATTGTGATTGATAGTATGTTACGCAATCAGGGCTCTGTTTTGGCAAAACAAATCTAAATAATAATCTAATTATAGACGAAAACAAACATTATTTAGCAGTGGGAACATTATAGAGTGATTATATCGTTGTTATGTTATACTAGCTGCGCCCCGCGGTTTCACTCGCATAAGTGCCGATCCCGTGGTAACATCGGGATAAAAAGTATCCTATGTATTAATCCTGGTTATAAACTGTCTGTGTGCCTTTCATCCAAAACCGTTCAGCCATTTGTGCGTGAAAAAGTAACAAACATACAAACACACTCACAAACTTTCGCCTTTATAATAATAGTGTGATTTTTTGCTTTAGGAATTCGGCATAACCCTCCCATATCCCCAGATGAAGAGTATGAGGATTTCTACACAAAAAAAAGTCGTGAAACTGTCGTCTAAAAAATTATACATGATTTTATTTCTGTAAGTAGGTTTATACAATCACATTTACACGTCAATCATATTTTTAAAGACTGTAATTATGAGGTCGGCGTTTCATATTTGACTACTCTGAGAAGAAAAGCCGAAACAAATAAAACTCACAGAGGTCAATCTCTTTTAAAGCTATAATCATCGTCAGGTTATGTGAAGACCATGTTGATTGGTGTCTCAAATGGACTTTTGAGGAATGAACCCACAGATATAGATATACCTTGATAACGCAAGAGCACCTACTTCGCGTGCCAAAAATCGCACCAGCTTACGATCGAAAATCATAAGCCGCCACTTTCGCGCTCAGTCCTGCGTACTGCTGGCTGGGTGAGCGTGAGCGAGAGAGCGCGAGCTTGTGACGTCATAGTAGGTAGTCAAAAAGTGGCACGCTTAGTTTTCATACAGTTAGTGATACTTGCGTTATCTCTAGGTATATCTATATCTGTGAATGAACAACACAGATTGAGTGGACCTGTCCAGTCAGTGCACTCATTTGTCTGTAATCGTGTAGCTCAACCCAGGATTTAAGGAGCTCAACGATTCGAAGACATTATTATTCGATATCCATTTTGACCTTTTCCTCAAGCCTCCTAAAATAACCTGTTATCCTAAAGACAACCCCGTTAATGCATTACTCTCAGTAATTTGTTCTAGGGATTTAGTTCGTGAAGATTGTGGTATCTGTAAAGGTCAAAGATTAAGATAGAAGTGCTTTCATTAAATCTATTAGAATAATGTTTATTTATTTCGTAGGGGGAGCAATGGTGGCCGAGTGGTAACGGCCGCGACTTACGAGCTGTAGCTCATAGGTTCGAATCCAGACAGGCGCTTTACTTTGTGTAAATTATTTCATCACCACTGCTCTCAAAAACGGTGAAGGAAAACATCGTGAGGAAACCGGCATATCCTAGAACCAAAAGTTCGAAGACATGTGACATCTGCCAACCCGCACTGGTCCCGCGTGGTGGATTACGGCCCACTCCCTCTCACTGAGAGGAGGCCTTGTGTCCCAGCAGTGGGAACATTATAGGCTGAGATTATGTGTGTGATGTGATTGTGTAGGGGACTACTTCAAATTTTCTTTTTCTATTTGATGTTTTTTTTTTTACTTTCATAGCTAGAGTGGTATTTTGTAATCAGCTATTGTATATTGTACAGTCAACAGCAAAAGTAGATGATGAAAATCAGAAATTCAATATTAATAAACAGAGTTCGCGTCATATATGGCAGCTGTACTAGTAGTAAATGTTTGGTATAATTTACAATCACATACTTTTGAATCACTTCAACGCCACACGGTTCTGACGCGAACTCCATTCATTAGTATTGAATTTCTGATTTTCATCATCTACTTTTGCTGTTGACTGTACTAGCTGCTGCTCGCGAATTCGTTCGCGTGACATTAATACCTGTTGATTTTCTTTCTTTTATTATTTTGTTAAAATGAAAGTAGCCCAACTAATTCCTTATTGCATCAGCTATGTAACAGAGAAATCCCGTCAACATCGATCCAGCCGTTTCGGAGATAGCCGGAACAAACGGACAGATAGACAGCCATTAAAACAGTAAGTAGCTTTTTTATTATTTGTACCGTATATACTTTCATATGCATTTCGTAAAAAGCTGTTATAAGAGAGATGATGCAAACAAGTTGCAGTGTTAAGGCTTCCGCAGGCAGGCTCGACGCGATGGTGTAACACGATTCTGGTAGAACAACTTCCGTGAATTTTTCGTAGGACTTGTTCTGCTACTGTCGCGTCGCGCCTGTCTGCGGGGGAGCCTTTATGCGACTATTGTCGCTGGCCTACCTATCAATCTCTCTAGCGAATTTATATTGCGATAACATTTTGTATCGATGTCTGGAACTTTTCCGTTCCAAACTGCTTACCATATTCTTATCACAACACAATAAATACGTTTACGTAGGTATTTTTTATTTATTTCCGTATTAAATTACAAAACAATACTTATATTTTGCAACGCAGATCGAGTAACTGATAAATTCAGCTTTATGAACGACTAGCAGCGCCCTGCGGTTTCACCCGCATAAGTGTCGATACCGTGGGAGTATCGGGATAAAAAGTATCTATCTTATGCGTTATTGTAATGTATAAGCTATATTACTGTAAAGTTTTATCAAAATCCGTTCAGTAGTTTTTGCGAGAAAAAGGAACAAACATCCATCCTTCCGTTTCGCGTATATAATATTCCAACTTTCGCGTTTATAATATAGTAGCGGCCCGCCCCACCTTCGCACGGGTGCAATATTTTTTCGAATTTCCGAAATTTTCTTTCAAACAAACCTTGTCCTGGCAATACCAAACGCAACAAAAAAGAATTATCCAATTTGGTGTAGTTATTCGGAAGTTATGCGCGTACAGACATTTTGGCGACTTTGTTTTATACTATGTAAACATTATAAGTAGAATTCTAGATTATAAATTAATCATTAGAAAACCAAGATGACCGTGACCCCAGGAAGACGCTAAGCTCAAGCTCAACACGAGAAATGAGCAGATAAGCGTCCATTTCTACGTAACTTTGTTGGAGTCATGTAAACGTGGAATGAAAAAACCGGCCAAGTGCGAGCCGGACAAGGAGTGCCGTTCCACCATGCAATATTTAAATATTTAAATATTGTAAATATTATCCACCATGCAATATTTAAATATTTAAATATTTAACAATATTTAAATATTGCATGGTGGAACGGCACTCCTTGTCCGTGTGTTTAAAAATATATATAATTATAATATTAATATTATAATTATATATATTTTTAAACACCTTTCTTGTATGGGCGTCCCTTTTAATTTTAACGTAATTTAGTTTTATTATTTTTTGTTATAGCGGTAGTAGTAGTACACACTTGGTGAAAATTTAAAGCGTCTACCTAGTACGGTTCAAAAGATACAGCCCTTTTACAGACAGACAGACGGACGGACAGCGGAGCCTTAATGATAGGGTTCTGTTGGCACCCTTTGGCTACAGAACCCTAACAAAAATTAACATTCACTCTAGTCAAGCGTCTGATATCAGCTTTAGGGCTTAGGGTTCGTCCAATCGTTGGCCCATTGCACCAACATTGTGACGTCATGACCAATACTGGACAATAATGACTGATTAGAAACACTTAACAGTGTCAATAAATGCAACGCATGCTTGAAGGCACGTGTCGCGCTCCGTGCTGCGTTCAAACGTGCATATTGTAATTACTGGCACGTTATTGTATTTGATACCGTACCTACTTGGGATGACAAACCCGTTGCAATGATTAATATGTATATTTAAATATCAATTGACACGTGTTGCTGCGGCTGCGGAAAAACTCAAGCAGCGAAAGTACGAGTATAATTTAATCTCCTCGGTAATTCTATACTTTCGAGCCGTTTTGGGGTTGAAACCTTCGCACCGTTTGCACCAAATGCCCATGGTTTGTTCAACGAAATGTCCAAACGTCTGGTTGACACTTCCCGTGACCCAAGGGCTGGCTTTTACTTGGCCAGAGGCTAAGCAGTGCCATACACGTGGCAGTGTCTGGAAACATTACCAGTCCACACCGATGCGCAGACATTTTTCAACGCCTATTTTAGTTAGTTAATTATAGTTTTAGTTATGTTATTATATTTTTATAATTTGTTAGTTATTTCCACATATTTTAATCCTCTTTAATAAATAAATAATATTATATTGACACGATTATAGACGATAAGGGTTTGAATTGCCTGAACAGATGTATCTCTCTCCCAGCGACGCCCTAAGCCGAGCTCCGTAACCCACAGGGGGTGCTCTTAGCGTGTTGTCGCTTAGTTTTTAAGTTTTTTTTAAGCCCTGGCTGGAGGCCTTAATATATTGAGACATCCACAGGCAAGCCCGGAAAAAAAACAAGTCCTAGAGTCGTGCCGATGACACAATGATTATTAATTAAACAAACAACAATCACCTTATTTGTTTTTTAAACAATACAGATAAGTACATACCTACATAGTTGATATGTATGTTTACATACTTTCCGCTTATCAACAGGAGAATGAATTACGTGACAAAAATTACGACTATGATGTAATCTATATACAGGGTGTCCGGTAAATAGTACGACATATTGCAGGGGGTGATAGCTTGGGTCAATACCTACCAAAACAACACAATGTATGTTCCGCAAAATGTTACAGATTTACAGTTATAAATTTTTTTCCGATATATCGAAAAATCTCTACCTTGAAACAGATTTTTAAGCATCTCGTAATGAAAAATTCCTTTTCTAGTATTTGTTTTACATCAAATTATTCGTGAATAGTTTTTCTACTCATTGACAAGTCTTGTTTCTATCAAAAACCAGAATGTTTCAAGAAATACTATTTTTTGTTTAAATTTTCGCAGAACGATTTTCTTATCGCCTTTAACCTAGTGGTGAAAAAAAAAGTTACATTTTGCGGAACATTATTATGTTGTTTTGGTAGGTATTGGCCCAAGCTATCACCCCCTGCAATATGTCGTACTATTTACTGGACACCCTGTATATAAAAATGAAACCCGTTTTCCGTTGTCACGACATAACATGAAAACGGCTTGACCGATTTCGATGAAATTTGGTATAGAGATAGTTTGAGTCCCGGGAAAGGACATAGGATAGTTTTTATCCCGATATTCCCACGGGATCGAAAGTTACGCGGGTGAAACCGCGGGGCGCAGCTAGTAACTGATAATGATGAATGAGAATCGGATATGATTTGATGCTAGAACTTTTCCAGATGTTCTTGTGTCTTTAGGCAGCCCAAACAAGAGAACCAATACTAAGGGGAAGGAATCGTCGAGGGGATTACACAGTGTCACAGTCATATAGGTAGGTAGGGGTTAAACTACACTATACACACACATTAGAGAGAGCAGTGGTGGCCAAGTGGTAACAGCCGCGACTTAAGAGTTTTAGGTCGTAGATTCGAACCCAGACAGGCGCTTTACATTGTGTAAATTATTTCATCATCACTGCTTTCAAAACGGTGAAGGAAAACATCGTGAGGAAACCGGCATGTCTTAGACCTAAAAGTTTGAAGACATGTGACATCTGCCAACCCGCACTGGGCCCAGGTGGTGGATTACGGCACACTCCCTCTCACCGAGAGGAGGCCTGTGTCCCAACAGTGGGAACATTATAGGCTGATTATGATACACACACATCGTTCGGTATGGCACACACACATAGTTTACTTGTCTATTATCATGTGCCTAGCCTTTTTATGTTGGAATCGGCTTCCAGTCTAACAAGATGCAGCTGAATTCCAGTATTCGTTTACTTGTCTTTATGATATGTATTTTAGGACTGACATACAACTCTGATAACTTTTAACTAATATTGTCCTTTTAGACCAAATGGACCAAATTATCAGGCATACATTAACATATATTTTAAATGTGGCCATGGACGACCGAGCTTGGGCACAAGCTACTCTTCCCATTCGTATGGGGGGCCTCGGCATCCGCAAAATTTCTAGTATTAGTTTACCGGCTTTCATATCCTCGGTCCACGGCACTGATAAATTAATCAGGAAAATCTTAGCCTCCACACTGATTAATTCTGATGTGCCGTGTTTCACCGAGGCTATGGATGCCTGGAGACTCGCTTGCCCGAATACAGATCCACCTGACAATCCGTCTTCCCAGAGACGGTGGGATGAGCCGCTCTGCAGAGTAGTACAGAACAATTTACTTGACTCGTCTGCTACTTCTGCGGAACGTGCGCGCCTGCTGGCTGTGGGTAGATGGGAGTCGGGACTTTGGCTTCATGCACTACCTTCGTCGAACATAGGCACTTTGTTCGACGACACTACTTTTCGCCTCGCTGCTTCCCTGCGACTAGGCACTCCTTGCTGTTCCCCTCATCGCTGTCACTGTGGCGAAGATGTCAACAGCCTCGGACACCACGGCCTGTCTTGCAGCCGAAGTGCGGGTCGCTTAGCGCGCCACGCGAACATTAATGACATCATCCGACGAGCTCTTGTTACCGTCGGCGTTCCAGCTGTATTAGAACCCAATGGCTTGGTACGCGACGATGGCAAGAGACCGGACGGTATGTCTCTATTTCCTTGGAAGGTGGGTAGGCCTTTAGTGTGGGACGCAACTTGTGTCGATACTCTTGCGCCATCCCACCTTCCTGGATCGGCATGCTGTGCTGGCGCTGCTGCTGCGGCTGCGGAAAACCTCAAGCGGCGAAAATATAATAACCTTATCGGAAATTATATTTTCGAGCCGTTTGGGGTTGAAACCCTCGGGCCGTGGGGTCCGAGTGCTCATGGTCTTTTTACCGAAATTTCAAAACGGCTGGTTGACACTTCCCGTGACCCAAGGGCTGGTTTTTACCTTGGCCAAAGGCTAAGCATTGCCATACAGCGTGGCAATGCCGCCAGTCTCTTGGGTACATTACCAGTCGACAGCGATGCGGATGAATTTTTCGACGCTATATTTTAGTTTTTGTATAGTTTTAGTTAAGTTAGGTTTTAATCTTGTTATTTTTGTTAATTAAGTTTTTAAATTCAGACAATAAACATATTGTCCTTAAAATTTTCACTAGCTTATAAGTTTCCACTTGAGTTAGGGTAATTTTTACTCATTTAGTCGTTTTTTTTTCTGTTTCTGACACCATTATAGTTGTTATGACACACAGAACCACGAGCGACAAAATTTAGAACTAAAATCTACAATGTGACGTTTCATTTTACACTGTTTTACGAAACCTCTAATCATTGACCCACTGCATTGATAAATGCAAAACGTTTATGCAATCCTTCGTGTTCAAGTTCAGTAATTATGAGAAACCGCTAAACGTCGTTCAGTTGTTTTACATAACGTAGGTGTTATGTAAAACAGCGGATTCGACAATCCATCTGCGACATAAACATAGCTACCCTTTTCTGGATAAAGTTATCAAAAAAAGTAATTCCAGTTAAATATCACGCCCCGTTACCGTTTTATGTATCGCAGAAGTAACTGCTGCATACAAATGGTACATGTAGAAGTCTATCTAGTCTAATACAAGGCTATGATATGAATATTTGAGAGAGCAATCCCAAAAGATGCGCTTGAGAGATAGGTACAGACTCTGATTGCATCGACGGATGAGGTGCATACATAAGTACCTACGTTTTTTGCAAACAAAATTCGCAGAAAAACTAATCATATTCGCGACACATGGTGAAAAAAATCTGCTGTTCCACACATTTATCTTCTACCAACTGATTCCTTTTTGAGCAATTTCATGATTGATCTATAGCAAAAATTGTACGTACAGTCACCAAAAGAGACAAGCAACCAGTGTCGTCGGATAAAGTTGAAGTTTGGTAAGAAACCGATGGATGTTTTCGAATTAAACTTAATTTGTTATTATGAAATGTTTGTTTTCTATTAATCAAATTAAACTTTATTCAAAAATATCCATCGGTATCTTACTAAACTTCAACTAGGTATATCCGACGACACTGGTAACTTATATCTTTTGGTGACCGTACAAAGATAACTGTGAAAAGACTGTAGTATGTTGGTTTTTACCGCCGGTACCTTACATTTACTTTATCCTAACAACAGGCAGGTACCTACACAAAATATATACCTAAAGTCCGGCCGCGCTAAATTTGCCAAAGATGTAAACAACAATGGCCGTTCGAAATTGAATAAAATGGATAAACAAGTACATTTATTTTAAGTAATGTTTGTTTTCGTCTAAATCTCCGAGCTAACTAGACGAAAACAAACATTACTGACCTCTAATTGTTTTTTCTACCTCTTAAATTTGTATTGGCGTTTATGTCGTAACTTTATGCCATTATTCCACAGACGTAAAAAGCATTATTCTATAATTACTTGAAAACGGTTGCATGCCACAACCCATGCAGATCATAATCTCTACGGTACCTATGTCTAGGGAAGTTTTGAATTATAACGTGTTCATAATAACTATTTGTAATTAAGATAACATTATTGCCGCTATCAAATTGTATTTAGCAATATTTATGATCACTTTATCGGTCTGTAATGGCTTCACTAATGTACTTGTCTACTCTTACATATTTATGTCTGATCAGACAAGATAGATATTATTTAGGTAATAATTGCTTTAAGTACGAGTAGGGGCACATTTCTCGCAGATGGCGAGCCGTTGGCCGATGGCGCCGAAAGGTTCTGGAGTGGAGACCGCGTATCGGAAGACGTAGCATTGGAAGACTTCCCCGCAAGGTGGACCGATGACCTGCTGAAGGCCGCAGGAATCCGCTGGCTGCGAGAAGCACAGAACCGGTTGAACTGGCTGTGCTTGGGGGAGCCCTACGTCCAACTGTGGACGTTGTTCGGCTGAAATGATGATAATGAAGTAAGAGTATTGTTTTACCTTTCTTGCAGTAAGAGACCAGGCCGGTAGCACGGCATGCCAGCAATAATGATATCATCCGTCATGCTATTGTCATGGCAGGGGTGCCAGCTGTTTTAGAACCCAACAGCTTGTCACAAGATGATGGGAGGAGACCAGATGAAATTACCATAATGCCTTAAAAATTAGGCAGACCTTTCGTGTGGGATGCAACATGTGTCGACACCCTTGCGCTATACCATCTTCCTAGTACGGCGGGCTGTGCTGGAGCTGCTGCTTCAGGTGCGGGAGACCTCAAACGGCGAAAAGAATCCAAGCTTATTGGGAGCTATATGTTTGAGCCGTTTGGGGTTAAACACTATGGGAGACATCGTCAAGCGGTTGATCGACTTTGTTGACATAGATCTATGCGGACGAATTTTTTGATGCCCTATGATTCTTTACCCTCTCTTTTTATATACTTGTACATATTTAAGTTTGTTCTCTTATGTATTATGTAAATATTATATTCGGAAATAAAAACTTGGTATCAATTAGGTACCTAAAGCTATTTAGTGTGGAAATTCTCCTAAACACCTACTACTATTATTAAAACAAAAACATCACCAGACCAAATAGTTTTTTTCCATAGATTTTAAAATGATACCTAGATGTAGATAATTTATGAGTACCTAAAGTAATCAGCACAAATCTATTAAAGCTAGAAGATAACAATTCTGATGTAATAGAAAAAGCCACAGTTAGAAGAACATTTTAATTTATTGCTAATATAATAAAAACCTAAACAAACGCACGAAAATACTGATAATATTATATATTATATCATAAAATGTCCTGATTAAACTGTCTGTCTGAGTCAATCAACTTGTCTATCCGTACTAATATTATAAATGCGAAAGAAAACAAAGTGATTTGTGTGAAGATTAACCAAAATGTCGAAAATCATACTTTCAAAAAGTTCATTACCTTTCTTATTAAAGTAAACCTTGCAGTAACTACACAATTTATTTCTTCTCGTTACACTTTTAATTCAAGTCCCAACTATCTGTCTCTCCAGAGAATTCCTCCGTGGAATTACAACAAGAAGCCGCTGACCGGACGTCCAGCAATCAATTCTAAAGTAAGTTTTACACTAAAATTTATCGCATACAATTTCTTCAGTGTTCGCAGACGAACAAATGGCGGTCACAAATCTTTTTTTCTCCCTACGGAGGAGATGTTTAGCTGCAGGGACTTTGCGACGGACGTGAAACGATCACTAAGATTGCAGGAGTTATATGGAGTGAAAGTGATGCAACTATTTCAAGGTTAGTTCAAGGTGAATTTTACAAGTTTTTTTTGAAGTGAAAACTTCTTTAGCGGCGTTGAACACTTTTTGTAATGGGTAAAAAATGTTAAACTCGCGTCAGGGCATCGCGTCAGGGCACGTGACCGTCAGGAGAGATTCCCCCCCCCCCCCTCTCTTTCTACGGCGGCGCCAACCGAAGTGAACCAAGTTTAGTGACACACGACAATAGATGGATGGATGGATGGATGGAGTGGAAGTGTGAGTGGAAGTGGAAGTGGAAGTTGAAGCGGAAGCGGAAGTGGAAGTCGAAGTCGGAGTCGAAGTCAAAGTCAAAGTCAAAGTCAAAGTCAAAGTCGAAGTCGAAGTCGAAGTCGAAGTCGAAGTCGAAGTCGAAGTCGAATTCGAAGTCGAAGTCGAAGTCGAAGTCGAAGTCGAAGTCGAAGTCGAAGTCGAAGTCGACGTCGACGGCGAAGTGGAAGTGGAAGTGGAAGTGGAAGTGGACGTGGACACACTGCTGTGTATTCGTAACATTTGTGAATACATATAAAGTGTTTAAAATATGGAAATTGAACAAAGTGCATCTATTAATGAAAAAAGGGACGCAGAAATAGTGAAAAAAAATGAGTTATATTAATTCAATTAATAATTGATTTATTTCAACGTCAAGTTTTCACTTCTGCCGGCACTCCCGGAGTGCAACCCGTCTTTTTTTTTTTAGAAGGTCGGGAAAAAGGAAAAAAGCTTTAATAACGAAAAATACGAATGACAGTGCAAGTGAAACCGGGAAATGTGAACCTCTATGTTTTATGTTATTGTATGTTGTTATTTAAACCAACTGGTTTATGCCTGAGAATTTAAGAGAAAATGATCACTTGAATCTTTAAGTGATTGTTTTTAGGGTTCTGTACCCAAAGGGACCCTATTGCTAACCTTTCAGGTATTACAGGCGTGATTTTATCATAATTAGCCTATAATGTTCCCACTGCTGGGACACAGGCCTCCTCTCTGTGAGAGGCCGTAATCCACCACGCGGTCCCAGTGCGGGTTGGTGGAGTTCACACATCTTCAAATTTTTGGTTCTAGGTCATGCCAGTTTCCTCACGATGTTTTCTTTCACCGTTTTGCGAGCAGTGGTGATGAAATAATTTACACAAAGAAAAGTGCCTGTCTGGGTTCGAATCTACGACCTACAACTCGTAATTAGTGCCCGTTACAATGGGCCACCACTGCTCTCACAACAATCTGTTGCCTACTTACAATAACAAACCATCAAATCATGTCAACAACATCGCATCGCCGTCAAAATCACAGCAACAGTCCCGCGGCGATACCACCAGTGATTAATGAATCTTCAACTATCCGGTTATATCCAGTTTCATCCGCCTGATACCGGCCTAGGGCTGCGCGTTTGCGATAAAACATAACTCCGAAAATGTTGTATTAAACAGCTAAGCCTTCTGCTGTTATTGTTTCAGTTACAAAAGTTGGTATATTTTTGGACATTAGCATTATTATACAGGGTGTTACGGAAAGGGTATATCAATACAAACGGGTTGAAGAGTGTATCTGGTCTAGAATCTCTGTACAAAATTTCAGCTCAAAACCATTAACTTTGAAAATGCTTAATATTTTTTTATTTCGACATCACGGCGCTGCGCTGGCGCGCGGCGGCGTGATGTGTGTATACTAGGCGCACAGACACACTACAGATAATGGATAATGACCCTCGTAGTGCGGTGACACGTATGTTATGATTTCAATTTAGTAAACTATCGAAATAAAAAAATATTAAGCATTTTCAAAGTTACTGCTTTTGAGCTGAAATTTTGTACAGAGATTCTAGACCAGATACACTCTTCAACCAGTTTGTATTGATATACCCTTTCTGTAACACCCTGTATTAATATTTTTCGACTCCAAATCTCTGTTACGTTAACTAAACTATTTATATATTCGGCAGAGCCACTCAAGTGCTTACAAATCCAGTAAAAATTAATGTAACAGAGATTTGAAGTCAAAAAATATTAATTAATGAATGAAAATGAGAAATGGTTTATTATTTTAACAAGTAAACCTTAAAAACTATTGATTGGAGCCTCCTTTTAAGCTGATAAACCTGTGTTAGGAGACTCCGCTTTTCCATTACTTAATAAGTATCGTTTAGGTACTTGTTTTATTCAAAAGTAAAGGGAATAATAATACAAAAAAAATGCCCAAGAGCGAGTCGGACTCGCGCACCGAGGGTTCCGTACAAACCAGTTTAAAGTATTTTTATTATATGATGTAACTGAAAATTTACGGTTTTCGCAATTTTTCCTTTATCTGTGCTATAAGACGTTGCTTCGTACCAAATTTCAAGATTCTGAGTTCACGGGAAGTACCCTGTAGGTTTTGATTCCCTTGCGAGTGTCGAAAATTTGCGGGAATTTGCGGCATAAACGGCTGTATTTTTTGATTGCGTTGGCTTAGAAGTTTGATTTTTTCACAGCTCTAAGGGACATTAGACCTGAGTATTTGATATAAATTCCAGCTTGATACCTCCACGCGTTCTTGAGAAAAAGGGTCTTGACAGACAGACAGACAAACGGACGGACGGACAAAAAAGTGATCCTATAAGGGTTCCGTTTTTTCTTTCGAGGTACGGAACCCTAAAAATTAGAAAATTAAAGCTAAACATGCAGCATACATGCAGCATACACGCAGCCATGCGAGTGTGTGAGTGAGAGTGAGTGTGTGAATCGAAAAGTGAGGATGTGTAAATGCAAATGCGAGGGTGTGTGAATGTGAACACGAATGAATTAAGGATTGTTACTTTGCTAAAAACACTAGCAAAGGTTGAATAAAGCTAAAAGGTTTTCGGGAGCCGGGTTTAGGGTAATCCGTTTCAACTAATCTCCAGCTAGAAATCTCAGCAAAGTTACGAGGCATTGTTTCTTAACTCAGTTAAGTCCGTGAGCTTTCCTTAAATTAAAACTACTGGAAGACATTTTCTTCTTTCTTTTTGTAAATTAATGTTGTAAAACTGTTCTTTCTTCTTGTTTGAGATAAGGAAAATGTGGTTCTGCCTTGAATAGAATTACTTTTACAAATTGTTAGCGCGTTGTCTTTGAGACTATTTAGAAGGAAACTTTCTAAGGTCATCAATAAAAAAACCGGTCAAGTGCGAGTCGGACACGCGCACCGAGAGCGTAAATAGTTTTTTTTTGTAATGTAACTACTACGGTTTTCGGATTGTTTCCTTTACTTGTGCTATATGACATTGCTTCTTGCCAAATTTCATGATTCTAGGTCAACCGAAAGTACCATATAGGTTATGATTTCAGAACATAAACGCCCGTATCTTTTGATTGCGTTGACTTAGAAGTTTATTTATTTCCAGGTTCTTCCCGCGATGGTAACAACGTTGTCCGCCCATCTCGCCGCTGGACGACCGTCACTTCATTTCCCAGTCCTTGGACGCCACTGCCTTACTCCACCTGACATCACTGCGCCTTGCCAGGGTGTCTACTCAACTCCATTTCGTCGTTGGTAGTCCAATTCCGTGAAACTATACCGCGTATGTACACTTCCGCTAGTTTTGCATGACGGTCAAAAAACTAAGTTACTAAAAAACTAATAGGCCGAATTTTGAACGAACTTAAAAAATATAGGACCGTTTCGTTCTCCTTAATTCAAAATTCGGCCTATTAGTTTTTTAGAAACTTGGTTTTTTGACACTCATGTAAAATTTGCAGAAGTGTAGGTATATACGCGATATTTAACAACGTCAGTTACGCGGAATTGAATTATCAACGACGATTTGAGTTTCATAACTCGTTTTCCTAACAGCCTCCCGACTGATTTCGGTCACGGTGGCCAATCTCAACGGAGATTAGCCAGGAACGCAGAAGATGTTATAGTGCACAAGTGTGTGCGCAAACACATGTGCACTCTCTATTCCTTTACTCTCATAGTCCGATGGGACGGCAATCCGACACGACCGGGGAGAGGTCAGGCACAGGACCAACGGCTTTCCGTGCTTTCCGAGGGGGGTATTAAACCGCCAACTTCCAAACTCCGGGCTGTTGTTAAGAAATTCCTAATGGAAACCCCAATAACACTTTTTCCGACGTGGGAATCGAACCCAGGTCCCCACGCTCAGCAGTCGCGCTTGCAACCACGACACCAACGGGGTAGTCGGGGCGGGGAAGTCGGGACCCGTTTTCCTAACACAACCACTGTATTATAAACTTCATAAAAGATAAGACAACCATTATTTCGGCGAAGCTATCACAATCTCTCTTGTTAATGCATTAACTTTGAACAGTTATTACCTCCAAACGTTGGTCTATCAACTCCAACTTCGCTTTCCATTGGCCCCTTAGTAACCGCTTTGATAAGTGCTTAACGTACAAAATACGCAATGGATTCCATTTTTAACCGACTTCTAAAAAAGGAGGAGGTTCTCAATTCGGATGTTTGCATTTTTTTTTTTTTTGTGTTTGTTCGCGTATAACTCCGTCGCTTGCCAACCGATTTGAAAAATTCTTTTTTCGTTGGAAAGGGTATACTTCCCAAATGGTCCCATGAAAATTTTATCGAAATCGGACAAGCAGTTTTCGAAAAATCAACAAAAATCTAAAAATGTATCTATATTGTCTACATTAACAATCTTTTCGTTTACATTTTTGTGGGGTAGGTACAACTAAAAAGTGGAAAATAAAAACTTTTTTACAAAAAAAAACAGCCGACTTCAAAAAAAACACTACAAAGTGATAAATAACTTTAATTTCGGAAGTCGGTGTCAAAAAACGAAAATGCGGAACCAACGACACCGACTTCCGAAATTAAAGTTATTTATCACTTTGTAGTGTTTTTTTTTTGTACCTAAAAAAGTTTTCCAATGTTAGTTTGTTTTGGCCAGTGCTTGATATTGGCTGAATATAGTTCTAAGTTTGAAACTACTTCGTCGGTTAAGGCTTGACCAGACTATGTCAGACTTGGTAAGTCAAATGTTGGTTTTGTGGTTAAATAATGTAATAATGTGAGCAACTTTGTATGAATACTGAATGAGTATAATGTCTTTATAGACACCACAAGACTAATACACGAACAAACTTATATTTAAGAACAGCTTACGAACTACTTACTTAATAATCTTGTTGACGTATAAACGGCTGAGGCCTGGATGAATGTTGAAATTCTGTTTGAGTTGTTAAATTATAATGTACTAAGGACCCAGACACGATGAACATATTTAGTAACTCTTGAAGAAAAAAGACAATCTTCATCGTCGACTGTTAGGAGTTAATTAAATCAATTGATTTATTCCGGTCTGCCCCCCTCCACCCCCCCCCCCCTCATCCATCTCCTGCTAGTTCATCTTCTGTTTTAAACTCGTTCAAATGAACGAACTATTCCTTCTAACAGGATAATAATGTTCAAAATATTGAATAAATGAATAAACGCGACCTCATGATTATTATTTGTAAAAGCACAGGAGTTACCGACATAGCTTGCAGAATAAACAAACTGAAGTGGCAGTGGGCTGGTCATGTCTGTCAAAGGACCGATGACCGGTGGAACAGACGAGTCCTGGAGTGGAGCTCGCGTACCGGCAAGCATAGTGTGGGACGCCCCCCAGCTAGATGGACGGACGACCTAATGAAGGTGGCTGAGGTAGACTGGATGCGGAAGGCGGAGGAGAGGCTGTTGTGGTGCAGTCAGGGAGAAAGAAACCTATGTCCAGCAGTGGACTGTGATAGGCTGAGTTGATTGATTGACATGAATAATAAATAATTGTACATCACTTACTTCGTACGTCACCAGTCCTGACTCTCTGTTATTTGGCTGCCGAGACCCAAACCACAGACTGTGTCCAAACTAAGAACGTAGTACTTATACAAGGAAGTTTTATAAAAATGTGGCTATTATTTTATCCTAATTCATCAATGTTGCTTATGTAGTGATTAGACACTGTTTAACCGTACATTTTTGACGTTAAAACGTCACATAACTTTAATAAAAAAAGAATCATGAAAATCGGTTCACCCAGTCGCAAGTTATGAGGTAACAAACATAAAAAAACAAAAATACAGTCGAATTGTCCTCCTTTTTTTGAAGTCGGTTAAAAATCCACACTTATCCATACTATCACACTATCACACTAATATTATAAAGGCGAAAGTTTGTGAGTGTGTGTGTGTGTGTGTGTGTTTATATGTTTGTTACTTCTTCACGCTCAAACCGCTGAACCGATTTAGATGAAATTTGGTATAGAGATAGTTTGAGTCCAAGGACATAGGCTACTTTTTATCCCGATATTCCCACGGGATCGACACTTACGCGGGTAAAACCGCGGGGCGCAGCTAGTAATATTATAAATTTGAAAGTAACTCTGTCTGTCTGTCTGTATGTTACCTTTTCACGCCTAAACCACTGAACCGATTTAGATGAAATTTCGTATAGAGATAGTTTGAGTCCCGGGGAAGGACATAGGATAGTTTTATCCCGATATTCCCACGGGATCGACACTTATGCGGGTGAAACCGCGGGGCACAGCTAGTCGTTTATAAATAGGCCCCTTTGTATAAATAGTGGTATTTTACGACTTCAACGCGAACGAAGTCGCGGGCAGAAGCTAGTGTTGAATAAATTAAATGGTTACCCCGAAAGGCAACAATTCAATCATCATAACTCCACTAAATTATATCCCAAAAAAGGACCTACGTAAAAAAAACTGTAATATGGAAAAGTGAAGCCATCTTTGTCGCCAGATGTTTGAAACTACCGTCATAATGTCAAAATAACAGTGCGATGGGGCATTACATCTACGTTTTACCCTTCATCATCATCTGCCTAGCCTTTTCCCAACTATGTTAGGGTCGGCTTCCAGTCTAACCGGATGCAGCTGAATACCAGTATTTTACATGGAGCGACTTCCTATCTGACCTCCACAACCCAGTGACTGGGTAATACGATACCCCTTGGTAAGACTGGTTCTCAGACTTTCGGGCTTCTGACTACCCGTAACGACTGTCAAAGATCCACGAATGACAGCCGTTACCTTTCCGAGGCACGGAGGGGTCTCGGTATGTAAAGATGGTCACTCATCCACAGACCAACCGTGGCAAGCGCAGCTTAACCTGATCGATCGACCTGTTTGGCTGTTATTATTTTCGCGCAAGTCTATCAGCATTCTAATTGCGTAACACACTATCAATCTCAATCTGAATCATTTTCCAGGACATTGCTAATCCATTGCTTCATATGTTCGAAAAAATTGTCAGCTCAACAACGTAAATAATGCAATGAATGTTGTTAAACTGTCAAAATGAAGCTATTGATATTGTGTTACGCAACTAACCCGCAGATCAATTCAAAACATATTTTCTAACAAACATATCTATACATGTACAGTCAACAAAAGAGATAAGTATGCAGGATCGTCGGATATAGTTGAAGTTAAGTAAGAAACCGATGGATGTTCTCGAATAAAATTCAATTTTATTGATAGAAAACAAACACCTCATTTATCAAATTAAATTTCAGTTGACAACATCCATCGGTTTCTTACTAAACTTCAACTATATCCGACGATCCTGCATACTTATCTCTTTTGTTGACTGTACATACATAGGCATCCGTCACGTACCTACCTACGCTCACAGGCGCTTAGTAACGTGAAGCAGACTGCCTGGCGCTGACAAATGAACACAATGTAATGTAGGTACAGATAACTATGTACTAATCTAATATTGCAATGTTAGCTCTACTCAGAAGAGTTATGTAATAAAATAAATTGTTAGTTATTGTGCTAAGAATGAATCAGCGAGGAATTTCAATTCGGGCTGTAAATTATGAATAAACTTTATTCATCATGATTTTCATTCGAAAGACGACTGGACAAAGGCTTATAAATATTATTACCTTAGGGTCAGTTCACACCGAGACGCGACGGCGACGCGACGTGACGATACTGGAAGAGGCCAGTGATTTCGCGCTGCGCCCCGCAGCGCCGCGCGTACCGGCGAAGTACCGCTGCGTCGCGATGCGTCGCTCTACGCCGCGAGGCATCGCGAGGCGCAGCGCTGCACGGCGCAACGTATTCTGAACTCTCACAATGCAATGTATACCTTTTCGTGTATAAAATAAAGCATATTTTGAGTCACTCTTTTAAAGTGTGCGCGCAGCGTCGCGTCGCGTCGCTTCTCGGTGTGAACTGACCCTTATATACAGCCAGCTTCGACCCACGACTTCATCCGCGTGAAATTTATTGTTCCCCTGACCCTCCGCGTCGTATTGCATCGCTTGCGCTATTACTTCGTTTTCGCGTAGCGTTCGTTTTGGCTTTGTTTCTTTGTGCTCGACTCCTAAGGGTTATACCGTGATTTTAAAGTTCAAAATCTAGTCGAAATCTCATCTCAGCGGCCGAAAATCAATGTCAAAAACTTGTTAAAAATTTAGGGAAATTAGAGGTATTTTTGACAGATGGAGACAGATCAGAGGGGCAATTCTCGTAATTTTAACCGGTAAAGCGGCGCGCGTCGCCCATTGGCGACGAAACAATAGAAAATCAATTGTGTCTCATTAGCGGAGCTTGACAGATTAAGAACGTTCACAGTCTGATCTCAGTCTCAATCTGTCAAAAATACCTCTAATTTCCCCACACTTTGACAAGTTTTTGACATTTGTTTATCGCCGAGATGAGACTGCGATTAGATTTTGAACGTTTTAAATTACGAAAATTGGCCTTCTGACTGTGAACGTTTGAGACTAGATTTTTGAACGTTATTAAGAGAATTGGTCTTCTGAACGGCACTAAACTAACACTGTTAATACCAAAAAACTGCTCGTGATTACGCCCCCGTTCTGCTAAAATTTCCCCGAATCAGTGCAGCTGTTTAGCCAAGAAAACACACGAAAGTGGAGAGATAAACAGAACTTTTACTAATTAATGTTTATAAATTTTCCTCGAAGCGTTAAATTCCGTGAGTCTACTAATATTATGGATCGTTTAACTAACAAAGATTTCCTTGAATTTCATAACAGTGAACTAACCGTTCTGTTTTATTCCATTACTAGCGACCCGTCCCTGCTTCGCACGGTGTTTGCGACTTGAAAAAACACCGAGATTTTTTAATAATTATGTAAGTTAATTGAAATACAAGCTTTCGCCTAGTTCTGCTACAGATGTCTAATTTATTTTTAACAAGAAATTATAGCCTACTAGCAGCGCTCCGCGGTTTCACCCGCATAAGTTTCGATCCCGTGGGAATATCGGGATAAAAACTATCTTGTCCTTTTCCGGGACTCAAACTATCTCTGTACCAAATTTCATAACATACAGACAGACAGATAGACAGACAGAGTTACTTTCGAATTTATAATATTAGTATGGATAGTATTTTAAGATACGTGTATCATTGTAAACAATTATTGAATAAACTTACATTATTATTATTGTAATAATATTCATGGTTTATACATAAACGTTCTGGAATAAATTCTATAAAAATGATTATGAAAATCGCATCAAAATTCGTATTGGAGTTTAGAAGAACAACATGGTCACACAGACAGACACGAACAGCGACTTTTATGCTACTAATAATATTATTAACGCGAAAGTTTGTGAGGATGGATGGATGAATGTTGAAGCTGATATCGACATTTTCAATACTAGTGTTGCTAAACTGAAGAAAATTTTATCTAATTGCTTCTTCGAGCGCAAATAGTACTTATTTTTTCTGTTCTGTCTTATATGTTTATCATCTATTATCAATTTTCTGTTTCATATGATTATATGTACTATATATTATATTATATATGATTATATATATATATGCTACACGTGGAAACCTGTAATAGGCCTTATTTTGTTGGATCTAAGTATTACTTACTGTATCTGCTTAGCTGTAAGGTTTCCTAAAAAATAAATAAATACTCTTTCACATACAAATTACTGCACGGAGGCACACAGTTTTGGCAGACGGTTTATAACCAGGATTAACACATAGTATACTTTTTCAAAATCAAATAAAATCAAAATCAAAAATGCTTTAATTCATTTTTACACGTTTTACATCATACAGTTGGTGGCGTCCCCTTTTAAGCATATAAATGCCTGTGCCAGGAGGCGCCGCTCTTTCATTATGTCATGTAATTAGTGTAACATGTAAACGAAACAAAGGTAACAAAAAATTAATTATACTTATTTATTAGCCTGTTGGTATATGAGTGTGTGTATGTTTAAGTGTGCTTGCGTGCGTATATGTATTTTTATCCCGTTACCTATTCCCACGGGATCGAAACTCATGCGGGTGAAACCGCGGCGCGCTGCTAGTTCATAATAATCTGGCCCCCTCAGAATCAATAAATTAAATCAGTCATGAGTCAATCCGTTCTCGAGATCATAGAAACCGTTCCATACAAAATGTATGAGACAATGAATTATCTTCATTATTATTTTTTCGTGAATTTTTCTCATGTTTTATTAATAGTTGGTCTTCTATTTGGAGCGGACACAAATCCAACAAATTAAAGATCATATAAAACGGTCAATCCGTTCTTGAGTTATAAATGATGAGTGACTAACCCGACTTTGTTTTATAGATGTATGTACAGATATAGAAGTAAGTACTAGTTTGGAATTGGATAGCGAGCACCCCACGCGTTTCACACGTGCTACTGTCAGCGTATGGGTGCTCGCCGTGCATGGGTGTGTGTGCACGTTCACGTTTTCCACCCACGTTAGGATGCACGTGTATTAATAACAATTATGGACTGTTGAGTGTTCATAAAGTAGGTACTTGCTCGAATGGAATATTATTATTTTTAGACGAATAGTTCTGCATAATTATGTAGGTATTTCCTACTCGTGTGTCTGAGCGCAAAAGATTCTTTATTAAGGTGAATGGGTAGTTGTAGCCCGCGAAATTCAATTTTTCTTACGTTTTTTGCAATTTTCAGGTCAGTTTCAGGTTGTATCTTGATCAAAATATGATTCGCGACAATAAAAGGTACGTATTTACAGAATTATAATAATTAGAATCATTAATACATCTTTCTAAGTTAGATTTCTACCGTTAAGAACAAATCTCGTATGGAAAAGTGTTGATGGTAGAAATCTAACTTAAAGAGATATATTAATGATTCTAATGACTATAATTCTGTAAATACATGTCTATTATAGTCGCAAATCATATTTTGATCAAGATACAACCTGACACTGACCTGAAAATTGCAAAAAACGTAAGAAAAATTGAATTTCGCGGGCTACAACTACCCATTCACCTTAACTACCTACAGTATTTGTCTGTCCTTCTCCTTTTTATAATCCATCCAAAGGTTGTCTTTAAAAGATTGCTCTTAGGGATGAGACCGCCCATTGTGTCACCCATATATTTATGTCTGTAATTTATATGGTTAAAATATGGAGAGATCGCAACATTTCGCGAAATACCAAAGTGAAATTGGTCAACACGCTGGTCTTTTCAATTTTCGGATACGGAGCAGAAACTTGGACCGTGAGAAAGGCCGACCGAGCTCGTATAGACGCCTTCGAGATGTGGTGTCGGAGGAAGTTGCTCTAGATACCCTGGACTGCATTCCGCACCAACGAGTCCATCCTACGCGAGCTCAGATTAAAGACCGGACTCTCTACGACCTGTCGCCGCAGAGTTTTGGAATTTTTCGGTCATATAGCGAGGAAAGATGGCAATAACCTCGAACAACTGATGGTTACCGGCAAGGTGGATGGTAAACGACCAAGAGGTCGCAGCCCTTTGCGATGGTCTGACCAGATAAGCTCTTCTCTTGACACGAAATTTCATGATGCGCTTCACTTGGCCTAGGATAGACAGAGATGGCGAAACATCGTCAGGGAAAAGTTGTTTTCAAGGGAGGATCACGACCCTCAGTAATGAGGAGTACGACTTGAGGAGGAGGAATTTATATAGTGTACATAATAAAGAGTATTCTATTCTATTCTTACTTAAGTTGTACAAAAACACTTATCTAAACACTATGCAGTGTTACAACTAAGGGAAAGAGTGATTACGATGAACTCTGACACCCAAAGTTAGATTTAACTTGTGTTTAGGGTGCCAGCGTCCTCGCCTATAATTTGAACTTAGTATATCAGTAGTTGTAGGACGAGCACAGTAATTATTATTATTATGAAATGCATAGATGTGGCCTATTAAAGTACCTATGTATTGAGAGAGAGATAAATATGGTGAAAACTTGTGTTTATGTAATCCTGTATAAATATAATTGTAAATATATGACTTTATTAACTACTTTAAGTTAAGTGATTGACTCATGTAGTAAATCTTCAGTCTTATCGTAACTCAGTGTCCACTTTGTGACCTAATAATGACAACTAAGCAAGCAGATCACATAATTTTCTTCTCAAATTCTCACGTATCATTTCAGCTGAAAGACGTTTATTGCTCGGCGTCGGCCTCCCCGCAAGCATCGCCACTTCGACTGGTTCCGCGCTTCCCACATCCAGTGGATTCCTGCAGCCTTCACAAGCTCATCAACCCACAATAAAAAAATATTAAGCATTTTCAAAGTTAATGCTTTTGAGCTGAAATTTTGTACAGAGATTCTAGACCAGATACACTCTTCAACCCGTTTGTATTGATATATCCTTTCTGTAACACTCTGTATATGGCCTATACCTATTATACACCGTGTAATTAAATAACACGGTGTAGTTAATTATTGAATTAACGCCAAACCTCTTTAGGGTCATTGTACTCATCATTATGAACAACTGTTACTATGGGAACAAAACTGAAATCGCGAAAACAAAAATCAGCTGTTCCCTACATTTATGTTCGCATAACTCGTCGAAGTGTAGGGAGCCGCCGATAAATTTTTTTTGCGATTTTAGGTTTGTTCCCATAGTAAAAATTGTTCGTAATAATGAGTAAGTACAATGACCCCTTAAGAGGTTTTGCGTTAATTCAATAACACCTTGTATATCTAAGTAGAAGCAAAAATTTTATAAAAAAAAACAACCGACTTCAAAAAATAAAACTACAAAGTGAAAAATAACTTTAATTTCGGAAGTCGGTGTCTTTGGTTACGCATTTTCGTTTTTTGACACCGACTTCCGAAATTAAAGTTATTTTTCACTTTGTAGTTTTATTTTTTGAAGTCGGTTGTTTTTTTTTGTAAAAAAGTTTTTATTTTTCACTTTTTAGTTGTACCTACCCCACATAAATTCAATTAACACTAGTGCATTGAAGAATTGAAGACACAACTCGAAGAATCATCAAAATTCGCATAGAAATGCCGGAGATGCAGTACATTTATGCATATAACTTCGTACATAAGAATAATTACCTAATGTATTATGTACTAAAACCTTCCTGAAAGTATGTAGATCACACTAATGAAAGAATTATCAAAATCGGTTCAGTAGTTTTTGAGATAATCGCGGACATACAAACATACATACATACATACGGGTCGAATACAGAACCTCCTTTTTTAAAGTCGGTTAATAACTCAGTTTACTTCTCAGGCACGCAAATATTAATTCAAAAGGCACAAAATGTACGTTTGATGTCTCGTTAGTAATATAAATAATATTTGTGAAAGATATCAACTTTTTCTGACATATGTATATGGTTCGTTATGAAGTATCTAGAATTTCTACGTCTTTTACGTTTGTTGATATAATGTCGGTTTTGTTTGTGAAGTTTTTCCACTGAGAAATGAAATGAAGGCATAAAACAGAGTTATAAGAATGTATCGATATTTATAGGTGAAATAAATGGTACCTACACGTTAATATACCTAATATCGGTCTATAGGACTTTATCAAATACACAATAATCTATATGGAAATGGAAGAATGAATTTCCAAATCCATTACATTGAAAATTCTGGTAATAACATAACATAATTACGCCTGTATTCTCCGGTGGGTTAAACCAGTTAGTTGTAAGTCCCGTTTAATAGGGGCGAGCATATTGCCATCAACTGGGCACAAAACTAGGCCCCTGGCTGCTACTGAGAAAATCCTGATAGAAAAACCCAATAACATTTTACCCGTCCCGGGAATCGAACCCAAGACTGCTTAGCAGTAAGGCTGATTTAGACAGGGTAAGTAACTGCAAACTGTCCGTACCTAAATAGTTCCGCCGCGCTCGGCTGCTGCAGCGTATTGTGCGATGAAATGCACGGATTAATTAATTACGACAATGTGTTGGAACGTGGAAGACAGGTTTTGGTCTATCATGCGGCCGTCTCGTTTATGTATCAGCATCATTTGCACGATGTTTATTATCATCCATTGCTTATTTTTGGAATCTTATTCAACTCACACTATTTATGTATGTAGGTATCAACTTATTTGTTACTATTTTTTATTTTTTCTTGTCTTACGCATATTTTATTTAAGTAAGTATGCATACACACATCACGTTGCATCGTAAAACTGATTTACATTCGTCACCTCACACATCAGGTCCAGTTGAAAACCAGCGTCAGGCACTAGTTGTCTGGCATTATTGCTGAACTGGGCCTTTTTGGCGCAGCCGTGAGGCACACTTTCCTGCTAATTACTTACAACGGACTTTAGGCTTTTTATTTGATCTTTGTTTTGTTTTTTTATCTGATGTATCTGGTGTATGGTGTGTCCTTTAGTCTGTGCTAAATAAATGTATTTTCTTTCTTTTTTTCTTTAACTGACTCCAAACTCGAGACAAGTCACTGCTGACCCGATATTTACCTTTTTTTTTATTTTCTCGCAGTGGATATCCTCATGGACTTCCTTTATCGTAGGGGTGACAGAGGGGCATGCCGGACTCTTACCGGCTAAAACCACCGCGGTGTTCCACCTCTACCTATGGCCGGGGGTGCGGGATTCGCATAAGCATTCACCGCTCCCCCGGCACGGACCCGATATTTCCCTAGTGTAAATATCGGGTCAGCACTGACTTGTCTCGAGTTTGGAGTCAGTTACTTACCCTGTCTAAATCAGTCTTTAGCGTGTAATTCTTGTAATATTTCATGATAATCTACCCACGTTACGCACGTTTCAATGTGTAGGTACATTTTAAAATAAAGAAAATTAAAACGGTTGCTACAGATAGCGCCATCCACGAAGAGGCGCCCACTCTTCTTCCTAATCGCTTACAGTACAAGTGTGCAACATTCCGTTTTATTTAGACCTAGTGTTTTATTTAGTTTTGTCAATACACAGTAACAATTACTTGTTAGTGTGTAACAAAAAATTATTTAAAATACTAGCGGAATTAACTAGCGATAACTACTAGCGATTAGGAAGAGTGGAGCGCGTCTTCGTGGATGGCACTATCTATAATATTGTATTTTATGTGTTTTATATGGCCCTTGATGCCTGAAATAAATGGATAAATAAATAATAAATAGGTATAGCATAGTTGACTGTGAGTTCTTGAAGTAACTAATTAGGTAACTTCTTGGTACACTAATTATAGCTATCGATTGTCTTTTGTTTTTACCACCGATTAGCTCCTCACTATTAGGCGAAGTGGAAAGCGAATTTGCTAGACTATTTTGCGGAATAAACGAATGGAATAAAACACAGATCGTTATGGCAGTATGAATAATTATAATTACAATTTATAATTGAATGGAATTTATTAACATAGGTACAGAAGTCAGCACATGAAGCTACCGAAAACTGTCAAATTTTCCCAATCAACTTTGAGCCTTATACTTTAGCAATAAAGTTCAAAATCTATTAAAGAAATTTGACAGATTGTAGTAGCTTGATGTGCTGGCGTCTGTACCTACAGTCACGAGCATAAATACCTTACACAGAGGCAAGGTTCAAAATCGATTTTCTCTCAAAGTGTTATAGAGATAGATATTTTATGGTCTTCTTAGCGTGTCGATAGCAATCTAAATGGACTCGGCCCAGAATTCGGCTACTTGTTTGGCGCCATCACCATCGTCCATCAGTTCCTGTAACGTGCAGCTGACAGGACACATCACGAGCATAGTATTATCGAAACCATACTATTATGAAAAATAGGTCCTTTCTCGAAGTTACAATTATTATTTCACGATAAAAACGCTTTTGATTTTTGCGTAACCGTAAGTTATACTTATGCTTGTGACTGTACGTACCAAGGTTTAATTATAATAAACTAGCTGCGCCCCGCGGTTTCACCCGCATAAGTGTCGATCCCGTGAGAATATCGGGATAAAAAGTAACCTATTGTTAATTCAGGGTGTCAGCTACCTCCATACAAAATTTTATCAAAATTGGTCCAGCCTTTTGAGCGTGAAGAAGTAACAAACATATAAACACACACACACATACTCACAAACTTTTGCCTTCATGATTAGTGTGACGTGATATATATATGTCGCAACCGGTCATTCGTTTGACTATTCGGAACGCCAGCGCCATCTGGCGGCGCTTGACAGAGTCTAGCCTGAGTTCGTGGGGGTCGACAACAGCGCGACAGAACGATGTGGAGCCTCTTGGACATTGGACATCAAACGAACAACATGCGCTTAGAAACTGTCCCGCGTTCCGTATCTGGTTGTATTGTATTGTATCGTGTACCTATAGTGTGTGATTTGCTAGTGTGATTAAATTGTTCGTGAAATTATAATCTGATTTGAACTGCAAACCGTTTTTCTATTACGTAATAACCAACATAATACCCATAGTTCGCCCACAGTAGTTGAAATATGGCTGATAATAACGAGACACACATGCCTTCTCCGTTATATATATGTAGTGTGATGTGATAATATTGTGGTTGTCTTCTAGATTCCAAAACTATAGAAAGCCTAGCTAAGTAAAAAATACTCTAAAATATACAAAGAAGTAGTAGTAGTACTTCCATAACTATACAGTATATCCAAATGCACCACAAATTCTACAGTATACCAAAACCCTTTGTGAGTTACCTCAAAGAACGGGTATCGTTGTTCACGTTATGCAGAGTACTTGACCTAGAAATACTCGATGCTGTGGCACCGACCGCTCTTGACATTGTCGAGATTAAATGGCTGGCGGGAGGCAATGAATTATTACTGACTTATATTGTTGTAGGTATGTTACTTTGAAGTTAAATTTAAATAGAGCAAGAAATAACACCGCCACCGTCATCTGTTTAAACTTTCCTTGGAGTTACTTTTTAGGGTTCCGTACCCAAAGGGTTAAAACGGGACCCTAAATAAGACTTCGCTGTCTGTCCGTCTGTCTGTCACCAGGCTATATCTCAAGAACCGCGCTAGCTAGACAGTTGAAATTTTCACAAATTATGTATTTCTGTTACCGCTATAACTACAAATACTAAAAACAAAATAAAATAAATATTTAAGGAGGGCTCCCATACAACAGACGTGATTTTTTTTGCCGTATTTTTTTCCTTATGGTACGGAACCCTTCGTTTACGAGTCCGACTCGCACTTGGCCGGTTTTTTTTACTGCTTTCTGATACTGCGGGTCTACTCCCTAAACAGATAATCCGTAGTTTCAGCCGAAGTAACGGGCGTTTCATAGCCCGTACCTCTTACGGGCATAAGATTATAATTCACATCAGGACAGCTTTTAAGTTTGTACAAAGCACAGGGGGCCTAAAAAGCCCACTTTGGCAGAATCATAAAAGGATAACATTATGAATCATAATAAAAGTCGTAAAATGGTCACAAACTGACAATTCATAATATTATTTGCGTACAATTTCATATCACGCAATTCATCTGTTTGACAGTTTTGTATGGAGATTCGTAAAATGGTCCACAAAATATGAATTGCTTTAATGTCAAACAATATCATGAATTGTCAGTTTGTGACCATTTTACGACTTTTATTATCCTACTAATATTATAAATGCGAAAGTTTGTGAGGATGGATGTATGTTTGTTACTCTTTCACGAAAAAACTACTAAACGGATTTGGATGAAACTTTACAGTAATATAGGTTATTCATCAGAATAACACATAGGCTACAATTTATAATGATTTTATGTAGTTTTGGTCATAATATAACGATACGTGTCAATTAAGTCGGAAAAAAATCTTCCATCTGAGAGCTATCTTGGCATGCGCTGCCTAAACCAATGGAGTTACATAAAGATGATGTACCGCAGGATTGTTTGTCTTAAGTAGATCTAAATAAAAGTCCGCGACAGCATATATCTACCTTTTATGTGCAAGCCAGTACAACCAAAATTGTGAACCATAAATCTAATTAAATTTGGTACTATTTTACAATGCACATTTAGTATATAATTGTCAAACTCTTATCAAAATGAATACATTTTTCGCATTAAGTATTTAATGTAGATAAACTTTGTCTTTCACACTAAGTAATTTGGCCGAATAGTTTAAAAGTTATCACGATATGATTGACTTGAACGGAGCGCCTAACGCCGCGGCGGCGGCCGCAGCACGGGCGGAGCGCGATGCGGCGTCGCAGTCGAAGAAGGTATGGTTCTATTCACTAACCAATTTTGTCACGTTGTGGATTCGGAAGACGCACTCATTGCTCAAGTTTTTCCAAATTTGCAACAGAACATCCACGATGAAAGTTGGCTATGTGAAAGAACTATACTAGCACCAAGAAATGAGACAGTTGCGAAAATCACCGATCTCACATGCAACCTCGAATCACGATGCAACAACCTACAACTCTATCGACACAGTCATGTCATCTGAAGACTGTACAAGCTACGCCGTGGAGTTTCTTAACTCTTTGGAGCTATCCGGGGTGCCATCACATAAGCTCCAATTAAAAGTCGGTATACCGGTTTTGTTAATGCGTAACTTGGACGCCCCGAGACTATGTAATGGCACTAGATTGCGAGTCAGGGAACTAGGCAGGCATATTTTTAAGGCCACAATTTTAACTGGAGAAGCTAAGGGTGAAAATGTTCTTATTCCACGCACCCCAATAATACCCAATAACATACCCTTTAATTTCAAACGTTTACAGTTTCCACTTAAAGTTGCATTTTCTATGACCATCAATAAATCGCAATGCCGCAAACTTTGAAAGTAGCGGGGATACATTTAGGCACGCCCTGTTTTTCCCATGGGCAGCTTTACGTAGCTTGCTCACGTGTTTCTAAATCCCAAAATCTTCTTATTAACGCTGAACAAAAAAAATCAAATAACATAGTATACTCCTGTATACTATGTTATTTGATTTGTTTTGTTTTTACTGCAATATACTCCTGTATATTGCAGTAAAAACACAGATAAATTAACACAGATGTTCACCTATTCCAATTACGTACCACATAATTCTTTAGTTATTACAAAATCTATTAAAAAAAACCGGCCAAGTGCGAGTCGGACTCGCGCACGAAGGGTTCCGTACCATTGTCTATAAAAAACGGCGAAAATAACACGTTTATTGTATGGGAGCCCCCCTTAATATGTACTTAATTCTTATTTGTATTTGTTGTTATAGCGGCAACAGAAATACATCATTTGTGAAAATTTCAGCTTTCTAGCTATCACGGTTTATGAGATACAGCCTGGAGACAGACAGACAGACGACGGAGGCTTAGTAATAGGGTCCCGTTTTACCCTTTGGGTACGGAACCCTAAAAACCGCAGCAAAATCCGTTGCGTAGTTTAAAAAAATTTAAGCATTCATAGGGAAAAAGAAAGCTTCTTTGTTTTATACTATGTAGTGATTAAATGCAAGTAACATTGGTCCGACCTGTTTAGTTGTCAGTGTTTAGTAATCCGTTTGTGCTGGATAGGATAATCTCAAGCCTACTTTTTATAAACACACCATACAGGTAAAGATTGATGAAGAAACCACTGGACTAATGAGCACTTAGAAAGGAATTCAGATAATTCCACCCTCAAGAGATACCCTCTAAATATTAGGTATAGGAGTTCAAAGATTGTATGGAAACTAATTTTGAAGTTAGAAATCTGGGATGTACGATGTGAAGGTACATTAAAAAAATATCAGTATTTAAAAAAAAATGTCACGTAACTTAATGTGGCAGACCAAATTCTACGCGAGCGAAGCCGCGGGCAAAAGCTAGTGATTCATAATGTTATCCTTTTATGATTCTGCCAAAGTGGCCTTTTTAGGCCCCCAGGTCCGTTCCTGTAGGCAGTATTGCAGCCACATATGGGATGGCTCAAAATACCAGCTTGCTGCAATTGAGTCGGTGGAACGCAGAGCTAAAAGACTTACTTATAGGCGACGAGACGTTGGTAGCTAGGCTGATTTGCATGGACTATTAATACCAGAAATTGGAACCAAAAACTTTGTACTTCGGACCATGTAACGGTTAGTGTTACGTGGTCCGAAGTACAGAATCTATTAGTGTTATGACGAATGGAAAAGTAAAGGCAAATAAAATAAAGATAGCATTTTAATTATGGTCCTGTCGTAATAATCCTAATCCTAATATGTATAAATGATAAATAATGTGTGTTATATAGTGTTCATAGATTATGTTCCGGATTTTATGGAGGACGATAATCACTGGTTTATTGCGTGATTTTATTTTCATAAAATGTTAGTGTGCATATAGTATCTACAAGGTGTAACAGAATAAATGCAAGTCCTGATAGTAGTTTGTTTATAATTTACTACTGAATTGATTTCAGTAACTTTTGATATAGGTATTTTTTTGAAAATGTATGTTTTTGCCATATTGACCGCCGATTGAGTCAATGAAAATTAAATCTTATTTCAAGGCAATAAGAGTCAATTTTAAATGCATAAAGTAATGCTAGAGTCAACACGATTTCCATGATAATAATAGTTAGTTTTAAAGAATTTAAGTTTTGGTCATTGTATTATGCTTTTAACTCAACACTCTAATTGGGGTGTATGAGGTCTTGCGTTAATTATGTTACATATTGTATACTACCTATACACCGATGACAATAATCCATATTAATAATATAAATGCGAAGGTGTGTCTGTCTGTCTGTTAGCTCTTCACGCTTAAACCACTAAACCGATTTAGATGAAATTTGGTATATAGTTTGTGTCCCGGGAGAGGACATAAGATACTTTTATCCCGATATTCCCACGGGATCGAGATTTATGCGGGTGAAACCGCGAGGCGCTGCTAGTTCTAGATAAATTTTACGTTAGTGCTAAGCAAGAGGTTCTGAGTTCGATTCCCGGGTCAAAAAATGTTAACGTGTTTTGCCGTCTGAAATTTCTCAGTAGCATCCGGGAGTCTGGCAAAAGGCTTGCTCTCTATTACATAAGACTTAAAAATAACTGGCTTAACCTACCGGAGAATATAATAATATCTATTTTAGACCCCGATTCCTGCAAAAAATTATTAAAATCGTTAAATTAAAATAGATAACAAATCATCCTCCATAGAAAAGGGAGGATCCTCCGACCAGACGGGCGTTGTCTAGCGGGCAACTGCCTGATGATTCATGTCGGGCCGTTGTATGCTAGTTGCGCGGTAAACTCTGCTTGCGAGATGCAGGATTTTGCGTGACGTCAGTATGACGCGTAGTTCGCATGTGGCGTTGTAGATACCGCTACAAATTCTTTCGTATTTTCATCAAACCGTGTCAACTCTTGACTTTTTGACTGATTGACTTAGTTGATATTAGAGAATTGACAATTTAGCATCCTATTTACACCTCTGCCTAAACTTTTGAGAAAATAGGCGTGATGTTTTGTATCACTTAGGCAGATAAATGTAACCGTTAGTGTAACATAATGGTCTTGTTTTAGTTTATTTTTCATGTAATTTTGATTTAATTTGATTGTTTCTAATTGTAATTTAATTTTGATTTAATTGATTTGATTTAAATACATTTTAAGTTAATTTTTATTTAATTTTGATTTTGATTTTAAGTTTAATTTTAATTTTGGTTCTAACAATAACATAGTTTGTAAGTTCTAATACTAATACCTACAATATGGATGATTTCCGAATTAAATGATTGAATTGAATTGAAATGCGACAGAAATAGGCAAATAAGGATAAACTAGGTGACGGAAAATACCTGTTATTAAAAGTACGTAAACTACATCAAAGTATTTATATAGGGACGGATGTTGATATCAGCACTTGAATATTGTACTATTGGTCCCCTGGTATCTATGGCGCTCTCTGGATAGTGCGTAAACGTAATCTATGTTATGTTTGAGTGCGGTACGACCCCACATAATCGGCTTACAACTTACCGATAGATAAACGATGTTATCAATATATAAATTGTTTTGTACAAAAACATGTTATGAGTCAAGCAAAATTTTAATACAAAACATAATATCGATCTGTTCTTCACGTTCAGACGCCAGCACATCAAGCTTCTACAATCTGTCAAATTTCTTTAATTGATTTTCAATTTTATTGCTAAAGCATAAGGTTCAAAGTTGATTGGGAAAATTTGACAGTTTTGTTTAGCTTGATGCGCTGGTGTCTGTACCATAACGTTACGTTACGCCTGTAATCCCATAAGTGTTAAAAGCAGAGGTATATTTATAGTGGGTTAGGTTAGGGGTAGGCCCCGGGGGTAAATAGAAACAACAGAGAGCCACGATTGATTCACATTATTAGTATTCTAGCAAATAAAGGTATCATTCATTCATTCATTCATCATTCGTACCGTATAACGTTTGAGTTTCTGGTGAAAACTGAAAACATGAAAAGAATAATGAATGATAGTAAGTATTGATAAACAGTTGATCACGCTTACCTACTTTAATTTTTGTAATGATGATGATCATTGTAGTGTAGTTATATAATTGTACCCCACCCCATCGCTTCGCTTGGCTCGCCCGCCCGCGATATTACCTACTTCGTTTTTTGCTTAGCGTTCTTTCCGACTTTTTCTGTTTTTGCTCGGCTCCTAAGAGTCCTAGCGTGATGTTAAATAACGTGTAACCTACCTCAGTAATTGGGCTATCAAATGCAAAAATAATTGTTCAAATCCTTTTGGGAGTTCCAGAGATTAGCGCATTCAAACAAAAAACAAACTCTTCAACTTTAATCCAACGGCAGATAATTTTCTCGGAGGAATAATTTTGAAATTTTAACAGTTCTTCCATACAAAAACTGTCAGACGTCATTTTTATTCCACGAATAAAAATGTATCTGTCGATTGAAAAACCAGCCCTATGTATAATTAGATATGTAAACACTGTCTCACAGTGAGGTAGCTGCTGTCACTAATGTCATCTGTCAGTCACCGCGAATGGCGGGAAAAGGTTGAAGTAGTCCTGTAACCTTGGTGTGATAGTGAGCCAGCGTAGTAATGATATAATTAATTTAAATAAGGTATCAACAGGATTCCGCAATCATATTCATCATCATTCATAAAATCAAGTCCAAAAGAGCCGCCGCATCATATACGAGTATCATCATCTGCCGAGCCTTTTCTCAACTATGTTGGGGTCGGCTTCCAGTCAAACCGGATGCAGCTGAATACCAGTATTTTACATGGAACGACTGCCTATCTGACGTCGACAACCCAGTTACTGGGTAATAAGATACCCCTTGGCAAGAATTGTTGTCAGATTTTCGGGCTTCTGACTACCCGTAACGACTGTCAAAGATCCACGAATGACAGCCGGGATCAACGGCTTAACGTGCTTTCTGAGGCACGGAGGAGTCTCGGTATGTAAAGATGGTCACCCATCCACAGACCAACCGCAGCAAGCGTAGCTTAACCTGATCGATCTATCTGTGCGGCTGTTTTTAATAAGCCACCGGCCCCTCATCAAATGCGAGTATATTATACAAGGAAAAAACTAGCTACTAATAAAAACTCTCAATTTATCATCAGACGTTTACAATCAAAATGACCTTACTCGATACAGATAATACTTAGGTATAATTTGAGAGTTCGATAAACTCCCGACTTTTGACGATGACCTATTCAATCATTCGCGCTAACACAAATGTTGGTAAATATTATATTGTAACAACAGGGAAATTATACATAATTTAAATCATAATATTGTCCATCTAAGTGTATGGTGTAAGTTGCATTGGTAACTGAAAAGATTTGTGGAAATCAGTTGTCATGGAATGAGCAAAATGTCGTGAAGAAAGTTTTTGGGGAGGAATTTGGATAGATAGTCAAGATAGGATTGTGGTCATCACAATTAGCCTCTAATGTACCCACTGCTGGGTCACACGCCTCCTCTCTGTGGGAGGAATTGGGCCATAATCCATCACACGGGCCCAATGCGGCTTGGTGGATATCACACGTCTTCGAACTTTTGGTTCTAGGACATGCCGGTTTCCTCACGATGTTTCCTTTTCCGTTTTGAGAGCAGCGGCGATGAAATAAAATACACGAAGTAAAGTGCCTTCCTGGGTTCAAACTTGCAGTCATGGTAAAAGTAAACGTTTTTATCACTATCCCAAACGAGCAAGGAAAAAACAGCGAATCGTTTTTTTACTTTTTAATTTTCAAACCCGCTAGTTGTAGGTCGCCAGATGTATTTACTGTGAGCTTGACTTGTTTGTTTCCCAAATAAAATAAAATAAACTTTTCAGTGGTGACCGTCCTCCCCCATGTTTGCCGTTTGCGGTCTCCGCGATTACAAATATTATAGTCTGCCGCAGATGTGCATTTGTCGAAGTGGTTAAATGAAACTTCGAAAGAAAAATGATCGATTTAGGGGTTCCGTACCTCAAAAAAAAATTGAATCTTAATAGAATCACTTCCCTGTCTGTCCGTCCGTATGTCTGTCTGTCTGTCAAGACCCTTCTTTTTAGAAATTCGTGGAGGTATCAAGTTGAAATTAATATCAAAAACGTAGGTGTACGGACGGAGCTCTAAAAAATCAAGCTTCTAAGTCAATGCAATAAAAAAATACGGCCATTCCATACATAATGTCGCATAACATATTTTGATACTCCCAAATAAATCAAAAGCTATAGGGTACTTCCCGTTAACCTAGAATCGTGAAAGTCAAGAAACAAGGTCTCACAGCACAAATAAAGGAAAAAAAAAAAAACAAAAATCGTTCATTTGCACTCGTAGTTTTATCACAAAAAACACACTAATTGGTCGGTTTTTTTTTTCAAACATCTTAATCAGCCTTCATTTCAACATATATCTACCACGACGAATCATGTTCTCAAACTAAAAATCAAACTCAAAGCATTTATTTCACTGAAACCAATTACGTGTACTTTTCAATTCAAGGTGTCGATCAGCCAGAAGATGAAGCTAGTGGCCCATTCCAGAAGGCTCCTATGGAGAAGAACTGGTAAGAAAACTATCCATATAAACTCTATTAAAATATTGTTATAAGATTTAATTTCAACATGAATCCTATTCATTCATGTTGAATTTATCAAAAAAAAAAAATCTACTGTACGATATTTTTCGTCAACATCCCACTGATTATACGGTCAAAAACAAGTCTATAATAATAATAAAACCGAATAGTTTGTTTGTTCATCGTCCTTTCAAAATGTCTACACTCATATTAGATGTTATTTCTTACAAAGAGCACATGTGGGTAAACGAAAGTAGCAAAACTTTCGTATACTTTGAATATCTGCTCAAAAGATATTATATGTAGGTAATTACGTTCTTTGAAGTCACATCAAAAGCTCACGAAATATTAAACACACCTAATTAGCCAGAAGAGGGCGCCACGTAATCACTTTACTTCGTCAGCTCGTTTCAAGTTTTCATTTCATATAGACTAAGCTGCATTTGGGACCTAGGAATTAAAGGAGTAGGCTTTGTAGGCACGTATTTTTGAGGTTGAGTATACACATGGACCATTTTGCATGCAAGGGTCGTTTATTTTTGATGCTGAGTGTACTGACGCGTAGGCTTTTTAACCGGTCAAGCGGCGCGCGTCGCCGATTGGCGACGAAACAATAGAAAATCAATTGTGTCTCATTAGCGAAGATTAACCCCCTTATTCATAATCCTATTTTATCTCTATTTTAGCTAAAATAGGTTTATAAAACGTTTGTCTTTATCTGTCACGTTGACATTTCTGTGTGTAAGAAAGAGACAAACCCCATTTTAACTAAAATAGGTTTGATAAGTTTTATGAATAAGGGGGAAAGTGTTTATCTTTAAGTTTTGTTTGGATGGTTTTCAGCAAATTTTTAGGGGCTAAATCTGTCTGAAAGTTTTCTGTGTTAATTTAATTAATGAAATCGTCTTTTTACAAGAAAAATATTTCAGCTCAATCGGATACCGGGAAGTAGGTCAAATTTAACTTGCAATAGACAATAATTATATAGAAAAACACCAACATAGCTATTCACAACACCCGACAGGCTATCGTATCGAAAATGACACATTTCGATAACCTGATTTGCCTTGCCCCCGAGAGCAAGAAAAATAACGGAAGAATAGTGGTCGTCTATTAGATTAAAACTGGGAATTTTTGGGTTTTGGACTTGTGAACAGCGTTTAGAAGACTCCTACGATAACATTGATTGATGTTCGATACGGTACGGAATTGTATCGAGTGGATGCTGGACAAGTGAAACTAAATAAAATCTTTTAAAAATCCATCAACTTCTATACAAAATTGTCAACATTTATCATTTAGAAAAATGTTTCCTGTTTCAAACGCCATCGCCAATTCGGATTACACACTGAATTTCAAGAAACATTAACGTTGATGCTGTCAACACGAAATATTGACATAGACTAGAGAGCATGTGTCAATACCGCAACCATAACGAGAATTTCCAGAACGAGACACGTGTAGGTACAGACGCCACCACATCAAGCTACTACAATCTGTCAAATTTCTTTATTCGATTTTCAACTTTATCGCTAAATTATATAAGGTTCAAAGTTGATTGGGATTTAACAGTTTCGGGTAGCTTGATGTGCTGGCGTCTGTACTATCTATTAAAACACGTTGTAAAATAAACCGAGAACCTACGTATTAGGTACCTACTGTATTGTTATCATAGCATTATATTGTGAGTAGTACTAGGAAAATTTAGTAAGATAAATAAACTGATAAACTCACTACTTCATACTAGAGGGTTTTACTACTCTGCATGTATGATGTATGAGCTACCTCTTTCATGAGATCATCTACTTTGCGGTCAAATATACCTATAGTCCGGCGTTTCTAAATTTGCCAAAGATATAAACAACAATGGCCGCTCGAAATTGAATAAAATCGATATACAAGAAACATTACTTTAAACCAACATTACTTAAAATAAATGTTGTAGATGCCGCTACAATTTTAATACAATTAACAGAAAGTGATAGGAGGAAAATTTTTAATATGAGTGTCGATGGTTATAGGTAAGAGTAGGGAAAGACCAAAGAAAGGATGGATGGACTGCGTGAATGATGATATGGTTAGAAAGGGGGTGACTACCGAGATGACGACTAATAGAGAAGTATGGAAGAAATAAATATGAAGCGCCGACCGCAAATAAATGGGGATAAAGGCAGGAGAATGATTATGATGATGAAATAGAACCCCTTTTAAAAATCAAAAGAAATGTGAGAGTATAAGCATGATCACTCATCTGCCTAGCCTTTTCCCAACTATGTTGGGGTCGGCTTCCAGTCTAACCGGATGCATCTGAATACCAGTATTTTACATGGAGCGATTGCCTATCTGACCTTCAGAACCCAGTTACTGGGTAATACGAAACCCCTTGGTAAGACTGGTTGTCAGACTTTCGGGCTTCTGACGACCCGTAACGACTGTCGAAGATCCACTAATGACAGCCGTGACCAACGGCTTAACGTGCTTTCCGAGGCACGGAGAGGTCTTGGTATGTAAAGATGATCACCCATCCATGGACCAACCGCGGCAAGCGTAGCATAACCTGATCGATCGACCCGTGCGGCTGTTATTACTTAGCCACAAGCCCCTATAAGCATGATCACTGTTTCTAAGAAAGTTTATTTAAAATAAAGAGTAAAATTATTTGTTTGTTGGTAATCTCTGGAAGTATTGACCCGATTACAAAAATATTCGTTCACTGACAGAAGTTCGATTTCGATTTGTTTTTTCGTTTGTTCGAGTCGCGGGCAGAAACTAGCAATAAATACAAACAGTACAGTCAAACGGGGTGAATAGCGATGCAGGGGTGAATCGGGACAAAACTTTAAAAGGGATTTTAAAATTAAAATAATATAGTTTGTGGCCAAAAAGGACCCTAATGTGTTTACTGTAATTTAATTAACGATTACGTTGCCTTATTGACAACAAACTATATTATTTCAACGTTAAAATCCATTTTAAAGTTTTGTCCCGATTCACTCCTGCATCTCTTTTCACCCCGTTTGACGGTAACCACTCTTCACGACCTTTGAGACGCCTTAAAATTCCAAAAACGTATTTCTGTAATATCAAAGATCTCTTTCACTCATTCTATTCAAAGACAGAATCCCATGAGATAGCATTTCGACAACTGAAAATCAAAACAAATGACGAGAGCTCCAACAAATCAAATAAAGTAAGATGAATGGAATGTGTTTGTATTACTTTTATTTACCTAAAAACGTGACAAATAATCACGCCACTTTCATCATAGTCGTGGGTGCTGACGAGTAAATCACTTTATTTACGCATGAAACTATACAGTCATTGAAATTTACGCATTTTAGGTTTTTTTGATGGTTATTGTTTGTAGCCTAATTAACAGAATAAGGACAAAAGACTATTCATGGGTAGGTCATGAATCATTGGGAAGTCATATAGGTAGCAATAATTTCAATATTATTTTAGTTACTATTTGCGGTTAAAATCTGCGGTAGGTACCTATATCTACGCAATTTAACAGGTAAATGGTATTTTGACGAATACACCAGTCGATTACTTACAAATAAATTATTCAATCATCATACGTGTAATGTAGACCATTATGCAAATGGGACTTCATCTAAGCGAAATTTAATCCCTCCATATTCAGAGCTCCAGACTATGACTATACATATTGTATGAGGTACAATTTTAAGAACAAATAATCTATATTTATACAAATAAAATTGGATTGTCTGTTTGTAATATTAAAAGGACCGCGGCTTTTTACTAAATGCATATGGATGTGTACACGGTACATATACCAAAATAACATTTTTTACAATTTTTGTCTGTCTGTTTGTTCCGGCTAATCTCTGAAACGGCTGGACCGATTTTGACGGGATTTTCACTGGCAGATAGCTGATATAAAAAAAGTAACTTAGGCTACTTTAATTTTAGAAAAAAAAATAGGGACCCACGAAAACCAAATCCACGCGGACGAAGTCGCGCGTAAAACCTGACCAGGTTTTTTGTTTGTTTGTATTGTAATACATGAAAAGAGTAAGGGGATCAGACCAAGTTATAGTGGACAAGACAGAAATTAAAACATAAGAATAACTAGCAGGGGATCCTGGAGGGGGGGGGGGGGGGGGTTGTGGGAATCCGACCGGAATTAAATCGTTTGAACGCACTAATTTCTAGAACGTCGGATTCGGATTTGAAAAAATCTTTTTGCATTTGACAGCCTAATCCTGGGGGAAGACTATAGGCTTAATAGGATTAGACAAAGCCGAGCAAAAAGAAAAAAGTAAGAAAGAAATCTAAGCGAAAGCGAAGTAATAGTGTGGGTAGGCGGAACGATGCGATGGGGATTTGGTATGCACAAGTAGACCATTACGAAACTCTGACTTCACCTTAATACATACATACATACATAATCAGCCTATAACGTTCCCACTGCTGGGACACAGGCCTCCTCTCTGTGAGAGGGAGTGGGCCGTAATCCACCACGCGGGCCCAGTGCGGGTTAGTGGATGTCACATGTCTTCGAATTTTTGGTTCTAGGACATGCCGGTTTCCTCACGATGTTTTCCTTCACCGTTTTGAGAGCAGTGGTGATGAAATAATTTACACAAAGTAAAGCGCCTGTCGGGGTTCGAACCTACGACCTACAACTTGCAAGTCGCGGCTGATACCACTGGGCCAGCACTGCTCTTCACCTTAATGCAATGATTAAATCCCTGCATGTCCAGACTACTCTACTACTAGACTCACGTGAAATATTTAAGTACTTTTCATCAAGATACAAGTAGAACTTACAATGAACATGTCGAAAACAAAGCTGATGACGAACAGCACCGAACGCAACCTAGAAATTGGGGGTGTGCTGGGTGAATATGTCCATGAGTACATTTACCTCAGCCAAACAGTATCCTTCCAGGCGAAACAGGACAAAGAAGTCGCTCACCGCACATAAAACGCCTGGAAGAGCTATTAGTAGATGAAAAATCTCAAAACAAAAGAAAGGATCGCTCCCACACTCAGTTGATCCCAAATAGCAGGAACCGACCGCGCTGCAGGCCCAGAAAGACATGGCGGGATGAGTTGCACTCCTTAAAGGATTGGCCCACAAACTCAAACTCAAAGCATTTATTTCAATTAAACCATTTACAGGCACTTTTGAATTGTCAAGAAGTCAGTCAGTCAGAAAAAATGAAGCTAGTTGCCCATTCCAAAGCGTAGGTACCTATGGAGAAGAACGGGCAAGAAACTCCATGGACACTCTTTTAAATCAAAATAATGTGGTTACAAAGTCTTGGTTACATTATTCATGTTAAAAATTATACATGTGAGAACGATGCAGAACGTTAAAAGCGTCCATAATGAAAAGATGAGAAAAAACAACAATTCAAATAATAAATTAAAATAAGCCATGGCAGCAAAGAGATGACCAGTCCCTACTGACGGCGCCCGTTCACGAACATGACGCATGCATCAGCACCATTCAGCTCAACCATTTTGAAGGGAGCTAAATGATCCAACACATGCGCCACCATCAGCGAGACATTTGAGTGAGCATGACGTACTCTCAGCCGCCAAAGCATATTCAAGTCAATGACACAATCGCAGAACCGGGAAAAGTGGAAAGAGGGAGGGAGGCATTTGCCCTGCAGTGACTCCATAACTGTCTGGCGGTTTTGAGTATCACACTAATCACATCACACTAATATTATAAAGGCGAAAGTTTGTGTGTGTGTGTGTGTATGTGTGTGTGTGTGTGTGTGTTAATATGTTTGTTACTTCTTCACGCTCAAACGACTGGATCAAATTTTATAAAATTTTGTATGGAGGTAGCTGACACCCTGGATATATATATAGGCTATTTTTTATCCCGATATTCCCACGGGATCGAAACTTATGCGGGTGAAACCGCTGGGTGCAGCTAGTTTTTATATGGCCTACGCAATTGTCCTCCAGATCTGGTAGCGACGGGTCGTTGAGCTCCCTAAATTAGGGTTGAGGCTACACGATGACTGATGCATGCATGACATCATGTTGGAACAGGTCAACGCTGCAATGACTCTTTCTTCAAAAGTCCCTTCCTGACATGGCCCTGCTTGTTACACTCACTTAACACTCTCCCTGCCATGGGAACCGCCGGCGACCCCCAAAAAATTTTGTTCAGCAGGCCAAAGCACAGTTTTTAATACTTTTATTACATTTTCCATAACAGCACGCCAGTAGTTGTCAAATTACTGAATTCGGGAGGTCAGGGCGGATCCCACATCGTCCTGAAGATAACTTTTTTGGACCCACCGTCGTATCCCACGTCCTCCTGAACTTAAAATTTTTATATATTGTCCGCAGGGAGAGAGTCAAAATCCTAATATATTGTTTGGAATTGAAAAGAGAACATGACGTCTGAGTTTTTTTTTTCGGCATTTCTTTTCAGACACCAGTCAGATCGGAAATGCTGACTGATAAATCTCTTCACCACCCTTGGTGGACTGCTAGAGAATCCCTAAGGCATTAAGTCCGCCTTTGTACCTTTTTTTGTATGCGAAAAGTTTATATAAATAAATTCCGGCGCCATCTAGTTCCAAAATATTGACAAACATTTCATTTCATTTCAGAGGCCCCTTCTACATAAATTGACAATGTATGAAGTGCAAACCATTCCTGAGCAGGATAATTATTGAATACCGTATCCACAACTTAGTTGATCGTCGCACAAACAAGCTAAGGAACCCGAAAATTTACGCCAAATTAGTGTCAGAGGCTAATTTCGTGGTTAACAAGAACAGTCGGTGAGCCAGACGACTCCGCGCAAATTAGTTGTTGGTTCAACATGTATAAGATTTTGTAACTGAGCCGATAGTGAGTGTAGTGCAAAGAAAATAACATAACTAATTATGCATAATATGCAAATATTTGGTACAGACGCCAACACATCAAGCTACTTCAGTCTGTCTTTCTTTAATAGATTTTCAACTTTATCGCTAAATTATTAGGTGCAAGGTTGATTGGGAAAATTTTACAGTTTCGGGTAGCTAGATGTGCTGGCGTCTGTACATACTAGCTAAGTTCGTGTTGTGACGCGTCTTCAACTTCTCGACCCTCAAAGTCCAGTTGGTCTTCACACGCAAGTACTCCACAATCTCCTCAACCTTCGTAGAGTGGTGCAGTCTGGACTCGCACAGCTGCGTCGTCGGGATTGCTGGACGCAGCAGCATGTTGGGTCCTGCCAGCGCGGTGCCGCACTGGTTCCGACAAGGAGGTTTCTTCTTCTTCTTCTCCACTTTGATGAAACCATCCTTGTCGCACGTGTCCGTTTATGCAATTAGGGTGCTGGTTAAGGTTCCCTATTCTTTTGATTGATTAGCAAAGGTCTTAACAGTGCAGTCGACAAGGTAATCCAAGATCTTGTTTGTGATCCTTTCAAATATCACTTTCCCAAGAAAGGTGGTTGGTAAAAAAATTACTCCGCTAAGCCTGAAAACACATTAGCAGCATTTAATTACTTTTCTGCCTTCGTTAAAAACTCGTTGAAAATCTAGGAATCTGACTAAAGAGGTCAGTGCTGGGAAACCGTTAAAAAACAATAATGTAGTTGCATCTTTTGGCGCTCGAATGACTTTGACAAGGGGCGCCCCTTGTTGGAAAACATTTGTGAAATGTATTTAAAAAAAGATGGCAACATTAGTTCCAATTTTGACCATGCGCCAGAAGGTCCTTGTACAGCTACACAGACTTCCACAAATATTTTTTTAATGTTTGAAAATAGAATACTCTCATTTACTTTTTAAATTGGGCCAGTGGCACCTCAGGAAGGCTACAGTGAGCCAAGTAATTTTCTATAAAGAAACAAAATTGCCTACTTTGCATTTCTTGAGACGTTATTACCTACACTAGGAGTTAGTGTAGCTCCCGCGCCGCGCGCCGCCGCGCCGTCACAGAGAAAATATCCGATTTGGCGTCTGTTTTCTTTATAGTACCGTAAAAATGTTCTGAAATTGAAGTGAATTTCATTTGATTCAGGAAGCCAAACGGTTCTTTATTATCCATATTTTTATTTAATAACTAGCTGCTGCCCGCGACGTCGTCTGCCTGAAGGCTCTACAGCACCAAAAATACCTAAGATGCCAGTGTCGCTATAGCATTATAAGTAAACAACTTTTAAAATAGCATTAAAATATAAGTTTTTTTTGCAAGCAAAGCAAGTGAAGAGAGTTATATGGGAATCCTGCTGAGTTCAGTGTGGTGTGGGGGATGTGACTGAAGGAAATAGAGAAAACAATGCAGGAATACATTCCGGGACACAAAAGAGTAAAAATACGTACAAAGGCATCATACCTTAAAACACTTCCCTATAAACAACGTTGGTAGTTATGCTGCCAGGAGCCAAAATGTAAAGAGAGTCAGGACTGGTGACGCGGGAGCAAGCGACGTACAGTTGTCCGTGTGAGAAGCAACTCGTCCTGAGGTCGACACCCGCTGCCCTCAGTGTCTGCCTCTATTGATGGTTATCGCGAAGCAAACACTCACGGGGAACTGTACGCGCTTGAACTGGAACGGGAAGATATGAGGTATGAGGGGAATGCGTGGTATAAATACTGCCTCGCCAACGCCACAACCCGTAAGAATTTCCGCCTCAATGGTGTGTCTGTAGAGCGAAATGACTTTAGGGTGGGTCCCGTTACACAACTTCAGAGGAGATAGGTTCCGAAGAAGCATAATCGGGACACCGACCTTCAGCTTGATGGTATGCGCTGGAAGTCCACTTGCTGACAGGGAGTTCACGGAAATTCCACGGGATAATGTGTGGCGTCATCTTGCTCGACAACAGTGTTTATCGAGGTGTAGACCACTTCATTCCCCTCAATTTCCGAGAGAATGCATTCGTTAATTGCTGCAGCCTGATCATTTTTGGACGTCAAAATGGCCCGCTCACACACCCAAGAATTCTGCAGGTGCAGTATACGACTGATGTCCCCGTGCACACAGCAAATGAGTTCTTCTAAGCTGGATACCACTCTACCGAGAGACTCTGGAAGCACCACCTGTCCACCTCTCTCTTCTGGTAGAGTGCCTTCGCCAAGATTTAGAAGGACATTGGAGAATTCTTGAGCACGTGCATTGCCGCCGAGCCAAGCTCTCATATTAATGGTCAAGCGCAGCGTACGAACTCGTGACCACAACGAAGATAGTTTCAACGAAGCATTCACCTCGTCAGCCCTCGATCCCCGTGTCACCACGGGAAGCGTTTGCCGGAAATCGCCACTGAACAGAACAGCTGTGATACGACGCATCAAATGTTCGTTCCTGCGGATGTCCTGCAGGGTTCCGTCCACGGCCTCAACTGCCTTCCTATTGGCCATCGTACACTCATCCCATACGATCAAAGAGCAATCCTTGAGCACGTGTCCCTTATCGCTGTTACGTGACACACCACAAACAGGCGTTTCGGCGCTCTCTAAATCGATAGGAATTTTAAACATGGCATGTGCTGTCTTGCCACTCGGAAGCAGTGTGGCAGCGATTCCCGACGACGCTACAGCAATAGCAATTTTGCCTTGCCTGCTGACCTCTGCAAGTATGCAAGTGGTAACAAATGTTTTTCCTGTTCCACCAGACGCATTCCAAGAAAAACATTTGACCCTGGTTTTTTCCCAACGCTTTCAAGGACGGTGTCATAAATTTGTTTTTGCTCTGAAGAGAACAAAGCGACATGGTCATTTCGCCCGGATCGTAATTTGTCTCAGCGTTATACTCCCGATTTACACGGTCTTGATGCGATGATGATTGGGGAGCTGGTAATCCATATTCGATCAGTGGATTGCCGCCGATAGAAATGACCACATCTTGAAGTGAACTGAGACAGGTGTTCAGCACGCGTTCACCAGTTACTCCGACTTCGTCTCCAGTAGAAACATAACTTTTTTGTAATACTTAACACCGCATTTTTTTTAATTGTCGTCCTCAACTCTGCTCAAGATTTTAAGGGTTTTGTTGGAACTTGAATTTGTCAAAACGAACTATACGATACAACTTTTATGAAGAAAATGCACATTGCCATCTATGAATTTTAAGAATAACTAACTACTAACCTCGCCAACATGATCAAATTTAAATTAAAAATTTCCAAAAAGTGTCAACATGTAACTTGATTTGATTTTTATGAAATCTCATAGATGGCGCTGCTTCAAAATTTTCTTTATACTACTAAAATTCATTAAACTATGTTTTTTCTGCCCAAGTTACTTAAATGGCGTAGTTTTATAGTGTAAAGCTAGATAATAGCATGGCTTACTGAAAAACAACATTTAAATATGCGTCGTTATAGATTACACGCTGTCACAGAATGCGTAAGAAAAATAAAGATTCACAGCTCCTCCCCCATAGGTGATAGCGTGATAATATGTAGCCTATATGTTGACCCGACCTCTTAGTAATATTCATGAAAAATTTGAAGTAAATCCATGCAGTACTTTTTGAGTTTATCCCGGACATACAGACAAACAGACAAAAATTCTAAAAACTATATTTTTGGCTTCGATATCGATTGTAGATCACACCCCAAGTATTCTTTTAAAAAAATATTCAATGTACCGTTTTGACTTTCCTACGATTTTATTATATGTATAGATAGTTAGGTCTAAGGTCATCGGAAGCCAGAAAGTCTTAAAACCAGTCTTAGCAAGGCGTATCGTATTACCCAATAACATAACAAAAAAAAAAAAAAAAAAAACTACAAAATATACAAATCGCTTTCTACGATCTCTTCCAGGTAACCTTGGAATGGACAGTGATAGATTTGGGGTGGTGTGTGTATTCCTCTATTTGTGCGTGTTATTAATCAATCAATCAACTGGGTATACATATCCACAGCCGGAATGATGAGCTTTCACAAAAAAAAACCGAGTGTGCTTATGACCACACGACTGAAGTGAAACTTCAAACGTATCTGGCTATGAGAGGAAGAGAGAAAGAAAATGTGCGCGCGCACTGCTTTCTCTTGCTTATATCCCCCACTCAACTCCCGTTCGCCTCGCCCGATCACACTTTTCGTAACGCTTACGTCACGCGTTCGCCAGCTTACTCCCCAAGTCAAGCGTGCGTAAAGAAGTTTCACTTCAAAAACATCATCATTCTCCTGTCCGTATCCCAAATTATTCGGGGTTGGCCGAACATGTTTTTCTCCATACTTTTCTATTTGTCGTCATCTCGGTAGTCACTCCCTTTATAGCTATAGCACATCCGTAAAAACCGGCCAAGTGCGAGTCGGACTCGCACACGAAGGGTTCCGTAACACCGTACAATATTTAACACTACATTTATATAAAAAAACACGTTTGTTGTATGGGAGCCCCCTTAATTTATTTTAATTTAATTATTTATTTTAAAGTGAATACATACAACTAACTACCTATTCTAAGTAAATATTTCTACCAGTTGCCGTTATTAATATCAAGCAAAAAACATCACGTCTGTTGTATGGGAGCCCCCCTTAAATATTTATTTTATTCTACTTTTAGTATTTGTTGTTAAAGCGGCAACAGAATACATTATCTGTGAAAATTTCAACTGTCTAGCTATCACGGTTCATGAGATACAGCCTGGTAACAGACAGACGGACAGTGGAGTCTTAGTAATAGGGTCCCGTTTTTACCCTTAGGGTACGGAACCTAAAAATGAATGAAAAAAATCGGTACGGTGTGTTCGTTTTTCACTGGATTATCTTTCCCAACTTCATCAATCTTAGCCCTTTAAATCCTAAGTGCACCTTAAGTGCCATAACGGCCCATTTCCCATAAGGGCCATAATGGCAGCAATAAATCTTAATCCACTTATTCACGTTTCTAATGGTATTTTTCTCTTACCTCCAGAAACATTCACATGGTGCACAAAGGAAAGGCTATTTAAAAATATTTATTGTGCTTTTTATTTTATTGACCTCTGTAGTTATAGGCGTTTTAATTTTCTTTGCATTCACACTATAAACACACAAATCAGTATCCGGATTGGTAACGTATCAACAAAAGCCCAGAAAAACGTAAACACTTTTAAAAGAAATAATATTAAGCAAGTACATAATACTTCAATATTTCCAACTCAAGCGAAAAATTGAATATTGGCGACAAAACTGCATTACAATAGAGAATGGAGTGGCATATATCTTAAATGTGGCATGCAACGGATTCTGTACTGTTGAAGCGGAAATTGGCATAGGAGGCGCATATGTTGGATTTCATTGTTGCTTACCGTGGCGGCTGGGCGAGGGACATGGCATGAGAGGTAGCGATTATAGCAGGTAATATGAAAGAAAGAAAGAAAGAAAATACGTTTATTTGCGGTGAACATGACGCAAAATAAAATAAAAAAGAAGGTAAGGGAAACATGCGTCAATATCATGAAGTCCGTGGCTGATGAAGCGATTATCGATCCGGGGACGGCCATGACATCGTCGCCATATGCAGCCTCTCGTCGCTTCTAATGTCACAAACATTGGGTTCAGTACGTTGCTATTTATTTTGCCCATCTGAATTGAATAACTTATCTCATTATTGGAACACCAATTTAAATACTTCATCATAATCAGCTTATAATGTTCCCACTGCTGAGACACAGACCTTCTCTCTGTGACAGGGAGTGGGGCGTAATCCAGGCCCAGTGCGGGTTGGTAGACGTAACATGTCTTTGTTTTTTTTTTTTGGTTCTAGGACATGGCGTTTGGGTGAGTCTCACGATGATTTCCTTCACCGTTTTGAGAGCAGTGGTGATGAAATAATTTACACAAAGTAAAGCGCCTGTCTGGGATCGAACCTGCAATCTACAACTCGTAAGTCGCGGCCGTTACCACTGGACTAGCACTGCTCATCTTAAATACTTAGTATGTCCATATTCTCTCATTTTCACACACAATCCCTGCTTTTGTCTGACTGGAAAGCGACGACGCAGTCAACTAGTCATTACAAGTCTTTTGTTTACTATGTCGTGTCGAGTGCATTCAAAATGGGACCTACTGGCTAGGGGGCATTTGTGTAGTGACTTTGTTAAAAAGAATTTCAGACCGTGTAAAAAGTCATTATCTCATCACTTAAGCCGCTCAGGTAAATCGTTCCACCTCTAAAAGCCCGGACCTTGGCGCAGCGCCTTAAGTAACATTTTTATTGGTTTTCTGCTACGTTTCAAGGGCGCGAACAATTTATTTGCATCGGAAACACTCCATACGCAATAAAGATGCCATTTGTTGAAATATTTTATACTAGCAGCGTTCGGTGGTTTCACCCGTAAAAGTTTCCCGTGGGAACATCCAGATAAAAAACTATGCTATGTCCTTTCCCGGGGCTCAACTATCTCTATACTTCATCTAAATCGTAGTAGAGAAGCTATCTTTGAAGCAATTCAAAGATAGCCTCTCTTTGACGATGATAAATTACCATGGAAAGAATAGCAATCAAAGAACGGTACATAACGAATTTCGGTTCTTTTCAGTTGGGCTATGCTTTAATACTCCCATCTAACGAAAACAAAGCCTTCGCTTGATTTAAATAGACAAAATAAAGCAAAAAACCGAGTGTGCTTATGACCACACGACTGAAGTGAAACTTCAAACGTATTTGGCTATGAGAGAAAGAGAGAAAGAAAATGTGCGCGCGCACTGCTTTCTCTTGCTTATATCCGGTGTATTCCCGTTCGTCCCACCGACTTCGTCCCCGTCGTGGGACGAACGGGAATTTACAAAAATAATATTAAATTTGTTCCCGATCGTCCCCTTCAGGATTTTAGAGGGACGAATGGGAATATGTTCTAAGATTAGTGCCATTCGTCCCACTAAATAATTTTGTGCGTAAAATGTTTAAGAGGCCTCTTACAGTCCACTAGCGCCGCCAATCGAAAAAATGTCATAACTCGTAAATAGCATCAAAAATACAAAATGTGGTCTATTATTACTGTAGAAAAGGCAATAACGTAATTTTATAACACATTGTCAACACTTGAAATATAGCTGTTTAGCTAAATCGTGCATTCAAAACATAAACGGCCGTTTTTGTTACAAATGCACGATTTAGCTAAACAGCTATATTTCAAGTGTTGACAATGTGTTATAAAATTACGTTATTGCCTTTTCTATAGTAATAATAGACCACATTTTGTATTTTTGATGCTATTTACGAGTTATGACATTTTTTCGATTGGCGGCGCTAGTGGACTGTAAAACGCCCCTTAATCGTTGTTTCGTAGTATACTTTCAAAGGAGAACGGGCAAATATGTATAAATATGTATGAAGCCTGGTACTCGGCTCAATAGCTATAATATACTCTCTATCATTGGAAAGGTCTTTTTACAAGGATTAATGATAACCGAGTCGCTAGTCTCCATTTGCTGTCGGAACGGAGTTATTTTGTGTTAAGTATTTAATTTTTTTTTGTTTTTGTTTGATTATGTTAAGATAATGGTGATATTATATAGTTGTCTTGTATAGAATCATGTGTGTTTTGCTTAATAGGTACTAAAATGAATAAACACTCAGGAATAAAAAAGAAAAAAACTAACAAAAGTAAGAAACGTTTTTTTTTTAATTATTACCATAATGACATTGCTGAGGAACGCTGCAGGAACAGTGAAGCTTTCATGTCTGGCATATCCTAGATACCACACGATTGAAACTATATGGGCACAAGTGCCGACTGTTCGTCGTACGGTCAAACACGTGCAGTAATAATTGCATAAAATGTTATGGATATTGGTTTCGTTTTCATTAACATTGTTTTTTATCAATAAATAACAATAATAAGTTCTTGACCGTACGTGACGCGACTGTATGCGTCCGCGTAAAAGCCAAGCATCTTCTTTTGTGTCATATTCATTTAAATCCTGGAGTGCGCTTTCTCTATACATTTCTAAAATGTATAGTCCATTTGATAAATGCTCGTTGCAGTAGGATCGGGCTAGCTTCAGTTGATAGGTGCCGAAAGAAAGATAAAATAATCTGTTATTCCGTCAGTGGTGGGAAGTCCTGTATTCTGTGACTTTCTATTCTTTTAAAATCTGCTCTTCGGCTATTCAAACGTTTTCTTTCTACATAATCATAAAGTAGATTCGGGGAACCTATTTTCTCTTTATTTTCTATTTTTTATGTTTAGGAAGGCCTCCGAGTGAATTTTTTCATCGATGGGTATGTGGAAGTTATTTAACATAGCTGCGGCGATTTAAAAATCAATGAGCATTTTTGGTAACCTTTAACCCTAATAGTAAGGTCAACTTTTAAGTACTGAGTACCATTCTTGATGTTCGGTATTTAATATGTTAAAACATGCTGTTGGTATCTAGTACGATGTAGGCCTCGCCGACACATCACACAGTTGCGATGTTCTTCCATAAGGATGATCCAAATCGATAAGCACAACAATAGTCCTCAACACTAGCCAAGATAAACGTTTGTTGCGGGTAACAATGTCCAAAAGAGGCGCCGGGGTCAGTGATGAAAACGGTAGTAACACAATACATTTCTCGTTTTAAATAATGTTGTTTAACATTTTTATTTTTCGTATCTTCAATCATGATAGATATGTAATATTATCGTATTTGCAATTATGATAGCAACTAAAACTGGAACTTTGGGGGCTTTTCGTGGTTTCCGGACAAGAATTTGGGGCAAGTCGCCATAGTAAATATTTTTCCTGATGAAAAGACCTATCCAATGACACCACAATGATTGCTATTGGAGCGAGTACCAAAATGCCCATTCTCCTTTAATATTATTTTTGTAAATTCCCGTTCGTCTCACGACGGGGACCTCTCGCCATCATACGTAAATGTTTGGCGAGTTTAGAATTAAGTAACACCTCTGTATTACAGTATCATTAAATAAAAATAAACAAAAAAGAAGTCGGTAGGACGAACGGGAATACGTGAAAATAATTAATAAATTATTCCCGTTCGTCCCATCAATAAAATTAGTGGGACGATCGGGAAAAAAAATAAAGAATTCCCGTTCGTCCCACGAGGGGGACGAAGTCGGTGGGACGAACGGGAATACACCTTATATCCCCCACTCAACTCCCGTTCGCTTCGCCCGATCACACTTTTCGTAACGTTTACGTCACGCGTTCGCCAGCTTAGTCCCCAAGTCAAGCGTGCGTAAAGAAGTTTCACTTCAAAAATCTTAAACAGATAGAAGAAATCTCTGGCAAACGAAATCCCTGCATTTCCTCAGTTTAACAAATAATTACAAGATACGCTTACTGAAATGGTCTCGCTCTTTACGCGATAATAGTCGAGCTGTTAAAACCTCGTTAACCGAGTTTGTAAAATTGCAGTGTTTGCACGGAATCGCTAGAAAAGATGAAGTTTTCTAAGAGATTGTTGTGCAGGAAACGTTTATTTTCTCTTGACTGTACTTACCTGTCAAAAGGAATAACCTAGCATAAAGTGGATAAGAGAAAGTTTAAAACAGAAGACGAACTAGCAGGGGATCGAGGGGGGGGGGGGTGGTAGAGGGGCTCAGAGGATTAGACCGGAATAAATCTTTCAAAGCCGTTCTGAATAAAAGGCGACAGTTTGTGAGAGTGTTTGTGTGGGTGTACGTGTGTGTGTGTTTATATGTTTGTTACTTCTTCACGCTCAAACGGCTGGACCAATTTTGATAAAATTTTGTATGGAGGTAGCTGACACCCTGGATTAACATATAGGCTACTTTTTATCCCGATATTCCCACGATATCGACATTTACGCGTGTGAAACCGCGGAATGCAGCTAGTTCAAAATAAAATGACAATGGCTAGAGAATAACATAATCAGCATATAATGTTCCCACTGCTGGGACACAGGCCTCCTCTCTTCGAGAAGGAGTGGGCTATAATCTACCACACGAGTCCAGTGCGGGTTAGTGTAGGTATATCACATTATCTTTGAATTTTTGGTTTTAGGACATACCGGTTTCCTCACGATGTTTCTCTTCACCGTTTTGAAAGTGATGATGAAATAGTAGTCGTGGTGGTCTAGTAAAGGGTTTTCGTGCAGAATAAACAATATAATTTAATCTTGTACATTAATCTGTGGAAACTGTTTCTGGATTGTGTTGAACGAATTGTATATTTATGTTTGTTATTGCATCTGTTTGTTTCCCAAATAAAATAAAATTACTATACTTAGATAGAGAATGCTAGTTAACAATCATACGCACTTTAATCAAAGTATAAGCACTTTGTGGTCACCCGCAATGCGGCGAGCCGTACGGTGAAAATGTTCCTAAATCTCGATTCTATTCCCAGTAGTATGTGGTTGCCAAAACCACTATGGTCGCTAAAAGATCGGGCAACCGCAATGTTACCAGGCATACTAAACATGCTGCGGTTAGCCAAAAGGCTGGCTACATTTGAATAAACTACGAAGATCATAGCAAAAGCAATGTTATAAGTAGCTTACATTTTTTTTTTAATCTAAAGTAGATCGATTTAATTGTATTATGCTGCTGTGATATCTACAACGCCACATGCGAATGACGCATCTTCTTTACATCTGACATCAGGAAAGATATCCGCACGACTAGCATAATATGTACATCTTTGTACAACATCCCAACATCAATCGTCGTCGGGCTGCACTCGTCTCACCAGTCTGCGGTCGGAAGATGCTCTCTTTTCTATAGATGATAAAAAACTTTCCTGTCTGATCCTCATACCTCTAGCTCCCTCTTTCTTTTATTAATGGCTGAGTAGATTTTCCTGAGAAAAGGAACATATGAAAATCAATGTCAGCCAGGCTTTACTTGAGCCCAGCAGGGGGCCACGCAAACAGCAGCATCAGTGGCAAGTGTACGGAATTTTGGCAAACCAACAAGCAGGTCAGTAACACCGCATTCGCACTTGGTGTCGGACGGATCTTAAATCTACATTCTGACAACCTTTTTAAGCAACTAATGTTTTATAAAAAATATTTATATATTCAAACTCAAACTCAAAGCATTTATTTCAATTAAACCAATTATAGGCACTTTTGAATTGTCAAAGGGTCGGTTAGTCAGAAAGATGAAGCTAGTTGCCCATTGCAAAGCGTAGGTACCTATGGAGAAGAACGGGCAAGAAACTCCATGGACACTCTTTTAAATCAAAATAATATAGTTACAAAGTCTTGGTTACATCATTCATGTTAAAAATTATACATGTGAGAACGATGCAGAACGTTAAAAGCGTCCATAATGAAAAGATAAGAAAAAACAAGAATTCAAATATTAAAAAAAATAAAATAAGCCATGGCAGCAAAGAGATGACTAGTCCCTACTGACGGCGCCCGTTCACGAACATGACGCATGTATTAGCACCATTCAGCTCAACCATGCACAAGTAAAACTTTATGCACAAGTAAAAGAACTTGTACAAAGGTCGACTTAATGCCTGAGCCATTTTCTACCAGTCAACCTTAGGGTGATGATCTTATCGTACTTATCTCTTTCAAAAGTTGAAACAGATGATATACATATAAGTACCTCATTCAAAACCTAAAAAATAAGTGAGTGACAAATTAAATTCGACATCGGTTAACTCTTTTGGAGCATAGAAAGGCACTTCGACGAAAAACAATTAACGTTATTAAACATTTTCGTATAAATTATACTCGAGGTGTTATCATATAGGTTTTACAAGCACCGCCCTGTAGCGGTATCATGCGAACAACGCGTCATACTGACGTCACGCAAAATCCTGCATCTCGCAAGCAGAGTTTACCGCGCAACTAGCATAGCTAAAACGGTCCGACCTGAATCATCGGGCAGTTGCCCGCCAGACACAACACCCGTCTGGCCGGAGGATCCTCTCTTTTCTATAGAGTATGAGTGAACTTTACACCCTGCTCCTCATACCTCTACAGCCCTATGCTTTGATACAGTAACCTACGATTGATTGTGCTAGTGCCAGATAAATTGCACGGAGAAGCTTAAAGTCTACTAAGATAACGGCTAATGGAGAAGTATGGAAGAAAAAGACATGTTGCGCCGACCACAAATAAATTGGGATAAGGAGAGAGAATGGTGATTAAGTACTAGGTACATTAAACTACGTTCACTTTTTCTCTGAGAGTTTTGGCCTTCTGTAAATTGATTAAAATTACCTTAGGCCGTGTACGCACGAACGAACAAAGCATGGTGAACGCGAACATATTGGATCGCCACGAAAATTTTTGATGGACACAGTGTTATGTTGGTTAGTGGTACGCACGTGCGAACAAATTGTTCGATGTTCGTGTTTAACTTGATTTTGTTCGTTCGAGTCTAAAGTTAAAACATGTTCAGGATGTTAAATTCAATTAAAAGTTGGTGTTTTTTAAACAATATGACTTTTAGTATTTTCAATCTCAAATAGCAGTCGGGCGTTAATTGTGGACTTTCGCTGTAATAGTAAAAAATGCTCAAGATGTTTTTTTTTTCATAAGAAAAAATTAGGTACTTTTTTTCTGTCCGTCTCTTTCATTTTTGGTTACAAAATGGATGATGACCTTTAATATCCAAATTAAATTGGCATATCTACATAAATTGACGTAGGTGTCAATATACTTAATAAAAAAAATCCCACACTGTAGGTACATCGATCATGCCCTTAAAGATTTTTAACGTCTTAGAAATATTCTTCAATCAAGGTCTCCGTCGTACACAAACGCATGCACGATGACATCACACGAAGTTTAAGAAATGCGCGCCGTCCGGTATGTGGCCCCGAAGCACGAGAATTATTTTATGAACATACATTTATATTTCACCACTTATTCAATGTTTAAGGAAGCTTATAAAACAATTAACTACATATATGCGGTAACAAAAAAGAAATAATATTTTTTCAACGCAAAATTCCGTATTCCCTTTAAAATGGATGAATTTAATAAAAAAACACGATCGCATGTATGCATAACAAATAAAGAGAACAAAGGCCCCATTACTTGGGGACACAAATTACAACGAACACAAATATGTATGAATTACAGAGATCCGATTCAAAGGATAACACGTTTTGCTTTCGATCCCTTGTTTGTAGATACTGTAAGGGGTTACAATACAAACAAGCGTTTAGATAAAACCTGTCAAGTGGAATTCGGACCATAAACAACGAAGAGTTCCGTAATCAGACATTAATTACTAGCTGTGCCCGCGACGTCGTTCGCGTGCATGACGGAAAACATTTAAAATTTTTGCGCGGAACCCTAATTCTTTATCTAAAATAAAAGTAGCCTAAGTTACTCCTTATTACATCAGCTATCTTCCAATGAAAGTCCCGCCAAAATCGGTCAGAACAAACAGACAGACAGACAAAAATTGTAAAAAGTGTTATTTTGGTACATGATATGTACCGTGTATCCACGTAAATGCATTTAACAAAAATACATCCATATGCATTTAACAAAAATCGGTTATTTTAATATGGGGAATTATAAAACGAGCGAATAAAAAAAAACTTAGCGACTGATGATGAGATACTGTTTTAATAACTTGAGCGGTATGAATTTGAGTAAGCGAAAAATTAACTAAACTAACGACAAATATTGATTAATAATAAAATCCAGAACGAGCTTACAAAAAGTGGGTTGTGATTAATCCATTTCAGATATTAAAATTCTAGCCGTGCGACTAAATTACTAAGTGAGCGACTAGAAATACAGAGAGGGCACCCCGAGGTTAGGTTTGGTTAGGTTACTTTAAACCCTATACACAGAAATAGGGGCCCCGCGAAGTGGCGCTCCGTCGACATAGGTAGGATGCAAGAGCGAGCGAATGATAATATAAATACCTTTACCGTGCATCGTGTATTTTAAGTACCTAACTCAAATTAATGTTTGTAAGTTGCTGTTCTGTTGATTTCTCGTCACTCGCAGTCAGTCACTCACTTAGTAATACTATAACCTAAATTAATTATTTTTGTCACTTAAAACTGTAATTTACAGTCACTTGTTTAAATACTACCCTTTTAATATTACAAACAGACACCCAATTTTATTTATTTGTATAGATGTATAGATTATCATTATTTATGTTTGACTGCCTCATGGGTAAATAATTAGCAAGCGCTACTGCGACGCATAGTGCTGGGTTCGCTTCCCGGATCAGACAAAGTATTATTGGGGTTTTCTATCTAGAATTTCTCAGTAACAGTCCGAAGTCTGGTTTTGTGTCCTGTTGTTGCCAACAGGCTCGCCCCCTTTTTATAAAAGCGCACATCGATAGACTTAAATACACGTCTGTTCTCGGGGAGACATTTTTCTGTAACAAAATAATACCGTCAAACGGGGTGAATAGGGATGCGGGGGTGAATAGGGATAAAACTTTAAAAGGCAAAAAGGACCCTAATGTGTTTACTGTAATTTAATTAACGATTACGTGCCCTTATTGACAACAAACTATATTATTTCAACGTTAAAATCCATTTTAAAGTTTCGTCCAGATTCACCCCTGCATCCCTATTCACCCCATTTGACTGAAAAATCAACAGTTTATTGTTTCGCTACAGAACCCTAATTCCTAAACCACGCATTCCTTTTTTTGGCTCATGAGCCTCCATAGGTATTTCATTTCCTGTCCCATATCTCTGTTCGGGTAAATCGAATGATATTAAACAATTGTTTTAGGATAAAATGGACCGGGTTTTGTTATGGCCGGGTTATTTATGTAATTCGATATTCGGATCATTTAGCTTTTAGGAAGGAATCGAGTGCCTTAAATAAAATCGTGTTTGAATCAGTGTGATCTTTTTTTTATTTACTTATAGATAACAAAATTCTTTATGACTTGAGCCCATATTCACCCACTGCTGTACCTATACTCAATTTGAAATAAGATTAGACATTTAAATAAACCTCTTTTTACAGTCCGTTCAACCGATTTTGAATTCTATTGCGTTGGTGGCATGACATATGGCAGCTGCAGTAAACAGTTGGTATTGTAACCACTTTTTTGCCTTTAGCCGGTTGAATGCAGTAATTACAGACACAATTAAAAAGCCCTTGTGTCTCGCGTGGATCCACGTTTAAGCATACGAAGGGTTAATACCATCCTTAAACCTACGGTATAGGAGTCAAAATCGATTGAACCGACTGTAAAAAAAGGTTTATTTAAATGTCTAATCTTATTTCAAATGGAGTATAGGTCTCTCTCTGCTTTTACCAATTTCTACGCTCTTACTCGCGTACTTGTCTCATCGAGCAACTTACAGTCCGAAAGATTACGTTCCTGACACCTGTCATGCCGGGGCCACACCAACGGGAAACGCCGATAATTACCGCGATAAGTTGTGGCTGCACCTACGATTAACGAAGTCATCGCGATAATTATTATCGCCGTTTCCCGTTGGTGTGGCCCCGGCATCAGTGCGACAATTCTAGTAACTAATAAAGATCAAATTCGCAAAACACGTATTCGTTTGTATGAAACTGACAGGTGTCAAGAACGCATACTCTCGTCGGCCGCACTATAGGTAAAAAAAATTGTTTCTATTATAAAAAACGGGAACTATATTTTCTATCACCAAAATTTATATTTGTCATCAAGGTGTATCACCTAATAAATAGATCTATCGCCACGAAATATTTGTATCACCTAATAAATAGATCTATCGCCACGAAATATTTTCGTTCTCAGATAGCGGGGCTCCGTCGACATAGGATGCAAGAACGAGCGAAGGGCACCCCGAGGTTCGGTTTGGTTAGGTTACTTTAAACCCTTTACACAGAAATAGGGGCCCCGCGAAGCGGGGCTCCGTCGACATAGGATGCAAGAGCGAGCGAAGGGCACCCCGAGGTTCGGTTTGGTTAGGTCACTTGCATTGTTTGGTGACTACATTTTGGTGACAGATCTACTATTTGGAGGACAAACCCTATTATTTAAGAAACACAAAACTAATTAAATTGGTGATAGCTTAAATGATACCGATAAAAAACTAGCTGCGCCTCGTGGTTTCACCCGCATAAATATCGATCATGTGGGAATATCGGGATAAAAAGTAGCCTATATGTTAATACAGGGTGTCAGCTACCTCTACACAAAACTTTATCAAAATTGGTCCAGCCGTTTGAGCGTGAAGAAGTAACAAACATATAAACACACACACACACTCACAAACTTTCGCCTTTATAATATTAGTGTGATTAAAAATATTATCTACCACTTGAAAACGATAAACAGGAAGAACCAAATAATAAGCTAGATCAAATAAATTGAAGGTAGTTTAAAAACCCAAGTTTGGAGTGGCACCTGAATTCGAAAACTGTATTAATACTTTACGACTACCCTCCAGATATGTAAACTTTTATAATAAAAGCTAAACACAAAATACTACAGATTCCATTATTTTCATAATAATTAAATGTTTTCTCTGTTGGTCAAAATTGGGGTCGGCAAAGCTAATGAAATGCTTATTTAAAAGGTCGGGTAGGTATTTTTTTTATTTATTGCGACTATCGAGTAAAGCTTTTGTAGAACCATAATAATTATATTAAGATACTTGCAGCGCCCCGCGGTTTCACCCGCGTAAATGTCGATCCCGTGGCAATATCGGGATAAAAAGCACCCTATGTTTTATTCTCATGTATAAGCTAAATTATTGTAAAGTTTCATCAAAATCCGTTCAGTAGTTTTTGCGTGAAAGAGTAACAAACAACCTCACAAACTTTCGCCTTTATAATATTAGGTGATTATAGTGTGATTAACTAAGCAATTCAAATTATTATAAAACATTGAGCAGTGGTGGCCCAGTGGTATCAGCCGCGACGAGTTGTAGGTCGTAGGTTCGAACCCAGACAGGCGATTTACTTTGTGTAAATTATTTCATCACCACTGCTCTTAAAACGGTGAAGGAAAACATCGTGAGGAAACCGGCATGTCCTAGAACCAAAAATTCTAAGACATGTGACATCTACCAACCCGCACTGGGCCCGCGTGATGGATTACGATCCACTCCCTCTCACAGAGAGGAGGCCTGTGTCCCTGCAGTAGGAACATTATAGGCTGATTATGGATTATAAAACATAACTTTACACCTTGGTTTCCCAAAGGTTTGGGCAGAGTTGTACAGTCAGCATCAAAAGTCGATTAACACTGTCATTTTTACATGTTATCAAATTGACAACAATTTTTCTCAATAAACTGCTTTTCAGCTTGTCACATAATAGTAAAGAGTTTATATTCTAAAAAAATTTCTTCTGCTGCAATTTTGAACAAATATTTTGCTCAATAACTAAGCTTTAAAAAACTGAAGTGTTAATCGACTTTTGCTGCTGACCGTACCAGAGTACACCCACATTTCACCAGTTATGTTTAAGCCTCATGTAACAAGGGGCGAGCCTCTTGCCATCAACCGGGCACAAATCCAGACTCCGGGCTGCTACTGAGAATTCCTGATAGAAAAACCCAATAACGCTTTCCTCGACCTGGGAATCGAACGCAGGACCTCATGATGCAGTAGCGCTTGCGACCAATATACCAACGAGACAGTCGGTAAGTATAAAAAGATTGAACAACAATTAGAAGTCAATTTTATACGATTTATTCCGTTCTGATCCCCTGCCAACCCCTGGATCTCCTGCTAGTTATACTTCTGTTTTAATCTCTGTCTTAGGGCCAAAGCACGCATGCTACTTTTTGCATCAGCGATCGGCGATTTTGCGGCTGTATCGATGCTGCATCGCGTTTTGGCGACTCTCTGCGTTCGGACGCGGTATCAGAATCGCGCGTTTTAGCGACTGCTCCGATGCTGCATCGCGTTTTAGCGACTCTCTGCGTTCGAACGTGGTATCGGAATCGCGCGTATTAGCGACTGCTCCGATGCTGGCGCAAATGCCAAATCGCTGCGACCGGCATCCGAATGTGTGCGGAGTGTAGCGTTCAGCCGCTGTATCGAATTTCCGAAAAGCGACTGAATCGCCGCGTTTGGCGTTTTTAAGTGTGCGGTGTGGAATGCTTGGTCGCTGCATTTAGCTTCTAAAAAGCAGCTGAATCGCCGATCGCCGATGCAAAAAGTAGCGTGTGTGCTTTGGCCCTTATCCACTATAAACTTTCTCATTCCGGTCTGATACCCTTTTTCTTTTGTTTTTATTCCTGACGGATCGTCAGCAATACGAGTTGATCCCTAGAAATAAATGTTCTTTACTTTTCGTGTATTTTAATTAGGGCTGATAATTTCAACGCCAGATAATTTTATCCGAGGAATTATTTGAATTATTGACAGTTCTTCCATATTTAAACTGTCAGACATCATTTTTAATCTGTCGATTGAAATGAGTCCTTTTTCTCCTAAGTTTCCATTCAGATAATTTCTTTTTTTTAATATTAATTTCTAACCTGTCTCAATTCTCCTTGAAAATGTTTAATTTCCTTTTACTTCGCAAAACGATTTCTTTTTTTATAAAATCGCAATCATGTTCATTGATCTAAGTATCATTTTCGTCTGATAGCCTTTGAAACTTCAACTGACTTCGTTTCAATTAGAAAATGAAAGAGGTCAACGGCGCGTGGAATTGAAAATTGGTTAAACAGCGACGTAGAAAAGAAAATTAGTTACGAAGACTTTTCTGATTTATGTTTAATAATAATGAGATCTTATTTTCAAGTTTAAGCGCGTCTCCATAGCTGGAAGTGACCTATTTTCTTTAATTTAACAATCTTATGAGATTTTTACAGGTCAGTGATACCGACTCAATTTGCTTAGCCTTTTCCCAACTATGTTGCAGTCGGCTGCTGCCGGATGCTGCTGAATACTAGTTTTTGACATCGAGGCTTTTCAGGAAGAAGATCATAACCGCCATTTTGCATATTTTACAGGAGAAGGTTTTTTTTTTAAATATTTCTCAAAATATTTATAGCATCAATATGAAATTTTTACTTAGTGTTTTAAGGGCACCTCCCTATTAATTCAAATGTTAAGATATACAGGGTGTTACAGAAAGGGTATATCAATACAAACGGGTTGAAGAGTGTATCTGGTCTAGAATCTTTGTACAAAATTTCAGCTCAAAAGCAGCAACTTTGAAAATGCTTAATATTTTTTTATTTCGATAGTTTATTGAATTGAAATCATAACAAACGTGTCACCGCATTACGAGGGTCATTATCCATTATCTGTAGTGTGTCTGTGCGCCTAGTACACGCACATCACGCCGCCGCGCGCCAGTGCAGCGCCAAGATGTCGAAATAAAAAAAATATTAAGCATTTTCAAAGTTAATGCTTTTGAGCTGAAATTTTGTACAGAGATTCTAGACCAGATACACTCTTCAACCCGTTTGTATTAATATACCCTTTCCGTAACACCCTGTATATATAATCAGTTGATCTGACGGTTAATATAAAAACAGTTTTTTGGGATTTTTGGCGCTTACGATGTTCTTCCTGAAAAGGCTCGACATGGAGCGACTGGCCTATCTGACCTCCACTGATTATTTTTCTTGTAAGTATCTAATGCGTTTTTCTTATACATTTTTTTACCATCGTCCTTATTTTGATGGTCTGAATGATTTCTAAAAGTTTGTCTATTTATTTTAATGGGACCGTATATATAATTATGTATCTCTTTTACTTTCACGGACATTACAATCCTTTGTACAGACGCCAGCACATCAATCTACCCGAAACTGTAAAATTTTCCCAATCAACTTTGAACATTATTCTTTTGGAATAAAGTTGAAAATCTATTAAAGAAATTTGACAGATTGTAGTAGCTGGATGTGCTGGCGTCTGTACGTTTCTTGAGCGAGAAAACCGTTGGCGGTGGGGCAGGTGCCTCTTCCACTCACACAAATGACAAAAGTAACAGTAGTCTATACAATGTGGATATGGAACTACGACATTAAATTAAAACGAACACAGTACTAGTCCATCGAAACATTTCAAACCACGAAGATTAGTAGTTAATGGAAAATTAAAAAATTGCAATTTTCAAACAAAATAAATAGCAGAATCAACTGCATAAAAAGTAAACACGCTTTATCTACGAAAAGTCACTGACCTATTGCGCGGCGGGGTGCGGGGTGCAGTGGGCGGCGGCGCGGTGCTGGGCGTAGGTACTTTAGACGGAGAATTAATCACGTAATATTACATCACAATCACAATTAAAATCATCAATAGTAGCATTTTGGTGACATTCTCCGTACCTAAGTACCATGTCGGTGTACTCGGCAGCTGTGTACCTTATTTGAGGCATAATTAAACTCAAAAAACTTACAAACCTAACCTAAATCACAAAACTAGCTACCTAATAAATGTCCAAAATAACTAACCAATATTACACTAACACTTAACAATAAGTCACACTAACCTATGCACTAATCCAATTATCATAAATCGTCTTTAATCACAATAACAACTAAAACTTTTCATAAAATCACGACAATGCGCGCGCGGCTCTTTTTGTGATAAAAAAAGTAGTCGTGTGCTCTCCTCAAAGGATCGCCGTTCTGCACTGACATGACATAGTTACCGGTTCAAGGACTATTTGCCGAAAATATTCCGCTCACACACATTCGCAATTTTCTATGCACCACTAATGCATTATTATCGTAAGTAATATTTCTTTTTCTTTCTAATCGTAGTATTTTGTGAGTGGGCGGGGCGCGTCAGAGTGGGGCCGTATGACACCTTTCTCTGTCTTTCAAGCATAGAATCGTAGGTACGTTTTTGAACAGGTTCCTGACCTTACAATGTTTACCTATTATTACGAACTCAGATCTACATCATGTTGAATATTAAGAAAATGAAAAATAATTTCCTGTGGCTAAAGTATTTATTGGATTTGATTGATTTTTTGTATACGGGTAAAGAGCATGCCACTCTTTACGTGGTTTAAAGGAATGTCAATCGTCCTGCTCCACATTGTATATAACCATCATGAAAAGTTTACGCACGCAAATTGACAAGCTGTGAGATCGAAAAAGAACTGAAAGTTCTTGGGCGCTTCTGAAACTTCACTTAACAATTTCAATGCAATGTGAAAAGGATAACTGCTTTTTTTTTCTCGTCTTTTCATTATGGACGCTTTTGAACGTTCTGCATCGTTCTCACATGTATAATTTTGAACGTGAATGATGTAATCAAGACTTTGTAAACATATTATTTTGATTTAAAAGAGTGTCCATGGAGTTTATTTATTTATTTATTAAAACCTTATGCACAAGTAAAAAAAAAAATACTGTACAAAGACGGACTTAATGCCTGAGGCATTTTCTACCAGTCAACCTTAGGGTGATGCAGAGACAAAACATGGCAGGTGCTACATACAAGATAACTACAGGATAACTAGCTTCATCTTTCTGACTGACCGACCCCTTGACAATTCAAAACTGCCTGTAATTGGTTTAATTGAAATAAATGCTTTGAGTTTGATAACGTAACAAAGAACCACAAATGGCAAACCAAATCATTAAACCGACACATGGTAGAATAGAATAGTTCTTTATTTGCGCAGAAAGTAGGTACATGTTAGAGATTTTAAGTTTAAAATGATCCTATACTAACTACCTTAACTAAGGCATGCAAACAGTTTTAGCTACTTATAATATATAAAGACTCATTCATAATATATTATGTATTAACACATTCAATGAAATCAATATAAGATTACCATGCCAAGATGAAATTCAGTACATTATTTGAAATAGGCAATACAATAATAATGTCGAGTTTAATATAATGGGATTATTAATTTCTTAAGTTAAGGTCAATGCAGTTAAATTAAAATATAAATGATTTAGTACAAGTCAGGAATATTTTAATACAATAATGTGTTCGTGATAGTAAGGCGCGTCGCCCACACGAGTTAGAGTCGAGGCGTCGCGTCGGCGAGGCGCGGGCGCACGTTTTCTATAGGAATAAATACATACCTATATTTACCTATATTTATACCTATAGAAAACATGCGCCCGCGCCTCGACGCTGCCTCGACTCTAGCTCGTGTGGGCGACGCGCCTAAGGCACCAAAGGAGATTCCAACACCGAAAACTGTGAAAAGAAAAGAACCAGCGCGGTCGTTTTGGTTTTGTGTTGTTTGTTCAGCTGCGTTGTGAAGTTTATCAAAACAAAAGCATTTCGATTACACTACGCCACAACGTACAGGACAAAGTCATTATGAAAAGGATACCACACAAAGAACCACATGACAGCCAAGTAAACAAACCAACATCCCTAAATTGACAAACACCCTTCATGACTTAATAGAATTTCTGAAACATTCTCCATTCTGAAGTTAACTTCACACAGTAATAAGTCTTCATTATCATCGCAGGTTCAAATTAGTTACTTTTTGATGTTGTATGTTGTATGTTTAATATGTAGTCTTATTTTCAAGTTCTTACTTTGCGCCCCAGCTTTTCTTCAATTTAGAAATCTTTTGATATTTTTACAGTCCCATACAGGTAGATCAGATATCTTATAAATTAAAAACAATATGTATACGCCCTCCACATCTTATTTAGAAGACGGTAAGTGTGGCAAACTTTTTAATAATGTTGCTGCAAAAGTTACAAAAGTTATCTAGTGAGATCAGTAGATAACTTTTCTTTTATTTTTATTTTTTTTATTTCTCTTTTCTTTTTTTTAAACTTTTTTTTATTTAGATCAGATGATCTAGCCACTATCATGACTTTCGTTCTCACACTTTTCGCCAGAAACTTAGAATTTATGATGCTTAAAAGACATTTTTTTTAAAGTGGTTGACTACTTTCAACCACAATGGCCAACCAGCCACTCTTAGATACAATCTCAATGCAATAAGAAAAGGATAACATAACAGAGAACCACGTGACAAGCCACGTAAACAAACCGAGATCCACACATTGACAAACACCCTTCACGACTTAATAGAATTTCTGAAACATTCTCCATTTTGAAATTAACTCCACATAGTAATAAGTCTTTATTATCATCGCAGGTTCAAATTGTTTAATTAAATTGCTCGAAAGCTAATTATTCCGTCTTGAGAATTTGCAAATAAGATGCCTTGTTTGAAATCGGCAGGTGGAGTTGTTGAATGGAAACTTCAAATTGATGCTCGGGAATTAGTTCACGCAATTTTAAGGCAATTGACTATAATATCCTGACTTGAACCGAATTGTAGCTAGGCAGTAATTATTGTACAAAATAACTTTCATTATTTCTCTTTGATTATTTCGATGAACAGGTATTTTCAGACAAAAATATTATCATGTGTTTGCCGTGGAATCTTTTCATAATCCCACTCCTGGGACGCAGGCCTCCTCTCTGTGCGAAAGATTGGGCTGTAATCCACCAAACGACCCCAGTGCGGATTGGTTTTGTTTTTGCATTTGATAGCTCAATTCATGAGGAAAGTTCAAGGCTATTTACCATCACGCTAGGACTCTTAGGAGCAGAGCAAAAAGAAAAAGAAGAACAAGAAATATAAATAAGAAGTCTTCGGATGTTATGGAAGTGACATGTGAAATATCTTTTATACCTACTCTACGAAGAGTAGGAAAACACGAGTTTCCCTACTCTTCGTCCGGAAAACACGAGTTATCCGGGTCAGTGTGACAAACAGAACCGATGAGGATCGATTAATCTTAGATAGATGTTTCGTTGTATGTTTTGCCATTTTTTTTTGTTTTGTTTTATTAAACAAACAAACGTGGGAGTGAATATAATGGTCATTTGAAAATGTATTAAGTTTGTTAAATCTCTTTACTTAAACTTGAGCTTTTGTATTGACCGTTGCAATTAATGGTTTCGACGGATAAATAATATAAGCAAGTTATTTTGTACAATAATTATTTCCTAGCTAAGCAATTCGATTTGATGCAACACACACGCCACCACAGTGAGTAATTTGAGTGAGCATGACATACTCTCAGCCGCCATGGCACATTCAAGTCAATGAAAGACGTACCCAGTAAATGGTACCTACATAGTGCTCACAAAATATCATCATCATCATCAGCCTATAATGTTCCCACTGCTGGGACACAGGCCTCCTCTCTGTGAGAGGGAGTGGGCCGTAATCCACCACGCGGGCCCAGTGCGGGTTGGTAGATGTCACATGTCTTTAAATTTTTAGTTCTAGGACATGCCGGTTTCCTAACGATGTTTTCCTTCACCGGTTTGAGAGCAGTGGTGATGAAATAATTTACACAAAGTAAAGCGCCTGTCTGGGTTCGAACCTACGACCTACAACTCGTAAGTCGCGGCCGATACCACTGGACCACCACTGCTCTAGATATGCAATTATACAATACTAAGAGATTGAATTTATACAATACAAAGATACTTTTTTCAATCTTCAGCAGCTCTAACTATATTTTCGAATGCTATTTGATATGGGACGGAGACCACAGAACGGGACACAACTTAATATCCTACTCCTTGTGAAGGTTTCTAAAAAAGCCCTATGTTAAGTAGTATACAATTTCCGGAACTATTAATACTCCGGAAGTTATTAGGAAGAGGTTCCGCCCGAAGCTAGACATTTTTCCATTGAGTACACTTTCCGCGTATGTGAATAATAATGAAATTTTACGGACCACCAAATTCCATTAGCTGGACCGGACGTGTTCCAAATTGTTATTAAAAATGGCTGCTTGAAAGCCGCGAAGAAATCCTTTGTATCGTTAAGAAGAATGCGAGGACAACTAATTTTTAGTAATCTATGTATACTAATCTATACTATATTATAAAGATGTAATTTTTTTTGTGTGTATGTAGAGGATAATCTCTGGAGCTCCCAGTCAGATTTGAAAAATCATTTTTGTATTTGACAGCTTAATTTTTGAGGAAGACTATACGCTATTGAACATTACGCCGTAGACTCTATACACTATTGAATTTAAAACGTTCCATACAAAAATGTTATGTTGGGGTTGCCGCGCTTTTGCAGTGCATCGGGGATATTCGCGGAGAATGGCGTGCCAGTTTTTGTACGCACTGATGCGGACACGGATAGCATCCCTGATGCGGCGAGTGCGCGACAGCTCCAACAGCTTGGTGGCTATAGTAGCCGACAGGATAGACAGTCCAATGATGTGGCAATGGATGACCACTCATCGTGCGTCATTCCAATATTTAAATAAGTTTTTGTGTAGGTATATGTTTTCATGTATGTATGTATGTATTGTGTATTAAATTGTAATGTGGGTTTGTCTATGGACTTATGGTCTGAAATAAATTTATTATTATTACAATATTATTAAAACACACGCAAAACTACCCTCTATACGACAGCACAACTTACACAAGCATCAGAAAAGTAACATATTGAGAGTGACTTGCCAAAGCTTTAGTTCAAGCTGTTGCGGGTGCAAACGCAAAAGTACCTACTTAATTATGTTAAAGCTGAAGGTAACGGTTTGAAAATTCCTAGCGAACGATCTGAGTTCCAAAGTGGTCAGAAGTTTGGATTAAAATAAAGTTGGAGCGTTAGATGACCTGTCAAAGTGTTGGACGTTGCAGGGAGTTCGTTTGAAGTAAATGCGGAGTCGGAGACTAATGAGAGCGCTTCAAGTTTAAAAGGATTAAGTGAATTTGCATTTGTAGCTAATCTAAAGGATAATTTGGTTTTTAATTAAAAAAATATTTGGAATGGACGATGTTCTTAAGTCAATTCTAGTGACGAAGATCGATTGTGTGTTCAGTTTCGCGTATCGCGGCAAGTAAGAAAATTCGTTCTAAGTAAGTTAGTTCTTATTTGCCGCGCTAAAGCCCAATTTTATTAATACGAATGGTAAAAGAAAACAAGACGCCTATGTTTTTGTAGCAACGTTTTATGACTACAAAAAGCGTGAGTTGCAGATCCGAAGTCATAAAAAAAAAAGACTGGTTGCACTCCGGGAGTGCCGGCAGAAGTGAAAACTTGAATATTAACGTTGAAATAAATCAATTATTAATTGAATTAATATAACTCATTTTTTTTCACTATTTCTGCGTCACTTTTTTCATTAATAGATGCGCTTTGTTCAATTTCCATATTTTAAACATTATATATACACGAATTTTACGAATACACAGCAGTGTGGCTACTACACAGACGGTCGATCCATCTATCGATCCATCGATCCATCCATCGATCCATCGATCCATCCATCGATCCATCGATCCATCGATCCATCCATCGATCCATCGATCCATCCATCGAACCATCGATCCATCGATCCATCTATCGATCCATCGATCCATCCATCGATCCATCCATCGATCCATCCATCGATCCATCCATCGATCCATCCATCGATCCATCCATCGATCCATCCATCGAACCATAGATCCATCGATCCATCCATCGATCCATCGATCCATCCATCGATCCATCGATCCATCCGTCGATCCATCGATCCATCCATCGATCCATCCATCCATCCATCGATCCATCCATCCATCGATCCATCCATCGATCCATCGATCCATCCATCCATTATCGTGTGTCGCTTGGTTCACTTCGGTTGGCGCCGCCGTAGGGGCGGGGGGGGAATCTCTCCTGACGGTCACGTGTCCTGACGCGAGTTTAACATTTTTTACCCATTACAAAAAGTGTGCAACGCCGCTAAAGAAGTTTTCACTTCAAAAATTGAGAATGCAACGCCCATAGCAAAAACAAAAATTCAAAGCAGGGACGAAGATTTAATTAACAATAAGACAAAAATTCCCCTGTTCAAGCACGTTCCTGGAAAACCTGCTACAATTCCTAGGAGCGTTGCTCCTTGCTACTCAAGAATTCAAAATGGTGCATTGGAAGAACACTTTGTATACAAAGCCATCTTTACTATAGGGAGATGAATGATGTAAGGTGAGCTACACACCGTAACGTATGCGCAACAGCTATCAGAATATCGATGCTGCGCGATGAACTCATAAATATGCACATCTATAAAAAAATTGTTAGTGAAACCCGGGGGGAATTCATCAAAATACCACACAAAATATGAAGTTGTACTTCCATGAGATTCCAGACGGATTTGACGCAGAATGTGCACTTCGCAGAATGAGACATATAGGTATCACCGTTTCATTGAGTTTGAGAAATTGTGATAAAAGCAAAGACTAATAAAAAAAAGTTAGATGGTGTGCCATTGTCCAGGAGTATAGATGGTCAATACACCCGATAAACACCCGTACAAACCCATAAACACCCAGAAAATTGGGTGTTTACAAAAAGCACCGGATTAAACCCGGTAGATTGCCCATCTATAGGAGTGAACTATTGTATACTAATTGATGATGACGAAGATGAAGCGCAACAGAATCGTATGCTGAAAGATGGTCATTATGAGATACTAGCTTCTAAAATTTCTTGTTTCCCCAACCCACTTTGTCGCATCGCATTGCCCGCGCTATTAATTCGTTTTTGCTTTGCGTTCTTTCTGACTTTTGTTAAATTTCTCGGCTCCTGAGAGTCGTAGCGTGATGTTTTAAAACCTTCCTCATGAATTGGGTTATTAAGTGCAAAAATATTTTGTTTCATTCTGACTAAACAAAAAACAAACGCTTCAGCTTTATTGTATTAGCTTAGTTTACTAGATTTACAACCGTCAATACCGTCAATTGGTCTAGAGTACCAGGCGATCAGAAGAAAACGAAACTTCATTAGACAAGATAAAAAGAGTTATTCCGGCATCATTGCAGCAGCCTGTGTTCGAATTCCCAGCAAACTCAAATTCCAATCATTGAACTATGAAACAACTATAGGGCATGCACATTGCACGTGCTACCAATTAGTCGAATATCGATTGACCAGCAAATTACACCGTAATTGGGTAATAGGACTGTCCAATGTTTTTGGACGATAATTGTGCGTTTTACGTTTCAAACCCGGTACGCGGTCTTATGTAAATGTACTTGTTCTAATACGTGAGCCCGATTCTTACAAAGCATAATTAGCATAATTAATTACGTTAGGCATTTTTTGAGATGGGAAAAACCCATTGAATTCGCGCCACTGTTACCGTAACGACACCGCTTCGGATGTGTTCGACTGTCGTCGGGATATACTCGGTTTTAATGTATATCCGATAGGTCAGTGAGTGATGGCAAAGTAGCCTGTTTGTGTTTTGTTTTCACTTGTGTCGACACTCCCGGAGTGCCACTGTTTTTTTTTATTGTTGAATAGGTCCGCTCTTGACGTCGATCACGCCTGATGGAAAGCGATGGATGAGGTCTATGATGGAACGAGCGTGCCCAGAAGATGCCTAAGGCACTGGAACTCCCACGCATCAACGAAACATAGCAGGCTGTTTGACGCCGGACTCCAGTAGCAGAGTGGTCGTAAACCAGGCGGGCGTTAGCCTTACCACCGCAAGGGAAAAATTGGCCAGTCAAATAAGGTGTTAGGTTTGACTGTCCAGCAGAATGCACCGAGCGCTCGGTTCAGTTGAGTAACTAGCGGAACAAACTGCGCTACACGAGGAGGCTTCTTCATGCATTCCAAAAAAGATTGGCCGCCATGGCCGAAATACAGTCTGGAGGACTATAATCTGGCCTGGAGAACAAACACAGGACCCTTTGCGTTCTCGACTACTAGATCTATCGCGCTTGCGACCACTATACCCACGAACTAAACGTCAACATAAGAAATTATTTCTATCGTACTGGAAGTTTCTTTCCCATTCCTAGTTCGTTATGCTTGCAATTATCGCAGGTGCTCCACATTTGACTAAGAATACAATTTATTATGTTGTATGTACAGCCGCCAGCACATCAAGCTACCCGAAACTGTCAAATTTTCCCAATCAACTTTGAACCTTATGCTTTAGATATAAAGTTGAAACTCTATTAAAGAAATTTGACAGATTGTAGTTCTACACGTGAGACGTATAGAGCTAAGCATTGTGTTAATTAAATTCAGACTAAACGTCTCCCAGCTGAGAAATTAGTGCTGTATTATACCGAAGCACCTATATACTGCTAGAAGTGTTTGTTTTACAATGAAGAATTAAGATGAGGTATTATTATGGACTGGTTTGAAATACAGGTTGGGAAAATTATACTCCGGAACAGCTACATGAACATAGAAATAGTACGGTCGAACAAGCTATTTGGTATACAGGCAAAAATATTCATATTTCCACTACACTGCCAATATATTTAGTTTTATTTTGTGCGTTATAACTTTTTCAGCTTATGGCATCCTTAATTAAATAGAGTGGTATAAAATAATTGACTAACTCAGCACACCATTGTTTAAAAGTAGTTGCAAGTTAGCTGCCTGTATACCAAATAGCTTGTTCGACCGTAAATGTGGTTTCCTCATTTCCACTGCCTTATAACTACTTTAACAGCTGTAAGCAAATTTTTTACTAATGAATTCTCAGCAGTCTGAAGTTTACAATTGTGCCGGCTGGCTTTCTGGCCAAAATATGAGTGAACTGGAGTTACTACATCTAACTTAAATACAAAGGATTTACTATTTAGTCTATAAACATTCTATTTCATTATACTGCATCAGACAAAACAGTTGAAAATTAAGTTAAAGCCCTTACGACGAATATGAATAAGTTGTATCAGTTAACGCTAGATTTCCAACTAAAGCAAATTGTTGTTTTTCCAACCTACAACACTTTCAAATGACTATTGATAAATCTACACTTAACTACTTCATAAGAAGTAAAAATAAAATATACATTAAACCAAGTTCCCACCCCGACTTTTCAGTAGCGTCACACCCGCGATCCATCTTGGCTTCTTGGCTTTATTTAGAAAAGGTCGATACTTAGGGTATGACCTCCGTGAAGAAAGTTTTATTTGAAGTGACAGACTTAGTTTATCGTTGGAACTTTGAAAGTGTTATCGGATTTTTTTACTTTGCTGTGGAAGTTTTTCCATGTTAGTATCTAACCTACTTACGAAGGTCCGTGTGTCGTGTTTCTTCATTTTTCGTGATCAATTTTCTTAGAAAAGTGGTCTTTGGCGCTGTGTAAATTAACGACCATTCATAAGTACATATAAATATTGTAACGCACAAATTAGATACACCCATACGCACAGGTCGCGCATCTTCTGGAGAATTATCGCGCATTCTCGGGAATTTCCGCAGTAACAAGCACGTATGTAGTTTGTACGTTAGAAAATTGACATAAAGTTTATTTTGCTATTACAAAAACTCGATTCCACTCCGTTCCGCGGCGGTGTAAATTGAGCCTTAAAGATGGACCAATGACTGCTATAATAAATCGGTCAACCGGATCTGCATTGTGTGATTGTGTAACAAATGATTTGGTTATCACGTTTAATTGGTTACTGTTAAGTGGCCGGAAGTATCTGCAGGGCTAAAGATATTTGGCTTCTTAGTCGATTCGCACAAATTTTGCTCGCCCGGATCGGGCGAATCGACACTTTTAAATAATACAATTTTTCTATAGGCCACTCCTACGAAGTTAATTTATTTGTATAGAAAAAGAACACTAGCGCATAGAAGTGATAAGAGTTAAATATAATAAAATGTGTACCTTTTTGCTTAAAATTCAAAATGTGCTAATTGCCAAATACATATTTCTGTAGTTGTAGATTCGCCCACAAATAAATTAACTTCGTGCAAGTCACCTATAGGAAAAATAATATTATTTATAAATATCAATTCGCTCGTTTCGGGCGAGCCAATTCGTGCGAAAAGACTAATCATGATTAACCTTTCGTATGCCGGAACGTAGATCCACGCGAGACACAATGGCTTTTTAATTGTGTCTGTAATTACGGCATTCAACCGGTTAAAATATGGACATGACGTAATTAGTCTGCAATAAATTGATTTATTTATTTAATAAGCGATATTTTTCCGCTACCGCGCATTGTAAAAAGGGCACATAAAATCCTTACCACAAATCCTTATCCTTCCTTCCTTTGTAGTAAGGATTTGAGGTAAAATTAGTTTGGCAATTACTGTTAGTCATAATCATAATACTATGTAAGACTGTTTTTATGGCAATTACAGTCGATAAAAGATGGCCGAGTGATGATAAAATTAATGTTGCTGTACCATGTATTTTCACTCAATGATTCCATTAATTTGCCTACTGCCATTCAGTCGTAATACTGAACTAAATTCAACCTTAATAGAGAACACGAAACGTAATAATATTATGTTATAACTTGTATTTATTTATTTAGAAGCAAATTTATTCAACGAATACACAAGTCTACGCAATTAAGAAACGTATCAATTAATACTCATTCAACCAAATTACCTACTCGCATAGAACAGTCTCGAATAATTATACCTTTATTATCTATTCGTGATGAACTTTTACTGTTAGTACATAATTATGAAATATTTATAAGTTCTGTAATATTTAAATAAGTATCTACGACAAAACAAAAATAATTACTTCTAGGTCAAGTAGTACTAAAACCCTTCGAAAATATTTAACGTAAATAACTTTACAGTTCGGAATTTAGAACATACAAAGAAGGATATGCACTTTAATTTTATGTCCCATTAACTTCGGCAATTCTAGTTCCCCTAAGTTTATAAGGTTAATCCTGTACAAATAACTTTTGTTAATTAAAGTTGTTGCCTGATTCAGTAATGTTGGCTAAAACGGAGTCTGCAGCTACTTTATGGGTGTACAAATATTGCACAACCGTCGTAAAACATAATAGTTGGTAACTTCAGGTCAATTGACCTGAACGTGCTCACTATTATGTTTTACGAAAACAAACAATTTGTTTGGCGATGGTACTTTAATACAATGTGCTCGCGATAGTAAGGCATCTAAGGAGATTCCACCACCGAAAACTGCGATAGGCAAAAGGGGCAGCGCGGTCGTCCTGCATTGCTATTCACAAACACTCGATACGTATCGAACATCAATCAATGTTATCGTAGGAGTCTTCTCAACGCTGTTCTTAAGTCCAAAACCCGAAAATTTTGTCAGTTTAAATCAAGTAGACGCCCGCTATTCTTCCATCAGCTATTTGCTTTCGGGGGCAAGTCAAATCAGGTTATCGAAATGTGTCGTTTTCGATACAATAGCCTGTCGTATGATTGTGAATAGCTATGCTGGTTTGTGTTGTTGGTTGAGCTGCGTCGCAAAGGTTATCAAAACAAAAGCATAAGGATTGTACTACGTCACACCTTGCAGCAAAAATATGTCATATCGAATTTTGAAAAAGCTCTTCTTGTAGAGGTTCGTCTCTGTCACTGTACCTGTGTATCAGTTTTTTCATATTATTATATTTATTTGGAAAATATTTAGCTGATCGTCTCAAAACTTATTGACCATCTAATGATGTACGCTTTTGTAAATTAATGAACCTCTAAAAACTTTTTGGGCTTCTAATGTTGCCTAAATGCCTATGGTATTAAATCCGCCTCTGTACATTTACGTGCTTGAAGTATTAAATAAATAAATAATAATGTTTCACACTTTCTTTAATAAATGAGCCCCTTTTTTATCTTTCTGGCCTTTTCTCACAGTTGGTCGCAGTAACTAAGCAAGACTGCCCCGATCAAACGGGTTAGGTTAAGTTAGAACTGTGACTGTGTGTAGATTACAGTTCACGCTCGAGCCGAGTGAGCGAAGCGAGCGGTGCCACGGTAGAGAGTCCGGCGGAGAGGCCGGCGAGCGCTACATCCAAGTTGTTTGCAGTTACTTGGCTATTTAGTAATTTAGGCTCCGCAAAATAGGAAATATTTGAGGTTCGATAAAATTAACTTTTATCAACTTTCGGATTTATACGTGTCCGGTGTGTGACGCTCCAAAAAACATTTTAAATACTATTTCTGACATTAAATTATTCTCACTCAGTATTTCTCGGTACCGAAAGAGAGATTGCAGACGTTAATCTCATATGCACAAACACTCTATTATTCTCTCTCTATTATTAGTTAATTTATTTAAACATTATATATCTTGCATAATCTAGTTTTAAAATAATATTTATATCGAAATGGTAATTTTTTAAGTCATTGAAAATATTATACCTTCTTTTCGATTTAGTTTCTAATACATTTATTGTCTTCTTTTTAAATGATAGATGTAAATTGATGGCCTGAAACACAGGTTTTTCATAAACTTAGATCAGGCAGGTCTACAATACAGTTAGAATTTAACTTTCCTCGATTGTAATCAATGTAAATCATATTTTTACCTTACGGTATACTTGAATAAATTTTTTATTTTATTTTTATTTATTTACTCTAACCCTGCCTTCAATCACTACGCTATTCATAATTCACTAGCTGCTGCCCGCGACGTCGTCTGCGTGAAGACAGTACCAAAAATACCTAAGATTAGTGTCGCTATAGCATTATAAGTAAACAACTTTTAAAATAGCATTAAAATATAAGTTTTTTTTTGCAAGCGAAGCAAGTGAAGAGAGTTATATGGGAATCCTGCAGAGTTCAGTCATAAGATGTGACTGCAGGAAATAGAGAAAATAATTCAGGAATACATTCCAGTACACAAAAGAGTAAAAATACGTACAAAGGTATCATACCTTACAACACTTCCCTATAAACTACGTTGGTAGTTAGGCTGCCAGGTGCCAAAATGTAAAGAGAGTCAGGACTGGTGACGCGGGAGCAAGCGACGTACAGTTGCCCGTGTGAGAAGCAACTCGTCCTCAGGTCGACACCCGCTGCCCTCAGTGTCTGCCCCTGCGACTTATTGATGGTTATCGCGAAGCAAACACTTGCACTCACGGTGAACTGTACGCGCTTGAACTGGAACGGGAAGTTATGAGGAATGAGGGGAATGCGTGGTATAAATACTGCCTCGCCGACGCCACAACCCGTAAGAATTTTCGCCTTAATGGTGTCTGTGGAGCGAGATGACTTCAAGGCGGGTCCCGTTACACAACTTCGGAGGAGATAGGTTCCGAAGAAGCATAATCGGGACACCGACCTTCAGCTTGATGGTATGCGCTGGAAGTCCACTTGCTGACAGGGAGTTCAGAAATTCCACGGGATAATGTGTGGCGTCATCTTGCTCGACAACAGTGTTTATCGAGGTGTAGACCACTTCATTCCCCTCAATTTCCGAGAGAATGCATTCGTTACTTGCTGCAGCCTGATCATTTTTGGGCGTCAAAATGGCCCGCTCGCACACCCAAGAATTCTGCTGGTGCGGTATACGACTAATGTCCCCGTACACACAGCGAATGAGTTCTTCTAAGCTGGATACCACTCTACCGAGAGAGTCTGAAAGCACCACCTCTTTTGGTAGAGTGCCTTCGCCAAGACTTAGAAGGACATCGGAGAATTCTTGAGCACGTGCATTGCCGCCGAGCCGAGCTCTCATATTAATGGTCAAGCGCGGCGTACGAACTCGTGACCACAACAAAGCATTCACCTCGTCAGCCCTCGGTCCCCGTGTCACCACGGGAAGCGTTTGCCGGAAATCGCCACTGAACAGAACTGTGACACCACCCATCAAATGTTCGTTCCTGCGGATGTTCTGCAGGGTTCTGTCCACGGCCTCAACTGCCTTCCTATTGGCCATCGTACACTCATCCCATACGATCAGAAAGCAATCCTTGAGCCCGTGTCCCTTATCGCTGTTACGTGACACACCACAAACAGGCGTTTCGGCGCTCTCTAAATCGATGGGAATTTTAAACATGGCATGTGCTGTCTTGCCGCCCGGAAGCAGTGTGGCAGCGATTTCCGACGACGCTACAGCAATAGTAATTTTGCCTTGCCTCCTGACCTCTGCAAGTATGCCAGTGGTAACAAATGTTTTTCCTGTTCCACCAGGAGCATCCAAGAAAAACTTTTTACCCTGGTTATGCCCAACGCTTTCAAGGACGGTGTCATAAATTTGTTTTTACACTGAAGAGAACAAAGCGACATGGTCATTACGTATGGTGGTCATTTCGCCCGGATCGTAATTTGTCTCAGCGTTATACTCCCGATTTCCACGATCTTGATGCGGTGATGAAATTATCCGGAAAAGAACCGGAGTGACCGACATAGCTTGCAGAGTAAGCAAACTGAAGTGGCAGTGGGCTGGCCATGTCTGTCGAAGGACTGATGGCCGGTGGAGCAGGCGAGTCCTGGAGTGGAGACCGCGTACCGGCAAGCGTAGTGTGGGACGCCCCCCAGCTAGATGGACGGACGACCTAAAGAAGGTGGCTGGGGTAGACTGGATGCGGAAGGCGGAGGACAGGGTGCTGTGGCGCAGTCTGGGAGAGGCCTATGTCGAGCAGTGGACTGCGATAGGCTGAGTTGATTGATGCGGTGATGATTGGGGAGCTGGTAACCCATATTCGATCAGTGGATTGCCGCCGATAGAAATGACCATATCTTGAAGTGAACTGAGACAGGTGTTCAGCACGCGTTCATCAGTTACTTCGACTTAGTCTCCAGTAGGAACATAACTTTTTTGTAATACTTAACACCGCGTTTTTTTTTTAATTGTCTTCCTCAACTCTGCTCAAGATTTTGAGGGTTTTGTTGGAACTCGAATTTATCAAAACGAACTATACGATACAACTTTTATGAAGAAAATGAACATTGCCATCTATGAATTTTAAGAATAACTAACTACTAACCTCGCCAACATGATTAAATTTAAATTAATTTCCAAAAAGTGTCAACATGTAACTTGATTTGATTTTAATGAAATCTCATAGATGGCGGGCGCTGCTTCAAAATTTTCTTTATACTACTAACATTCATTAAACTATGTTTATCGGCCCAAATTACTTAAATGGCGTAGTTTTCATAGTATAAAGCTAGATAATAGCATGGCTTACTGAAAAACAACATTTAAATATGCGTCGTTAGATTACACGCTGTCACAGAATGCGTAAGAAAAATAAAGATTCACAGCTCCTCCCCCGTAGGTGATAGCGTGATAATATGTAGCCTATATGTTGACCCGACCTCTTAGTAATACTCATGCAAAATTTGAAGTAAATCCATGCAGTAGTTTTTGAGTTTATCCCGGACATACAGACAAACAGACAAAAATTCTAAAAACTATATTTTTGGCTTCGGTATCGATTGTAGATCACGCCCCAAGTATTCTTTTAAAAAAATATTCAATGTACAGTTTTGACTTTCCTACGATTTTATTATATGTATAGATATCAGCCTTCCAAAGCACTTCCATTTCCTTCAATTCTAAGACGCAATATTTATAGAATGACCTATTTTCTGTTTATTAGTTCTGTCTGGGAACAAATTGTAACTAAATATACCCGAAACAAATATTATTATAGTTCGCGTGTTCTCTATAAATATGGAAAATATTTGTTGTTATCAATGTAAATGTGTCTTTGTATACCGTTTAGGTCAGAATCGTTTTATGGTTTGAAAAGTTTAGTGGTGAAGTGGGTAAGTATGATAATACACAAATGATAAAATCGTACAGAAGTCAAAATTGTACATTGTTTTTTTTTATATGTAATTTTTGCGAAGTCTGGAAATGACTCTAATGCCGAAACTATAAATTTTAGAATTTTTGTCTGTTTATATCTGTTTGTCTTATTTAATATTTATGTTAAATTCTCAAGCGCAACTAAATTATTCTTCAAAGTGAAACCATTAGTTGCGCATGCTGGAAACTTTTTCACTGTCATAGTGTCATTAAGCTCAGCTTCTTCTCTTCTCGTTTGCGAAAGCAAAACATTAGCCAAGACTACGGTTGTGTGACCTAGCAGTACCAGGTAAGGTACAAACGTTGATTAACCGGTCAAGCGGCGCGGTTCGCCGATCGGCGACGAAACAATAGAAAATCAATTAGGTACCTATGTCTCATTAGCGGAGCTTGACAGATTAATCCTTAATTTTTGTTAATCTTAATTACTTAACTAAGAAGAGGGAGGCCATTGCCCAGCTGTGGGACATTACGGGATAAATAGATAGGTAGATAGCTCTTGAGCTAAATATTTAATTAAAATCGGAACCGAAAAAAATTAAAGAATACTCTTATCGTTCATAATCAACCTATAATGTTCCCACTCAGGCCCGTAATCCACCACGCGGGCCCAGTGCGGGTTGGCAGATGTCACATGTCTTCGAATTTTTGGTTCTAGGACATGCCGGTTTCCTCACGATGTTTTCCTTCAACGCTTTGAGAGCAGTGGTGATGAAATACACAGAATAAAGCGTCTGTCTGGGTTCGAACCTACGACCTACAACTTGTAAGTCGCGGCCATTACCACTTGGCCATCACTGCTCTCCTGTCTTAGCGTTACTTAAGGTGAATGGGTAGTTGTAGCCCGCGAAATTCAATTTTTCTTACGTTTTTTGCAATTTTCAGGTCAGTGTCAGGTTGTATCTTGATCAAAATATGATTTGCGACTATAATAGACATGTATTTACAGAATTATAGTCATTAGAATCATTAATATATCTCTTTAAGTTAGATTTCTACCATCAACACTTTTCCATACGAGATTTGTTCTTAGCGGTAGAAATCTAACTTAGAAAGATGTATTAATGATTCTAATTGTTATAATTCTTTAAATACGTACCTGTTATTGTCGCGAATCATATTTTGATCAAGATACAACCTGACACTGACCTGAAAATTGCAAAAAACGTAAGAAAAATTGAATTTCGCGGGCTACAACTACGCATTCGCCTTAATATGAAATGCTGGAAAACAATAAGTAAAAAAAAATCCAATAATATTGTGGTAATTTAGGTGATGTGTAACAGTGTTAATCGTCTTTTGTCGCTGACCGTACTTTGACAATGTAATTATTTCTTAGCCATAGTAGCTCGTTGAAAGAAAGTCCTAAGATGACGAAGACTACCAAAAGATTTTCTTACGGCCGCAATGTCAGCAAAAACCAACACAACTACACGAAGCATCATCCATTATCGTTGTAAAAACCACCCAGAATTCAATAAACTATTGTATTTCTGCAATAAAAACTAGTAATATATTCACGTGTTACAATAAACTACCTTATATTTCACCAACAAATCTATAAATCTAAGGAACAAAGTCCTCTTCAATATAATATATGCCAATAGTGAATACCTACTGTAACATTAGGAACAGAAACTTGGCACATTACAAACATTGTGAGAAAGATAGCGAATTTTGACGACTGGAAATCTTGGTTTTGCACTTTAACCATTATTTACCTATTGAAGACATTATTTATTATTAGACACAAGAGAGTACGTCTACTCTGAAAATATAAAAATATCAATAGTAGCAAATATTTCCAGCGTTTTTTTGTCAACGAACCCAACCCATCGATTTACAAGCTAGTTTAAATGCAAAAATCTGTAGTAAAAAAGCTATTCTATTAATGGATAGCCGTTACCGAATAGTTAGTTATTTACAAAAGGCATGTAATATTTGTCTACCTACCTGTTGCGAAGAAAAACTTCTAAACGAATTTAAGAAGATAGAGTTAAATAAGAAGATAATTCAATTCACATCTATTCAAAACACGTTTCTACACGTGCATTATTCAATAACAAACAGGTAACCAAAAAGAAACGCGTCCTTTCTGGCCGTAACGACCGCGACAGGCCCTTCAAATTACTGACACCCGACAGATCGGACAGGTGGCGACGACCCGCCGCGCGCCGTAGGCCTCACCGGATGCGACAGCTTTGCGAAAGCGGTCCGTGGGAACATAGCATTGGACATGAAGCGTTTACACGTGTCCTACCATATTATACGACCTCATCTTTAATTCTCAGAATTTCTTCCTCTATCATTGTTCGCAACTGAGCAAAGCCTTCAGTTTCACAATATATCCTGCAGAAAGCTTTGTATTATGAGAGGTAAAAGAGCTCGAGATTGCACTGTATCTCGGGTTAAGACGCGCATCGCATCATATGACATGCCTCTGGGACTACTAGTTTAGAAGACGTTTTGATATTGAAAACACGACACTTCAAATTTGAAGAGGGTAAAGAAGGACATAGCAAAAGACATAGCGTTGGAAGGCCTCCCACAAGGTGGATCGAAGACCTTGTGAAGGCCGCAGGAACTCGTTGGATGCGAGAAGCACAAAACCCGTCGAAGTGGAGGTGCATGGGGGAGGCCTATGTCCAGCAATGGACGTCTTTCGGCTGAAATGGTCATGATGATGAAAGAAGGACGTTAGTAGGTATTTGGTGAAGGTAGAAAACTTAGCCAGTATTTATTACCCAGTAACTGAGTTATAGTGGTCAGATGGGCAGTCGCTCCATATAAAATACTGGTACTCAGCTGCATCCGGTTATAATGGAAGCCAAACCCAATAAAGAAGTTAAAAAAACACTACATAGTGATAAATAACTTTAATTTCGGAAGTCGGTGTCGTTGATTCTGCATTTTCGTTTTTTGACACCGACTTCCGAAATTAAAGTTATTTATCACTGTGTAGTGTTTTTTTTTTTAAGTCGATTGTTTTTTTTTTTTAAGTCGATTGTTTTTTTTTTTGTAAAAATGTTTTTATTTTTCACTTTTTAGTTGTAACTACCCCACATAAATTCAATTAACACTAGTGCATTGAAGAATTGAAGACACCGACTAGAAGATCATCAAAATTCGCATAGAAATGCCGAAGATGCAGTACATTTGTGCATATAACTACGTACATAACAATAATTACCTAATGCATTATATACTTAAACCTTCCTGAAAGTATGTAGATCACATTAGTGAAAGAATTATTAAAATTGGTTCATTCGTTTTTGAGAAAGTCGCGAACATTCATATATATAAACATACATATATACGGGTCGAATACAGAACCTCCTTTTTTGAAGTCGGTTAAAAAGTAAATAATTACGAGTTGGTGTTGGTACCGAAATTATTGAAGAGAGAGAGGAAATCAAAAACTCTTAAGTAAACAAGACTTTGTACTTTCACAATGTTCTTAAAACTGAGTGTAGCATTATAATTAGGATAACGCTGTTAAAGAAATTCCAAGCTGCAAGAATTAGAAAGTTTCAGTTGTTCTAAAAAGTCCTATTAGCCTTTAAAAGTTTCCCTTCTTGTAGGTACCGTCAGCAGTCAACATTTAAAATTAACTTAGGAGCAAAAAGCGGTAAAAGAAAGTTATATACCTGTTACTTGAAACTTAGGTGGGTAACGTACCGCAAAATCCCCTGTCAATATAAATATAGCTAATCCATTAGGACTCATCCATCCATTTTTAAAGTTGTTAAAATGGAAATTCAACATAAGTTGGATTCCAATCAACATGAAAATCTTATAATTGAATTGCTGTAAAAATGGAGAGAACCATGATGATAAGAGCGATTCTGCACTACATCCGATCCGAATCCGAGAAATTCCGGTTCGAAGTGACCGTAGTCCTATTTGTAGGGGGGTTGCGCACTAGATCCTTCCTCTATCCGTCAGAATTTCGAACATTCCCAATTCGGATTGAAGTCGGATCTTTAATCCGGATTCGGATCGGATGTAGTGCAGAACCGCTCTAACAATGAATAAGACCTCGTGGCAGTAATCCATATCCATACCAGTACAAAAAAATTGTTGAAGGGTGTCGTGGGACACTCGGTTCCTTTCGCTGTATCAATCAGTCTGCCTAGCCTTTTCCTAACTACGTACTACCTTTTCATTGTCCCAAGGATTGCAGTTAGGATTGGTGGCGATGAATGGCAAAGGACTTAAACACGGTTCGGATTAAAAATACGTTTTAAATCCGAACACGGAATAAAATTTGCACCAGCTGAATCACTGCTAAAATATGACATTATATTCGCATGTTTGAAATAGCTTTTTAATTATTTTTTTCGTACTAACACACTTAAATCACGTTCGTGGTAGGATTTTTTAATTTATTTTGAGCCGCATTTGTGTGACAAAAGCTTTGATCATGAAGATGATAGATGTGACGCCTATATCGAGCAGTGTTGTTGGAATATTCCATTCAATTATGGCTATAGGCTCGCTTCCTGTCTAAAATCTCTTTAAATGTATAAGTTGAGCACCATTTTTTGATTATAGACCGCAATTTACTTATAAAAAAAAGAATAAACTTTATTTGGCAACAGTTCATAAACAACAAAACAAAAATTGAAAAAGTGAAAAATAATGCAAGCGAGTACTACAAAAAGTCTTGTATGCACCAATGGACTAAACTGTACATACGTGACTCTTTTTACTCCACATGAAATAACACAAACGTGATACCGCATTCTTTCTTCAGTTCAAAGACACACACACGTTGACTGCAACGAATATTATTCATCGGTACCTCAAGAGCGGTAGAAACAGCATTTTCCTTTTAAAATTGCTTTCTCTAAAGTTGAACAGACAAACATTCGTCATTCTCACTCTACAAAGGAATTTTACTACACGTAGTGCAAGAAACACAGAACATGAAACGTTTGAGAACGTAGATATAAAGAACAGTGCAGATGGAATATTCGATAATGAAGTTAAAATAAATGTAGAGAACGTTCGAGAATAAGATACAAATTAGAAACGACCTGACAGTGTTCTCGTTTGAACTGAAGAACGCTCGCAATAAGTTGAAGACAGAGAAATATGAAGGAAAGAACATTTCTAGAAACGTAGATTTACTAACAAGACGCGCAGTTTCTTGCAGTGAGTCTGTGTTAAATATAGTAACTGCGTTCAGTGAGTGATACTAGTATGTGAAGAATTAAGAATAACGGATATTTGTAAATATAACTGGCAATTAATGCCAGACCATTGCCATAAAAAAAACACTTCGGGAGTGCCGACAGAAGTGAAAACAAAACACAAACAGAATACTCTGCCATCACTCACTGACATATCGGATATACATTAAAACCTAGTACATCCCGAGGACAGTCGAACACATCCGAAGCGGTGTCGGTAACGGTAACAGTGGCGCGAATTCAATGGTTTTTTTCCATCTCAAAAAATGCCCAACGCGCCTAAAAAAGTTTTCAATTCAATAATATTTCATGGAATCGTTTTAAGTAGGTACAGTCACGTCTATAAGTATGTATACACTTGGCTTTATTCAAAGGCAATTTTCTCCTTTATTTTTGAGTGAAATTTCATGTTATTACGAACATAGTATTTTCGAACCCATAGGTGTATGTAAGTGTCGTATTTCAACGTTGCATTCGTTATTTCACGAAAAAATCGCAATTGAAAGTTGCCAAGTGTTGACATATTGGTGCTCGTGACTGTACACCGTTGCACTTCAAATGATATACTTTCAAGCGGTCTGCTAAAAAATCTGCGGGACAGAGGAATGTTGATTCTAATTAAAATATTTTAATATCACCCACAATGCAACAGCCGCTATAAACAAAATGAAAGCTGTTTCAGTTAACGCCAGGAGACTATTAATTAAACAAGTTGGTCCAGCAAGGACTTCATATAACTTTACCGCTCCAACCGCGGTCGACCGACATTATTTCATCAGGTGTACATTTTTAACGAGGTATCATATGGAAGTTTTATCTTTTAATACTTTTACACCAGAATTTATATTCGGTTAAAAACATATTTGAATTTTTCATGCTGATGTTTTCATTGGTGTCATTTCTGGTGATTTCGTGGGAATTATAAATTTTGTTGCCAGTATTATTTCATAAATAAATTGCTTTTCATATTTATTCAACTTTTTGTGGAAAACGACATGCCTGGTATATAGTTTGTTTATATACATTGAAATAATATAGAAACCTGTCAAATGCATTGCATAACATAATACAGAACTCTGATTGACAGCAAAACTAAATCAAATATTTACAACTGCAACAATACGTATATTTACGCAAACGAAAACTTATGAAAAATACCTTCGCATATTAAAAAAACACCCGAAGCTTTCCAAGTCCTTTGAACAAACATCTCTTGCCATAAAACATAGAGTAATACATCTTAAAGAATTTTGACCTCTGGTCCCAAAACATCTCAGGTTACCGATAATACTTCATTGTATTCAACTTTCCACCCAATATAGCCCTTGAGGCGAATAAGTTTATTTGATGAATAATTTTTCAGCTGAATTTTTGAAAAGCATTGAACCACTGAACCAATTTAGATGAAATTTGGTATAGAGATAGTTTGAGTCCCGATATTCCCACGGAATCGAAACTTATGCGGGTGAAACCGCAGGGCGCAGCTAGTAATTCATAAAATGACATATGATTGATTTTGAGATATTCGAATAAATGGTTTCATTCAATGTAAAGGTTTTATGATAGAGTAGCAGTGCCCCGCGGTTTCACCCGCATAAGTTTCGATTCCGTGGGAATATCGGGACTCCAACTATCTCTATACCAAATTTCATCTAAATCGGTTCCGCAGTTTAAGCGTGAAGAGGTAACATGCAGACAGACAGACACACTTTCGCATTTATAATATTAGTATTAGATTAGTGTGGATTACAAGAATGATCAAACAACACTTCTAAATTTTAAATAAATAACTTTTCAAAGCTAACGCAATGAAAACACGTTTGAAGAGGTCTTTCATGAAAGTTATCATCTTAAAAATAAACTTTAGATCAAATAAACCCTTTTCAAATGTAAGTTAAGTTAAGAAAACCGTTTGTTAAGGTTGTTAAAGAAGTACTTATTTAGATTTCAAAGGCTGTTGTGTTTACCTTTACTTAGTTACACGATATAAGTTAAAATATTTAAATGTTTTGAGAAATGTTAAGAGGGATATTAGGTTCCCTCATTTACTTTGTTAACAAACAATTCAGTCAAATATGTGTTTTTATAAACGTACAATTAATTAGCTGTCTGTGTTTTCTTTACTACAACACACTTTGCACATAAGTTCATGTTAGTATGTATCATCCTACTGCTGGGAACAGGCCTCTCAGCATGGCTACCAGTGCTTGCGATCCAGGGCTAATGTGGACCACTAGTCGTTTGTTTTCCCTAGCTCGATCCATCATCTTCAATGGGGTCTGCCGCGGCGCTTTCTAGCTTATATTGAGACACGTTTATATTCATTTGGAAACTAACTATGAGAATAATTAAAACAATGTATTTATCCACAAAATCTCAAGATAAAAGCGTGATTTAAAATCTTCAACTATTATGACACTACATTAGTACTAACAAGTCCATTCAACACGCTCACACACTACTTTCTCGTATCCAGAATCACAGAATATTATCATTTTCCCTTTCAATACTGTCACACCCGCAAACGAGACAACACTGTTTAAACTGTAGCGGCATTCCATTGTTATAGTATCACGTAGTCTTTTATGATGTCCCTAAACATTCCCGGGGTCCCCCAGGGAAGCATAATGAGACCATTTGCGAAAATATTCATAAGCAAGCCATAATCCGCGCACAAATGACTGAAGACCTCTTTTGTAGTTGTTCTTGAAGAATACGCGTAAAAAGATTGCTTTGTTCCGAGATATTGAGATTTAAATGGTGTTTTGCATGTTGTTCGTACTTTTAGGCAATTTTCTTCTTGTTTGTATGTACTTGGATTATTTTGGAAGTTTGATGTTTTTGTATCTGTTGACGACATTTTTATAAGCTAATTATTTTTTATATGATATTTAGGGATGAAGTGACATTTATTAGAAGATTTTACACTTACTGTGTATTACAAAATAAAGATTGAGACTGGATAGATACCAAATGAAAGTCAAAATCAATCGAAATCAAAATATTTTATTTATTTCACATAAACCTACGTGGGCACTTATGAAACGTCAGAAGCTAGGTGCACGGTTCCAATTGGTCGTTTCCTATGGAGAAGAGCCAGCAAGAAGCTCCACGGTATACTCTTAAAATAATTAGCTGTTACAATATTTTCAAATTACAGTAGGTATGGGAGGACAGTGTAGGCCTGTCAACAAGTACCAGGTACTTGATAAAATAAAAAATTGTCTACAGATCTAAATTCTATAAGGCCTACAAAGTCCTCACATTTACAAAATAAGAATCTATCAAAAGGATAAATAAAATATAAAAACCTACTAAAACCAAGTGATATGATTGCCATTACAACCACTAATAAAGAGGTGAAAAAATAGGATTGTCTGTATATGATGTCAAATAATAAAAAGATTATGCCAAGGAAGTATGTAAAAATAAACATCGTAATTTGAGAGCAGTTAATAGACATTTACGTAGTTATGCCGTTAATGAAGTGCCAGGAAAGTCAAGCATTAAGCATTTTGCATAGTCAAAGTTATAATTATCTATAACTAGCTGACCCGGTGAACTTTGTACCGCATCAGAATCAATAAGAACGAATGTATGAGAAAATGAATTATCTTCATTCTTTTTTTTTATGAAGTTTTCCCATGTTTTTATAGTTATTCTGCTATTCAGGGCGGAGATAAATCGAACAAATCGAAGATCATAGTAATCGGTTCAGCCGTTTTTGAGTAATAAATCGATACCTTTGGGTAGAAAGGTCGTATAAACCAAAACCCGACTTTTCAGGAGAGCAGAAAAACTATTTTTTTTTTACATAAAAATTCATACCTAACTTTTTTGTTTTTGAAGTTATAAAAAAATGATCTATGAGAAAGGTTCTTACAATTTGCAAATGAAAAAAGTTAAATCATCAAAACCTATCTATCTTCTTTAGTTTTAAAGTTAGCTTGGATTTACGCCTAAGAAAAAATCAATTCTTGGTTAATACACCCCATGAAAATGTACTAAAAAAAAACTGTATAAGTCGTATATCCATTTTTGGTAAGCTTATGGTCACATTTACTGTCGTAAAAACCCATATATGTAGTTTTTTTTGTATTAAAAACCATTTATAATCATAGATCAATTGAATTCTGACTAATAAACAATCCTGTTACCCTAAGAATTAGTAGGAACTCAATTATTATTATTCTAATACCCAATAACGGTCGATTCAAATAAAATAAAACTACCTGAAATACGAAATCAACATTTATTAAGTATTGTAACACATCTAATTACTGTTAACATTATTATTATTGTTTAATGTATTTCGCCACTGGCGCCATCTATGTATAAAGCTGTGAACTGTTATAATTACGATTCCACAATGTGAACACAACTAACAAGTAAGCGAAGCAAACCCACTGTCACTTCCATTGATTGCCTTGTAAATAGTTCACTAAGTTGATAATAGATGTCGCTGTTCGTTTACGTCACTTTTGTGAATCGCGGTGTCAAGATTCTCAGATAGTCAATGACCCTCGCTACCACCGTTGATTTAAGTGACTTCTAATCAGGTGCACCTACAAGCTACATCCTACTGGAATAGTGACGTAAGACACTCTGGTTATTAGTTAGAAGAAAATTGTCACGTCTATACGTATACATATTTTTGGCTTAGAGGTATTCTGCCGCTATCCTTGTCCAAGCGGGCGAGGTGTTGTTGGTGGAATCCTATTTTAATATATTTTATTGTAAAACTATCTTCGTAACGTGTTGTGTAATCATCCATCACTTGGAAATTACACCAAATAAAACTGCATTCCTGTGAAAACACCCCTGGAGTTTCCTTTCCGCCGGAACGAGTGACGTCATCGACTTGAAGTCCAACAAACCCCCTTACAATCTGGCGACCAACGGTGGGCACGACTGCAAGCCGAAGTACATAACCCGCTCCGGCCGAATCACTACGACTACAGCAAGAAGGAGGAAAGCAGAGATGTCCGTCAACCTGTCCGACGCGCAGTTTGAAGCGCTTCTGACGAGATTATCACCTGGAAGACACGGTTCCTTTGCTTCCTGTAACGCCCAATATGACGGAGTAAGGAATCCAGAAGTGGTGGAAGCATTTTTGGCAGCGACAAGTGTCTTCAAACAAATAGAAAACATAAGTGATTCAGAGGCTCTTACCGGTGTACCACTTATACTTAAAGGAGAAGCTGCAGTATGGTGGCAGGGAGTGAAACAGCAAGTCACCACCTGGGATGACTTCAAAGAGCGTCTCTGTTACGCTTTTGCTCCTAAAAAGCCTGCGTATATAATATATCAAGAAATAGTACAAGTTACGCAGGAATTTGCAACGCCTACTGAGACTTTCATTGCTCATAAGCGGATGTTGATAGCTCAGCTTCCGGGTCCTGCGCCCACTGAAACACAACAGCTGGATATGGTGTACGGACAACTGAAGCACAGAATCCAGGAGAAAGTTCCGCGACATTCCATCTCCACTTTTGATGAGCTACTGAAAGCAGCACGAGCCATTGAACAATTATGGAGCAACAGGCCAAAAGAAGGAGATCATGAAAAAGCAACCAAGAAAAACAGACAAACAAAAATAAAATGTGGGTTCTGTCATTTCCCAGGACACAGCGCAGAAAAGTGCCGAAAATTGAAGAAGGAATTGGGTAGTATGGACGGGGATCCAGGTTCTCTAGCACAGATTAAAGCTACCCAGGCACCGTCACCTTCTACACCTAAAGTATCCTGCTATGGATGCGGTGCGCCCGGCGTTGTTCGTACCAATTGCCCGACGTGTTCAACAAAGAAACGGGAGCCCGCCAAAACCGAAGTGGTTGGCCTAAGTTTCTGCCCAATCAACCTTCAATACGATCTCAAAATGAGACCCATTGTATTTATTGAGGTCAATGGGATAAAGGGCACAGCATACATAGACACATGTGCGAAAGCTAGTGTCGCATCTTACCAATTATATAAGGAATTGGTGAGAAAAGGCAGCAAATTTGAAGAAGAAATGGTTCGTGTCACCATGGCCGATGGGGTCGGGAAAAGGCAACGCGTCTTATCAACCGCAGCCGCTGTGACGTTGGAAGGCCGCACATTTATTACTCGCTTCATTGTGCTTCCAGAGGCGAGAGACAACCGTACCCTGTTGGGGGTCGCCTTCCTACAGCAAGCAAAAATGGTCTTGGATCTGGGACAATATACCTGGAAATATCTGGACAGTGACCATACAACCTTTGAAATGTACGAAGAAGATTTCGCGCACTTTGACAGTAGTGCTGTGAATATAAATAGTTTGCCGAGAAACGCCGATACAGCTGGGACGACACCACAAGAAGCTGCCTACCCTGATGGCACAGGCTTTAAGTTAATACCGCTGGAGCTTTCGCCACCAAAGCGAACGCGAAAGTTATTCGACGGATACACGCCTGCTTTCGCCGAATATATGATGAGGGATGCCGAGAAAAACATCACAGAAGCGGACGTTAAACTTTCTCCCCACTCTGAGCAACTGTTTACTTACGATGCCAATATTGAAATAGGTTGTTTGGATATTGAAATAAATAAATTGTTAGTAGAGTACGAAGATGTTTTCACTGGTAATAACCAACCATCCTTGCTTGGGGAACATTGTATAGTTACCAAGAGCGATGTACCCATAGCGGTGCCTCCTTATCGATTATCACCGAGTAAGAAGGAAATTCTAAAAAACGAACTAAGAGATATGCTCAAGAAAGAAATAATAGAACCTTGCTCTTCCCCTTGGGCATCACCAGTTGTAATGGTTCCGAAGCCGAATGGAGATATTCGGGTATGTGTCGATTATCGACGCCTAAACGCTATAACAGTGCCCGATACTTATCCTATTCCTCGAATAGATGACTTACTACACGCTGCGAAGCCCACTACTTTTATGACGTCATTGGACCTCAAGGCAGGATACTGGCAAATTAAAATTAGGAAGGAAGATGAAGAGAAAACGGCGTTCATAACACCTTTTGGGCTGTATAAATTCAAAAGGATGCCGTTCGGACTACGCAACGCACCGGCTACCTTTCAAAGATTCGTTGACAGAATGCGTGTTACGTTAGAACACGTGAATATGTTGGCTTATTTGGACGACCTGCTTCTGTTTTCCAATACATTTGAAAGCCATCTCTCCGACCTAAAAGATGTATTACAACGAATGAGAGAATACAACGTTACTGTGAACAAAGACAAGTGTAGATTCTTCTGTTCATCGATCAAGTACTTGGGACACATCATCACACCTGACGGGCTGAAAACCGACCCAAGTAAAACCGAAGCAATTCTGGCAAGACCGACTCCTAAGAATCTTCAGCAACTCATCTCGTTTCTCCAAATGTGTTCATGGTATCGTCGATTTATACCAAATTTCTCTGCCATAGCACAGCCGCTCACCAAATTAACGAAGAAAAAGGCTACTTGGATATGGGAAAAGGAACAAGAAGATGCCTATTCTACACTGAAATCTTGTTTGTCTACAGCCCCTGTATTGCGACAGGCAGATGAAACAAAACCATATATTATAAAAACCGATGCCAGCAGTTACGCACTCGGAGCTGTTCTCGTCCAGGGGGAGAAGGACGAGGAACATCCAGTAGAATATGCGAGCAGGTTGCTCACATCAGCTGAAAGAAACTACTCCACTACTGAGCGCGAAGCTTTAGCCGTTGTGTGGGCGTTGAACAAATTTCGAGCTTACATCGATGGTTCACCCGTGACTCTAGTAACGGACCATCAAGCCCTGAAGTGGTTGATGAATTTGAAATCTCCTACAGGCCGTCTAGCACGATGGGCACTACAACTTCAAGCCTTCAATCTTGATATCAACTATCTGCCTGGTAAACTAAATACTGTGGCTGACGCGTTGTCTCGACCACCATGTTGTGAGGATTCTTCCGCTTGTGCTTTATGTGCAGTAGAAATAGATATGCCTACAAGAAGTAGTAAAGAAATTCGGGAAGAACAAATAAAGGATGACAAAATCAAGAAAATAATAGACGCCTTGGAAGAATCAAACGGCAATGAGGCAGCCGTCTATTGGAGTAACAAAGGTTACCTAATGAATAACGGTATGCTATACCGGCTACATCCTGACACGGAAGTGGATGATGCACAACTCGTAGTACCTTGTCATGAGTGGCAAAATGTTCTCAGTGCTTATCATGACGATCCCTTAGCAGGACATTACGGTGCTGAGAGGACATTCAAGAAGATTGCCAATAGATACTACTGGAGTGGTATGCGTAGTTACATAGCAAGTTATGTAAAGAATTGTTTAGAATGCCAACGATATAAACCTTCTAACCAGAAACCGGCGGGACTCCTTCAAACTACTACTATGAGCCAACGATTTGAAGTAGTATCATTTGATTTGTTTGGACCGCTCCCAGCCACCGAAGATGGTAAGACTTGGATATTGATAGTGGAAGACGTGGCTTCACGATGGGTAGAACTATTTTCCCTATCTTCTGCAACCGCGGAAAACTGCGCTGTGACTCTCATCAACGAGGTGTTCCTAAGATATGGGGTGCCTAGACGTCTAATTAGTGATAACGGTACCCAATTTGTGAGCGCTGTAATGCAACAGGTTACTTACAGCCTGAACATTAAACATCATTTTACTCCGTTATATCACCCGGAATCCAACCCTGTGGAACGTCGAAACCGAGACTTGAAGACACAGTTGGCCATATTGGTGCGAGGAGGAGAACATAACCGATGGTCTGAGTTGCTACCAGTAATAAGATTTGCAATGAATAGTGCTCATTGTTCTGCCACAGATAGAACTCCAGCCTACTTAACGTTTGGGAGAGAACTACGGTCCCCACGGGATAATGAAGTCGATTTCAAAAACATAATGATATCTGAAAACTTAATACCGGAGATCACCCCGTCGCTAATACAGTTGGCAGAGACTCTACTGAAAGCGAGAGAAGTACAGGAAATGAAGGAAGAGACTCGGAAAGAGTATGTTGATAACCTTAGACGGAAACTTCCCCTGTACCAAACGGGAGACATGGTACTTGTTAACCTGCACCCTGTTAGTAAAGCCGCACAGGGCATTACCGCAAAATTTGCACCCCGCAGAGACGGGCCCTATATAATTAAAGAAAAGCATGGACCCGCATCTTTTAAGCTGGCTACTCCAACTGATCCTGAAACAACAGTTGGACTCTATCATGCATCCGCTTTAACTCCATACGAGATGGACTCTCACACTACTGTGCCAGAGCCTGTTCAACCCCTTCGTGGAAGAGGACGACCCAGGAAGAAAGTGGACGACAGCAAGACATCCTCAGCTACCCGACGAGGACGTGGACGTCCTAGGAAACAATAACTCCTCTCAATCCAGTCCCTCTCGCCGAGACGTCTTCGGGGACTGAGGGGGAGATTGTAACACATCTAATTACTGTTAACATTATTATTATTGTTTAATGTATTTCGCCACTGGCGCCATCTATGTATAAAGCTGTGAACTGTTATAATTACGATTCCACAATGTGAACACAACTAACAAGTAAGCGAAGCAAACCCACTGTCACTTCCATTGATTGCCTTGTAAATAGTTCACTAAGTTGATAATAGATGTCGCTGTTCGTTTACGTCACTTTTGTGAATCGCGGTGTCAAGATTCTCAGATAGTCAATGACCCTCGCTACCACCGTTGATTTAAGTGACTTCTAATCAGGTGCACCTACAAGCTACATCCTACTGGAATAGTGACGTAAGACACTCTGGTTATTAGTTAGAAGAAAATTGTCACGTCTATACGTATACATATTTTTGGCTTAGAGGTATTCTGCCGCTATCCTTGTCCAAGCGGGCGAGGTGTTGTTGGTGGAATCCTATTTTAATATATTTTATTGTAAAACTATCTTCGTAACGTGTTGTGTAATCATCCATCACTTGGAAATTACACCAAATAAAACTGCATTCCTGTGAAAACACCCCTGGAGTTTCCTTTCCGCCGGAACGAGTGACGTCATCGACTTGAAGTTCAACACACCCCCTTACAGTATTACAATACCTTCTAATCAACATTTACTATTATTTCAATAATGGTACAACATACCTAACAGGTTTAACATTTTTAAATTGAAAAAAATATTTATAACAACTTAAACTGAAAAGTGAAATAAAAAAATCTACTTAATCATAAAAAAACAAAAATTATTCTATTAAAAATTAACTTCTTCTAAATTAAAGTAATCAGGCCTTTTAGTCATTTATAAAATTATGACTTGATCGTTTTTTTTATTTTTGTACATACATATATACTATACTAACCATGGTACCACCATGATTATTTAAACTTACCCCATGGAAATGTGGCTGACTCTCTTACGCTAACCGACGAAGAAGACGAGGAAGAGCTAACTGAATAATACAATTATTATTATAACAGAATAATAACTTTTCCTATTTACGTAATTTCACATTTCGTTCGTTAGCAAAATATTATTTAGTAAAAAAACAAGACTATGTTAAATGATTGTATTCTTTGTCACCTAAATTTATTTTTTGAAAATGTGTTTCTCAATTCATAATTCGTTTTAAAATAATTTATAATAATAATTAAAATAATTTATAGTAACAATACATAAATAATTTTAAACTAATTATGAATCGGTACAAATTAATATCATAAATAAGTTACTTTTTAGTACATAAGTTAGTTCCGTTTAGTGCTTGATTGTTTTTTTTTTATTTTTATTATTTAGTTGCAATTCAATAAATTACTTAGTTATTAAGCCTTAGTACAAAGGCTTAATTCAATAATTTATTGAATTAAGTACATCTAAATATGTATGTACAAAAATAAAAAAAACGATCAAGTCATAATTTTATAAATGACTAAAAGGCCTGATTACTTTAATTTAGAAGAAGTTAATTTTTAATAGAATAATTTTTGTTTTTTTATGATTAAGTAGATTTTTTTATTTCACTTTTCAGTTTAAGTTGTTATAAATATTTTTTTCAATTTAAAAATGTTAAACCTGTTAGGTATGTTGTACCATTATTGAAATAATAGTAAATGTTGATTAGAAGGTATTGTAATACTTAATAAATGTTGATTTCGTATTTCAGGTAGTTTTATTTTATTTGAATCGACCGTTATTGGGTATTAGAATAATAATAATTGAGTTCCTACTAATTCTTAGGGTAACAGGATTGTTTATTAGTCAGAATTCAATTGATCTATGATTATAAATGGTTTTTAATACAAAAAAAACTACATATATGGGTTTTTACGACAGTAAATGTGACCATAAGCTTACCAAAAATGGATATACGACTTATACAGTTTTTTTTAAGTACATTTTCATGGGGTGTATTAACCAAGAATTGATTTTTTCTTAGGCGTAAATCCAAGCTAACTTTAAAACTAAAGAAGATAGATAGGTTTTGATGATTTAACTTTTTTCATTTGCAAATTGTAAGAACCTTTCTCATAGATCATTTTTTTATAACTTCAAAAACAAAAAAGTTATGAATTTTTATGTAAAAAAAAATAGTTTTTCTGCTCTCCTGAAAAGTCGGGTTTTGGTTTATACGACCTTTCTACCCAAAGGTATCGAAGTAAACAAATGCGCCGGTATCTGTCTATCCCGCTCGCTCTTCTGCTTGTCGCTGCGCGCCTAATGCGAGCCTTGTGTGTCGGTCGTAAAGTGCTTCTTGCAATGAACATGGTTTATACACCAACGTCGCGAACTGCCTTTGGATTTACGACATCGAATTTAAACTATGTTTAGGTAATGCATTTAACACGTTAGGGCGTATAAACCATTTACAATTAACGACTATTTTTACGCCCTGAGTTAATATAAATTATGGTCATTACATCATAACAAAACTACAAAAAAAAACATTCGGCTTTTACATTGAAAATTTACCTTTTTTAAGAGGCTATGACCGAAAATTTCTGGGTCGTATTAACCATTTTTGTGCGAATTTCTGCATTTCGTATATACAGATCGATAGAGAAAAAAATTCTGAGAAAAATGGTATATATAACTCAATTTGGCCAAAATGGTTTATACGACCTTTCTACCCAAAGGTATCGAAATGGTGTAACTAACCCGACATTGTTTTATTTATATAGAAGATGTTTTGCCGCAAGGTTTATGGTTGTGGTTTGTTAAAAATAAATGCCGTACGTAGACTTTCAGATTTCAATTTCACACCATTACGTTGAGTATGCTGTAGACAGCACATTATAATTTTATAGGCTCAATGAATCTAACATATCATCCCATATTTTATGAAAGTTATAATTCCAAAAGTTATTTACTGAGTTCAATGGTTCACATGTAACATAAAAGTTCGTTTTTGCAAAATAAAAAGGTCACACCCTTGAAATGAGAACTTTGAAATAGTTTAAAATGGTTTTTTTTTTTTCGGAAAAACGTAGGAAGCTGTTAAAAATATTACGGAGGGGATATTAGTTTCAGAGATGTGGTATAATTCAGCCTATAATTTTCCCACTGCTGGGACATGGGCCTCCTTTCTATGAGAGGGAGTGGGCCGGAATCCACCACGCGGGCCCAGTGCAGGCTGACGGATGCCATGTCTTCAAATTTTTTGTTCTAGGACATACCGATTTCCTCACGATGTTTACCTTCACTGTCTGCTGCCGTTTTCGAAGTACTTTTTTTATAAGAACAAGTTTTTAATGTTATCATTATACTTTTACTTTCAATACTCCTGACATTACCTGTAACAGGCTTACCTGCTACAAACAAATATAACAATATCACAGCGTGAAACATAGAATCGGTTTACAGGTGAGATTTCTTATCGCAAACTCTTTCACAATTCATCTTACAAAGGATAACTTGAATATAACCAAATACTACTTTACTTCAAACGATTCCCTTGCCATTATTAATAACCCAAAATACATAAGACAAACATGAAATATGACTTCAAAGGATTAATTTAGACAAAGCCTAAGATATAGTATTCATTTACATCTCATTTACGAAGTGCCAACAGTTATTTTCCTTCAAATTTGGGACCTGAGATAAGGTGTGACAGCAGCTTAGTGTTGAATTTCGGCTAATTTATATGCTAATTCGCAAAACTAAATTGATATCAAAGTTTATTACGAAACTAATAGTGACTGCGGCTTTATGCTCGTTGAAATATTATCACAGTTTTACTCTAAAAGGTTTTGTGAGTGGGAATAGTTTGCTGTAATTCATACCGCAGCTCTCTTCAAGATTAAGTTGCTTACTTTATTATGTGGTGATAATAGCATGAGCAGTGGTGCCCTAGTGATAGCATCCCTGACTTGACCGTGTTGTAGGTCGTGGGTTTGTGCCCAGACAGGCGCTTTACTTTGTGTAATTAATTTCATCATCACTGCTCTCGAAACGGTGTAGGAATATATACAGGTTGAAATTGAACACATGCGACAAATCGAAATGGGAGATTGTACTCATCATTATGAACAACTTTTACTAAGGCACCATACCTGAAATCGACGATCGATCGATTTGACGAGTTACTCGAACATGAATGTAGGGAACAGCTGATTTATTTTTCGCGATTTCAGGTTTGATCCCATAGTAAAAGTTGTTCATAATGATGAGTACAATCTCCCATTTCGATTTGTCGCATGTGTTCAATTTCACCCTGTATATTCTAGAGCCAAAAAATAAAGACATGTGATATCTACCAAACCGCACTGGGCCCGCGTGGTGTATTATGCCACTACCTCTTACAGAGAGGACACCTCTGTCCTCTGTACCAGCAGTGGGACAACATAATGCTAGCTGATAATGCTAAATAATATCAGCATCACCATTATGATAGAAGGAAAAGTAGTTTTCGTGTGCTTGAAGCAGCTTTATATTTAAAACATTTAAGCACAAAAACTGATAACAATATTTTGAAACTGCACACTGCTTAGTGTCTGGGTGTAATTTATCTATAATATGTATGTATTTAGAAATATATAAGTATGTTTATCAGTTGTCTAGTACCCATAACACAAGCTCTGCTTAGCTTGGGACTAGATGGCGTTGTGTGATAGTTGTGGAATATTATTATATTATTATAATATTATTATTAGACTCTCCAATGATGAGGTACAACAAATTATAAATTTTAATATCGTAACAATTACACCGCATATTTTTTATATCATCACACCGCTGCTAGAAACTAATAACACTTTGAAAATGATTCATATAATAAAGCTTCTTAACATAGGTACAGACCGTCATATCTATTAGTTTATATTAAGTTATTAAATCCTTTATCAAACCCTCACATACGTCTATTTGCATAAAGTTATTCTGCTAGATTTCGTAATATCTTCATGTAAGTTATTACACTATTTACATTATACTGCTGAGAAGATTTATTTTATATGTTTGCCCATATGTGTATAGGGTACTTGTTCAGAGATAATTTGAATTTATATATGCTAAAATGTTCATTCATAATTTTAGAACCGCGAGCCTATGTATACAATTCGAAGATATGTGACATCTACCAACCCGTACTGGGCCTATGTTGTGGATTGCGATCCACTCCCTCTCACTGAGGCTTGCTGTGTCCCAGCAGTGGGAACATTATATGCTGATTTTATGCTAAGCATAGGTATTGCAGAAAAGATGCAAATAATAATTTGGCTTAATACTCATTGGGATTAATTAGTTTACAGAAGATTGAATAAAACTAAAAGAGAAGCCAAACTTACACGCGAAACTATCAATGAATAACTAAGTTTGCGCAACTATTTGTAGTTTTTTAATCGTAAGCGCATTAGTAATTTAATTTTAGGTGCATCGTCCTCACATGTTATTATATAATTAATGTACCCATGCAAAATATTGTACCTAAAACATTTTAATAGAGTAACGGTGGAGTTTCTTGCCCATTCTTCTCCATACGAAAACTACCTTTTGGAATGGGCGACTAGAATCAATTCTATTTTAAGATAATTTTTGACGTTCAAAAGTGCCTTTTATGTGCCTATTTGAAATAAATGCTTTGACTTTTGACATCGCGTAAGACCAAACTAATTAAAAATATCGATAGCAAAAAGGCTAGATATTACAAAATCTTTTAATAAAATAAGAACGAATTTTATTCAGTTTTGGAACGCGGTGAAAACAAAAGGGGAACAATTTAAATGCTAAACCGCAGTACTATTTTGCACAACACAGATAAATGAAATAGCAAATACATACCTGCCTAACGAGCAAATAAATGTACAGTTTGAATAATTGTAACAGACGGCTTGAACTTAAAGGAGAAGTAGGTAAACACTAAACAGATTACTATTAAAGATGCTTAGAAGAATCGTATGGCTTATTACTTGATTCGTTTTTTCTAAACTTCATTGCATACATTTCAAATTATGCACATTTTTGCAAGCCACCTATAGAAGAAATAATATTACCTATTTAAAAGTGACAATTCGCCCGTTTCGGGCGAGTGAATTCGTGCGAAACGATTTTTAAACCAAAAGTATAAATCCGATAACCAAGATAGTAATAACAATACGATAAAAACATAGTAAGATGAGTATGACCATATTTTTGCCCGGGCCATACAACCAAAATCTGCAGTAAAACAAAGAGTACTTTGAACAAGCCCTTTCCGCACGTAGTAAGCAATACAATAAAAGCAACTGTGGAAAAAGGGAAATTGAATATTAGGAAATTGTATCCCAAGGGATCGCTTGAACAGCATAATGTTATGGTAATTTTATCATACGAGATGTGCTGATAACGGTAACGCTGCATGGAATATGAAGTAAATACGTAATGGACTCAAAAGAAAACAAAAGAACCCGATATTTTGGTGCTGTTAGGCTGCAATGGAAAGCATATAAAGGGCAGATTAATGATAACTTGTACAGGTATGGTATGACATTTAAACCTTGAATGGATAAGGCCCATACAGATACGATTCAATCTGATCGAAATCCTAAACTTCTCGTGTGGACATGCACAGCACTCATACACAAAGCTGATGAACGCAACGTGTTCGAATGATGACAGATGCTGTTGATTATATATGACTAAAAATAAATTATTCGGCCAGAAAATGATGCTGATCGTTTGGATTCTTCTACTCTGGATCCTCCTTCTCCTGGACTCCCTTCTCGATTATACAGAGCGTATCAGAAATGTGTGTGGTCATATTTAAGGGACATGGGACCAATATCGTAATCAGCTGTCCCATACAAAACTGGAATACGTAGGTACTCGACTAACTCGACCCAAATGTATAGGACGGCTACTATGGAGAACTTTGTTCAGTTTGATGATCTGTACCCACACCATTAAATTTGACCAGACATTTTTGATACACCCCGTATAGTGTTACTAAAGAACGGTGAAGTTTAGCATCAACAATATCAAATACAGCAGTATATTTTAGGAAGCCTTACATTCCGGGACACAAATCCGGGTGTCACATAAATATATTTATGCCACCGTTTAATTCTAAGTGCTGCTTTCTAACAAGGATGTATGAAACTATTGATATTACGATATTAAATATGGATTTTGTAGAAGTCCCTTGCAGTTTTTCATAAGTCTAAATAGTAGAGATAATCAGAAAAACTTGTGGGTTTTTAGACCGTTTCAATTTTCAGATTTAAATATTAGCTTGAATCGTCATCATTTTCCTGCCCTATTTGTGGTTGGTGCAACATGTATTTTTCATCCATACTTCTCTATTAGTCGTCATCTCGGTAATCACCCCCTTGCTAACCATATCATCAATATTAGCTTAAATATTTATTAAAAATACTGTTCTAAGATCACATCCTAAAAGAAAAGTCGTTTCGGTTCAAAAATTGAAATAAAAAAACAACATTGTCGGCACGTTTTGCACTGAAAATATAAGTAACAAAAACCCAGAGGAAATCTTGAGTGCCTTCCACAAGCGCCCCAAGGGATTTTCTCATCAAAATGCCGCAACAATACTTTCCATTGCTAACTAAAATTATACATCCGCGTCGGTATTAGCAGCGTTCCATTTGGTAATTACATTAACATATCGACACAGGTGTTAACACAACCTAAGTACTTATCGCATTTAAATAAACCTATTTCAAAACGTAAGGGTTTGTAAGCATTTTTAAGAAGGAGGAGTCGTTGAATATTGTTAAATTCAATGCTCAATACTCAATTCTTTATTGCATTCCATAGATGGTATTATAAAGTAAAAGATCAATATGGACCCTGTCGGGTACAGCAAAATTAGGAGAGCGGAACAGGGCTAAGTAGCAAATCAATATTATTTTAAATTATTTATTAGATGTGCTCACGGATACCTATGGATGTGCTTAATTGGGTGTATAATTATATTATACGAGTATTAACAGGTTTGTTTATATAGGTATACTCGTAATATATTAGTTATTTTATGTAAGTATTGCGTAAGAATAATGTAGGTAATTATTATGAAATTCTTAAAAATATTTTAATTATTATGTTATTACTAGCTGCGCCCTGCGGTTTCACCCGCGTAAATGTCGATCCCGTGGGAATATCGGGATAATAAAGTAGCTTATATGTTAATCCAGGGTGCCAGCCTGCATACAACATTTTATCAAAATTGGTCCAGCCGTTTGAGCGTGAAGAAGTAACAAACATATAAACACATACACACACACACACACACACCCACAAACTTTTGCCTTTATAATATTAGTGTGATGTGATGTGATGTGATTTACGTACCTATTCATATAAATTTGTAGATACTTTGAAATTTCTGGAAAATGAAGGATTTAATGCATAAAATTTTAAATTAAAATTAACAAAGTATTTAAATTTCGAAGACATGTGACATCTGCCAACCCGCACTGGGCCCGCGTGGTGGATTACGGCCCACTCCCTCTCACTGAGAGGAGGCCTGTGTCCCAACAGTGGGAACATTATAGGCTGATTATGTAATGCATAAAATAAAGGCTGTATAAGATAACTTCCTTCTACTTCTACCATAGATATCCGTGACTTTTACCGTGGAAAGATAAAGATAGACCAGTGTTGTCCCAGTGGTATAAACGACCGTGACTTACGAGTTGTAGTTTGACTTACGTACTTTGTGGTTCGAACCCTGACAGGCTCTTTACTTTGTGTAAATTATTTCATCACCACTGCTCTCAAAACGGTGAAGGAAAACATCGTGAGAAAACCGGCATGTCCTAGAACCAAAAATTCGAAGACATGTGACATCTACAAATCCGCACCCTAATTCAATTGGAATCTGAATCATTTTGAAGCAAATTGCTAATCCATTGCTTCATAAGTTCGAAAAATTTGTCTGCTCAACACGTAAATAGCGCAATGAATGTTGTTGAACTGTCAAAACCCGATTCCGATTGATAATGAGTTACGCAATTCCCCCGCAGCACGGGGCTCGCGTGGTGGATTAGAGCCTGTTTTTTACATTTCTACGATTACAGCCCACTCCATAGAAACTTCTTTCATATATGTATGGCCCACTCCCTATCATAGAGAGGAGGCCTCTGTCCCAGCAGTGGGAGCATAATAGGCTGATTACGTATGAAAAGATAATAGCTACCTACTTAATAAGTTATTTAATGTTCTATGTTCCATTTTTCAACAAAATGGGTTACGCCACATACAAACTCCCTTACTAATAAACGTTGTATAGCGTCTGTATAGTTACACAACGCTTTGTCTTCTTCTTTCGAAAGTCAAATTACTGACGACTGAAAGAGAGAAATCGGTGTGTAACTATTCATCCGATATAATACGTTTATTAGTAAGGGGATAAAGATTCAATTGTCAGACTTTTCGTTCGTCCCCATATTTCATGCTTGCACAGAGAAAAACGCGAACCGCACTACAATGAAATATTATTATGGCATTCAGTGAAAAACTGTGAAAACTTGCATTAAAATTCTCAGTTTCCCCAATGTTTCTTGTTTATATACAACCCCCTTCTTCTTCTTAGCGTGTCGATGGCAATCTAAATGTACTCGGCCCAGAATTCGGCCACTTGTTTGGCGCCATCACTAGCGTCCATCAGTTCCTGTAACGCGCAGCTGACAGGACACGCAGGGCACGATATTAAGTGTCCCATCGTTTGTGGAACAGCACCACATTTACAACCCCCTTATTCATAATCCTATTTTATCTCTATTTTAGCTAAAGTAGGTTTATAGAATGTTTGCCTTTATCTGTCACGTTGTCATTTCTGTGTGTAAGAAAGAGACAAACCCCATTTTAACTAAAATAGGTTTGATAAGTTTTATGAATAAGGGGGCTTTCTTTAAAAGCGGTTTAAAATGAAAATGCATTTTACATTTTGATATAAAACGCTATTGTAAAACGATTCTTGTTATGCAGTTTTTATTATTTTTGAACAAGAGGCATTAGAGTGTAATGCGATTAAATGCTAGCTGGAAAAATTAAAAATGTTTGTTTTATTATTCACGGGCGTTCATTATTCAAGTTGGTCTAGTCTAGTTTTATTCCTTCATTTCATGGAAAGAAAATAATAATTTTACTTACGTCTTTTTGAGAACTTTTGTGCACCCGGTGCACTTAATATAATACAATTAAATTAACACCATAAGCTTTTTAAAGCTCAAGTGACATAAAATCATCGCAAAAAGTAATTTAAAAAATTAAGCTAAAGTAAGGAATGGGTAGAAGCTTCGCTCCATAAAATGGCGAGATAACGTGGCTCTAGGGTCTCAAAGTCAATAAATTCTAATCCCGAGGCATCATTTAAATGTAGGCTTTCATAATTTAAATACAAAAAATCTGGGCTTTCTTTCTTTTGTTTGTCAAAAGAAAGGAAAGCCCAAGCTATTAAAGTTACAAAATAAAAGAACAATGAATTTTTAACACAAAAATAAAGATAAACTTTCTCAATGAGCAGTTTGTTGTTTCCAGCCAGTACGGAACAAAATTCAAAATAAGAATTGAGGCTATTGGTAATGAGGCTGTAACAGAGTTTGTATATTCCTCGTCTTTACTGAAGTTACAAAGAACCAAATAAGTTCAAAACTTTTTTAAGCCGGGGGCTACACCAACGGGAAACGCCGATAATTATCGGCGTAATTGTATTGTAGTGTGACCCCGGCATTAGTCCTCATTAATTTTTGTAGGATAAAGACTTACTTTATTGTTATAAAACAGAGAAGTAATTATACAACAGGCGTTACATTCCTTTGAAAAAAAAAACAAAATTTCCGAAAAATCATATAAATGTCCAGAATTTCAACTCTTTCGAAACGTCTCCCTAACGTTACGAAACTAGACTAACGTGTTAACCCTACAATCAACTTGAGAGCCGTTAACTCGAAAACGTGACAAAATCCGACTCAAGTTCAGTCAGGAAATGTAATGGCCCAAACTGAACGAGAATGAAAAATACTAAGACTCGGTATTTATTCTGCACGAAAGTGCATTCGTTGTTCCCAGAACTTTGTAACGACTGCTTCAAGACTTCAAGTCTAGTGTGAAGTTATTTTTAGTGAGGACTTACAGTGTAAAATATTGTTTAAAGTGTAAACCATTGAGTGGTTCATATTTTGTAGAGTAGGTATTAGTAAAGTCACACCCACACTCCACACCCACACTCCACATCCACACACTACTTTCACACTACAATTTCAATACCCTCTAGTACTATCTCTATTGTAATTTCTGTATGCTTAAAATTATAGTGTTCTTTAAAAATCTTAGTTGGTATAAATAAATAAAAGTATCATGTAATGAATTGGGAGAAGGCGCTGAAATCCGACATACAGGTTTTTACCTAGTTTGGGTTTCAGAGGCTTCATATTATGTTTTGTAACACTATTTTATTCCAATAAAAATTTATTAATTTATTAAAGTTTCTTTGGATTAGATTCGTACGTGAGCAATATCTGGCTTGGAATATTCGCGCGTCCATCTTCAACGTTATAAAAGATCTTCTACCCCTATGCTTTGCTAAGCTATGAAGTCATTACGATTTAGATCTATCTATTCTATATCTATAGTAGCGAACTTCGTACCGCCTTAGAATCAATAAGCCGTTTCATACAAAATGAATTATCTTCATATTTTTGAAGTGAAACTTCTTTACGCACGCTTGACTTGGGGAGTAAGCTGGCGAACGCGTGACGTAAGCGTTACGAAAAGTGTGATCGGGCGAGGCGAACAGGAGTTGAATGGGGGATATAAGCAAGAGAAAGCAGTGCGCGCGCACATTTTCTTTAGCAGCTAGTAATCTGTAATCTATATAAATAAAACAGTCGGGTTAGTTACACCATTTATAACTCAAGAACGGCTGGACCGATTTTTATGATCATTGATTTGTTGGATTTGTCACCGCCCCGAATAGCAGAATAGAAATAAAACTTTGGAAAAATTCACGATACAAAAAAAAACCGAGAGTGCTTATAACCACACGACTGAAGTGAAACTTCAAACGTATTTGGCTATGAGAGGAAGAGAGAAAAAAAATGTGCGCGCGCACTGCTTTCTCTTGCTTATATCCCCCACTCAACTCCCGTTCGCCACTCCCGATCACACTTTTCGTAACACTTACGTCACGCGTTCGCCAGCTTACTCCCCAAATCAAGCGTGTGTAAAGAAGTTTCACTTCAAAAAATACCACTTAAGCTCCTGAAACGCTTGACAAAGACAAACAAAACTCCATTACATCCAAACATTACTTACTAATGTCTGTTGGCTCCAAATGGAAGCTCTCCATCATGTTACAATGTCTAGGACACAAATACTTCAGCTCATGCGATTAGTATTCATCCAACGTGCTACTCGGGATATTAGGACGCTTCTAGGTGTAATGTTCTTGTAAGAATGCCAGTTAGATGGATAGCAAATGTTTTGTGTTGGTGGCTAATGTAGGTTATGATGTGTTTTGAGTGAAAAGCTTACATTAAGAAAGAGATATGTTCCAGTATGTAGGTATTTCAACATCCTAAAACTATGACCTGCTTTATCCAATGTGGGCATCGACATGCAAACTGCTTCTTCTGTTTTTTCTGTTGTTGGTCCGTGGATGGGTGGCCATCTTTACATACCAAGACCCCTCCGCGCCTCGGAAAGCACGTTAAGCCGTTGGTCCCGGCTGTCATTATAGCATCTTTGACAGTCGTTACGGGTCGTCATAAGCCCGAAAATCTGACAACCAGTCTTACCAAGGGGTATCGTATTACCCAGTAACTGGGTTGTGGAGATCAGATAGGCAGTCACTCCATGTAAAGTACTGGTATTCATTCAGCTGCATCCGGTTAGACCGGAAGCCGACCCCAACGTGGTTGGGAAAAGGCTAGGCTGATGATGATTCAGTACATGATTCTGAAAAACCCTGCGTAGAAAGTTTACGTCAATTTAAAAAAATGCTTGTTACATTTTGACTTTTCTATGAGTCGCTGATATACTTTTTTCACTTCTCATGCTCTAAAAGTCCGTCTTTATGTTGTGCTTAGGCGACATAAAATCGCTTTTCATGTTCTAGTGCATAAAGTAAATTTTTTTTCTAAGACTAAAGTAATCAGGCCCAACAGCCACACGCACAATAAAACTTCGCAGATTAAAGTCGTGATTTATTTCATTTTCTTTAATTTATACCACTTCCGTGTTTTCAATCGTTAATTTAATAAAATCAGGTAAAATAGTTGTCTTTTATTATTTAAAAAGGCAATGAAATGTTTTCATTTTTTGGCAGTATGAAGTACCCAAGTCGAATAACAAATGTTGAAAATTAAAAAAAAAACTTTTAAAAAGTTTCGTGGCGGTATTATCTGTGGTGGCGGGAATTAGCTATGGATGCAACATTTTTGATTAATTATGTACTGTATACTTTATGCCTGTTTCATTTTCTCGCAATCGAAGTGAAAAGCAGAGTGTATAACTCAGGCATAAACGAGCCATTTTACCCCTCGACTTAACTATCCACCCTCGCCTGCGGCTCGGGTGGATATAAACGTCTCGGGGTAAAATAGCTTCTTTTATGCCTTAGTTGTACAATCTACTATTAATAACCGACGAACATATTTTTTCGACACCTTGTAGTACGATACAATAGAAAATCAATTGTGTCTCATTAGCGGAGCTTGAGAGGTCATCTTCTTTCGATTACTTCTTAAGCTTATAATAATGAAGTTCTCTCTCTTGAATTCCGTACTGGCGAAATGTGAGTGTACTAGAGGTACACTCTGCCTAACCCTTTTGGGATTATAGACGTGATATTGTTATTATGAATTCTGTCCCTTTCGAAACCATTTACATCCAAACTCGAAACGAGAGACATTCGTTTGACGCCAAAGGTGCCTCATATTTTTTGCCTCGAGGCATACCAATTTAGTAAAGCCCGTATCAAACGGTGGCAGACGGCCATGTTGGTCGCGCGACTGACTGACACTTCCAATTGCTCCAGTCTAGCTAGCTACGGGTACAGAATGGGACTTTTTTATGACCTGAATCGTTATCTGCATTTCTTTTAGACAGTTATAAGGCTGGCCGCATACGTCCGGTTTCCTGATTCTGAATTCACGTTCTTATATTTTCCGTCAGAGTTTCCGAACGGAAAATATAAGAACGTGAACGTGAACGTGAACGTGTGCGCTAAAGAGAAGATTTTGTATAAAATGCGTGCATTCGGGGTCTCCAAATCTGAATTCCGAATCAGGAAACCGGACGTATGCGGCCAGCCTAAAACATTTACTGCCTTATTACAAAATAAGGTTTGTCTTTAGATCATCATCTACCTAGCCTTTTACCACACCAACTATGTCGGGATAGGCTTCTAGTCTAACCGGATGCAGCTGAGTACCAGTATTTTACATGGAGCGACTGCCTATCTGACCTCCACAACCCAGTTACTGGGTAATACGATACCCCTTGGCAAGACGGGTTGTCAGACTTTCGGGCTTCTGACTACCCGTAACGACTGTCAAAGATCTAAAAATGAGAGCCGGGACCAATGGCTTAACGTGCTTTTACCCATCCACGGACAAACCACGGCAAGCGTAGCTTAACCTGATCGATCGACCCGTGCATCTGTTATTACTTAGTTACTAAAATCTTCGAGTCATTTTTGAATTTAGAACTTTATTCCGCCAAAGTGACTGAGCAAAAGTGAAGAAAAACTGACACACCCCAATTGTGTAACACCTATATCATCTGAATCATTTTGATGGATGTTGCTAATCCATTCTTTGAACATTCGTAAGTTCGAAAAATGTGCTCAACAATGTAAATAATAACGAAATGAATGTTGCTGTCAAAATGAAAGTCATTGCTACTGTTAGTGTGTTACGCAATTACGCCGCTGAACCGAAGTTGTCTACTTCCGGTCAAGCGCCACGCGTCGCCAATTGTCGACGAAACAATAGAAAATCAATTGTGTCTCATTGGCGGAGATCGACAGATTAAGAACGTTATGATTATAGTCGGATTAGCTGATACTGATATGACTTCGTCCGCGTAGATTTTTTTTCGTGGGACACTATTTTTTTATCTAAAATTACATCAGCTATCTGCCAGTGAAAGTGCTGTCAAAATCAGTCCAGCCGTTTCAGAGATTAGCCGGAACAAACAGACAAACAAAAATTGTAAAAAAATGTTATTTTGGTATATGTACCGTGTGTACATCTATATGCATTTAGTGAAAAGCGGTTATTTTAATATTACAAACTGACACTTCAATTTTATTTATTTGTATAGATGTACAGATAAAGCTCGAAATACAAAAACTAGCTTGAAGGTTTTAGCTGAAACCAAAGTTAGAACTTGTTTTGAAATGAAACGGTTAATGATTAAAGAACAACAATTCACGTAAATAAATGAATTCCCATTCCCAAGATATAATTTCATGTAAATACGCTAATAAAATTACTAAAGCACAAACACACTCCTCTTTCCGCACGAATTTAACTCAACAATCAGCAAAAACGTGAATATATCGTTATAACATTTTAAATTGGTAAATAAAATTTTATTTTCCGACCCAATGTAAACATCCCTTTACATAATTATTAATAAAAGCGCAATTGTTTTCACAAACGAAGTAATAAATATTGTAGGTACCTTTATCATCTGGGGTTTTGTAATACCTTGGAGTTTAATAAACCGACGCGATTCAATAACTCAATTGAATTTAGCATGTTAATATCTCTTTGTTACAGGTACCTAGGGAAAGATAATGAGGAAATGGAAAATACAGCAATGTTTATAGTATATTATATCGCTAGCGACCCGCTTCGGGTTTGTTTATTATACAGGGTGGTAGGGCATCGACGCGCGAACTGTAAAGCCTCGGTCTCGAAGACAGCGATTGCGGGGCGGCAGCGGCGGCGGCGCGGGGAGCGGCGCGGCAACGCACACCCGCACCCTAATTGCGTAACACACTATCAATCGGAATCTGAATCATTTTGAAGCAAATTGCTAATCCATTACTTAATAAGTTCGAAAAGTTTGTCTGCTCAATACGTAAATAACGCAATTATTGTTGTTGAACTGTCAAAATGAAACGGATTCCGATTGATAATGGGGACAACGGGAAGTCATTATATTTCCTTCCCGATGACCCCATTATCAATCGGAATCCGTTTCGTTCATAATGGGGACAACGCGGGAACAGACCAAATTGCCCCGCCGGTCTCGAAGCCAGCGGGCAGATCGTGCGGCGCTAGAGCGGCGTAGTGTTGTGTTATGAGAAAATTGTGTCTTTATTCGCGAACGAAATGTCTAAACAACGACAACAACATCTGTTTGATACAACATTTTGAAACGTCGGTCGTTAAAAAGGATAAAATAAAATGCACAAAACTACGTCAATGCAGACGCGAGGGCGCCACTAGACTGACTGGTGCGCATCCGGAATAAATCATCGCCCGTACGCCACCGCTCCCCGCGCCGCCGCTCCCCGCGCCGCCGCTCCCCGCGCCGCTGCCTTCGAGGCCAGATCCATATAAATCTATGCATTGAAACCCGCCACCCCGCGCCCGCTGACTTCGTATCCGTAGCTTAACCATGGATTCGGTACATAATTCTGAACCCTTTCGTCGATTATTAAAAAAAAAACATGGTTACAGATTGTGCTTCGATGTCCCTGCCACCTTGTATATAAGCTGAATATTGTATTACACATCAACCTTCCAGAATAAATTCTCTAAATGATAGTAAAAACTGCATCAATCCGGGGCATAGTTTAGAAGAATAACGCGGTCACACAGACGCGAAAAGCGACTTTAATTTATAACATGTAGGGATCGTTATAGATTAAACAGTTCCGTCACTAAGCTGAAAGAACCACTAAATATGACATTTGGTAGAATTTATAAGAAACTCGGCCTCAGAAAATAATGTTTTTCTTTGACATTTCTTATTAGAGAGCCATGCAGCAGGTCACAGGAATACTTCTCAGTAATAAGTAAGTAACAAGAAACTCTCTCGTGCAAAAGCTTTTCCGCAGATGTACTATAATAACTTATTCTACTGTGAAACAGTTTTGCTGTGTTCCTTCTTCTGACTTATCCAAGTAAATTGATGTAAGTACTCTAGTGATTTTGTCTGGTTGGCTTCGTCAACCGACCTACACGAAAGTCTCTTTAGATATGAACACTCGTCGATTAAGGGTCTTCCCACATTTATCGACGCGGAATCGGCTTAAGCCGAGTGCGTATCACCAAACTACTCGACTTATCGCCGAACTAATAGGCAAACGGCTCGTTTCGCTGTCGGTCGGCGTCGCGACGCGTCGTCCGAGCTGAGCCGATGCGAATGGTATTAGTAACACCCTTATTACGTAGACATAAAGGCTTTTTTGACCGGTATTAGCCGATTCCGCGTCGATAAATGTGGGAAGACCCTAAGAGATAAACACTATTTCATATTTAGAATTAGTTAGGTATAAATAAAAGAATAGAAGATCAGCTGTGACAGCTCACGCACCTGTAAAAAGTAAATCTTTATAGAAATATTAATTTTACTATCCTATATTAACATAAAATATGCCTTTTTTATTGGTCCCGGTATTGCGAGAGCGCGGAGCTCCTACAGCAGGTACTGTAGGGGAGATACTTCAACGAATGAAATACTATTTTCTATGAAAGCGTATTTATTGAAATCATTCAATCAATTTATGTTACTTTAATTTTATATCATGACGTCAGACGTTCTTCAGCTAACTCCTTAATTGTTTTTCTTCCTTCTAAATTAATCTAATAGCGTTTAAGTCATAATCTTATGCCCTTTACATTATTTTTACTCGAAAAGGTTGCATGATAAAACCAAGCACGTTAAGATCTCTACAGAGCCTGCCAGGCATATAAGGCAACCTAACATAGGTAACACAGGCATATTAATGAACTCAGCCTATCGCAGTCCACAGCTGGACACAGGCCTCTCCCAGACTGCGCCACAACACCTTATCCTCTGCCTTTCGCATCAAGTCCGTCCCAGCCACCTTTTTAACCGACTTCAAAAAAGGACGTTCTGTATTCGACCCATATGCATGTATGTTGATATGTCCGCGATTTTCTCAAATACTAATGAAGCAATTTTGATATTTCTTTCATTAATGTGATCTACATACTTTCAGGAAGGTTTTAGTATATAATACATTAGGTAATTATTCTTATGTACGAAGTTATATGCATAAATGTACTGCATCTCCGGCATTTCAATGCGAATTTTGATGAATCTTCTAGTCGGTGTCTTCAATTCTTCAATGCATTAGTGTTAATTGAATTTGTGTGGGGTAGGGACAACTAAAAAGTGAAAAATAAAAACTTTTTTACAAAAAAAAAAAACAACTGACTTCAAAAAAAAATCCCCAAAGTGATAAATAACTTTAATTTCGGAAGTCGGTGTCAAAAAACGAAAATGCGGTACCAACGACACCGACTTCCGAATTTATAGTTATTTATCACTTCATTGTATTTTTTTTTAAGGCGGTTGTTTTTTCGACGGTCCATCTAGCTGGAGGGCATCCTACACATATAAAACAGGCAGTAAGACTCCCAGGTATATAAGACTTCCTAACTTAGTCACTAGGTGACTTGCAATGCAATGACACGTAGACCACGTCTGCCACGGACGTGACCTTCGACTTGATGAGGCACAGGCTACCACCAACCATCTCCTAGCTTTATTTCTTACCTAAATAAAACAAACTAGCAGTATAAGAAGGATTCTAAATTCTTTTCACGTGGAAGTCTAATAGATTCTAAGGAATTCATTGACTTGTAGAAAGTTTAAATTGGTAGGTACTTTCCTCGATATAGAATAACAAATTACGTTCCTAAGAAATGCGATCGATTTTAATTTGTTACTTTAGTTAGGGTATGTTTTTTTTTGTTATTTAAAATGGAGTCGTTCATCTTATTGTGCTGGTCGGAGAGCTAGTTAAAAGTTGTTTGTTACAAAGCTAGTTATAGTTAACAACTTCCAACATCTTTTAAGACATATTTCATAACAAGAATCTATGTTTTTAAAAATGTTGTTAGACCCTGCCCACTCTTCAATTAAAAGTCTACTGAGCAGTGTTATTTTTACATTAATAATAAATTGCACTTTTCTAACTTTATGATTTACTTTTGTATTTAAAAATATCCTTACGTTTTTAACTTACGCTTAAGTAACGTCAGTAAAAGTTAATCAAAGCCAAGTTAAAATTTAATTACAGAATGCTTTTTCTTTATTTACAAAAGAAGTCATAATGAAGACGAAGTTTCTATAACTTAGACACAAATCTTGTTTGCTAGTTGTGAATCTGATACGAATAACATTTTCAGGTATTATTTATTATTTAGGATAAACAAAAGAAGGAAAACATCGTGAGGAAACCGGCATGTCCTAGAACCAAAAATTCAAAGACATGTGACATCTACCAACCCGCACTGGGCCCGCGTGGTGGATTACGGCCCACTCCCTCTCACAGAGAGGAGGCCTGTGTCCCAGCAGTGGGAACATTATAGGCTGATAATGAATAATGAATTTATTATTTAAATCTACGATAGAAATTCGGTTGCAGGACACTAAACGAGACACAATAGAAGTTTTATTGTTATTACGTCTGTGGGCGTTTAGTGCCCCGCAAAGTGTTAACGAACTCATAATCCATCCTATGGGTATCTAGCTTCGTATTTTCTGACTGACCGACTTCTTGACAATTCAAAAGTGCCTGTAAATGGTTTAATTGAAATAAATGCTTTTGACCCGACTCAATGTTGGTTAACCTCATGAGAGACGGCAAATTCAAAGTCTTTGTGTAATTCACGTACAAATTACAGTCGAGCGTACTTGCTATCATTTTCCGGATGCTATTAGAGCTGGCCCACTCCCTGCTCACTATGGATAAACCACAACCAATAATCAGTCAACCCTTAAAGCAACCGCAATTTCAAACTCAGTTGGCCCAAAATTCTATTATTGGCAACAAACATTACATACCAAGGGAGCTAAAATGTATATTTTCGCATTCGTGCGAAAGTTTCACAATTAAATTTTGTCTGAGGCACAGAATTTTTCGTAAACAGTCCTACTTTTGGTTAAAGTGGTACAGAAATTGGGGTGCCGCATTAAGGATTCACGTTTGGTCTGTGGTAGGGCCACCTGCTACCTAATTGGAGTTCGACGTAGGGAATCTAATTACCTGCCTTTCCTAGGCTGAAATTTTGTTCGTACATTTTAAATTCCGCCGCTTTGTATCGATAAAGTTTTTGTTTATGTTGCTCCTTGCTTCCAATATTGCTTCCATATTTTTTCTTGAAATTCTTAATAATTAAGAATTGCAAGAAAAAATATAATATAAGCCACCCACGTCAAAGACGATATCAAAATTATTTTGATATCGTCTTTGACGTGGGTGGCTTCGACCGGAACGATAAAGGATGACGTCAATGACGTCTTCAACGTCTTGCCAGCTAAAAATAACAAAACGCGACCAAAAATCTGCTTAGCGTTGTGAACAACTTTATTACTTAACCTGAAAATGTGGTACGATTAACCGATTTCAAAAAGGAGGAGGTTCTCAATTCGACAGTATGTTGTTGTTTTTTTTTTTATTGTTTGTTACACAATATCTCCGGCAATTGTAAATCGATTTCAAAAATTCATTTTTTTAGGGTGGATAGATGGATGGGGTGGGGTGCTCCCATATAAATATGATTAAGCCACTGTACTAACATATTATAAGCTATGGTAGCATGCGACCACGGGAAGGTACTTTCTTTTTTCATCCTTTTCAGTAGTCGGGTTTTAGTTTTTAAACTTATTTTTGTCTAGCGTTGACGCTGCGAGCCCGTCGTGGCATGGTTCATACATTTTGGTATATTTGTTTTTACCGCTAGCCGCGCCGCGCTAAGCTGCTGCTGATAGCGGCGAAGCCGTAGCCGGGCGGTAGAGCTACCTCATACAAATGTCAAAGATTGACAGCTGTGATAAGAATAAAGGGTAAGCTAGTAGTCAATTTGCAATTAATTAACTAACTTTACAGTTGTAGAAGTATCTCACAAGTCCATCCTCCTTCGTTCAAAGTCAAATAAAAGAAAATAACAATAAACTAGCCACCTAAACTGAGCACCTTACTGAACTTACTAAAACAAGAACAAAAGATAATCGTAAAACTTACTCTTTATTGTGAACATTTTCATTTTATGGAACCCTAATAACTTCGCTCACATTATTATCTCCAAATTTTATTTTATTAAATACTAACTTTGGGCTAACTAAAACAGCTTTTTATGCCTAAACGTAATCAAATATGAATTTGAAAACACGCAACGCTTACAACAAAGCAAACTTTTGATAACCTTGAAATAACTAATGATGGTTAGTACTAATGTCGTTAATTCCTGTAATTTACTGTGGAAATAGAAGAACAAATTCAAGAGCTGAAAGCAATTTTACTAAAACCAACACTGAACACACGCAATGGTCTTATCAAGGAAAAGTTTATTCTGTAAAGTAAGTGTAGAAGTTCTTACCGACTTCGCTTGAGACAAGGCTTCTGCGGTAACTGAGCGGAGACATGAAATTGGTGTGTGACATCATTGTTTATTTTTGGTTCATATTTATTCACGAAATCTTAAATACAATATAAAATCTAACACTAAAATACAATTTCCAATTTTTGTGAGAGAGGAATCTCCTCCTCATTGGGCATAAAAAAAAATTATCCGCATCGCTGTCAGTGGGAAAAATGCCCAAAAGGCTGGCAGCGTTGCCACGTTGGATGGCAATGCTTCTTCTTTTTAGCGTGTCGATAGCACACGCTCTTCAATCTATATGTCAATGAGCTGATCGAGGCGCTTAGCAGAGAGCGTGCCGGTTGTTACATTGACGATGTGTGTGTTAACAACATTAGTTACGCCGATGATATGGCGCTGCTGAGCGCCTCGGTTTGTGGGCTTAGGAGGTTGGTAGCCATCTGTGAAAAGTATGCATTGGATCATGGATTGGTATACAACGTCACTAAAAGTGAAGTCATGGTCTTTGGCGTCAGCGGTCGATGTTCTGATACTATGCCCCCGGTCAAGTTGAATGGGGTATCGCTTAGTAGGGCATATAGGGTGAAATACTTGGGACATATCTTGACCGCTGACCTCAAAGATGATGATGATATTGAAAGAGAAAGAAGGGCGCTGTCGGTGAGAGCTAATATGATCGCTCGCAGGTTTGCACGTTGTTCTAGAATAGTTAAAAAAACCCTATTTCGTGCATATTGTACATCGTTTTACACGTGCAGCCTGTGGGTAGATTACACTCAAAAATCATACAGCGCCCTTCGCATTCAATATAATAATGCGTTCCGGGTGTTGATGGGGCTGTTCCGCTTCTGTAGCGCTTCAGGGATGTTTGCTGAAGCTCGTGTCGATTGCTTCTACGCTACGATGCGAAAAAGATGCGCTTCCCTGGTGCGCCGGGTGCGGGCCAGCCCCAACATTATATTGCGGTGTGTCGCGAGCAGACTGGACTGCTTATATGTGAATCGCTGCTGCAAGCTTTCCACATCAGGGTTGAGCTTGTAGCAGGGATTTGCATTAACCAGTATTGCAGTGTTAGGTTAAGTGTGTAGGTTAAGTTTACTAACGTAGTTTGTAAGAAATATTGTTACTAACATTTTTTTGAGTCCTTGTTACTTGTTTTTTTTTTTTTGAATATAAATAAATAAACGGACTCGGCCCAGAATTCCGCTACGTGTTTGGCGCCATCACCAGCGTCCATCAGTTCCTGTAACGTGCAGCTGACAGGACACGCAGGACACGATATTAAGTGTCCCATCGTTTGTGGAACAGCACCATATTTACACTCCAAGGCGGAATCGTCTATAGCAATGCTGATTCTTTGACTTAAAATAGGCCAGCTATCTGCTCACGTGAAGAGTCGACTAACCGCTTGGCTACGTTCCGAAATATTCGATGAGTATGATATACTTTTGGTAAAAAGGGCAAAGCTATGATTTCCTAGAAGAGCAGCGGCCGCCACATAGCGTCCGCAATTTACTGGCGAATGACGTCACTGAAAAGTTATTTATTTAAGTAATTTTCTGTGTTTTCCTAGAGCGGTTTGACACCGTAAATTCCCGCTGTAATTATTTAAATGACAGTCGTAAGGCCTCGGTCTCGATGTCAACGATTACGGGACGGAGGCGGGGGCGGCGGCCGCGGCGGCTCAAGCAGCGGCGCGGCCACGCAGACCCGGTTTCGAAGCCAGCGGGCAGATCGCGCGGCGCTAAAGCGGCGTTGTGTTGTGTTATGAGAAATTAGTGTCTTTGATCGCGAACGAAATATCTTAATAGCGACGAAAACATAATTATTTTTGATACAACATTTTGAAACGTCAGTCGTTAAAAAGAAAAATAATAAAATGCACAACACTACGTCGATGTAGACGCGCGGGCACCGCTAGACTGGTACGCGTCGCTCGTACGCCGCTCCCCGCGTCGCTGCCTTCGAGGCCAGTTCCATATAAATCTAGGCATAGAAACGCGCCGCTCCCCGCGCCGCCGCCGCCGCCACCGAAGCCCCGCGCCCGCTGACTTCGTGTCCGTAGCCTTATTGTTGTCATTATTGTGGCAGCCACCACTCTTCTAGGAAACCGAAACTTTACAGAATCTAGAGTTATTTGTTGTACCAACGTGATTATTAGGCTAAGCGCGCACTGCGATGCGATTTTTTTAATTGCATGTTCATGCGTAATAAAATCGCAAGCACAAATAATTTTTCTAGCGAATTCTGAAGCGATTTTTTACCACAGAGCGCGCGGTCTCTAGAATATTGGCATTCTTTACAGATTGCCGACTATTATCCGCGACGATTAAAATACACAGTCCGCGCTTAGCCTTATAGTGAGCCTAGTTGACAATGGTGCCGATTCTGTTGTCCACAAACTAAACTAAATTTAAGTTCCATGCATCTTTTTCCTTTTATTTCATTAAGAAAAGGACAGAATATAAATTTTAGTTTAGTCTTGTCAAATTAATGAGCACCTGACGTAAATTGACGTAATTTTATTAGGCAAATTTTTAATCACGTCTAAACTTTAATGGAGTAGTGTCAGGCGCAACTTACATTTGTTGAAAAATCACGTTCAATATGTATACTAAAGCCTACAAATCACTGAATTCGTTTACCGCTTAACGCAGTTAAAATTTCGTTCAGTTTCTGTCATTTGTTTATAGAGAATAGAGACAGAATTATGTTTTAAATACTTATGTATTTGTTTTCTAAGAGGAAAAAAGAAACGGAATCACCACTGACATTTGAGGTCAAAGTATTAGGCTCATAGGTAAGTTGAAAAATCGTCGTACCAACGACACGATGACAGAAGAAGAATCAACTAGTTTCTGCCCGCGACTTCGTCCGCGTGAAATTTCACCCTCTTAAGAACTGTCTCATTTTATTCAACACTGGGACGTGCGTCCAAGACTTATTCAATTACTGGAAGAGTTTGACTTTCCACAACCGCGCTCACTTCTATTCCCTCTATTATCTGAGGAACAAAGTTTTTATAACTTAAACAAAACTTTGTTTCTAGCTCTGTGACTGTTATTGGTCGCGTACCAAAGTGCTTGAATAGTCTTGAATAGTATACAGGAAAGTTTTATAAAAAACTAGCTGCGCCCCGCGGTTTCACCCGCATAAGTTTCGATCCCGTGAGAATATCGCGATAAAAACTATCCTAAGACCTGCCCCGGGACTCAAACTATCTCTATACCAAATTTCAACTAAATCGGTTAAGTGGTTTAGGCGTGAAAAGGTAACATACAAACAGACAGACAGAGTTACTATCAAATTTATAATATTAGTATGGATTAGTATGGATGTCGCTGTTATTTTAATAAATTTTGGTAGGTATATACAGGGTGAATTTTCCAATTGGGCGTGGATGGCCAAATTCTAAACTATAAGGAATAGCGAAAAGTACTCAAAGGAGTCGTGGGCTCGATTTTGATAAAAACTAAAACTGCATCATTGGATTTTTGAAAAATCAATATTTCTAGCCAGGAATCGAACCTGTTGATGTTGAAAAAAAACACACACTGTATTATTACACCATTCGATAGTGTCCCTAGTAAGGATCAAATTCTGGGAAGTAATGACACAGCAAACTAAAGTAAAGAGCTCATTTTTAACAAAATACTTTTTTTTATTTTTCTTATGTTACCTACCTCATCATCATCTGCCTAGCCTTTTCCCAATAGGTAGGTTCGTGTAGCTCTGTATCTTTTAGAAATGTTGTAGAACTAGCTGGAAAAAGTTAGTTGCACCTATAATGAACTAGCAACACTTTTAACAATGTTTCCTAAAGTCGGCACACGTTACTGTTGAGTTTACAGCCAATACTCTTTGGTATCACGTACAGTCAACAAAAGAGATAAGTATGCAGGATCATACTTAGAGAGAGACTTAGAGAGATACTAAAGAGATATCTTTTGTTAAAGTACACCCACATTTTGCCAGTTATGTTTAAGTATCGTTGATAACTTTATCGTAAAAGGAAGTCTCTAGGCAGAGTAAGATTTGCTAGCTTTATAGCTGCCTAACACATAACTATCACACATAAAAAACTATAATATAGTTTTTTTATGTGTGATAGTTGTCAAAAAAATGACAGTTTTCATTGGAGCTGGACGTGGCTGAAACAGAATAAAAAAAAAAAAAAATAAAATCGACTTCCTAATCCAAAAACATTTTACGGCAACGACTAGCCGCAAAATGTTTTTGAGAATATTTTGTTCTTAAATAAAAAAACCCAGACCCTATTTCGTATTTTTAAAGTTTTAGATGTTTCCGCATAAAATTCAATTTTATTAATAGAAAACAAACAGCTCGTTAATTTATCAAATTAAATTTCAGTCGTCAACATCCATCGGTTTTTTACTAAATTTCAACTATATCCGACGATCCTGCATACTTATCTCTTTTGTTGACTGTACATGGTATACGGATCGTAAATTAAAGTTTTAATATGGCTAGGCTTAACTTAAGGGTCTACTTCACTAATTAAATTTACTAGATATCCCCCTCGACTTTGTTTGCAAGAAACTTTTAACTATCGTGCCTAAGGGATGGTATTTCGAAAATCTTTGGTACAGACGCCAGCACATCAAGCTACCCGAAACTGTCAAATTTTCCCAATCAACTTTGAACCTTATGCTTCAGCGATAAAGTTGAAAATCTATTAAAGAAATTTGACAGATTGTAGTAGCTTGATGTGCTGGCGTCTGTACATATCATAAAGCCTGTATTCTCTAAAGGGTCAGGCAGATATGTACCTAAAGTACACCCACAATTTGCCAGTTATGTTTAAGTATCCTTGATAACTTCATCGTAAAAGGAAGTCTCTAGGCAGAGTAAGGTTTGTTAGCTTTATAGCTGCCTAACACATAACTGCCACTCATAAAAAAACTATATGAAACTTAACAGATAACTGAGACCCTATTTCGTATTTTTAAGCTATTGCATAGCTTTTATCGCGGGACTTGAGCGCGGCGATCGAATCAAGAAATTCCGTAACGAAAATAAACCTAACACCCCCCACTCCGACCGGCACAGCGGTGCGGCGTTGAAAGCCGTGCATCGTCTAACGTCGTTTCAGTTCGGCAGACTTCGGCACGGTGTTTGTTGCGTGCGACTAGACGTATGCGTGTAGACGTGGTGGTCACCACGCTCAAAAAGTGTAACTTGAATTAACATCAAAGAAAAAACTTGAATTAATATCAAAGAAAAAAAATATTGCATAAATATTATAATTGCATAAGTTGATAAAAAATGCTATGCAATAGCTTTACCGCGGCAGTCCCCGAGTGCCACACGTATTTTTTAAGTTTTTTTTTTTATGAACAGATAGTTCTCAAAAACATTTTGCGGCTAGTCGTTGCCGTAAAATGTTTTTTGATTAGGAAGTCGATTTTTTTTCTATTTTTTTTCATTCTGTTTCAGCCACGTCCAGCTCCAATGAAATACTGTAATTTTTTTGACAACTATTCAAATAACATATCCACCCACAGTGATGCAAATTCGTTCATAAAAGCCTGATCTATGACGCAACAGGTAAACAAAAATTATTCATCCCAACACGCGCCCAGCACCATTATTTACCACAATAGATAACAAAAATGAAAACTGAAATCCCGATATAAACCTGACCTGTCCATACTTTACTTTGCAAAGTCTATAAATGTTTGAAAAGGATACCCCTCTGGGAATAGAAAGTTTTATTTTGGTAAGGGACTGATTGAAAACGGGTATAAACGGATATAAACATTGGTCTTACTTGACTTAACCCGCACTGTGTGGAAAATGTGAACATGGATGATTATAAATCTGTGCTCACATCAGCCTTATGTGCTTCACGGCTTGAGACAGTGGAAATGGCGAAGTTTTGTTTTTCTGAGCCCGCTCTTGACCTCGATCACGCCTGATGGAAAGCGATGGATGAGGTCTATGATGGAATATGCGTGCCCAGAAGTTACCTCAGGCACTGGAACTCCCACGCATTGACGATACACAGCAGGCTGCTTGACTTCGGTGGGAAGGTGGTCGCAAACCAGGCGGGCGTTAGCCCTACCAACGCAAAGAAAGAATTGGCCAGTCAAATAAAGTGTTGGGTACTTGGGTGTGACAGTCCAGGATACGCCGAGCGCTCGTTTCAGTAGAGTAACTGGTGGAACAAACTGCGCTACACGAGGAGGCTTCTTCATGCATCCTACAATGCTTTTCTCCCATGCTTTATTATTTGGTACGGAAATTATCATTCAAGTCGTCGACCGTAGGTTCAATTGAGGTAAGGGCCAAAATACCTACCCAAAATGAGTTGAGTATACAGTTTTGTTCAGAATTTTTCGCTCTATCGAATGGTGAATATGACAAAATTCTAGCTTAAGAAAATGTCCCTTACCCTAATGATTTTTGGATCCAAATTTCGAATCAGCCCCATAATAACGTCCGAAAAAAAACTTTGTAGGCCTCTCCTGAAAAATCGTATTTTGTACCTCAATTGAACCTACGGTCGATGATTAGTATCTCTGGATCTCGGTTATTTATTGGGAAATCATGTTTATAGCCCCAAAAATGATGTATACCTGCAGATACCTCAGTCTCAAGATCAAGAGTTACTTAAAAGTAAACCGAATATTATCTACATAATTTTCTGGAAATTATAATATTATAATAACATTTTCGTAATTTTCTAAGCACGAAGTTGTTCCGTCGTTGGAACTCTTGGGGATTGAAACAGGAAACTCTAGTAGGTAATGGGCATGGCCTAAATAAATAGTCTATTGCATAGCTACCCATTATATTAACATCCTCTCATTGAATTCGCACGGGTTGGTCTGTTTATATGTAACTAAGCCGTAAAAAATATGATAATTTATTTCTGTCTAAAGTGCTTATGCAAAGTAATGTTTCAAGAAACCGCGAAATAGACTTTCTTACAAAGATTTTTTCCTAAAGTGTTTATGATTATTAATGTTTTAGAAATAGACTTTCTTAATAGTCCTAGGTATTATACCATTATCATTGTGTTTGTGCGTCAGTTGATCGTAGTGTTCTGTCTTTGCGTTGTAGAGGAAAATGGGCTGAATTTCAATCCCGAGTTATCATACTGCAGCTCGGGACACTAGTGCATATCGATATAAGTAAGACCTAACATTAAAGCTGGCACGTTGTAGGGACATAGTTATCAGTCTCACTCCACAATTAGGCAGATAACCATTGGATTATCTACCTAATTGTGGAGTGAGGCTAATTGTATACTAAGCTATTGAACTTAGAATACAATTTAGATTAAATTTCCTACCCCTATTATAATTTCAAACGGCCTGAATGATTTGTTTATATATTATATATGAAATTCATCATCATTACATAAATAAGGATAGGCATAAATTATCCGCACTATAGGCTTAGGGTGGATTCTCGGACAAGCGTTTCCGCGTATCTACCTTAGGATGGATTTGTGGTGGATAAACGGAATAACCGACTATGCATGTGCTACCGTACGCAAAATACGCGCATTGACGTGGAGTTGCGGACACCAGCCTGTATTCCATATTACCTATGCGTGTGCAATGTTAACTTATACGCCTCATTTGACATTGAGCCTCAGAAGCTGCTAAAAAAATTCCAAATGTATATGTCTAAAATTGAATTAACTCCAAACCATTCCTTTTATCCAACAATTCACGAAAAACAGGCACTCTGACAGATCACACAAATAAACAGAACAGTAATATCTCTTTCGGTCCTAAATAAAAATTCATAGCTGTCTGCAGATGGCTCGCATTTTCATCAGGCAAGTTAGAATAACATAAAAAGAATTGTTTGTGTGTCGAGATCTACTGGGGAAACATACTTCAATCCATCGAATGTAGAACTTTAGTACCAGCATTTGTTGGTAACATAAGAGTATGCGTCACATAGAAGGACAAAGCTGTAGCGAGCGGATCAAAACGGTTTCACGTAAAAAAGCAAATCTTTTTTTTCTTTTTTTTTTTTTCTTTCTTTTTTTTTTTTCTTTCTTTTTTGTACTTAAATAAGGCAAAAGGAGTTTCTGCCTTTTTTTTTTCGCGGTGGAACATGGACTTCCTCTATCGTAGGGTGACAGAGGGACATGCCGGACGTGTTGATAAAGACTCATGACGATATAGCTTCATCACTTACATCTCTTTTCGGCCGACTATTTGTGCCCGACAAATACATCGAACACCGTCAGAGCCAGAGCACAATCTGTTTGCACAACTGCCAGCCAAAACTGTAGCCAGAGCCGAATCCCCAATCTGTCGTAGTCTAAAGGTGCTGAATACCCTTCTGGCTGCCAACCCTGAATGTGATATGTTTCCGGATGAATGGATTAAAATTATGCGTATATGTCTGGAGTTCTGTGAGAAAAAGTATGCAAGGGAGTCCACTGTTCCATGTTAGTTTTAAATTATATTATTGTCAACGTAATTATTGTCTCTATATTAATTAATGTAATTGGTGTTGTACTGTTTTAATTAACTATACGATTTAGATTTTTGGCTGTCCCACTGCTGGGCTGTTAAAAAAAAAAATCTCTCGACTGCCATCGCTTCGCTTTCAGTACGAAACTCGCTTAAACGTTTCAATCGCGTACATTTCCGTTAGCAAGGGATAAAGTTTCGTTGGAAACAAAACGATTCCGTCTACATCTAGATACAGACGAAACACTAACATGTCTGACTTACAATCAGGAATAGGGGTAGGTATTCTTTTTCAGTGTTACTAAAGGCCTATGCAAACCTAAGCGGTATTCGCTGCCGCTGTGAGTAGAGGTACTCGTACATACCGATACCGCGCGGGTTTCGCTCAGGTATTTAGTATCAACTTCCGCGGCTAGAGCGACCTGAGCGGTATTCGCTGCCGCTGTGGGTAGAAGTGCATAGCGCGCGGGTTTCGTTCAGGTATTTAGTATCAAGTTCCGCGGCTAGAGCGGAATAGTTGGTGCCATAATACCGCATAGATTGTTTACCTTCTTCTACAAAAACTTCTTTACCTTCCTGAGCGAAACTCGAACTCTGTATTCTACCCAGTACCCACAAGGATAGCGAAATCCGCTTTGGTGTGAACAGTAATATTACCGCATACCCACTCGGTTTTCTCTACCGCAGACGGTAGTGGATACCACTTAGGTTTGAATAGGCCTTAAAAGGCTGAAAGGGATAACATTTTTTGCTCGAGAAATACTACTGCTAAGCGCTTTAGAATAGGCCATAATTTCTAGAAGGCTAAATGGGATGTAAAGCTATCTATCTATCATCATCATCACCTGCCTGTTTTTTTTTTTCTTATTTCTTTCTTTTTTTTTCCTTTGTTTTCTTTCTTTCCTTTTTTTTCTTTCTTTCCTTTTTTTTCTTTCTTTCTTTTTTTTTTAAGCTATCTATCTATATCTATACTAATAATAAAGCTGAAGAGTTTGTTTGTTTGAACACGCTAATCTCTGGAACTACTAGTCTAGTACATACCTTTTCACACCTAAACCACTGAACGGATTTCGATAAAAACTTTTCTTTAAGGAAATCGGTTTTGCGGCCTCACAGAATTCATCTTTCATCGATACCTCGCCATACCTTACATATTTATTATTAAATTCAAAAATGTTCAGAGCATTTCCTATTTCTATTGCATTTTTCTAGACCGGAAAAATGCTCGTAGACGAGGAAAATAATCTGGTACTTACTGCTAACTGCCGCTTTGAGTTGCTTTAACTGGATAAATTCGTACCTAATGATACCGCTCGGAAGTGTGATGAAGTTAAATTAATAGCCCTGTAACTATGTGACAGAATTCTAAATGGAACGTCTAATGATATAGAACATTTTATCCGATGCGTGCTTTCAAATTACTCCAGCCGTTTATCAAAGGATTATGTATTCTGTGTCAAAGACTTAGGTTCTGAAAAAGTTAAAACCATTACAGTTAGGCTGAGGCTACAGTAGGCAGCGATTTGCGATGCGACTGGAAGAGCGAAACGAGATAAACATGGTATGGCTACATTATAAGCGAAAATTGGGCGTATAGTCGGCGATGACGTGGCTATAATACACATGCTATCAAATCATCCATCGCGGTTTACTATAGGCATAATGTAGCCAGAGCCACACGCATATTTAGTAGCACTATTGAACTAGTCGTGCAAGTGAGAAATTTTCTAATAAATTCGCTTCAATTTCGCTGATATGTTGATGTAGCCAATGCCGTGATTACAGTAATATTGTTCCTATCGTATAAAGAAATCAAAGATCGCTAGTAATATTTGATGTATGTACGTTGTAGCCATATACGTGAGCATACTAGCGGTTTACTACACGCATAATGTACCCACACACATATTTAGTAAGTAGCACTATTGAACTAGTCGTGCAAGTGAGAAATTTTCTAATAAATTCGCTTCAATTTCGCTGATATGTTGATGTAGCCGATGTCGTGATTACAGTAATGTTGTTCCTTTCGCATAAAGAAATCAAAGATCGCTAGTAATATTTCATATACGGTGTAGCCATATACGTGAGCATTCATTTATTTGTTTTAATCGCTCATGTGTCACAGGTCGCGTCGCGACCTAATGTAACCTCAGCCCTAATGTCTATAAATGGGTTTAACATCGCCGGCTGCTACAGGCATTAGTCGATTTGATTAATCCATCCGCACTAAAATTATAAATTCGAAAGTAACTCTGTCTGTGTGTTACCTTTTCACGCCAAAACCACAGAACAGATTTCGATAAAATTTGGCAAGGAGATAGATAGCATCCTAAGGAAGGACATAGGCTTTTGTCCCATTAGCACGTTCCCGTGGGATAATTTCAGATATTTACGCAGGCGAAGCCGCGAGCTGAAACTAGTATAAAATACAATTTGAATTTGAATGAAACCTAGCATCAACTTGAGATCATATTTCAGTAATTCTGCAATAAGCATCATGTTCAGTGGAAGCCTTCTTGTCAGCGTCATGACGTGCAGATGTCGACTATTTCTGCTTTGTGCTCGTGAATATATCGCACACCTAGATCTAAGGAAAGAGCTAACTCTAAAATCTAAATACATATTTGAGGTATGCATACCATCGAATTCCTTAACTCACTACCTAGCGACCAACAAAACAGATGCAAAAACTTATAACATCATTGTTCTATCTGCATTTAAAAAGTATTGATCAATACAGCAAACTCCTGTAGTGCACAGGGAGATGGTAATCAGTTATTCAACTTTTCTGAAAAAGTGTCTTTTGAGTTAATCGCTGTTTAGGTGGCTGGGGTAGACTGAATGCGGAAGGCGAAGGACAGGGTGCTGTGGCGCAGTCTGGGAGAGGCCTATGTCCAGCAGTGGACTGCGATGGGCTGAGTTGATTGATTAATTATTGATTGCTGTTTAGATCTAGGTGTGCGATATGTAGATATATATTTTGTTTTTATTTTTTCTAATTCATTATCTTTTTTTGTATGTACGTGTTTCTGTGACAAAGAAACCTATTTTTCTTTCTGTCTTTCCAATTATTACATTTTGTTACCTCGTCATGATGTCTTTAGGCTTCTCAGAAACAAAAGTTATACTAGCGGCCTACGGATAAATTGAGCGACTACAATTCTTGGAACCTAACAACATTATTTCCATAATTCTCCGTATACAAGTAGAAAAGTCGCGCCTAACTGTATTATGTAGACGTACAGACAACAAAAGAGATAAGTATGCAGGGTCGTCGGATATAGTTGAAGTTTAGTATGAAACCGATAGATGTTGTCGACTGAAATTTAATTTGATAAATGAGCTGTTTGTTTTCTATTAATAAAATTAACTTTTATTCGAGAACATCCATCGGTTTCTTACTAAACTTCAATTATATCCGACGATCCTGCATACTTATCTTTTTTGTTGACTGTACCTATTGTGTAATATTCTGTAATTCCTACGCAAGCTTTTTTTTCCCTACCATCTATTTTACAAAACTGTCAGAAAGCATAATGGAGCTACGGAGAATATAATAATATGAAAGACTTTGAAAGTTCTTTGGTATCTACCTTTTTAACCGACTTCTAAAAAAGGAGGAAGTTCTCAATTCGAATGTTTGTATGTTTTTTTTTTTTTTTGTGTTTGTTCGCGCATAACTCCGTCGCTTGCCAACCGATTTGAAAAATTCTTTTTTTGTTGGAAAGGGTATAGTTCCCAAATGGTCCCATGAAAATTTTATCGAAATCGGACAAGCGGTTTTTTTAAAAAATCAACAAAAATCTAAAAATTTTTGTTTCATTGTCCACATTAACGATTTTTTTGTTTACTTTTTTGTGGAGTAGGTACAATTAAAAAGTGAAAAATAAAAATTTTTTTACAAAAAAAAAAACAACCGACTTCAAAAAAAACGCTACAAAGTGATAAATAACTTTAATTTCGGAAGTCGGTGTCAAAAAACGAAAATGCAGAATCAACGACACCGACTTCCGAAATTAAAGTTATTTATCACTTTGTAGTGTTTTTTTTGAAGTCGGTTGTTTTTTTTTTTGTAAAAAAATTTTTAGGATTCCTTGCCCTATAATACTTCTATTACTACATTACTAATCTATACATATAATAAAATCGTAGGAAAGTCAAAACGGTACATTGAATATTTTTTTAAAAGAATACTTGGGGCGTGATCTACAGTCGATATCGAAGCCAAAAATATAGTTTTTAGAATTTTTGTCTGTTTGTCTGTTTGTCTGTATGTATGTCCGGGATAAACTCAAAAAGTACTGCATGGATTTACTTCAAATTTTGCATGAATATTACTAAGAGGTCGGGTCAACATATAGGCTACATATTATCACGCTATCACCTATGGGGGAGGAGCTGTGAATCTTTATTTTTCTTACGCATTCTGTGACAGCGTGTAATCTAACGACGCATATTTAAATGTTGTTTTTCAGTAAGCCATGCTATTATCTAGCTTTACACTATAAAAACTACGCCATTTAAGTAACTTGGGCCGAGAAACATAGTTTAATGAATGTTAGTAGTATAAAGAAAATTTTGAAGCAGCGCCCGCCATCTATGAGATTTCATTAAAATCAAATCAAGTTACATGTTGACACTTTTTGGAAATTAATAATTTAAATTTGATCATGTTGGCGAGGTTAGTAGTTAGTTATTCTTAAAATTCATAGATGGCAATGTTCATTTTCTTCATAAAAGTTGATAGTTCGTTTTGATAAATTCGAGTTCCAACAAAACCCTCAAAATCTTGAGCAGAGTTGAGGAAGACAATTAAAAAAAAACGTGGTGTTAATTATTACAAAAAAGTTATGTTCCTTCTGGAGACGAAGTCGAAGTAACTGATGAACGCGTGCTGAACACCTGTCTCAGTTCACTTCAAGATGTGGTCATTTCTATCGGCGGTAATCCACTGATCGAATATGTGTTCCCAACTCCCCAATCATCACTGCATCAAGACCGTGGAAATCGGGAGTATAACGCTAAGACAAATTATGATCCGGGCGAAATGACCACCATACGAAATGACCATGTCGCTTTGTTCTCTTCAGAGTAAAAACAAATTTATGACACCGTCCTTGAAAGCGTTGGGCATAACCAGGGTAAAATGTTTTTCTTGGATGCTCCTGGTGGAACAGGAAAAACATTTGTTACCACTGACATACTTGCAGAGGTCAGGAGGCGAGGCAAAATTGCTATTGCTGTAGCGTCGTCGGGAATCGCTGCCACACTGCTTCCGGGTGGCAAGACAGCACATGCCATGTTTAAAATTCCCATCGATTTAGAGATCGCCGAAACGCCTGTTTGTGGTGTGTCACGTAACAGCGAAAAGGGACACGTGCTCAAGGATTGCTTTCTGATCGTATGGGATGAGTGTACGATGGCCAATAGGAAGGCAGTTGAGGCCGTGGACAGAACCCTGCAGAACATCCGCAGGAACGAACATTTGATGGGTGGTGTCACAGTTCTGTTCAGTGGCGATTTCCGGCAAACGCTTCCCGTGGTGACACGGGGATCGAGGGCTGACGAGGTGAATGCTTTGTTGTGGTCACGAGTTCGCACGCCGCGCTTGACCATTAATATGAGAGCTCGGCTCGGCGGCAATGCACGTGCTCAAGAATTCTCCGATGTCCTTCTAAGTCTTGGCGAAGGAACTCTACCAAAAGAGGTGGTGCTTCCAGACTCTCTCGGTAGAGTGGTATCCAGCTTAGAAGAACCCATTCGCTGTGTGTACGGGGACATTAGTCGTATACCGCACCAGCAGAATTCTTGGGTGTGTGAGTGGGCCATTTTGACGCTCAAAAATGATCAGGCTGCAGCAAGTAACGAATGCATTCTCTCGGAAATTGAGGGGAATGAAGTGGTCTACACCTTGATAAACACTGTTGTCGAGCAAGATGACGCCACACACTATCCCGTGGAATTTCTGAACTCCCTGTCAGCAAGTGGACTTCCAGCGCATACCATCAAGCTGAAGGTCGGTGTCCCGATTATGCTTCTTCGGAACCTATCTCCTTCGAAGTTGTGTAACGGGACCCGCCTTGAAGTCATCTCGCTCCACAGACACACCATTAAGGCGAAAATTCTTACGGGTTGTGGCGTCGGCGAGGCAGTATTTATACCACGCATTCCCCTCATACCTCATAACTTCCCGTTCCAGTTCAAGCGCGTACAGTTCCCCGCGAGTGTTTGCTTCGCGATAACCATCAATAAGTCGCAGGGGCAGACACTGAGGGCAGCGGGTGTCGATCTCAGGACGAGTTGCTTCTCACACGGGCAACTGTACGTCGCTTGCTCCCGCGTCACCAGTCCTGACTCTCTTTACATTTTGGCACCTGGCAGCCTAACTACCAACGTAGTTTATAGGGAAGTGTTGTAAGGTATGATACCTTTGTACGTATTTTTACTCTTTTGTGTACTGGAATGTATTCCTGAATTATTTTCTCTATTTCCTTCAGTCACATCTTATTCAGACTGAACTCGGCAGGATTCCCATGTAACTCTCTTCACTTGCTTCGCTAGCAAAAAAAACTTATATTTTAATGCTATTTTAAAAGTTGTTTACTTATAATGCTATAGCGACCCTGGCATCTTAGGTATTTTTGGTGCTGTAGAGCCTTCACGCAGACGACGTCGCGGGCAGCAGCTAGTATACCTTAAAACTTGAAGGTTTTTTTGTATAAATAAAGATTTTTATTTTATTTATTTACTATGACCGCTATAACAACAAGTAATACAATTAAAATTAAGTTAATAAAAACTAAAGGGTCTCCATACAAGAAACTTTTTTTTTTTTAATTATTGTACGGTGGTACGGACGGAACCCTTCGTGTGGTCTGTAACTTGTGTCTCGGTCGTCTGCCAAAGTCAACCCACGTCAGTATACTGTATTAAATGTTATTATAATTATATCGGTTTTGTAACACAAGAGAGAAAGCTGAAGTTAAGTGGGTTGTAATTTTGTTATACGAAAATAATCTATTCAAGTCCATACTGCTTTACGAAAGTAAGTATATATTACCTGAAATCTAGATATACTTAAATAAAACAAAGTCAGGTTTGTTACACCATTTATAACTCAAGAACAGCTGGGCAGATTTTTGTGATCTTTGATTTGTTGGATTTGTCTCCACCCCGAATAGCAGAATAACTATTAAAACAAAGGAAAATTCACGAAAAAAAAAGAAACAAAGATTGATTCTGAGGCGGTACTTCGCCGGGTCAGCTAGTAAGAAATATAAAACTTTTTTACAAAAAAAACAACCGACTTCAAAAAAACACTACAAAGTAATAAATAACTTTAATTTCGGAAGTCGGTGTCGTTGATTCCGCATTTTCGTTTTTTGACACCGACTTCCGAAATTAAAGTTATTTATCACTTTGTAGTGTTTTTTTTGAAGTCGGTTGTTTTTTTTGTAAAAGTTTTTATTTTTCACTTTTTAGTTGTACCTACCCCACAAAAAAGTAAACAAAAAGATCGTTAATGTAGACAATGTAGATAAATTTTTAGATTTTTGTTGATTTTTCAAAAACCGCTTGACCGATTTCAATAAAACTTTCATGGGACCATTTGGAAAGTATACCCTTTCTAACAAAAAAAGAATATTTCAAATCGGTTGGCAAACGACGGAGTTATGCGCGAACAAACACAAAAAAAAAATACAAACATTCGAATTGAGAACCTCCTCCTTTTTTAGAAGTCGGTTAAAAAACTATGAAGTTACTGATTTTAGAGTTCATTATCTATGACTGCTCACAAAGTAGTTTTACTTTTGAAAATCGCCCTCTTTTGTGCCTTTTGGAATGCGATGGATGAGATCTGGCACGGAAAGAGTACACAGGATGGCAGGAACATCGACGCAAAACCTGTTACCGTGGATTCAGTACATGATTCTAAATCGCTGCGTTAAATTTTTTGGTTGGTTATTAAAAAAAAAACCGGTCAAGTGCGAGTCGGACTTGCGCACCGAGGGCTCCGTCCAATTTTGTAGGTATATGTAAATAGTTTTAATTTTTTTTTTGTAATGTGATGTAACTACTTTACGGTTTTCCGATTTTTTCCTTTACTTGTGCTACATGACATTGCTTCTTGCCAAATTTCATGATTCTAGGTCAGCGGGAAGTACCCTATTTTTTGTCCGGTTATAGGGTAGTAGGGGAACACAGTTTCGAAGTTGTAAAATAATCTCAGCTAGTAACAAATCGCTAATTGTAGCCTGATATTGATTCTGGCGAATCGACACGCTAAGTATTTTAATTGGCAAACTGAAAAGGCTTCCACTATCATTCTGGCGAATCGACACGCTATTTTAATTGGCAAACTGAAAAGGCTTCCAGTAGGTATCATAATTATAGCAGTATTACAGAATCAATGAAACCATACGAAAACAATTATTACCTACTAGCTGCGCCCCGCGGTTTCACCCGCGTAAGTTTCGATCCCGTGGGAATATCGGGATAAAAACTATCCTATGTCCTTTCCCGGGACTCAAACTATCTCTATACCAAATTTCATCGAAATCGATTCAGTAGTTTAGGCGTGAAGAAAAGACAGACAGACAGACAGAGTTACTTTCGCATTTATAATATTAGTTTGGATAAACTACCGATAATAATTAAAGTTTACAGTTACTATTTTGCATGGTTTTTATGACTTGACAAAACATCATGATTTATTTATTTATTTATTTTATTTATTGAAGTAAAAACTTCTTTAGGCGCGTTGGGCATTTTTTGAGATGGGAAAAAACCATTGAACTCGCGACACTGTTACCGTTACAGTAACCGACACCTCTGTATATTGTTCAAGTTTTCACTTCTGCCACTGTTTTTATTTATGTAAGTTTCATGTTAATGTTTTATGCACATAATCCTTCCGGAATAATATTTTCTGTAAATAATGGTGAAAACCGCATCAAAATCAGATCAGGCGCAGGGCCCAACGGCTTAATAACGAGCGTTCCAAGGCACTGGGGTATCACACCGCCAACTTCCAAACTCCGGGCTGTTATTAAGAAATTCCTAATGGAATAACCCAATAACACAAACCCAACATGCATAGATAGATAGGCATACATAAAAGCTGCGGTTAAGCTACGCTTGCCGCGGTTGGCCCGTAGATGGGTGATCATCTTTACTTACCAAGACCCCTCCGTGTCTCGGAAAGCACGGGCCGTTGGTCCAGGCTGTCGTTTGTGGATCTTTGACAGTCATTACGAGTCATCAGAAGCCCAAAAATCTGACAACCAGTCTTACCAAGGGATCGTATTACCCAGTAACTGGGTTGTGGAGGTCAGATAGGCAGCCGCTCCATGTTAAATTCCACTCGTTACCCGTGGTCCCGGTGGGTCGAGCCATTACCACCGGACCATGGGAAATTTTCATTCTCCGTGGTCTCATGGCATATTCAGCTGCAACTGGTTAGACTGGAAGCCGACCCCAACATAGTTGGGAAAAGGCTAGATAGATGATGAGATAGTAATAGATATTATGTAAAGTTATCTTTTATCAAAAGCAATCAGCCTAACGCAGATACAAATCCAAAATCCAACCAAATCCATGTATCCAAAATTGCATTGGTAATACTGCCTGTCCTGTGGCTTCATATTAATTGAAATGCGCAATGTAATCTCCAAAATTGAACCGCTGCGGTTAATCTGCGTATGGCTGATAATTCCAAACGTAGTAAATGTTTCAATGTTCTTATTAATTAGACCTGCAAAATGTTATGGCAGTACATATAACCCTATCCAATGACTATTTACCCGACTACGGCGAAGCAAAAAGGAGGGATATGATTTTGACCGGTATGTATGTATGTATGTTCATCTGTTCCCTCATAACTTCTAAACTGCTTGTAATAATTGGTTAAATGAGGTATCGTTGGAAGCGTCTTAATCGTCCGCTGGTTATAGGCTATGTGACGTCACATTAAATTGAATATGGCGCCCTCCAGCGTACAAAAAGTCAATCTAAAAAAAAATTTAACATGGCTTGTTGGGTATCAAATGAAAGGGCTTAATTAGCACATTTCAAAAACATAAATATTACTGACATAAGCCCCAAAATAATTAAATAAAAAATAAGTTTAAAAACTAAAACCCGACTACTGAAAAGGATGAAACAAGAAAGTACCTTCCCGTCGTCGCATGCTACCATAGCTTATAATAGCGGCATGCGACCACGGGAAGTTACTTTCTTGTTTCATCCTTTTCAGTAGTCGGGTTTTAGTTTTTAAACTTATTTTTTCTTATATCAATAAATACATGAACATAGTTACATGAACTTACTGGGTTGTATTGATCTGTAAAAATATACTTAACGGCACATGGCCATCATCAGTCAATTCTGGGTTCATAAGAGCTGCCGAGCTATCGTGGGTAGGCGGGCGAGGAGAATTAAAACCACGTGTTGAAGATGAACTATACACGATTATTATTTTAACTAAATATTAACAGCATTACAATACTCTTTCTAATTAATTGGAATACGGCGACGCTCTACCGAACACGTTTTGCCTGAGCGCGATGCAAACGAATCTCTGCCTCGTCTGACCGCAGCCAGCAAAAGAGCCCGGGGTTGCGTCAGAGTGAAAAAACGTCAACCTGCGCTTGTCATTCTTGACGTCTCATGACACTCTCACAAGATCGAAGCGCCGTCATACTTATACGGTAGCGAATCATATTTTGTTCAACATACAACCAATTGCAAATCGCGTGAGCACTGTGCCCAGCTCACTGGCACTTAAGTTTGCCAATTCTTTGAGCTATGCCGGCCACCTTGGTAGAGAACCAATGCGGATCTCTTCATTTCCGATTCATCATTTCAGCCGAAAAACATCCACTGCTGGACATAGGCCTCCCCCAAGCACCTCCACTTCGACCGGTTCTGTGCTTCTCATCATTCATTATTGATTACGCAGGGAAATTCCAAGCATAGACCTCTTCATTGCCCTTACAAGCTATAAAGAGACCCAACTGGTTTTTTTCATGTAAAAAGCAATTAACTGAATTATCAAAACATTTTATTACATCGATTCGTTTTTACAACTTACAGTATCTAAATTTAATCTTAACTTTACATTGCATTTCCGTACAAACTTTAGCTATCATACTTACATTTCTTTACATTTGCGTACAAAAATGTTAAATTACTTATCTAAACCTATATTAGGGCCCGCTTACACAAGCGCTAAACGCCTTTAGGCGCGATTTGTCCAATTCACCTTATTCGGCATTCAAAACATCGTTTTATTTTTGTCAATCTTTTGAAGATGACAGACACAGAATGATATCTAAATCTAAATATATAAAATTCAAAGTCCTGACTGACTGACTGATATATCAACGCACAGATTCAACCGCTGGTCCTAGAGACATGAAATTTGGAGAGTGTGTTCTTTGTGAAGAGTAGGGATCCACTAAGAAAGGATTTTCGAAATTCCATACCTAAGAGGGTGAATGGGGGGAGGGTGAAATTTTACGCGGACGAAGTCGCGGGCAGAAGCCAGTTTCAATACATACTACTCAAAACAAAATAAGAGCCACCATGTATTTTGTGTATTCTAATAAATGTATTGAGTTTGAGGGTAGATAAATAATTAAATTGAATTAGCTAGCTAATTTTTAATGCAAAAACCTTAAAATTAATTTTATTGATAGATAAAAGAACATCTGATTAGGTTTTTTGTAAAAAATGCAATTTCAGAAAAAAAAATACATTTAACGAAAAAAGAGGTTAAAACAAAAATGTCGAAAGCTTGTTATCTTTTTTGCACTTCTTTAGTATCGTGTGTGTCCTCCTCTTTTTCGAACACATTCTCGAAGCCTGGATGGCACACTCTCCACCAGATTTCGAACTGTCTCTTCTGAAATTTGTTCCCAGCTTGACTTTAGCACGTTAATGAGGTGTCGTTCATTATGTAAGGGTTGATTTGTGTCCCGGACACTTCTTTTTAACAAATCCCACATGTGTACGATAGGGTTAAGGTCCGGACTATTGGCAGGCCACGGCAAGACACGTATACCAGCATCGTCTAGGGCTTCCCTAGTGGCTCTAGCTGTATGAGCGCAGCCATTGTCGTGCATTAATGTGAATCTTGCACCAATTCATTGTGCAAATGGCATCACATGAGGTCTTATTATCACCTCAATTTATCGCACAGCCGTTACCGTGCCTCCGCTGAGTATTGCGAGTTCGGTTCAACCTGATAGAGAAATTTTTCCCCATACCATGACATTGGCACCCCCAAATCTGTCACTTTCATGGATACAAACATCCGAAAATCGCTAACCTTCTCGTCTCCATACTCTAATACGACGATTATCACTAAAAAAATTCACTTTACACTCATCAGTGAACAATACTGAGCTCCATTCACTTACGTCCCAGTCCAGGTGCAGCCTTGCGAATGATAATCGGTTTGCACGGTGTACACTAGTCAATGGAATCCGTACTACGCGTCTCCTAGAAAACTGCTGGTCTTCATGTAACCGATTTCTAATCATTTGGTCACTCACGCGGGTACCAGTCGCCTGGCGTAAGCGATTTTGTAAGGCGCGGGCAGTGACGACGCGCTCTCTTCGCGCAGTCAAACGTATGTAGCGGTCTTCCTGCAAGGTGGTTGCTCGATTCCTGCCAGATACCCGTCTTCTGATTACACTCCCAGTCTTTTGAAATCGATTCCAAGCATTCTGGATCGCTCGCCTTCAAAAGTCAAGCTGTAAAACTACAGAACGCTGCGAATGTCCCTCTTGGATCAATGTGATGGCTCTAGCTGCGGTTTGCAGGTCCATATGTCTTCGGATCCTCGGCATAGCGCTTTCAAAATGTTTATCCACGTTGTAACTTAGTAAACGTAAGACTGTTCCTAAAAGAATCTACAATTTAAATGACTTAAGTATTCGTCTTAGAATAGGGTAAATTCAAGTGGTTACAAAAAAAAAGTATCAAAGCACCCACTTTAAAAATTATGCAAGTGGTATCCTCACATTATGTTTGTTAATACTTCAGGATATATCAGACAAAAGATATATCGTTTATGAACGCTTTGAAATAATTTAATCAGACCGGATTTTAAAATTTACAAGTGGCTCTTATTTTGTTTTGAGTAGTATATTTAACGTCAAATATATTATTATATAAGCTCGGTTCCTATAAACATATACGAATCGTTTTGCTTAACAATACAATACAGAATATATAATTACTACCATTGGGTAGCAATTATATTGCCAAACTGGGCATATAGATAGATTCGTAAGCTAATTTTACCTGTGATAGGTTCCACGCAACTATGTTCTACTATGCAAAGCTGTGAGGTCTTTGCTTCATTATTGGTAAAGATAAAAGAGTCTTAATTTAAACCAATAACGGTCCGTACATTCTAGGAATCGGCCATTAGTGAGTTTTGGTACACACGGCTACACATCAAGCTTTAAATTTCTTGTTTTAGCTGACCTCGCATTGTATATGTTTTTCGTACAGACGCCAGCACATCAAGCTACCCGAAACTGTCAAATTTTCCCAATCAACTTTGAACCTTATGCTTTAGAGATAAAGTTGAAAATCTATTAAATAAATTTGACAGATTGTAGTAGCTTGATGTGCTGGCGTCTGTACAATCAGAAGTCAGCTTATAGTGGTTATTATACCTTGACGTGTAGTCAAACGGGCCTAAGAACTACTTAATGTATCAAAATAACCTAAGTATTATTTTCTAACAAAGAACTCTTTGATTCTTGTCCATAGTGAATGTGCTGGTTCCTCATGCTCAGGTTCGGGTAGTCAATTGACTGGAAGAGTCTGATGGAGCCAGGTCCTCTTTCCTTCGTTGAACTCAGCAGCGGTGTGGTCGGTACCTTCTAGAATCCATTTGGTGGTCAACAGGCCTTCTACTCCCACGGGTCCTGAGAAAAGAAGAATATGAATTAGTGGAATCTAACAATTGACTGTCTCGTTGATCTAGTAATCCCAAGAACTACTGCTGAGCATAAGGTCCTGGATTCGATTCCCAGGTCGGAATTATTGGGGTTTTCCATTAGAAATTTCTCAGTAGCAGCCCGGTTAAAATTAAAAAGTATTTATTGCGACTCGAACAGGAAGATCGCAAACTAAATTATACACAGACAAAAAATATATATATATATAAAATAAAAAAATTAAGTAACAAAAAGAAAAATGAAACAGAAAGTACTATACGAGGCCAAAAGGCTCCTATCTCAGCATGATGCGGCGACATTTAAAAAATAAATAAATTCTTAAAATAATAATATGTACCTACAAGTATATAAAAAGGGAGGAAAAATAATCAAAGGGCATCAAAAAATTCGTGCGCATCACTGTCAACAGGAAACGTGCCCAAAAGGCTGGCAGCATTGCCACGTTGTATGACAACACTGATTTTTTGGCCTAAAAATAGGCCAGCCCTCTGGTCACGTGAAGAGTCGACCAAACGCTTGTCGATGTCTCGAAATACTAAGTAGGCACTCGGGCCCCATGGCCCTAGTGTTTCCCTAAAAATAAATTGATGGGAATAAGCTCTAATACATGGGACTTTAACATAACCGTCAGTTAACCTCTGGCTAAATCTTCGGGGCAAATAAGGGTGATGTTTTACGTAGTCAACAGATTTTTTATTGACTTTTGATTTCAATTGTGAAGTGGCTTAAGACTCAATTTCCCTAAACTCTATTGGTTATTTAAATGTCCCGGATTTCTTATAAATGACTCAAGTCCGTATTCATAAACTACTTTACTCAGTGAGCTCACTTTACAGCACAAAATACATATGTTATGAGATAAACCGACACTGCAGGAACTCCACTCAAATAAAGTTGATTTAATAAAACGAAACTTACTGTCGGTTTCTAAAAGGCTAATCAACAAAAATTGGCTTACTCAAGTAGTAAAACTCCTGGAAACTATTGTGTTTGATTGACTGAAATAACAGCAGCCGACATAATATCACTTGGCTTCGGTTTGATAATCTGTTACTTAATTTCGATGTTCCATTTCTCTTCAGAAGCCAGGTGGTTTACCATAAACTTTTATGGCCCATCATTTTGAAATATATTGCTAATCCATTTCTACATAATGTTCGAAAAATTTGTATGCTTAACAACGTAAATAACGCAATGAATGTTGTTGAACTGTCACAATGAAAGCCATTGCTCCTATTAGTGTGTTACCGAATTATCAATCGGACGAAACGTGATAAGGAAAGCCATTTTATGCCATATGCGGTGCGATTATTAACTGTCCTACAAAGATACAGTAGGACCCGAGGACGGTTTCACAATAGAATCACCTAGTAAACAAATAAACGGGATCACCACTACCACAGTACAAAACTTTTATCTCACCTCTTGCGTGTATCCTGGCGGTAGAGATACCAACTTCAGCGCCGAGGCCGAAACGGAAGCCGTCGGCGAAACGCGACGACACGTTGTGGAACACGCACGCGCTATCCACTGAGCTCAGGAAACGTTTCGCTGCGGCATCTGAAAATAGTGGAAAATTACAACAAATTAATTATGCTATAACTTTAATCTATGTAAAGCATATATTTTGTAGGATTCGTATGCATGTCGTCGTAGCCATGGTCGTATATATGTCGCAGCCAACTGGTTAAATTAGCCATTTAGTTAACCGCATGGCCTTTGGAAGTAGTGCTCGCCTCGCTTCGCTCTCTCGGCTCGCACGCCATTGATCACGGTTCTAACCTAACCCATTTGGTCGGGGTTCCCTGGCTTAGTTACTCCGACCAATTCGGCTTGTGCGTGATTGGTTACAGTTTCAACCTAAACTATAATTGAATATCATTCAGGCCGTTAGTTGAACGGCTGCCGTTTAGTTAAAAAGCTAGGCGATTAACTTAAAGGCTAATTAAACCACTTGGCTGCGACATATTATATACACGATAATTTATTTAAAACAAAAGGTAATTAGAGCAGTGGTAGCCCAGTGGTGTCGGCCCCGACTTACAAGTCGTAGGAAGTCAGTTCAAACCCAGGCAAGCACTCAACTTTAATTTCATCACCACTGCTCTCAAATGGTGAAGGAAAATATCGTGAGGAAAGCGACATATTTTAGAACTAAAAAAATCGAAGACGTGACATCCACCAATCCGCACAGGGCTCGCGTATTAGATTACGGCCACTCTCTCTCACATAGAGGCTTGTGTCCCAGCAGTGGTACCATTATAGGCTGATTATGCTAAAAGGTAATTATGTTATAAGTACAAAATTACGACAAATTCTACTTCGGTAATTTTCAAACTTGATCAGTGGTGAACGCCGTACGATTTATTTTCGAATTTCTAAGATGTCATAAAAATAGTCAGACAGGGGTAGGTATTGATACTTTATTTGGAGCAACACAATAAGCTACTTCATAAAATGTATTCCAAGCACTTGTTTAGTACTCGCTAGAACGAACATCCAACTATTACAGTCCATAGGAAAGAATTATACCCTCTTTCAGTCATAGGAATAATATTATACATATATCCCTGGCCCTGACTACAAGTTCAAGTACAAATAGTATCTATCAGACGACAGGCGATCGTAAAACACGAGTAACTGCCACAGATAAACTTATCTCTAGCTATATAGTTGTTGCTGATAACAATGACTTCCAAAAACACAATATATATATATCACGCGTCAACAAACTGGTGTAGTACATGCAATTAAACTATGTTTGCCTTGAAGTAATAATTATCATTATAATGTAGATACTTCCTTATTTGCTAGTGTAAATAATTCTACAGTTACAGATGAAACAGTCATGACTAATTATTGCTAAGAGGAAAATCTGGGAGAAGCTAATAATATAGTTTAAAAATAAAACGGATCAGGTGATTTCAATTTTGTATAGGGAAGTATCTCTAGTATAATTACAGACTGAAAGGACCAAATTCTTATAAAAAAGAAGAAGTACTATTTAACTCACCATTCTCAGTAACAATGACATCTGTATGCGAGCTTCCGAATTTATGTATATGATCAACAGCCTCTTCCATATCCCTGACAACTTCAATGCAGCACTCCAAAGCTCCGTATTCAAACTTCATACTCCTCGCAGGAGGCGGACCAAACGTCAACTGACTAGAGAGCTTAGGGCCAGCATGTATCTTAACACCTTCCTTCTTCAACATATTGCAAATATCGTTAAACAAATCACTACTTAGATGGTCTTCGTGAATCAGTAAAGTTTCCATAGCATTGCAAGCAGCTGGGTAGTCACACTTCGCATCGCGAACAATCTTCAGTGCCTTTGCTGGATCAGCATCTTTGTCTAAGTACACGTGGCAAATGCCCTCAGCGTGACCAAGAACAGGAATGTGCTGTGACTGCTTCTGAATATTTCTTACTAACTCAGAAGAGCCTCTAGGAATAATCAAGTCTATGTGCTTCTCCATAGACAATAGATCGCTAATTTCTTCCCTGGTCGATACAAGGGAGATGGCGTCATCAGCACCAACGCCTTTCAGAGATTCCTTAACTAATCCCATGAGAGCTTTGTTTGAATGAGCAGCTTCCTTTCCACCTTTTAGAAGTAGACCATTAGCCGATGCCATAGCTAAGGCGGCCACCTGAGGTAACGAATCAGGTCTAGATTCAAATATGACTAGAAGAACCCCAATGGGTACTGATACTTGTTGTAAAACTAAATTTTCAGCTAACTTGGTTTTCCTTAACACTCTACCAACATTTTCGTAACTTGAATCAGCAATCTGCTTGAGGCCTATGGCTAAAGTTTTCAATTTGCTAGGGCTTAAAGATAATCTGCTTAGTAAAGGCTTCGCAAGACCGCTCTTTGTAGCTTCTTCTAAGTCTTTTGCATTTGCTTCTAGAATTTCTTCTTGTTTGCTTACTAATAAATCTGCTAGCGAGTGAATGGCTGTTGCTCTTTCTGACGGAGAAAGCTGTTGCAAAACTCGGCTGCCAGTTCTTGCTGTAAATTAAGGAAATATTGTGAGAAAATTGTGTGATTGTTCTTCGTATAACCTTTGACCACTGGACATATGTAGTTAAAGTACGTACCATTTTCTGCCAAAACATCAACAGATGTAGCATTAGCCGGGGTAGTAACACAATCCGTGAAGAATGTACCGACTTTTCTTCCACTGATGATAGTCTTGATCGCTTTTTCTTGCATACCGTTGCAGATCACCACACTGACTCCGCGAGCCATAGCCCAGGTTGCAGCATTTACTTTAGAATCCATTCCTCCAGTACCAACCTAAAGTTCAGATATGTCATAAAGAAGTGCATAAATTATTATCACACTATCTCACTAACATTGTAAAGGCGAAAGTTTGTGAGTGTGTGTGTGTGTGTTTATATGTTTGTTACTTCTTCACGCTCAAACTACTGGACCAATTTTGATAAAATTTTGCATGGAGGTAGCTGACACCCTAGATTAACATATAGGCTTTTTATCCCCGATATTCCCACGGGATCGACATTTACGCGGGTGAAACCGCGGGGCGCAGCTAGTTATTCATAAAAAAAATGCATTACTTTAATCACGCAGAAATAGTAGATGATCTATCATCTAATGTTTCCGCTAAACGTGCTTCGGAGATTTTAAACAAAGAGCTTAAAAAAAGCAGATTTTCTTAATTTTGTTTATGACGAGAACAGCAAAGCAAATATCACCCAAATCAGTTCTTATACTTACAGAACAAAGCTTTTTGCTTGAAAATTACAAATATTGTCTTTATTATTCTCGTTTAGATTTTGCGTGGGTTTACAATGCTCCACCCACGCTTACATCTTGTCTTTGTCTACCTACTAACATCAATAATAACATTCTGCATACTTTTGGATGAGCTCAAAAGAAAATAATATATTGTTTCAGTAACAAATTCAGTTCAAAGGTAGGCTATATTTAGGTTTTTTATACCTCCATAAGCATGTTTTTTCAATTTAGAGTAAACTCTCTGATCCTTTCTATTTCACTACACCTACACTAGACTTTCTGTTTTTATGGAGTAATATCAAAATGTTCTTTTTCAATTCTTACCTTTGATTTTTTTCCAAATTGCACTTGATCTCTCTCCTTGGACGTGTAAGTATGCATCATTCTTGCACCATCCTCCCACGGCGGCTTGTTGTATATGCCATCGACATCAGACATCATAATCAGTAAGTCTGATTGGATCTCAGCAGCCAGCAGAGCGGACAGACTGTCATTGTCCTTAATGCCAATACCCTGGATATAAAAAGGTTTACGATGAAGTAAATTTTTTGCAAATGCAGCAGGATTCTTAGAACATATAATATATAAGGATTTATGGGTCCTTAGTTGGGGGATGGTCCCATCCATTCGTAATTAAGATATCTGACGGCTGATTGACGGATATCGGACTGGGTCGTAAAAGCAAATGGAGTGGAAGAAGTCGCAAAATGCCAGCCAATTTATGATGAATCCGCAATACTTGTAAACTATCTCCCTTGTTTATAAACGTTGCTTCAAGTTAGTAATGATTAAAGTCTGCTTAGCCGTACTTTTTTTGTCTATTAAACGTCTCTTATTTTTAAGCAACTGTTATGAACAAGGGGGTATATTAACAGGTAGGTATGTATTTGTAACTTTGTAACCCTATATCTAGTAAAAAAGAAAAAATGATACCAGATTGTATCGTGAAAAATATATTCCAAATAACGTACTTTTCTGTCATGGATCGATAAACAAATTGTCAAACATTTTTGTAATTCTGTTCGACCAATCACATGAAAATGATTTCCTGTTATTTGTCGTAGTTTTCTATGATAGACTATAATTTTCTTACAGATAAATAATTTTTCAGATTTCAATCCAAAAGAAATTTATCGTAACTTAGTCTCTGTGCTTGAAGGGTCAAAATCGCGTACCTTTTTTCCAGTTCCTGGTACAACGGTGTCATCATGGATATACATCGGTGGACTGACGGCATCGTTAGTGTTGACAATGGGCACTATGTTCAGCGAAATGAGTTCAGATAATGTGCAAAATAAGTTCTTTCTTGTCTCCTCGTTATAAAAATCCGGTTTCGTAACAAGGACCTGTGAAAAACATCAACAAATTAGTTTTTTTGTTACCATCTCCGATATTTTTTCCTTACAAATTCCCTCGTAGATAACAAGGGGGAAACATGCCAGAAATTTCAGCTCCAATTTATATTCAGAGGTAATTCAAATTGAAAGAAATTCATGATTATTTTTGGTTTGGATTGATCGACGGCTTTAACTGAAGTAGATGTTATTGCGTCACTAGAAAAGAACAATGGATTCTCTTTGTTTCATTTCAGGAATGTGAATCGTTACAGCTTTTCTAAAGATAAAACCGCTCGAGGCAATAGCAGTCGAACGACATGTCGAATCCTTTTAAAGCGACGTTCAATTTCACACATGGATATAAGATAGTTTTCTTTTAGATTTCGTCATGACACGTTGTTTGTACTAAAATTCAGAAAATATTGCAAATGTAGTATCAATGTGGATGTGTGTATAGGGATATGAGAAACAGGGTGTAAAGTTCACTCATACTCTATAGAAAAGGGAGGATCATCCGACCAGACGGGTGTTGTGTCTGGCGGGCAACTTACTGCCTGCAACTTATGTCGGGCTGTTGTATCTATGCTAGTAGCGCGGTAAACTCTGCTTGCGAGATGCAGGATTTGCGTGACGTCAGTATGATGCGTTGTTTGCATGTGGCGTTGTAGATACCACTACATGCACATTATGAAACTTACGTTGTTCAGAATCGATATCTGTCATTTTTAATATACTTAGGTCATTTTTTATCCCAAAAATAATTAAAACTACGCAAATTACAGTCACACTGTACATGTACAGTCAAAACAAACCAAAATTGACGAAGTATCTATTACACTAGACCCTTAGACGTGTGCGACTGTGTGTGTGTGTAGATTTGTAATGTGACCACAATTTTCTCCCACAATCAGTATAACTAATTTATTAATTATTTATTTACTTTTTTTTTGTACGGCTGGTTGACACTTCCCGTGACCCAAGGGCTGGCTTTTACCTTGGCCAAAGGCTAAGCATTGCCATATAACGTGGTAATGCCGCCAGTCTCTTGGGTACATTACCAGTCGATAGCGATGCGGATGAATTTTTCGACGCTATATTTTAGTTTGTGTATAGGTTTAGTTAACTTGGGTTTTAATTTTGTTATTTTTGTTTATTTATTAAATAAACAATGGTTTATACATAGGTAATGGTAAAAATTCAGTGTCTGTATAATGATTATGACATAATATTCTAATTAGGGTGTTTGGTGGTATGCGATAAGGACATCTTGCATGCGATACAAAGGATGAATTGTTTGAAAGTGATATATTTTCTGAGTTTCAGTAATGGCTGGAAAAAGGGTGACTACTGATATGACAGTTAATAAAAGATGTAGGTATGGAAGAAGAAGGCATGCTGTGCAAACCCTAAATAAATAGGGTGGGCAGGAGAACGGTGATAAAATCAAAGTCAAATGATCATCATCATCATCATTTCAGCCGAAAGAACCGCACACACCACACACAGAACCGGTCGAAGTGACTGGTGGGTCGACCGGTTCTGTGCTTGCCGCTTCCAGAGGATTCCTCCGGAATACACAAGGTTATCGGTCCACCCTTTGGCAGGCCTTCCAACGCTACATCTTCCGGTACGCGGTCACCACTCCAGAACCTTTCGGCCCCATCGGCCATCTGTTCTGCGAGCAATGTGCCCTGCCCACTGCCACTTAGATTTGGCAATTCTTTTTTCAATTACGCACATAAAAGATAATTTTGATGATTGCGAATGTAGGTATTACCTTTTCAAACAGTTATTTCACTGTTCAGAAGACATTGAACAAAGTTAATCAATTCGTTGTAGCATTATAGTCTTATCGTTTTACGGCCGTAATATTTCAAAAGTGACGTGTGGGATTGGATTTAGATCTCGTAGAGACGGGTATAGTTAGCAATTCTGATTCTAGAATTAACAATGGTATTTTGCTGGTGTTATTTTGGAACATTCGTTTTTTGGAATTAAATTTAGTGGAGAATTGCGCGTTGGAGACGTGGACGTGAGAATGTGATGGATTAGAGTTAGTTGTTGATCTTACTTTATCGTTAGAAATTTTGTTCAGCAGGCCAAAGCACATTTTTTAATAGAGACGTACATTTTCCACAACAGCACGCCAGTAGTTGTAAAAACTATTTGAATTCGGGAGGTCAGGGCGGATCCCACGGCGTCCTGAAAGATTTTTTTTTGGACCCGCCGGCGTATCCCACTGCCTCTTGTAATAATTTTGACTTTTGACTCACGGCGTTCACAAGCAGAAACTTTGGGACCCGCCAGCGGCCTCCATGACCTCCTGAACTTAAAAAGTTGGGGAGTGTTAATAACACGACGACTACGAAAAGCAAAGCCTTAAGAAAATCACACTAATATTATAAAGGCGAAAGTTTGTGAGTGTGTGTGTGTGTGTGTGTGTGTGTGTTTATATGTTTGTTACTTCTTCACGCTCAAACCGCTAAACCGATTTAGATGAAATTTGGTATAGAGATAGTTTGAGTCGCGGAAAAGGACATAGGCTACTTTTTATCCCGATATTCCCACGGGATCGAAACTTATGCGGGTGAAACCGCGGGGCGCAGCTAGTACATTATAAAAGTTAGAAATAAAGATTTACAAATATCATGTGTTTTTGTAGTAAGTATTACCAGAAGGGACATCAACGCACAAATTGTAACCATAAATTTAGCACATGATTTTAGACCGAGCAGAAATTTTTGGTCGGTTATAAAAATAAAATCGGCTGTTTCATAGAAAAGTGCCAATACCTACTTACGCGGTCAAAATGTATGGAACAGTATTTTTTTTATTGCTCAATGGGTCCGCTCTTGACCCCGATCACGCCTGATGGAAAGCGATGGATGAGGTGGATGGTGAGTGGTGTGGTGGTGGTGATGGTGGTGGTGGTGAGATGGTGTGGTGGTGGTGTAGTGGTGGTGGTGGTGGTGAGATGGTGGTGGGTGAGGTAGTGGGATGGAACGAGCGTCCCCAAAAGATGCCTGTTCACTCTTCATTTGAAGGCAGACGGGTTAAATGTGGGAGGAAACACAGATGCCGGCAGAGAGTTCCACACTTTGGCTGTGCGCATAATAAACGTGGAGGAGAAGCGCTGAATACGACTCGTCGGGATATCAACCAAGTGTGGATGGTACGCTGCAGTACGTCTGGTTGTCCAATCGTAAAAGGGCGATGGTGGGATCAGGTCGTGGAGCTCCTGCGCACACTCTCCGAAGTACAGTCTGTAGAAGACCGACAGGCAAGCAACATTACGCCGATGAGCCAGGCTGTGAAGCGTAGCTACCAACGTCTCGTCGCCTATAAGCATTTTAGCTCTGCGTTCCACCGAGTCAAGTGCATCAAGCTGGTATTTTGCTGAGCCCTTCCATAAATATCCGATGACAAATTTCGACGCAGAGGGCTTAAAATCATGTACTGAATCCATCCTCCGTCCCTGCCGCCCTCTATAGTCTTCAAAATGGAAGACAAAATACTTCTTAAAAAAACTTAGAACTTTTCTCGAGGAACATTACTTTTAAATTCCATTTCTACTAGCGTCATTGGCCCAAAATACAATTGGTTTCTTTTAACTTTATCACCTCTTATTTCACCCATTGATATACAGCATTTCAAATCCATTGAAAAGCTATTTCGGACTAGTAGTGGCACATCAATATCTTTTAGTACAACCGTAATTCTTCTCCAATTGACTTTTACGGCGTTTCTCAAAATGGTGAAGAGGACCATTCAGTTTTATTTCGCAGTGTATCTAGATAAGTACTTACAAAAACTAAAGGTAGTGTGGACATATTGTAAAAACGTGCACCATTAGTTTTCTTTTTTAACCGTCTTCATCTGCGTTTTCAAAAAAGACTGGGGCAAAAATTTATTACTTGTGGACCCCTAAGGCCTCATTTACGGAGACGCGGGGCGTCTCGCGTCGCGTGTGGCGTGGCGTCTCGCGGCGCGTCGGACGTTTTTTCTGTTTACGGTGGGGCGGCGCGTGAAGCGGCACGCATCATCGCACGCGTAAACACAAACTTATAGCAATATACGACCATGTTCATAGAGAAGCGAGACGGGAAGCGTGGCGGTGCCCGCCGCGGCGCCCGCGGCGAATCCTCTAGCGTGTAGCGAAGCACGCGGCGGGCATCTTGGCGGCGCACGCTCGCCTCGATCAAAAAAAAGACGAAAAACAACGACGAAAAAAAAGTCGATCATATCATATTCCATTGCAACGGTGACTACGTCTGTGTTGCGCGATTTCTAAATAAGACTGACAGAAGATTCCGCCTCGGACATAGCTTCATCGAGAATTGCCGCTGCGTGCGCGGCCGCGATAAACGCCGCGTGGGACGCGTCGGTGCCATCCGCGGGTTCGGCCGCAAAAAACGCCCTAATTCAAACAAACGCGTCTAAAATCGCTTCTCCGTAAACGCACTCATACAACGCCATATATTTGAATTCAGTGCGGGCCGCGCCGCTCAACGCAACGCGCGACGCCCCGCGTCTCCGTAAATGAGGCCTAAGACCCATCGTTTACGACACTACTCAAGAGTAACCAGTTACAAACTCAAGTCACCAATGAATGGCCAGAATGTCACAGCACTAGGTATCACAAACCAGCTAATAACGCGTTAATAAGTCGCGTCGTGTGCGGATCGCCATATCGAAATACTAGTGCATTCTGGGAACTCAGTCTAGGTACGCACGGGCGATTTTTAAACGCGACCTGAATTTTCAACTGTCGGTAATGAGCCCAGCATTGAGGATCCAACAGAACGCATCCCAGTACGCCAAAATAACAATCTATTTTATTTTAATTTCCGGTGTTAGAGGAAATGCGGTCGGAGAGACTTTTGAAAAAGCCTAAGTAAAAAATCATAATTCGAGGTTTGACTCTCGCCTATTTTCTCCTCTAATATTGGATCAATTTAAAAGATATTTCATAAACTGATTAAGAAGGATATATACTGTGCTCCTGTGTTTTTCTTTTTTCATTAATAGTTTTCAAATTTGTACCTACACTGGACCTCTGTTGACAGCGGTTTAAATCGGCATTTTTTGAGGATTCTAGTACTTATAAAAACAATATATCATCAAAAGGAAAACATGGGGACATACAAGTAGCTAATATTTATTATTCTGTAAAAAATCATTGCTTTATGGTTTAGAAAGAAAACAGGCGAGAGCGTTTCTATGGAAAAACGACCACCCGCATTTCCTCTTAAGCAATGCGCTTAAAATTATAGTGCGCACAAAAATCACCCGTGCGTACCTGGGTGATTTGAGATTTTATCACGTTTATTTTAAGTAGCGTCGTCGACGACGGGGCTTACTGTGAGAGAGTTTGCAGTTTGAACTAAACTAATCCAGTAGGGTTTTATGCGAAATGCTGCTAGGCCGTGCCTTTTGTATCTTTCTATGCACGTATGCTGGAAGTTTTTTGTGACTTGTATGTTTTACGTGACTTCTGCGTAACAAAAAGGAAAGTTTCATACAGGACATGTTATTTCTGTTTTATTGTTGTCAGAGTATTTAAAGTTAAACAAGGTAGAAAAACGTAATATTACGTATAATTTAGTTTTAATCTTCAAATATTTTTTCTACGAGCTTTTGAGAATGTGGTCCTACTTTTCGGAAGATACGCTGCTTTTGGAAAAGAATCGTTAGTATAAAATTTTATTGATTTCCTGTTTGAAAATTTGGAACCGATAAATAAAATCATCCTGTATACATGAGACAACATAAATATCGCACACCGGAACAATGTAATGGTACCTAATATAACATAGAAACAATTACAATGACAAATACGCCTTTGTCTAAACCGCACTTCAGTCCCAGTTAGTTTTCTAATTTAGGACATTTATGCTAGTTGAAGTTTGCACGCGTCGGTATAATTTAACATTGACGTAGGGTAGTGTTATGAAGTTTATGTCAAAACTTCTCGTGTGTCTGCAGCCCTGGTATTAATTATTTTGGAGGAAACGCTTTTTGTCTGTGTTGATACCTAGTTTGTGCAAAATCCTTGTTAGAACATCGTTCAAAATCATCATTAAACCGATTAATTATGACTGCTGGCAATGTCTTAGTATAAACTAAGACATTGCAAAAATATTCATATCTCCTAAACTATCAAAAATTGCGGAACATACACAGGGTATATTCGGACACCCCTAGGTATGAGGAATCTATTTTTTTTTATTGACGTCATTATTTGGACCAGCCTGTATATAAATATTCGTAACACCAGCTGTATAATGAACGGTTCACATTATCGTATCAGAATTAATTAATTAATTATTTTCAATCGTCCCCAGCGCGATGGAACAGACGGGATGGTTGTGTTTCATAAAATATACATTGTTTTTTGTGCGAAACACGACACTTTTTTGCATAATTTTGCATTAAACTGATGTGGTTTTGTACATTGTCTAGTACTTTGATATGGCTGTCATAATGAAGATAAGTAACGTAACAAAAAGGAAAACATTTCCCTTTAACAGGTTAAATTTTGCAGCTTTTGATTTATTGAAATATTAGTATTGCCTTTAGTCAATCAGAACTACTCAGGCTTTTATAATAAATAACAAAAAGATTCTCAAAAGCTTTATTTTTTTTTTCAGGATCAAATAGGTATTGGTGAGGTCAGTTAAGATTTTTCTGACGCTTAATTTTTTTTTTTATTAAGGCAATAAACAGTCTTTTCATAATTATTTTACCTCTGAATTTGCATCGCTGTCAAAATCATAATGATGTTTATTCTCGTTACAATAATGTTGCTATTTAATTACTACTGTCAGAGGTGAAATAACATGCACTGTCTATCTGACCTGCACAACCGAGTTTTCCCCATCCAAAATCATGTTATGTATATTCCAGGTATAGCGAAACTCCAAACTTTCATAAAACGTGGTTCTAAACATAAACTCAAAACAGAATTAACTGGAAAATTTGTATTTCTAAAGCTAAACTTCATACGAAAACCCACATTTCTACAGGATGTTACAGAAAGGGTATATCAATACAAACGGGTTGAAGAGTGTATCTGGTCTAGAATCTCTGTACAAAATTTCAGCTCAAAAGCATTAACTTTGAAAATGCTTAATATTTTTTTATTTCGACATCACGGCGCTGCACTGGCGCGCGGCGGCGTGATGTGCGTGTACTAGGCGCACAGACACACTACAGATAATGGATAATGACCCTCGTAGTGCGGTGACACGTTTGTTATGATTTCAATTTAATAAACTATCGAAATAAAAAAATATTAAGCATTTTCAAAGTTATTGCTTTTGAGCTGAAATTTTGTACAGAGATTCTAGACCAGATACACTCTTCAACCCGTTTGTATTGATATACCCTTTCTGTAACACCCTGTATAGTAGGTATGTAAAGCTCGTTTTCAACAGCGAAGCACGGACAATCTACACACACAAACTGAATGAAGCCACGTGCAGATCCTTTGTATTACTGCATGGGACGCAACGTGGGCGCATGAAAAGTTCTAGCTCGTTCTAGAACTCTCTTTGCATACGAATGCACCCGAAGTTACACGAGCACAATGTTGGCATACAATGGTTATGAAATGTAATTGTACTGTGTGTTACATGTATTGTTACGTCTATAAGGAAGTATATATCGTATGTTTATTTGAATGACAGAAGTAGAGACTTTGTTTCTGTTTGTTTAATTTTCTAATCTCCTGTTAATCCATACTTAAATGCGAAAGTGTATCTGTCTATCTGTCTGTTACCTCTTCACGCTTAAACTGCTGAACCGATTTAAATGAAATTTGGTATAGAGATACTTTGAGTCCCGGGAAAGGACATAGGATAGTTTTTATCCCGATATTTTCGCGGGATCGAAACTTATGCGGTTGAAACCGCGGGGCGCTGCTAGTAGTTAATAAATCCAGTACCCGATGTAGACGAAATGGCTTCGTTTTTGTTGAATTTGAAATCAAATGTACAAGGCCGTGTCCCAACCGAAGGCAACAGGTACGTGATCGTCGCGCGTGGCGCTCGTTTATTAACCGCGCGTTCTAATGGAAAGCGATCGTCACGCGAATACGCGATCGTCGCGTTCATAATGATGTCACTTTATATTCGGAAAACCGATAGGCGCTCTTTTCCGGCGTGACCAAACATTCCGGTACACCAAACAAAAAGAGACATATGAACGATATTATCGTGTATTCGCGCGACTGAACGTTCACGTTTTTAAACCAGAGGTGTTCTAACATAAGTTTCTATTCCAAAGACTCACCTGAGCAATCTTGACGTTGTACTGTGAGAACATTGCATCGTACATCGACATGAGCTCCGACTGACCCACAGCTGCGGCTGCTCTGGGATCCAGGATACTGCCGGCATCCTGAATAAATAGAATAAAAAGATTTTTACACAGGTATTTATTGTTATCGTAGTGTCCTCTATTGTATATTAATATTCTATGTTTGTCGAAGGACCTATGGCCGGTGGAGCAGACGAGTCCTGAAGTGGAGACCGCGTAACGGCAAGCGTGGTGTGGGACGCCCCCCAGCTAGATGGACCGACGATCCTGGGACAGACTGCAGGATGAGGAAGGCAGAGGACAGGGTATTGTGGCGCAGCCTGAGAGAGGTCTATGTCCAGCAGTGTACTGCGATAGGCTGAGTTGATTTAATGTCCAATGTCCTCTATTGAACATTTAAGTTCTCACTAAAATAAAGTGCTGACTAGACTTTTTGCAGCCGGTCTATTCTGTAAAAATTTCACTGTGAAAACTTAGATGAAAAAGAAAGATAGAAAAATGCGTTTATTGGCATTACAGCAAAATAAATACACCTTAAAACTATAAAAACAGAAAAAAAATATTATAATGCCAAAAGGGCCTCAGCTCAGCATAATGTCAGATGACAACACAAGGTGTACCACCTGACGCTGATTTTAAGCTGCAATCCACGAGTGCCATACGCTAGATGAAGTGAATTGTCAGTAGTGTCAACCCCTAACATCCAGTGGAATGAGAGCTCTCTTCAAGTTCACTTCACCAAGTCTTCACGGTGAGATTTTACAGACCAGCAGAAAACTAAATAACAGACAAATGAACTTTCAACTGCCTAAAAAAACAATAACCTTTTATATTATTTCGTGAGAATTGTTGTTTCGGGATTTCCCGACGAGATTTGGCACGAGATGACAATCATCAGTTTTACTTCGAATGCGTTCTGTTATCCCGAAACAAGCCGTAAACAGTACTAAAATACTATAATATTGTGTGTGAATTTATCATACGACCAAAGTATATTGTGGTGTGTTGTATTTTGTCAATCGAATGGACCATCTGTAATAGGCTTTAGTGCCTTTTCAGTATGGCATGTTGGGGTAAGTTCGGCATTGGGGTAAGACGACCGTATGCAACAAATTCTGCGCCGTTCCATTCTGCCCCTATGGTCGAACACAAAGCTGTCAGCATTAATTCTCTTAATTTATTGTATCGAATACAGACTTCCCTAAATGAGCATTAAAATTGTTAATCCGGCTCGAAGGACCATGTGTTCGGGATTTCGGGTGGTTTGCTGTGTAGTGGCACACACCAGCATATAACACCTACGACAGCCCGAAAACATGCGAGTATGTTTGTTATTGCTGAAAATCAGCGTCAGGTGATGTGTTGTGTTCCTTGTGTTGTCAACTGAAGTTATGCTGAGCTAAGACCCTTTTGGCTTTATAATCTTTGTTTTCTATTTTTTATAGTTCTAAGGTATATGTTTGCTGTAATGCCAATAAGCGCATTCTTCTTTCTAAAAAAATTTGCCAAATAAAATTAGCCGGGAATTTGAATCGTACGGTTTTACCCTAGCAAGTAGCACCGAACTTACCCCAATATACTCTATAGTGGGAAGTGATCAGGTGTTGTATTCATAGTGAAGGCAACACTATTAGCTACGCAATATACCGTAACAAAACATACTTAATTGTAGCATAACATTAAACGTTTGTGTTACATTTGTGCTGGACTGAATTTCTATACTTCTAATATCAGGGTTTGTTATTATAATGAAATAATGTCCTCTATTTTGTGATATATCAATCTGCGTAACCTTTTCCCAACTATGTTGGGGTCAGCTTCCAGTCTAACCACATTTGGTAAATACCAGTATTTTACATGGAGCGACTGCCTATCTCACCTCCACAACTCAGTTACTGGGTAACACGATACCCCTTGACAAGACTGGTTGTCAGACTATTAGGCGTCTGACTACCCATAACGACTGACAAAGATCTACGAATGATAGCCGGGACCAACGGCGTGCTTGTCGAGGCACTGAGGGGTCTCGATATGTAACGGATGGTCATCTATCCACGAAACGACCGCAGCAACCTTAGCTTATCCTTCGATCAACTCGTGTGGCTGTTATTATTTAGCCACGAGCCCCCCTATTTCATATGCTTATATGATTTATGCCATTAATAGAAAATACCATTACTCCTAATTAAAGCACATGTAATTTATTGCATTTTTATTTTAGTTTTGATTCTAGTCTGTACCTAAGTAGGTTTTGTGTTAAAGAAGAATTTGTTTTGTTTTATTATTTGTTTAAGGGCTAATTTTTCCATCGCCGGATAACTTTTATTCTATTTCGACGTTTGACAGTAACTGTCAAAATTAAAAAATTATTCCTCGAATAAAGTTATCAGATGATTGAAAAATCAGCCCTTAGAAGATTTTATTTTGTATTTTATATTTGTGTGTATTTCTATTTCTTTTAACTTTAGTTACTTACTTAGAAAGTTTTAAATTTGTGTAAGCTTGTAAATGGCAACTGTAAGCGCTAATTATACATTATTTACCTAGATATTAGATTGTAAGCTTTCCAAAGAATAAATAAATACGAAGTTTTGACAAAGGCGCGGCGGAGTATGTAACTGCATGATTACTAAAGTCAAGTAAAAGTAAGTAAGTAAAGTAAGATAACATTTTAAGTCCTAAAATGCAGTAGCTTTTCAATAAAGTTGGCACAAAATCAATGTTTCAAACTGAAACAGTCTTAATGAACTTTTCGACGCCAAAGATCAGAAAGCGAGCAACTGATTGGTTTTCAGTCATTTTGCGGTGAATGGAAAACTCATTACATTTTCCTAGAACCTGGTTGATCAAAGACTGGCACGATTAACTCTTCTGCTTTCAATATCCACACATTTCTGAAGATAATTCATTTTTTCATACATTTTGTATGGAACGGCTTTTTTGATGATATCTCGATCTGGAGTACGGATTGACTGATTTCGAATAAGTTAACACAACATTTATTGATTCTGAGGCGGTACGAAGATTGCAAGCTAGTTGAAATTAAAAAAGTGTTTTTTCTAACAAACTAAATAGTAGTGATGGTCCGACCATATGTTGGGGATAGAATTTGCCAATCTTTAACTAACTATAGCGACAAAACCATTGGATATCTTTGATTGAATTTTCGCATGCAGACTGGGAACGACATTACATACTACGCAGTTTTTAGTGTCATATTCTCGTCTCCAACTTGTATATTTAGGGTCATAGTCAATCTTTACATTGTGGAAAACAAATGAAAAAAAAAATGCTCATTGAAGTTATCATAAAAAATCAATGAATAATTTTGCTGACCATTCATATGAATGCATCATATTGTCCAAACAATCGTTTTTTACCACACACTCAAGTCATTATCAATAACTATTCAACTGCAATACATCTATTCATTATCAATAAATGTTATCAATATCGTGTCACTGACCTCTCGTGTATGATCGCTGGGAGACAAAGTCTCTCTCATAGAAAGAGACATAAGTAGCTCCTGTGTCAGTTTCTGTCGTCCAAACGCTACCGCTCCGCTCGTCACCATAATGCATTCTCGACCCTCGTGGTGGCATTCTGCTACCTGCGAAAATAAACCTTAGTTTGAGAAATACAAGGATAATTTTCCCTTGCAAGTATGGATGTGCAAATTAAAAAGTACGCGGTACACGATTTTGAAAGGCCTCATCACCAAAAATATTTTGGTACGTGGTCAAAATCGCAACTACCGTCGCCGCGTCGCCATCATGTGGTCTGTCAATGTCAAGATTAGGGCTTCCAATACCGGTATCCCCGTATTGGCTAATACCGGTATTGAAAGCCCAATACCGGTATCCCCGTATTGGCTAATACCGGTATTGAAAGCCCTAGTCAAGATCCTTGTAGCATGCTTGTATCTACTTACTAGGAGAATATTTTTAAAACAGCAAGCAGCTAATTCTATTTGGAATCCAGCACCCTAATTGCGTAACACACTATCAATCTCGAATTACTTTCAAGGATATTGCTAGGTATATACCTAATCCATTGCTCCATAGGTACCTATGTTCGAAAAATGTGTCTGCTCGACAACGTAAATCACGCAATGAATGTTGTTGAACTGTCAAAATGAAACCCATTGCTACGGTGTGTGATAGTGTGTTACGCAATTACCCCGCAGATAAACTTCCAATTTTGAAATCTAAACCACCAAAAGTTTTAAAGTGAAATAAAAAACATACATTCAAACATGGTTGCCCTTCAAACTAATTTCAAGATTTTTGTTTTTTTTTTTTTGAAGTTAGAATAAATAGCACTAAGTACTTATGAAATCAGTATTTATGGTCCTTTAGCATTATTCTAAAAGTCTGTAAAACATTCCTGCTATAAAATTAAGTCCTTGATTTATAAGAATAGTGGATCTGGATGAAAATTCGCGCAGGAATGAGCCAGAGCGTTGATTCAAATAAATGGAACGCGAACAATTAATTAATACATGAGTGAAGAATTTCAACCACGTTTGTGAGTTAATTTCAGTGCGAATATTTAAACGGAATTACGTGAATCAGTAAAAATTCAGGTAAATGAAAACCAAATAATTAATGTCCAAAACGACCACGCCAATAATATTTCCCACTTAATTATTTTAATTGAAATAAGTAGGTTTTAAAACAAGATGAACGTTGTCATTTTTCCTCTTAACCAAAGCACCTGCCATCTAATCTCTTCACCACCCTTGGTTGACTGGTAGAGAATGCCTAAGGCGTTAAGTCCACCTTTGTACCTTCTTGTGCGAAAAGTTTAAATAAATAAATAAACGTTGGAAGGGTTGAAGCGTGTAATAGTCGAGCTCGTAATTGCTTTATCACCCTAAGGTTGAATGTCACTTGCACGTCATAAAACGATAAGGTCTATTAGTCTATGTAACAGTTAGATAGTTTCAATCTTAGTGTAGTTTCAGCTTACTGGGAATTGTTGTCAGAAGTGGTAAAGCAATGACTCGAACAACATGAACTGCAAAAACCGACCCTTATTGCTACGAAATAAAGACGCTGTTATGGGGATATATATAAATGTCAAAGTCAAATTGTTACAATGAACATGTAATGATTTTAACTTATCTAAAGTAGACTAATATACCATCATTAGGGTTTGGCAAACTTTGAGTCATTCATAGTTCAGACGCCAGCACATCAAGCTACCCGAACAGTCAAATTTTCCCAATCAACTTTGAACCTTATAGTTTAGCGATAACGTTGAAAATCTATTAAAGAAATTTGACAGCTTGTAGTAGCTTGATGTACTAGCGTCTGTACGTCCATGCTAACCAGTTGACTTAAACATTTATGTAGTCTATATCTCTGTCGCAGATGGATTTTAGAATCCGCTGTTTTACAAAACCGCTAAGTAGTTGTTTTACAAAAGAACTCCGTTATGTAAAACATCTGAACAACGTTCTACAACGACTTTCAAAGATTGACATAAACTTTTCGGTAGCATATGCTAGCTATACATTTTTGATTTTCCCATCATCATTATCACTGATTGAATATCACTTTGCCTTGGCCCTCTGGTAACTGCATAAGCCCCCAATATAAGTAGACCGTACCTGTTCAACGATAGACGCGAGTCTGCCCAAAGCCAGGCCATTGCCATCCTCTCTGGTGATGACAGCACTGCCGAGCTTGACCACCAGTCTTCTGGCATACTTCAGCTGAGATCTGTCTGTGAATGTTCTTTGTTTTCGTTCAGCACTCGCCAAGTTACGCTTGTCGACGTTCAGGCCCTGGAAGAGAAGGCAAAAGAATTAGTAGATATTACATAATATGTTGTAGCTATACATTATTTTCCTGGTGAGCAGTGGTGGCCCAGTGGTATCGGCCGCGACTTAGAAGTTGTAGGTCGTAGGTTCGAGCCCAGACAGGCGCTTTACTTTGTGTAAATTATTATTTCATCACCATTTCTCTCAAAACGGTGAAGGAAAGCATCGTGAGGCAACCGGCATGTCCTAGAACCAAAAATTCGAAGACATGTGACATCCACCAACCCGCACTGGGCCCGCGTGGTGGATTACGGCCCACTCCCTCTCACAGAGAGGAGGCCTGTGTCCCAGCAGTGAGAAAATTATAGGCTGATTATGTATGTATGTTATTTACCTATTATTCTCCTGTATTCTCTGAAGGACTTGACAGAGGTGTAGTACACCCGCGTATCATCACCTATGCTATGTTTAAGTTCCGAAAATCTAATACAGGCCTGCCAATTGCCATCAACAATTTCCTCAAAAGACCATCTCAGACATCGATCTTAAAACTAACCGTTGTATCATACATTACATATAATTGGAATACATGAATTAAAGTTAGACTAAGGTAAATGTACCAATACTCGTCGGGTTTTGATATTCACTGACTTTGAAGAACTGCTGCGTGAGAAGTGTTTCATTTAGAATGAAACTTTTTGCATGACGAAATAGAAAAATTATCCGTTATTCTAAATAAGTTGTTAATTTTTGTAATGGTTAGTGATAATAAATACTTATTTAAACAAATGTGAAAAAAGGGCGATTTGTACCAGTACTCGCCAGATTTGTACTATTACTCATCAAAAGGACCCATTAGTCGTCAATTTTTGATGCTAATATGAACTTTCAGGCCTTGAACATAGAGTTCAAGATGACCACACATTAAAGCATATTGTGATTGTCTTTCATTATATCAGTGGCAAGTCTAAGAAACAAAAGGTAGGTAGAAAACCAAATCGCAAGAAATTACTAAAGGTTGTGAGCTGTTAGCAGACTAAGTAGGTAAATTTTAATATATTTTAGCTTAAAAAATTAAGATATCCGAATCCCAGAATCAGTTTTTATCAGAATAAAGGAGATCAGCCCATTGTATATTAAGTGTTTAATGTTTTTTTTTTATCTTGTGTATTTTTGTGGTGTACAAGAAATTATATAAATAAATAAATCGGCCATATTAGGCCCTAAACCCAAAATGGCCGGCCAACGAAAAAAATGTATTACCCTAGTCGGGGAAGACCTCCTTATCATTTTTTACTATCGCGCCGAATCTCTACGGCCATTCCTTCAGCTGTTTTTTTAAATTGATAAATAAAGTTTAATACATTAAAAAAACCTGATTTTAGAACTATATTTGCAAAAAATAGTTATAGTAACACTCGCAGAGGTTTGTTGTTATAGTAGGTAATGCTTGTTTAAGGTCACCTTTCTTTTATTTTTGCCAATCGGTAGTTAATATATTTTATTAAAATTTATAAAAGTAGATTTTTCTCTTAGAAATTCTAAATAATAATACATTTTATTTCGCTGTCACTTTGTATTTTGGGCCCAACTCTGTATGAAACGTGACTGGTCTCCTGTTGACGTGAAAACGTCGTTGCACTCTGTGGTAAATTCAATATATCTGACCGACAATAACATGTATTATTTCAGCCGCTTATAACTACGAGAATGTTTGGTAATGATTGAGCAAAAAATATATAGGTAATAATTGTACCAATTTTGAAGCAGGATCTAATTTGCGTTTGACGTCACATCGCAAGTGCAGTGTGCCCGACCCTCCTTTTTACTATGCGTCAAAATTTAAATTCGCAAAACAATGTTTAGCTACTAGGTGCCATTGTCAAGAATTGACTCAGCACTACTAGGGCCTAAAAAGAATCAACAGAAATATTGGCCGAGTTTACAATGCATTTGCAGTTGACAATAGCAAAATAATTTCAGTCTCATATCGGCCGTAAGTCTGGCCAAAAATGAAAAAAATCTCAATAAAAGTAAGCTTGCATCATAAGGAATTCAATGAGCCTCAAAAGCCTAGTACCGAGCAAATACAAGAGCTACGGCAGTATCAGAAAACGAAAGAAAATCTGCAGAAAGTAGCATAAAAGTTAAAGATGTCGTCTCATATCGACCGTAAATCTGCTTAGAACTGAAAAATATCACATACGGTGAAAGGTTGCTTTACATGAAATGCAATGAGCCTTTTTTTTCGTGGGGAAATCCTCATGGATACCCTCCGTCTGGGAAGAACTGAGGGTTATGTCGGACTCCTACCGACTAAGACCCCACTGTTCCTTCCAGTACCATGAGTCCGGGGCCCGGGAGATACTCTTGTACATTCGCCGCACCTCCGACTAGTATCAGCCCAATCAAAAGTCTACCAAAGAAAGTTTCAAATCATAAGAAACACAATAAGCCTACAAAATCTACTTATGAGCGAATTCAAAAGCTAGGGTAATACCTAAAATCATCGCCAATCGCCATGTTATTAGTGAACGGCGCCCCGCCCTGTCATCGTGCAAGTATGTGTGAAGATAACGAGAACATTAGGAAGATTCAACGGCAGAAGACTTAGTAAAAAGGCACCTCTATATATGTGAGGATTTGATTGGAACTGTAATATCCACGCTCGACCTGAGTCAGGTACTATTGAAAAACTAACATCAATTAGCCAAGGCAGCTCATTATTATACCTTTCCCCGTAAGGCAGTTTTGGTTAGAGCTGAGAATACTTTTTACGGGCCGAGCGAGTGGAGCGCGCTTACGATACAGCGTGCGAAGCGAGCCCTTCCTAGATACAAATAAGCAAAGCACGCTTAATCGCACGACGAACGCGCTTAATCAAAAGATGGGCTTACTTCTCTTGCTAGTCTTAACAACTTCTTAAACCAGCAAGCGAAACGAGCCTATTTTCGACACGAGTGAGCTGAACACACTTGCACACGACAAGAGCGAGCGAAGCGAGCCGAGCTAGCGAAGCGAGCCCAATGACGCAACGACTAAGCAGAGCACGCTTACGCAAGTAATGAGTGTGCGAAGCGAAAAAAGCGTAAGAGAAACCCAGTTTTATCGTCAAATGTAGCCCAAACCTTATTATATGTTTGTACAGACGCCAGCACATCAAGCTACCCGAAGCTGTCAAATTTTCCCAATCAACTTTGAACCTTATGCTTTAGCGATAAAGTTGAAAATATTTAAATATGACGAGTTTAGAGGCAAGTATTAAGCGTGTCCCAGTAATCGTTAAAAAAGTACTTAAAATGACGAGATTTGGGTCAAGTAGGAATTTTTAGGTACCAATAGATGTCACGTTAAAAAATAAATACTTTTATGATAAAAATGCTCTAAACTTCTAGTTATATCAGTAGTAAATTAACTTATCTAATTCATCAAACAATCAGACTTACCATATACCCCACTGAAGGTTCGTAAATCAAAACACAAAACTACGTGCTGATTTGACATTTAGCAGCTAAACTTGAAAAAAAATGAAAAAATTGTGAGACACACTTTTTAAGCAAGATATCTCAGCCACCATTACAGTTAAAACTCAGTGTTTTATTTTAATTGTGCAATATGTTACCAAAAATGGGCCAGTTAAATGTTTGTAGAAAAAGATATTAATGTTTTTAGACAATTTGACGACTTCTGGGTCACTGTCGACTTCACCCGCGTTTACCTTACCTATTTATTTCGGGATTTTACGTGGAAATCCCGAAAATTTGGTAATTGCAAGTTTAGTTAAAAATTGCCTATACCCATCTTAAACAAAGCTTATTTTCAACTTATGTAAGATTTTTCGCGAATTCCGGGTAAAAAAATGTCGTCGTAAGGAAGTCTCCACTTCCTGTCTCTGTTCTCCGAAGTTTAGGTAAATATACTCAGCCTATTCCGATCACTGGTTATTATTAACCCCAAAGAAGGCTCAACCCTCACACGCCTAATCCATCAGTCGCCATTTACGACACCCACATAAAGAAAATATGTAACCTATTTTTACAAAAGTTGTCACTAAAGAAAAACCAATCCATCCAAGCAGTTTGGTTAGTTGCATAACTATGACATACGACTGTAGTATATCTGTGGCAGCCCTTAAAGTTTATTCTGACAAGCAATATGTCACTGTCAAGATTGCAAATAGCACTTCGTAAAACGCCAAAATAACTGTCTCTTAAGGGAATTTTAACAAAAATACCTAGAAGAAGAAAGAAAATACGTCATTTGCGGTAAAATTGACGCAGATAAAGCATAAACTCAAAAATAACAAGCCGCCACATGTCGCCGCCCACACGGCCCACACCTACTCTTTATTTTCTACACCAAAAAAATGTAACAAATAAGTGTACTGGGGTAATTTCGTAACATAAGTACAGACGCCAGCACATCAAGCTACGCGAAACTGTCAAATTTTCCCAATCAAATTTGAACTTTATATTTTAGCGATAACGTTGAAAATCTATTAAAGAAATTAGACAGATTGTAGTAGCTCGATGTGCTGGCGTCTGTACAATGGCAAAGCCTTTCATTTTGACAGTTCAACAACATTCATTGCGTTATTTACGTTGTTACGTTATTTACGCACACTATGCAGGCAGGCATATTATAGGTTAGGGGATTACATCGCTGATAAAAATGCCTGGCTCAATGCTGGTCCTGCTCCACAACCACAACTAATTGATTAACACTTAAAAGTGCCTGTAATTGGTTTAATTGAAATAAATGCTTTGAGTTTGAGTTTGAGCAGACGAATTTTCAATCATATTTTAAGCTATGGATGAACGATTTCCTTCAAAATCTTTCTGATTGTTTTTATGTGGAAGTGGTGAAAGAGGCCCTTAATTGATAGGCTTTAGAAATAGGGGACAGCCCTAGAAATTTAATATGGCCAGCACCCTAACTGCGTAATACAGTTTCAATCAAAATCCGAGAATTTTGAAGGATGTAGCTTGTCCATTGCTTCATAGGTTTGAGAAATTTGTCTGCTCTAACGCAATTTACGTGGGTGCGCTGTCAAAATGAAACCCATTGCGAACATTTGTCATTTTAAGTATGTGTGTTACGAAATTGCCCAGGAGTACTGCAAAACTTGAGACCCCAAGCCATGATTTCTTCTAAAAAACTTTAGCTATCATATTTACGACTGCGATATTTATTTATTTCTCCCTAGGCTGAAATAAACTTAAAATTGAACTCGTCAAACTTGATAAAGTCTTTGTTTTTGTTTTGCAGGGGAACAAAATATTGAGGCGTAAATATTATTTCTTTTTTTTTTTCATTGTACTAATATTTAAATGAGAATAATTTAGGTCATAAGGACCAATAAATTTTAATGCTATAATTTCTCAATTAGTTATTTAAACTTTTTTTACAATTTACTCACCATCTCAAGTCAAGACTTTTTAATTTATCGAATTTTCAAATCTATTTCCGTTTTCATTGTGACTTTAAGAGTGTCCATATCACTGATCTGTGTCTAGATTATTCATAAACGGACTGTTTGTGTTTTGTTATGTATATCTCGTGGTCGCAAGCGCAATTGCTGAGCGTGGGGTCTTGAATTCGATGCCCAGGTCGGGCAAAGTGTTATTGAGTTTTTCCATTAGGTATTTCTTAGTAACAACCCGGAATTTGGAAGTTAGCGGTGTGGTGTGACACTCCCGAGGCTCGGAAAGCACGTCCTGCTCCTGACCTCTCTTCGGTCGTGTCGGATTTCGTGCCGTCCGATCGGACTAATCGCCTGCGCAGACGACGGATTTTTGTCCGCGGACTTTTTTGTCCGCGGCGATAGAACGTATGGAAATCTATGCAATAACGCACACGAAGGACAAGTAGACTGCTGGGATTTCCATACATTCTATCTTTGCGGAATAAAAGTCCACGGACAAAAATCCGTCCTCTGCGCAGGCTATAAGAGAGTGAGGGATGAGAAAGTGCACATGTGTCTGAGCATACACTTTTGCACTATAATATCTCCCGCGCCGAAAGCTAGTCTCCGTTGAGTTTGGCGGCCATGACCGAAATACGGTCTGGATGACTATACAGGGTGAAATTTTAATCACCGTTTTCTTCTTAAGGGGTCATTGTACTCATCATTATGAACAACATTGGCGTCGATTCTCTTGTTCACAAACTAAACTAAATTTAAGTTCAGTGCATCTTTTTCTTTCTATTTCATTAAGAAAAGGACAGGAGATAAATATTAGTTTAGTCCTGTCAAATTAAGATACTCCATAGACAATTTAGACGTGATTAAAAAATTGGCTATTAAAAATACGTCAATTTACGCCAGGCACGGACTAATTTGACAGGTCTAAACTAATATTTATCTTCTGTCCTTTTCTTAACGAAATAGAAAGAAAAAGATGCTCTGAAATTAAATTTAGTTTAGTTTGTGAACAAGGGAATCGGCGCCATTTACTATGGGACCAAACAAGAAATCGCGAAAAAAAAATCAGCTGTTCCCTACATTTTGACGAGTTATGCGATCATAAATGTAGGGAACAGCTGATTTTTTTTTTCACGATTTCAGATTTGGTCCCATAGTAAAAGTTGTTCATAATGATGAGTAAAATCTCCTATTTCGATTTGTCGCAATTTCACCCTGTATATTCAGAACCCATGTTTACCCCTTTTCAAGTCATAGTACGATTACGATTATTTTGTTTAGGTTGTCTTTCTAATCTATCTTGGGCTAATATCAAGACATGCAATAAATTATTTGACAGAGCTTCTATTTGAATACAAAACCATATCACATAGTAAAACTCAACGTAATTACAAAACTCCTAAAATAAACAGGAAATCAAAACATGGGCCCTTCTGAAACACTCTATTAAAGCCAAACTCCTGAACACATATTAATACGTATAACATAAGTAGGTAATTAATATTACCATTGAAAGCGTTCCAAAACAATTTGTTTCTGACAAAATGTTTCCCTACTTCTAAAAAGTTAAAACCCTTTTAGCGTAGTAATTAAAACGCCAATGGAAGTGACCACAAAGTTTTAGAGAGGACCAAAGGACCAATGGAAAGGAGAGGGCTTGTGATTTGTTTAGGAGTTAATAACCAAGAGAGATAATTTAAACTTTTTGTTTACTCGTACGCTTTTCTTGATTGCTGATCACACTGTAATTTATATTGTTTACTCATACTTTGGCAACAAATCAGAGGGTCAATTCTCGTATCGCAGTCAGAGGGGCAATTCTCACCAACCCGCACTGGGCTCGCGTGGTGGTTGATGGCCCACTCCGTCTCACCGAGAGACGATTATGCATGGTGCAAAGTTTAGCCAGGTAAAACCATTCGACAGTCTTCCGAGTCGAAAATGACACATTTTTGGACACCGGATTTGCCTAATCCCCGACAGCAGAGGGGTAATTCTCGTAATTTTAAGAACGTTCACAGTCTAATCTCAGTCTGAATCTGTCAAAAATACCTCTAATTTCCCTACATTTTTGACATGTTTTTGACATTGATTGTCGCTGAGATAAAACCCTAGCTGCGTAACACACTATCAATCACGAACTGAATCATTTTGAAGGATGGGTATTGCTACTCCATTACTTTATATGTTCAAAAAATTTGTCTGCTCAACAACGTAAATAACGCAATGAATTTTGTTGAAATGTCAATTATTAGTTAGTTTTTTATTAATCATAATTAAACCACTTCGAATAAAAGAGCCATTTTCAATAGAGTTCCTCCTATGGGTGAAAAGAATCCATTAAAAAAAATTTGACTCAATTAATTGTTTTTTTTTTTGCAAGATACGATGTTTTCAGGTTTCACACTCAAAAAAACACACACAAAAAACATCCCGGATTTTTTTTTAGAAATATTTGATGTTTTTTTCGTTTCTACTACATTAAATCAATTTTTGAAAAGTACCTACAGAATTAATTTCTATTAAATTATGTATACAATGGTATCAGTGGCGTGCATTGCATATAGGCATATAAGCAGTGCCTACCTCGACATATCAACATAAGCAAACAAAGCTCTGCTAGTCTATTTGGTAAATGTTGTCGTCAAGACCCTGTATATTCTGTATAATATAGGTAAATGTAGAATATCTATCCTTTTTTTTTGTGGATGGGAAATCATCAAATGACCCTTCCCGCTCTGGGTGGAGCGGAAGGGAGTGTCAGACTCTTACTGACTAAAACCCACCCGTGTTCCTTCCTTAAGCGCTATCCACACATTTCCGGGAAATCGTCCCTGCCGTGTTCCGTCGGGGACGGAGAAAAAATCGGTTACGTACAAATTGTATGAACTGGTTCACACAGCTCCGTGTCAGGCGTCAGTGTCCCGGAGTACGCTCGGTCGCACGGACGCTCTGACAGTGCTATCCGATTTTTGTTAAAGTTAATGATTTATCTGCAAGTGCAACATGAATACAGAAAGGTTGATAGAACTTGTACGGCGACGATCTTCGTAATCAACATTATTTGAATTCTAAGAAGAAAAATATCATATGGGATAATAGTTGTGTGCGTATCAGCTAACGAAACAGATTACACTGATACCGATTTCCCTGATATGTGTGAACACGGGTGACGGATGGCACGTCCCTGACGGGAACACTGAAACGATCTACTCGGAACACGGATAGCCCTGACCCGGAAATGTGTGGATAGCGCTTTAGCCCTTTATGTTCCGGGGTAGCGGTAACCCTTACTAATTTATCTTTTAAACTAATAATAAAGCTGTACAGTTTGTTTGTTTTTTTTTTTTTGTTTGTTTGAACGATTTATTCCGGTCTGATCCCCTGTACCCCCCCCCTCGATCCCCTGTACCCCCCCCCCTCGATCCCCTGTACCCCCCCCCCTCGACCCCTGCTAGTTCTTCTTCTGTTTTAATGTCTCTGAAACTACCAGTCGGATTTGTAAAAAACTTTTTTCATTTGATAGAAGTTAGTCTTGAAGGTTATAAGCTATTTAACATCACGCTAGGACTAGGGTTACCATATCTCAGGATTTGTCCTGAGATCTCAGGATTTTTACTCTTTTCAGGATTACGGCCGGATTTTGTAAAACTCAGGATTTTCACAATTTTGAATAAAATAGAGTAGAATTTTTGGATATTTTTATTACAAAACAGAAAATAATTTTCTTTATACATATTATAGTGACTAATTAAAAAATGAATTTTGGTCATATTAATGACACAAATGAAATCATCACTTATTTATTATCTATGTAACTTTCAACTACTTTAAACAGTTTTTTCATATTTGTTTTACGATGATACCTTATGGGAGGGGTGGAGTGCATTCGCACCCCGCCGCTACCCGCGCCAACGTGTGAGTATGACCCCCGAGAATCGAGATCATAAGTTTGAGAAAAAAATCTGAAATTGCGACAAATTCTCAGGATTTTTTAAGGAAATCAGGCTTTTTCTCCGGACTTTTAAATTTTTCGTCTGGTAACCCTAGCTAGGACCCTAAAGAGCTGAGCAAAAAGATAAAAAGTCAGAAACAACAAACACAGGCGATGCGATGCGACGGGGTGGGTCGGGAAAACAAGAAATTTCGATTTATTCCGGTCTCCCTCTCCGACCAATTTTCCCTGCTAGTTCTTCTTCTGTTTTAATCTCTGGCTTATCCACTTTATGCTAACGCAGACGAAGTCGCAGGCAGTAAGCCAGTTCGTAAAAAAATCTGTGTGATCCCGTTCGCATATTTTTTTCTAATTAAGCACCTTATTTTACAGGGCGGAATGATCTACGATGCAATTAAAATTGGATTTACACCTTTTTTTTTTAATTACAATTAACGCCGCTTCCTTGTTTTCTTGCAAAGCAATATTTATGGCCCTTTTACAATGTAAACAATTTAAAGTTGTTGGAACTTTTAGCTTACAGGAAATACTACAGAATTTAAAAAAAAAAAAATTTCTATCTGCACCAAATAAATGCTTTTGTAATTAAAATATTGATGGCTATAGTTTTTAATATGGACCCTATTGAATACGTCTAGATCGAACGTGGATCCACGCGAGACACAATGGCATTTAAATTGTTTGTGTAATTACGGCATCCAACTGGTTAATACTTTTCGTGACCCAAGGGCTAGCTTTTATATCGGCCATAATTAAGCATTGCAAGTGTCTTGAGTACAGACGCCAGCAAATCAAGCTACCCGAAGCTGTCAAATTTTCCCAAACAACCTTGAACCTTATGTTGTAGCAATAAAGTTGAAAATCTATTAAATAAATTTGACAGATTGTAGGAGCTTGATGTGCTGGCGTCTGTACATTATCAGTTGACAGCGATGCGGAGAAATTTTTCGATGCCATATTTTAGTTTGTTAATAGTTTTAGTTAATTTAGGATATTTTATCTTTATTCTAATGATAAATTAGGTATGAGTTGTTGTTGTAAGAATCAATTCTATTTTAATGTAATTTTTGACGTTCAAAAGTGCCTTTTATGTGCCTATTTGAAATAAATGCTATACTTTTATTTGTGTACATTTTAATTTTAATTCTGAATAAGCTGCACTACATCCCTTATTAGCTGATATGCCAAAGTCGAAATTGTCTTGATATACAGTTTCGAACTGTATATATAATCCCAGGTTGGAAAGCTTTACACGAAATTCAGTCTACGTCACACTAACGATATTCATATTTGCACACAATTTGGTTCGTCAGATAATATTCTGTTATCCTTTAAGTCTACTAGTGACTTCAAAGTTTGTTTATGTAGACTAGCTTCTGCCCGCGACTTCGTCCGCGTGAAATTTCACCCTCCCACCTTTCACCCTCCTAGGGGTGGAATTTCGAAAAACCCTTTCTTACTGGATACCTACTATTCACAAAGAACACACCCTCTAAATTTCATGTCTCTAGGACCAGAGATTTAGGCTGTGCGTTGATATATCAGTCAGTCAGTATAGAGTAAAGAGCAAGCCCATTTCAAATAAAAAAAAAACAGTCGTATTGAAGGAGTTTTTGTATTATTTTTTTACTTATAGAATATAACCCTAGTGTTATGGGATATAAAAAAAAGACGGGTTGCACTCCGGGAGTGCCGGCAGAAGTGAAAACTTGAATATTAACGTTGAAATAAATCAATTATGAATTGAATAATAACTATTTTTTTTTCACTATTTCTGCGTCACTTTTTTCATTAATCGATGCACTTTGTTCAATTTCCATATTTTAAACACTTTATATACACGAATTTTACGAATACACAGCAGTGTGGCTACTACACAGACGGTCGAGCCATCAGCTGTCCATCCATCCATCCACATCCACGTCCACCATCACCGTCACCGTCACCGTCACCGTCACCGACACCGTCACCGTCACCGTCACCGTCACCGTCACCGTCCGTCCGTCCGTCCGTCCGTCCGTCCGTCCGTCCGTCCGTCCGTCCGTCCGTTCGTCCATCCATCCATCCATCCATCCATTATCGTGTCTCACTTGGTTAACTTCGGTTGGCGCCGCCGTAGAAAGAGGGGGGGGGGGAATCTCTCCTGACGGTCACGTGTCCTGACGCGATGTCCTGACGCGAGTTTAACATTTTTTCCCCATTACAAAAAGTGTGCAACGCCGCTAAAGAAGTTTTCACTTCAAAAAAAAACACGTCGTATAGGATGGTAGAAAGAAGCGCAAGGAACTTTTAGGCAAATTGAGAACTAGAAAATCGTAAACTCAAACTCAAAGCTTGTATTTTAAATAAACCAATTACTTACAGACGTACTTTTGAATTCTCAAGGGGCTGCGGTCAGTCAGAAAGATGAAGCTAGTTGCCATCTCAAATAGATAAAAAATTTCAAGGATAACAAGGAATCACACTATAATTTTCCATTTAACATTATTTCCGTCATTCGTGTTTAATAATGCCTGAACTAAAATAGTATTTAAATAGCATGCATTCACTGTCATCTGTACTGGAAGGCTTGTAATTGATACAAATGGACCTTGTATTATGACCGCAGAATACGTCCGATGCATACCTACCGTCAATATTAATTTATAAGATAGTAAATATGTGAAGAGTCTACTGTTACGAGTACATATAAGGTATCTACAAGACGTGTGCATGGCAGAATTTATCATTTGGTAATTAAAAATAAAACTATTACAAAGTATATAAATAAAAACAAAAGGATATAAATCACACGAATATTATAAAGGCGAAAGTTTGTGAGTGTGTGTGTGTGTGTTTAAATGTTTGTTACTTCTTCACGCTCAAACGGCTGGACCAATTTTGATAAAATTTTGTATGGAGGTAGCTGACACCCTGGATTAACATATAAGCTACTTTTTATACCGATGTTCCCACGGGAGCGACATTTACGCGGGTGAAACCGCGGGGCGCAGATATTAAATAATAAATAAATATTGCTAATACTCTCCATTTAGAAAAATTTGTCCTCTCAACAACGTAAACAACGCAATGAATTTTGTTGAACTGTCAAAATGAAAGCCATTGCTACTGTTAGTGTGTTATGCAATTACCCCGCTCTTCTGTACTAGACCTAAATTGTCTAGAAATGTTTTGCGATACAATGTCTTCAGGTATCAGTGAACACAATGCAATGTCGAACTAAGGCTTCTCCCAATGCCCCAATAGGCTGAATTGCAATCCCGTCTAGTTTCAGTAGTAAGGCGCCTGTCCCACCGCCGAGCAAGCGACTAGCTAACAACGATTTTCTAGCTCAAGAAACGTACAGACGCCAGCACATGAATTTCTTTGTTAGATTTTCAACTTTATCGCTAAAGCATAAGGTTCAAAGTTAATTGGGAAAATTTGACAGTTTCGGATAGCTTGATGTGCAGGCGTCTGTACAAAAGATTGTAGGTCCCGTGTAAGTAAAAAAGAGATACACTTATTAATAGTAGGTTGCTGACTGTTTATACCGCTGGCGAGTACTCGATTGTCGCAGCGACATGAGCTATCAAAGGGAGTAGGTACTCGCTCAGTGACGCTCGCTTAGCGGGTAAAATACTCGTTAGAGACATACGCATACCACCCAGCAATCTCTCGTTGCCGCCGCGCACTCGCTGTTGCTCGCCAACTTGTTTTTGCCCGACTATGGTGAAGCAAAAAGGAGGGTTATGATTTTGACCGGTATGTATGTATGTATGTATGTTCATTTTTTCCCTCATAACTTCTAAACTCCTTGTAATAATTGGATAAATGAATCGTTGAAAGCGTCTTAATCGTCCGCTGGTTATAGGCTATGTGACGTCACATTAAATTGGATATGGCGCCCTCTAGTGGACAAAAAGCCATGATCTAAAATATTTTTTTTTAATCATGACTTGTTGGGTATCAAATGAAAGGGCTTAATTAGCACATTTCAAAAATATAAATATTACTGATATAAGCCCCACAATAATAAAAAAAAAGTTTTAAAACTAAAACCCGACTATTAAAAAGGATGAAACAAGAAAGTACGAGTACCTTCCCGTGGTCGCATGCTACCATAGCTTATATCGGCATGCGACGACGGGAAGGTAGTTTATTGTTTCATCCTTTTTAGCAGCTAGGTCTACTCGCTTCTTCTTTGCTTCTCGTTAATCGCCGGCAGTGACAGGTGCCTTAAGCGCATTGTAATGCCATTCAAGAGTCTATAACTTTTGACTTACGAATTGAAACTCCACTAAACTGAACCAACGAAGCGACTTTAACTTGATCTGAGATTTCAGAAGTTTCGAGTGGTGCAACTCTAAGCTCTAAAACTTAGTGAAGCAACTTCAAACTAAGGTGTCCAAACATTTTAACTGCTGCAATTCGCAGTTTATGTTTTACAACAGTGAATTGTTTACAAAATGCAATTTGTGTCCTGAATGTTGCATTTGTATTCAACTAGTGCTGTTTTGTTGTCAAGATAGTTTACTAAATGGAGTTAGTTTGTATTTAGTATGCAGTTTGTGACTATGGTCGTAGATAATGACTGCAGATTTGATTACAGAGCCGCTTTAGCCGCATAGGTTGACTAATGGTAGTAAGTATTTATTAATATGAACTGTTGTCTCGTTTAAATTTTCCAAATACCTACCTAAATATGCAAAAACATGACAAAACAACACAACACAACATGTTTTTGCAAAATACGGTAACTAAGCAAGGTAGTGTCTAGAATTATTTACCTTAATGTACAGATGCCAGCACATCAACCTACTACAATCTGTCAAAATGATTTGATAGATTTGCAACTTTATTGCTTACAACATAAGGTTCAAAGTTGATTAGGAAAATTTGAAATTTTCGGGTGGCTTGATGTGCTGGCGTCTGTAGATACTAACAACGAAATCTTTTTGTAATAAGTATGATCATATTTTAAAAACGTGTTTCTCTTAATAAAATTTAGAATTGTCATTGATTTTAAAATGTCATTCAATGTCTAACACATAGCTTTAAACACAGCATTTTGATTCTTTTTTCAAATTTTTTCTAAAGTCAAAATAAAACATAACATTGAACTTTATACTTATTCACTCCACTACGTCATCACACTACATTTAAATAAATTGTCTCCATTGGCAACTTATCAATTAATAATTGTAGTCAATAACAAACAGATGATTTTCCTTGAGTGTACCTTGATAAGCAATTGAAAACAATTGAAGTGCAGTCCCCGTTAAATAGTTTGATAATACATTGTCGGTTTCAATTTATCGGCCGCACGACATCAACTGGTTAATGGTGAATGTTGGAATAGACCTTAGTGCAAATAAAAAAAGGTAACCTAACTGCGTAAAAGAGCTAAAGCCTAACTACTGGCGGTTTACTTTGTGTAAATTATTTCATCACCACTGCTCTCACAACGGTGAAGGAAAACATCGTGAGGAACCCGCATGTCCTAGAACCAAAAATACGAAGACATGTGACATCTACCAACCCGCACTGGGCTCGCGTGGTGGTTGATGGCCCACTCCGTCTCACCGAGAGGAGTAGTGGGAACATTATAGGCTGATTTTATGCATGGTGCAAAGTTTAGCCAGGTAAAACCATTCGACAGTCTTCAGAGTCGAAAATGACACATTTTTGGTCACCTGATTTGCCTAATCAGCACAGCGCCAGCAGAGGGGTAATTCTCGTAATTTTATGAACGTTCACAGTCTGATCTGTCTCAGTCTGTGAAAAATACCAATAATTTTCGTACATTTTGACATTTGTTTGTCGCCGAGATGAGATTCCGACTAGATTTTGAACGTTTTAAATTACGAGAATTGGCCTTCTGATAGCTGTCGAAAGACTATCAGTCGTCCATTTGGTTTAAACTGTCAAATTTTTCGGATTTCGGTGTGTAGACACATTACGGTGTTTAGATGACTCCTTCGATAACATTGATTGTTTTTCTATTCGGCGCGGAAGAGTATCGAATGGTTGTAAATAGCTATGCTGGTGTATGGACGTTGCAGGAGGTCTACTCCCTAAGCAATAACCCGTAGTTTCGAACAAATTTACGGGCTCGTCCTCCTCCGTATCACCTACGGACCTAAGATTAGTTTGGGGTCCGACCTGAGAAAGAACCAACGATTTGACAGATGTTTTTTTGCCCGTAGGGTTTACTCCGAAGTTTTGAACTGCTTACGGATGGAACTCTATTTTCGTTGGTCCCCTGGTGTGACCCGTATAGGATTAGGAACTCACGAATGCTTTCCGTAAGTACTTAGCTCTATGAATAAACGAGCGGTTGACTGAAATGTACATAATAAGAGACATTTGGTACATAATAAGTACTTAAACAAATAGAGATAACAATTACGTTGTCAGCGTAAGCCTTATTATTGTAATCAGTAAGAATAAACAACTGACAGTCGATTCTTATTCCAGAGTTAAATTCCTGATTGCGATTTCAGGGTTGACTGCTTAAACTGTAGGAAAAGTTTAAGACATTGATGGTCTTAAATTGTTTTCACGGTGAAAACTTTACCATGCAACCAATCCTGCCCTGCGCAGTCATGGCAATGCAGTCTATTGCCACTTTAGCTTGCTAACGGTGGGCTATGTCGACTACTCTGCACCCTAACACACTTTCATTCGCAATCTGGATCATTTTGAAGGATGTTGCTAATCCATTGCTTCATATGTTCGAAAAATTTGTCTGCTCACCAATGTAAACAACGCAATGAATGTTGCTGAACTGTCAAAATGAAACCCATTGCAACTGTTAGTGTGTCACGTAGTCATCCCGTAGGTCTTCTTTTTAGAGTGTCGAAGGCAATATAAATGGACTTGGCCCAGAATTCAGCTAGGTGTTTGGCGCCATCACTAGCGTCCATTAGTCACTCTGATTCTCTGTTCTCCAGTGGCGTGCATTGGTTTTCAGAATAGGTAGGTACTAGGCCAGGTCTAGTCTAGGCAAACGCGGTCACTAATCAGAAAAAAAAGTGAGGTCAAAAGTGTGGTTATTTTAGTAGGCATGCCTACTTAAGGGTGATAAATTGCGAAGGTCGAACGTCATGGTATTACGCGTGAGACGTACGTATTTTTAATTTTGTCGTATACTTGAACGAGTAAAGACCAATGACAATGCGAATAGTACGGGAGCCGAGTAAGCCGTCCGGCGACTGCCTACTATCGCACGTATTTGTATGAAGATTTTGTTTTTTGTTAGGTATGATAATTTAGTGAGTTTCTTAGTTGTGGGGCACATACACTAAAATGTAATTGACAGGCTTATGTTGATATATCGAGGTAGGCACTGCTTATATGCCTATATGCAATGCACGCCACTGGTTCTCATTTATCTAAGTATATGGGGTATAATGGAAATGTAAGTATATATGAGTTTTATCCTTCACCGATTACAAGCTTACCTTTGTTACATAATGTAAGTAGGTACTTAGCGCAGAACTCGTAAATAAATAAAGATAAACAGTGCATGTTGTGTATTATGTATGAAGTGTTTAACACCTCATCCGTATATACATAAGTAAACTAGTCATCATAAGCTAAGTATTTTAACCGATGAGCTAGTATTTTAAAAGAGATAGCAGAAAGCATAAGGCCGCCCATTGTATATTTTTAGTTGTTAGATCTAGACATTACGCGATTCGTTTTGGAGTCGCTGGGAACAATTTAAGTATTTTATTATTTTAACTAATAAAATTATGGAGCTCTTGGGAATCAATGTACGGAAAGAAATTTTTTGGAGAACAATAGATTTAGAGCTCCTGGGAACAAGCCGTTGTTAGATATATTTTTGTTACAATTAAACAACGTTTGATTCCTCATCCTGGACAACTGATAACGACAAGGAATCCTAATTATATAATGGACAAATAGATAAACCTCCTTTGTCTAAATACTCCCTCTTAAAATTCATTGTTTATTAGGAATTAACCCAAAATGGACCGAGGTTAAGTTCAAAGATGATAACGTAAATGGTGATCTGTCGAGCTCCGCTAATGAGACACAATAAAATTGATTTTCTATTGTTTCGTCGCCAATAGGCGACGCGCGGTGCTTGACCGGCTAACTCAAAATCAAAGCGGAGAATTCTTTTAACTGTCTTCATGACATTTGTCAAAATCAAAGTGAGCTTGGGTTGCTGTCAGCCTATAAACAAAAGCGAATCGTTTAGCTTAGCAATGGTAGCATTTTGTATTGCCAAACTAAGCAAAATAATAGATTCTTAAGCTAATTTTACTTGTGATAGCTCCTATGCGAAGGTATACTTACTATGCGAAGCTATGAGGTGTTTGCTTCATTATTGGTAAAGACACAAGAGTCTTAATCTTAACCAATAACGGTCCATAAATTATAGGAATCGGCCATTAGCGATTCTTTGATCAATAAGAAAACCACACAACTTAATTAAATAAGTAACCCTTTTTGTAAAGTAACAAAGCATCCATTCACTAAACTTTGTCGGGTTAATTTCAACATTTTCTTCATCACCGAAGCAATATAGAGATTTTCCAGTTAATACCCACTGTGCCAAGAAATTAAAATGGACGAACCAACTAGCCGGCACAGCGGGGCGCTATTTCTATTTAGAAATAAATTCAACTTGAAGCAAAATAAGATGTTTCCTGATAAAAAGTTGCAGGTATGAAGCAGAGGTGTTACGTGAAATATGTAGTTTAAAAATATATACTATTAGTAGATAATTAATTACAGGGTGGCGACACGACATCGACACGCAAATTGTAATTATGAATTTAGCACATGATTCTAGACCCCGTAACGTAACAGGTTGGGGATCGATGTCTCTGTCAACCTGTATTATAATCCGCCTATAATATTCCCACTGCTGGGACACAAGCCTCATCTCTGTGAGGGTTGTAATCCACCACACGGGCCCAGTGCGGGTTGGTAGATGCCACATGTTTTAAAAGGTTTGGTTTTTGGACATGCCGGTTTTCTCACCATGTTTTCCTTCACCGTTTTGAGAGCAGTGGTGATGAAATAATTTACACTAAATAAAGCGCCTGTCGGTGTTCGAACTTACGACATACAACTATGTTGGGTTAGGCTTCCAGTCGAACTGGATGCAGCTGAATACCAGTATTTTACATGGAGCGACTGCCTATTTGACCTCCAAAATCCAGTAACTGGGTAATGCGATACCCCTTAGTTGTCAGACCTTCGGGCTTCTGACTACCTGTAACGACTGTAACATGAAATAGGTATAGACGCCAGCACATCACGCTACCCGAAACTGTTAAATTTTCCCAATCAACTTTGAACCTTATAGTTTAGCGATAAAGTTGAAAATCTATTAAAGAAATTTGACAGATTGTAGTAGCTTGATATACTGGCGTCTGTACCTCTTGTACCGAATATATTCAATCCTGACCCACACCCTAATTGCTTAACACACACTATCAATCACAATCCGAATAATTCTGAAGCATATTTTTAATCCATTGCTTCATATGTTCGATAAATTTGTCTGCTCAACAACGTAGATAACGTAATGAATGTTGTTACACTGTCCGTCACTGTCAATTACCCCGCTGTAACGTTTCGTATCCCCTGCTGTGTGTTTCTCCCTGAAACTTTTAAAACTGTGATGCACTCACCTCTAAAATTTTCTGGCGAACGACTGTTGCCCTGTCCCACCCGATTACAGTATAGAACCTCCTTCCATTCACTTTTCTTATCACACTGCCGCATAGTTGCAACATTTTGACAATCACACTTATATTTTAAGATACTACTAAATATTATATTAAATTTTGAAATATTTATACAAAACGACGCAATACCATCCCGCTCGACCAGTTAAACCGTTATGCAGAGATAAACTAGGACATTTTATCATTTGTTTGATAATAAATTAACGCTTGTTGTTAAGCAAATAACAGATTAACTTAAGATAATAGTTTTTGCTACTACTCTCATTACTGACATTAAAGGAAACCCAAACTTTTGGCCGCACGTTTTGGAAACCCGTAAATTGAAAAATATCGGTTTTTAATTGAAGTTTATTGCAAGCGTCGTTGTTGTTTTGTTAGTGTTTGATAAATGAGCCTGGAGCTGAAGTCTTGCGGTTTGATAGTGTAGGTATTGTATGCGTAATATATATTTTATATCATTCATATATTACACGTTGAAGGTACGTGTTGTTGGTGACGGATAAATTGTCACGTCATGTCGTCGTGATCAAAAGGAAAACTAGGATAGGTATGCAAAAAGAATTACATTCCGGCCGTCGAGAGAATGCGTTCCTGACACCAATTCTAGTAACTAATAAAGATCAAATTCGCAAAACACGTATTCGTTTTTATGAAACTGACACGTGTCAAGAACGCTTTCTCTCATCGGCCGGACTATAAATGTAATTTCGATGAACTATTTCGTGTAGAAGAGACCTACTCGAACATAATTTAAGGATAATCGATAATGTAGGTATATTCACTGAAACTTGGTCACGTGAGTAAAGGACGAAGCAAATAGGTAAATAACAATGAGGTATTTGTTCTAACAAACTTCTAAGGAAAATAATAACATAGGTATTGCGTTGGTTTGTCGAATTCATTAAGAAATACAACAACTACTTTGATACATTTCATTATTCTTCTCCGTACGAAAACCACCTCTTGGAAGGAGCGAATAGGGCGACAATCAATTTCGTTTCATTTTTTGACGTTCAAAAGTGCCTTTAATGTGTCTATTTGAAATAAATGATTTGACTTTGACTTTATTACCTACTAATAAATAAATAACTACGCGTCCACTTGCCCAGTCAATGAACACTAATATTCAGGACGGCAACCAGCCGATCATCTTTTAATGTAAAGGCAGTAGAACATATTTGTCAGAAGTTGGCAGAAACATCCCAGCGCCGATTCCTGGATTATTTTTCCCTTTTCTTCCGATCGTTATTACTCCTGACAAAGTTTATTTTGTTTATACGTATTGTGGCTAAGAAATAACAGCTGCACGGGTCGATCGATCAGGTTAAGCTACGCTTGCCGCAGTTGGTCCGTGGATGAGTGACCATCTTTACATACCAAGACCCCTCCGTGCCTCGGAAAGCACGTTAAGCCGTTGGTCCCGGCTGTCATTCGTGAATTTTTGCAGCCGTTACGGGTCGTCAGAATCCCGAAAACCTGACAACCAGTCTTACCAAGGGGTATCGTATTACCCAATAACTGGGTTGTGGAGGTCAGATAGGCAGTCGCTCCATGTAAAATATTGGTATTCAGCTGCATCCGGTTAGACTGGAAGCCGACCCCAACATAGTTGGGAAAAGGCTAGGCAGATGATGTATGTATTAATATTTTATCTTGTATCTTATTGTTATTTCCGACTTATCTATCCCGTATTTTGCAACTGCTATGTTTTGTCTCTGCATCGCCCTAAGGTTGACTGGTACAAAATGCATCAGGCATTAAGTTGGCAGAGAACCAAAGTTCTCGACACAGAATAAGCAAGGCTGAAGTGGCAGTGGGCTGGCCATATTAGCCCGTTAGCCGTACAACCGATGACCGTTGGGATAGACGTGTTCTTGAGTGAATACCGCGAAACGGCAACGTAAGATAGGACGCAGAAGCGAAGGAGGAGGCGGAGCGGGTGAGGGAGAGGCTAGTCGCCGCAGGAGACGCCCTGGGCGTCGGGAATCGATAGAAGATTCCCGGCCACCGTAGGCGCGGGCTTGCGGACGGCGAGCAATGGGCAGCTCGCCGTCCGGTAAGGACCAGGCCCAGGTCGACGACGCGTTGTGTTCCACGCGCACCTCAAAGAGATATCAGCACTAACTGACGTGGTCCGCAGGACCGATGCCTGCCGGGGCCGCGGGTTGTTCGAAAGAGATACAGTGGCCCCTGGCACAGGCAACTGAAGGAACACGGGTGGGTTTTAGTCAGTAAAAGTCTGACACGTCCTCTCGCTCCGCCCAGAAGGTATTTGATAATTTCCCACCCAAAAAAAAAAAAGGTAAGACGCCCTCAGGCTAGCTAGAGCGACGATCGTCGCAAGATGGCTGGTAGCAGCTGGATGAGAGTTGCCGAAAATCGAATTGAATGGCGTGCAATAGGAGAGGCCTATGTCCAACAGTGGACTGCTATAGGCTGATAATGATGATGATTAAGTTAGCCTTTGTACATTATTTTTTACTGGTGCATAAATAAATGAAGACTAATATTGGAACGAACTTGCTTGCGAATAGAATTCATTGAAAAAAAAACCGGCCAAGAGCGTGTCGGGCCACGCTCAGTGTAGGGTTCCGTAGTTTCCCGTCCGTCACAATAAGTGTTCCCACGTACAATTCGATAATACCCGACCCAATGTAATAAGTACCTACAGCGCCATCTCTCGGGGAATTGGGTTACTAATTAATACATAGACGTGCCAGAAGTTTTCGGTGGTAATTTTGGATTGCGAGAACCGATTTTAATAATTCTTTTTTTGTTTGAAAAAAGATACGTTTAGGATAATAAAATATGTAAACGAAGTAAAAAAAAAATGCTTGCATATACGATTATACTACGAACTTAGTCCAGAAATGATTTTGTACAACTTTTTGTCTTTTTTGTACAAAAACTGTTGTTTCTATCAAGTTCAAAATAATTTTCCTAGAAATTTCTTATAAAGTTCTACTTTTCAGATTTTTTTCATATTTTCTAAACTTATGGTTCAAAAGTTAGAGGGGGGGGACACATTGTTTTTTACTTTTGGAGCGATTATGTCCGAAATTATTGACATTATCAAAAAATGATTTTAGTAAACCCCTATTCATTTTTAAATACCTTTCCAACAATATATCACACGTTAGGGTTGAAATTAAAAAAAAAATCACTTCCCACTTTACATATAGGGGGGCTACCCTAATAAAACATTTTTTTCCAATTTTTATTTTACCACTTTGCCGGCGTGATTGATATACATATTGGTACCAAATTTCAGCTTTCTAGTGCTAACGGTCACAGAGATTAAGCGAGGACGGACAGACGGACGGACGGACGGACGGACGGACGGACAGACAGACATGGCGAAACTATAAGGGTTCCTAGTTGACTACGGAACCCTAAAAAGGGGCAATAGAATCGATAAGTTTTTGTACCGATAAAGATCGTGACGATACTAACATTATAGTGAGAGCAATAAACTGCGTCCTTTGCTTACCTAATTAAAAATGATAAGTAGGTACACAGACATGGGTAGGTACTATGAACTCATTGTGAAATTGGTTCCAATGTTTACATGCGATGATATGATGATGCGACTGATAATGGTAGGTACCAATTGTGCTGCAATAATCCTAGTATTTGTAAAGCCATCGCATTATCAACTAAGTACTTAGTAAGGATTATTATATTTGACACTATTTGATAATTATTTACTAATAGATATTTTGCAGAAACTGATAGTGAGTGTTGCTGAGAAATTGATCGTCAGTAGAATAGAAATCTATTTATCTATACCTACCAATAATAAAGCTGAAAAGCCAAAAAAAGATTTCAGAATTTCGCAAGATGAAGACAAAGCGTTGTGTAGCTATCTACACAACGCTTTGTCTTCTTTCGAAATTACTGACGACTGAAAGAGAGAAAATACGTTTATTAGTAAGGGGGTTAGTGTGTTACGCAATTACCCCAGTGTTTAAGTCTTAAATCCACGTCCACAAAATCGCTAAATGAAATTTAAACTCTAAACTATACAACTTTTACAGAGAGAAACGTTCATACAAATTATCCTGAAACGGTCTTCCGCGGTAGACAAGCGGTAATTCAGTTTCCGTAAACAGTTCCCGACAGAAACTTGTATTGCGAAAGTTGATGTCAATGCAAGGTGCGCCAAACCGCAGCAACACTATTTACTGCTCAGAGCTTAGAGTACCTAATTGCGTAACACACTATTAACCATAATCTGAATCATTTTGAAATCCATTGCTTATTATGTTCTAAAAATAAATCTTCTTAACAACGTAAATAACGCAATGAATGTTGTTGAACTGTCAAAATAAACTGCTACCGATAGCGTGTTACGCAGTGACCCCGCAAGACCTTTGTTTAAATGTCATAAAGAAAAACGGCTCTCTACCTTAATTTTCGGATGTTTACAAACCTTTTTTGTTGAGTTTCTGAAATAAGTTTCTTAATTAAAACTTTTAATTGGACGTGGAATCTGATGTTATATATACATTCTAAGTCTCAAACTTAGTGTCTAGACAAGAAGCTAACATTGTAATGACCAATTAATGATTAGTATTATATGAATTAGAATTATTATCCTCCGCCCTGTCCTCAAAATGGTGAAGAAAAACATCGTGAGGAAACCGGCATGACCCTTCGAATACATCTGACATCTACCAAACGGAAGAGGGCTGTAATTTACCACGCGAGCCCGCGTGGTAGATTACAGCCCCCTTTCGAAGAGAGGGCCTGTGATAGAGCAGTTGGAAAATTATAGGTTGACTATGCTTATCCTCCGCCCAGGAACCGTGTCAGAATAAGTTAGGTTCTAGGTCAATGCTCGTGCCTCCTCTGTGAGGAAGAAGCCATTGCCTTGCCGCGAGACAAAAATAGGCTGGTATTATAACTATAGGTCACAGATGTAGGTCCCAGGTGCTGGATAGGCCACTAAACGTCTTGCCGATGGATCGCGCTTCTGGTAACCATCTGTCCAAAATTAGGATAGCTAGAAGTAGGAACATACAATATTTATCTACGACTTCTTGGCAATTTTTCGACTTGAGGGAAAATTATCATTTTTATATTTCCTCATTTTTATCATAATTATAATTTTCCGTTATAACATTATAACCCTTGTGGAGGTCAGACTAGCAGTCGCTTCATGTAAAATACTGGTATTCAACTGCATCCAGTCAGACTGGAAGCCAACCCCAACATAGTTGGAAAAAGGCTAGACAGATGACAATAATATAAAAAAATACTTACACTCAAAGAAACTCCATGTACAGAAAAGCATCTCCTTTGAAAGCCAAGAACTTTCGCAGCACTCACGCCACGCAACAATGACTTATAACACATGATTATCACTATTACTATTAATAATTATTAAATGAACTATTATTGTACTATTAATAGTGTACTATTTAATACATATTGGGTGCGATAGCGACGCGTTGTGTACTGAACGAGGTTCGCGCGAGATATACAATAAAATTATTATTGTGCTTATAACGCCAGTGATAATGTGTTTGGTTATACAATACAGGGTATCAGAGATTTGTATAATAAAATTAATAAAATATTTATTTTGCGTATTATTTTTTTATTGTTCATTGCGTGTTAAAGAATGCTACGGTAGGTAAGTGAAACGGCAAAGAAGACTGTTTTTTTTTTATTGCTGAATAGGCCTACTCTTGCTCTCGATCACGCCTGATGGAAAGCGATGGATGAGGTCTACTATGGAACGAGCGTGCCCAGAAGATGCCTGTTCACTCTTGCTTTGAAGGTAGACAGGTTAAGGGGCTTACACGCAAAAAACGCAAGTTTTAGAAACAATAAAAGTATATGATCGACTAAACAAAATCAGAAAAATATATGATATTCTTCATGATATCATCACCAGCCTATAATGTTCCCACTGCTGGGACACAGGCCTCCTCTCTGTGAGAGGGAGTGGGCCGTAATCCACCACGCGGGCCCAGTGCGGGTTGGTAGATGTCACATGTCTTTGAATTTTTGGTTCTAGGACATGCCGCTTTCCTCACGATGTTTTCCTTCACCGTTTTGAGAGCAGTGGTGATGAAATAATTTACACAAAGTAAAGCGCCTGTCTGGGTTCGAACCTACAACCTACAACTCGTAAGTCGCGGCCGATACCACTGGGCCACCACTTCATGATATACAGGTTGAAATTAAAATCATGCGACAAATCGAAATGGGAGATTGTACTCATCATTATGAACAACTTTTACTATGGGACCAAACCTGAAATCGCGAAAAAAAAATCAGCTGCTTCCTACATTTTGACGAGTTATGCGAACATAAATGTAGGGAACAGCTGATTTTTTTTTCGCGATTACAGTTTTGGTCCCATAGTAAAAGTTGTTCATAATGACGAGTACAATCTCCCATTTCGATTTGTCGCATGTTTTCAATTTCACCCTGTATGCTAGGTAGATAGTGTGTTGAACACATAGTACAACCAATTTGATGCGATAGAAAAAAACATGAAGATACGTCTAAAAACTTTCTTTTTACAATAAAAACCATACTAATATACATTATGATTTTTTGTCAGATTATTCTACAAGCAACAATATACTAAAGCACTAGTGTTTTAATTTTTTAGTCCAAACAATATATTTTTTGTAAATAGATAATTGCTTCATATTTTGCAATAAATTACCAGTGTTGTGTCATCGAGCATCTCTTTCTTTTCTATGCAGTCCGACAAAGACCGCGCTTTAAATGTGGAAGAGAAGATTGTTTGTATAGAGACATTTGTTTATATGTTAATATTCTTCTTTTCGAGTGGATAGTTTATTTTTATTTACGCACGACGATATATCAAGCTATACGTTTCAAGTATAAGCTGACCTTTCATTGTACAGACGCCAGCACATAAAGCTACTACAATCTGTCAAATTTCTTTAATTGATTTTCAACTTTATTGCAAAAAGATAAGGTTCAAAGTTGATTGGGAAAATTTGACAATTTCGGGTAGCTTGATGTGCTGGCGTCTGTACAAACAGCCTATACAGTATTTAGAGTACCTACCTAAATGAAAATTAGGAAAGAAAATTGTATGAACCTAATGTCACTTATCTAACAAGGAACTAAATACACCGCTTCACGTTTTATTATTTACATCTCAACAACTTCCTGATAGTTGAAAGACTGGAATATCAAGTATACAAGTCTATGTATGTAAATACAGTATATAAACGAGTACCAATTGCACGCAACAAGTAAATAAATGAATTGCGTCAATTGACAGTTTATGTTACGGCGGTGCACGATGCATAAACGCAGTTTTATTTATTGAACGACATAGAGTAGTTATAACCAGAGGCAGCAATAAATTGTTTTACAATAAATCTGCCTAGCCTTTTCCCAGCTAGTTGCGGTCGACTTCCAGTCAGTGGCGAAACTATAGGGTGACATTGGGGCTAAATGCCACGGGCCCCCAGCCAGAGGGGGCCCCCGGCCCGAGAGGGCCATGAGCACAGGAGGATCCTAACATAAGTTTATAAATGCAAACTTTTTTTGAAAATGCGCTACAAAGGACATTAGTCAGGTTTCGAACTTTTTGCATCTACCCAAAATTAAAGTAGCCAAAAATTTATTTAACGCCTACGTTACGGTAACAGTGGCGCGAATTCAACGATTTTTTCCCATCTAAAAAAATGCCCAACGCGCCAAAAGGATTACATTGAGGGGGGGGGGGGGGGGGCATCCCTTGAATTTGCCACTGGCCCCAAACGGTATAGTTACGCCACTGCTTCCAATGTAACCGAATGCAGCTGAATACCAGTATTTTACATGGAGCGACTGCCTACCTGACCTCCACAACCCAGTTACTGGGTAACACACGATACCCCTTGGTAAGACTGGTTGTCAGACTTTTTGACTTCTTACTACCCGTAGCGACTGTCAAAGATCTACGACTGACAGCCGGGACCCGCAGCACGTAGCGACTGGCAATTGTTTTAAATTAGATAGTAACTAACAATTGCTTTTAGAGAGCTTCAATATTCAAAATTATTGATTGAGTTGTTTGTGGGACTTTTCACTTTCCGCAGATAAAGTTTTCCTAACTATCTATTGTTTAATTAAAATGGGACTGATTTTAATTCATGGTTTAAGCCTGAAAGTTACACAACTAATCCTGCGAGGAATTGAGTAACACACAATTACAATGTCTTCATTTTGACAATTCAACAACAATCATTGCTTTATTTATGTCGTCGAGCAGACAATTTTTTTTTTAACTTGTAATACCTAGATAATGCGTTACACAATTGGGGTGCTGTTCCTCAGCGTTTTCAGTATAGACGCCAGCACATCAAGCTACTACCATCTGTCAAATTTCTTTAACAGATTTTCAACATTAGCGCTAAAGCATAAGGTTCAAAATTGATTGGGAAAATTTGACAGTTTCGGATAGCTTCATGTGCTGGCGTCTTTGCATAGTCCTAATTTTACGTTTGATTGATATTATCATGAATAAAAAATGAAAACAAAAAAAAACCTATTCTAATACGAAGTCTGACAACAACTGTAAAGGTGATGTGCCCAAGAGACTATATAGCGGCATTCCCAGTCTCTTAGGCACATCACCAGATGACAGCGACGCGGAAAAAGATTTTCGACGCCATTTACATATTTTGTACATTACGACGGCGACGTTGGCACGTTGTGTAGCGTTGTATACTGCGTATACTTCACCCACAATCTGCACGTGTAAAGTCCGGCGTTTCTAAATTTGCCAAAGACGTAAACAACAATAGTCGCTCGAAATTGAAGAAAATCGTTATAAGTAGAGACCGGATAATATGCATTTGCATATTTGCATATGCATTTGCATATTTAAGCCATTTTCAGCGCTAATAGCATATTTTTCCTAAAATCTAGTGATGATGCATATTATCGCTATAATTTACAGTATTTTTCGAGCGCAGCGCACTCAGCAGCCGCGCGTCTTTTGTTTTGGTACGATAATAAAATGAAAGAGACAAATAATCGTCGCGCTCGCCTACCGCACTACTCCTTCCTCCCACCTATTATGCATGTTATTGCTTTCATTGTTGACGCGCATGCTCATTGATCTGCAGTTAAAGTTTTTGTGTCAAATTGTACAATGCCTCCCGAAAAAAAAGTGTGTCTTCGTGGATAAGTGACTTTCCTGAAACATTTACTTACGACGAAACTTTTTTGTATTGTCGAGTTTGCGAGAAAAATATTTCGAGCACTAAAAAGCTTCAAATAACAATAAACTTAAATCTGAAGGAATAATATTTACAAAACAAAAAAAAAATTGTCATTTAATGTTGCATATTCTGTCAGTTTTCGTGCATATTTCAAGCATTTTTCATGCATATTTGCATGCATATTTCAAGCTTTTTATGTTGCATATAATCCGGTCTTTAGTTATAAGTAACAAGAACATTTATTTTAAGTAATGTTTGTTTTCGTCTAAATCTCCGCTACCTATACTGACTGAAAAATACCTATGCCAAAAGATATCCAATCACGTAGGCAATAAATAACTGCCCACATAATAAAAAGATAACATTAGATTAAAAAAAAAATTGTTAGCAAAATAAAAAAAAACAAGGATATTATCAAGTTACTATATTGTTATCTAAAATATTACTTAAGTACTTACATAAATAAAATACGTCAACCGTGACCCTCGGGGCAATTGCACAACACACTATCACAGTAGGAATGGCTTTCATTTTGACAGTTCAACAACATTTATTGCGTTATTTACGTTGTTGAGCAGACACATTTTTCGAACATAAGACGCAATGGATTAGCAATATCCTTCAAAATTATTCAGATTGTGAATCATAGTGTGTTACGCAATTAGAGTGCCGTACTTTGATCAAGACAATACTTATTTTAGCTAATAAACAAAAGGAATAATACAAAATTATCAGTTTTATTTAACCTTTGAACTTTAAATGTAATAAAATATTAGAAGTCAATTTTAACCTACTTCTAATTGTGGTATCGAAATGAGACTTTGTATGTGATTCGGATGACAAAACTGTAACGTGGTATGTTGGAACTGATCTGATGATGGAGCCAGGAGGTGGATGGTGGAACTATTCAGTGGCTACTAGTAATCCCCGCGAGTTTGGCCTCGTAACATTCGTTTGGACGAGTCCAATAGATTGGAAGCGTGTTTAATTTTTGAAGTGAAACTTCTTTACGCACGCTTGACTTGGGGAGTAAGCTGGCGAACGCGTGACGTAAGCGTTACGAAAAGTGTGATCGGGCGAGGCGAACGGGAGTCGAGTGGGGGATATGAGCAAGAGAAAGCAGTGCGCGCGCAAATTTTCTTTCTCTCTTCCTCTCATAGCCAAATACGTTTGAAGTTTCACTTCAGTCGTGTGGTCATAAGCACACCCGGTTTTTTTAACTATATTTTATTATAAGTAGTAGGTATTTCATATCTTTACTAGGTAGGTACTTAACTGTCTTTAAACTCAAACCAGTCTGTAGGGTACAGACGCCAGCACATCAAACTACTACAATCTGTCAAATTTCTTTAATAGATTTTCAACTTTAACGCTAAATCATAAGGTTCAAAGTTGATTGGGAAAATTTGACAGTTTCGGGTAGCTTGATGTGCTGGCGTCTGAACATGGATTTATTTATTGTTCTTTGGTAAAAAAAGATATTTGAAAATGAAACGGTCTGTACATGGAACATTTTTCCTAAATAATTTGGATTTATCCAAACAATTAATTGGACAATTGTCTAGGTATGTAGTTGAAATTGGGAAAATACTACAAAAAAAATCTGAATTCATTGTATTTTTGATTTGAAAAGAATAAAAATGCGTTTATTGACATTACAGCAAAATAAATACACCTTAAAGCTGTAAAAACAGAAAACAAAGATTATAATGCCAAAAGGGCCATTAGTTTTGGGTGGGAAATTATCAAACAACTTCTCCCGCTCTGGGCGAAGCGGGAGGGCGTGTCAGACTTTTACTGACTAAAACCCACCATGTTCCTTCAGTTACCTGTGCCAGGGGCCACGGTAGCTCTTTCGAACACCCCGCGACCTTGGCAGATACCAAAAGAGCCTCAGCTCAGCATAATGTCAGATAACAACACAAGGTGTACCACCTGTCGCTGATAGTTTTTTAATTTATTTTTTCTTATTCCTTCTAGGGTCCCGTGGCTACATAATAACAGCCGCACAGGTCGATCGATCAGGTTAAGTTACGCTTGCCGCGGTTGGTCTGTGGATGGGTGACCATCTTTACATACCGAGACCCTCCGTGCCTCGGAATGCACGTTAAGCCGTTGGTCCCGGCTGTCATTCGTGGATCTTTGACAGTCGTTACGGATAGTCAGAAGCCCTAAAGTCTGACAACCAGTCTTACCAAGGGGTATCGTATTACCCAGTAACTGGGTTGTGGAGGTCAGATAGGCAGTCGCTCCACGTAAAATACTGGTATTCAGTTGCATCCGGTTAGACTGGAAGCCGACCCCAACATAGTTGGGAAAAGGCTAGGCAGATGATGATTCCTTCTAATTTTTTATTCCGATAAAATTATTTGGCGTTGGAAAAATCAGCCCTTAATGGTTTAAGTTTGAGTTTGAGTGACAGAACCTAATGACCTAACTGTAGTTAACTACTCTATGCCCTTATCTGTATGCACGTGCGCGTTCAATGTCCACTTCACTACGTAAGTAATTAGCTTCGTTAGATTTAAAGTAGTGACTTAAGTGACATTATAATAATAGCAGTTATGGTAATATGGTGGTTTAGTATCATTTTGTATTTTTTTTGTTTTGAACTTGTATTTAAATAATATAATAATAATTTCTTCAGTGTGAGTCGGACAACTTACACCAATACCACTCAAATATTGTTTCGTCTACCACACAGTCTACTTATAATATTACTCCCACACTTAACCCCACTGTTGGACACTTGGCTTAGGCCCGTGCCATCAGTTCTATCCGGCTAGGCCGAGAAAAAAAAATATATAAACTAAATAATAATAATAATTCCTCTCTCTGGAGCCCTGACCGGCCGGTAGCTTGGACCCTGTTCCCGATATCGGTGGGCTACTATTTTTTATATTTTTAATGTTATTATTTATTCTTTTATATTCTTATATTTAAAAATATAAATTATATGGTATTTAATTGAATAAAGATGATAATAATTTAAAAAGATCTTAATGAGAACTTCTAGCGATTACTACGAGTAGGTACATTTCGTTCAAATTAAAGTTTGCCTTTTGACTGAAATTCGATTCAATTCAATATCAAAACGCACTAATAGTATTATATAATGGGACTACCACGCAAGCTTTCTCTACCAAATAAAAAAAAGATTTTTCAAAATCGGTCCACAAATGATGAAAATATTTATTTTATTCATTAGCACACATACAATTGTTTTAACAGGTAAGACCCAAGCTAACAAAAGTAGTCATGAATTGCTAATTGTCCAGTCCCAAGTAACGGGTCTGGGGTAAAAGCACAGGTTACACAGTGGACAATATACCAAGTGTCACCCTCTGGAATTCCGCCAAAGAGAAAGAAAATATGTCCAAACGCCAAATATCGATGAACATAATATACTCGTAGTTAAAATAAAAATAAAATAAAATATGTACAGATAAATTGAGAACCTTCTCCTTTTTTGAAGTCGGTTAAAAAGTGACAGTTTTAATGGACTTTTGTTGCTAACCGTACCCTCTGACGTACACTCCGCCCCTGTTTAATTTTCAATACATACCTACGACAACATAATATTCGAATACTACCAACCAAGGAGATGCACCAATTCGATATAATAGTTTACCTACAAGTACCTACAGTAAGCGAGCATTCCTACCAGCTTCCAACCAAATATGTACTACACAGCTACCTAATTCAGTAATTCCAGTGGAGGTAATACTTCGAATAGAGACATTGGATCAGAAGGTCAATTTTTGTAATTTCAAATGTTCAAAATCTAGTTGCAGTCTCATCTCGGCGACAAACAAATGTCAAAAACTTGTCAAAATGTAGGGTAATTAGAGGTATCTGACAGATTGAGGCTGAGCGCAGACTGAACTTTCTTAAAATTACGAAAACTACCCAGAGGGGTAGTTATCTTTGAGTAGGAATAAAGTACGTTCACAGTAAGTTATAAAAGTAGAAATTCCCAATGGAAAAACACAATAAGAAATATGTATGTAGGTATATGATACATACACATTTCTTAGTAAGAGCCCGGAGTTTGGAAGTGGGCGGTGTGATACCTCCGTGCCTCGGAAAGCACATTAAGACGTTGGTTCTTCACCAGAGGGGCAATTCTCGTAATTTTAAAAACGTTCACAGTCTGATCTCTGTCTCTGTGTATGGAGGTAGCTGACACCCTGGATTAACATATAGGCTACTTTTTATCTCGATATTCCCATGGGTGATGGGATAGACATTTACTCAGGTGAAACCGCGGGGCGCAGCTAGTATAGACATAATTGTTGAGCATAGAACCTGAGTCTATATTAGCAAGAAATCAATTCACCCTAATAATGGCCCATTAATTTACAAGCCGTCTACAGGATGTATAGGAATTTGATTATGATGCATGATATGAGCAGACTGTGTGTCAGAAGGATCTAAAGTAAACAGACCTAACCCAAGATGCAGAATCCGTACTAATATTATAAATACGAAAAAGTGTCTGTCTGTCTGTTACTCACGGATAAACCGCCGAACCGATTTAGATGAAATTTGGTACAGAGATAGTTTGAGTCCCGGGAAAGCACATAGGATAGTTTTTATCCCGATATTCCTACGAGATCGACCTTATGCAGGTTGAAACCGCGGGGCGCTGCTAGTTAAATATAAGTCAAAGCATTGCCTTAACAGTCCTTTCAGTTATTTTACCTCTGATAGCAGCAACCCAACAGCAACCTTATTGTGACGACAATAAAGATCACAATGATTTTGACAGACCTGTTAGTGGCAACCCAACAGCATCCTTATTAGAATGAGAATAAAGCTCACTATAAATTGGACAGCGATGCAAAATCAGAAGTAAAAAAAATAACTGTTAAAAGACTGTAGACTTTATCTGTCGTAATGGCACGAACTAATCAACTCTGATAAATAAAATAAAAAAAACCCTCCCAAGTGCAAGTCGCACTCGCGCACCGAGGGTTCCGTACAAACCTGTTTAAAATATTTTTAGTATAAGATGTAACTAAAAATTTAAGGTTTTCGTAATTATTCCTTTATTTTTGCTATAAGATGTTGCTTCGTACCAAATTTCAAGATTCTGAGTTCACGGGAAGTACCCTGTAGGTTTTGATCCCTTGCGAGTGTCAAAAATTTGCGGCATAAACGGCTGTATCTTTTGTTGGCTTAGAAGTTTGATTTTTTTACAGGTCCAAGGGACAGTAGATCTGAGTATATTTGATATAAATTCCAGCTTGATGCCTCCACGCGTTCCTGAGAAAAAGGGTCTTGACAGACAGACAGACGGACGGACAACAAAGTCATCCTATAAGGGTTCCGTTTTTTTTCCTTTCGAGGTACGGAACCCTAAAAAGCTCAGCTCAGATTCCCAAACACTGTTTCGTCGAGGTCTTAGTCTGTCTAACTTGACTACACCTTGTATAATGAATACAGCCATCTCAGACAACCGGTGAAGCCAGCGTCTGTTAATTTATTCATAATATTCTAGTGCCTAAACCAGCTTTGGCTATCTGCCGAACTATGAGTTATTAGCATGCCTAATATATCACTGACAGCATGAGGAGGGTTTAAGACGGAGAACTTCGGAAGTAATACTTAAGAACGGCACCAGCAGGTAGGACCTACCTACTTTGCCCGTATACTACCTAATCTACAGGGCCGGCCTTAGCCCCGGGCGAGTCATGCCTTTGGCGCCATTTTAGGTATACCTACTTATTTCATAAAAAAACTTGTTTTGAATTTGTCCATAAATAAATAATTCGTAGGTAAGTTATTGATAACGTTCAGGTTTTCTAAAAAGGTTTTTGATTTGCTTGTGAACTTACGAGTATGTAAAAAGCAAAGAAAGAAAAGTATGTATAATGCAGGGGAGCTAATACGAGTTGCAATTTCAGTGACAGATACGATAAGCGACAAATTCATACCAGATTCAAGTTATTGAATATTGCAATATGCAACAGATAAGAAAGTTTAGGTGTCATCTCACAATGACGAGCGAAGGTCCTTCGCAAGGGCTCGTGCGAAATAATTACAATATACACACATCAAAAGTGTCTAGGGATCAACATATATTTTTGCAATAACTTTTCTCCTGATTGATATTAATTAAAATTTTCTTTAAGGATTCATCAAATAAAGTGTTTTCGTTTGTCACAGTAACGATAAACCAAGTCACCTTTGCATTAATAAAGAAATTTGCCATTTTCCTAATAAAGGGATTTTTGACATTTGAACCACTAACACAAAAGTTCGAAAAAAAGACTGAAATAACAGTTTTCTTTAAAATTTTATTGGGTAACTTAAACAATTAATAATCCGTGTTTCTACCGCGAACACTAACAACACAAGAACATCGGTTTGGCATACTCAAAATGAGTTCATCCAAATCACGCTGTGGAATGGCCGCCCATGTTCGTTGCAACAACAAAAAAAGGTCTTCTTGCGACTGGATACCCTCCATATTCGGCAGAGCTCTTCTCTGTAGCATATCCCATGCATGCTCAATCGGGTTCAAGTCTGGCGACTGAGCAGGCCAGGGCAGGACATTGATGTTAGCTGCGGCGAGAGTCTGTCTTACAACTCTTGCGGTGTGCGGTCGTGCATTATCATGCATTAACTGAAATAAGGGACCGATTTGCACTTGTAGAGGAACGATGACGTCTAATACAATCGTCTCAGCATAAATTTGAGCGTTGAGGTTGCCTCTGATCCAAATCAACTCAGTTCTTCCGCCGATCCAAATACCCGCCCATACCATGATGGTTCCACCACTATAAGGATGGACTTCCTGGCAGGATTTTAATCGCTGTTGGCGTCCAGGGGTTCTCCAGTGTCGTATACGTCTTGTATCCGGTCTCATACCAAAACGAGACTCATCAGAAAAGCACACGAAACGCCATTGTTCTTCTGCCCAATTTCTGTGTTCAAGAGCCCATTGATATCGAATCCTACGATTGTGCATTGCTATAGGTGGTACCCGTAGCGGTCTTCGGGAATGAAGGTTCACTTCATGCAAGCGGTTTCTGACTGTTTGGTCGCTAATTAAGTTCCCTGAAGAGTGATGAAGCCTCACGGCTAACATCATGGCGGTTATTGTTGGAGCTCTTCGAGTTAAGATTTGAATGTATCGGTCTTGTCTCCGTGTGGTGCAGCGATACCGTCCTCCATGGCGCTCAGCCACGGTACCAGTGCTTCGGTAACGTGTCCAAAGTCGACTGATAACACTCTGACTTGTATTCAGAGCTAAAGCCACAGTACGTTGCCGGGAACCAGCTTCTATCATTCCCACGGCTCTGAGCATTTCTTCCCTGCTTAAATGACGTCGCCGCTCCATAATAACGTTGGTTTTAATCAGTAGTAGGGAAACAGTAGCACTAATAATGTCTTCAATGCGTTGTATGTTTTTATAGGGAAAATATTGACAGCTGATTTTCATCTTTTACTCGAATTTGATTCACAGTTCCTGATTCAAATTATGAAATGCACCAAAAAGGATCCATATAAATTTATAAAATCATAAATTTATTACAAAGCCACATCTCAATCTCAAGAAATCCGCATAAAAATGCTTGATCCCTAGACACTTTTGATGTGTGTAGTTAAAAATAGACTTGGTGAAAAAATGTTTGTGCCTGATAGTACATTTGATCAAAAATTGCTTTGAATTAAATTAATCGAATCGGGGGCGTCGGCCACAGGTGCCTCGACCACTGGGGGCCTAAGCCACGGACCCAAAATGACAGCTCGTGTTTGTTAGACATAGAATAAGTACTCATACTCACTCCTACGAGATAAGTCTATAAAAGTTAATACGCTGAGCCTAGTTTTCCTTTAGATCGATAAACATAGGCAACCGCCCTGGTCCCCCCCCCCCTAAAGCCGACACTGCTAATCTACCTATAGGTACTTTGCCCTCTCTGCATAAAAGGACTGAATAAGACCGCCGTGGCACCGTTTTAATAAAGTGTTTTTCCATTTTATAATCAGCATATAATGTTCCTCTCTGTGAGAGGGAATGGGCCGTAGGTAATCCACCACGCGGAGTGCGAGTTGGTAGATGTCACATGTCTTCGAATTTTTGGTTCTAGGACATGCCGGTTTCTTCACGATGTTTTCCTTCACCGTTTTGAGAACAGTGCTGTGCAGTGGTGTTGAAATAATTTACACAAGATAAGCGCCTGTCGGGGTTCGAACCTACGACATAAAACTCGTAAGTCGACCATGACCATAGCTAATACCGATTTCAAACAAATACCCATACATACCTACTAATATTATAAATTCGAAATTAACTCTGCTTGTCTGTCTGTCTGTATGTTACATTTTCACGCCTAAACCACTGAACGGATTTCGATATTTGGCAGAGAGAGATAGATTGCATTTTGGGGAAGGACATAGGATAGTTTTTATCCCGATATTCCCACGGGATCGACACTTCTGCGGGTGAAACCGCGGGGCGCAGCTAGTATCTCAATAAGCGACAAAAATATTATGTAGGAGTAGGTATACTGTTTATTAAAAGAATCAAATCACTTTGGAGAATTTATGAAAAATACTTACCTATAACTCCAAAAAGTTACGAGTACAAGGCACCGGTCACCTACTGAAAATATCGAAATATAGGTGCCTAAACCTAACCTTAACCACGTCTGTAATAATAATAATAATAATAAATTTATTTGACATAAAAAGGTACACAGATACAGAGTGAAACTTAATTTGAGCGTGCGAATAGCATGGTACAAAATAAATGATCAATGACCCCCATGCTAGGCAAAGCCTGTGTTACAGGGGTCATTGTGTTCATTGTGGTCTGTGTTCCTTGGGTACTTTTTTCTCACCAGCTTTTTACTCATATATTCCACCAAGAAGTCTTTTACATAAAATAAGAAAAGAACAAACACTTCACACTGTCAAACTTGACATTCCAGCCGTAAATTTTAAAAAAACCCTACTAAAATTTTTCCTTTATGTTACAAACCCGCAATCTGCCGCAATCTGACCCCACAAACTAAACAGGAAAGCATGTAGTCAGCCAACCAAAGCAAACAGATTGAAATGTGGTGAATCCAAATGCTTGATAAGATTAAAGAGGCCACAAAAGGCAAACCTTGCAACAAGCAAACTATCAGCAAGTTTAGTCCAGCATGCAAGACGAAGAAACCCATGTGAGTGAAGTAATTTCTCTGCTCTGTTTAAACTACACACACAGTCACAGACTGAGTTTTAACTCTTCCTGTGAACATCAATTTCATTTTTTTGTCGCTTTAACTTCGTTGTCACATTTTTCACTGAGTTTTAACTCTTCCTGTGAACATCCATTTAATTTTTTTGTCGCTTATCTTCGTCGTCACCTTTTTCACTGAGTTTTAACTCTTCCTGTGAACACTCATTTCATTTCTTTGTCGCTTATCTTCGTCGTCACATTTTTCACTGAGTTTTAACTCTTCCTGTGAACATCCATTTCATTTTTTTGTCGCTTATCTTCGTCGTCACATTTTTCACTGAGTTTTAACTCTTCCTGTTAACATTCATTTCATTTTTTTGTCGCTAACTAACTTCTCATAGAAAGGTGGAACGGTTGCAAGGGACCATATTATTAATAACATGTCGAAAAATATACCTCGGGAACGTACGACTGGGATTAAAAGTACGTACCCTAGGGGAATAATTCCGTAATACATTGTTTTCATACTCTTGGTTTACGCGTCGCACGCCAGTAAGTACTGCTCCCCTGTCGGCATGATTTTTTTCCACCATCTTCAACAATCATCGTCATATTTCAAACTAGCTGCGCCCCGCGGTTTCACCCGCATAAGTGTCGATCCTGTGGGAATATCGGAATAAAAAGTATCCTATGTCCTTTCCCGGGACTCAAGCTATCTCTATACCTAATTTCATCTAAATCGGTTCAGCCGTTTGAGCGTGAAGGAGTAACAAACATATAAACACACACACACTCACAAACTTTCGCCTTTATAATATTAGTGTGATAGTGTGATAATTTACACAAGACCTTTATTGAATTGTACACCTAAACCCTCATTAAAGTAAAGTAAAGTAAAGTAAAATCGTTTATTCCATATTTTAAAATTACAATATCGAGGTATTGTTGGTCCCAAACTAGGCACAGCCTGTGTCTTGGGCACCATTACAATGGTACAAGATTTTTAATAATTAAGGGAAAACTAAGATCAACAAATGAAATAAAAATAAAAAATAAAAATTAAAAAATAAAAATTAAAAAATTAAAATAAAAAATCATGAATCACAACGTCCTTTGGTGACAACCGTACGAAAATCCGTTGGGTAGTTTTGAGTTTATCGCGTTCAGACAGGCAGACGCGGCGAGGGGATTTAGTTTTATAATATGTATCGTGTTAATAATAGCTACTATAATGGTGGCGGTTGAATGAAACCAATGATCCGATACTTAAGTTCTAGTGTACAAAAGTTGTCTAGACAAAACCTATAGGAGGTTAAGGGATAAGATAGCCCCGCAGTCCATCCCTGGAACCACCCATAGGTTTTGTCTAGACAACTTTCGTACACTAGAACCACACCCCGGACACTCCATACAACGCTCGCAAAATAATTACCTACTACTACTACATTAAAAAATGACGTTTGTATACGTATGAATGTGTGCGTGAGGTACTTGTTTGCGAGCGCTCTTGTTAAAGAACTGCGACGAATATGCCGAAGTGCGTGGTGAGGTGCGGTAACTGATGTTAGTGCGGGGAAGGGAGTGTCCTTTCTGTACGTAGTACTTTAAGTATTCTGTGCTAGAACTTAAGTATTGTCTATAGTGAAAAAGTTCCTAACTGTCATCGTTGGTTTCATTCAACCGCCACCAGTATAGTACCTATTATTCCTATCTGATGATGATACCATCATCACTTCATCAGTACCGCACAAACTGGTTACTGCAGTACCTGCCTGCATTGATAACGAAAACAGGGCTCAAAGTTTCGCAGTAACCATTTCATTCTCCTCTCCTTATCCCAATTTATTTGGCGTCGGCGCAACATGTCTTTCTCTGCCATACTTCTCCACTTGTCGTCATCTCGGTAGTCACCCCTTTTCTAGCCATATCATCCCTCACACAGTCCATCCATCGTTTCTTTGGCCTTCCCCTACTCTTATAGCCATCGACATCCATACTCAAAACTCTCCTCACGACATTTTCCTCATTTCTCCGTAACACATGCCCACCATGACAACCGATTTCCACACAACTTTAAGATTCTCCAAACACATTTTTTCTTACTCTCCTTATACAATCCGCCATCTCTTTACAACATTCATTCACAGATGTTCCTTCCATATCCTTCATTTCTTCCCAAGGAGGGTTGGTGTCAGGCTGGCGGCCGGCCGGCTGTTAAACTTTGCCAAAACTTAAAGCAACATGCACAGTTTCGCAGTAACCGTTCTTGTTATATGACTCGAATCTGACTAACAAAGCACGGCAGCTCGTCATCCAGCAGCCTTGGTTTTTTCCAACTAATTCGGAAATAACTTTCAGTCTAGTCGAATGTATACCACTCTGATAAGAAGGAACCGACCTGTATTTAAGTATTGTAGTAGATTCCCCAGCAGAGTTATCCAGATCTTAAGCATAAATCTATGGTTATCATTTTTTTTTTTTTTTTTAGTTCATGAATCTCCGAAACGACTGACAAAATTACTCTCAAATAATATTCTATCAGAACTAACTAGAGCTGACGGCCTTACGTACAGTCAACAAAAGAGATAAGTATGCAGGATCGTCGGATATACCTAGTACAGTACCCGGCGATAAATATTGCACATCGACCTTTGGAAAGAAACAATCGGCTAATTTCGGCTTAGTAGTGCGTTATCTCTGTCGCACACTATCTATGTGACGTTAACTGACGTTTTGTCAGTCGTTGTTCAAGTGCGATAGAGTGCGGTCGCGTCCAGTTCAAAATATATATCCAGAGTTGTTAACACACCCAAATTTAAATAATTTAAAGTTGTACTATGGCATCTTTAGGAAAAATAGGGGAACCTTTTTATTTTACCCCAACCTAAAGCAATCATTTATAGAAAAATTGGTGTATTTTATACAAAGAATAAAAAGAATTATCAAAAGAAGCAAATCATAATTGTTTTAACAGCTCCTAATAGATACCGGACTGTTTGTATTTCGTGCGACAGAGGTAACGCTCTACGAAGCCGAAATTAGCCGATTGTCTCTTTCCAAAGATCGATGTGCAATATTTATCGCCGGGTACTGTAGAAGTTTAGTAAAAAACCGATGGATTTTCTCGAATAAAATTTTATTTTATTAATAGAAAAACAAACAAATTTTTTTTACAAATTAAATTTCATTCGACAACATCCATCGGTTTCTTACTTAACTTCAACTATATCCGACGATCCTGATACTTATCTCTTTTAAGCACTAGGAAATGGCGAAGGGCGGGCGTTTTGGGGGGTGTCTTTTGTAAATTTGACGTTGGAAAAGTGCTGATTCTCAGCCTAGTTTGAAAAAATTACTTTTGATATTGTTTTTTTTTATATATTTTTTGTTGACTGTACGTATTCTCCAGGGCTCTAAAATCTTGACGTTTACTAAAACCCATTTGATCATATCTTCTTCATTCCAAAATTAAGCATGTCTGGTTACGGACTACGAACGGAAAGGTTACCTACTGTTCAATTTATTTCCAGAACCCTTGTCTATACCGAAGGATTCAAAGCCTTACCTGTACCAATAAAGATCGCGACATACAAACACAAAACCCACAGTACAGTTCTTCATACTCATGGAAAAAAGACTACGACCAAGGACCAACCCCCGACGAACCGGCCCTTTCAAAAGATAAGAATATGGAGCCACTGCCGAAATCCAGCACCTTCAGAGTCTGCACGCCCAGGAACAAACATCTGCCTGTGGTATAAAAGACGAAAAGCAGTGAGTGATCTTAGACGACTAACTAGGCTAGAACGACAGAAGCTAGAAGAGTTGCGCAAAGAGCAAGCCCTGCGGGAAAGTGAAGCAAAGTTCGTGGAACAATTGGTGCAAAGAGAAAAGGAGATTCGACTCGCGGAACAGAAACTCGCAGCAACGCCGAATGTACCTTCACTTCTGTCTTATGAATGCCAGAAAAAAGTTTGTGGACAGCAAACCTTTGAGAGCAAACCGAAAAAGAATAAAGTAAAAAAGGAGAATATAAAAGCCACCGAAGTAAAGTTGTGTTGTAAGACCGAAGTCTTTCGTGAACATGCAAAAAAATAGTAAGTTCAAGTACCTACTTATTCAAATATCTTTGTATTCTTAATTTCTTAAAGATACGAAGTGAGTTTGTAATAAGGGCCTTTTTGAGCACATATTATAGGCATTATAGTTATTCTCGTAGACAGTTGCGGAAAAACAGCAGCGTCGATAAGAAATAGAAAGTAAAGACCGAATTCAAATAAAATGATGACGAAATCAAAGGCAATGAATGCTCTTGATTTCGTCATCATCATATTAGCTGAAAGACGTCCACTGCAGGACATAGGTCTCCCCGAACAAACCTGGTGGCTACTGCGCTCGCTGCACTGTCTACTGAATATCCTTTCATTGATTTCATAATTATGTTTGGCGAGACTTCCGTAACTTTATCACCGTCGCTGTCCTACTAGTTTTAACCCGTTCACAATTTATTGCCCGTTTTCAGTAAAACTAGACGACACCTAGATGATTGCTTAAATAAGAGCGCTGTTGCATTTTCGACGCTCGGCTAAGCGCCGAAAACTGAAATTCTAACAGCGTGCTTTATTTAGGCGTCGCCTAGTGTTAGTTAAAACGGACATAAAAACTTATTAGTAGGTATGTCGCAAGTTCCCGACAGCGAACTAAGAAAACCACGCTCAGGCGACATCACACTTCTTACTGCAGGAAGATTACTTTTCACAGGAGCAACGCTGGGGGACGAGTTTAAACTTCAATTATATCTATAGGTGCTTAGGGCTTCATAACTATTTTTATATACAGGGTGAAATTAAATTCATGGGCATCCTTTTAAGGGGTCATCATTATGAACAACTTTTACTATGGGACTAAACCTAAAATCGCGAAAAAAAATCTGCTGTTCCTTGCATTTAGGTATGTTCACATAACTCGTCAAAATGTAGGGAAGAGCTGATATTTTTTCGCGATTTCAAGTTTCGTCCCATACTAAAAGTTTTTCATAATGATGATTACAATAACCCCTTAAAAGGATGCCCATGAATTCAATTTTACCCTGTAGATATTTATACTTAACAAATAAAAATGCACTGAACCAAACGCTAATAATAATCAGCAAGCGAATAATCCTGCTTGCTCAGAAACAAGGGCTTTTAGGGTAAGATACAGAGACGAAACTTAGCGTACAGTCGTATGTAAACTTAATGGCGGCTCTGCACGGAGCGAGTCGCTGCGCAGCAACAAAATCATAATGTGTTAGCGGGGTTGGAGGCCCGGTACTGCGCAGCGAAAAGCGCACTTCAGAGCCGGCATAAAGTTTGGCGCTATTAGCTGGTACTATAAGCTTCGATCTGTCAAACTCAGTTTTCGGAATAATTTTGACTGATCGCAGCGTAAGGCTACAAGCTAAGTTTCATGTCTCTATGTTACGCCGAGCTCTCTCCATCTTAGCTTTAAACCGCTAAAGCTGCGTCCACTTTTGTGACATTCCAACAGACACTATCGGTATGTACCTACCAAAGACTACAATATGTATAGGGACAGTATGTACTCCATGACAATACCTGGAGCCAGGGTAGGTAATGTAAGCACATCTTTATCTTATGACTTTACGAGTCCTCAGAATGGATCGCTGTCCGTTGATACTTATATAGGTACTTAAATGAATATGAATGACGTGTAAAAGTGTTTGTGCAAACCTACTTACAAAAATAAAATCATTTAATCATTTTAAAAAAAAGCAGAATACTCATTCAGTGATTAAACGTTAACATATAGTGATACCGAGGAGCTTTTAACCACTGTACAGTAAAGTGAGATAGGTTTACATCCATACTAAAGGCTAAAAAAATAAAAACATACACACGCACCCCCACACACACATACACTACCAAACACACATACACACACCCCCACACGCGCATTTTCATTTTTACTTTTATTTTTGTCCTTAGATATTAAATAAGTACTTTGTTCGCCCACTGCACGCACCAATTATTTTGTAACCGTCACTAAGATCCATTATAGTGACTTAAAAAAGTCCGCGAAAAAAGGTGTAAATCAAAATTATGCGTTCATATTAGTGATAGCATAGGTAATTTTTCTACTGACACCCCGATTTCTGGAACGAAAGTCAACGTGTCAAAATTAAACGCAAGTCAAGTGATTCAATTGGCTGTTTATAATTCAGTCAACCAATCAAAGCGCGTTCGACAATTTTGTTAGTTCATTTTAGTGTTGATCTAGTATATATCTAGTTATCAGTGGTGTTGATTTTCGTTCCAGAAACCGGAGTTATTTAATTGCTTCCTGCGTGTTGACGGACGGACTATCACGATTTTCAATGATGTTATGTTCAGTGAAAAACTGTCGAAGAAACACTGAAATACCCAACTGTACATTGAAATGCTGTAATAAATACCCTTGTTCACTTGCAGCATACGAGTAAGTAAAACTGCACAGTAGTACTTTATAATTTATATTTACAATACACACAACAACACTCCAGGCGACTGTTAAAAGAAAAAACATTTAAAAATTTTTACCCCTCCACGGAACCTTTTTCCAACTATGACGAATCAGCGAATCATAAGGTGCGTCGATTCATTAAAAAACCTGTTTTAGGCTGCGTTTCCACAAGGGAGGTGCGAGGATGCGTAGCGAGGGATGTGTGTAAAACAAACCAATAACATCGCTTCATTTTCATATACTTAGCTTGAACTAAGTTATCATTGTTATTGGTTGGTTTTACACACATTCCTCGCTACGCATCCTCGCTCATCTCTGGTGGAAACGCAGTCTTATGGACGAGAAGCTAGAAGAGCGGTGACCGCCACATGCTACCGTAATATCCAAATACAGGGCACACCTTAATATCCAATACTATTAACCTTTCAACCGCTTATGTCGGATTAATCCGACAAATATTTTCGTGTCCATTCCGCCAGAGTCGTATATATACGACCAAATAACACAGCTCGTTTAATCTGTATTATTATTACATCATCACAGCTCGTTTCATCGGTATTTATTTTTCGTTATTTTTTTTCGGGCGCTGGGCGCACGATAACTGATATAAAGTCGGGCGGTTAAAAGGTTAAAAATGAGATTTTCGTGACGTCCGTTATAATCATGACGGAAACGCTCTTCTAGGAAACCGTAAGTAGGTATCTCTACCATTTCTGACACTTAGGAAGAGTCTGTCACTATTATAACTAGCAACGCCCCGCGGTTTCACCCGCATAAGTCTCGATCCCATTGGAATACCGAAATAAAAAGTATCCTATGTGTTAACCCTCGTTATGAAATATCTGTGTGCCCAAATCCATGCAGGAGTTTGTGCGTGAAGAAGTAGGTAACAAACATACAAACACACTCACAAACTTTCGCCTTTATAATATTAGTGTGATTAGTGGGATGTCACGGCAATGGTGTCTGAGTAGTCGTTTATCTATCACAAGTGTGGACGTATCTTAAGGCCACAGTTCTAATACCTCGCTTAAACACCGCGAGTAAGAGCTAAAACGCGTTGCATCAGCTAAAATGCGCGAAACATCACGAGCGGACGCAAAGTCGCCAAAACGCGATGCAGCGATGATGAAGCCGCAAATGAAATGTTTTTTGCTAATAAAGATCAAATTCGCAAAACTCGTATTCGTTTGTATTAATCTGACAGGTGTCAAAAACGCATTCTCTCGTCGGCCGCACTGTAGGTACCATCGCGGACACTGGCGGTGGACCACTTTTCAACCTTATTACCAAGGGCATAAGGGTGAAAAGTTGTCAACCGCCATTGTCCGCGGCTGCACATAAAAGGCACTTTTGAATGTCACTATTTACAAGAAAATAGAATTGATTCTAGTTGCTCCAAAAAGGTACCTAGTATCGTATGGAAAAGAATGGGCAAGATACTCCAAACTTTGTCTTTTGAAAAGTTTTTTTGAAGTGAAACTTCTTTACGCACGCTTGACTTGGGGAGTAAGCTGGCGAACGCGTGACGTAAGCGTTACAAAAAATGTGATCGGGCGAGGCGAACGGGTTAGTTGAGTGGGGGATATAAGCAAGAGAAAGCAGTGCGCGCGCACATTTTCTTTCTCTCTTCCTCTCATAGCCAAATACGTTTGAAGTTTTACTTCAATCGTGCGTGCGATCATAAGCACACTCGGTTTTTTTTTTCAATACATGTCGTCTGTTTAAGACCCAGCAGAGCAGGTACGGTCAGTGCTCTGCATTGCTTACCCCTCTCATATAAAGAAGAAGAGGGGTCGGGTTATGCATGAGATAACTGGCTGTACTATTGTATTACAACTACCTACAAGGATTCATTTTCATGTTACAGCCAGCAGAGACCAATCAGTGAAAGATATTCAAACTGCTGCTACCGGATATGCTGTCATTTCTACTGCTGCATGACCTTCCTAATGATAATTGGCTTAGTCCTCTTCACTTTTGTCTAAAACACTGTTCACTGAAACAGCATTAATGTGCAAATGGAGTATAAGTAATAAACGTTTTTCGACATCGTAAGAGGTTGTGTTCTTTGTGGTTGATTAATAAAACCTATACGCTAGCAGTTATTGTTAACCCCCACCCCCTTTGAATAGTGTGCTTGGCTTCACAATTTTGTAAATGCTGGCGGTTTTACGCAGAGACCCAACGGCCCCGTCCCTTGCTCGAGCCAGCCCGCGCCGTTGAGCCTATAGTTTTAAATTCGTCTCTAAAAAAATCCGATCCAGCCTGTCTTTGCTGCCATGCATAGAGAATACAGCCACTAGAGACTATACAAAGCACAAGTCCGATCCTGCATGGAGTATTGCAGCCACCTTTGGGATGGCTCAGCGAAATATGTGTATCAGAATGGCTGGTTGCCTGTGGATTTGGTCTATGAGAGTTGATTAGAAAATTGCTACATAATTGCTTATATTTGCTACATTTAATAAATAATTGCTACATACTATATATATTTAGAAATAACATATTTTTTTTGTACAGCCATCCTGACGTTTGGTTGGCTGGTCGCCTCCTAGTTTAAAGCCAAGCATGCAGAGTTTCCCGAAATGTATTGCGTCAATAATTGCTACATATTTGCTTCATTTATCTAATTTAGTTGTATCTTCAAACATATGTTAAATAAAGGATGTAGCAATTATTTTAATTATCCCAAGGAAAAGTGCCTGATAAAACAATAAAGGCAAATACTTAGTTATGTTGAATCGGTTTAATCGTTTAGGCTCTGGCAACAGCGTAAGTAATGCGATTCTTGCGTTAAAAAAAAATATGTACCTACCCTCAATAATCCAATAATTATCATTATAACAATTATTCTTAGTCATTGCTAGTGCAGATATCGTATTGGAACACACACAGTCTAGGCTTATTTAATTTTATTCGACAATTTAAATAGATCTATGTTATTATAAGGAACAAGTACCTACCTATAGAACCAATTTTTAATTAATGTTTTGGGTAACTATTATATAATCTGTGGTTTTGGTGTTTGTGACGATGAAGAGGGGAAGAAAGTTCGTTGTGCCACTCGAAGAGCAAAAACCGGCCAAGTGCGAGTCGGACTCGCCCATGAAGGGTTCCGTAGCAGCAAGTAACATAATATAAAAGTTCTTGTAGTTCGTTGTAACTTTGTGAAAGGTAAATTGCGGTTTTCGATTTATGACGTATTAAAAAAAAACTACTTACTAGATCTCGTTCAAACCAATTTTCGGTGGAAGTTTACATGGTAATGTACATTATATATATTTTTTTAATTTTATCATTCTCTTATTTTAGAAGTTAGAGGGGGGGGGACACACATTTTACCACTTTGGAAGTGTCTCTCGCGCAAACTATTCAGTTCAGAAAAAAATGATATTAGAAACCTCAATATCATTTTTGAAGACCTATCCATAGATACCCCACACGTACAGGTTTGATGAAAAAAAATTTTTGGAGTTTCAGTTGTAAGTATGGGGAACCCCAAAATTTATTGTTTTTTTTTCTATTTTTGTGTGAAAATCTTACTGCGGTTCACAGAATACATCTACTTACCAAGTTTCAACAGTATAGTTCTTATAGTTTCGGAAAAAAGTGGCTGTGACATACGGACGGACGGACAGACAGACAGACAGACATGACGAATCCATAAGGGTTCCGTTTTTTGCCATTTGGCTACGGAACCCTAAAAAAGGTTTTCTTGCAATAATAATAATAATAATTTATTTCGAGCAACAAGACTCATAGTGTTAGTAACAATATACTTATAAACTATGTTAGTAATAATACACTTACAAAAACAAAACCAAAAAACAGAAAACAGATGACACCACTGCTGCAAGGTGACAGGCTCAGCCGAAACCTTGCAGCAGTGGTTCAGTGCTTTGTTAGTATGTATACACACGACTTACAAACTAGTGTTAATACTTACATCTACTAGAAAAACAACACAAACTATTCATTAATGCGCCACAGTGGCATGTAGGCGCATCCAATGTCCCAGTATGGGGCTGTCCCACCTATCAGCTATAGTTTTCAGGATGTTGTTGGGGCTGGCGCGTATCCTGCGCATAAGGGAAGCGCAGCGCTTGCGTATGATGGCGTGAAAGCCATCAATTCTCGCCTCCGCGAACATGCCGGAAGCACTGCAGTAGCGCGGCAACCCCATCAACACCCTGAAAGCATTATTGTATTGTACGCGCAGGGCGCTGTATGCCCTCTGCGTGTAGTTGACCCACAGACTGCATGTATAGAACGACTGACAGTACGCTGTAAATAGTGTAGCCTTTACTTCAGTCGAGCATTTTGCAAATCTGCGAGCCAACATATTGCAGCGGACAGCCAACGCCCTGCGCTCACGCTCAATATCCAGGTTGTCTTTTTGATCTTCGGAAACCCAGTGGCCCAGATACTTGAAAGAAGTGACTTGCTTCAAGGAACTTCCGCAGAGTTTCAACTGCGGTTCAATCGGGTAAGTTTTGGTGCCTGCCTTGAAGACTAGTACCTCACTTTTCTTAACATTGTATCTGAGCCCATGGGTCTCCGCGTACCTCTCGCATATCATAAGCAGGCCTATCATCGCGTTAATCGAAGGGCTCAGCAACACCATATCATCAGCATAACTAATATTGTTGACGCATACTCCGTCTACATAACAACCCTGATAGGTGTTGCTGAGCTCGACGATCAACCGGTTTATGTACAGGCTGAAGAGGCGAGGGGAGGTCAGGCCGCCCTGCCTCACCCCACACTCCAGCCTATACACATCCGATAACGAACCTGCCCACCGTACACAATTTGTCTGATTATTATACCAAAACCGTAGAATTGCTATAACTTCTCTATCCACTGAAGTATCATTCAATAGTTTCTGCCACAGCAATTCGTACGACACCAGATCAAACGCTTTGGAAAGGTCTAGGAAACACGCATTAACAGGCGTTTTCCTAGACGTATAATACTGGACAGTATGCTTGAGAGACAGTATGGCAATCTCTGTAGAGAGACCAGGTCGGAACCCAAACTGCGCATCATGCAGTTCGATGCGGGTCGCCATATGCCTATCAAGCAAACCGTCCAGCACCTTGGCAATGACAGTAGCAAGGGATATGGGCCTATAATTCGAGAGATCTGATGTGTCTCCAGTCCTATCCTTCACAATAGGTACAACCACAGTTTTCATTAAGTCACTGGGCAGATGAGCGTGGCTTAGACAGAGTGAGAATAACATCGCCAGTACCCTAGGCAGGTGAACTCCCGCATGCCGCAGGTGCTCGATACTGAGGTAGTCATGCCCTGGTGACTTTCCCCTAACCATACTTTTAATAACAGAAGAAACATCTTTTGCTGAGAATCTGACATTTAACTCCTTCAGACAATCCTCAGCATCGACCACCTGCGATGCGGGGCCAAGAGGAGAATCAGCTTTAAAATGTTTCACAAACAAGTTTGCTACCGCAGTAGGCTCATGTTGCCCCGCCACGCTCACGGGGACGCCCGGCCTCGGATTTAATTTATTCGTATTTTTCCAAAACCTTGAAAAATCTTTAGATTTATGATTTTCCGCTATGATGTCCATTTTAATTTTATTTTGATTGTTCTGACACCATCTTAACTTTGATTTAAAGATTTTTCTCGTGTCGTACATATGCTCATACACAGAACCAGAAGTTGGTTTACGAGACATACTCCATAAATGAAAAGCAAGCCGGGCGTCTGCGTGAGCCTGCTTAACATGCCTATTCCAACCGACAACACATTTGTTCTTTCTACCCCCTCCCGCATCCACATTACTGGGACATTGGGCAGCCTCTGTAAGTATACACACAATGCTTTTATACATATTGTCCAATATGACTTTGTGATTGGAATGCAAGGGCAATACAAAAAGTATTTTTCAAGTAAGTCAGATTTACCAGCAAATAATATGGAAATTAAGTAAATTAATAGTTGAATATTTTTTAAGTAAATTGTAATATTATTAAAATGAATCTAATGAACGACCTGACGTTTTTATTTACGATATCCTTTTAATGTGCTTCCACTTGCCACCACTTCCACTTACCTACTCTTAACATAAAGTAGCAATAATAGCCTCCTAAAGTAGCAATACCGTTGACTGAAGACACACTGCAACTATTTGCATTTGTTGTTTTATCAGGCACCTTTACTTGGGATAATTAAAATAATTGCTACATCCTTTATTTAACATATGTTTGAAGATACAACTAAATTAGATAAATGAAGCAAATATGTAGCAATTATTGACGCAATACATTTCGGGAAACTCTGCATGCTTGGCTTTAAACTAGGAGGCGACCAGCCAACCAAACGTCAGGATGGCTGTACAAAAAAAATATGTTATTTCTAAATATATATAGTATGTAGCAATTATTTATTAAATGTAGCAAATATAAGCAATTATGTAGCAATTTTCTAATCAACTCTCATAGACCAAAGCCACAGGCAACCAGCCATTCTGATACACATAGCGAAATACCAACTTGCCGCGCTTGACTCGGTGGAACGCAGAGCTAAGAGGCTCATTGGCGACGTAAAACTGGTGGATGCCAAGCTTCACAGCTTGGCTCATCGCCGCAAGGTTCCCTGCCTGTCGGTCTTCTATAGACTGTACTTCGGTGAGTCTGCCCAAGAACTCCACGACCTCATTCCACCGGCCCCCTTCTACCTTCGGACATCCAGGCGCACTGCAAGTTACCATCCCTACCTGGTTGCTGTTCCACCAATTCGCACTAAGCGTTTGCAAATGTCGTTTATAATGCGCACAGCAAAAGAGTGGAACTCTCTACCTGCGTCTGTTTTTCCGAGCGCATACAACCCGAATCTCTTTAAAGTGAGAGTGAACAGGCTTCTTCTGGGTAAGCTCGCTCCATCGTCGACTTTGTCTCTGTCACCTTTGACCTAGGCTAGAGTCAAGAGCAAGCCCATTTCAAATAAAAGAAAAAAAAAAAAAGAGCGTATAGGCCGATTTCTTCGAAGCACACGTCTCACTACCGCGGGCTCGGGGAACGAGGAACGCGCGGATGCAATTGGTCAATTCTTGCACATACAAAGGGAAAGAAAGGGATAGAAGCATTAGAATTGTCTTCCCACACCACTTCACCGCGCATGAAGGCATTTTGATGCGTTATAATTGCATAAAAATTTGTATTTAGCGTGCACACAGGTCTAACACTTGGACACAACTAAAATGGTTACTAGTACCGTAGCCTATACATAGGCGACAAAATACTAATAGTTTTCAAGCAACGGGGCACTGTATGCGCAGTTATGTGGTTATATGGTCTTTGCTTGCTGCCCTCTCCCAGCGAAGCCCAAGCCGAGGTCCGTACCCCACAGGGTACCCTTAGCGTGTAGTCACTTAGTTTTTTTTAAGCTCTGGCTCGAGGCTTCGAAAATAAATCACCTGAACCACGTATCTCTGTTTGGGTCATGCACTCTTGGACATGCACTTTATTTACTTTATTTTAATTAGCGCAAGGTTGATATACTATATATTTATTCGCCAATTAAAACCACGCCTCGCCAGATGTGCGCGGGCACTTATTCTTATTCTGACATTCGGGCGGTCCAGGTGAAAATCCTTTCCTGTATAAGTTCCATAATAATATATTATGTCGTGATAAGGTAAATAAAAAAACGTGCTTATAATGTACCTATTCAAATATTCTATATTTATAAACGTACTCATAACTAAAACAGTTACATTAAAACAATAAAATAATCAATTGAAATGTCCCTGAGAAAAGTAAAATAAATATTTCTAACCATCATTCATCTTTGTTTACAAGCCAAAATCAAATTTATGTCAACGGTATAAGGTTCAAGTAAACTTAATAAAAGTACGATACTATGCAATAGTTTCATAGTTCGGAGATCTCAATAATAATATTATCTAAATAGGAATAATCTCATACATTATGCAACATCATCAGACTCTTCTGGACATTCTGGTACCCAGATATTGGGACCTTTCTTAGCTAAGGCACTGTATAAAAAGTTTAATAATTATATCTTTTAATTCGCGGTAGTAAAATTAACAAACATTGTTAGTAGTGGATCTAAACCAACTACACTCCGTTCAGTTATTTTACTTCTGACAGCAGCAACCTTATTGTAACGAGAATAAAGATCACAATGATTTTGACAGACTTATCAGTGGCAGCAACCCAACAGCAACCTTATTAACATGAGAATAAAGATCAATGTGATTTGGACAGTGATGTAAAATCAGAGGTAAAATAACTGTAAAAGGACTGTACAGATGTTGCATTTTACGAACGCGCGTCATCATTCCAATTTATATCTTACTAGCTGCGCCCTGCGGTTTTACCCGCATAAGTTTCGACCCCGTGGGAATATCGGGATAAAAACTATCCTATGTCCTTTCCTAGGACTCAAATTATCTCTATACCAAATTTCATCTAAATCGGTTCAGCGGTTTAGGCGTGAAAAGGTAACATACAAACAGTCAGACAGACAGACAGACAGAGTTACTTACGAATTTATAATATTAGTATGGATTACAATAACGACTTGAGTCAAATGCCGTACGTTCGTGATTTGCATTATCTTTATGAAAATCTATTTTTTTTTTACAATTTTTTGTACTCACTGTCAAAGAAAACTAGCCATGATTAATTAACATAAAGCTTTGAAGCCGGCGGAGCATGCGCAGTTCATACAAACGTAATATCAAAATAATTTGTAAATCAAACATATTCTTAATGTAGTGTGTATTTATTCCAATTGGATTACAGAATTTCTAGGTTCTTAAATATATATTTTGAATAGACACTAATTTAAAGAAGAGTTATGAGAAAAACAAGTTTAATATTAAATTTCTCATATTATCTCGTCTTTCTTTATATCAGAGTCCTTTCAAAATATATATTTGGGAACCTAGATAATTCTGTAATCCAATCGGAATAACAGACGTGCAAAAGATGCTTAAAGAAAAGAAAATTGTGTTTAAAGAATGGCAGCGTGTAGGAAACGGGAATGATAGTTTGAAAGAAGATAAGAAGATTTATAAAGAATGGAAGAGAAAGGCAAAAAAGGCGGTAGCAGTTTCGAGGGCTAAGGCGCAGGAGAAGTTGTATGACTCACTGGACAGCCCTAGGCCTCTAGGGCTGTCCAGTGAGTCAGTGAGTGAGATAGAAGGAGCTCTAACGGATTACAAATGCAAGATAAAGGAGAACGAGAGATTACGAGATACGAACTTATAATTCACATTAAGTGTATGAAAGACAACGCTGGTAAGGTTCTGTCCAAAGATGACGAAATAAAAGAACGATGGAAGGTTCATTTTGAAAAACTAATAAACGAAGAGAATAAATGGAATGATGTCCTCAAAGAGGTACAAGTAAATATTGGTTTGGTGAGGGAACTTAGCATGGATGAAGTAAGAAAGGCAGTCCAAGGTAAAAAAAGTCCAAGGTAAGAAAAGCTATGGGCCCAGATGATATACCAGTAGAAGTATGGAAGTGTATAAAAGAAGATGGATGTATGTGGCTGACTTTATTCTTCAATAAGTTGTTGCATGAAGGAGGGATCCCACAAGAATGGTGCAATAGTTCGCTAGTGCCCATCTTCAAGAATAAAGGTGATGTACAGGACTGCAACAACTATCGTGAGATAAAGCTCATGTCACATAGCATGGAGGTATGGGAGAAAGTAATAGAGAAAAGATTGCGAGAGGAGAGTGAGATTACCCCAAACCAGTTTGGGTTTATGCTAGGTCGAGGAACAATAGACGCCACTTTTGCACTCCGCCAATTGTGCGAGATGTACAGACGTGCACACAAGAACTTGCATATGGTGTTCATTGATCTGGAGAAAGCGTATGATAGGGTACCTCGGGATGTGCTGTGGTGGGCCTTGAAAGAGAAAGGTTCGCCCGGGAAGTATGTAGAGTTTTTTCGTCCTACGTACAGTCAATCCCGTACCTACGTCCGGTCGGCTGCTGGCAATACCGACGAGTTCAGTGTGACTGTAGGCTTGCACCAGGGATCGGCTTTAAGTCCTTACCTCTTCCTGTTGATTATGGACGCTCTTACGTCGGACATCCAGGAGGAGGCACCCTGGTGCATGTTGTTTGCCGATGACATTGTCGTTGTCGGTGAAGATGGACCTGAGATCCAGAGCAGATTGGAGAAATAGCAACGGAAGCTGGAGAATGTTGGCTTGAAAATCAGCAGAACCAAAACCGAATAAATGTTCAGGGATTTCGGCAGCGCTTGATGGCGCACTTCTCCCAGTCTGCTCCGACTTTCGGTGACGTGAAGTGATGGCGAAGTAGATCGGACGGTTAAGCACAGAATTAACACTGGATGGATGAAATGGCGGCAGGTCACGGGAACAATCTGCGACTCCCGCTTTTCCTATAAACTTTAGGGGAACATATATAAAACCATGATTAGACCTGCTGTCTTGTATGGATCAGAATGTTGGGCCACAAAAGGGATGAATGAAAGGCAATTGCATGCAGAAGAGATGAGAATGCTAAGAGGGATGTGTGGTGCTACACGAATGGATAGAATAAGGAATGAGCACATAAGAGGAAGTTTGAAAGTGGCACCGGTAACTGAAAAGTTGTGTGGAAGTTGGTTGTCATGGTATGGGCATGTGTTACGGAGAAATGAGGAAAATGTCGTGAGGAGAGTTTTGAGTATGAATGTCGATGGCTATAAGAGTAGGGGAAGACCAAAGAAACGATGGATGGAATGTGTGAATGATGATATGGTTAGAAAGGGGGTGATATTGAGATGACGACTAATAGAGAAGTATGTAAGAAAAACACATGTTGCGCCGACCCCAAATAAATTGAGATAAGGGCAGGAGAATGATGATACCTTAAGAATATGTTTGATTTAAAAAATATTTTGGTATTACGTTTGTATGAACTACGCATTAGCATGCGCAGTTCGCCAGCCCCTTAACAACCACTAAAGTTCAGTCTCACGTATTTGAAAAACCTTTTCTTTAAAATTTTCCTTTTTCACCATCGGCTTTTTTGTTCCAGAAGTCGATTCTTCTAAACAAGCTATGGCATTGGCCAAACGCTTTCTATTCGGACTTTTATCGATATTTACACTAATATTCGTCAACGGCGACCGCAAACTCGATTCTTTATCGACTGCCAAATTACCGATCGATAAAGTCAAATCTGAAGGGACGTTTCCATCTAAGCAATAAAGTAGAGAATCGCTTAATTTGTCATCGGTATCATTCGATTTATTGAGTAACGATAAATCGATTGGTTTTGCTGTTAGCACCGATCTGCTTAGGAGATATTCTCTAAACGGTTCTGATAATGATCTGGTTTTTTGTTCATTCGTGTCGTGTGTTATCGTAAACTTTGGTAGCTCATCGTCGCTCCCGCATAGTGTTGTGTTTAAATCGTCGACTAAGTTCGGTCTTTCATGGCTTATTACGAATCGAGTGCTTTCTGGCCTTAGAGGACTGACATCACCAATTGAATTAATCGATCGAGCATCAAATGGTTTTGTTCTCGGCAAGGATGTGCTTGCTGAATGACTTGATCTGAAATGGAGAAGCAGAGCTATAGACACCAGCAAACAAATCATAGACAAGTCAAGAAATGCCGATGTCATGTTTTGCCAATTTACCTTGATTTTAAATCTTCTTTTACTTGGTTTGAAATTACTCAAAGAATTTCTAACCATGGCCATTTTTTTTTAATTAATTCAATACTGAAGCTCAGTTCTGTTTCGAAGATCAAGGCTGCCCGTTTTAGAACCATATTTACAAAAAAGATGGTCTTTTGAACATTGTCTATTATATTAATACTTTCACAAAAATCTTGTTAGTAATTGCTTCGTTTGTTAGTAACTACTATGTACAGTATGTTACCTTTCGCACGAGAATGTGGACCTAGTGACGTCATTCTCGTCATCCGAAGACACGAAATCACTGTCATTTTTCGGTGACATAGAGTGGAACATTCCATCTGATTTGATCGTCTCGTCTTTTTGTACGGTTGTATCTGCCATGTCTCGTTGTTCTGATGTTATTATTAACGGTTTTCGGGAACGGGGAGTCATTATTGATTCCTGTAAATAAGAGTTATTTGATTACTTTTAGGTTATTTTTGTGATGGAGGTGAAAAACTACTCCTACCGCCGTTATCAATAATTTGAGTCTTTTGACAAAACCTGTGTCAACTTATTTAATTGGTCAGACTTCGATCTTTAACATAGGACGAGTTCATCACCTCGCAAACGACATTCGCTAAACGACATCATGAAAATGTATAATAAATTACATTACAATTACAGAACCTACTTTTTTGAAGTCAGTTAATAAATGTAGAATGTACAGTGGAATGGGGTTAGTTTGATTCACAGGGTAACTTTGATAAAAACTTTATATTTTTTTAAAAACAGGAATTGTTTAATTTCTGAATGCAACCGAAAGATTTCGTCTTTTGCGTTGGCAGCACTGAATGTCACTCTTTGACATTGCCTAGCGCTTGGGCAATTTAAGGGTTAAAATAACTTCAAGGCATAAGATTGAAGTTATTTTAACCTTTAAAATAGTTTAAACACAATACTCAGTTTTTTATGAAAATCTCCGGTAGCGATATGTTTGTACGTGAAGCGCTTGGGCAATGCCAAAGAGTGACATTCAGTGCTGCCAACGCAAAAGACGAAATCTTTCGGTTGCGTTCAGAAATTAAACAATTCCTGTTTTTAAAAAATATGAAGTTTTTATCAAAGTTACCCCGTGAATCAAACTAACCCCATTCCACGGTATCTACTGTTTGGTGCACCTATATTAATAAGTCTTTAAAGACTTAAATAGAGAAGCGGCCGTCTTCAAGTAAGTATGATATTTTACCACAAACACAGACATTTGCGTATAATTTTCAATAGGCTCCTAACACATTTAAAAGCATAAACATTAGACAAAAGAACATATCAGATGAAACATGCAATTCATGCACAGACAACCAACCTGCATGGCTTTGGACAACTTTTGCGTCGATTTTGTAATAGGTGACATGGAGGCTCTTCGGAAATTAATCGTATAAGGCGTAGTACAGTCTTCATCGAACAAAACGGCATCGGAAATGCCCGGCGTACTTGTCAGATAGTGTTTGACATTATCCTGTAGCACAACCTTCTTTGGCGTTTCGCCTACAGGACTCCTGTCCCCACTGATTTCATGATACGAAAGTTCGTTTTCGGACGCCGTATCTTGATCATCGAAACACGATACGCAAGTCGGCGTACCGCGAATTACGCCGTTTCGCTTCTGGTACTTTTTATTAAACGCTTGCGTGGTCACAATCTTCGAACGAAAGAGTCGGTTCCCGCGTTTTTTCTTTGGCGTTTCATCGTTCGTATCTAGAGCGCTCAAATTAGGCTCTGACACGAATTTCGGGCTCAATTTTCGGGATCTATTCAAAGCGCCTTCGGATAACGTGCTTTCGGTGCTTGCATCCGAATCGTAATCATCGTCTAAAGATTCCGAACTTGCTATTTTGTGAGCTAAGTTCTTGAGAACGATATTTTTATGTGATACATCGACCTTGTCGTCCGAGAATCTTAGTTTTCCTTTTCCGGTTTTCTGTAAGCGTTAAGCATGACGAGAAAGTTAGGGAGAGGATAGCACACAGAGAGAAGGAGAGATATGAGACATCACAACACAATGCACGAACAAGATGTTAGTTACAAGACTTATAAGTATGCATTTACATGCTTTTGAAGACGAATACACAAACCACTTTTTCATAATTTAATCTTTGGTTAAAGTTAAGTAGTGATTAGCGACTGTTTAACCATAAATTTTTGACGTTTAAACGTCACTCAACTTTAATCATCATCTGCCTAGCCTTTTCCCAACTATGTTGGGGTCGGCTTCCAGTCTAATCGGATGCAGCTTAGTACCAGTATTTTACATGGAGCGACTGCCTATCTGACCTCCACAACCCAGTTACTGGGTAATACGAAACCCCTTGGTAAGACTGGTTGTCAGACTTTCGGGCTTCTGACGACCCATAACGATTGTCAAAGATCCACGAATGACAGCCGGGACCAACAGCTTAACGTGCTTTTAACTTTAATCATCGTTTATAAATATAAACCCCCGCGTGTCAGTAAAATAATGTTTGATTTGTATTCTCGTCATTTAAAATGGTGTAAGGAGCTATAACACCAGCGAACGCTGTCGAGTATACTTCCGTTCAACGTATGCGCAGGGCAAACCCGACTGTATTTGTCCAACAGTGTGATAATGCCGTTAATATGGGGAGAAAATCATTTTAGTTTTGAAAAGGTGTTATTTTGTTATTAAAAAGGGAAAGTTTAAGCTCGTTATACACCAGAAGACCAATTCTCGTAATTAAAAACGTTTAAAACCTAGTCTCAATCTCATCTCAGCGACAATCAATGTCAAAAACTTTTAAAACATGTAGGGTAATTAGAGGTATTTTTGACAGAACTGTGAATGATCTTAAAACTACGGGAATTGTGCCTCAGAAAACTTAAGATACATTGTAATTGCAGACTTTTTTATTGGATGGTGTATTTCGAGCTTTATTTAATAGATTTTGTTGATTATTTTAAACAGCATGAACATTGTTAATAAGAAATCGTAATAACATGGAACTTACCTCATCTATAACATTAATATTAGATCCAGAACCTTTCTTTGGTGTCTTGTTGAGTAGTCCCTTGTTGAAAATGTGCTTCTTGATAGAATCGCCGAAACTTCTCGAGCCGGCCACTTTACCTGTTCTTTGGATTTGTATTGGCGTTCCTGAAATACATAAAGTAAGTATAGGTTTTATATTGTTGAATCATTTATTAATTTAACCGGTCAAGCGGCGCGGTTCGCCGATCGGCGACGAAACAATAGAAAATCAATTGTGTCTCATTGGCGCCGATTCCCTTGTTCACAAACTAAACTAAATTTAATTTCAGTGCATCTTTTTCTTTCTATTTCATTAAGAAAAGGACAGAAGATAAATATTAGTTTAGACCTGTCAAATTAGTCAGTGCCTGACGTAAATTGACGTATTTTTAATAGCCAATTTTTTAATCACGTCTAAATTGTCTATGGAGTATCTTAATTTGGAGGCTTGTTATTAGCAACATGATAATGTTGTTGTTGTTGTTGTTGTTGTTACCTATTATTTGTAATTAGTCTGTAAGCCTTCTTAAAAGTAATAAATAAATAAATAAGTCTTGCTTAGCTGAGCCTTTTACCTTCACCACAACTGCCGCAATGCCTTGGCATCTACTGTCACACAACTGCCTGTAAAATACAGCCCTTTGGCCCTTTATAGGCTTAGGATGAATAATTCTTGGACATACGTTTCTGCTTATGCACCTTAGGACGGAAGAACGAAGTACCATCGACAATCAAGAAAAATCCTCACCATAACCATTCTGCCTGTTAAAATGTTTGATGAGGCGTCTCTTGTGTTGCGAGTCAGGTAGGGCTTGTATATGCGCGTACAGTTGTGCGAGCGCTGTGTCGGTGGGGTTAGACTCATTCTCTGCGCGCGTTCGGTGACGGTCCACGAAAGTGTATACTGTGTTCGCTGCTGTTCTGTGGGTTGTTATAATATTTTTTTTAAACAGTATTTCAATATTGTTTTCTTAAGTTAATTATTGGGCCTCCTCCGACCTTCACAGGTCGCGGTCTAACTTATGGGGGCTTGCCCACTCAAAATGAAAATCAAAATATTAATATTAATAAACCTACGTGGGCACTTATGAAACGTCAGAAGCTAGGTGCACAGTTCCATATTATGATCGTTTCCTGTGGGCAAGAGCCAGCAAGAAACTTCATTGTTACTCTTTTAAAAAAATAATTAGCTTTTACAGTTTTCAAATCAGTGTTAAGAGCCTATACTACCTCAGCTAAAATTCGCTCTTTATCTCGCTCATACGATACTGCTCGCTGACTGAGTGAGAGCGAGACAGAGTGCGGTGCTGGGCGGCAAGCAGCGCCAATAGTTTAGGTATTTGCTTTTTACAGTGAAAATAATGGTAATTATAAAAAAGTAAATAACATAAGACCTGCTTTAAAGTAAGTTCAGTTAGTATGCAAAGTTTCATGATCTAATTTGAAGTATTTTTTGAATACCAGCGGTTTATTGTTCGGGTTAGAGGTAACTTTGGATTTATTTTCTATCGAGAAAATTTTATGGAATCGTGTTTTCGTCTAACATAAGACTTAGCATTAATTCTCAACTTTACCATATATTTATTTCAAAATTAATGGTGCAGTATTTTCGACATAACGGAGGATCACGCTAAGCCGTTTGAGGTAGTATAGGCTCTTAATAGGTATGGAAGGATAATGCAGGCCAGTCAACAAGTACCAGAAGGCCAATTCTCGTAATTTAAAACGTTCAAAATCTAGTCGCAGTCTCATCTTGGCGACAAACAAATGTCAAAAACTTGTCAAAATGTAGGGAAATTAGAAGTATTTTTTGACAGATTGAGACTTAGATCAGACTTCTTCTTCTAAGCGTGTCGATAGCAACCCGCCCGGGGTGTCGGCCCAGAATTCGGCCACTTGTTTGGCGCCATCACTAGCGTCCATCAGTTCTTGTAACGTGCAGCTGACAGGACACGCAGGGCACGATATTAAGTGTCCCATCGTTTGTGGAACAGCACCACATTTACACTCCAAGGCGGAGTCGTCTATAAATCTCCACCTGAACAGGTTTTCCTTGCTTCGGCCAACCTGAGTCTGGAGTCTGTTTAAAGACTTCCAGGTTACCCAAGGTAACTCATGTCCAGGTGGGAGGTCTTCAGCGGGTAGAACGAACGGTTTGGGTAAGGAAGCACTGTCTCGCCACAGCTTCAGTCTTTCTTGTGGTGGTTCGCCAGTGAGTGTAAACGTTCCTAAAATTACGAGAATTGCCCCTCTGGTACTTAACAAAATAGAGCAACTATGGTGATAACGCAGGATTACAACTTAGATCATTGGCAACTGCGCCTTGAGCTTATGTTGAGCATGGTGCTAAGATCGTTAGTTCGTGCATGGCAGTGTTATTGGATTTTCAATCAGAAAGTTCTCAGTAGCTGCTTGAAGCTATTGGGCATTTGCGCTCGTTGCCTAGTCCATAGGACTTAAGCACTACTAGCAAGTAGCAAATCGTGTTTGTACAAAACACCTCTGATTATCGTTTCTGCGACAACAGGCCTGATTCTATAATACGTAATAATAAAAACGAAACTCACTTATCAGTAATACTCTCATCCAGATCGACTAGGGGCGACATAGCCTTGCGTTTCTCTCTCACAGTGAAGTAGGCGGTCGCGTCGGTGGCGAGTTGTGTCGGCGCGTCGAACAGGCGCGATGACTGTCGAATCATGAAGCTGATGACCGGGGATAAAGCTATAGCGTCGGCGTGGAACGTTTCTGGCGATAACTGGAATGCATAATATGATAGAATATTAATAAAAGCACATATACAAGGTGAAGACGAATATACAAATATAGAGGTATGAGGAACAGGGTGTAAAATTCACTCATCCTCCGTAGAAAAGGGAGGATCCTCCGACCAGACGGGTGTTGTGTCTGGCGGGCAACTGCCCGATTATTCATGTCAGGCCGTTGTATATAATATGCTAGTTGCGCGTTAAACTCTGCTTGCGAGATGCAGGATTTCGTGTGACGTCAGTATGACGCTTGGTTTGCCTGTGACGTTTGTAGATACCGCTACACAACAATAAATTAAACTGCGTTTATCTAATGACGTTCCAAATCTCCATACGAAAATTTGATCAAATATATTCAATAGTTTAGTCACTATAGCTAGTCAAAAATTGGCAAAACCCATAGTCGGTCCATCACTGCTATTCAGTTTGTTTGAAAAAATCAATTTTTGTCATTTAGAAGCTATACTCCTTCTTCGTAAACAAAAAAACAACGTGACTTAGTTAACTGAATAAACGTAATACCAGTCTATTCAGTTGTCATGCTACGTCACAGTTGTACTCTTCAATTTAGCAACGTTATAATTCATGAAAAAAGTATCCAGTCCAGCAACCAGCTCCAGGTGTACGTGTGTACCTAGGAAGCTTAATCTAAGAAAAATAATAAAAGATATCTGGCTGTTAATACATGAAGGGCTACTCTGTATACAAAGTGCTGTCATTATAAGCTAACCGCCTTACTAATAAATGTTTTATAGCGTCTGTATAGTTACACAGCGTTTCGTCTTCTTCTTTCGAAAGTCAAATTACTGACGACTGAAAGACAGAAATCGTGAGTAACTATCCATCTGATATAATACGTTTATTAGTAAGGGGGTAAGTGTGGTAATTAGTTGTTCAAAGTAACAGCGTTATCAGCAAAATGTTTACTATGTTTGCAAGAGATTTTACAACAGATTCGATTTTACCCTTTCCGAAACTAGTTGAAACTATTTTTCAATAAATATTAAGATAGGCTACAAAGATCTTATTAAAATAATAGAGAATTATGGTTTCTTTATGTTCTTACTCTTAAAGCTCTTGTTTTTTAACTTCATAAGACTAACCTTTCTTGGACACAGCAGGTGAGGTGTGAACACAGTAGCCAGCGTATCTGGCGACATTCTGTTCGAAGCTTCATTGTCGGCCGTTAGTCGCAACAACCGTAATAGCCTCTGTAGGAAACTCCTGTGTGATGGTGCTAGAAGTAGAAGTAGCAGTTGTAACGCAGTGAGGAGCTTGACTTCTGATGAATCCACGTTTGGTGGGTATTGCGCTGAAAATGTCAGAGTCAGATGTCAGGTGAACACATTTGATACATCAGTTGAAACTTCAAGAGAAGTCATGAACTAGGTGAACTATTAAATAGATGATTATTTAAGGATGATTTCCACCAAACGACTCGCATCGCATCGGATCGGAAAGGATACGAACGTATGCGGCGACAGCCGATCGCGTCCGGCAGGACGTCGTGGCATACGATCGGCGCCGCACCGTCGCTTGCGAACGTATCCGTTTCTGCGCCTAGTCAAATAGTGTTATTCCTGCCGCGTTGACGTGTTCTAATTTTTTTAAATGATTGAGGTTGACTTGGTATTGTTGCCTATTGCATTAGAAGAAGAAAATAATCATAAAACACAGAAGAAAAGAAAAATTTGGACGACAGCCGAAAGGATTCGATCGGATACGGCGAACGGAGCCGATCGCGCGTCGCAGCATACTTTCGGCTACGATCGCGGGTCGCGGAAGACGCCCGCGGTCAAGCTGCTGTGCGCAGCTTGGTAATATAGACTTTAAATGCTGTGTACACGATTTAGTATCGTTCAAAGATTGTAAAACCCGTTCTGATCCGATGCGATGCAAGCCGTTTGGTGGAAATCATCCTTTAGGGGAACATGTTACAATATGAAGTCAGTTAAAAATATTAGAACCTGCACGGGGTACACCTGAGGGGCAATTCTCGTAATTTTAAGAACGTTCAGTCTCATCTCAGTCTCAATCTGTCAGTTAAAATACTGATTAATTAGAATTCCGAAATAATAACGCTTTGTGAAACTGAATAGCAAGACAAATAAACACATATTTCCAATTGTAAGAATAAAGATGGCACAAAAAGGGTTTAAAGTAACCTAACCAAACCAAGCCTCGGGGTGCCCTTCGCTCGTTCTTGCATCCTATGTTGACGGAGCCCCGCTTCGCGGGGCCCCTATTTCTGTGTAAAGGGTTTAAAGTAACCTAACCAAACCGAATCTCGGGGTGCCCTTCGCTCGCTCTTGCATCCTACGTCGTCTATTACGTTCGTTGAGTTCGGGTGCGGTAACGGTAACGGAAATAATTCGGAGTATTGAAAATCGGAATGTCGTTTTTTGGACCGAAAACCCATCGAGCATTTGATTCTTCGAATATATGAAAATCGGAAAACAAACAAGTCGCATTTATGACTTTCGGATAAAATAAATTTCGTGATTTTTAATAATAGACATTATGATTCTTAGGTATTATGAAATTCGGACTTTTGAAAATCGGAACATCGAAATTCGGAGTAAAATATTTCGGAGTATTTGGGTGTTCCCGTCAAAACTACCTCTAAATTCCCCACATTTTGACAAGTTTTTGACGTTTGTTTGTCGCCGAGATGAGACTGCGACTAGATTTTGAACGTTTTAAATTACGAGAATTGGCATTCTGATGGTTTATGGTCCACTACCTCCCAGAGAGGAGGCCTCTGTCCCAGCACTACACCAAACTCTTAACCGTTTTTTTATCAATCTTCTTTTGCCTGACTCATAAGATTATATTCAGACAAACATATTGCAGAACAAAGCTGCAATTATCATTATTTTGGTTTGTAGCAACTAAATAGTTATTTTTCTTTACTGATACATGGATAGGACTGACCCGCAAAAATAGAGGACAGAAGTGTGTGGAAAAGGGAAAGGTCGTCTTTGCCCAGCAGTGGGGCATTACTGGCTAAATAGACACATACATTATTATTATTTACCACTAGCTGTTAGCCGCGACTTCGTGTGAGTGGATTTTTTTTCGTGGGACCCTATTTTTTTTTAATGTAAATGTAGCCTTAGTTACTCCTTATTACATTAGCTCTCTGCCAGTGAAAGTCCCGTCAAAATCGGTCCAGCCGTTTCAGAGATTAGCCGGAACAAACAGACAGACAGACAAAAATTGTAAAAAAAATATTTTGGTATATGTACCTACCGTGTTTACATCCATCATCGTGCATTTAGTAAAAAGTTGTTATTTTAATATTACAAACAGACACCCCAATTTTATTTATTTATATGTATATTTGTATATATGTATGTATATAGATTTATGTAAACACAATCACACATATATAAACAGACAAGATAAAAAAGGAGAACCCAAAAATAGGTCCAAGGGTGATGCTTATATTATAACTAGCTTTTGCCCGCGGCTTCGCTCGCGTTAAATTCGGGGTAACACGGTTCCCCTTTCCTGATTTAGAACACAGAACACGAATAGCCAAAAATCGAAAGCAAATCAATAGTCAAATAACAGAGTATAGGTACCGTATGCACTATAGTGAGAGCACACAACGTTAGCGCGATTCAGAAACCTATCAGCGCCATCTATCGGAATCCATGAGTAACACTTATTTATGTTTTGAAAGTTGGTTTTTTCTCAAAAGCTGATTGTTTTATGGTTAGATTTAATGTTTTAATATTGTTTTATTTAATTTGTTTTAATTAAGTTATTTGTTTGTATAGAACCTGTACTAATGTTGCGGAGAGTGTCACACATATTTCTATCCCCTATTTTAGGGGCTGGGGGAAGATTTCCAAAAAAAATAAGGCAGGTATTTTTTGTTAGTCACAAATAATCCGCATACCAATTTTTAGCTTTCTACCTTGAAAATTGCGAATGCTCCATACAAACTTCCACCCCCCATTTTAGGGGAGTGGAGGGGTTAGAAAGAGACAAAAAGTAGCCTATGTCACTCTCCATCCCTTCAATTATCTCCACTTAAAAAATCACGTCAATTCGTCGCTCCGTTTTGCCGTGATAGACGGAGAAACAAACAGGCACAAACACTTTCACATTTATAATATTAGTAATTATGGATATTGATAGGCGTTCTTCATAAAAGGACTTGATTAAAAATACTTACCAGCCAAAGTACAATAAGTCTGATAATACTGGTCCATCAGTAAAGGCTGCGGTAACTCAGCCAGGAAACCCTTCAGGACTGAAGCACAGTCATGGACAGAAAACCTTCCCTCATCAAGTCCCAGGTTTGATCCCGAGAGGAGCAGGTTCTTTAACTCTTGCTGCCGGTTCAAGGAGCCTGTGCGACGGAATATGCCTTCTTGTGTTACATCTGAAAATGATGATGAACGATGATAATATGAAAATTATTATAGTATAATAGATACTGGCGCCGGTTCCCTTGTTCACAAAAAAAAAAACTAAATTTAAGTTCAGTGCATCTTGTTCTTTCTATTTCATTAAGAAAAGGGCAGAACATATTAGTTTAGTCCTGTCAAATCAAGATACTCCATAGACAAGAGTAGATGTGATTAAAAAATTGGCTACTAAAAATACATCAGTTTATGACAGGCGCTGACTAATTTGACAGGACTAAACTAATATTTATGTTCTGTCCTTTTCATAATGAAATAGAAAGAAAAAGATGCACTGAACTTAAATTTAGTTTAGTTTGTGAACAAGAGAATCGGTGCTATTTTCAGACCTCTAGGTCCTAGGATATGGATTAAAGATTTTATATTAAGTATGTGGTGATCCTCATGTCCCATATTCAAGCAACCAAAAGATTTGATTTGAATTGATTAAGAATACATTTTAGAAATTTTGTTTTAAAATATTCATGAGAGTGCTCTCTCTATTTAATATTTATTTTTTAAACACTGAATAGAAAAATCTGTGATTACTGCTCAAAGTCACATGACAAACAAACTGTATGGTAAAACAAATAGAATTAGAAAGTTTAGAATTCTGCTGTTAAAATATGTATGTTCAATATGTTAATTCAGTCAGTATTTTTGTTAGAAATGTGATTCTCCTTAGATCTAAATTGTGACTAGAACGGCTTGAAAACAGGTCTTATTCTTGGGTAGGTCACTTCTGACAATGAAGTTTTTCATTGTCAGAAGTGTTCAGATCACAGATATAGATAGATCTAGATAACGCAAGTATCACAAACTGTATGAAAACCAAGCGTGCCATTTTTTGACTACCTGCTATGATGTCACAAGCTCGCGCTCACACTCATCCAGCCAGCAGTACACAGGACTGAGCGCGAAAGTGGCGGCTTACGATTTTGGAACGTAAGCTGGTGCGATTTTGGCACGCGAAGTAGTTACTCTTGCGTTATCTATATCTGTGGTTCAGATCTTATCAGGGTTGGATTTTGTACTATAATTATAGTATTTATACTATAATTTCGCCCTTTGTACTATATACTATCCACATCTAAGGATAGTACGCTAAAATACTATAATTTAAAGTTTGCTCCCGAATAAAAATTTGTCCTAGATTGTTTAGTACTTCCACACGATTTCGAACGAATATTCAGTAAAGTGAACCTTACCAAGGCTACAATACGAAACAAACTGGTAACACAATCCATAAACGGCATTTTATTGTCTTGTGACGCTATCAAAAGCGGTAACCGACGAAAAAACGGAGGAGGTTATCAATTCGACGCGTACATTTTTTTTTAGTTATGCGTGATCATACATAAAAAAAAAAATATATATATACGCGTCGAATTGATAACCTCCTCCGTTTTTCGTCGGTTAATTAAAAATAATGTAAGTGTACTATAATTTTTTATAAATACTATCCTTTTCATTTTTTTGTACTATCTTTTTCAACATACCTAAATCCAACCCTGGATCTTATTCTAGTAAGGTTAAGGATATACTTCATTGTCAGAACTTAGTTTCTAATATGATAGTGACTTCAAACAACTTACTGTCGGGCTTAGATAGGAAATCTATCAACTCATTCACCCTCAGGATGCCATCTTCAGTGATAGAGTTCACTTCTACAATGTTCTTTGTAATGTTAGCATTATTTTGACTAGAATTCGAACTGGAACTCTTTGTTTTCTTGTGGAAGTTCCAACGGAACTGCTTTGGTTTATCAGTTGAACAATCAACACTGAAAACAATTAATTATTTCGTAAACAAAACAGCACTTCACAAAAAGGTTATAACGGACTTTTGAACTTTTATACTCACTCGTCTGAATTAATATCTACTACAAAAGATAGATGCATACGCACTAAAGTAAAAAACTGTTCTAAATTCTCCTTTCGCAATCTTTCAATCAATGTTATATCCGCCGAAGTCATATTTTTTTTCAATCAACACCGTGAACTTAGAAGTAATAAGAAATAACTAAAATAAACTCCTACTTAAACACATATTTCCTACAAAATGTAACAAAGAACAGTTGTATCATATTATTTGACAAAATAAATAAACATTCTGTTCAGATTTCTAATAAATTATTGCAGAAATAATCACAAGTTACATTGTTTTCAAAATGTCATTTTATCACAACGGAAAATTGAATTCGTTCGGAAACTTAATTACATCCGTTCTTACAAACTTGAGCTGCTTTCAAAAGTAAAATATATTAAATATAAGTATAATCTCATTACCAATAAAAATTAATACCAAATTAAATTAAAACCATAATATAATAATATATTTAGTAAAAACCAAACTAGAGATTTTAATAAAATGATATTTGACAGTTGAGAATACTCGATTCGATATTCGGAACGCACGTCTTTTGGTTTTCGTCCGGCCGCGACGGGCAAAGAAATCTTGTTTACAGGCTATACAAATTTTTATTATAATATCCAGGATAATCATTTAGGAGTACTTCAAATTTTTTTGAAAAAGCAGTTTTTGTTAAAACGTATATTACTTGTTGTGTTCTATTAGAAAATACTATTTTTGTTATGTCCAATAAATCTCAGTACCTTATAATAGGTTGGGTAAGTACTGATCAAAGAGTAAAGTGTACTGATTAATAAAACAAAAAAACAATGATAGATAGAGTTTATTACATAATCACAGTCTTAGAGAATAGAGATATAAGCTGGAGACATTAAAACATATCATCATGTCCCATTTCAGCTAATAAATTGAGTCCTCTCTCTTTCAAAGCCTTTGAAAGTAACTTTTGTTGCTCAATCTTAGCATCTTGTTCTCTCCTTTGAGCATCAAGAATGTCATCTACGGACACTTCTGTCAGTGGTAAATTATCTTCTTTATCCTTATCCTGAAAAATCATAGAATACAATTATACACTTAAAAAGTTGATCTCATAGGTAATTAATTTAATGTGAATTCTACAACCAAGAATCTAGTGGTACTTTTGCTCTAATTTGGTGTACTTAATTCTAAGACTTAGATTAAACAAATTCAAGAATTGCTCCTTTATGAAGTGGCTGAGAAGTCAAACACATCAGTGATTCTTATCCACATTTTTGCACAGTAAAACAATGTTGTTATGAAAAGTTTCACCATATTATTTCATTTAAAGAATGTATTCATTTATTACACATACATATGCTACCATTACAGTATCCCAATTAGGTGGTGTAGTTAATTAACAATTCATGAAATAATTGACAACATATTCATATCCATTCCATACAAGATTAACATACTTTTTTTTTGTTGAAGTGATTTGATGTGGAGTATTTTAGGTCCGTTTTTAGGTTTATTATCATCTACACACAACTACATTTGTTGTCCCTACACACAACCAGTGTAAAATATTACTGCATAAGACCATAAATTATGCGGGAAAAAGAAATTATGCACACATTTATTTTATTACACAAGGGTAAGCTACTACAAGGATACTTAAAATTTGACATGAGGGATGAGGGATTACCATACTGTTTTTTTTTTATTGAAACATATTTCAACTTACTATTTCACCAAGAAGTACAACATTTTCTCCTCTAACGATAAATATACCTCTCGGAATGTCTCCATACTCGCGGCCGACATGAATCCTTTCTATCGTCTTGTGCAGAACTAAGTTGGCAAATTGATCAACGCAGCGAAGGTACCCGATCAATGTCCTTCCATCCCGCAGCAGCACCATAAGTTTCTCTTTGTAAAACAAGAATTGTTTTGATAAAAATAAATACACGAATTTAACGAAGACAAAAACAAAGTTTTATGACACGTACTGTCCAATTCATCCAGTAAATGGGCCGTGCCAGCTAAAGGGTTCATATTGCCAGACATTGCGTTAAATAATTTTATAAATTTCGCCTTTCCAATTGATAAATATCTAACTAGACTTTGTTTTCAGAAACCAAGGGTGCATTCCGAGTTAGGACTGTAATCGATATTATCGATGTGAGCGTGCTTAAACCCGTACCGAATTAGGTTTAAGCACGCTCAAATCGATAATATCGATTACAGTCTTAACTCGGAACGCGGCACAAGTTTCTCATGAATAGCCAAATGACAGCTGTTTGACATTCATTGATTTGATTTGACAGCCGCCCCGCTGGGTTGACATCAATAGGGTTGAGCTCAGGAAATAGTGAGTGACATACACATGCTCGCCTTCTTTATTAGTAGGCAGAAACTACAGAATGCCACCTGCTACGATCCTTACTCCTTTTGTACGAAAATAGTGAAGCAATAATTATTTTTATAGGGTATCCAAACTTGAATATGAATACCGATCTGCACCGTGAAGATAACAATAGTGAATAGATTGACAATTCATATGTGGTTCTAAAAGAATATCTTATATTTTTTCTAGAAGCTCACGTTTTGATCAGTTTCTTCTAAGTTCATCATTAAATTTTGTCTCCATCAGGTGTCAGTATTATAGCTGTAGACGCTGTAGTACTCAGGGCGTACCCATCGGTGCCCAACCCCCCAAACCTCTGGCGCACCCTGGTCACCTAACACTGCAACGCACTGTCTAGGTGACTAATCCTTTCAGCAATAAAACAAATAGGATTGTAGTGGTATCTACAACACCACATGCAAGCTACGCATCATACTGACGTCAAGCAAAATCCTGCATCTTGCAAGCAGAGTTAACCGCGCAACGAGCATAAACACGGTGACATTTGAATCACAATTTTAACTACCTACTACCATTCTATAGCATGAAATAAAAAAAACCCGTCATTGGTATAAGAAAAACCACAAAAAAGACAAAGTTAAAAGAGTTTTAAGAGGTTTAATTGAGTGTGAGAGAGTTTTTTTAACTTTGTATTAAACTCGCGCGAAAGCACAGTGTCTTGTTGTAGGGAGTACCCTAAAACAAGACACTGTGCTCGCGCGCGTTTGAAAGTTGTGGCGGTGCGCGGCTCACGGGCTCACGCACGTGACAGAGCATTGTGCCTACTAGTACTACACTGCCTACAGGGATAAATTTTTAAATTAAAATTTTTAATAATTAAATTTTTTAATTTTAATTTTTGGAGATTATGTTATTATCTAAGTACAGATAACAGACGCCAGCACATCAAGCTACCTGAAACTGTCAAATTTTCCCAATCAACTTTAATGATAAAGTTGAAAATCTATTAAACAAATTTGATAGATTATAGTAGCTTGATGTGACCTACAATAAACGAAACACCATGAATCATAGGGCAGTTGCCCACCAGACAAAGCACCCGTCTGGTATTAGGATCCTCCATTTTCAATAAATAAATAAATCATTTAATTCGGACTCTCAAACATCCATATTATGGTTAGTGTCACAAAGATACTTATAAACTATGTTAGTATGTAGTTCAATGGAAGATGAGTGAACTTTGCACCCTGTTACCCATAAGTCATAACTCTACGATGAATGTATTTTCCTCAAGACTCATTCCACTATTGTCGTGAACTTTGAAAAACAGTCCCTTGAAGCAATAAAGTTAAAAATATATTAAAAAAAAAGACGGGTTGCACTCCGGGAGTGCCGCATGCCGGCAGAAGTGAAAACTTGAATATTAACGTTGTGCATTTTTGACATTTTGGAAAGGTTAGGGAATAATTTTGCACGAATTGCTTTATAAAAGTGCTATCATTTATTTGTGGTAGAATACAATATTTATTTATTGTGCTATCGTACACAAACATGACAATTTATATTACATTAAAAAGTTTATCTCTCAGAAAAATCAACTTTCATCCATAATTTCGACGACTTTTTCACCATCATTATTACCAGAACCATCATTGCCAATCTTTAAAACTGATACGATAGGTTTATGATAGCTGAAGTAAGAAACGAACAGTTTATTTCGAACCTATTTAAATGTCTAATAAAGACCGCATCAATAGTAGTTTTGTATTTCGTAAAGAAACCGGACCATCAGCTGTCACCATCCATGGATGCGCGTGACACGCTGTAACATAAAAACACACGAACATTCGCGCAAGCGATACTTCCTCTCCTACGCCGGGCCGGCTGTCTACTCTCCATCCGTCTTACGAATTTTCGATCAGGTCACGTGTCCTGACGCGTGTCCTGTCCTTTTACCCATTACAAAAAAAGTGTACAACACTGCTTAAGGGCTGGTGGGCTTCAGCTAAGATTCAGATTTTGTCCCCACTTCCCCGCGCTATGTATCATTCTATCCCACTCGCACTGACATACTGATTCAGTTAGGGTGAACTGAACTATTGTTGGAAGGATGTCAAGAAATAAAATGATTAAACTTAACATTAATTTATTACATTCACATTTTATGTACAGTATATATAAAATTCTTTTAAATGGGCAGGTAAATAATAACAAAACAAACATGAGACACTCATCATTCGCATAGCAAATACAGTTTACATCGAAATCCGCAATATAAATACCTACTTCATTAGTGTTCTATGACCGACCAAAGACCATTGCTCTATCGCCATATATTTGTCACCATAAGACATCGACAGCCAAATAGAGCCGGCGCTCAGCTCACTGACAGCGTGCCACGGCAGGTTGTGCTGCGGCATCCCGCGGCGTTCCGTGGCATCCTGCTAAAAGCCCGCACAGACCGGACTGCGTCCCATTAACCGAAATGACCGCAGCACAAGTTTCAATCTTATTTCAACTAGCTTAGCAATCATAATTCCTCGACACAACGTGACCCACACGTCCCGCGGGATGCAATGGCGCGCCGCGGCATTACGTGGAATGAAACGGCATGACACGTCATGCCGCAGCATCCCTGGCGCGTTGCGTCATGCCGCAGCGTCCCGCGGCACGTCGCGTCATTTCCCGGCATCGTGGTATCGAAATAAAGTAACATGAATTCTAAACTCATTGAAATAAGATTCAAAATAACTTGATTAGTAATAAAATCCTTTGCCATGACAAAGCCTTAAAATTACTTTCTTTTTGCTGAATCTTTGGCCAAAAAATAGGCTAGTCCTCTGGTCACGTGAAGAGTCGACCAATCGCTTGGCGATTTCTCGAAAAATTAAGTAGGCACTCGGACCTTATGGCCCTAGTGTATCATGCTCCTTATCAGTAAGAGCACAGAATACTTAATAGTACTACGTACAGAAAGGACACTCCCTTCCTCGACCTCATATCAGATACAGTTACCGGCACGTAAGTTGGCAAGATTTTTCGTAGTGGGGGAAGTTCGCGCATGTAAAAATGTATGAAATTGTGCATGCGCGAACTTCCCCCACTACAAAATATCTTGCCAACTTACGTGCCGGGTATTATACCGCACCTCACCCCGCACTTCGAGGTATTCGTCGCCGACTCTTTAGCAAGGGCGCTCGCGAACCGCAGCGCTGTATTGCTGATACGAACACACAATTATGCGATTTAAAAGTTTTATTTGAGTTTTAATCACGATGGTTGGATATTGTGATGCTTTTCCGAATTCGTATTTACATAAAGTGTTTGTAAGATTTCGCATTTTCATTTGTTTATGTAGTAGTAATAGGTAATTATTTTGCGAGCGTTGTATGGAGTGTCCGAGGTGTGGTAAGAGTCTATGGAACAATTTCGTATGCAAGTATTTTTACTTTAATGCTTTGTAAAAGTATTTTATTTTGAATTATAATTAAAAATATACCATTAAATTTCTGATGCCAAACTGCATTCAGTGATGGATTATTTTTTATTAAATAGTTTTTGTAAATAGATAATAGCTTCATATTTGCAATAAATTACCACCGTTGTGTCATCGCGCTTCTCTTTCTTTTCCTACCGAACCTACGGTCCTGCATGCGGCAGCAGCGGGCAGCATTATATTATTATTATTATTATTATATTATTATTATATTAGCGGCTCTCCTAGTGCTTGAACCGGGCTCTTCCTCAAAATACCTTAGCATTACTCTTCCTGCCGCACAGAGATCACGGGTCGGGGGCCACCAGAACGACGCGGGACTACCGGTTCATTATTACGAATACGCACTAGGGCACTCACAATAACCCGAGAATTCCGCGGTTGATGTGCATTGGGGTACCTCTCAACATACATCCTCAGAGCACGTGCACCATCATAATTACACTCAGCATAAATGAGCACCATGTTCACATACTCCTGAGCACTGAACTGATAACGTGGCATTTTCCACACAAGAATGACGCAAGTTGTTGCAATGCGAAAATAATGCGCGTCCGGTCAGCGCGTGAGAAAAGTTCCGACTAAAATTAGGTGGACATTCGGGGATTTCGGGGGTACCTGGCCGCACACGCAGCCCGTCATTCATAAAGAAATTGCGACGTTGCCGTCCTTCAAGTACGCGTGTACAGTGTGTTTCTTTTACGTATCAATTTAACATTTTTAGTGAATATTTTAATATTAAAAAAAATAAAAACATTTTGTTTTCGAATGGTAATATTTTTTTTAGCATGTATGGATGCTATACTATTGCGGGTTAACGGGAACGCCCTCTGTTAGTTAACATACTGTATGTATGTGTTTATTTCCTTCAAAGGAACTATCTAGTCTCAGTAGTTCCTTCAGCTTTTGCAAAGGAACTACTGATCAAAAAGTTCTCAGTAGTTCCTTCAAAGGAACTGCTAAAGGAAATATCTCGTCTCAGTAGTTCCTTCAGCTTTTGCAAAGGAACTACTGATCCAAAAATTCTCAGTAGTTCCTTCAAAGGAACTACGCGAAGGAACTAGTGAGCATAAACGATATTTTTTACGAAAACAAGTTTTGATATTATAACACAACTTTAAATACCTCCAGGACCCCTGTACAGTTACATGCGGGTGCAAAATTTGCTGTTTGTGGTAGTGCGCATACAGCAAAATTTCACACCAAAAATTAAAGTCGATTTCCAGCAATTACTTTTGTCACAGATCTTTTGTGCAATGTTACTTAGTTTGATGTACGACGGCTATAAGTCTTTTTACACCCTGTATCAATAAATAGATAAAATATTTATAAAAATAGTTTTGCTGAATATATTGAAAACACCATTACACATTGGGAACTGTCTAAAATAGGTACGTTTACCTCCCTAAATTTCTGACAATGTTTTGACATTGACATGAGATTACGATTTTAAACCATTTCAAAAATTATTTTATGAATGAAAACTACAAAATTTGGAAAAAATAAAAATACGAGGCCTTATATTTTACATCTATATTTCATTTTACTTTATTACATAATTTCTTCAGAACATAAAACGTTGTCAATCGGGTCTTTTGAGCGCAAGCAAAGTGACACGGGTTCCCCGTCTGATAGCCGAAGCGGTACTGACAAATACTGAATCGGGGTCCTGTCGGGGGCCGGGCGGCAGAGCGGTTCAAGGTATGAGTGGTTATAAAGCTGGATATTGACGAACGCGAGCCGCTGTGTTATATAATAATTTATTATTAAAAGAATTAAGCTATTTTGTAAAATGCAACCACAAATTACTTTTCTCTACGTTATTGCCTTTTTTTAGATATGATTTTTTAGTAGTAAAACATTTATAAACTATGAGTAAAACAAGAAAAACATAAAAAAAATATCGATTAAGCCTGTTTTTCGGATTTTTTTTTGATCGAGTGAAGTTTTCGATATCGTGTTTTGAACCACAAATTGTCAAAATACATAAAGTAAACTAGAACAAGTTTTTTTTTTTCGATTTAAAAAATCACGATTTCTTTGTTTATTGTTAAAATCAAAGTGATGTAAAATTGGGAATACCTGGCCTTAAGAAGTTTTCACTTTAAAAATTACAGATTGTAGTAGTTTCATGTACAGACGCCAGCACATCAACCTACCCGAAACTGTCAGATTTTCCCAATCAACTTTGAACCTTATTATTTGGTGATAAAGTTAAAAATCTATTAAAGAAATTTGACAGATTGTAGTAGGTTGATGTGCTGGCGTCTGTACATACAGACGGCAGTCTGTACAGTATATTCAACTGCACATCATAATTATTTGTAACAACAAAAATCACTCTTACTCCATCCACTTATAGACGCTGTGAATGTCAAATGCTCACCACTAATGTGCGTACAGTATACGGCTACATATTTCCAGTACAAGCTGTATTGTACCGCTTATTGCATGGCAAGTCGAACCAATGCGAGGCCATTGCATTCATTCATCATATCATTTAGGTGTACCATAGATATAGAATTCCGTAGATTGGGCATGAGAGTGAATGAGAGCTCCCGCTTTAACGGAACTTTGCTGTGTTAGAAAGAGAGAGAAAGTGACACTGTTAACAGGGCCAAACACGTATTTGCTACCGGCCCATACCGGCCCCGGTGACTGTTTACGTGAGCGTTTCGGCAATTATTTAAGCGAACTAGAGTGATAACCTGTGATTAAGTAACCATAATACGATGGTTTCTTGTGCAGTACCAGGATGTGAATCTTCCAAAAAGAAAAACCCCCAGGATTACTCGTTTCACCAGTAAGTTTACAATGTGTTTTAATCGTTATTTCTGCATTAACAATGCACTAATAAGCCGGCTATAAGCAAAATATGATGAGAACATTATTATACTTACGATTTAGATGAATTAGCATGCCTAAAACCACCGTATTTAAGAAATAACAAATAGAGAAATACGAAGGAGTTATAACCTCACTTTTTAGTGATTCGATAGCAAGGAACTTATAGCTTTACCTATAAGTTCCTTGTTCGATAGCCTAATTTTTGTTGATATCGACAGCTAAGATAGGTAGCTTCATACAAATGCATAATCTTCGAAAAATAGATTATATTTAAGTACTTATTGTAACAAACAAAATAAAATATAGATATATGTATTACGCACACACTTACATTTTACGCATACTTAGATCAATGGTTTTTGGTCTCGTTTGATTGTTGACATTACCAATCTACGGAATTCTATATCTATGAGGTGTACTAAATAGAAAAGAACTGAACATTAATCGCCTAAAATATTGTAAAGTGTTCTAATCTGTGGTTTCCAATGTAATCCATCATGACCCGACTTGCCCATCCTTAATCTACTCTTTTTCTGTCATTGAAGTTGAAGCAATCGGCCAATCGTGCATTCACATTTTCATTTCTTAGCACTATTTTATTGCACCCATGAATTAACTTTAAGCGTGAAACCAACAACGAAGTATTGTTTGTGCTATGTTTTTTAGTGTTACTCGAATTCAAAAGGCTTTTTTACATTTAGAAAAATCAAACGCGGAAAATGGAACAAGACGACGAGATCAAATCCGGTTGTTTATTATTTCCGCCTGCCGGAGGGAATATGTTTAGTAAATTCCCTAAAAAGGTACAAATCAAAAATCGTCACCTTAAGTTACAGGAAATTATTAGTGCATGTGATTCATGCACCATCCATCACGTAATCTGCGTGGTTATAGCATTATTGTAATCAAGTAGTGACTCAATGGAAAGGTAGTTGCCGTGTTGTTGATTGCCATTTCGGTAACTTTTCCATAGGTTGATATCGTTAGTAGCAAAACTCGTTAGAATAACTTTTTTGTCAATTAAAATGGAAATAAATGATAAGTATGAATGTGTGAAAAGATAATTTAAAATAATAGTGTACCTAATCATAATATTATTATCACTAACTTGTTTATTTTGCGTATCTATTATTTGTATCAAATGAATTCATGTCCAGTTGCAGGAAACCACTTGCTTACTGCAAATTTTATGACAAAAACTTGAAATTTTATCTAATATACTTTTAATAAGACACCAGACATTATCCTCACATCCTTACCTTGATCTCTATTTACTTGGGGTTGGTACAGCATGTCTTCTTTCATACAACTGTACTACCCTTATCTCTCAACTAGCTTCACAGCACATTCAAACAAATACAGAAACTTCAGCTTTATTATTAGTATAGAATAGAGGTCACCTGCTTTCTAACCATACCACACAATCCAATTGTTTCTTTGCTTTTCCCTAATTTTATAGCCATCCTCATTCATATCAGTATGTTCCTCATTACAAATCATGCCAAAATAAATCTACTCCCTACTATTGACAATAACCTACCTACTCAAAACAATATTTGCAGGAAAATTGCTACATAATGTAGGTAAGATCTATATTTAAATGTTCATCAATCTAAAAATAATATTCCGTGAAATTCAGAATCTATTGATTGGGAGTAGACACTGGTTCCTGTAACAATTCTCAGGGCCTCACTAACTGAAGTATTTTTTATGCCATTAGAGAAGACAAAGAATAATTATTATAATTATTTATGAGTATTTAATAATAATATCATCTATTTCTTTTTCACAGAAAAATTGGCAACAGAAACACTGTATCCTGTTTACTGCCAGCAAACAAGGAATCGAGCGTCTTGAAATATTTGACAACAAAGATGATGTCACTACTGGTGCTATACCTAAAATTATTACACTCGAAAATTGTATAAAAATAACACATTCTAGTCCAAACACTATTACAATACTTACTAAGTCACACACTCAACAACTGAGCACACAGACAGAGGCGGAAACCTTAGAATGGGTGACTGCCTTACAATCCGTGGCTTTCAAAGATAGAGACTCAAATCCATTCAGCTGTGACGAAGACAATGATCTGTACTGCTCATCTGGAGAGGGTGTATTCTCAGTCAAAATGTGCCCTTCTGATGCCTCAATAAGATGTGGTTTTGAACCAATCCGATATATCCTTTTGCTCACATCTAATGCCATAGAACTAAGAGCTCAAAATGATGATAAAGTATTTGCAACTTGGCCTTACAGGTTCATAAGACGTTATGGGTACAGACAGGGTAAATTTACATTCGAAGCAGGTCGCAAATGTGATACTGGTGAAGGTATCTTCCACTTGGAACACCCGAACCAATCAGAAATATTCAAGTGCTTGTCACTAAAAATGAAAACAATGAAGCAAATGATTGGGAATGACAATCTGAACAGTCCTGAGCACAGTGAATTCAATATTCAGTCAAGTGCCAATTTGTTCCCTGGCTCTAGAAGTCCCCTAGTTGCTGCAAGACCTGATGATTTGAACTTGAGTTCATTGTCGTTTAAGACTGCTTCAGTTTCTAGCCAACTAAGTTCATGCTCAGAAAGAGACACTGCACCATTACTGATGCCAAAACCAGCACTGAAACCCAAGCCACAGAAGCCCCCTCGTAAAATCATCAACCTACCTAAAAGTAAAGACATTCCAATTTCATCTGAAGAGACCTCAGATTTTGCAAGATTTAAGAAACTTGATAACTATGAACCAATTGATCAAGGGAAAAGGGAACATAGCCCTCCTAACCAGACAGTGCCATATGATAAAGTTGAAGTTAGATCTGAAGCATGGAAGACATTAGGAATAGATGAACCTGAGCACATTGAGTTCACTCCTAATTTGGGAGACAATCCTAACTGTATCAAACTCATTTCTCGATCTCAGGATAATTTAAATACTACTGGTCCAGAATCTTCAAGAATTATTCTGCTGCCAAGTCCAGTAGTTGATCCAGAAGATGAAAATTATGATAGGTTGGCATATTTTGGGTCAACAAGCAAATTGAATAAATCTTCTCGTTACAAAAAGATTGAGGCTCGTCCTACGACTTTGGCTCTTGGTGAGCCAAAGAGTAAAGACACTTGGAATGATTATGATGAGGTTGAGAATGTAATGCAGACAGCCAGATTAGCAGATGACTCCCATTTGGGTTATGGTATGATAAGAAAGCCCAACACGCCAGGGCCTCAGGTGCCCACGGCTGCTCAAGTCCAAGCTCTACAGAACCAAGTTGGTTTAGAGGATATCTCTCATAACATGTGCAATGGGACAGACTATGCTATTGTAAGCCGTCCAAAAAGAGTATAACACTTTATATCATGAGAAGAATATAATTTTTAAGACTGAAATTTTGTCAGTGATTGTTTACTCAATTACTTTTTATATAGAGTATAGTGAAGGCGTTTTTTGGTAAGATGTGCTATTATTAACACTAGAATTGTCAAAATCTGTTGAGACGGAGGAATTGTTGTTGTCCTACACTTGGTACAAGGATTATCTGCATGTATTGGCTATCTACTGTCCATGTAAACAGAAGATATTATAATTATTAACACATTCACTGTCCAGCCAAAATGTCGAAATTAGCTCTCACATCCAATTTACTTTTTTCGGTCCTATGTACTGAGGTACTTGCCTTTACACCACTTCAGGTCCTTAGAGGCCATAAAAGTTGAAGGAACTCTTTTAAAACCCCATTTTAAATTCAATTTTCAAATCTTTGGAAGTCCTAAATAAATTATGTATGAAAAGTGCAGTGAATCAAATGTATGGCACGGACATCTCATTCCAACCCAAAATGACTCACATGTGGGTCACGGACAGTGAACGTGTTAAGTATGTCCACCCAGTGAAGACATAATATCATTAAAGTACAGTATAATAAAAGTTAAGGGGAAGCGCCAGGGTAGCCCATGAAATTCCTTATGGTTTTTTTTGCAATTTGCAGGTTAATGTCACGTTGAATGTTGATTAAAATATGATTCATGAGCGTAACAAATACGATTTGAACAAATGTTACTGGGTAATACGATACCTACCCCTTGATAAGACTGGTTGTCAGACTTTCGGGCTTCTGACGACCCATAACAACTGTCAAAGATCCACAATCACAGACCAACCGCGGCCAGTACAACTTAACCTAATCAATCAACCCGTGCAGCTGTCATTACTTAGCCACAAGCCCCTCCTATCCTATTGAATGACCATTTTATGAAATAGAAATCCATAGGATTATATGAACTTTGAGGGTTGTATTTATGATTTTAATTCTAATCCAAATGATTAAAAATGTGAGATTTTGCAGGCTGCCTAGCGCATCCCCTTTAAAAAACCTATTTTCAGTGTTCCATATTTTAAAATTATTCAAGGACACATCCATTCTCTTTAAGACAAAACTCCAAATGAGAATTACTGCATTCCTTATTACATTCTTTTTATAATGTTAAGATAACTTTGTACATTCATTTTGTATTATGTAATTATCGCACAAATAATACCTAGTATATTAATTATAGGAGATTATAAAATGTATTACATAATGTGATTATATTGTGCCTTATTTTTATAGAGTATTTTCAGAAATGATTACCAACTTGGTGCCAATTAAAAAAAATATTTTTATCTTGGTAATAAAGTATTAAGTGTCTTGTATTGTAACAAATACCTATCTGTAATTTTAGAAGAGCGGCATTCATTTTTTTTTTATGGATTCCTGGTAGAAAATGTCAAAGACTTTCTCCACCACATCCTTACCTGGTTTATTGCTAGAAAGAGTTCTCATTCAATCTTTTACATTTTTGTCAAATTTCTGGTTTTACAGGGAGAGACTCACTATGTGAAAATCTATAAGTAGGTAAAGTGAAATGATATGAATGCAGCTTTACCATGGTTAAGAATCTGTTTCGATTTGTATTTTTAGGTTGGCCATATTTTTTTGATTTCTAATCTCTTGTAATACGGATTGAGAATAAATCATATAATCTTTTTTTAAATTGTTTTATTAATTTTATATTCTATATCACAACATTATACTTCGCTACTCATATTATGGAATATTGCATCATATACTATGGCTATTGCTCAGAAAATTCATAACTGTACACATTATTGTTTAGTCATCTTTGTTATTACTGCCAAAAACTGTGAAACCATTTTTTTAATTGTTTTAAATTTAAATAAAAAACTATGGAATATGCTGCAATAATAAAAATATTACATTTGCCAAAATATGGGAAAACATCACAACTGGACATATTACAAAAAAATAACTTGTGGCAAGAGTAGATGTTCATTTGTACAGCCCTCATTGAGTTTTTCTTCAAGAAATTATTGTCATTTAAAATAAATAACTGGGATGAATCAAGAAGTACCTAATTAACTAATTATACAAGAATATTAATTTTAATATGGTACTGTACAATCACCCTTACTCTTTTATCAACAATTTTTCTTCACTCTCTTTACCAATACTCGTTGCCATTTCCATAGCAATAAATTCTAGGTCTGAGGACATTACTTTCTGAACGGTTTCTCCCTTTTCGGCCATGATATCTTCGATATTTTTCTTTCCCTCCATATCTGTGAACCAGTTCAGGTTGTCAGCTATTAAATGTTTGTTCTCACAGCCGTCGCAAATAACAATAACAACGCCTTTGTAGTACGCTAATTTTGAAATGAATTTGGCGTTTCTTGTGTCGCATTTCTTGCATGTGAACATAAGTTGAAATTTGCCGTCAGTTTGTTTCGGTTTCTGAGTTAGCTGAACTTCGTTGATTCTTGGAGTGGATGTACTGAAGTTCCTGGGCGATTGGATTCTCGGTGTTGAAGTAGAAATAGGCACTGGGACCATTAACCTTCGGCCAAAATATGAATTTCCATTACTTGGGAAAAATACAACGCTATTCAACAAACGTGGTGTGTGGTATTTGACCACGAAGTCTATCAACGTTTTATGAGACATCTTTCACGTGTGATTGAACATACAATTTAAAATCAGCGACAGCTTACAATTTTGAGAATTATTGGAGCGCACTATGAAATATTAATTTTATTGCACCACTTTTCATCAGTCCCGCTGAAATGACATGAACATTGAACACACTATAATACGTCAGGTCACTGCATGAACATGACATCTGACAAGAAAAGAAAATAAACAACGTAACCTTCAATAGTTGAATTCAGGCATAGACATTTTATTTTAGTCAATGAAAAGTTTTGCGATTTTGAAACCTAAATGACAGAGATACCAAAAATAAAATGCTTTGTTTATGAACAAATGAAACTAAAGCGATTGATTTCAATAATTATTTTTAAAGATTTTACACAAGATTTTATTTCGAACTGGCAATCATTAAAATTTTGACATTCAAGACTGCATGAGTAAAATACTTGCATCTACGTTGAATCAATTTAAATTTTAATAACATGGAAAATAACCTAAAAGTAAAAATATTAGAACATTAAAGTTTTGCACAATAAATTCGTTATTCGTCGAGTGTAATTGGACCAACATTTTAGTTATCATACTACGATACAATTCAGACCTGTGCAATCAACACACGCTTTGGAGTGTATGAATAAAATTATTTTGAATCATAAATAAATTGTTGTCGTTCAATAAAATTGTAAACATTTCTTCATAAAGATGACCTCTGTGTGGTATAAGCCTGAATTGGCGGAGCATATAATGCGCGATAGCAATATATTTACTGAGACACAAAGTATTATCAGCGGTAAGTTCATGAATTTGTGCCAAGAACTTAGCACAAGTGGATCTGTTTGATAATAGGCCCTGCTCAATATTACCATATTTTTGAGTATCTATTTCCAATTTTCGTATCATAACACGACTGAGTATTAACAGTTCCAAAGCATAAGTACTCATTTTTGTAGTATGTTGGCCAAAAATTGTATCCAGACAAAGATTGTGACTATCTAGGATGTTTTCAATTCTTTGAATTAATTGCTACATCAATAAGTTTACAGGTACTAACTGCAAACTAGATTCATGATAGATTTTCCTAATGTCTTATACCAGATTCCAACTTCTTATTTTCAAGTTTTTATTTTACAATAAGACTAAATTATTATATAATATTTTACCAGTTTTTTTATTCAAGTTAAAAAATATATTACAAGAAACCTGGTTTAATTTCAGATATTGTATCAGGACATCTTGATATATCAGATCTTGTGGAAAACATGGCAGGAGTCTTAACCAGTACCGAACCAGAACACAGAGAGAAAGGAATGCGTTTCTACACAAAAATATTGCAAGAGCTCCCAAGAGCTTACTTGAACGAAATGCAAGTGAAATTCATATCTAAATTCTACATAGACAGGTTAAAAGACCATCATCGTGTTGTACCGCCTGTAATAGAAGGGTACTCAGTTTTAATTGATATGGCTGAATATAAAATACAAAACTGTACCAATTTTCTGACCGTACTGTTTCGAGAAGTATCGTGCCAGTCACAGTTGAGGCAAGACAGATATAACATTTACGAAATAATGCAGAAACTGTGTGACAAGGATTTCGAATGTAAGTATTTGATGCAGTTAATAAAATTTTTCTTTGTATATTATTTCATTGGAATGTTTTTATGACCTGTTGAGGGATTACGTAAAGGAAGATTTATCAAAGCTTTAATCAAATTCTTAAAATCAACTTCATCAGCGAAGTGACACATAAACCTTAACCTTATTGGTGATGTTCTTCATAAAGGTCAGGTGCATATTACTCGCAACCGGTGTGCGTGTTTGACCAATTGTATGAACGTAAACGAGGCAAAAGAAGTATGTGACGATTGTAGCAGGTGGGGTTTTGTAGTTTCTGCCTATCCCAAGAGGAAGGAGGCATGAGTTATGTATGTATGAAAAAGTTTTGTGATTTTCAAATTCTGAAGTCATTACAATAGCAAGTTTAGCACAAATAATTGTTATATTAATATTGTATTGTACGTGTTATATGGGCCTTAATGCCTGAAATAAATGGATAAATAAATAAAAATCATCATCTGCCTAGCCTTTTCCCAATTATGTTGGGGTCGGGATAAATAAAAAAAAAAATAAAATAAATGAAACTTTGAACTTAGATTATGAAGAAACAATTTTTCAATACAATACTTATTAAAAATCTTATTTAGATTAGTTTGTGAACAGTCTTCCTTATCTATCATAAGGAGTTTATCTCAGTGTGTTTACAAAATCACGAAGTACGTGAGAAAATAAAAAGATAATAAAATATCTTGGTTTAGGGTAGGGTGCTTACATAAGGAAGGCGGTTTTCGGTCTTGACTCGCGGTACAGGTCTCTGCAGGTTGATCTTCAGAAGAAAATGGTTCATGTTGTACCTGTTTCTTCATGTGTGAGCGCATAAGTTGATGTGGGACTATTTCACCCACACCAATTGGCACCAACTTGTCTTTACCGGGAACCCGCTTCTTTGTGCAAGCACCCTTACGCATGTTTACTATTTTATACATGCTGTAACATTCGTTTTTATGATTCTATCTCAAATCACTTACACGCAACACAAACTCACGCCTGCTCGTGAGGGTAAGCAGGAACTGACCAAATCAAGACCATTGAATCAATTTCTACTATTTATAAGCAGATGTTTTGAGGGTTATAATCAGGGACTTCAAAACGAAGTGAATTTCGTTCCGTTACCAGGTTTACCAGGTTACCACTAATGTTATTGTATAATGTTCCAAAATTTTTTACAATAGGTACTAAAACCTAAAAATATCAATAACGTTACAAAAAGAAAACGTTATAGAATACCATTTTCGTAGAACAATATTATAAGTAACGTTATAGGTATCAGTAACATTAAGCTTATCTGCTTGTAATAACGTTACAAGTGAAAAGTTATAGATTCATTTGTAACGTTTTTCTTCATACCTTTTCGTCTTTTTCGTCATCTTATAAGTCACGAAGTTGGCAATGTACGGTATCGAAATTAATAACGATATATATTGATAATATTGTTATTGAACAGTTTAAGATTTCGTTCCGTTTGTCAGTATCGTTATAGCCAAGGAATTAATTTTGTTACGATCCGATAATTTGTCGGTACCGGAACTACGTTATTTTGAGTAACGTTTCAAGTTCCCTGTTTATAACTTACATTAACATTATTAAGATGTAAGGTATTTTTAGGTTAGCCATATTTTTATGTTATGATCACATAATCAGCCTAAGCCTTGTGGCTAAGCCGCACGGGTCGATCGATCAGGTTAAGCTACGCTTGCTGCGGTTGGTTTATGGATGCGTGACCATCTTCACATTCCAAGGCCCTTCCGTGGCTCGAAAAGCACGTTAAGCCGTTGGTCCCGGCTGTCATTCGTGGATCTTTGACAGTCGTTACGGGTCGTCAGTATCCCGAAAGTATGACAACCAGTCTTACTAAGGGGTATCGTATAACCCAGTAACTGGGTGGTGGAGGTCAGATAGGCAGTCGGTCCTAAAATACTGGAATTCAGCTGCATCCGGTTAGACTGGAAGCCAACTCCAACATAGTTGGGAAAAGGCTTGGCAGATGATGATTACATAATCAGCCTATAATGTTTCCACTGCTGGGACACAGGCCTCCTCTCTTTGAGAGGGAGTAGGGTAATAATCTACCACGCAGGCCCAGTGCAGGTTGGCATATGTCACATGTCTTCGAATTTTTGGTTCTAAGACATGCAGGTTTCCTCACGATGTTTTCCTACACCGTTTGGAGATTTTATGATTATTACTCATTTATCAAGCCTGATGGTCTAGTGGTTAGTGACCCTGACTGCTATGCCGGAGGTCGTGGGTTCGATTCCCACCCAGGACAAATGTTTGTGTGATGAGCACGATTATTTGTTCTGTGCCTGGGTGTAATTTATCTATAATATGTATGTATTTAGAAATATATAAGTATGTTTATCAGTTGTCTAGTACCCATAACACAAGCTCTGCTTAGCTTGGGACTAGATGGCGTTGTGTGATAGTTGTGGAATATTATTATTATTATCTGGAGAAAAATCAGCTTAAAAACTTTTTACTAAAACATACTTTCAATTGTTTCAGTCATGAAAAGTCTTGGCCCAGACTTTGTATGCGGAGTAATATCAGCAATGGATGGTGAACGAGACCCACGTAACCTAGTTTTCCTCTTCGCTTTTCTTAGTAAATTTTTAAAGACAGTACCACTTGGGCATTTAGTTGACGAAATGTTCGATGTAATGTCGTGTTACTTCCCCATTGACTTCTACCCATCGAAAGATGATCCAGCATCAGTGACAAGAGAAAATCTCGCGGATGCTTTATGCCCTTGCCTTTGTGCCATTCCAGAGTTCGGAGATTCATGTATAATTATTATTATAGAGAAACTGGATTCGAATTTAAGATTGGCGAAAATTGATTCGTTGAAATTGTTGGTAAGCGTTTTTGTATAATTTTGTTTTTTTGTTTTTCTGGAATATATTTTTATACTTACTGTACTTTCAAAAATTAATGCTAGAAAAGCAATATTAAAAACTAGCTTCAGCCCGCGACTTCGTTCGCGTGAAATTTCTTATTCCCTCGACCCATCTCGTCGTATTGCATAACTTGCCCGCGTCTTCTGCTCTATCACTTCGTTTCCCCATAGCGCTTTTGCTCGGCCCCTAAGGGTCATAGCGTGACGTTAAATAGCCTATAGCCTTCATCAAGAATTGGGCTATCAAATGAAAAGAAAGAAAGAAAAAGTATTTATTGTGACTCGTACAGGAAGATCACAAACTAAACTAAACACAGTTAAAAATAAAAACCAAGTTATATAAAACAAAAAAACAAAAAAGTAACAAAAAGAAAAATGAGACAGAATAAGAAAAAAAGAATGAATGAATGCAAGAAGAATTTTTCAAATCCGACTGGTAGTTCCAGAGATTACCCCCTACATACAAACTTATAATCAAATTTTACCTCTTTATAATATTAGTATAGATTAAATTCATTAGTACCTACAAAAGCGTGCAAAACTTGTAGTTGTTTACTAGAGTTAAAAATACTAGAAAATACCACATGGATTTTCTTATTCCCCTGACCCACCCTGTCGCATCGCGGCGCCTGCTTGCACTATTACTTCGTTTTTGCTTACCATTCTTTCTTACTATTTTTCTCTTTATTTTGCTCACCTCGAATAGGCTTCCTCAAGAAATTCAAGAATAGGGCTATCAAATGCAAAAAGATTTTTTGAAATCCAACTGGTAATTCTAGAGATTAGCGCGTTGAAACAAACGAACTCTTCAGTTTTATTATTATTTAATGTATTGAAGTCATTGATAATGAATACATGCATACATGCATACATTTCTAGTTGTCATAAGTAGTAGTTAGTTTGTACTACTGTCCTTGCTATTAATCTTACTACAATCTATACATGTACAATTTTCAGAAAGAAAGCTGCAAAACATTCAAAGCACAAACTTATAGTCCTTTCCTAAGAGCCCTGTGGTCCTCACTCAACAGGGAAATGTCCAACAAAGTAGATGACGAACTTAAACTAGCAGCTCACGAGGCATTGGCTGCCTTGGTTGCAAAAATGGCGACTACTGCCAACACAGACCAAGCATTCGAGAATTTTGTAAAAGGAATACTCATTTCTCAGCAAACTTCTATAGCTGAAGCTACCACAGTTTCACAGTTCGTCAAAGCCACCAATGTACTCCTTACGACTGCAAATGCTTCTGACCAATCTTGTACGACCATTACAGGATCCATGGTTCCCGCCACAGTAGCGTATTACGAATTGAAATCAGCGCCGAAATTGCAAATAGCTAGTTTAGACTTCATAGGAGATTTGTATGAATGCGCCAAAAATCGAGATTTGACTAACGAAGTAAGAACTCAGATGTCAAGTGTGCCACAAATATGTCTAGAAGCTGTCAGCCGTTCGTCCAAGGAGTTCCAAATGGCTGGATTCAGAACTTTGATTAGAGTGCAAGACTGTTTGGGCGAAGATCTTGTGTTGCCTTTCGTTGAGGTCCTCATTTACAATGTCCAACACTCACAAGACCCTGATCTGCTGAGTACTAGCGTCGAAACTATACACATGATCGCGAGAAAGTATCCAGAACTGATAATGAATATAGTTGTCAAAGGAAAATGTGGCTTAGATAACCTGACGCAAGACACAGTGTCCATTCAGAAACGTTTGAACTTGCTGACAAACTTGGCAAGTATAGACAACTTCACCAAAGTGATAATAGAAGAGATGTTGAAAATAATATCGGATAGCGATCTTGAAGCTTTGCATGTGGTGGAGGCACTGAGTGTGTCGTTGTCTATGACTAGTGTCTTCAGTAAAGAAAAACTGACACAAATCGAAAGCGACCACGGTCTTATAGACCCTGTGTTGGCTTGGTTGTACAGAGAGATATCTGCGCGTAACCCAGACGGTTTGGCTCACGGATTTACTCTTGTATCGAATACGGTAGGGAGTTTACCACCTGAGAAGCAGCAGAACATATTGGCAAAGCATACGCCTGAGGCTTTAGAGAAATGTGCGCAAGACGACACTTACTTTTCTGTGATAGCATGTTTGTATACTCCATTGCACTCGAGTGTGTACAACTCTAAGTTCGAGGAGATTATGAAGGTTGCTTTGAAGGTGGCTTTGGGCAGTAATAACGAGGTGGTGAGGACTAAAGGTTGTGCGGTGATAGCTCATTTGTTGAACAAGGCGGAACATGGGCAGAAGTTTGAGCTACTATATGAGCTGTTGAAGAGTCAGCTGTCGGTGTGTAATAGGGAGGATGAAAAGCTGTGTCTGAGGTTGATATGGTTGTATGGATGGATCACCAAGGCTTTGGTATTGAGAGCCAGTGATGCGTTCGTGTTTTGGTTGCAGAAGGTAAGCTACTATTATTGTTTTTTTTTATTCCTTTTATCTTCAAGACCCCTTTAAACAAAGGGGATTAAAGATTTTTATATAAGTAGAGCCTGGCATACCTATAGTGTCCGCCATTTTGTTTTTTTTTTTCAACTTTTAACGATAATATCTTGGAAACGTGACGCTTTACGGGGCTTGGTCCTATTATGTTTTCTATTTACATTGATGTCTGCTATCAATTTATTTAGGTATACAGTGGACCCCCGGTAATCCGGCCCCTGTCTAATCCGGCACCCCCTGTAATCCGACATGGTCCATTATTTATTATGTATTGACAATTTTTTGTAAGTTCTATAGCATTCATGACATTAATTTTATAATAAACCGTAAGCTCTCTATTGTGTTGTGTAATTTACTAAATTTGACATACGGTAACGGTCAGTACTGCATTAGCACCGTAAGGATTGTTTTGCTGTGAACACGCGCGGTACAGGCCGTATATACGTATGTGTGTATAAGTGATGTATTAACACAGAACGCACACCTCAGAATTTATACACTGGTGTCGAGCGAAGTCAGCGAAACAAAAACATATCGCTTTTTCACATACTTACGCAGCGTACGTAATTAAGTATGACCTTGGTCGGCTCAAACCATTGCTAAAATTGACAACATTGATATAAGGCCCGATAGCTGATAGTGTAACGCATCGGATTAGCAAACATATAGGCCCAAGTTCCAATCTCGAAATGAGGTTTTTTTTCTTTTCATCAATTATCTTCATCAGAGGGCCTAAAAAGGCCACTTTGGCAGAATCATAAAAGGATAACATTATGAATCATAATAAAAGTCGTAAAATGGTCACAAACTTACAATTCATTATATTATTTGCGTACAATTTCATATCACGCAATTCATCTGTTTGACAGTTTTGTATGGGAATTCGTAAAATGGTTCACAAAATATGAATTGCTTTAATGTCAAATAACATTATGAATTGTCAGTTTGTGACCATTTTACGACTTTTATTATGATTCATAATGTTATCCTTTTATGATTCTGCCAAAGTGGCCTTTTTAGGCCCCCTGTTCTTTTATTAGGTATTCGATAAATTAATAAACGAGAATAATAATGTAATAATTGTTTTTATTATCTATTATATAGTTAGTGAAATATGGGGTAAAGAATAAAAATGTTTTATAAGTGATTACAAAATGTTTATTCGTTATAATTTTATAAAGAATAAATAAACTTCTAGTTTAGGACTTATTGTGGTTACAGCTTAAGTATTCATTTTCATTACGAAAAGAAGATTGAAACTAAACCTCAAAATAATCCTTATTACGAATATGCTACAGTATAATTTTATTATTACTGGGTATAATCAATTTATAATTTAATCCTTAGTATAATACCCATTATTATCAATGCAATCTTGTAAACGCTGGCGCATGGGCCCTACAATATTGCATAGGTTTTTGAGCTGGTTTTCGTTTGCACGGCGAACGGTTCGTAAAGACGTGTTGAATAATTCGGCAAAATATCTTGTTGGTATATAACCAATTGTTTCATATTCACTGACCAGCTGGGGCATTCCACGCAGCAAGGCTACCCTCTTCCTTATTTAGTGACCCTCCGAGTCACAGTAGGTAATTTCTCTAAAACAAAAAAAGAGTACTGTTAGTCTACTAGCAAAATACGAATACCTACTATTGAGAAACAAAATTATAATGAAAATAGAAATGTTACATATAAGGATAATATAATGTTATATTCATCATTTAAAATCTAGGACTTCGAAATTATAATTTTTTCTTGTATTTAGACCTTATAATACGTTTAAAAAAATAACTACAAGGATCAGCAGTTCTATTTTAATAAAATAAATGTTTGAAAAAATAATTAAATCATATTCATAATACTCACATTCAGTTCAGTTTCATAAGATATTTGTGTTATATTAAATCCACTTTTACGCAGCGCAATCACATTCGCTTTCATTTCAATATTTTGCATTTTAAAAGGAACTACAACACGGCTAATAGAACACACGTCACTAACCCACAATAATTAACAACCAACAAACAACGTTCTATTTAATCGCGGTGAATGACTCGTAACTTAACTGTATCTACCTTATAAGTAATTTATTTAACTGTGGGTATAATCATAAAGTTTTACGAATTAAGCGCACAAGACGAACATGGCAAGGAAATATATTATTATAGTCATAAGCGTCATTATTCGAAGTAATTATTAAAAAACATTTAAAAAAACTATCACCGCGCGTGAGATTCGAACCCACGGCTCGCTACGCAGGACGCGCTTACCCAAATGTGATAACCGCTAAGCTATCATGCCACATACCGTAATGATTGAATTAATGAAATACAATAAGTTGCAAATGAATGTGAGTGTGTGTGTCTACAGTAGAGAAATAGCTAATTAAAAGAAGGTCGTAAGTAAAACCAAAGTGTCAATCTATTGCTTTGTGAAATTACTATTCCACTTATGACCGTGGCCGTACATAATGAAGTATGATTTGTACTTCAGAGTAAATATATACATATAACATATGGAATCTTATCATTGGGTCTGTAATTTGTCGGATTACAAGGTACTCTTTTGTAAACATTTCCGGACTATAGGGGGTCTTAGGCAATACTCTATAATCCGACAAATTCGATAGTCCGACACTGCCCTGCAAAATGTTTGTCGGATTACCGGGGGTCCACTGTAATGGGAGGCCGCCATATTGAAAAAAAATCAAAATGGCGAACAGTAGGAATGCCACGGACCTTCAAAGCCCTTTGGGCTCCACACCCTTTTAATGGTTCTGCCAGAGATGCAAAACTTATTCCCTAAGCGAGAACTGTAAAAAAGTGGTCATAGTTGAAAAAGTCACTAAATATTTTAATTTATTTTCCAGATCATAGGAATCCTGTCAACAGACCAATACTGCAAAGACGGTGCCAAAGCGGTCAAACTAATAATGTCAGAGAACCCAGAATATTTGAACTCCAAGCAACATTGTAGGATAAGCTTTCTACACAAACAGAGAATGTTCGAAACATTCTCCTCTTTATCTTCTGAAAAACTGAAGTTAAACCTAACTGCTGCTAATAAGGAGAGTTATTTACTTAGCTGGGCCTATGTGTTGGAAAAGGCACCGAAATCTGTACTTAAAAATATGGCTACTATGGTAAGTTTTTCGTTTAGCCGTTAAGAGATTTTGTGTTCTTAAGGTGGAAGCGTAAAAAGTGTAAAAAGACAGGACAAAATTTGGCGTTCCAAAACGGGTATAAAGACGTAGGCAAGAAAGCTGCCAGGCTCAAGTGGGACTGGGCGGGTCACATCAGCCGCATGCAGGATGACCACTGGGCAAAAGTTTCCACACAATGGGTGCCTGAAGATAGACGGCGCCGTCGAGGTCGGCCCAGAAAGCGGTGGCGAGATGACCTGGACGCGTCCCTCGAGGGTTGGTTTGAGGTGGCGCGGGAAAGGAGTTCCTGCAAGGACTTGGGGGAGGCCTTGCCCAGCAGTGGGACAGTACAGGCTAAACAAAAAAAAAAAAAAAGGTAGAAGCGCCAGGGTAGCCCGCGATTTTCAATTATTATAAAGAATTATAATAATACAGAAGTAAATTATTATAAAGAATTATAATAATACAGAAGTAAATAAATACATATTTGTGGTCGTGAATCATAGTTTAATCAGCATACAACCTGACACTGACCTGCAACTTGCAGAAAACGTAAGAAAATTTAAATAGCGCCTGCTACCTTAGCGCATCCTTTTAGGACACATTTTCCCTGCCTCGATAGGCTATAAGTGACTGCTGATTAGGATCAGACAGACCATTAGACAAACCGGTTAGGATCGGTTTCTTGGAAACACCAATAAACCCACCATTGTACCCTGATAATTCATGGTTTTGTAAATGGTACAGTAAAGCATATTCTATCACACTAATATTATAAAGGCGAAAGTTTGTGAGTGTGTGTGTGTGTTTATATGTTTGTTACTTCTTCACGCTCAAACGGCTGGACCAATTTTGATAAAATTTTCTATGGAGGTAGCTGACACCCTGGATTAACATATAGGCTACTTTTTATCCCGATATTCCCATATCGAAACTTATGCGGGTGAAACCGCGGGGCGCAGCTAATCTTCCATTAGGAAATTCTCAGTACCAGCTTGAAGAATTGATTCGTGCCCTGTGGCATGGCAATGGTAATAAGCTGGCCCTTTATTACGTGGGGCTAGAAATGTGGATTCAGTAGACACCTCTGCTTTCGCCTTTGGCGTGAATCGAGATCTAATATTTTGGGACAGTTAGTTAGGGAAACTGAAAAATAATCTGTAACTCTTTTATTTCAGATTGCACCAATAGTAATAGATTCCCTAGAATACGATAATAATGATATGCTGCAAGTTTCGCTCGACGTGTTATGTCAGTTCGTGCAAACGAGCCCTTACACGGTGTCGGGCAGTTTACAGACGATACTGCCTAGGTTGATTAGTTTGACTACATATATGAAGTCGATGGTAAGTCCTTTTTTTATATTCTATCTAATTGTGTTGAGATTGAGACGGCTATGAGGCCAGACTGTCACTACTAAACAAATATAGACCAAGCTTGCAATACTTGAAATAAAGTTGAAAATAAATAAACTTCCAGTAGCCTGTGAGCATCAAAGCGGATAGATGTCCGCGTCTCAGATTTGTCTGGTTATTTATTTTCGACTTTATTTTAAGGAATACAAGGTTGATACTTACCTGTTTTGCGGTGAAAACCGCGCTTCGCCAGGTCTGACGGTTCATAGGTAAATTGTTCTTTATTCTAATGTCTACCTTAGGTACAAGTCACTAAAGTTTCGTTTTGATTGTTATTAGATATGCTATGCTATGTTAGCTTATGCATAACAGTTTTTTATTTTTTTATTGCTGAATGGGCCCGCTCTTGACCTCGATCACGCCTGATGGATAGCGATGGATGAGGTCTATGATGGAACGAGCGTATTAGGCAATAACTATATTAATTTTGCTATTCATTTCTTTCCAGGACGTCAGAATAAAAAGCCTGGAGTGCCTTTACGACATAGCAAATTCTTTCCGAACTTCGAATTTACTTCCATACAAGCAAGACATTCTATTAGATTTAGCGCCATCTCTTGACGACAAGAAGAGACTAGTGAGAAGTGTCGCCGTTCGCGCCCGTTCCCGTTGGTTCCTCGTTGGCGCCCCTGGCGAAGATAAAGATAACTAGGCCAATAGGAAGCTACACAGCTGTTTGAAAAAGGAAACATACCTTTTTCAAAATTAGGTGTTTCAATTTGACTAATGTAATGGAAAACGTACTGCTTATAGTTTTATACAGGATGTTACGGAAAGGGTATATCAATACAAACGGGTTGAAGAGTGTATCTGGTCTAGAATCTCTGTACAAAATTTCAGCTCAAAAGCAGTAACTTTGAAAATGCTTAATATTTTTTTATTTCGATAGTTTATTAAATTGAAATCATAACAAACGTGTCACCGCACTACGAGAGTCATTATCCATTATCTGTAGTGTGTCTGTGCGCCTAGTACACGCACATCACGCCGCCGCGCGCCAGTGCAGCGCCGTGATGTCGAAATAAAAAAATATTAAGCATTTTCAAAGTTAATGCTTTTGGGCTGACATTTTGTACAGATTCTAGACCAGATACACTCTTCAACCCGTTTGTATTGATATACCCTTTCCGTAACACCCTGTATTAGGAATCAATGTTGTTTTTTTTTGTTGGATAAATCTATTGTTATTATAAGACACTGGCAGTTATAACTATAAAATAAATAAGTAAACGCAGAGTATTTTACTAAAGAGATTGTTAGTAAAGTTTTTAATTTAACGAATAGTCGAAATCTATTCGAGATCTGTAGAAAAAATGTTATAACCAAAATTAAATAAGTAAATCGTAATATTGCTATCTTTGTTAACAATGAAACTGTTTTGCAAAATTATGTGGATATTTTTATTAAAAAAATATATTTTATATTGCAGACTTGTTTTACTCCTTGGGTAAAATATGCTTTAATTTGTTCCCGAATCAAACGATCCAAATATCTTCGCCCGCAAGTACGGTATAAATAAATGCATAATCAAAAATAATGAACGTCAAATTCAATGCATATTAAAGAGATGCTACTCGTTTAGAGGGGTGCATCGAAAATGTTTCGTCTGCACGTTTTGTACCCGATTTAATCCTTTTTTGCAATTTGTCTGCGCTTTGAAACTTCCAATTAAAAAGGTTTAAGTAATTTGATGGCAATGGGGGTAGGTTACTAATTGCAACAGGAAAAAAAATACCAATTTGTTTGCAAAGAATTCAAAGAAGGTTTTACCTTCGGTAAAAATGGCTATAGCGATCGATCCATTAATTTAGAGTTTAGAGCGTTTTCGGTAGCCCATGCATAGCCTCTAGTAGGTAAATAGGTTTAGACAGGGCTAGATTCTTTTCAGAATGGATAAACTTATTTGGCAGAACTGTAGGTAGTCCTATTATTATTATATCGTCCAGAGGCCAAAAGTACTCTGTGGGCCAGGTGGGCGGACGACATTCGTCCATCTGGTTGCAGGATCGCCGACATTATATCATGGGCGAAATTGGGAAAGTGGACTGTTGATGACATTCATGACTTGAAAAAAAAAAAATCCATATGGGCGATTTGGATCACCATCATCTGCTTAGCCTTTTCCCACTTATGTTAGGGTCGGCTTCAAGTTTAACCGCCTCCGCTGCTTTTGGCGAATCCCCCAAGGTCTCATTACGACGACACACAACGAAGAAATCTTCCATAAAAATGTAAAAACAAATTCGTAAATACAACCGTCCCGGCGTCCCCCACAAGCACCTAGGATTAGCCGAACAAATCTGAGGCACTAACAATTTGATCTGAATTTGCATAATCTCTTATCGCATTGCGAGCGTTTGCACCACTTTAAATGGTAATGAAGGGTTTGTCGCCCTGAACTGGAGTTTTTGAACGGTCTACTGCGTTGTACGGCTGGAGTATTAAGTTTTGAATCGATGTTTTGTTACGCTTAAGTAGTTGTTACATTAAGGGGGCTTGGGGATACGTTAAGGTAGCCCACTATATTCAAATATTTTTTTTTTGCAATTTGCAGGTCGATGTCAGGTTGTATTTTGAACAAAATATAATTCGCGACCGTAACAAGTAATTATTTTACTACAGAATTATTATAAACATGAAAATCATCAATGCAATACAACCCTCTAAGTTCATATAAAACCCTATCTATTGAATGATTATTTCATGAAATTTCAATCAATACGGTTCGTTCAGGGGCAAAATGTCCAATTCTCAAAATGTCCAACGGCGGAATATTTTTTAAAATTTTATTAATAAAAAACAAACAGCTCATTTTCATTAAGTATTCGAAAACATAAAAAAAAACTAAACTTCAACTATATCCGACGATCCTACATCCTTATCTCTTTTGTTGACTGTACTTATTTGAAAAAATAGTACCCTAAATGAGCAGTGGCGCCCAGTGGTATCGGCCTCGACTAATGGTATCGGTCTCGACTTACGAATTTTAGGTCGTGAGTCCGAACCCAGGTTGGCACTTTACTTTGTGTACCTACTTATTCACCACTGCTTTCAAAACTGTGAAGGAAACATCGTGAGGAAACCGGCATGTCCTAGAACCCAAAATTCGACGACATTTATGACATCCGCCAACCTGCACTTGGTGGATCCGCTTGGTAGATTATGGCATACTGGCTCTCACAGAGAAGAGGCCTGTGTCCCAGCTGTAAGAACGTTATAGACTGGTTATGCTACTACCCTTTATTGGTAGCTAGACATAGGCACCTACCTACCGGTAAGGATTTTAGTTTGTCCATAACATGGACAAACTAAAATCCTAAATCCAAATGCTTAAATGGTAGGTGCGTGAAAAATGTAGGATGAAAAATGTACTTGGTAGACACTTACCTACATTGAAAAAAAAAAATTGCATTTGCTCCTAAGGGTCAGTTAACACCGCGACGCGACGCGGCGCGCAGTTTTCAAGATAGCAATACAATTATAGACCTTACCTTCTACACAAAAAGGTACACAATTCTGTGTGCCTACTACGTCGAGCTACTACGCGCGGCCCTCACTGATGTGTACCTTTTTGTGTAGTACATAGATAAGGTCTATAATTGTATTGCTATCTTGAAAACTGCGCGCCGCGTCGCGTCGCGGTGTGAGCTGACCCTAACCATACAACGATTTCAGAACAAAGTACTGAGGGATATAGTCAACGCGCCCTGGTACATTAGAAACAGCGACCTCCACCGGGACCTCAAGATAGATGTCGTAAACACAGTAATACAAAAAAATATGCAGAAGCTCATAAACACAGACTTCATCATCACGTGAATGTCGAGGCAATCCGACTCCTTGACAACACTGATCTAGTGCAAAGACGAAAAATGTACTTGGTAGACACTTACCTACATTGAAAAAAAAATATTGCATTTGCTCCTAAGGGTCAGTTAACACCGCGACGCGACGCGGCGCGCAGTTTTCAAGATAGCAATACAATTATAGACCTTACCTTCTACACAAAAAGGTACACAATTCTGTGTGCCTACTACGTCGAGCTACTACGCGCGGCCCTCACTGATGTGTACCTTTTTGTGTAGTACATAGATAAGGTCTATAATTGTATTGCTATCTTGAAAACTGCGCGCCGCGTCGCGTCGCGGTGTGAACTGACCCTAACCATACAACGATTTCAGAACAAAGTACTGAGGGATATAGTCAACGCGCCCTGGTACATTAGAAACAGCGACCTCCACCGGGACCTCAAGATAGATGTCGTAAACACAGTAATACAAAAAAATATGCAGAAGCTCATAAACACAGACTTCATCATCACGTGAATGTCGAGGCAATCCGACTCCTTGACAACACTGATCTAGTGCAAAGACGAAAAATGTACTTGGTAGACACTTACCTACATTGAAAAAAAAATATTGCATTTGCTCCTAAGGGTCAGTTAACACCGCGACGCGACGCGGCGCGCAGTTTTCAAGATAGCAATACAATTATAGACCTTACCTTCTACACAAAAAGGTACACAATTCTGTGTGCCTACTACGTCGAGCTACTACGCGCGGCCCTCACTGATGTGTACCTTTTTGTGTAGTACATAGATAAGGTCTATAATTGTATTGCTATCTTGAAAACTGCGCGCCGCGTCGCGTCGCGGTGTGAACTGACCCTAACCATACAACGATTTCAGAACAAAGTACCTACTGAGGGATATAGTCAACGCGCCCTGGTACATTAGAAACAGCGACGTCCACCGGGACCTCAAGATAGATGTCGTAAACACAGTAATACAAAAAAATATGCAGAAGCTCATAAACACAGACTTCATCATCACGTGAATGTCGAGGCAATCCGACTCCTTGACAACACTGATCTAGTGCAAAGACGAAAAAGGTTAAAACCTTTGAGTTAGTTTAGTGCAGTGTGAGTGAACTTTAAACTACCTACAATGCAAGTGCTGACTATTAGGTAAACAGAACACATAAATCAAGTGTCTTCCCCCTCCACGTCAAAAATATTTTTTGATTTGAGTTGAGTCTACAAAAAATATTATAGGTACAGTTTAAAGTGTCTCCTGAAAAAATTGCTCATATGGAGTTGGCTGTTTTGCCAATTAAGGTATCGATATAATTAACAACAAAGACGTTATTGGACGATTTCTTAATATTATTGTTACTTAGCAGTTTAAGTTATATTTAAATTACTTATTAGGTAATACTTAGACTAGATTGTAATGTGAATAAAGTACCAAAATAAAAAACTTGCTCCTAATCCCATAACTTCCCATTCAAACTCGGCCCAGACAAATCCTATTACGAAACGATACGGAACCTGAGCTAGTCTAATTTCTTCCACTACAGTTGGCTAAGCTAGTTACACACGATTTGTATTCAAACCGGGAGGCGTTAGTCCGAAGATGAGCCCCTCGGCAGATAATACAGCGGAATGTACGAATTACTACGAATGTTGGGCTAGCGGACCTTTAAAGGGATTAAGCGAACAAATCCGTTCGCTGATGATTCAATTTAAATTTGCATAATCTGCCGTCCGTTTAGGAACTTAAGATTGTTGTTTGTTTAGTTAAAAATTGTGGTTTTGTATGTTATGTTTTGTATTTGGTCGTACATAATACTGAATAGTTATATTTATTGCATTATTACGTACCTACATTGGATTTTAAACGTCCGCCTTGGAGTTTGCCAAAGAGCGATGGAACGCAGCATTCTCGGTGTAAAAAGAGGAGACAAAATTCGGAACACCTTGCTGCGTTGTAAAACAGATAATAGAAGTAGGCAAGAAGGCTGTCAGGCTCATATGGGATTGGGCGAGTCACATCAGCCGCATGCACGATGACCGCTGAGCAAAAGTGTCCACACACAATGGGTGCCTGAAGACGGACGGCGCCGCCAAGGTCGGCCCAGATTGCTGTGGCGTGATGATGTGGCTCGTACCGTAAGGGCTATATACATAGTTAACTTAGGTGGTAGGTTTTACAAAGACACGCTCATTGTCGACCCAGTCGGGCACAGCAAAGCAGGAGAGAGGGAGAGGAGGAAGAGGGAGGGGGGGGGAGGGTACGGTGTTCCATCTTGTGGAATGTCTCTATGGCCTAGTAGTCGCAAGTATCACAGCAGAGCATGACGTGCTGCGGGGTCATTGCGTAACATGCATACAGTGGCAATTGATGGCAATGCCTTTCATAATGACAGTCCAGCCACGTTCTTTAGGTACAGACGCCAGCACATAAAGCTACTGCAATCTGTCAAATTTTTTTAATAGATTTTCAACTTTATCGCTACAGCCTAAGGTTCAAAGTTGATTGGGAAAATTTGTCAGTTTCGGGTAGAATGTGCTGGCGTCTGTACATTGTTGAGCAGGTATGCTAAGAGGGATGTCTGGTGTTACGCGAATAACAGCCGCACAGGTCGATCGATCGGGTTAAGCTACGCTTGCCGCGGTTGGTCTGTGGATAGGTGACTATCTTTAGATACCGAGACCCCTCTGTGCCTCGGAAAGCACGTTAAGCCGTGGGTCCTGGCTGTCAGTCGTAGATCTTTGACAGTCGTTACGTGTAGTCAGAAGCCCGAAAGTCTGACAACCAGTCTTATCAAGGGGTATCGTATTACCCAGTAATTGGGTTGTGGAGATCAGACAGGCAGTCGCTCCATGTAAAATACTGGTATTCAGCTGCATCCGGTTAGACTGGAAGCCGACCCCAACATAGTTGGAAAAAGGCTAGGCAGATGATGATTAAGAATTTCTCTGAAGATAGATATCTGAATATTGTGGTCTAGCCCGTGCCTGTCAGGTTGTGGTACTTATTTCAATATTAACCGATTATATAATAATAATATACTCGTATAATATTAACCTTTTAACCGCTTACGTCGGATTAATCCGACAAATATTTTCGTGCCCATTCCGCTAGAGTCGTATATATACGACCAAATAACACATCTCGTTTAATCTGTATTATTATTACATCATCACAGCTCGTTTCATCAGTATTTATTTTTCGTTTTTTTTTTTTTTTGTCGGGCGCTGGCGGCACGACAACTGATACCTATAAAGTCGGGCGGTTAAAAGGTTAACAGCTTTTTACGTCATAGATATTAGAACAGAAAAAAGATACAGATTTGTTAAAGTACAATATCAGTAGATAAATCTTTCAGAGTGATTCAGCCATAACTGTGATAAGGCACCCAAATCTCTAAGAAAGTCTTATCAAACTTATCAGATTTGGGGCACTATATGAAACTTTCATACGTTGCTCACATGGAGAAAAACTTAATAAATATGACGAAAGTTTTACATGCTTACGTAACCCAAGATATAACTGCTGTCATAACGTTGAAGAAGTTAATCATAATTAATAGTCAACATGACACGGCTGTTCGTATTCTCATTAGTTGCTCTTAATTACTGGAGCACGGCACTAATATATAAATGATGGCACTTTGATGTCCCCACACTACGGTCACAGAATACATATCTTACAGAAGGCTGGCTCCATTTGACGAGCGAAGACACAACACACCAACACACAGTTTGCCGGTTGCCCTATGCCATTACTTCCCAGAATTCGATCCTTATTAGCGACACTATCGAATGGTGTAATAATACAGTGTGTTTTTTTTTTTCAAAATCAACGGGTTCGATTCCTGGCTAGAAACATTGATTTTTCAAAAATCGAATGATGCAGTTGTAGTTTTCATCAAAATCGAGCTCGTGATTCCTTTGAGTACTTTTCGCTTTCCTGATAGTTTCGGATTTCGCCATCCACGCCTACTTGAAAAATTTACCCTGTATAGGACACGCGTCTATTTAGGTACAGCGAGTGCAAGCGTACTCGAGTTACCATTTGGAAATCTTAAAAAGTCGGACAGTAGGCCAGTAGGACTTGACCTTTTTTGCAACTGACATTTGTTTGACATAGTTTGTGATCGATGTACTGACGCCAGCACATCAAGCTACCCGAAACTGTCAAATTTTTCCAATAAACTTTGAACCTTATAATTTAGCGATAAAGTTGAAATCTAGACAGACTGCAGTAGCTTGAGGTGCTGGCGTCTCTACATGTGCGCGTAAGCCCTCGTACAGTTCGATACAACTTAGATGTAGCATCGGCAAAATTCGTAAAACGTTCGTAATTCGTATTCGTAAATCTTTATTACTAATTAGTAATAAAGATTGGTGATTTTGAAGGCGCACTTAGTTCGGATGTGATCGGTTTTACGAATTTTGCTGATGCTACATCTAAGTTGTGTCGAACTGTACCCAAGGACGATTTTTTTTCGCGCACTGTATTTTCAACGCGCTGCATAGCGTCGAGAGTTAAAAATTCAGTGCGCCGTAAAAAATCGTCGCGTTGAAGAATCGCCCGTGCATACCTGGGCTAAATGTCTGGCGTGCGTTCTTGCTCCTTGTATGGAGTCGACCACAGATATAGATACACCTAGATAATGCAAGAGCTACTACTTCGCGTGCCAAAAATCGCACCAGCTTACGTTCGGAAATCATAAGCCGCCACTTTCGCGCTCAGTCCTGCGTACTGCTGGCTGGGTGAGCGTGAGCGAGAGAGCGCGAGATTGTGACGTCATAGTAGGTAGTAAAAAAGTGGCACGCTTAGTTTTCATACAGTTCGTGAAACTTGCGTTATCTAGGTCTATCTATATCTGTGGAGTCGACCTTCTGCACCAATCTATTCTGTGGTACGGTGCTTATGTTTAGTGTATGATGATGTCACGGCATAATTAGTTGGTTTTGGGACAGTGTGTTAGTTAGCACAGTGTTTAGTTTGAACTGGTGTAATTAACACACGCGTAATACCAACGGTTAGGTGGAAGTGTTCAGGTTATGGGTGTTTGTGTATGTAAGCCCGCAAATGATAAACGAGAATTACTACTGTGGGACCTTTCGTGGAAATAGGTCCTAATTAGGTCATGAAGGATGAAGTTGACTTTACTCGAAACACAGTACTGTTGATCGTAATGGCGTTCTGGGACCAACGGAGGGTTAGGAGCAGCCCGCACAGAAAGGTCGTGAGACGAGGACGAGATGCACACGCGACAATAGCAGGGCTGTAGCTAGAGTCGAATTTGAGGTAGGGCAGCATTAGTTACAGGTAGGGCAAAAGTAAAAAATGTATTATAATAGATCTGCCTTCGAAGCACGGGCTCCTAAACCAATCACCATGTATATAATTGACCTCTAGGACAGTGATGTACATTCAATAGCTATTTGTAGATCAATAATTTCTGTGACAGAGCATGAGCATGGATCTAAGAACTATTAAATCCTTAATGATGAAGAACAAGCGAAAAAGATGGTTGAACTTCCAGATTTGGATGTAGAGATCCACGTCTGAGTAAGAGTGAGGTAATAATTAATTGTTGGGTGGGGTGATACGAGTAAATAGATACGACCAAAAATACCATTTAGATCATATTGTTTCTGCAAACTTATTATAATAATTAACATAATAATAAAAAATATTTTTCAGTAAGATCCTGGTAGGGATCTTGACCGTACTTCCGAGATTGTCCTGATAGCCGTGGAATACCTCTTCACTCCTCATAAGCACTTCAGGACATGTTGCCCCCTTGTCGCTACGTTATGTGCTAGCGACCGTTTCCGGGGGCCCATTAATGAGTGTGCAAGTCACCCCCTGCTATTTTATCCGTGTATATATAAAACATTGATTAGGCAGGGGTCATAGTTCTTCCATAGTTATTGGTAACCAGTCCACTTTAGCCAACCAAACCCATAGTCCAACTTTTTATTTTTCCATATCCTGCAATAGTCCTACACCAACCGGGGGTTGCCCTTGGGTGCACTTGCATAGTGCATACAGGAATAATCGTCGGTTGGTGCCACATTGCATTGAAATTTCCTAAGGGGCCTCTGCGAGTTGGCTTCGGCCCCTCGTACGCCTTCCAAAGGACCGGGACCGCATGGTCCCGAGATATGTAAAATCGAAAAAAAAAAAATTTTAAACAGCTGAATTCTACGATTCGCCATGATATTAAAAATGCGAAGAACTTCGTTCAGATCAACTGATTTTGTTCTTTTTTTTTCAAAGGCCAGAAATACCATACCAGCCATTGTCTTGTGACCCATTGACAGCCTTTGAGGCCTATTGATTGCAGTTAAAGTTGAAAACGTAGATTCGCACACTGCAGTGCTATCCTATCCTATACCTATCGCTACAATTCTTTTTTATCTCAAACTGACCAAACAATTTAATATTAATAATTTATCTTAGTTTTTGGTATTTTTAAGGTAGGGCATTGTGATTTCAAGGTAGGGCATTGCCCCACAATGCCCCCCCCTAGCTACGGCCGTGGACAATAGTAGGTATGCAGATGGAAAAGCGACGCCAGCCGCTTGTCCTTTCTGTACGTTTTGTGCCAGATCGCGTCAATATAGGTACATTTTGTAGATCAATGAAGATACTTGAAAGGGAAGCGTCTGCGTCCCGTCCTCAGCTCAGTTCGACAATATTCCATCTACAACATACGTAACCCCAGTGCCACGACCTATACGCTAAAACGACTTGCATCTTGCGACATCGACTGGAAAATAGACCAAGCCACTAGTAACCGCGATGCGACTTGCGGATCGATGGACTGAAGCAGCAACGCGATAATTGCGCAGTAGCAATGGCTTTCATTTTAAGTTTAACAGTTCAACAACATTCATTGTGATATTTCTGTTGTTGAGCAGATACATTTTTCGACCATATGAAGCAATGGATAACCTGCAAAATGTTTCAGATTGTGACTGATAGTGTTATTTACGTAATATTTGCCATACCGCTGGTAAACCCGCGATGGTTTGTGTGGTATGTTTAACACTTTCACTGTCTAATGACTCCAAAGGAGTCACATTTGTACCAAACTCAATGTCCATGACTCTAGTTGGAGTCATAATCCAAAAGTAAATTTGATGTTTTTGAACGTATGAATAAACAATTTTTTTAGGCCGTATTAGTATAATTATATTGTAATCCCTTATAATGATCATTGTCAAGTTAGGGCGAGATTGTTGGTGGACGTACGATACCATTTTATAACTTTGTACTGGGACAGGGAACGTGTTAATTGTTCAACAAATATTTGTAAATTGTTCTATTGATGAGTAAAAAAAAAAAAAAAAAAATCGGCTGCAGGAGCGTGTCGCTTGACATAAGTTTCGCAGGAGGCCGTGAATGGAGTCTACATAAGCTCGTAGGCACGGTACAACGGTACAACACAAAAACTTTCTCTTGGTTAGAATATTTACATGCCATCCCACGGGTACCTTTATCCTATTCGGCCTCCAACTCCCATATTTCGCCTTAACCTTCCAAAACTCGCATAATAACTTAATCCCTCACTGCATAGTTAAAAGCAAGTTACAGTACGCTTTTAAACTAGTATATTTCACTAAGCTAACCCACTAATCCAGGGACATAGTTTTGCCAGGCCAGTGAGCAGCGCGGCACAAAGTAGATGGGTACAGAAGGTCTACTGCCAAGAACGATTGAAAACAGGCCCACACCCACATAGAGGTTTAGGTACTTAGGTAAATAGGCACATCATCATCATAATCAGCTTAGGGTCAGCTAACACCGCGATGCGATGCGGCGCGCAGTTTTCAAGATAGCAATACAATTATAGACCTTATCTACTACACAAAAAGGTACACAATTCTGTGCGTCTACTACGTCGAGCTACGCCGCGCGGCCCTCCTCACTGATGTGTACCTTTTTGTGTAGTAGATAAGGTCTATTATTGTATTGCCATCTTGAAAACAGCGCACCGCGTCGCGTCGCGGCGTGAGCTGATCCTTATAGTAGTGTACAGCTGGATATAATCCTCTCCAATCCCAAGCCATTCCACTCGATCGTCAGTTACTCTCGGCAGCCACCCTACGAAAATCGGCGCTCTGCCTAGCCTGAGGCCGTCCTTCAGGGTTTCCACTCAAAAACACGTCAACCCCAACGGTAATCGTTTCTACGTCTAATATGGCCGGCCAATTGCCAACATTTACGTACGGCGATAAAAATAGAATAGTAAATATATTTTATTGTCCAGAGGGGCAATTCTCGTAATTTTAAGAACGTTCACAGTCTGATCTCAATCTCAATCTGTCAAAATTACCTCTAATTTCCCTACATTTTGACAAGTTTTTGACATTTGTTTGTCGCCGAGATAAGACTGCGATTAGATTTTGAACGAGAATCGGCCTTCTGGTAATACAGTAAGCAGGTGCGCAGTTTAACGGCAAGTTGAGACGACATGAGTAGGTAGCTTAAAACCTCCAACTACTTACACTCTTCTCTACTCTACTCACTCACTTGTTTTAAAGAGTTTCCATAGACCATAGAGTTTCCTGCCTGTTTTTCTCCATAGAAACCTACTACGCTTTGTAATTGGCATCTAGCTTCATCTTTTTGACTGCCCGACTTCTCGAGAGTTCAAAAGCGCCTGTAATTGGTTTCATTGAACTAAATGCTTTTCGTCTTATTACAAAACGAGTTCTACTAACTTTGGTTCGAACCTTTCACCCAGTTTCTGTATTTCAAGCCTTATTCGGAATGTAAAGTTGACAACATAAACTCAGGTTTAAAATGTTTAATATGTTTGAGCCGTTTGGGGTTGAAACTCTAGGGCCTTGGGGTCCGAGTGCTTATCGAATTATTCGAGGCATCGCCAAGCGGTTGGTTGACTCTTCGCGTGACCAGAGGGCTGGCCTATTTTTAGCCCAAAGAATAAGCATTGCCATCCAACGTGGCAATGCTGCCAGCCTTTTGGGCACTTATCCCATTGACAGCGACGCGGACGAATTTTTTGATGCCCAATGAGCTCCTGTCTTTTTCTTTTTTTTTTGTTTTTTTTTTTCCTTTTTTTTATACACTTGTATATTTTAGATTGTAAAATAATTTAAGTGTGTTAGAAATAATATATATTTTTAGGTTTAAAATGAGTTTTTGTATTTAGAACTTTAGCGTCACCGAAATAAAGTTTCGAATTTCAAAATGGCTCGATGTTTTAAGCGTGGGTGTAAAGATAATTCTAGTTTCGTAATAAGGCCGTTTGAATTTGTCTCGCTGTAGGTACGCTTATGTATATATGCGAGCATTTGCACTCGTGTTGTATGGAGTCGACCTTCTGGGCTTATCCGTCTTGTTGCAGCGGTTAAATCTGCGTCTATATTCAACGGTTACTTGCTCCGTTAGTTAAATTTTTGCTTAGTCAGCGGGTTGGGGAGGACAGGGCCGTACCCATAGATATCCGAGAGATATGCCTTCACTGCATATTTGTTCAAGTTCAAGTGTCGCCACATTTTCCCACTCCGGAAACTCCCACAAAAACAAAAGAAATAGATACGGCACACATGATCAAATTGGGCGGCTTTTTTGGCACACACACAAGAAAATAAGCGTAACACTTTTGTGCTATCTTATTGCACACATGCTCAAAAGGGGCGGGCACTAGAAAGTATAGACACAGTCACGGAATGCACACATGCAACTCTAGCATCAACTAGGGAAGATGGGTTAATATAAATATTTGATCGATAAAAATATCGATAGATATCAACTACAAAAAAGAGGAGTGTTTTTGGGTGTATTTTGTATTACAGTCAAACCTGGATAAGTGAGAACTGGATAAGTGAGAAAACTCTATAAGTGAGAGTAATAGCCAGGAACCGTCATTTTTAGCTTCCAAAACCTATATTAGCGAGAAACAGAAACCTCTGTAAGAGAGAGTCGTTTTTCCCTCATAGACCTCCGTAAGTGAGACTGCTACCTATCTATATCTCTATAAGCGACAGTCGAGCTTTATTTACAAATTTAACATCTGCTATTTTATGACTCATTCTTAACTTTCGTGGAACTTCCTACCATTGTTTTTGTATTAATAATTTTATAATATTACATATTTACTACATTCGTACTTACTGTGACTTGTTATTGCTGCGTACCCCTATAAGAGAGAAACACTACCCATATACCTGCATTAGCGAGAAACTCGGGTTAGTGAGAAACCTCTATAAGCGAGAATGAGATTGTGCTCCCTTGAACTCTCGCTTATCCAGGTTTGACTGTATTTATTTTTCCTGCTTTCAACGTGGTATATTAATAAAAAACCAATAAAACCAAATCACGTAATAATATAATATATTTGTTTGCAAATGACATTTAAGTAAATAAGTAGTTTCTTTAGTTTCTCTCTTACGTAAAATTAAAACTATTTAACTATCGATCATAAAACAACAATTCAAATAACCTATTGAACATTTAATAAAAAAACGTTTATTAAAATAAACAGGTTCTTAATAATTAATTACAATCTAGCCTATAAGACGAACAAGCAATTTTAATCTAAATTTTTTACATAATAATTATTACCCGAATGCTGCGAAGCCCAAAAGGAGGGTTTTTTTAACCTTTTAACCGCTTACGTCGGAATAATCCGACAAATATTTTCGTGTCCATTCCGCCAGAGTCGTATATATACGACCAAATAACACAGCTCGTTTAATCTGTATTATTATTACATCATCACAGCTCGTTTCATCGGTATTTATTGTTCGTTTTTTTTTTTTGTCGGGCGCTGGGGGCACGACAACTGATATAAAGTCCGGCGGTTAAAAGGTTAAAACTTAGAATAGTGTTGATTATTGGTACTTTACAAAAGTACAGAACAAATTACAGATTGGTTTGAGGGAAACCAATTATTTTTCCTGCCTGTTGCATCTATCCATTTATTTTTAATTTCTGGATCTTTCGGGAAACTGAAAAAAAATATTATTAATTCTTGTAAAATTACAATTTATCGATAGCAATATCTCAGCGCTACGCATCACTAATGCATCATTTGACACGATCCATGTCAAATGACGTTGCTAGGCAATTTTCTCATGTCATCACAATAATATTTCACAACGAAATATTTGTAAAATTCTTAAATAATATAATTAGTGCAGTGATTTTTTACTTACCGGTGGTAGGACACGCCGCTTGTCTTAAGGTTTGTTGTGACTGATCTATTTTTGCAAATAAGGACGGAACAATTCGGCATTTTGTAAAAATACGAAATGACACCACACGTTTCGATACAAACATATGACTACGGCGCTTACTGACGTCGCGCAACTCGCGCATCTAACATACGCCCAGATTACAAGTTATGGCCATGGTATTATATAATTGTACCATGGTTATGGCCTTTTATAGAGGCGACGTGCGCCACGCCTCCATGCCATATCCCTCGATATCCGTGGCCGTACCTATTGTTGTTAGGGAAGTCCGTAGGTGTAACTGCAGAGTCATAATTTCATTAGTGTGCTTAATAAAGATTGTCGTAGGAGTTGACGTGTGTTGATTTAAAAGCGACTGACTAACGAAGACTGAGCGGTATCCGTGTTTCAAATTCTGGCTTAGTTCAGAAAAGGTATTGCATTGATATCGAAGAGAAGGTTGCTGGGTTAACTGCCCAGGGTGTGCCGGTCATAGATATAAAAACCAGTCAAGTGCGAGTCGGACTCGGAGGGTTCCGTACAGACATGTAACTACAAATTTACGATTTTCGGATTTTTGCCCAATTTAATGTTTCTAGGTCAACGGGACTCTATAAACTTTGGTTCCCTTAAGAGTGTCGAAATATACGTTTTTTGCGGCATAAATGGCCGTATCTTTTTTTTACGTTAACTTAGAAGTTTGATTTTTTCACAGCTTCAAGGGGCTGTAGACCTGAATATATATGTTGCAGTCAAAACTCATAACCAGTCAAAAGTACTTTTAACTAACAAAATCAGTCAAAAGTACTTTTGACTGGAAGCTCTCGACAATAGTACTATTGACTGAAATAATAGTCAAAACTAGTTTTGCCCAATGGAGCTGGTTAAAAGTAGTTTTGACTAGTTCTATCAGTCAAAACTCTTAAAATGACATAAATCACACAAACAACATAAACGACATAAATTACGAAGAAACGCACTTATAAAGTTTTTTAAAACTAAATATAATTAGAGAATCAAAAAAAAGGAGGCCGCGATAGACTTAAGAATGAAACGGCAAAAAAATACGCTAATGTTACAAAAGAAATGATTAACATTTATTTATCTATGTGCGAGGTGTGTCAAAGAAAGAAAAGCAAGAAAAAGAGGGGTCTGGATCGAAACCAATCTTGCACACTGAAATGAACAGCCGCTGCCAAGTCGATCTTATAGACATGCAGTCGCAAGAAGATCACGGACATAAGTGCATTATGGTTTACCACAATCATTTTACTAAATTTGTAATTTTGCGACCACTGACATCAAAAAGAGCTACAGAAGTTGCATATCAGTTGATGGATATTTTTTTGACCCTTGGAGCGCCATGTACTTTGCATTCTCCTGTGACACAGGTACCACCTAGCACAGGAGTCAGGGCTTCAAATTAAAATGTAAAACTTTTATTATGTCAATAAAACTTTATTATTATTATTATTTTTGTTTTTAAAATTTATTTTCTCAGGTTCCAAGAACCTGGTATTTATTAAAATCTCACGGGTGTAAACCAAGGTGAGATTTTAAGTCTGAGTAGATTCGGTGTTTTGTACTGCATTGAAATTATTGTCTAAATCTAATTGTAAGAATTTTCGGACTATACGGCATGTGTTTAATATAGCAGCTTTCTGCAGTGTAAGGTATGTGTATTTGGAAAGATTGATTGCATTTAAACTGATAAATAGTTGTTTTGGGATGATACCAGTCGTTGATACCACTATTGGAACTATTGTTACTCTATTCATTTTCCAAACTCTGGTAATTTCTTCTTGTAGTTCTGTATATTTCCTGATTTTTTCAGTGATAGTTTTTTGTATATTATTGGTGTTTGGGACTGCTATATCTATTATGTATGTGTGCTTATTTTCTTTATCAACAAGTGTTATATCGGGCCTATTGTTATATATTGTATGATCCGTAATTATAGTGCGGTCATAATATAATTTGTATGATTGGTTTTCTAATACAGCCCTAGGTGAGTATTTGTAGTATGGTGTGTATGGATCCTTCATGAGATTGTGTTTTGTTGCGAGTTTCTGGTGTATAATATTAACAAGTTGATTGTGTCTATGAGTGTAATCATTTTGGGTTAGTGTGCTACAAGCTCCTGTGATGTGCTGTATAGTTTCAGGTTTGCTGTGGCACTTTCTGCATAAATCGCTTCTTATTGTATTATCTTTAATTATATATTTTCTATAATTCTTGGTATTTATGATTTGGTCTTGAATGGCCAGCATGAATCCTTCTGTTTCTGGAAATAGTCCACTTAATTCCAGCCATTTGTTTGAAGCTTCTTTATCAATGTGTGTTTGGTATAAATCATTTGGATGTCTTCCGTGTAGTTCTTTCTGCCTCCATTGTTTATGTATCTCTTCTATATGTCTCGCTTTGTCTATTGTTTCAGTATTGTTTTCGCTAAGGTTCAGTGGTGTATATTTTTTATCTATCTCTACTATTGTTTTGTGCAATTGGCTGGTATTCTTTTTCCTATTGAAAAATTGTTTTAGGTTTATTATTTGTCTTTTGTGTAGGTGTGATATTTCAATAAGCCCTCTGCCTCCCTCTTTTCGGGACATAATTACCCTTTCTATTGCCGATTTAGGGTGGTGATATCTATGTTGTGTGAGAATTGTTCTAGTTTTAATTTCGAGGGCATGTAGTTCTGTGTTGGACCATTTTATCACGCCGAAAGAGTAAGTGAGTATAGGTATAGCATAAGTATTTATGGATTTGAATAAATTTTTACTGGCTAAATACATTTTACATAATAAATGAATTCTTTTATAATATTCTTGCTTGAGTTTATCTTTAGTAGCTTTGTGTTCTAAAAGTCGTGCTTGGTTGTATCCTAAATATTTATAAACTTCTTCATTTTTCATTGCTTCTATTACTTCTTCCGAATCTGTTGAGTAATTTCCTCCCACAATCTTACCCTTTTCTATATTAAGTTTTCGGCATTTGTCTAGTCCAAAATCCATTCTAATGTCTTTCGAAAATGATGTTGTAATGTCTAATAAACCATGTAAATCTGTATTTTTATTGGCATATAATTTTAAATCATCCATATAAAGTAAGTGTGTTATTTGGTGTAGTATCGATCTATTGTTCTTGATGTCAAAGCCTAGTCTAGATTCATTTAATGCGCGAGAGAGTGGATTTAGGGCTAAGCAAAACCAAAGAGGGCTGAGTGAGTCCCCCTGAAATATACCCTTTTTGATTGCTATTCCATCTATGGATAAGTGTGCAGTTTTTGTTTGTAGTTTAAGTGTAGTTTTCCAGGATCCCATCGTATTCTTAAGAAAATTTATTAGTAATGGATTGATTTTATATATATCTAGTATTTGAATCAACCATGAGTGTGGCACGCTGTCAAATGCTTTTTTGTAGTCTATGTACGCTGTATATAAGTTTTTTCTTGCTTTTTGAACGTGTTTTAAGAGAGTGGAGTCAATAATTAGTTGTTCCTTGCAACCCATATGTCCTCGTCTACATCCTTTCTGTTCTTCAGTTAGAATGTTATACTGTTCGGTGTGTTTAATTATTTTATTAGTAATACATGATGTGATGATTTTGTACAAAGTTGGGAGGCAAGTAATTGGTCTATACTGCGAGGGATCCTGGGTTCTACTCGATTTTGGGATCATGTATGTGATACCTTTAGTCAGAAATTCTGGGAGACTTTGGTTCCCTTTTAAAATATCGCTAATTTGTTCAGATAATATTCTATGTAGTGCATGTAATCTTTTTATCCAAAAATTATGTATGCCGTCTATTCCTGCTGCTTTCCAGTTGTGCGTTTTATTTATAATTGTATTTATCTCAAGAGCGTCTATATCCTCAAACGGCATTTCTTCTATTGTTTCTGATCTTCCTATTTCTTCTTGTATCCATTTAGCTTCTTTATTATGTTCAGTGCTGTCTGACCAAATCCCTTGCCAGAACTCTTTTAGGGCCTCTTGAGATGGAGGGTTTATGATTGTAGTATCGTTACCTTTAAGCTTTCTATAAAATTGCTTCTCATTTGTTGTAAATAATCTATTGTTATCCTTTCTTTCTTTGGCTTTTTTGTATCTTTTTACTCTATGACTTTTAACTAATAGTTTTTGTTTTAATGTGTCTAGGTGATCTTCAATTCTTTTATTAAAATTTTCGTGTGAGCTGTGTTGTTTGGTTTTTTCAATGATTTGTTTGACTTTTTTTTCAAGTTTTCTAGATGTGTTACCGCTTCTATATTGTGTTAATCTATTTATGTCTTTTCTTAGTTGGTCTATGTCTGTTTCTAATCTTTTTTGCCATGGTGGTTCGTTCGTTACTCTGGTTTTATAGCTAGATCTATCTATATTGATTTTTAATTTAAAGTATTTAGCAACTGTGAGAGCTATGCAATAAATTAATGAGTGTGTGTCGGATAAGTTTTCTAGAGCTGAAACTTTAAGCGGGATAATTTTTTGGTTAAATATGCTAATGATATCCGATAATTTACGAGTTGGTCTCATTTTTGGCAGTAATGGTCTACATTCTGGATCCATTCCATTGTATTTTAGTAAATTTGTTTCTAATTCGTTCTTTAATGCCTCTACTAAAGAAGGGTCAAACACAGTTTGCGTTTGTGGTGATGCGGAATCATCTGTAGTTGATTGAAAGTTGTGTGGTGTGTTTACGGTTAGTTCGGTATCAAAATATTGAGTCACTAGACTCGTGTCATGTTGTGAGGAGTGATTATAGGGTGTGAGTGATTGAGTCGTCTGTAAGGTGTTTATTTGTTGTGAAACATTCACATTTTCTTCTTCTTCTTTTTTGAGTTGTTCTCCTATTTCAAATTTAATTCTATTTAGAGTGTCGTCTGATAAGAGCTTGTTTCTAATAATAACCCGTCTTTGGTCTGCTATTCTCTGTTCTGTTACATTGATGTCTGGGTATTGTAATTTAAAATTCTCGAATAATTGTGTGCAGTACATAGTTCTGTCCTCTTCAAGTTTTGTAATATGGTAGTACGTGCGCATGATGAATATGTTCATATCTTCAGTCCATTTCATGCGCACTCTAGGTTTTCCCGCCTTAGTGGTCGCAGGCTGAGTAGCTGACGCCGCCTGCGAAACATCCAAGGCAGATGTAACTACTCTACTGTCATCACTATTGTCTAGTCTGTCTGTCGGTTCGGCTGTAGTATTTTTATCGGGGAGAACCCGCCTGCTCAGTCCCCCACCGCCGATGGGTCGTATGCTGAGACACCCAGCATCGGCCCCAGGTGCGCCCCGACGATTGCCCTCGGGTAGCGGTCCTATACGTATTTTCTTCGATCTAGTCTCCATGTTGAATGGGTTTCCAGAGCCACGTTAGCCACGCCAGTAATTTCTTATTCGTGTGTCCGCCCCCTACGTGATTAGATGGTCAATCAGGACGTGTGGTTGTTTAGGGGGCTTATTATTATTATTATTATTATTATTCTGATAATGGTAAAGAGTTTGTAAATCCAGTAGTAAAAGAATTAGCATCATATTGGCCGGAGCTGAAACTTGTAACGGTTAATTTTTCAAAGATGTCAACAATGGTCGCTCGAAAATGAATAAAATCGATAAGTATACAAGAACATTTATTTTAAGTAATGTTAGTTTTTGTCTAAATCTGCGAGCTAACTAGACGAAAACAAACATTACTTAAAATAAATGCTCTTGTAATCGATTTTATTCAATTTTGAGTGGCCAGTGTTGTGTTTACATCTTTGGCAAATTTAGAAACGCCGGACCTTAAGTATGTTGCACTGTATTTTAAATACTTGAAGTAAAACATGAAAATACATTTCTAATTTACGCGGTTCTCATTGTACAATAACGAATAATGTTTGGCATTTTTACTTCAATTAAAGTTCGCTAATAATGATTAAAAAGAATTAACGTAATTGTGATTATTGTATTTTATTTTTTTATGTGTACTTCTTACATCTTCTTTGTATTACTTATCTAAACCTTAACCTAAATCTTCGTAATAAACGAATTTACAACATGAAATCTTTTCTTACATCCTACTAACTGGTTATAGTTATTTTGACTGATGCTCTATTGGTTAAAACTAGTTTTGACTAAGAGTTTTAGCCAAAACCACTTTTAACCAAATATTGTCAGTCAAAATCACTATTGACTACCGATTTTCAGACAAAACTACTTTTGACCAACGCGTTCAGTCAAAATTACTTTTGCCTGATTTTATCAGTTAAAAGTACTTTTGACTGGTTATGAGTTTTGACTGCAACATATATATAAATGGTTTTAATTTCAACTCGATACCTCCACGCGTTCCCGATATAAAGGGCCTTGAAACCGATGGATGTTCTCGAATCAAATTTAATTTTATTAATAGAAAACAAACAGCTCATTTATCAAATTAAATTTCAGTCGACAACATCCATCGGTTTCTTACTTAACTTCAACTTTATCCGACGATCCTGCATGCTTATCTCTTTTGTTGTCTGTACATGTTTTCATCCCAGATGATCATGTTAAATAAAAAGGTTTGAAGAAAAAAACATTAAATGAAGAAAGAAATATATTCTTAGTTCCGTTGTTATAAATAAGCTCGCGTAAAGCTAACTATTATTAGCCTAAAGCGGACTAAAGCCCTAGATTAGGTAAACAGTGACCTACGTTTATGTATCTAATATTATGCGATTAACATAATTATTACGAGGAAGGTGTAATGAGACTACATACCTAATGCGTACCTAATGTTATCAACATTAGGTAGGTAACGGTTTTGGGTACAGTATCTAATAGACACATTTCAAAGTCAAAGTCAAAGCATTTATTTCAAATAGGCACATAAAAGGCACTTTTGAACGTCAAAAATGACCTTAAAATTGTTTCTAGTCGCCCCTTCCAATAGGTAGTTTTCGTATGGAGAAGAATGGGCAAGAAACTCCACCGTTACTTATTTTGCATGGGTACATTAATTATATAATAACTAGCTTCAGCCCGCGACTTCGTTCGCGTGAAACTTCTTGTTTCCCCCGAGCCACCCCGTCGTATCGCATCACCTGCCCGCGCTATCACTTAACGTTCTTTTTTACTTTTTTTCGTTTTGCTCGGCTCCTAAGGGTCATAGCGTGATGTTACATAGCCTATAGCCGTCCTCAAGAATTGGGCTATCAAATGCAAGAAGAATTTTTCAAATCCGACTGGTAGTTCCAGAGATTACCCCCTACATATAAACTTACAAATTTTACCTCTATAATATTAGTATAGGTATCTGAGGACGATGCACCTAAAATAAAATTACTATACCACAATAGGTAGGTAATAGGTAATACGGGCTGGTGTCCGCAACTCCACGTCAATGCGCGTATTTTGCGTAAATTTTACCACAATAGGTAAAATAATTAAAAACGAAACCATGACATGTAAATTAGTTATCTGATAGACATGGTGCTCACATATTTACAAACATGGTACAAGTAAACGATTTCAATTAAAAAAAATTGCAAGTAACGTAACGTAAAATCAATCATTTATGTAGTCTACAATAATTTTAAATGGGAAAGTACTTATTTCTATAGAAACTAACACGCTTGAAAATGAGATAACAGCTGTTTTTGAGGCTGCACCTACCTTCATTGTGTAACAAACACACTATTAATCATAATCTGAATCATTTTGAAGGATACTGCTAATCCATTGCTTCATACGTTCGAAAAAATTGTCTGCTCAACAACGTAAATAACGCAATGAATGTAGGTGAAGTGCCAGGGCTGATTGTACCAAAGTCAGAAGGTCAATTCTCGTAATTGAAAACGTTCGAAATCTAGTCGCAGTCTCATCTCGGCGACAAACAAAATGTCAAAAACTTGTCAAAAATGTAGGGAAGTTAGAGGTATTTTTGACAGATTGAGACTGAGATCAGACTGTGAACGTTCTTAAAATTACGAGAATTTATTGCCCCTCTGTTGTCCTTGGAATAAAATTGAAGTCTGACAGTTTTAGCATGCAAAAACTGTCAAAAATTCAAAATTTATTCTCAGTATAAAACTTATTTTAGATATAAAAGTTTGGTGAAATTCGTCCTTATTGTGTAACGCAATTACCCCAGAAATTTTTCGATTCCGCCAAAAATAAAGACGAACAATTTAGCAAATAGCAAGCATAGCTACGAAATAGGACTGACAGTATTGCAAAGAGAATGAGCAACAGAATAGCTTCTTTGTGATCACAATTGCCATTGCCAAGAGGGGTAATTATGCAAGTGCCCTGTGTACGCCAGGGCCGGTAATCAATGCTCTACGACCTTCCATTGCACTGGTCTATTAAGAAGCCTTTGTCTAGCAATAGTAACTAAAGACATCCAGTTTATGCGCAGAACTTAATGAACTATGTAAAAAAATTGTTTATTTTTTATTGTTTTAAGGAGTGATGTGATGAGTATCTACATGTTTTATTCCTAAAATAGGGGAGCCAGGAAATAAGTTCATGTAGCGGTATCAACGACACCAGTACACCACATGATTGTGAAGATCGTCACGCAAATCCTGCATCTCGCAAGCAGAGTTTACCGCGCAACTAGCATAGATACAACAGCCCGACATGAATCATTGGGCAGTTGCCCGCCAGACACAACACCCGTCTGGTCGGAGGATCCTCCGTTTTCTATGGAAGTTGAGTGAACTTTACACCCTGTTCCTCATACCTCTATAGTTTATTTATTAAAGAAGAAAACCAGTTTACCATTTTGCACTAAAAAATACACTGCATATTTCATCATCGCCAGTATTTTATGACGTAAAACTTTTAATATTCGCAAGCGGTAGCAGCCCTAATATAGCACCAACTACTTCTCGCCGTCCACTAAATATGGACGGTACGGGCAGGGCTGGCCCATGTAATAAAGAAAATCCCCTTTTCATTGTTCTTTATGCGTCTGCCGGCACGCAATATCGTTAATGTTTGGCGCAGACTCCGGCGCTTGTCTCCGTTGTGCTGTTAATTAAAAGTTACAGTATTTAGTTGTTTATATTCATGATGCAAAAGGTAGGGTTTAAGTGAATTCAACGGTAATTATGGTATGTTGAAATTAGTTAGGAGTAATGCATTGCATGTGTATAAAACAAGATTAGTTTATTTTTGCAATTGTGAGTCAAGTTTGTGAAGTTGACTTTTGCAATATTGGCCTGTAGCGGTATCTACAATGCCACATGCGAACAACGCGTCATACTGACGTCACGCAAATCCTGCATCTCGCAAGCAGAGTTTACCGCGCAACTAGCATAGATACAACGGCCCGACATGAATCATTGGGCAGTTGCCCGCCAGACACAACACCCGTCTGGTCGGAGGATCCTCCCTTTTCTATAGAGTATGAGTGAACTTTACACCCTGTTCCTCATACCTCTATAGGCCCAGAATTAGTAATAGTACGGTTGAACAAGCTATTTAGTATACAGGCAGCTAACTTGCAATTACTTTTAAACAATGGTGTGCTGAGTTAGTCAATTCTTTTATACCACTCTATTTAATTAAGGATGCCATAAGCTGAAAAGTTATAACGCACAAAATAAAACTAAACATTATTGGCTGTGTAGTGGAAACATGAATATTTTTGCCTGTATACCAAATAGCTTGTTCGATCGTACTGACGATATTGGTTAGGAACTACGTGTTTCTTACACTTAGGCATTTAATCGAGAAACTAGTCGTAAAGCAAGTATCAAGACGAAAATAAAGGGTCCGTAATTGTACCTTAGCTTTAAGCCATTGTAAGAACTTCGTATCCTGGACAGTCTTATTTGACTGGCCCATTCTTCCTTGCGGTGGCAGGGCTAACACCCGCCTGGTTTGCGACCACCCTCCCACCCAAGTCCGGTGTCAAGCAGCCTGCCGTGTTTCGTCGATAAGTGGGAGTTCCAGCGCCTTAGGCATCTAGGTAAACTCGTTCCATTAAAGACCTCACCCATCGCTTTTTATCAGGCGTGATCGAGGTCAAGAGCGGGCCCATTGAGCATTAATGGAATGCAAATAAAAATGTGATGAAAGAGTAATCAGGCAATCTCAAATTATTCATTGTATTTCTGCGTTTGTCAGACGTAGAAGTAATTTAAATACAAAAATAAAATATTTTCCAACAATAACACTTCACCCGACCTGGGTATCGAACCCAGAGGCTCAGCCGTCAGCATAAAGGAAGGGGCCTGCCAAGGCCGCAGCCTGCCGGGGGTGCGGGATTGTCCGAAAGGGCTACCGCTACCCCGGAACATAAAGAGCTAAGGAAGGCACACGGATGGGTTTTAGTCAGTAAGGGTCTCACACTCCCTTCCGCTCCACCCAGAGCGGGAGGGGTCATTTGAAGATTCCTCATCCATAAAAAAAATATGGGACTCGGCCGTCGCACTTGCGGCCACAATACCAACAGGGCAATGTGGCATATTCACGCCTTGGTACGTAGTAATAAAATAAAACAACCTTCGAAGACAAAGCTCCAGTGAATGATACCGTACCTACGAGGCGTTGCGTGCAGCTCTTAGCTCGCATAGCAATTGACAACATTTCAAACCTGACACGACCTTAAAACAAAAATACTATTTCTATATTTTCGTATCCTGAGTTCAAATATATTTTTATTTTATTTTTTTATTACTAAATTTCTGAGAAAAAAAATAAAAATCAAAAAACATGTGATGACGTCACATAAAAGGTGGAATGAGGTAGTTACCTTTGCGCATTCCAATTCTTTGATTGAAAACATTACATCAAACAAGACATGTCAATGTCACCTAAGAAGTGTAACTAGAAAACAACTAAAAACTGAATTGAATTCAACAATTTTTTTTCCTATCAACTCGACACGCTGCTTACTGTTAATATTATCAATTTTTGATTGATATTTCGCCAATAAAATGGATCCCAATGAAAAATATACGCCAATGAAGGAACCAAAACAACGACTGAGACAAGTGACATCTAACAGTTTTTTTGACGGGTCACAATAAAGCAAAGGTAATATCGCCATTCTACCGTAAGCCTGACGTCATCTGGCACTTACGTCTTTTTAGAATACACCGAATTTCAAAGTTAAAATTATGAATGAAAAGTACATAATTTCGAAAAACGAAAAAATATGGGTGCCCTAGATTTGAATTTACTTTTATATAACGTAATAATCAGTGATCGGAATAGGTAGAGCTATTTAGGTTCATTGACCGCAAACATTGATGTTAATATGGATATTCCACGGGATTCCGACTGATACTACGGGATTTTTGTCATATAAATTCGCTTCACTAACATCAACAGATTTTGAACGCTCGTTTTCCACATATAAATGGGTGTTAGATGTAAAAAGAAATAGATTAAAATTAGATAATTTAGAAAAAATAATGGTGATTTATTTTTACTCTGGTCATACTCAGTCTTCTAGTGAAGCTGAAGACGAACCAGACCAATGACATTTTTTGTTTAAATAAGTGAATTATTGTTGAAGCGTATTGATTATTTTGATTAAGATTTTATTGTAAATACAAATTTTTCTATTTGATAATGTTTTGATTTTACTGAGGAACAAATAATTTGTATGGTAATATGTTTTTGTACAACTTCAGAATAAAAATGTTTAAATGATTGTTGATTCTTGAATAAGAAATTGGTGCCGATTCTCTTGTACACCGAACTAAACTAACTAAACTATCACTAAAATTCCTTACTTTTTGCTATGAGAATCTTACAGCTATTCTGCATAAAAAATTCTCTAAATTTAAAAATAATTTTCACACAACAAAAATCGAATTTGACAATCGCGACTCGTCGACACGTGGTACTTATTTTCCCTACCCCGTGAATTGTTTTTTAGAGCTACAGGCGCGGAGGGGGCAGCCTTGACGTGTTTTTTAAGGAATTTTTCACTTTTTGAATGGAAAATATGAAAAAATGATTACCTACATGTTGAGTTTTAGGAGTTTATGGGTTTCATTAAGGGGGTTGAAATTTTCATTATTTTTGCGATAGGACACACCATTTTCGAGATATAAGCAAAAGAAAAAAAAAAGATACAGACAGTACTGTTTTTGCACCTGAAGTCGAGGTGTTGGTGTGAATTTCTATTCATGATAACTAATTTTAACACCTTTTCACCTTTTTTTTTGTGACACCTTTTTAATTGCGATTAAAAATAGTCAGATTTAGTTCGATTTAGTTAGATAATCAAAATTTTAGGTGAAAAACGTGAAATTCAGAATAGCAAAATTTCCATCTTCAATTAATAACTCGGTGCCATCTTAGTGCTGTCAAACTAAAATATAGTAAAGTTGCGTCACTTTAGTCAATTTCAGAATGGGAAATCGTCGCATGACAGGAATAAATTAAATTTTAGTGATCTTTAGTCTAGTTTAGAGGCATTTGTGACAAGAAAATCGGCACCATTGTTACGTAAAAAAATATATGTGGTTGAATGAATAAAGTTTATCTATTTATTATACTATCCTTAATCCCGTCCTTCTTATATTTACCCGTCAGAAAGGAAGTGTAATCTTTCATTAGTCCCGAAGGCGTGAATAGTTTTTATGATTTTACTACTTAAAAACCAAATCCCGGGACTCGGGGAATATCCATATTATTCTAACCAACCAATTATTCTAAGCAAGTACGTAAAACAGCTCTACCTATTCCGATCTATGGTAATAATACATGCAGGTTAAAAATATAAAATGTTGTCAATTGCCCGCCGCCGTCCGATAGATAATATAATAATATTCCACAATATAATATATAATACATACATACATAATCAGCCTATAATGTTCCCACTGCTGGGACACAGGCCTCCTCTCTGTGAGAGGGTGTGGGCCGTAATCCACCACGCGGGCCCAGTGCGGGTTGGTAGATGTCACATATCTTCGAATTTTTGGTTCTAGGACATGCCGGTTTCCTCACGATAATATATAATAATATAATATTCCACAACTATCACACAACGCCATCTAGGTTCCAAGCTAAGCAGAGCTTGTGTTATGGGTACTAGACAACTGATAAACATACTTATATATTTCTAAATACATACATATCATATAGATAAATTACACCCAGACACAGAACAAATGATCCTGCTCATCACACAAACATTTGTCCTGGGTGGGAATCGAACCCATGACCTCCGGCATAGCAGTCAGGGTCACTAACCACTAGACCATCAGGCCTGTCTAATATATAGATAGATACCTATTGTTCTTACTCCTATTGTAGGGTTTCCAATATTGTGTACTATTACACTAACCCCCTTACAAATAAACGTATTATATCAGATAAATAGTTACACACCGATTTCTCAATTTGATTTTCGAAAGAAGAAGACAAAGCGTTGTGTAAATATACAGACGCTATACAACGTTTATTTAATAAGGGGGTAAATGTAGTATAGAGGTAGGTAATGTTCTTTCATCAAACTTTTCAAGGTCATATCGCGGTGTGTGACCCCTGACCACAGATATAGATAGACCTAGATAACGCAAGTATCACGATCTGTATGAAAACCAAGCGTGCCATTTTTTGACTACCTACTATGACGTCACAAGCACTTCACAATGAAATTTCATAAGCAGGATACAAAGGTCTAAAAAGTTAGCAAAGAACATTATCGAAATGTCTTGTTTAAAAAATAAGATAACTGGAAATCTCTGTTTCTATGGAAAATTTAAAATCGGTCTAATCTGGCTGTAACACTGTTTTTCGAAAATGTTCTTAACTAACTTTTTAGACCTTTGTATCCTGCAAATGCGTACGAAGTTTCATTAAAATCGGTTCATTCATTTCGAAAAACAAGGACTTGAAGGTTTGTATGAAATGCCGTTCGTCGTAAATGCTCTTAATGGATAGCCACCAAACAACACTCCTCTTTCAAACTTATCCTCAAATATGAACGCATCGAAATTGGCCACATTCGACACATAAACGTTCCCATCGTTTCTATATTCCCATAACCGGTACGTATCGGTACGCACGCCCCTAATCCGGTTTGTGTGTAATCTGCGTATCTCTTAGCAGCGTACGGCATCCCGGCTGTACGGTTAGTGCCCGGATTAAGTCCGGTTCGTTTGCCGCGTGTAAGTACGATGTGTGTCGATGGGATTCGCTGGCGTTTAGATGTTATTTTGTTTTGTGTGTGTGGGTATGCTAATTTGTGTGTGTATGCTTATTTTTGTGTGCGGATAGAAGGTTGTAGAGGTGTGCCTAGGAGTTAGCGGGTGAAATAAACTTGCGTGCAAAAAAATCGACCCACCCCATGCTGTTTCTGAGCAAATGTGAGTGATGAGGACATCTGAAGAATCGAGTCGATCTTGTAAAGAATATTGTTACGAGCTTGGGGTTCGTGACAATAAAAACTGCCGATTTAAAAACCAAAAATAGACACTTTAATTAAAAAACACAAATTACAACTTAAACACACTAATTATAAATCACAATCGCACTACAGATCACTCTAGTCGCACTTGAAGATCGCTTCGAATGTTATCGCTTGTATCGCTTATCCAATACTGCTTGGGTCGCAGCGACACCGGCCTTATATAGGCCTCGGATAGTTCCAGAACCTTCTACCGTAGAAACATCTAGAATGTTCGAGTACATGCCGGTTCCGACCGACCACACGTCGATAGTTCTGGAAGGTTCTACTGTCAAAATTTCTAGAAGCATCTTGACCACTAGTTCTGCTACTCGATACTAGATGGCGCTAGTGGTAGGCATTGTGGCGCGCAACAATATTGCTTTTATCAAAATATAGTGTACTAGCTGCGCCCCGCGGTTTCACCCGCATAAGTGTCGATCCCGTAGGAATATCGGGATAACAACTATCTTATGTCCTTCCCCGGGACTCAAACGATCTCTATACCAAATTTCATCTCAATCGGTTCAGTGGTTTAGGCGTGAAAGGGTAACATACAGAAGAGTTACTTTCGAATTTATAATATTAGTATGGATGTTCAAATGAACTGTACCTTACCTACCTTCACACAATTTAACACAATAAATTATATTCATTACGATTTTTGAGATATCGTCTCTCAAATGCAGAGCATGGGGGTGGGCCAATTTTTTTGCACGTAAGTGTATATTTAAATTATCAAGAAAGGATAAAAAGGAGCAAAGGTTTTTTTTTTTTAACAGCCTACAATGCACTCTGCTGGGTTTACAGGCTTCCTCTCTTTCAGGAGGAGTGGGCTGTAATCTACCACGCAGGTTCAGTGCTGGTTGGTAGATAAATTTCCTATCCAGCAATTACCCAGGTATGCTGTCAAAAATTCAAAATAATTTACTTACCTCCTCGCCTCCTCCTCCTCCTCTCCTTCCTTATTTAGTTCTATCAAAGATTAGGTAACTGCTTACTTTCTAACAATTCTGCATTAGTCATGCATTAACTTTTAAAATGAAAAAAGAAGCAAAGGCTTCTTAGTCCTAGAAATACTTTAAAAATGTAGAACTCTGAGAACGAAAGAATTAAATTCACGAAACGCTTTCTACTTCCATACAATACGCATAAAGGAAACAGGAGAGAACAATGAATTTGCTACGGCTACGAGTAGCTGTCGTAGAGCTTTGCTACGAGAACAAGCTACGCGGGCTACGGAAAACATTTCGTTGCCCGCGTAGCTCGCTGGACTGATTAATTTATTATTTAAAGAGATTTTTGTTTGAGTTTGAGTTTGTTTGAAACATGTATTTTGTTGTTTAACTATTTAGGCAAGTTTTTATTTAATATTATGGTTAGCAAAATGATAGTGCGTTGGGGTTGAGAATTTTTTCAATTCATTCACTTACTAAAGGACCGAAAATTTTTTAAGGTTACATTTGGTTTTTAACAACGGACGAAGGCCTTTCTTTAAAAAATAAAAAAAAACCCCGACACAAACTAAAACCTTTAAAAAGTAAAAAAAAATAAACAAGAGTTTCTTTATCAACGTCCAGGTTAGTGATCAGAGGGGCAATTCTCGTAATTTTAAGAACGTTCACAGTCTGATCTCAGTCTCAATCTGTCAAAAACACCTCTAATTTCCCTATATTTTGACACGTTTTTGACATTTGTTTGTCGCCGAGATGAGACTGCGACTAGGTTTTGAACGTTTTAAATTACGAGAATTGGCCTTCAGGTCCTCGAGTCATCAGGTAAAATGAACAGTACTCGTTGAGACACATCTAATGATGTTCAGTATAATATATCCTTCGTATTCAGTTTATGAAATGACTGTCATACTGAATTTCGACAGTTAATTATTTTGACACGGTTCCAATTCCGAAAAACAATAGTTCGACTACTCATTGCTTCGACAGAACATATGTTTGACTAGCATTAGTCCGACAGAACATACTTCGACAACAAAGAAATATCTTTTAAATTGGTCCAATACTGGAGGAGGAAATAGGCGAGAGCCGAACCTCGAATTATGACTTTTTACTTAGGCTTTTTCAAAAGTCTATCCGACCGCATTTCCTCTTAAGTCACTAAGCTCCAGGCGGTAAGCAAACCACCTGTCAGTGCATGCGTAGCCTTAGAGTTTAAAGCTAGCTTAGAAAAATAAAAATGCTGAAATAAACACGAATATAAAACCACAAGCATTAGTAAAACAGGGTACTTCCCGCTGGTTCATTCCATGGTTAACACTATTAACAACTGGGAATGATGCGTTCTACTGGTTAACAGTGTTGACAAACGCGAAATTTTTTCCCAATAGTTAATACCCTCGTCTCGCGTATAGTTCAGGAGTCAGGTTAAAGAAAAGTAAAAAGAAATAAAAAATATAACGGTTCTTGAAAAACATAGGTAAAACACGAGTCTGACGATAAAACTGTCAACATTAGTAAAACAATGTACGTATTGTTAACTCAAGAAAGTCCAAATACAAAATACACTCTAGCTTTAAAATAAATCCAAACATTAAGAAAATAAAGGCCACATCTCATGTACGCTAACAGAACACATTACGCGGCACAATTTCAGGCAGCATTTTACAACGCAAGCTTTGCGCTGCCAAGAATTGCAATTATTTGTGACATGTGACTGCACTCTGCGCATAGATACAGTTTATTTTATCGTGTAGGATTTTAATCCTGCGCTTATGTTGGGTATTTTTATTCTTAAATCAGCAAATTGGTTTAAAAGAGAAAGAAACGTTTCTCCAAATGTAAAACTATAAAAGAGTCATCGGATCTTGGAACCGGAAAACATAGGTCGATCGATAAGAGCCTCTTTCAAGTTTTAAATGGACCATTAATAAAAAGTGTAAGGTTTAATGTCTTTAATGAGAGCAAGAAAGAAATGAATTGTCTTAGGTATATACAAATCAATTACCGTGCTTTAGTCTCGCAAAAACGAGTCGACCAAAATCGAAAATGACTTGACTGATTGTGATAAAACTTTGGTAAGTTGTTGTGTGCGGGCCGGAGAAGATTCCTAAGAAAAAATAGAAACTGCAACGCAAGCATTAGCAAGTAATAAATAAACATTTATTTTTCTTCCACAAAGGCGCCTTAAAATTATAGCTATTATCAGCCTTTTAATAACACTTCATTCTTATAATTTCCCAAATTTTCACCCTAACGAGTTAAGCTCTTAACATTACCCAAAACCACCGCACAAATAACAAAACTAAACACAAAACTTGGCTAAATTCCTGTCCCGTCATCGTATAACAACCCTAGATTCCTTGAATAGCTGTCATTTTACAAACAAAAGGCTCCTACGTTCCCTTCTTGAGGAATGCATTAACAAAATGGCCGATGGGCGATGACAAACGTCACTAACGAGCCTGGCGCGTTTGTAACTGAAATTACGCGTACGCGGTAATACCCATAATAGATGGGTATTACTGCGTTCTTGTTTTACTACGGATGTATGTAATTCTTGTTTGTGTAGGTATGTGCTGGGCACATACACAAACAAACACGACAAGTTGAGTTTTAATAAGATGGTGTGTGAAGTCGTTTTGAAGATTCTTTACTAGGGTAAAGTTTTATGATGTCATCAGCCGTACTTGCTATGTTTTTAGAATATTTGGAGAACTACTTAATGTTCTCAAGACTTACGAGTAAGTCTAAGGCCCCGCAAAAGTTAAAACCAGTATAATATGAAAATTATTTAATATCCTTTGTTATTTTTTTTATCAGAGCCTTAGTCTACAAAGGGAAAACTATATTGACTTGAAAATATTTCAGTGAGTGTGATCAAAATTAAAGTTACATTTATTTGCAAAAACATGTAAATATTTACATAATATAACCTAACATAATTATAAACTATAATAATATGTAAATTTATATGAAAAAATAAGCAAAATTAATCAGAGGGCATCAAAGAATTCGTCCGCATCGCTGTCAATAGGACCCGAAAGGCTGGCAGCATTGCCACGTTGTATGGCAATGCTAATTTTTTGGCCAAGAAACAGGCCAGCCGTCTGGTCACGTCAAGAGTCGAGTGAGTGTTGGAAAATGGGGAAACAAAAAACACAAAATTACAATAGGAAAAAGACTCCTGTTTCAATCTTCTTATTTATTTATTTAACAATTTATGTACACTCACACGGATATCGAGGGATATGGCATGGAGGCGTGGCGCACGTCGCCTCTATAAAAGGCCATAACCATGGTACAATTATATAATACCATGGCCATAACTTGTAATCTGGGCGTATGTTAGATGCGCGAGTTGCGCGACGTCAGTAAGCGCCGTAGTCATATGTTTGTATCGAAACGTGTGGTGTCATTTCGTATTTTTACAAAATGCCGAATTGTTCCGTCCTTATTTGCAAAAATAGATCAGTCACAACAAACCTTAAGACAAGCGGCGTGTCCTACCACCGGTAAGTAAAAAATCACTGCACTAATTATATTATTTAAGAATTTTACAAATATTTCGTTGTGAAATATTATTGTGATGACATGAGAAAATTGCCTAGCAACGTCATTTGACATGGATCGTGTCAAATGATGCATTAGTGATGCGTAGCGCTGAGATATTGCTATCGATAAATTGTAATTTTACAAGAATTAATAATATTTTTTTTCAGTTTCCCGAAAGATCCAGAAATTAAAAATAAATGGATAGATGCAACAGGCAGGAAAAATAATTGGTTTCCCTCAAACCAATCTGTAATTTGTTCTGTACTTTTGTAAAGTACCAATAATCAACACTATTCTAAGTTTTAACCTTTTAACCGCCGGACTTTATATCAGTTGTCGTGCCCCCAGCGCCCGACAAAAAAAAAAAACGAACAATAAATACCGATGAAACGAGCTGTGATGATGTAATAATAATACAGATTAAACGAGCTGTGTTATTTGGTCGTATATATACGACTCTGGCGGAATGGACACGAAAATATTTGTCGGATTATTCCGACGTAAGCGGTTAAAAGGTTAAAAAAACCCTCCTTTTGGGCTTCGCAGCATTCGGGTAATAATTATTATGTAAAAAATTTAGATTAAAATTGCTTGTTCGTCTTATAGGCTAGATTGTAATTAATTATTAAGAACCTGTTTATTTTAATAAACGTTTTTTTATTAAATGTTCAATAGGTTATTTGAATTGTTGTTTTATGATCGATAGTTAAATAGTTTTAATTTTACGTAAGAGAGAAACTAAAGAAACTACTTATTTACTTAAATGTCATTTGCAAACAAATATATTATATTATTACGTGATTTGGTTTTATTGGTTTTTTATTAATATACCACGTTGAAAGCAGGAAAAATAAATACAGTCAAACCTGGATAAGCGAGAGTTCAAGGGAGCACAATCTCATTCTCGCTTATAGAGGTTTCTCACTAACCCGAGTTTCTCGCTAATGCAGGTATATGGGTAGTGTTTCTCTCTTATAGGGGTACGCAGCAATAACAAGTCACAGTAAGTACGAATGTAGTAAATATGTAATATTATAAAATTATTAATACAAAAACAATGGTAGGAAGTTCCACGAAAGTTAAGAATGAGTCATAAAATAGCAGATGTTAAATTTGTAAATAAAGCTCGACTGTCGCTTATAGAGATATAGATAGGTAGCAGTCTCACTTACGGAGGTCTATGAGGGAAAAACGACTCTCTCTTACAGAGGTTTCTGTTTCTCGCTAATATAGGTTTTGGAAGCTAAAAATGACGGTTCCTGGCTATTACTCTCACTTATAGAGTTTTCTCACTTATCCAGTTCTCACTTATCCAGGTTTGACTGTAATACAAAATACACCCAAAAACACTCCTCTTTTTTGTAGTTGATATCTATCGATATTTTTATCGATCAAATATTTATATTAACCCATCTTCCCTAGTTGATGCTAGAGTTGCATGTGTGCATTCCGTGACTGTGTCTATACTTTCTAGTGCCCGCCCCTTTTGAGCATGTGTGCAATAAGATAGCACAAAAGTGTTACGCTTATTTTCTTGTGTGTGTGCCAAAAAAGCCGCCCAATTTGATCATGTGTGCCGTATCTATTTCTTTTGTTTTTGTGGGAGTTTCCGGAGTGGGAAAATGTGGCGACACTTGAACTTGAACAAATATGCAGTGAAGGCATATCTCTCGGATATCTATGTACACTCATAATTATATAAGAAGACGAGAAGAAAAGAAATAAACACATTACCACTCCTTTGCGTTGCGCAGTCGGGTAAAAAAAATAGGTACAAAGGTGATGCTTATTTCTAAAGAAATCACTTCCAGCATACCTGCGATAGAATAGTAGATAAAGAGATGTAGACAGCTTAGCGAGCGCGCGTGTGCGCGTCACGTAGGTACTTATCAAAAATATTCATTGATGTAATAAATAAGGTATCAAAATATAACTTGAAATAAACTCATATAGGTAAGAGCTTCAGTTTCGTTGCTTTAGGGGCTTATGGCTAAGAAATAATAGCCGCACGGGTCGATCGATCTTTGACAGTCGTTACAGGTCGTCAGAAGCCCGAAAGTCTGACAACCAGTCTTACCAAGGGGTATCGTATTACCCAGTTACTGGGTTGTTGAGGTCAGATAGGCAGTCGCTCCATGTAAAATACTGATATTCAGCTGCATCCGGTTAGACTGGAACCCGACTCCAACATAGTTGGGAAAAGGTTAGGTAGATGATGATGAGGTAAGTAGCTTCATATAAACACCAGTTTCTGAATTTCCAACAATATTATTACAGCAAGCAAACAAACCATAATAAGCCCTAACGTGAGGTTTATGTGCGAATTACCGGAAAACTTCATTTAGTGCATAAACAATGGACTGAACCCGCACCATATACATCATAATTCCTCATGATTGGGTACTAGGGTTACTCGTATCATATTCGCCTTTATTCTATAACCGATAGTGGTTTAAATTGCTTGTAGAATAATTTTCCAGTCAGTTGCAATTTGCAAGTCGGTTGTGTAATTTAATAGAAGAACCTAATTATTTTTCTAATACAGTCATATATTAATTGGAGAATGAATTATGTTTTCTTTGAAGCCAATTTTTACAGCATTTTTGTACCACTTCATCTTAAGTAGCTAAGGTATTTATTTTTACGCCCTTACTAATAAACGTTGTATAGCGTCTGTCACAACGCTTCGTCTTTTTCTTTCGAAATTCAAATTACTGACGACTGAAAGAGAGAAATTGGTGTGTAACTATTTATCCGATATAATACGTCTTTGTTAGTAAGGGGGCTAGTGTATACACATATTATAAATTAAAGTTGCGTTTCGTGTCTATTATTATATATTCTTCTAAACTATGCAACGGATGTTGATGCGGTTTTCACCATTATTTAGATAATTTACTCCGGGAAGTTTTTGTGTATAATACATTAATATTAAATTTACATATAGTAAATAAATCTCGATGTTTTTTTAAGTCTTTAAAACCGTGCGAAGCAGAGGTAGGTCACTAGAATAGAATAGAACTACTATGTAGGTACTAGTTGGACTATGAATTAAAACCGAACGGTTGAATGTAGGTGACTCATATTCAGGTTTCATCCAAATCAAACTTACGCTACGGTTCACTACAAGAGCGGTTCCATCTTGTTATTACGGCCGTCAAGAACATCTGTAATTTTCACCATTATTTGTCATTATGGTATCAAAAAGCTCTCTGTATTAGCACAGTCGATATTGTGTGACTGTTCACCGCATTCTTAGGAAACTAAGAGGTGTATTTATAAACATCGCTTAAAGTTGATTAGCGACTGTTTAACCATACATTTTGACGTTTAAACGTAAAAATGTTTTGACGTTTAAACGTTTAACGTTTAAACTTTAATTAACGTTTATAAATAATAAAGGTGCAAAGCTTTAGCTCATTAACCACAAGTGCGTTCACGTTCCACACATTGCGGAATGCCACGCAAAACTCAAACCCTCTAAACAGCAAAACCATGTAATTTAAAGACAAAAATGTTGCACCCGTGCCACACCCGAGCGAAGCCTACTTAGTCGGAAAGCATTTCCACGTTTCGTTCAAGAGAAAGCCGACGCATTTTGAAATGAGATTGGTTAACATAGTAAGGTTGAAACTCGCTTATTTGTCGGTGGCACTAATAAAGACTGCACACACGTGGCGTGCACCCACGGGGATCTAAAATGATGCTTTGGTTTTATTTGCGATGGCTGTTTTACAATGGAGTGTAAGCAATAGTTTAGTTGAATGCTTTTTATTATTATACTAGCAAACGTTATCCTGTCCAAATGTCAATATGGGCTTGAGTTCATTCAAAATTCCAATTCCAATGGAAAATGCCCTTTTAATTATCTCGAATTTTCTATTTTTTCCGGCAAATTTTCAAACTTTCTTTTCGTAGGAGCCCGGTTCGGACTATTATGAACATTTTAAAACAAAAATCTTGCCAAATCGATCTAGCCGTTCTGAAGTGATGCGCTTACCAACGAACAGCGTTTCATTTTTATTGTTTTAGGATGGGACTTTGTTGTTAGCACACTAAAGACATATTTCGATGTCGAGAAAGTATAGATATGTTCAAAAATAACGTAGAACGGATACGTACATCAGTGATATGATCTGAGTCTACAGCTGGAAGAAAAATAAGACTGTAACGAGGAAATACATTAATTTCTCAAACTAAAAATAAAATAATAATTACTTAACGACGAAGCCTTTGATTCGATCGAGACATGGGCTGTACTGCAGTCTCTTCAACGGTGCCAGATCGACTATCGGTACATCGAGGTGCTGAAGTGTCTGTACGAAAACGCCACTATGTCAGTTCGACTCCAGGACCAGACCTCGAAACCTATCCTTCTGCAGCGAGGTGTGAGACAAGGAGACGTTATCTCTCCGAAACTGCTCACCGCTGCTCTGGAGGATGTCTTCAAGGTTCTGGACTGGAAAGGAGCTGGCATTAATATCAATGGCGAGTACATAACTCACCTTCGGTTTGCCGACGATATAGTAGTCATGGCTGAGACTATGGAGGATCTCAGTACAATGCTCGATGACCTCAGTAGAGCCTCTGAAAGAGTGGGTCTGAAAATGAACATGGACAAAACGAAGGTCATGTCAAATGCCCATGTAACACCCACTCTCATGAAGATCGGAGACGCTACACTCGAAGTCGTGGATGAGTATATTTACCTAGGACAAACTGTCCAGTTAGGTAGGTCCAACTTTGAGAAAGAGGTCAATCGTCGAATCCGACTCGGCTGGGCAGCGTTCGGGAAGCTTCGCAATATCTTCTCGTCCCACATACCGCAGTGTCTCAAGACGAAAGTCTTTGACCAGTGCGTGTTGCCAGTGATGACATATGGCACTGAAACGTGGTCGCTCACAATGGGCCTTATTAGAAGGCTGAAAGTCACCCAAAGGGCATTGGAGAGGGCTATGCTTGGAGTTTCCCTGCGGGATCGAATCAGAAATGAAGAGATCCGCAGGAGAACCAAGGTAACCGACATAGCCCGAAGAATTGCCAAACTTAAGTGGCAGTGGGCAGGGCACATTGCTCGCAGAACAGATGGCCGATGGGGCCGAAAGGTTCTGGAGTGGCGACCGCGTACCGGAAGGCGTAGCGTTGGAAGGCCTCCCACAAGGTGGACCGACGACCTTGTGAAGGCCGCAGGAACTCGTTGGATGCGAGAAGCACAAAACCGGTCGAAGTGGAGGTGCTTGGGGGAGGCCTATGTCCAGCAGTGGACGTCTTTCGGCTGAAATGATGATGAATGATGATAACGACGAAGAAGCGATCCAAAAACTCATCTACGTGATCAGCAATCGTATCTAATGCTTACCGTTTACCAACAGGCGGCGTTTACCATATGCGGTTTATGTGAAATAAAAACTTTAGCACTTACTCCACTGTAAAATTTTGACTCAAGTGCATATTAAAAAATGGCGAGAGAAGATAATCAGAAATGCCCAAACTTTTTTATAGTTACTATTAAAAGTGATAGCTTTCTATCAACATAAAGAAATATAGTGATATGAACAAAGACCGGAGTTACCGACATGCATTAGTTGTAGAGTGAGCAAGCTAAAGTGGCAGTAGGCTGGTCATGTTTGTCGAAGGACCGATGGCCAGTGGAGTAGACGAGTTCTGAAGTGGAGACCGCGTATCGGCAGGCGTAGTGTGGGACACCCCCTAGCTAGAATAGATGTATAGACGACTGGATGCGGAAGGATGTTGTGGTGAAGCATAGGAGAGGCCTATGTCCAGCAGTGGACTGCGATAGGCTGAGTTGATTGAACAAAGACCGTAAACTTATTGAAACGGAAGTTGTTGATTGGACATATGCGTATGATTTAAACTGGAAAATCATTGAGTAATTATAATTGAAACTTTTAATAATATTGTGAACATTAAAGTAAACGGTATTTTAATTAAATGCGTTCAATTTATTTAACGTCATACGATTAATTTACCCAGCAATAAAAAGTTAACGTGGTATTATTTTTTTAACAGAAGACCGTTTTACAGTTTCGTGTCATTGTTGGAAATCTCATTCAACCGAAAGACGTCCACTACTAGACATAGGCCTTCCTCAACTATTTGCATGCCTTAGTTAGGGTAGTTAGTATAGGTTCATATTTTTAAACTTGACATCTGTAACTTGTACCTACTTTCTGTGCAAATAAGGAACTATTATATTCTATTCAAGCACCCCCATTTTAATCGGTTCTGTGCTTCCCGGATGCAGCGGATTACTGCGGCCTTCACAAAGTCATCGGTCCAAGTTGTGGGAGGCCTTCCACCTTGTTGAAAAACTAACGTTATAAAACCTTAATGTATAATTTTTTTCTTTTTGGCTATGGTTTCTTTATAAATAAAGGCAAGTCAAGTTGAGATCCGAATTTCCTCCTTCATCATACTTCACACACAGAAAAAGAAATTTCATTTTTTTCTTTGTATCCTCTGACTTTGATGCAGCATCTTAACGCCCCCAACACATGGCGCCGACTACGAGACGAGCATCGTAACTCATCGTCGCGCTCGTATCTTCAGCAATAACTCGAGATAAATCACGCGAACATTCGTCCATTGTGTGCCCGTTCTATTGTTGCCCTGTTGATTTTCGACCAGGAACTTATTAATGGTTGGGAAATTATATTTAATGGGAAATATTTCAGTAGCAGATGATGTGGGGGTGTGTAAACGAAGCTTTATTGATTTATAGGGGATAGGCAGTTGTTTGTTATTGAGTAAAGTGTGTCCGGGGTTTCGGGGAAAGGAGTTCTGTTGAAAAATATTTTATTCGTGATAAATCTACTTTTACAGCGAAATCTCATTAGCATTAGGTATCCCTACTAATATTATAAATTCGAAAGTAACTCTGTCTGTCTGTATATCTGTAAAATAAAAAAAAATAAAATTGTTTATTGGGTCTCAAACAGTTACATTTGCAGATGTGATTGAGACAGCCCCAGTAAGTAATTAATAATACTTGTGTTGGGGTTGTAATCTGTATGTTACCTTTTCACGCCTAAACCGCTGAACCGAATTAGATGTTTGGTATAGAGATAATTTGAGTCCCGGGAAAGGACATAGGGTACTTTTTATCCCGATAAAATGGCCCATGGCTTTGACAAATTTTTGGTTTTGGGAATCAACTTCTACAATTTAAAAAAAATCTTGGCATGTTTTTTTTTTTCTTATATTGTCATGGCCGCGCCACTGAAACGGACACTATTCCCACGGGATTGAGACTTATGCGGGTGAAACCGCGGGGCGCAGCTAGTATGTTTATAAACTGTAAACTATTAGTCTTAAAATATAATTACAAGTACTTGTATAAAAATGGGAGGAGGTGGGGAGGAATCATAGGGCATCAAAAAATCCGCATCGCTGTCAATAGTAAATATGCCCAAAAGGCTGGCGGCTTTGCAAACTCGAATGGCAATGCTGATTCTTGAGCCTGAAAATCGTGTCTTGGTTTTAAAACTTCAACTCACAGGTATTTCAATTCAAACACAGTGAAAATTGCAAAAAATCCGCGATCTAGCAATTTATTTATTTATTAAAACTTTATGCACAAGTAAACACTGTACAAAGGCGGACTTAATGCCTTGGGCATTTTCTACCAGTCTACCTTAGGGTGATGCAGAGACAATTTAACAATTAACAATTTAACCAATAGAACTATAATTGCGGCTAGACGGTTCCCATAAGCCTACCTACACCCTACCTCCAATACAACGCTGCGGGCTATTTAGCATATTACAATCCTAATTCCCCCGTCAATACCACAGCCCATACGTAGGTACAATTCTACAACGAAGCTAGGGAACTCGTAACTAAACCCCAAAACTAAAATCCTGTATTGAAACTACAATAGTCCCAGATTATAGGGATTGTAAAATAATTAAGTTATCACACATTGACACTCGGGTGCGCCATAAATCGAGCACTTCGGGCCGCAGATAGGGGCAACCTTAATTTCGGGGTGTCCCACAAAACGGATAAATCTGGATTGCTTCCGAAAGCTATGAATACATTATCATAATGATGACTTACATTCTATTGGGATCTTTTTGCACACCTCAGAATATTTTTCCATACGATGACGTCGTGGTTTGGATAAGCATATATTATGTAGAGTTAGATATGTAGGTACCAATATTGAGGGTTTGTGGCGTAAATCCGTAATACTTTTTCCTTTCCATCGGAAGACGCTTTTTTTGCCTTCTTTCGTTATGTTGTCGGCAAGTAAAAGAGTTGTAAAAGTAACCAGTTTACAGGACTGCCCAGATGTCAACAATGTATTGCCAATCGCATTGTAAACTCTTCACGATTTAAAAAGGCCACTAAGAAAATACCTAATCTTCTTTTTAGCGTGTCAATAGCAATGTAAATGGACTCGGCCTAGAATTCGGCTACTTGTTTGGCGCCATCACCAGCGTCCATCAGTTCCAGTGTAGCGGTATTTGCAACGCCACATGCGAACAACGCGTCATAATGACGTCACGCAAATCCTGCATCTCGCAAGCAGAGTTTACCGCGCAACTAGCATAGATACAACAGCTCGACATGAATCATCGGGCAGTTGCCCGCCAGACACAACACCCGTCTGGTCGGAGGATCCTCCCTTTTCTATAGAGTATGAGTGAACTTTACACCCTGTTCCTCATACCTCTATACCAGTAATGTGCAGCTGTCGTGACACGCAGGACACGATATTAAGCGTGCCATCGTTTGTGGAACAGTACCATATTTGCCTAATAATAATCGCCAATATTGATAAAGGTGTCCACTTACCTAAAGAAAGAAGTATTGAAACTAATGATGACTAAATAGTTGTAGGTAACCACAGCTCTAACTTGTTCAATATCACACAATTACAGACTTATGGGTTCGAAAGTACCTTCTGAAAATAGGTATTTCCATTTTCATCTGTAGTACTATTCTGTAATTTATCTCACCGTGAAAACATAAGTGAAGGAGCTTAGAGTGAGCTGTCAATAGTGTCAATCCCTAGCATGAAGTGGAATGATAGCTCACTTTAAGCTTACTTCACTTATGTTTTCACGGTAAGATATATTAAAAAAATCACATTTTTTTATTTTACTTAAAGAGCGTAGAAATTAAAACTAAAAATAAGGGGAAAATGTGGAATAATCAAAAATGAAAAGGGGGATTTCTTGGATATTTTTTACATTAGAGTCCAGTTTTCCCCCCTGATTCTCTCAGGGGGAAAAGTGGAATAACTCAAAATGAAAAAGGGACTTTCTGGATATTTTTTACATTAGAGTCCAGATTTCCCCCCTGAGGGGGATTCTCTGAGGGGGAAATGTGGAATAAGCCAGATAAATTACAGAATAGCACTACTGTCATTCCACCCGATGCTAGGGATTGACACTATTGACAGCTCACTTTAAGCTCACTTCACCTAAGTTTTCACGGTGAGATTGTTACAGAATAGCACTACTGGGCCCTAATTCACTATGAACACTTAACGATTCCTTACTTCGATACCTCAGCTATTCCCGCCATTCTCGTGTTCATTTCGCGCGGTTTCGTTCATTGTATCATAGAGAATAAGGCCCTTATTCGTAATGTATTTTTTCTTAGCTCTTAGAAAAATAAACAGTATTTTTCTACCAGTAAATAGTATACATTTGTACGGACAGGCTTTAGTAACTTTATGTAGTTGATTTTGACTCTGCGCAAAATATTCGAGCTTCCGACATATTTATTTATTCCAGTGACTTCCATTTGGAATATTTTCACACCGCAAGGGACACGACACAGCACAGATATTTATTTTTATTTTGAATGTCGATGTAAGCTATTCTCCGTCTATTTGTGACATATTTTGCTAGTATCGGCGAAATATTTGAATATGGTATGGGAGAGTTTGGAGGCATGTTTTTCTACATTTATTTTTATCGTTTTGAAAAATCCATGACGAAAAAATCAACCCACAGTTAATGAAAATATCGATCAGAGGGCTGGCATATTTCTTGGCCAAAGAATTAGCATCGCCATACAAGCACGTGGCAATGCTGCCAGCCTTTTGGGCACTGTTCCTGTTGACAGCGATGCGGACGAATTTTTTGATGCCCTATGAATCTTTTGGTTATTTTTTCATATACAAGTACATATTAATATTTTAAATGTTAGCTAATATTTTGTAAATAAATATATACAGACGAACATAGAACCTCTTCCTTTTTTTTAGGACGTTTAAAAAAAAAGGATGTTCACGAGCTCATTAAACTTCTTGGTAGTTACACTGACTCAGACCATCTAGACAAATGAATGAAACAAGCTAATTCATATTTAATCACGTCTGTAGACTTACAAACCATTATCTACAGAAAATTGTCTCCCTGCACGAAGATATATGAACATTCTAACTACGTATCTTCATCTTTGTCTAACACCACTAAAACGTTCCACACGAAAGAGACAGCAAGCCTTTTAATTATTACACCTTTGTATGCAGGACCGAAGACCGCACCTAACTTAAAAATGCAATTAATATGCACTACAGTGTTCTCAGACGATATCATTTGTAATAAGTTTAGATTTAAAATGTCATAAGGTGCGTTGTAAAGACTAAAGGAAGGAAATCTCATTACAGACGGGTTTCTTGGACTTTGCTGTATCTTTTGTATTTTAAAATGCAGTTCGCTATGGAGATAGGTACTCTAAAGTTTTTTGCATCTCTGCTTTTGTAAAAAATCTGAAAGAAAAGATGTTCTTGCGATAAGAAAGTAGTTTATTGTTAGATAACAAAGTCTTTTCTACTAAGTAACGTCTGAAAAGTTGGCGCTGCATACAGTCGCACACTCATTAAGTTAGTAATGAACTAGTACTGAAATGAACATACACAATGTAGGCAGAGATCGTCTAATTTAAAATTGCACACGTCTCCAGTAAAAATTTTACACAAACATTTTGAATGTCTATGTAGCAACCAGTGGAGGGGCGTACAATTTTAAATGATACGATCTCTACCTAATTCGATATACTGCCATTGGTATAATTACTCAGCACTTGAGCGTAGTCATAGATTTGTTGTGAAAAGGCTTGCTGGAAGCAGTAACTCCATACTCCATCAAGAACTGCTGGGTTCACTTTTTAGGGTTCCGTACCCAAAGGGTAAAAACGGGACCCTATTACTAAGACTCCACTGTCCGTCTGTCTGTCTGTCTGTCACCAGGCTGTATCTCATGAACCGTGATAGCTAGACAGTTGAAATTTTCACAGATGATGTATTTCTGTTGCCGCTATATCAACAAATACTAAAAACAGATTAAAATAAATATTTAAGGGGGGCTCCCATACAAAAAACGTGATTTTTTTGCCGTTATTTGCTCGATATTAATAACGGCAACAGGTAGACGCTTGAAATATTCACAGAATATTTAGTTGTATATTCACTTTAAAAATAAATTATTAAATTAAAATAAAATAAATTAAATCCCATACAACAAACGTGATTTTTTTAATGTTAAATATTGTATGGTGGTACGGAACCCTTCGTATGCGAGTCCGACTCGCACTTGGCCGGTTTTTTTTACGAATGTCGATGTAATTACAGGAACATGTGTCATTTCAACTTTGTTATAATGTGGGCTTTACACAGGGGACTTTAGCCACACTATAAGGCAAATCGGCTAGGCCACAGGTGACTAAAATCGCAAGTTCCAAAGAAGAGTAGGTTTCGACAGGTCGCACGCGGCGGATGACTGAAATCCACCGTGAAAATGTTCAGTCGCAGGTTCGTGCGATCGCTCGCCGCGTGAAGGTGGACACATTTTGATGCCAAATGAACTAGTCACCAGCGCTGGGGCTCTGTCTTGCATAGGGTCGCAGCATAATGCTGAGCGATAGCCGTTTTGCGTGGATTGACGCATGTTTCCCCCTACCTTTTTATTTTATTTTTTGTGTTTATGTTTTTTTTTTTAAATAAACGAATAAAAAAGCAAATAAACGTATTTTCTTTCTTTCACCTGCGATTTTAATCGATCTGTGTAAATGGGGTGACAATTCGGTTTGAGAGGCGATTTTGTAAGCGACTAGCCGCGCGGCGAAAATCGACCTCCCCCATGAGGTGGCCGACGCACTGCTACCAAGCCTTAGCTATACATGTATGTAGCAGCGGTATTGTCCTTTTCATCTGGTTAAAATTCTTCGGATCATCAATCACTGCAGATTACTGTAGGGGCTATCTACTGCTGAACATTTTCAAAAACAGAATAATTGGTAGGTACCTAAATACACTTATTCATCAGAATCTTTATGATTTTGAAGGATATTTGCTAATCCATTGCTTTATATGTTCGAAACATTCGTCTGCCCAATAACGTAAATAATGCAATGAATATTTTTGAACTGTCAAAATGGTTGCATATTAGAAAATCAAAACTTTCTTGAGCAAATTTCAAAAGAACAACGTACACCCAAATCAACAAAGTTTAAAATAACGATGGTCATTTGATCAAATGTTCATCTGACCAAAGTCTGGAATATCAATGTTTAAATTATTTATTACACTATTGACCAAATCCTATTTCTGTGTAAAGGGTTTAAAGAAACCTAACCAAACCGAACCACGGGGTGCCCTTCGCTCGTTCTTGCATCCTATGTCGACGGAGCCCCGCTTCGCGTGGCCCCTATTTCTGTGTAAAGGGTTTAAAGTAACCTAACCAAACCGAACCTCGGGGTGCCCTTCGCTCGCTCTGGCATCCTATGTCGACGGCTGTGTAAAGGGTTTAAAATAACCTAACCAAACCTAACCTCGGGGTGCACTTCGCTCGCTCTTGCATCCTACGTCGCGTCGTCTATTGTATTCGTTGAGTTCGGGTGCGGTAGCGGTAACGGAAATAATTCGTAGTATTGAAAATCGGAAAATTACATCTAGCAACTTTTGATCAGTCGTTCATTTGATGTCACATACATTGGGATTTTAAAATTTTTCTAAATAAAACATTTGGTCCTTTAAATTTTGTGATTTCGTTTATTGTTCTTTTGAAATTTGCTCGAGAAAGTTTTGATTTTCTAATATGCAACGTCACAATGAAAGCCATTCCATTCCATTCCTACTGTTAGCGTGTTAGGCAACTACCCCGCTGAAATCCCATTTTGACTAATGAGAGTTACACAAACTCCAAACAGCAATAAAACTTCAGTCGATCGTCAGCTCTCGATCGAACAAGTACTCCTAAGAAAGTAAACAGTCCTCCAGAGGATTACGTTTCCACTTGAGCATCCGATTACAATTTTCTAGATTAGTGCAACATAAACACAGATAAAAACTCCGAACCAATTACGTTTAGTAATTTCATTGCTTGCGTTCTTAAATAACTTGTGCTGTGTTTACATTTGCTTTTTCTGCAGGACAGTAGTGCATTTTCTGGACGGTTTTTTTGTTGTGAGAAATGGTCCTTTACATACTTTGGGAATGGACTGATGTCAAAAGGATGTGGAACTGCGATTTTTTTTGGTAACAATGTACTGCGAATTAGTCTTTGCTGTTTGTTAGTACCAACTGTTCGGTGATTACGAAAATACCTACTAGGTTTCTACTAATGATTGACAAGTGTACAATTCCTAGGTGCATGTTTTGGTAGAGGGTAGGTAGGTCGACGTTTGGGACAGACATATGGATTATATTTTCAATGCAAATGCGTCTACTTGTAAACAATTATTAAATAACGTTGCCTAGGCCTCAAACAAATTAAAAACTAAACCACGTCATGATATGTAAAAACTCTTGCAGTTAATTTCAGAATTCAGACGAAATTTCCTACCAAACCACAAACACACACAATCAGTAATCGAAGTACCAAACACATAAATCATGGTGCGGCAATTGAACCATACGTTCCAGTAACTATCCCGTCCACTCGCTTAAATCTAAACGGGTCATGAATTTTATAGGCTATTTGGTCGGCTCAGCACGCTCCGTTCAATGTAACTAGCTCGGAGCACATTTATTTAATTGCTCTCATTGCGGACCAGAGCCATCCGGATTGCATAGAATTAAAGGATGAAACACTATTTTGATAAACTGTTTTATTGATTGGCTTGTAATTTCAATGTGTTTGTATTTATTTTGGGCGAATAAATAAAAGCTTTTTGTTACAGTGTTATTTGTAGCCAGTGTTGGACATGACGATTTTCACAATTCAATACAAAGCCTCGTTTGAAATTTTCAATTATAAGATACTACTTTAATAAACTGTGGCGTCCAAAATGAAATCATAAACTAGATTTTTGTAAGCTGCAGTAAGCTTGTACTCAATTTAGACGAATGTTCTTATTAATCTGTCAAGCTCCGCTAATGAGACACGATTGATTTTCTATTGTTTCGTCGCCGATCGGCGACGCGCGCCGCTTGACCGGTTAAGGTAGGTAGACTGGATAATTATATAGACCACTTTATACAGAAATCCTAGGATCTTGTCTATGTATGATATCTGACTATAATAAATGAGAGGGAGGGAAGAGAACCAAACGTCCAAACCAATCTCGGTTGATCCAATAGAGATTTTGGATCCTTATACGAAACAGGATCGATTGGCATAAAGTTTATTTTTGTCAAAATTGCCCATTTTCCTGCCGACTGTAATTTTTTTTCAAAATCTGTGAATGCAAATCAAAATTTCTCGAAAACTTAAGGAAAGTCTCCTAAGACCGTTTACCTGTGGGTACAACGCTTCAGGTAGTTACCCTTACTGCCCCATCTCAAAAATCCACCCTGTTTTCTTAACAAATATTTAAAAAGTTAGGTATACGGCTTGCTAAGTAACAATGTAACGTGGATGTGGTTCTCGCCACACACAAAAAAACTGAGTGTGCTTATGACCACACGACTGAAGTGAAACTTCAAACGTATTTGGCTATGAGAGGAAGAGAAAAGAAAATGTGCGCGCGCACTGCTTTCTCTTGCTTATATCCCCCACTCAAGTCCCGTTCGCCTCGCCCGATCACACTTTTCGTAACGCTTACGTCACGCGTTCGCCAGCTTACTCCCCAAGTCAAGCGTGCGTAAAAAGTTTCACTTCAAAAACATAAAACATATTCTCTTTAATGAGAGCAAAAAAGAACAACAACTTTTAATCGCAGAACACACAAGCCAAGTAAACCCTCTCGGATTGACTCGCGCAATCTGCAGTGCGCTAAAAGTTTATTCGGAAAACATTTAACTTGTGTCATTGCAAGGAATTTACACTGAAAGTTGCAAAACTAAACATGTAAAGTGGAATTTATGCTGAAAACAAAGGCTATTTAGTTGGCGTCAGGTAACGTCGGAGTATTCTGCAGTTTTCATAGTTGAGGGTCTTTGAGTATGAATATGAAAAGGTGCAAAGACCACCAACACTGAACAACGAATGAACAGTGTAAATAGCCTTATATCCTTAAGTTGTTGAAGTCAAGTTGCTCAATGCTGACCTACTTGGAATTTGACCTTCATCGCCAATATCGTTCGGTGACATTACGTAAACAGTAAAATCCTACGTATTCACGTGGCTGCAAAGAAACGAGCAGTGGTGTCCCAGTGGTGAAGGCCCGGACTTGCGAATCGTAGGTCGTGGGTTCGAACCCAGGCAGGCGTTTAACTTTGTGTAAATAATTTCATCACCACTGCTCTCAAAACGGTGAAGGCAAATATCGTGAAAACTCAAACTCAAAGCATTTATTTCTATTAAACCAATTACAGGCACTTTTGAATTGTCATAGGGTCGGTCAGTCAGAAAGATGAAGCTAGTTGCCCATTCCAAAGCGTAGGTGCCTATGGAGAAGAACGGGCAAGAAACTCCATGGACACTCTATTAAATCAAAATAATATGGTTACAAAGTCTTGGTCACATCATTCATGTTAAAAATTATGCATGTGAGAACGATGCAGAACGTTAAAAGCGTCCATAATGAAAAGATAAGAAAAAACAACAATTCAAATATTAAATAAAATAAAATAAGCCATGGCAGCAAAGAGATGACCAGTCCCTCCTGACGGCGCCCGTTCACGAACATGACGCATGTATTAGCACCATTCAGCTCAACCATTTTGAAGAGAGCTAAATGATCCAACACATGCGCCACCATCAGCGAGACATTTGAGTGAGCATGACATACTCTCAGCCGCCACATTCAAGTCAATGAAAAACGTACCCAGTAAATGGTAGCTTTATAGTATGTACATAGTGCTCACACATGTGCTATGCAATGATACAATACTAGGAGATTGAATTTATACAAGAAACCAGCATGTCCTAGAACTAAAATTCTAAAACATGTGACATTTACCAACCCGCACCGGGCCCTCGTGGTAGGTTACAGCCCTCTCGACGAGAAGAGGCCTGTGTTCCAGCAATGGTAACATTATATGCTGATTATGCTAAGAAATGTCCAGGGACAATCACAACTCAGATAGCTGATTACTTTTGACGGACGATAAGCGATGCTCAGACAATATTCGCAGTTCCGGATTAGCCCATAAGCAAATTAAGCAATTGCTTAGGGCATCACCTCTCGGGGGGCACAATAAACAGCACCGAAAAAATATTTTCTAGCACATGAAAGGCAAAGCTGTTTGTCAGCAAGATATTACAAGACTTGGAAGTCATTTTAGAGACATGCGCCAATCTTTACAAATTGTATTTAGAAAAAATACGAGGCGCCTTTGGATAGGGGGGTCCGCAGGCGTGGATTGCTTAGGGCATCCCGTAGTCTTAATCCGGCACTGGATATTCGATGTTAGAAAATAAATAAAATCTGGACCCGACTATGTTGTTTGTAGTTCTTCGATTCAGTGCCTTTCACGGCCACCGATATGAGTTTGTCTAATTCATACTCTCATTCAAGAACAATGTAAAGCGTTGAAATGTGATACATCGCTGCGTTTTAAAGCTGTCTGGCTATTTGCAAATGCGGGCGAAATAAATATGCATGCTAATCATGAGTGTATGCTACTTCCAACCAGTGATGTTTGGTTTTCATTTCTGAGTGTTATCTCTTCGCAAATTATTATGAGATTGGGGAAATAACAGCGAACACTGTTTATTTATTAAGCCGCTCGGCAGTTGTTTATTTTTGCATTTTTAGCAATGTTTAACTGTATCTGGCTTTATAATTGACGGCACACTAGATTCTGTCCGCCGCACGCTGTGACCTATCAACCCGCACTGGATCCGCGTGGAAGATTACGGCCCACTCCCTCTTTGCTCAAGCTTTGTAAAGCGTCATCTTTGGCACTCATATCAGCCTATAAATCAGTAATCTGCCTAAAATGTTACTTAATGGTAATGTTTTGACCGACTCTCCAATGCTCATGTATCACTTTTACTGCCAAGTACTGTTATTTCTGAACTTGACACTCATGACTTTGCTGGGTCCATTATAAAGCCGTTACCTGCGTATAAGTGGCGATATTTATGTAGAGAATGCTCACCTTTTGCAATCAGTCCCTCTACCGGCTTTAATCTGTAAGACTGTTTGTACACACGTTATTCTTGTCGTGAAAAACTTCGGTTGATTCGCCGTGTGTGGGCAAGGTCGTCAGTGTTGTATGTATCTCCTTAGTGATCCGATTTGTTCACGGACACGTTTTTTCTACGGCGTGATTTATACGCTGTGTACAGGCATGGTTCGTCAGTGTTGTTTTTTTTATTGCTGAATGGGCCCGCTATTGACGTCGATCACGCCTCATAGAAAGCGATGGATGTGGTCTATGATGGAACGAGCGTGCCCAGAAGATGCCTAAGGCACTGAAACTCCCACGCATCGAGGAAACACAGCAGGCTGCTTGACGCCGGACTCCGGTGGGAGGGTGGTCGCAAACCAGGCAGGCGTTAGCCCTACCACCGCAAGGGAAGAATTGGCCAGTCAAATAAAGTGTTGGATGTGACTGTCCAGGATGCGCGGAGCGCTTGGTTCAATTGAGTAACTACGCTACTCGAGGAGGCTTCGTCATGCATCCCAAAAATGTTTGGATGACTATGTAAGCTTGTTGATTGCTTGATTTTTCTACGGCGCGGTTTATACACCGTAGAAAACGTGCAGTGTACAAAAGGCCCTAGTGTACAGACGCCAGCACATCAACTTACCCGAAACTGACAGATTTTCCCAATCAACTTTGAACCTTATGCTTTAGCGATAAAGTTGAAAATCTATTAAAGAAATTTGAAAGATTGTATTAGTTTGATGTGCTGGCGTCTGTACATGAGAAAATCAACAAAGAAAAACTAATTTGCCTATAACTTGAAAAATGAACACCCAAATAGGAAAGTCGATAAACAGTCTTCTCCCAGACCAACAGCAACAGGAAAGGCCTGCAATTCGCAAGCAATTAGACGGCATGCGACGTTATACTGGAATAGGTAGGTACTCGTGAGTGTCACCAGTAACTAAGACACAGGTCATACTAAGGGTCAGCTCACACTGCGACGCGACGCGGCGCGCAGTTTTCAAGATAGCAATACAAGGAATTATAGACCTTACTAGCTGCGCCCCGCGGTTTCACCCGCGTATATGTCGATCCCGTGGGAATATCGGGATAAAAACTATCCTATGTCCTTTTCCGGGACTCAAACAATCTCTATACCAAATTTCATCTAAATCGGTTCAGTGGTTTAGGCGTGAAGAAGTAACAAACATATAAACACACACACACACACACACACTCACAAACTTTCGCCTTTATAATATTAGTGTGATCTACTACACTAAAAGGTACACATCAGTGAGGAGGGCCGCGCGGCACCGCGTGGCGTAGCTCGACGTAGTAGACACAGAGAATTTTGTACCTTTTTGTGTAGTAGGTAAGGTCTATAATTGTACTGCTATCATGAAAACTGCGCGCCGCGTCGCGTCGTGATGTGAGCTGACCCTCAAGCTGCAGTGGTCTGCGAATGGGGAAGGATTATGTGACGCTGTCTCAGAATAGTAACGTTCCGTGTGTTATGTGGCGGACTATGTAGGAATGTTCGTGTCTTTGAAGAGGAGATTTTGGGATATTTAATGCTGTTTAGTCTTGAAGCAATGTGTTTTAGAACTTAAACTCAAATTCAAAGCATTTATTTTAATTAAACTATGTATTTATCGTAGGTACAGACACTTTTGATTTGTCAAGGAGTCGGTCAGTTAGAAAAATATGAAGCTTGTTTGCCCATTCCAAAGCGCAGTAGATACGTATGGAGATGAAAGGGCAAAAAAACTCCATGGACACTCTTTATTTATAAATTATATTCTTACAAAAATAGTAGTTATATATATCATTAATGTTGAAGTTATTTAAATGTCTGTCTGTCTGTCTGTTACCTCTTCACGCTTAAACCACTGAACCGATTTAGGTGAGGTAGTTTGAGTCCTGGGAAAGTACATAGGATAGTTTATATTCCGATATTCTCACAGGATCGACACTTGGGCGCGTGAAATCGCGGGGCGCTGCTAGTATTATAAATGCGAAAATGTGTCTGTCTGTCTATTACCTCTTCACGCTTAAACCGCTGAACCGATTAAGATGGGTATAGAGATAGTTTGAGTCCCGGAAAAGGACACAGGATACTTTTTATCCCAATATTCCCACGGGATCGATACTTATGCGGGTAAAACCGCGGGGCTCAGCTAGTATAATATAATTCGTGTTCTATGACACGGCTCCCACAGCTCACTAGCTGCACACCGTACAGTCTAATTTATGTATGAACTTGAAACTCTCTCGTCGCGATGCGCTCGCGTTAACCGAAGCTGATGTGGATGTGATCATATTAATCATGTCATTATTGTGAGACCGTGTTTGGATGAGGATACGAACACACGAGGTAATTTCGACTATGGTTAGAATATAATAGAATAGAATAGTCTTTATTATGTACACCATATAAATTACAGACATAAATATAGAAACTTTACAATGGGTGACACAATGGGCGGTCTTATCGCTAAGAGCGAAAATCAATCAAAAACAACCACTAACAGACCAGTGGGGTAATTGCGTAATATTCCTTTCATTTTGACAGTTCAGGCACGTTTATAACTTCATTTACGAATTTTTCAAACCTATAAGTAAAGCAATGGATTTGGAATTTCCATAAAAAACTCTTGGATTATGATTGAAAGTATACTACGCAATTAGGGCGCTGCTTTGCCATTTCGCATTTAAAAAATTCTAGAATGAATTCTATGTAGAATTTTTAAAATTTTTAAAATTTTGAATTTTTTAAAAAGAAAAGAAATAAAAAAATAAAGAATAATAATATAAGAAGAATAAAATTCTTTATTTTTTTATTTCTTTTCTTTTTAAAAAATTCAAAATTTAAAAAAAATTACATATATGTAGAATTTTTTAAGTGTGAAATGGCAAAGCAGCGCCCTAATTGCGTAGTATACTTTCAATCATAATCCAAGGGTTTTTTATGGAAATTCCAAATCCATTGCTTTACTTATAGGTTTGAAAAATTCGTAAATGAAGTTATAAACGTGCCTGAACTGTCAAAATGAAAGGAATATTACGCAATTACCCCACTGGTCTGTTAGTGGTTGTTTTTCCGGTGAAAGCACAAAGTCATCATCATCTGCCTGCCTTTTCCCAACTATGTTGGGGTCGGCTTCCAGTCTAACCAGATGCAGCTGAATACCAGTATTTTACATGGAGCGACTGCCTGTCTGACCTCCACAACCCAGTTATTAAGTAATACCCCTTGGTAAGATTGGTTGTCAGACTTTCGGGCTTCTGACTACCCGTAACGACTGTCAAAGATCTACGAATGACAGCCGGGACCAATGGCTAAACGTGCTTTCCGACGCACGGAGGGGTCTCGGTATGTAAAGATGGTCACCCATCCACAGACCAACCTCGGCAAGCGAAGCTTAACCTGATCGATCGACCTGTGCGGCTGTTATCATTTAGCCACGGGCCCAATAACTGGGTTGTGGAGGTCAGATAGGCAGTCGCTCCATGTAAAATACTGGTATTCAGCTGCATCCGGTTAGACTGGAAGCCGACCCCAACATAGTTGGGAAAAGGCTAGGCAGTTTTTGATGAAGAGTGTATTTAGTTTAGTTTGTGATATTCCTTTGCAGGTCCCAATAAATACTTTTCTTTCTATTCTGTGCCAGAGACAGGCTATCCACCACTGATACAGTAACAAAAGAAGTTACGCTTTCAATAACCTGACTTCTCTTAAGCTTTCACGAAATTTAAGCGCATTAGACTCAAAACAAAACAATCCTTAGTATGCAATACGGTGTCTGCAACAACACGTGTACAAGTTGCAAGCCACACGAAACTTGGCCCGGCTGAGCATTTACATACATACTGAACGCTACTTCGCGGTTCGGGTTAACTAAATGAAACACCGGGTACCTCGTAAGTACGTATAATAGTACTGGATTCTGACGTCACCTCAGTACTCAGCCAAACTCAAAAACCCTAATACATTTTTTGGATGTCATTATCTCACGGAGACTCTTAACACCGCGATTCAGGTTTATGACATCACAAGGGTAACGCCATCTATTATTTCCTCAGTGAACTAAATGCCAATGAAGCTACGTTGGATTGATCAACTAAATTTGATCGCGGTGTTAAGAGTCGGCAACGCCATCTGTTTAGTCGTTGTCGCAACTTAAATACAAAAATGACATCGTTGCACTAAATCAATGCGAACATGCCGCCCACCAAGGACATTATGATATGTCCTTCATTACAAACCGCCCACCATGAGGTCATGGGCTTAAACAAGATTAACAATACGTTACGTGTGCAACGACAAGTGAATGTGAAACAATTACAATGATTGCTGAACAATATACCTAAACAAAAATCTTACTCTAACACTAGTGGACTGTATTATCTAACTTACAATAACATAATGTGGACTGTATTATCAACTTACAATAACAATGTGGATAAATTGTGACAAGTTGCGACAAACTTACAACTTGTGAAACAAACAACTCTAAAACAAATAACCATAAACAAAACCTTAAATTAACATTATTTTTCAATAGGCAAAATACACAACCTTGAAATAGGACGTTTGATCAACGATCCATTACACTTGAGAGTTACGACTCGGGTGACTTTATCCAAACCGGGATGCTTGTCCATGACCTTGCCTAAAAGCCAACGGGCTGGAGGTAAATTGTCCTCCTTGACTAACACTACATCTCCGATACTTGGCTCAGGTATATTTTTAGTCCATTTATGACGTTGTAATAACTGAACCAAGTACTCATCAGACCATCGTCTCCAAAAATCTTGCACCATGCGTTGTGTAATTTGCCAACGTCTCGAGTACTGACATTGGATTCCTCGTAATTGCGTTCAGGGACTGCTATCAGTGGTTCTCCTATCAGAAAATGCCCTGGTGTTAAGGGAGTGGGATCTGTACAACTATCAGGCATCATTGATAGCGGCCTGGAATGGTCAAGCTTCTATCTGCGTCAGTACTGTGGATATTTCCTCAAACGTAAGTGTGGAATTACCTATTACCCTTTTTAGGTGAAACTTGGTCGATTTCACACCAGCCTCCCACAAACCACCGAAATTGGGGGAATGAGGCGGAATGAAATGCCATGAAGTACTATTGTTGCCTAACCACTCTTTAATTTCTCCTGCTACAGAAGATTTTTCTGCAGAAACTAAATGTTTGAGCTCTTTGGATGCGCCAACGAAATTTGTTCCATTGTCGCTCCATATGTCACTCACAAAACCTCGCCGAGCCACAAATCTTTTGAACCCAGCGATGAAACCTTGAGACGTCAAATCACTGATCGCTTCTAAATGAATAGCCTTGGTCACCATGCAAACAAATACACAAATGTACCCTTTGTATGATTGGTGACCTCGACCCTTTGACGTTCGAATGCTGATGGGACCTGCGAAATCCACGCCACTGTTGAGGAATGGGCGTGCAGGAGTGACACGACTCGATGGTAACTGACCCATAAGTGGGGTTTGAATAGATGCTGAGTACCGTCTGCACTTTACACACTTGTGTACGTGAGCTTTAATCTTTGCCTTAGCGGAAAGGATCCAATACTTGGTTCGTAGCTGGCTTAACATTAGTGTTGGTCCCCCGTGTAACGTCCTTTTATGGGAATCATCAATCACTAGATTGGTGAAGTGATTGTTAGCTGGTAGGATGATGGGATGTTTGACGTCCTCGTCTACCTCAGCATTCTGAATGCGTCCGCTGACACGGAGAATGCCATCATCATCTACGACTGGACAGAGACTTTTAAGCTTGCTTCTTCCCTTCACGCTTCCTGTTTTCTTTATATCCTCAATTTCTTCTAAAAACTCTTGATTCTGAACTAGTTTTATACATGATTTAGTAGCTTCTTGTATTTCTTCCTTAGTAAGATAACCTTCGACTCTCTTCACACCATGCGGTAGTTTCTTCCAACTCAAAACTCTTCTGCAGTACGCTACAACCCGGACTAATCTTTGCAGTGATGAAAACTTTGTCCAAAAAGGATTTTCCTGCAGAGGTTCAGTTGCTACGTGAACCTTGATTGATCTTTGCTCCGTGCTAGTGGAAATCGATTTTGGTCTTGTGTACTCTATGGTTTCATCACGAAGCCATGAAGGTCCTTGACTCCATAGTGAGCTGCCTACAAGTTCTTGAGGTGTTAAACCTCTGGATGCTAAGTCTGCAGGGATGTGCGCGGATTGGACGTGAGCCCAATGTGAGTTATCAACGTGAGAGAGAATCGTAGACACTCTGTTTCCAACGAAAGTAGTCCAATGACTGGGATGTTTACTGAGCCATGCCAAAACCACTGACGAGTCAGTCCAGGTGTGTATTTGAGGAGGTGCAACCTTCATTACTTCAGCGACTTCAGAAATGAGTTCAGACAGTAAAACCGCCCCCATCAGCTCTAATCTTGGAACTGACTGCTGTTTAATTGGCGCCACTTTCGTGCGAGCTGTGATCAAATCGACATGAATTGTTTGGTTGGCATCTATAACTCTAACATAAACTACTGCTGCATAAGCAGCGATTGACGCATCACAAAATCCATGTAACTCTAACAAAAGATCGTCGGATTTTGTATTAACCCATCTAGGAATGCTGAACTTGTTCGTATCTACAAGGCTCAATCGGTAAGTTTCCCATTCCGATAGCAGTTCCGGAATTAATTCTTCATCCCATTCAAGGCCAGCAAGCCAAAGCTTTTGAATGAAGATCTTGGCGGTGACAATACAAGGTGCCACCCAGCCAAGTGGATCAAACAGACGTGCGATGTCAGCTATTACCTTCCTCTTGGTAACTGGAGACTGCTGTGGATCAAGTTGCACTGAGTATTTAAATACATCTCTTTCCCGATCCCACGATATTCCTAAAATTTTTATAACAGAGTCCAATTTGATATCCTTTTCCTGTCCATATTCCTCTTCGTCTGACTGTCTTGCTTTTGTAGCTGTATCTCCCTGAATTCGCCTATTCAATTCATCGCAGCTGCTCACCCATTTCTGCAGTTGAAATTGACCTTTGGTAAGTAACTCTGTTATTTTCTTATAAATGTGTAAACCTTCTTCAACTGTCTGACATCCTGTCATTAAATCATCAACATAGAACTGATTCTTTATGATTTCAGATACTTCAGGACAACTTCCACCTTCATCAACTGCCACCTGCTGTAAGGATTTCACCGCAAGGTAAGGAGCAGCTGCTGTACCAAAAGTAACTCGTACTAATTTGTATTCCTTTATTTCAGATTCTGGATCTTCGCGCCACACTACTCGCTGAAACTCTGCATGTTCAGGAGAAACCTTCACCTGTCTGTACATCTTTATGATGTCAGCACAGAGACTTATGGGATGCATTCTCCATCTCATAATGATGTGACGTAATGGCGGTTGCAACATGGGACCGATCATGAGATCGTCGTTCATCGATACTCCGTTTAAACCTTTCATTGAAGCGTCGAACACTATTCGAACCTTGGTTGTAGTCTTGTCTTCACGTACCACGGCATGATGAGGCAAATAAACAGCTGTACGCGTGATATCATCACCGTGTACGGGCTCCATGTGACCAAGGTCGATGTACTCTTGGAACACTTCTGAGTATCGAGCTTTGATTGTCGGATTCTTCTTGAACTTGTTTTCAAGAAGATGAAATCTTTTTAGTGCAAGGGCTCTTGAACCTCCATATTGACATTGAGGGTCTTGATCGCGAAAGGGAAGATGGACCACATAACGACCTTCTTCATCACGATGCGTGGTGTTTGCATAAATATCCTCGCAACGCTTCTCTTCGTCCGAGAGGATCTTCTTACTAGGAATCGTGGACTCTATTTCCCAAAACTGTCGCAAAATTGCGTTGTCATCAGCCTGATCTAAGCTGCTTTGAATGACGTGATGACAATGAATTGAGTCCCGATTTGATAAAATCTGTCCAGACAGAATCCAACCCAGGGCAGTATTCTGAGCTACTGGATAATTTGGTGGACCTTGAATTAAACCATCTCTAAGAACTTGGCCATATACTTCTGCACCAAGCAATATATCTATCTTGTTAGGTGTATGAAACTCTGGATCAGCTAACGTTATTTCTCTTAACTCTGGCCAATGAGACTGCTCTAATTTTTCTGAGGGTAAAAACTATGTAATTGTACCTAATACGAACGCATGTACTTGGACGCTAAATTTTGGATCTACGCGTGAGTGAATATTCACAGTGACTGTGTACTTGGAAGCGAACGCACTTCTCTCACCGCCTATTCCTGATATTACCGACTTAACCGGCTTCTTCCTTAATCCAAGTAACTGTACTGCTGACTCCGCTATGAATGACGCCTGAGATCCTTGATCTAATAGCACTCGCAGCAGTTGTGTAGAGCCACTCCTTGTCTGTGCTTCGACAAGAGCAGTAGCTAACAAAACTTGAGAAGGTACTGATCCCTTAGAAAAATGTGTAACTACCTTTGAAGTTGATGGTTCGCTAACTGATAACGATGCCTGAACGCTAGATACCGCTGATTTGACGTCAGCTTCTGCATTAGACTTTTCATTCACTCCTGTGGAGTTTGAGACTGAGGTTGGATGTAGAAGTGAATGATGCCTACGCTTACATATACGACACGACGCAGTTTGTCGACAAAATTTAATGGAGTGATTCGCGTTTAAACAATTGTAACATAAGCGCCTGGTTTGTGCAAAGCTTTGACGAGATTCGTAACCTTCTTGTGCAAACTTTTTACAATTATGAATTTTGTGTGATTCTTTGCAGAATGGACAAACGGTTTCAAGGACCTTATTGTCGGTAGCTACATGGTGAACCTTTGCCTTAGGTTTACTTGATTTAGACCCTAAAAATTCGAGCGCACGAAATCTGGCTGCTAAAAAATCTCTGAATTCTGATAGTAATGGTAGCTTATCTTGGGTACTGATTTGGGTTTCCCATAGTTTCCGGGATTCGTGGTCAAGTTTGTCACTTATTATATAAACAATAATGATATCCCAAGTACTAACATCAACTCCGAGATTCTTTAGTCCATTTAAACATTCCGTCGTGGTATCTAATAAAGCCTTTAGGCTATTTGAGCACTCGGTTGCAGTATTTTGGCTCAATAATCGCTTTAATAAGCAATTTGCCAGAAATCTTTTATTGTTAAATCTACTATTTAGCAATGACCAACATTCTTTGTAATTGTCAGCAGTGACAGCAATATGCTTCACTAATTGATCGGCTTCTCCCGACAATAAGCCCTTTAAATAGTGCAATTTCTGCACATCTTCTAAATTACTGTTATTATGTATTAGGGATGTAAACAAATCTTTAAATGTGGTCCATTCTGCATAGTTGCCCGAAAACTGTGGTATATTAATTTTTGGCAATCTTACACTACTGGATGTGGGGTGGTCGACATTTTTTGTCCCTAAACTTTCATCTGAATTATGCTTACTAAATGATTTTAATACGTCTTTCAATTGGGTTTTGTGGAGAATGTAGTTTTCTTCAGAGGCGTCATAAACCTCGTTCACAAAGTATTTGTCGGACTTTTGCTGGGAGTCTGAGACAGCTTGAATAATACTTTTGTGCGTTGCTATGAAGTCTGACCACAAAGCCTCAAGGGACTCTAATCTAGTTTCTACGTATGTCTTCGTTAACCTTTCTTTAGGCGTTTTTTTAAAGTTAATTTGTGCCTTTTCCATTAGAATCTTTGTGTTGAATTGCACTTTGTACATAGCCTCCATGATACTTAATTACGAAAACCCAACAAGAAATTTTAAACTATACTGACGCCAATAATTATGTCGCCACCACACAATAAACACAAATTTTTAAATTATATACGAAAAACAACAATTAAATTTATATACCAAAAACAACAATTCAATTTTTATAGAAATAGTACCACTAGAACAAAATACATGAATAGTACAAGTTCAAGTGTTGGCAACTTATGAATATGGTACACAGCTAAGACTAAAGTCCAAATAATCTTGACAGAAGAACTTTCCTGTGTTGAGAAAATCTGTCTTTCAATAAATGTAATAATGAAAGTACTCACAATTTTGCTTCACAAACCGCAATAACTTCACTTGTAATCACTCCGATGGTGATAGCGACACCTGGTGTCACGCCGGTGAACTCGTTCTCGCCCTGTGCCTCACTCAGCTGGTGCTGATTATGACCAGCCTCACCAGCCTGCCGTACTGCACCACCTCCTGGTGCTGATTGACGCCAACTTCTCCCTGCACCCTGCGCCAACCCCTGGTGGTGTTACACACCGCCTGCTGCTGCTGCTGCTGCACTGCACTTTGCACACCAGCTTGGGTATGCGGCGCTTCAGGGCGATCCACCCTGGTTTCTACGCCAAGAATCGCAGAACACTTTGGATCTCACTATTCACTTATCCGACTCGATAAGGACCATGAACGCTACTTCGCGGTTCGGGTTAACTAAATGAAACACCGGGTACCTCGTCAGTACGTATAATAGTACTGGATTCTGACGTCACCTCAGTACTCAGCCAAACTCAAAAACCCTAATACATTTTTTGGATGTCATTATCTCACGGAGACTCTTAACACCGCGATTCAGGTTTATGACATCACAAGGGTAACGCCATCTATTATTTCCTCAGTGAACTAAATGCCAATGAAGCTACGTTGGATTGATCAACTAAATTTGATCGCGGTGTTAAGAGTCGGCAACGCCATCTGTTTAGTCGTTGTCGCAACTTAAATACAAAAATGACATCGTTGCACTAAATCAATGCGAACACATACATTACATACATACATGCTTATAAATGTTTTATGATTTGACGACAAAGTGTAAGATTTGATTTTTAATGAGTTTAATTACTCTTGAGTTAGGTAATACACTTGCGACTGCCCAATGCCAAAAACATAGATTGTGCAAAGCAAATGTAAAAGTAATTTTTTATCCTTTTTTCGTAGTTTACTTAAATGACGTTTATTTATTTTACCATTTATGTACAGTCGCCAGCAAAATTGCATGGGTACCTTAGTGTCTATTTTCCCGTGAACGTTTGAATTCAAGTTTGCGAAAATAAACTAGATGGCGTTGGTTTCTTCACAACTATGACTAATTTACGAAACGTAATTAAGGAGTTAGGAAGAAACGAAGGAATTACAAGGCTAATATATTTATCTAATTGTTACATTACAATTACCAGCATACGTAGCTTAAATGATAAAAATAATAATAGAAACCGATAGGAATATATTTATTAAGCTAACGAGTGGGTATTTTAATAATTAATTTAATATTCGAATTGGTAGGTAGTTACTTAGCAACACGAAAAAAGAGCAGATTCATTGCAGGTAAACAGGCTCGCCTTGTGGGCTCGCAAAAAAAGGCACTATAAAAAATTATTGAGGTTTATTTCTTACAGTTTATTATTCAAATTTAATAGACAGTTTATTAAGTATTATAGGTATAACATAATATTATGAAGTTATTGAGGCGATAGCTTAAGTATTCGTTTCCAAAATCGGAAAGAGGATTGAAGCTTATGTAACCTCAATAAAAACAAACAGGAGACCAGGTTATTTTATTACAAAGGTCAAACGGATTAAATGGATACTAAATAAGTAGGCTAAAAACTATAAAATTGCACAAAAACATATCAAATTAGTAGGCAACATAAAAAAGTAAAAACTATGTTGTTTAAACTTAAAGTGTTCATAACTTGTTAAATTATTAAAAATACGTAAGTTATAGTTTATACACACATAACCAGGTCTCCAGTCAATATAAATAATATTATCTAAGTATAATTATTTAGCTCGTAGCTACGTAACCACTTGTGTATCGCGTATTATTTCGACGCCACAAACATAAGCGTCCGTGTTCACTAGACTTAAAAGTTTTTTCATCTGTAAAGATGACATTACTCCAATCGAAGTTCATGTGATCCAAAGCGAACTGTAATCTTGCCCTTTTATGGTTTTCCGTGAGCAAGGGTTTCACAGCATGCCTCCGCGGCACAGTTTTGACGCGGCTCCGTGTCAAAACTTGTGTCAAATAAACCAGCATAGTGGTTCAACGGCAGAAATCCATTTTCTTCATACTGCCTTATCATGGTTTGATGCTGCAATGTGTTTTATAAGTCGTGGTCTACCAGTGTTCTTTGATGGTGTTTCAAAGAACCCTCCTCTTCAAATCGTCGTACTCGAAGAACAACTGTTTTTCTCTGCAACAATAAAACAGAAATATATAATACCCAATGATGATTATTATATAGTATAGTAACAAAAAAATAATGCAGTTTTTAATATAAAAGTGTAAAAATAAAACTACTTACGTTTACATCGGTCTCTGGCTATTTCTGACAAGTTTTTGGCTTGATTATTCAAAGCAATTATTTGAGCTCTTGTAACGAAATCAATATTATAACTCGTGCTCGTTTTGGTAAAATAAGTAATCCGCCTGATCATAAATAAAAACTGAACAAAAGGCACTCGAACGAGGTAATTGAAATGAACTTAGCGAACGATCAATTGAGCTGTCATAAATCTTCGATCTAAGTATTATTCATACCACCTACTAATTATTTATAAATCCATATTCAACCTACCCTCTCAAGTTTGAAAACTAAAACTTAGAAAATCAGATACCTACCTACTTATAAATTGATATTCAATTTTAACATAGTAGGTTAATAATTAGGAACAATTTTCTTTAAAAGAAACTATTAATTATAAATTGTTTGAATGTTTGAAGAGACAAAAAGAAACTGCAAAAATATTTTATCATATAAAGCAAAGCAACGCCATCTAATAACAGCATAATTCAATTTTGTTAGTCGTTAACTGGTGTTACGCTAGATGGCGTCATTTCTCGCTTCATACGATTTTGTTTCTGCACTACCCATGCACTTTTGCAGCCTACCGTACACACATATATACGCAGACAAGAAAAAAACAGAATAGAAAAATAAGTACAAAGGTGATGCTTATTTCATAAGAAATCTGTTCCAGCATACCTGCGATAGGACGATACGATACAATACGATATTTAACACAGCTATTTACACTAGGTTCTAAATTAAATTACTTTATACATTGCGGACTCACCATACCACAGGCCGACTTACCGACTGAATTTCGACAAACCGTGATACGACAAGATTTTTATTTTATTTTTCCTAGTTAAGCCATGTCGAAGAAACGCTTTGTCGGAGTGCAGTAGTGTCAGACTTAAGGTATTTCTAACTAAAGTATTGTCGAAATGAAGACGTGTCGGAGTTCCATAGTGTCGAAATAAAATCTTGTCGTATTACAGTTTGTCGAGATTCAGTTGGTAAGTCCCACTGGCCATACCCCTGGTGGTATGGTAGGTCTAAAACTATACAACTGAGAAAATAGGGTTGTGGAATAAAAGAGCATAAATTATTCAGGAGCTACCTATACTTAGGACACTTAGGCTTCGAAGTACTTGTCCGCGTCGCTATCGCTTGTTGTGTCGCTGTCGCTGTCGTAATGAAATTAGTCAAATGGTAACCCCATAATATGGCCATGGTGTTTTTGCAAAAAAAAATGGTAAGTTATTATTTTTAATCTACCTAGCTATACCCCGGAAGATCCCCGTTTAATCCGATTTTACTTATGTACAGTCAACAAAAGAGATAAGTATGCAGGATCGTCGGACATACTTTGTTGAAGTTGAAGTTTAATAAGAAACCGATGGATATTCTAGAGTAAAATTTTATTTAATTAATAGAAAACAAACAGCTCATTTATCAAATTAAATTTCAGTCGATAACATCCATCGGTTTCTTACTAAACTTCAACAAAGTATGTCCGATGATCCTGTATACTTATCTCTTTTGTTGACTGTACCTAATTCTTGATCTCAATGCGAATTTTGCGTTTGTAAACTGTAATTAATTTAACCGGTTGAATGTTGTAATTACAGTAACATTTAAAAAGCCATTGTGTCTCGCGTGGATCCACGTTCATCGGTATACGAAGGGTTAAGCTAAGCATTTCGGTAAATTTTTTTCTTAAACTAGTTTCGTGAAATTATTATTATTATTTCCTTTATTTAATTATTTACATATAAATTATATTCTTATTCTTTTCTAATTATTCTCCTAATTATTTTTTATTATTAGGATATAAAAAATAATAGTTCGCCGGTATCGGGAGCAGGGTCCAAGCTACCGGTGGCTAGGGCTCCAGAGACAGGAACCTCCTCGCAATGCGAGCCGTATCGAGGAGTACTGCTTTATTATTATTTATTTATCAAAATCTCCCTTACAATCCCCCTCCCTTCTCCTTAATTAATAACTTTCACTCCTTAATGACTTACCTAGTCTAACTCCTGCCTACTCCCTCCCTGCTAGCTGCTACCTCCAAAATTTGCACCTAAATCCAAACCCACTTCACGTTAAAATTACATGCATTACGTACGAACTTTCGAAACATTCACCCGCTTCAGTAAGCCCCAGAAACACAAATTGAAAAATAAATAACGCTTGAATAACATCGATTGCCTTTTAAACGGAGAGGGGAAATAATATAAATATAATAATAATAAACTCCCCTATCTGAATGCCACCTGATATGCCTTTGATCCAAGGAAAATATTATGCGTTTGGCACTGACAAACAATTAGTTAATGTAGGTATTTGTATACAGGGTGTTTCAACCAATGAAGCAATAAAAGATAAAAAGGAATAAAATGATTTGTTTGGTTTTAGGGTGGGTATCCTGTTAATGGCAACAGGAGAAACGTGGATGTAATATAGGTACATCTCTGCTTAATCTTTAGGTGATTACAGGCGTGATCTTATGTTATCCTGTGGGATCTTCGGAGTTCAGAGACAGTATCCAAAGACGGTTAAAGTCGTCCAATTGTTGAAGTTTTCACGTTGCAATAAAGTTTTTCGAAGTCAAAGTTTGCTTACTTCGAAAATGTCCGTAATTTTGGCTAATTTCATCATACAACCTCTTTTTTATGCGTCGACTAGAGTATAGACTACACAGTAAAGTTATCTACGTTATTTGCAATAATTCCAAGCGAAAAAACATCAAAAATGTGTAATAGTGAAATTGAGCCAATACTTAATTTTAAATTGATATGATTTTTTCCACAGGAGTCGAGCTTCCGAAAGGACTGGCTAGCATTTGCAAAAGGCAGAATTTTGTGGAAACGGGAGAGGAAGGCTTTTGCCCTGCAGTGGAACAATAAAGGTTAGTTAGATTAGATAGATATTTTTTTATTGTGTCACATAATATACGAGTACCCTAATACCTATGAACCATTATTACAAATACACCCTCAAAAATAATATTTTTTTTTAATATTTTATTTTGGTGTCACCCTGTATATGTACGTTATTTGCGTCGTATACAAAGGATGAAAACAGCGGGGGTTACGTCTTCATCCAAATAATCTCGGTCTTTCCTTACACAAATTATTATTCTCGGATAACAGTAAATTGTTATTGCTTTGCTCTGTATAAGAGTGAAGGAAATTAACAAGTTTACTGCGTCACTTCTCATCCCAGACTGGTAGCCAAGAATATTATGGTTGTTGAAGACCATTAAAAGTAAAAAGTAAGTAGTAGTACTATCAAGTTTGAAACTGGTCATGAACTCGGCACCTGACGGTGCAATAAGGACTCCAATTGCGTAATACACTATCTATCAATCAAAATTTGAATCATTTTGAAGGATATTGCTAATGCCAATGCTTCATCATCATCTGTGTCGCCTTTTCCCAACTATGTTTGGGTCGGCTTCCAGTCTAACCGGATGCAGCAGAATACCAGTATTTTAATCCAATCCATCCATACTTACTAATATACTAATCCATACTTTTCCATACTAATATTATTAATTCGAAAGTAACTCTGTCTGTCTGTCTGTCTGTATGTTACCTTTTCACGCCTAAACCACTGAACGGACTTAGATGAAATTTGGTATAGAGATAGTTTGAGTCCCGGGAAAGGACATCGAATAGTTTTTATCCCGATATTCCCACGGGATCGAAACTTACGTGGATGAAACCGCGGGGCGCTGCTAGTTGCTTCATATGTTAGAAAAATTTGTATAGTTGTATAGATATAATCTTCTATATGTACTTCAATATTGGACGTCTACTACGTACTTCGATTTACAGAATACCAGAATACCTGCTATCCAAATATACCAGTACACTTAAACATTCACCCCCTTATTCATAAAACTTATCAAACCTATTTTAGTTAAAATGGGGTTTGTCTCTTTCTTACACACAGAAATGACAACGTGACAGATAAAGACAAACGTTCTATAAACCTATTTTAGCTAAAATAGAGATAAAATAGGATTATGAATAAGGGGGTAAAACCCCCTTATTCATAAAACTTATCAAACCTATTTTAGTTAAAATGGGGTTTGTCTCTTTCTTACACACAGAAATGACAACGTGACAGATAAAGACAAACGTTCTATAAACCTATTTTAGCTAAAATAGAGATAAAATAGGATTATGAATAAGGGGGTCAGAATTTAGCATCGTTCCATATCGTCGGGGGATAGGGTAGATCTTACTAGATTGCCCGTACGTACCTCTGCTTAAGGCGGCTTAACTGAATCCCATGTAACAGGGGAGACGCCTATATCTGCCAGATAAAGGTGTAGGGGAATAGGGACCGTTTCTACTTTGTCTTAAACGTGGGTTGTTCTCTTTATAATTTGGTCGGTCGGAAAATTTTAATTTGTTTCGCTGTGGGTGTGTCTGCATTTGTGTTTTGATTATTATTTGAAAAGTTAGGAAATAAAACGTCCTTTTGAGATGTTATTAGCTTAAAAATTGGTTTATAGTAGTTGGCAAAACAGTTGGTTGTGGTTTGCAGTATTCACCTAATAATGTGTCCAAGGATCCATTGCTCCATATATCCGATAAATTTATCTGCTCAACAACGTAAATAACGCAATGAATGTTGTTGAACTGTCAAAATAAAAGCCATTGCTACTGTTAGTGTGTTACGCAGTTACCCCGCAGGAATAATAAAGGTAAAGAAGAAAAATAGGTCTATTTGTCACAGAGAAGTAAGACCTAATATTTTTCTTTTTTTCCTTCCTGATCTAATTTCGTAATTTATTTCTATAACAATGAATAAAATAGAGTGATACAATATATAGGATTATGAAAGGAAATAAATGATAACAAAGAGTAATTATTATAATGTTGTATCCCGTTAATTTACTAAACAATATTATATTTGTCAGTGTAAATGACAATGACGGGATAAGACCGTACCAATAAGTTGTTTTCCGGGAAGGAAGAAGCACTAAGGAAAATTCGGGAAAGTGATGAATAAATACCAAAAAAAGATGTCATTATTAGCCAACAAATTGTGTATTATGTTTATACTTATTGAAAGAGTTTCATCAGTAAAGGTTTTCTTGAATAAAATACAGATTGCGAAGTAAAATTAAGATTTAATACAGTCAGTTTGATGGCTGAATATCAAGTGACATAATAAAAAAAAATCAATATAGATAATTGTCAACTGTCACGACATGTCAGTTGACTACAGATAATGAAAATGCAAGTGACACCTACATGTTGAATACCTCAATTAAATATTATTAGGCTTACATTATAGACTAGCTGCGCATCCCCGAGGAATATCGGGATAAAAAGTATCCTATCTCATAACCCAGGTTATGGTCTACCAATGTGCATATATTTTTTTTTGTGAAAAGGGTTAGTTAATTATACAGGGTAGGGTTTTAATGCGTGGCTTGATTAACTCCACAATTCGCATAAATAATTTTTGAGTCCAGTAATGAACATATCCCAAACGATTTTTCAAAATTCCACCCCTGTGGGGGTGAAAATCAGGGATACAGTTTATTTGAAAAATCTGATTCCTTTGATCTATAAACTTAAAAATTGGCCCGAATACTTATTTATCTAAATAAATCATACATACATTTTCGAAATTTTTAGAGGAAAGTACGAATTTCACGCGGACGAAGTCGCGGGCAGAAACTAGTTTTAGATATAAACCTCACTCTGATATCTATATCATACAAATACACCCGTCAAAACTGTAATTTAAAATTTTACGATTTGACATACGAAACGAACGTAAAAACGCTGGAAAAGATTTCAAATACGATAATAGGAAATTACATGGGCTTGTGCAAATAAAATCGTAAAAGTTGATAGCTCGATACATCGAAATGATTACCACTATACAGCATGTATAAGTAAGGTGAGGTCCAAAAGGGTGTCATATAGATATACCATCAAACTAAACCACTTTCTCCATGGGACCAACATCGTAATCGCAAAAAACTTATCACACTAATATTATAAAGGCGAAAGTTTGTGAGTGTGTGTTTATATGTTTGTTACTTCTTCACGCCTAAACCACAGAACCGATTTAGATGAAATTTCGTGTAGAGATAGTTTGAGTCCCGGAAAAGGACATAGGATAGTTTTTATCCCGATATTCCCACGGGATCGAGTCTTATGCGGGTGAAACCGCGGGGCGCAGCTAGTCAGCTATATCATACACTAGCTACGCCCCGGGGTTTCACCCGCAAAAGTGTCGATCCCGTGGGAATATCGGGATAAAAACTATCCTATCTCCTTCCCCGGGAGTCAAACTATCTTTATACCAAATTTCATCTAAATCGGTTCAGTGGTTTAGGCGTGAAAAGGTAACATACAGACAGACAGAGTTACTTTCGAATCTATATAAATAAAAACAAAAGGCCTGACTGACTGACTGACTGACTGACTGACTGACTCATCAACGCCCAGCCCAAACCCTTAGACCTAGAAAGCTGAAATTTTACACAATGATTCCCTTTATAATGTAGACAAGGAATAAGAAAGGATTTTTTGAAATTCATCCCCTAAGGGAGTTAAATAGGGGATGAAAGTTTGTATGAAAGTCCCTCAGTTTTAAAGTTAGGATCTTCAAATTTTGTATTTAGGCTGACGATTGAAAATTAATTTATACGTGTTTCAGCGTTTTTGATAATTCCACCCCCAAAGGGTTAAAAAGGGGTGTGAAGTTGTGTATGAAAGTCCCTCAGTTTAAATTTAGGATCATAAAATTTCGTGTTTAGGCTGACGATTGAAAATTAATTTATACGTATCTCAGCGTTTTTGATAATTTCACCCCCAAAGGGGATGAACGACCTGACTGAGATATCAACGCACAGCCTAAACCGCTGGTCCTAGGGACATGAATTTTGGAGGGTGTGTTCTTTGTGAAGAGTAGGTATCCAGTAAGCAGGGGTTTATGGAAATTCAACCTTTAAGGGGGTGGAAAGGGGGGATTTTGTTTGCATAAAAAATCTTATTCCTTGAGTCTATAACCTTGAAACTTGACAAGAATACTTATCTAAGTAAATTATAAAGTTTGGCATTCTTCGTTTTTCTAAACTACCCTCTAAAGAGGTATTGGGGGGTGTCAAAATTTGTATGGAAGAATTTTAATGCGCTGTCCGATTACCTCTAAACTCGGTATTTATACTTAAAACCAAAAATAAAGAATAACGTGTATCAGGGTTTTCCGAAAATCTACCCCTAACGGGGTGAAAAGGGATAGTTAATTATACAGGGGAGAATTTTAATGCGTGGCTTGAATAGCTCGAAAATTTGCATAAATAATCTTTGAGTCATGTTATGAACACATCTTAAACGATTTTTCATAATTACACCCATATAGGGGTGAAAAGCGGGAATACAGTTTATATGAAAAATCTTCTTCATTTGGTTAATAAACTTGAAACTTGGCACAAATATTTATGTAAGTAAATTATGAAGTTTGGCATTTATTGCTTTTATAAACTACCCCCTAAAAGAGGATTGGGGTGGGGGTGTCAAAATTTGTTTGGAAGAATTTTAACGCGTGGTCCCATTACCTCGAAACTCGGTATTTATACTTAAGACCAAAAATAAAGAATAACGTGTATCAGGGTTTTCCGAAAATCTACCCCTAACGGGGTGAAAAGGGGTAGTTAATTATACAGGGGAGAATTTTAATAAGTGGCTTGATTAACTCAAAAATTTGTATAAATAATCTTTGGGTCAATTAATGTACACATCTCAAAAAAAAATTTGAAATTCCACCCCTGTGGGGTGAAAACCGGGAGCGCAGTGTATATGAAACATCTTATTCATTTGGTTAATAAACATAAAACTTGGCACGAATACTTATATAAGTAAAATTATGAAGTTTGACATTTTTTGTTTTTCTAAACTACCCTCTAAAGGGGGATTGGGGACGTCAAAATTTGTATGGAAGAATATGATTAACTCGAAACTCGGTATTTATACTTAAGACCATAAATAAAGAATAACGTGTATCAGGGTTTTTCGAAAATCTACCTTTAACGGGGTAAAAGGGGTAGTTCATTTTACAGGGGAGGATTTTACTGCGTGGTTTGATTAACTCAACAATTCGTGTAAATAATCTTTGAGTCAAGTAATGAACACATCCCAAACGATTTTACGGAATTCCACCCCTGTGAGGTTGAAAAGCGGGGGATACAGTTTATATGAAAAATCTTATTTATTTGGTTAATAAACATGAAACTTGGCAATATTTGGGTCAGTAAATAATAAAGATTGTCACTTTTAGTTTAAAAAAACCTCTTACAGAGGATTTAGGGGGTGACAAAGTTGATAGGTTAGAAAAATATGTAACCCGCTGTCGGATTAACACGAAACTCAGTACTACTAAAACAAAAAATAAAACAAGTAAGTATGTGTTTTAGGGTTTTACAAAAATCGACTCCTACTAAGGTGGAAAAGGGTAAGTAATAAAGTTTAAGGGGTGGATATAATATTACTGCTTGCTTCCATTAACTCGAAAATGGGTATGGGTCTTTAAGTCAAGTTATGAACACATCACGAACGATTTTTCAAAATTCCACCCCTGTGGCGGTGAAAAGCGGGATACAGTTTATTTGAAAAATCTGATTCCTTTGATCTTTAAACTTAAAAATTGGCCCGAATACTTATTTATCTAAATAAATGATAAAGACCATACCTACACACATTTTCGAAATTTTTAGAAGAAAGTACGAATTTCACGCGGACGAAGTCGCGGGCAGAAGCTAGTTTATAATATTAGTATGGAGTATGGATTTGGGTTGAGTATGTATTAAAGTTTTGTATGGGACAGTTGATAGTTTTTTCGCGATTAAGATATTGGTCCCATAGAGAAAGCTTTCTGATACATGCTGTATATTCGTAGTAGATTTTTTCAATTCAGTTGGGGCACACGTCACGAAAGCCTACTTACGAAGGCATGAGAACTTGAGCCTTCGGTTTCGGGGTGTTTGAAATTCGAAATTGTTATCATACGCTTCGCCCTACCTCCCCCGTTAAAGCCATGTATTTGCGGATTTGATATTTTTGCTTTGTTTTATTTTGATGTCGTAAAGTGGGTGTTATGAGTCGTATTGCTCATAAATGGAACGGTTTTCTTTTGTTATTGTGGTTTTATTTTTAATGCTAGCATTTCCTATAGTATAGCTTGCTTTTTGAAGGTGTCTTTCAATTAGTATTTGACAACGCGTCTCCTAGGTTCCTTTACCTAACACCAGAAAGCACGTTCAGCCGTTGGTCCCGGCTGTCATTCGCGGATCTTTGACAATCGTTACGGGTAGTCAGAAGTCCGAAAGTCTGACAACCAGTCTTACCGAGGAGTATCGTATTACCCAGTAACTGGGTTTTGGAGGTCAGATAGGCAGTCGCTCCATGTAAAATACCGGTTAGACTGAGACTAGAAGCCGACCTCAACATACTTGGGAAAAGGCTCGGTAGATGAGTAGATGATGACACGGTTCGAAAGTCATCAAATCTGCTTTTTTGCTTCATCGTGTTTAGATAAAGATACTCACCACGTCTGCGGAGTTTTTTATTATTATTACTTTGTTGAAATATCCATATATGTATATATTAAACTAGCTGTGCTCCGCGGTTTCACCCGCGGTAAAAGTATTATAGTCCTTTTTTATTGATTCCCTTTACAAATCTCCACCCCCCCCTTTTACACCCTTAAGGGATAATTTCGGGGATAAAAACTATTTTATATTCTTCCCCACAACTCAAACTATCTCCATTCCAAATTTCATCTAAATCGGTTCAGCGGTTATTGATTCCCCATTAAAACGTCCACCCACCTTTTCACCCCCTTAAAGGATGATTTCCGGTATAAAAACTATCCTATGTCCTTCCCTGGGATGCAATCTATCTCTCTGCCAAATTTCATCTAAATCCATTTAGTGGTTTAGGCGTGAAAAGGTAACATACAGACAGACAGACAGAGTTACTTTCAAATTTATAATATTAAGTATGGATTCCGTTAAATACCGATGCCGAGGCTTATTAGTGGGCGAGACAACAACGTGTATTGCATAAAATTCACAAATAAATTAACTTCGTGCGAGTCATTTACCTATATCAAAAACTAGCGGCCCGCCCCAGCTTCGTACGGAAGCAATTTATTTTTTTGAATTTCCGAAATTTTTTTTCATACAAACCTTGTCCTGGCAATACCGAACACAAAAAAAAAGAATTAGGTATCCAATTTGGTGCAGTCATTCGGAAGTTATGCGCGTACATACATTTCGGTGATTCATTTTTATTATTTAACTAGCTGCGCCCCGCGGTTTCACCCGCATAAGTTTCCATCCCGTGGGAATATCGCGATAACAACTTACTATCCTATGTCCTTTCCCGGGACTCAAACTATCTCTATACCAAATTTAATCTAAATCGGTTTAGTGGTTTAGACGTGAAAAGGTAACATACAGACAGACAGACATACAGACAGACAGAGAGAGTTACTTTCGAATTTATAATATTATAAGTATAGTATGGATTAAAAGTTACAATTCGCATGTTTCGGGCGAGTAAATTCGACCATCGACTAATAAGCTGATGCCAATGATGACAGTAATATGAAAGAGAAAGAAATAATAATAAGTATTTATAAAAATACGGTCTCCAAGCCATTTTGCATCATCAAACGCTACTGGAACGTTCACATCCAAGGAACTGACATCACGGAAAAGAATGTCGCTTCTATAAAACTTCCACGTACTAAATTACCTGCATCGTCCTTTGAACTCCTTTGTCCAACCCTTCCCATTCGAACAATTGCACACAATGTCACAGACGTCCTTTAAATCCAGCGAAATACATAAATATACAGTACCTATGTCTGGTTGAACGAGGGACTTATTCTAGGAAACTCTCATTTATTCTAAATAAAAAAAGGATGTGAAACTGTGGTAAACTTTATTGTAATTACTGTTATGAGATTCTCAAAGTACACACTTATGTATGTACCTACATAAGTGTGTACTTTGAGAATCTCATAAAAACGAAACGACTACACCGGGCTTAAATGAATGGTAATTACTTTTGATAAGACAGGAAGATATGACCTGAACCTATCATAATCCGAAGCATTTTCAAGGAAATTCCTAATCCATTACTTCATATGTTTGAAAAATTATTCATCTACTCGACAAATTGAGGACATTTGATAATTTGACAGAGGTGAGTCCACTGCTGGACATAGGCCACTCCTATTGCACGCCATTCAACTCGATTTTCGGCAACTCTCATCCAGCTGCTACCAACCATCCTGCGAAGATCTTCGCTCCACCTAGCTTGAAAGCGTCATTACGTTTGCCGATTTGCGGAATGTGTATTCGAAATGCCAAAATATTCATTTTTACACTTTTTGTGTTGGGCAATTACCCCACAGCGTTAATAACAGACAAAAATGCGAGCGTTCACAAAATTAGTGCATTCAATTGGATTATTAGAACAAATATTAAGTTGTGATTTGCACATACCTCCTTGAAACTAGAAGCGAATAGCCACTGAAAACCCTCCTTTAATATTATGTCCCTAGTTTAACCAGTCAGGCTGTATAATGTATGAAAGCTTCGTACGAAATAAAAAGGGGTCGTTGGCCGCGGTACATCAAAAGGAGTTTTGACGTCGCCACATAATATACATATGTAAGCATGTGTGTTTGTCCGACCGCATGTACACTTTTTTAGACGCACAATTAGGCCTCTTCTGCTTTTGACGTTGTCCCTACTATTTGTTTGAATTTCCAGATTATGTTTTATTTTTTTGTGGCTTTCAAAATTAGCTCAACAGTTCTCCAAGATCAATTATGTCTTACCCCTTTACTAATAAACATTGTATAGCGTCTGTACAGTTACACAACGCTTTGTCTTCTTCTTTCGAAAGTATAATTACTGACGACTGAAAGAGAGAAATCGGTGTGTAATTATTCATCTGATATAATACGTTTATTAGTAAGGGGGTTATTCTGCGAGTTTTTAATGTGCAGACCAACACAATGATTAAGTGATTGACAGAAAAAAAACAGACCGAGATCAGGAAAAATGGCTATTGGAGCAGCCGAGTCCTCGTAAAAATGTGGCTGGGACAGACTAGATGACACAACACCCGTGCTGTGGCGCAGCTTAGGAGACCATCATCGCATCATCATTCGCCAGACCGACTTCACCCACGGCTGGGCATAATCTCTTTGCTTGTGCGAATTTCCAAAACTTGTAAAAAACCTTAACATTTTTTAAATCTATGTTCTGTGAACAAAGTTAATCAATTTCTACCCTCGCACCGATGGTAGTGGTAGCGCAGTTTGATGTTCGTCGAGGGAGGCCCCTTGTAAGGGCGCCCAACTTTACGGATTATACGCGTATGTATGTGAAAGGTTACCTTATTGCCCCCGCCTCTTTGTGGCTTTATTAAAAAAAAAACTGAGAAGTAATATGGTGGACTTTGAACTTACGTTAGGTAGGCAAGATCAAGACAAATCAAAATAAATAGACTCCGGACCCAGGTTGGCCGAAGCAAGAAAAACTTGTTCAGAGCCCTGATTCACAAACATACGACAGGCTATCGTATCGAAAACCTGACATTTCGATAACCTGATTTGACTTCCCCTCAACAGCAAATAGCTGTTGGAAGAATAGCGGGCGTCTATTTGATTTAAACTGACAAAATTTTCGAGTTTTGGACTTGTGAACAGCATTGAGAAGACTCCTACGATAACAATGATTAATGTTCGATACGATACGGAAGCATATCGAGTGTTTGTGAATAAGGGGGCAGGTGTAAATATGAGGTCTGTTTCTGGATAATCTTCACTGTTCTTTTTTTACTTTTCTTTATCCCTATTATACTCATTCCCTTGTCAAGATAATTCCCAATTAAGTGTCCTAATTTCCTGAAGTAATTCCACTATCATTTTGTTCTCGTTTCTAATTTAACAAAGGCGTTGGATTATCTTCTGCCTGTATTTTTAGATTCAAGAGGAAAAACTAAATCCTTGTGCTATTTTTATCTGATTTTACTTTTGTTTTATTTTTTTACTAGCTTGGTTGCCATGATGGATGATACCCGGTGCCTGAATTAATAATTTGAAGCTAAATGCCTACGTCAGTCTACTTTAGTATTACCTACTTAAGGTAGAAGATTACATAATCAGCCTATAACGTTCCCACTGCTGGGACACAAGCCTCCTTCGTAGTGAGTGGGCCGTTATCAGCCACGTGGGCCCAGTGCGGGCTGGTAGATGTGACATATCTTCGAATTTTTGATTCTAGGGCATGCCGTGTTTCCTCACGATGTTTTGCTTCATTGTTTTGAGAGCAGCGTCGGTGGAATAAATTAGACAAAGTAACACGCCTGACTAGGTTTGAACCATAGGTCGTGGTTTGAACCCACGACGTATAAATTGTAAGTCAGAGTCAATACTGGGCCACCACTGTTCTCAGGTAGAGGTTGAAGATAGCTAAACTAAAAATGTCTATGCAAAATTCGTATGAAATTTTAAACTAGAATTTGACAAGTCCTCAACTTCAAATTCTCAATTAAGACAACGTGTACTTATCAGGGGAAGAGCCTTTGCTAGAGTTTTTTTTTTATCTTTATTATGAGTAAAGTATGTTGTAATAAGGGAAGGTATTTTTAGTTAAAATACCGTACAAGTTTTGGGCGTTTTGTTTACCTTGTTCGTAATTTTATTGCCTGCAATATCTACCCGTAGATCTGCTTACTGGAGTACAGTTCTTATACTGTCATTGACATCATGTACAACATGTTTTTATTGATATCCCATAACTCTAGCGAGTCATCGTACTCATCATTATGAACAACTTTTACTTTTACAATTCTGTGTGTCTACTACGTCGAGCTACGCCGCGCGGCGCCGCGCGGCCCTCCTCACTGATGTGTACCTTTTTTTGTAATATATTAGGTCCTTACATATGAAATTGGCGTTTTGTATGGAAGGAACAAAAAGTCGAATATTTTTTAATATAATATATTTAATTAATCAAAGTATGAACCATTGTTTTCAATGCACTTTTGCCATCTTATAGGTAGTTCATTGATCCCTTTACTAAAAAAACCAGTCGGACGGGAATCAATAAAATCTTTGAAGGCGATTTGGACTGCCCCATCGGAGTTGAATTTTTTCCCTTGCAAAAAGTTATCCAAATTGCGAAAAAAATGGTAATCTGTTGGAGCAAGGTCCGGGGAGTACGGAGGATGTCTAAGACATTCCAATTCAAGTAATGTAACGCAGCAGTCGACGCGCGTTTGCCGGTTTGCTTCAGTCAATTCGTGAGGTACCCACCTTTCAAGCTTTTTAATCTTCCCAATTTGCTTCAAGTGAATTAAAACAGTTTTATCACTAACATCGAAGCCTGCAGCTAACTCGGACGTGGTTTGCGATGGGTCCGCTTCCACAATAGCCTTCAATTCTCCATTATCAACTTGGGTCTCAGGCCGTCCACGGGGCTTGTTCTGCAGGTCGAAATTTCCAGAACGAAAACGTTGGAACCAAAAACGAACTGTGTTTTCTTTTGCAACATGACCGCCATACACATCATTCACCCTTCGAGTCGTTTCCGCAGCACTAGTGCCACGGCGGAACTCGTACTCGTAAATAATGCGATATTTTAAATTTTGCATTTTGTAAAATGAGTGACGCAAACAGAAAAAACAGAAGAAAAAAAACAAATGAATGACGGTCATCGAAGCACAAATACATGAGTAAATAGCTGTACAAATTTGAATTTGGAATTCCTTACCAAAGAGGAGAAATTCGTGATTAAAGTGGCCAGTACAAAAAACGCCAATTTCATATGTAAGGACCTAATATAATAATAAGAATAATAATTGTATTGCTATCTTGAAAACTGCGCGCCGCGTCGCATCGCGGTGTGAGCTGACCCTTAGTGTTTATAGTACCTACCCATCGATTACTATTTTGTATACAATGTATATTTTATGTAGATTTAGAGATTCGGAGATACACAGCATGTTATACAGACGGTCTTCCGAAACAAATATGTAGGTATACTTGATCCTACGTAGATTTAGCTGGAGTCCTGTGAGCCCAACGTTAGTAAACTAATTGATTCTAAATAAGAATACCTATAAATGCAGGTAATTTACAACCAACGGCCGCACCTAAATAAAAAGCAAATTTTTAATACCAGAGAAGAGACGATTATATTGCAGAATTCAGTAAGTCGTTAACCTCGCCGGCAATGTTGCCAGATGAAATATTAATATACGACCGCCCGCTTTGAAGTTACCTCAAGTAATAGACTTTCGTATAAAGTGTGTTTTCCAAATTCAAATCTCGTATGGTCTCAGTTTCAGGAGGGTTTTCTTTTGTAAATCATTTCGTGACGAAAAATTACTTTGAATAGAATTTTGTTGCGAAAGTTATAAAATGTTGCCAGCACAAAAAGGTTCAATTTAAATAAGCAATTTTTACGATGATATTTTTATGGCCGTAAACGGAAACATGCGAAATTGGGATGTTGAGATTATTGAAATACTTATTTTTATCGCTTTGAACGGGAAAATAGCAATAAAAAATTTTACAACGCCTAATTGTGAACATACCTCCCATAAGGCAAAAATATAATTATTATTATTAAGGAAACGTACATACATACATAAACTCACGCCTTCATCCCCATGGGGCTAGGCAAAACTACAGAACACCGCGGCGCCGCCTGCTACGATTCTTACATACTCCTTAAGGCCTATTCAAACCCAAGCGGTATTTAGTGATTAAACGAACTTACCTGTACGTGAAGTTCTATCACAATTATAGTTGGGCCTCGTCCGAAGAGATTAGTATATAACAAGTAGTAGCACATATAATGTCGCCTCCATGCACTTTAGTTTATCCAGGTAAAAACTCCTTTAAAATTTTCTTTATGGTCGATGCCTTAATTTCGCTGTCAGTTCAACGACAATACTTCATTATGTTTAGAGCTGAAATTAAACTCAACAGATATTTTACTAAAAGGGATCTAAAAGTAAAGGGGAGGGGGGGTAGCTAATCTCTTCGGACGAGGCCCAACTATAATTGTGATAGAACTTCACGTACAGGTAAGTTCGTTTAATCACTAATTATACTTGGGCCTCGTCCTCGAGATTAGTATATAACAAGTAGATCTTGAGAGATTATGTAAAATATCAAATGAAAGAATAATTCAACTTAAACTTATTCTTTAATCTTTCATTATTAAAAGAAAAAACAAAAAAGAAACGAACTTAAAAAAAAAAAAAAGATAAAAACAAAAAGAACTTAAGTAAGAGTTCATTATTGTTGAACGAAAAAATAAGTAAATAAAGGAACTTAATTATGAGTTAATAATGCTAGAAGCAAATACATGTTTATTGGGATCAACAGAAATTACTCTATTATAAAATCTAGCAAAACAATTGGAATTGTCAGACCATCCGGCGGTCTTTCTGATAGTGTCTAAGTTAACCCCCAAGCTACACGCTTTTGATGTACTAGCATGTCTAGTACTGTGCGCGGAAAATATAGAAACGTTAATACCACTCAAAGCTAATGTGGTTTTAATCCACCTGCTTAAAGTTTGGGAAGACACCGCAGTATGGGGTTTTCTTAGACTAACGAATAATGAGTCATGTTTGCGTAGATCTTTTGTTAAACCGAGATATGAACAAAGTACCTTCGCAGGACATATCTCTGGTTTGTGTTCAAAAAAAGGGAGAACGAGCCTAGGTTGTAGGGATCCAGGTCGAGATGTTTTAATACAGTCAGGGATTTTAATAGAAATCTCATTAGGAAGGATGACAATATTCTGAATCATGATTTTAGAAAATGTTTGTACTCTGTGCGCGGTTACCAAAGCAAGCAATGTTATTAATTTTTTTGTTATTTTTTCTAAAGATAAGTTCTCATTTGGAAACCAAGTGGCTAGAGTATTTAATACTATAGAAGTGTCCCAAGTGGAATCATACTTAGGTAACGAGGGTCGTAAGCGAAAAACTCCCTTAAGAAATCGTTTAATGAGATCATCTTCACCAATCTGACGTCCGAAAATGAGAGCCAGAGAGGAACGGTACGTATTTAAAGTACCATACTGGGCTCCCGACTGGTAGCCCATATTTAAAAATTCAATAATATTTGGTACCGATACATTAAACATATCAAAATTTTTTCCTTGGCAGAATAGGAACCATTTCTTCAAACAGGAATCATATTGCTTGAAAGAGTTTGCAGAAAGTGACGCTAGCATGACATCTATGGCGGAAGGTGACATGCCCTTCTTCAATAGAGATGTCCGGATAATATGCCGGCCACCAGGGTAGTCTGCCGATGTATATGTCGGCTGCTGGAGTGAGAGAGAATTAGATCTTTACTTTGATAAAGAATAAGAGGTTTACTCTCTAAGAGTTTATAAAAGAGCGGGTACCACGGTTGTGTAGGCCACAAGGGTACTATAAGTATACCTCTAGCCTTGTCCGTGATGATTTTCCTTATGGTTTTAAAAATAATTGAAAAAGGCGGAAAACCGTAAAAAAAGAATTTTGACCAATTCACTGAAAAAGCATTTATGGCGTAAGCGTCTGGATCCTGATGCCAAGAAATGTACTTAGAACATTTTTTATTAATCCTACTTGCGAATATGTCTATAATAGGAGTACCTAAAGTATTTGCAACCTTTTGGAACGCGAGATCTGAAAGTTCCCACTCTATGTCAGGATGATTTTTTCTTGACTCAGCGTCTGCCACATCGTTGTCAGCTGAGCGAATGTAAGAAGCGAATATAAATAAATTTCGAATCTCACACCATTGCCATATTTGTTTGGTAATGTATGTAAGGTGAGGGAATTGTACCCCACCCATGCGGTTTATATAAGATATTGCTGTAGTATTATCGGTGCGCAACAGAATCTGACTATGTGACAAGTCTTTTGCAAAAATCTTGAGTCCAATAAAAACAGCAAGGATTTCCAGATAATTTATGTGATTGAGTTTCTCATCTTTACTCCAAATCCCGCTCGCCGTTTGGTCCGCACAGGCCGCACCCCACCCAGTAGTTGAGGCATCAGAGAATATCTCAACACAATATTTATCAAACTTTATCCTATTCACTGAGTGGTCAATCCACCAGTCAAAATCCGAATGTAACGAATCTGGTAAGTACATATATTTTTCATAGTCACTATCGGATTTTAGATTAAGAAATTTACATCGTTCGAATTGTTTAGTATAAACCCAGCCATATTCAATAGCTGGGCAGGCAGACGCTAACAAACCTATGAGACGGGCAAATTCGCGGATTTTACAACGGGTAATTACCCTGAATTTATTTAATTCATTTTTAATCTTAATTCTTTTTTCAGGAGGTAAACTGATATGTAGATTAATGGAATCTATTATATAGCCAAGATATTTGCATGTATTACTCGGTATCAAGTTACTCTTTTTTTTTTTTTTTTTTTTTTTTATTAATGTTCAAAAAGTATATCGCAGAGTTTTTTAAAATACTAAAAGCCACAGAAGCCTTTGATGGCTTATATATGGCTAGTGAGTTCAGAAAAAATATACATAATATAGGTACTAAAGATTAACAAAAATTAGACTGTAAGTTTTACATTCAAAGAATATATTAATAGTAAACCCTAAAGCTGATAAAAGTTTAACTGATGTATTAATGTTCTGAATACATTCCCTACGTTCGCGTCCTATTAAACAGAAGTCATCTAAATAAATTGTGGACATGAAACCACATGATCGTAGTAATCTTACTACCGGTTTCATAATTTTTGTATAAACATATGGCGCGGTATTAAGTCCAAATGGTAAAACATTAAACTCATACAGAATATTCATCCAAGTGAACCGTAAAAACTTTCTTGAATTTTCATGAATGCTAATCAAAAAATACGCGTCCTTTAAATCTATAGTACTCATAAAACAACCTTTAGAAATGAACTTAATAGTTGTACGCAAGTCTTCAAGCTTGAAATGTTGTGTTTCGATGAATTTATTAAGGTTTTTTAAGTTTAGAATAAACCTAGTTTTACCGTTTGGTTTAGGAATTAAAAATATACTTGATAAGAATTGCCCTTCGCAAGGTTCGCATTGAGAAATAGCGCCTATTGTTAACAGATTGTTAATAGCCAGTTCGAATTGTTCAATTTCTTTTCCAGAATATTTTTGAGAATTAGACATAGTATAATTTTGAGTCGGTGGGCATGCAAATGGAATCTCATACCCAGCTACCCAGGAAAGAATGGTCTTTTCAGAGGTAATCCGTGACCATTGTTTATAAAATTTTGATATTTTACCAGCATACCGTACCGGATCTAGCGGCGGTTGTTGAAGGGCGTCTGCTGCGACCCTTTCGACGATTGCCAACGCTGTGGCTTCGTCTGCGCAGGCTGTGTGGTCCTCGATGTCCCTGACGGCTGTGCTCGTGGAGGAGCTGGCCTGCGGTTCAGGGGAGGACCTTTCCAGTTTTTTATAGGACCAGGTTTCGGTTTTCTAAACAAGGGTTTAAAATTAGAAGGCAATTTTAGTTCTGCTCCAGATTGGTGGATTGCTTTGGCAGTCTTCAATGCATCAGATAACTTCTCGCTGAATAAAAATTTATCAATTTTCGTTTGCTGTAGTTGAGTCCTCAACTCTTTCTTCAGTACAGGCAAAATAAAATTACGCCTTGTAATTGATTCCGAATATTGTGAGTCGCACAAAAGCCTGCCTGTGTCCATAAGGGTTTTGAGTAGGACTGGATCCTTATCATCTTTTTGCAGCATTAGTGTTATCGCTTGACTAAGGGAGGAAATCGCTGATGCTGTTTGCTTTTGCTTATCAAAAAAAGCCTTATCCCTTTTAATAACAACTTCCGTCAACGCGGCCTTAATTTCCGGGTTAAGGATAGGGGCATTAATGGAGTAGCAGTTACCGGGAGGTAAGTATTTCTCAAGCAGTTCTTTACGTAAACTCTTATCTAACCCTGATGACGCTAGATAATCAAACCGAATTGCTAGATCTTTTTGTACGTTTTTCACGTGCGATATGGGGACTGAGGGATTTACGCCCAGTATCTCTAGAGCCACTTCATCTAAGTCAGCAACTATTGCTTCTTGTGTTTCAGCTGTAGTCACGGCTGTAGGCTCAGACAATAAAGCGGACGTTAGAGTAATTGTTGGCTGCTGCTGCGGCGCTTCCGGTACCGTTGTAAGCTCATCCTCAATCTCCAGCAATTGGGTACCAGGTGGAGCCTCAATGTCTGTTCTAAGATCATATAGCAGATCTTTTTCAATTCCGGATTCTAGAAATACGTCTGAAATTGATTGTTTAGACTATTAGGTAGGAAAGCGTGTACTAGAATGCAACAGGCGCCTGCTTGAACTTGAAAGTTACTAGAAAATAGTGTTAGCTCCGTAAGGAGCAATGGGCACTATGCACAAGGGAAAGGGCCCAGTAAACATGCATAAGAGCCAAGTTATAGCTACGGGTAAGGTGCATCTCTAAGCGTTGTACCGTGAACCCGAGATTATTTTCAAGACAAATCACACCTCGAGTCAGTATGATGTGAGTCTAGTATTACATGTAATTGGATACTTACAAATGGTAAAGTAATCATGGCAATGATATCCAGTGCGTTGACAACGGATAAGGTACACCTCAAGACGTTGTACCGTGAATCCGTGTTTCCAAGACAAGTCACACCTCAGATCGTTGCGACGTGAGTCTTACATTATTACACTCAAGGGAATACTTACAGTTGGTAAGGTACTTTTGCATTAGGATAGAGTTATCAGAATGCGTTTGCCTCGGGTAAGGTACATCTCTAGGCGCTGTACCGTGAACCCGAGTTCTAAGACAAGTCACACCTCAAGACGTTGTGACGTGAGTCTCATGTAAAGTACCTTGGTTGTCCTCTTGCGAGCCTGTAGAGGCAACGGAACTCGAAGAAGACCTCCGATGTTTCCGTTCCAGTTTTCTTTCTAATTTTTTAAGTTTCTTTTTTATGCGTTCATATTCCCTGTCTGAACGCTTTCTCTTCGGCATGATATACAATTTTTTGCGTTATGTAGAAATTTGTAATGCAAAATGGCGAAGCACTAAAATGTGAATGAAGTATTGTCGTTGAACTGACAGCGAAATTAAGGCATCGACCATAAAGAAAATTTTAAAGGAGTTTTTACCTGGATAAACTAAAGTGCATGGAGGCGACATTATATGTGCTACTACTTGTTATATACTAATCTCGAGGACGAGGCCCAAGTATAATCGCTGCCGCTGTGGGTAGAGGTACATACCGCGCGGGTTTCGCTTAAGTATTTAGTATCAAGTTCCGCGGCTAGAGCGACCTGAGAGGTATTCGCTGCCGCTGTGGGTAGTACCGCAAACCCACTCGGTTTTCTCTACCGCAGACGGTAACGAATACCGCTTAGGTTTGAATAGGCTTTTAGTAAGGAAACGCCACGTGAAAAAAATACATTTAGATTAATATTCACAGGGGCGGATAAAGGGTGAGGGGCAACGGGTGCAGTTGCCCCCCCCCGCTCTGGGCTTTGACCAAACTGAGTCTAAAACTCTATATTCGGCAAGCAACTACAATCTGTCAAATTTCTTTAATGGATTTTCAACTTTTTTGCTTAAGCATAAGGTTCAAAGTTGATTGGAAACATTTCACAGTTTTGGGTAGCTTGATGTGCTGGCGTCTGTACTACACATAGTTTTATAACCTGTTTTTTTATTTTTTTTACTTCGTATATAGTATATTACTAAGATATAGACAGCTAAGTCGTAGTCGTCCTCGAAGACACACACACACACACCAGATTCTCGAGTTTGAGGATTCGGCGAAAACTGGCAAACACTGGAAACCGCAACTGTCTAATCGGTAAAAACTGACTAATCAACGAAACTGGCGAATTAAATAAACTGACGGCTGAGGGAAACTGACCAGTGATGCGCGGACTCGAAAATAGGTGCCAAAAGACTTTTTAAAAAGTTTTTAATGCATGAGAAAATCTGCCCTCAAAGTCTTCAGAGATATTTGGCCTCCTCAAGCGAAATCCTAGATCCGCGACTGAATATTCATTCGTAATTTGATTAATACGGAACAAGCCTATTATTTCTCTAAACCAATCCCAGAGACATATTTTCATTGTGCTAAAGAGAATTCTTAAATGTTAAGTAGGCAAACAATCTACACAGATCAAAAAGAAAAACCTACTTTTTAATATCCCCACACAAAGGGAGATTAGAGAGCCAGTGCTTCATGCTTGAGTATTTTCATTAAAATCGTGTCCCCCGCGTCATACATTTTATAGAAACAACAAATAAGAGGCTTAGGCGAATATTTCGTATTCTTTGCTGTGTAATGAATAATGTGACAATACAATTTTGATATAATGAGACTTCTACCTTTGTTTTGTTAGGCTTTCGTTTATAGTATGGGCTTGTGTTTTATATAAACACTAGCAGCGCCCCGCGGTTTCACCCGCATAAGTGTCGATCCCGTAGGAATATTGGGATAAAAACTATCCAATGTTCTTTCCCGGGACTCAAACTATCTCTATACCAAATTTCATCTAAATCGGTTTAGCGGTTTAAGCGTGAAAAGGTAACAGACAGACAGACACACTTTCGCATTTATAATATTATGCAACGGATTTTGATGCGGTTTTCAACTTCATTTAATATTCTCATGTAAGTGGATTATTGTATTCTTATGAGAAATATATCTCAAACCTCATTTAGATGATTTATTTCACATGGTTTATATGTAAAACTAGCCGCGCCCCGCGGTTTCACCCGCATAAGTGTCGATCCCGTGGGAATATTGGGATAAAAACTATCTGATGTCCTTTCCCGGGACTCAAACTATCTCTATACCAAATTTCATCTGAATCGGTTTAGCGGTTTAAGCGTGAAAAGGTAACAGACAGACAGACACACTTTCGCATTTATAATATTATAGATATGGATAGCAGGTGTAGAGCAGTGGTGGCCCAGTCGTCTTGGCACCGACTTACGAGTTGTAGGTCGTGAGGTTGAACCTTTTTTTTTTTTTTTTGGTGGGAAATCATCAAATAACTTCTCTCGCTCTGGGCGGAGCGAGAGGGCGTGTCAGACTTTTACTGACTAAAACCCACCCGTGTTCCTTCAGTTGCCTGTGCCAGGGGCCACGGTATCTCTTTCGAACAACCCGCGACCCCGGCAGGGTGAGGTTGAACCTAGGTAGGCAATTAGGCACTTTAATTTGTGTATTTAGTTTCATCATCACTGCTCTCAAAATGGTAAAGAAAAACATCGTAAGGAAACTGACATGTCCTATATTACAGGAGTCTTTTAAGTTATAAATAGTATATATTTGGATTGGAAACGTTGCATGGACAATCATTGTTATTGTATCTCTTGAAGCCTTTTAAATAAACTTACGAAGAAAGTAGAAGGAGAAGAAACAAGAAAGGAGCTTCCGCGAGCGACGAAACGTCCGGCGCACCCTGGACATCTAGCGCTCACTAACGCAGACTCTAGGTGATTTTTCCTTTCACCACAATGGCACGAAACGGACTTTTTCAAAACCCATCCCAAACGGCTCTTCACTGACGTGCCATCGACACGATGAAGAAGAATGAAGAATAAACCAAAGAAAAAGCAGCCCGCAGTATTCATGGTAACACTACAAACTTACACCCACAAAAGTGCAGCCACTCGTTCCTAATACATTCTTTTTTAAAACGTTTAAAAGGAAAATTAACCACTAAAGGCGCGCCGCGGCACTAAGGGCGGTATTAAAAATTCTCTTTTCATTTCTCATACTCGGAAAGTAGTGTTTGTTTGATCCAAATAGCGGGTGGGAGACGCTGCTTCCCACTACAGGGCGGGAAAGACTCATAGTAATTACTTCCCTCTTTAGGGTGGGAATGAATTTTAAAAATAGAACTGTAGTCAGCTACGAAATTTTTTTACATAAATTAAGAAAAATGCTGCAGTCTTGTGAGTGTAAACAGCCAGTGTGAATTAAAAAAAACCTATTAAGCGGGACAGCCCGCGGCGATGACGCGGTGTGATCCATATTTAAAATAAAAAAAGACAATAGTACGAGTAGGTATTATTTGGCGGGATACCCTGTAAGCTATACCGAAATTCAAAAACATGATTTTATAGACTAATATTTCTTTAATAAAAATGAGTTCAAGCGATTCTGAAATGTTGACCCCAGATTCGGTTAAAGACGAGGCAAATGCAGTAATTGAAATAAAATATCAGGTATGCCGAAGCAGATAGCAACATATTTGAATTTACCAAACTGTGAGTAGTATACCGGGCATTGTTATAGAAGAACGTCAGCGACACTGTTAGCCGATTCTGGGGCGAACTTGACAATGTTAAGACATGGAGGATGGAAATCCAGCACAGTCGCGGAAGGCTACATTGAGGATTCTGTCCAAAATAAAACCAAAATTTCAAGCAAATTAACTGAGACTATAAATTCACACCCCAGTTCGCCTCAACCAACTACTTCAAGGGAGTCTCTGCCATGGATTCCACCGCCTAATCAAATACCAGAGTCTCCTACTTTTACAGACATCCATCATAGCCAAAGTCATAATATATCAAACACCGTAAATATTCCAAACAAGAATGTAACTTTAAATTTCACCGATTGTTCTAATTTCTCCATTAATTTTAAATAGGTACTAAGCATGTTATTGTTATCAATAAATATTTTAGAAAAACTACTACTTTTTACTTTCCTTATATTCGAAATGAAAAGTAGAGTGTTTAACACGGGTGAAAGTCATCAATTCCTACTCGGACTATAGCCGCCCTCGCTGCGCTCGGGCGTCTAAATGCCTCGTATAGGAATTGATTCCTTTCCACCCTTGCATAACAATCTACTATTTCAAAACTCGCACTTTCCTCTTTGTTAAGACGCTTCCAAATGTTGGAATCTAACCTAACAATTAAATAAAGGAATACGGGAATATTATAGACATTTGCGCTGTTGTAAAATGTTATGGCTGACATTCAAGTCGTTTTTGTATAAAGGATGGCTTTTCTTTTGTGTTCGAGATGCTAATTCACGGTCTTGCATTCTTCCATTTCATTCTGACTTGAGCGTTCATGGCTTAGGTCATCCACAGCGCGATAATTTAAAAAATAGAATAAATTTTTAATTGGGAATTCTGCAATTATTGTAGAAATAGATTATAACCACAGATAGATTACCTAATAAGGTTAGGGCATAGACCTCTTTTTTGTATGGCTTAGCATAGGTAATCTAATTTTGGGTAAATATGAAAGCTTATAATAATCCATTTTATTTCGTTAAGTTTTCGTGCGCACAATTTTCGAGCACGTACTTAATCCTAATACTCTTATTTTCCAACAAGATTTATATTTTTAATTTTCCTTTGTATTTTTTTTATACAACTGACAACTTTTAGGTCCAAATTCAGTTACAATTTTTGCCAGCACACAAAGGCGGGAAGCGTTCGCAAGAAAATTAAAACGAAGTTAAAACTTTTTGATTATTTCGTGATTTCGTTCACGAACCCACCCTTAAGAAGGGTAAATTGATTATACGAGGTCAGTCACTGACTACAAGGGCACAACTGGGCTAACATTTTGATAAAGTTAAATTAAAAAAAACCAAATTAAAAGACTAAATATAAAAAATAAATACAAAAAAAACCTTTTGTTTTTTGCTGTCGAAGTACAAGTCCGAATGACTGCCATCCCAAAACGTACCCAGAAGTCTGGCATCATTGCCACGTTGAATGGCAATGTTAATTCTTTGGCCAAAGAACGAATTAGCCCTCTGCTCACGTGAAGCGTCGACCAACCGGCGAGAAATTTCCTTCAAAAACAGACGCGCTCTCGGGTTACATGACCCAAGTATGACGACCCCAAACGATATAAAACTTGTAGTTACCCATAAAGTAACAGTATGAGCAGTGGTGGCCAAGTGGTAACGGCCACGACTTACGAGTTGTAGGTCGTAGGTTCAGATCCAGACAGGTGCTTTACTTTGTGTAAATTATTTCATCACCACTGCTCTCAAAACGGTGAAGGAAAACATTGTGAGGAAACCGGCATGTCCTAGAACCAAAAATTCGAAGACATGTGACATCTGCCAACCCGCACTGGGCCCGCGTGGTGGATTACGGCCCACTCCCTCTCACTGAGAGGAGGCCTGTGTCCCAGCAGTGGGAACATTATAGGTTGATTATGTATGTATGTTATGTAACAGTATTTCAGGGTCTCAGCAGCCGCAGTAGCGGCGCCAGCTGCAGCGACTATTAGCCAATAAATACCTACTTGGGAGATAGGTAGATACTACCCTTTCTTCCCATAGATATCGTTATCATTGAAAGATGTTTAGCGATAGTTGGGAGTTTGTTTGAATTAAAACTCAGTCACTAAGAATGTAAAAGAATAATTTGTCTCTTGCAGCGTTTCGCATGCAGCGGAGTGGTTGGGTCGACTTCTGAAGGCCAATTCTCGTAATGTAAAACGTTCAAAATCTAGTCGCAGTCTCATCTCGGCGACAAATAAATGTCAAAAACTTGTCAAAATGTAGGGGAATTAGAAGTATTTTTTAACAGATTGAGACTGAGATCAGACTGAGAACGTTCTTAAAATTACGAGAATTGCCCCTCAGGTCTCCGAGTTCCATCACGGACAGCAGTTTCTGGAACTGGCGGCCGTCAGATTACTCGTAGGTGGATATGAGTCACAACAGTCAGTCAGTTATTTAGGCTACGGGCTACAAGAAATTTTACGCAGACGCAATTGCGGGCAGAAGCTAGTCTGTAACAATAATATAGTGTGTTACTAGTAAAAGCTACCTACAATAATACCTCAATTTAAAAAAAAAAACACATTTATTTCATAGACAAACGGTCAAATCGTCATTTGCCTAGCCTTTTCCCAACTATGTTGGGGGTCGGCTTGCAGTCTAGTCAGATGCAGCTGAATACCAGTATTTTACATGGAGCGACTGCCTATCTGACCTCCACAACCCAGTTATTGGGTAATACGATACGCCGTGGTAAGACTGGTTGTCAGATTTTCGGGCTTTTGAAGACCCGTAACGACTGTCAAAGATCCACGAATGTCAGCCGGGACCGACGGCTTAACGTGCTTTCCGAAGCACGGAGGGGTCTTGGTATATAACGATGATCACCCATCCACGGACCAACCGCGGCAAGTGTAGCTTAACCTGATCGATTGACCCGTGCGGCTTATATTACTTAGCCACAAGCCCCTCAAAAGGTCAAATACAATAATTAATTAGCTACGAATAAGAACATTTCTTTCTCAATAAAAATACGTCTCCACGTGGGCTTATTACTTACGTGTATAATTTACTTCTAGACAGAATTTTGAGTAAAATAAAACACAGTAATATTACAGAGATCCTAATGTAGTCTTTGTGAACGGAATAATGGCTTTTTACTCTATTAAGTAGGGAGAAAGCTATGTTTAAAAATACTGAAATCTATATAGGTACAAAGAGTTTTTTTTTCTTGCCTTTCAGTTTCAAAGAAGATATTATTATAGTTTTCTTAGACATTGCTTTATTCTTTTATCATTTGCACAATGGAAATATGACGTCAGAAGAAAAGTAATAAGTATTAAAATGGAAATATGACGTCAGAAAAAAAGTAATAAGTATTAAAGTTTATTGTGAAAAAGTTCCTGGGAATTGGTGCTACGGATTTATTATACAATGTGGCGATTAGGTTATCACATTAACTGAAATCACGTATTCTACATCACGTATTTTAAATATATACACAATTAAAATTATTCATAACAATTAACATTCTAGCCGTGGTACCTAATATGAAAACCATAAAAATGTATCGCCGAAATGTATGTACGCGCATAATTTCCGAACGACTACACCAATTGCACAGGTTGCCTGCCTGTCGGTCTTCTACAGACTGTACTTCGGTGAGTGTGCCCAAGAACTCCACGACCTCATTCCACCGTCCCCCTTCTACCTTCGGACATCCAGGCGCACTGCAAGTTGCCATTCCTACCTGGTTGCTATTCCACCAATTCGCACTAAGCGTTTGCAAATGTCGTTTATAATGCGCACAGCAAAAGAGTGGAACTCTCTACCTGCGTCGGTTTATTGAGCGCATACAACCCAAATCTCTTTAAAGTGAGAGTGAACAGGCTTCTTCTGGGTAAGCTCGCTCCATCGTCGACTTTGCCTCTGTCACCTTTGACCTAGGCTAGTCAAGAGCAAGACATTAAAAAAAAAAAAAATGAATAATTCTTTTTTTGTTGTGTTCAGTATTGTCAGTACACAAGGTTTGTATGAAAGAAAACCCCAACTATATTGGGGGCGGCTTCCAGTCTAACTGGATGCAGCGGAATACCCCACAAAACAACTACAGCACGACAGGCATATAATTTCTTTCTTCGATAGGGACCCGTACATAGGACTGGTATGACGCACATCTCTTCCATAAGAGTCACAAAACTACTTGTGTGGGGACCCATGGGACAAATACAAAGTTATTTCGCATCTCGAATGGAATTTATTTTCCTGTATATTCCTGTTTATTTTCCTTTATAGGAATATACCTACATATTATTTCATTCAACTGAATACACAGTTCGATGACACCGCAATATGTCTGTTTTATTACTGTATTACTTTGGCGGTAAGGCACAGAGAATTGTAAAAAAAACAAAAATAGATATACTTATTAGTTGTCTACGTTTTCAGAAAATTAAATCTGTAGGTAATGCAAAGTATTCAGCTGTCATTTTCTGTGCCGGAAACATGTCGAAAACGAAAAAAAAAATTGTATCAAACATTTCAATCAAATACTGGCACATAATAAATAAAAAACAGGCCCTTTTCCATTTTCAAAAAGTTCCCTTCACCGTTCACCATAACAATAAACAAACATGGCCCCTACAGACCTACACGACCGTTCCCTTCACAACGAGTGAACAAAACGAACTCCCCCACACATGTACTGGTCGCATTACAAAACTAGTACCATTCGTACATTCGAACCCTAACAGAGATGACATAATAGAAAGAAAAAAGTCAAAAACATTTTTTCATCCAGTCGTATTGTGGAGTCCCCTAAAAGAGCACTCTATTGAATGTGCTGCACTCAATAGATAAGTATTTCATATCCTGGTTGAATGAGGACGGTATGCATCAGTAAAACTGAAAGTTGGGGTGTGTACTTCGGAATGTAAAGCGGCAGTACGTGGATTATGTGATCGGGTTAGGACTTCGTTACACCGTTGAGGTTTAGCGAACAGAATACAAAATCTATCATTAAAAATAAGTTTAAAAACTAAAACCCGTCTACTGAAAAGGATGAAACAAGTACCTTCCCGTGGTCGCATGCTACCATAGCTTTGTATGTTAGTACAGCAGCATGCGACCACGGGAAGGTATTTGTTTCATCCTTTTCAGTAGTCGGGTTTTAGTTTTTAAACTTATTTTTTATTTATTTTGGGGCTTATTTCAGTAATATTTATATTTTTGAAATGTGAAAATTAAGCCCTTTCGTTTGATACACGGCATGATTCAAAAAAATTTTTTTTTTTGTCTTGACTTTATGTCCGCTAGAGGGCGCCATATTCAATTTATTGCGACGTCACATATAACCAGCAGACGATCAAGACGCTTCCAACGATACCTCATTTGTCCTATTATAACAAGCAGTTTAGAAGTTATGAGGGAACAAATGAACATACATACATACCGGTCAAAATCATAACCCTCCTTTTTGCTTCGCCGTAGTCGGGTAAAAATTAGGCTGCGAATTAGTAACGTTCGCTGCGTGTGCGTTAGCTGTATTTAAGAGACTCGTGAAGGAACATTACTTGTTGTTGTGATCTTGTTTTCGTAGCTGCAATAATCTGTAGTCATCATTTATTTTCGTTGTTTATATGTATAAGTTAATATGTATTTATTTATGTATCTATTATACAGCATTATACAACATTATTTTTAGTATATGCGAAACCTGAATATAGTTTGTTCAGAATAAGTAACTGAATCGATTCCAATAATTTTTACCCCATGTTATATTTTGGCCCAAAAATATTTAAAAAAGGTTAATAGTTGGACACCCCGAGTATATTATACTGTGCCCCGAGGAGCGACTAAGTAGGTACCATACGCGCACAATGGCGCGGCGCGGACGCACAGCGAGCGGGGCGACCGGGGCGGGGGTGCAGCAACCTCAGTCGCCCGGGTACCACTGGTTGGCGCGCACGTGTCGCGTGGGTCCAACTGCATAATCGCGAGCGCGCGGGCCGCCGAGTTGTGTTTCGGTTGATCGTGTACTTACCTATCGTATGTAAAAAGTGTCGTGTAACCATGACTTTCTCATACACAAACGTCCAGTACACAGAAACAACGATAACAGTGATAACGTATCCGTGGCAGTGCGGTGGTACGAGGAGCAATCAGAGTGCTTTGAACAGAACACAATGCTTTGCCGTGATGATTAACATTTTTAAACACGCCAAGATGGTTAATTGTAGAAAGTTATTATTTGTACCTACAGCCTGCTGTGGTTAAGTAATGCGATGTTTAACACTTTTCATCCACTTTGAACAAATCGCATTGACTACATTGTATCACTTACGGCTTACGAATAAGTAATTACTTATTCGTAGCTTACGGCTGCATTTATTTACGAATAAAGTACATTATAATAACTACCTACACTTGACCATTACGACAGTCCAAAGCCTGCAAGTGTGATGGAAAATGTTATCACCCGTTAATTACAATACAATCGCCGCGCGGTGCCCATGATTTCATACTGACAAACAGGTAACATAACAAGCTTATAACTTGGTGATTATTCATGATACAGTTTTGAAATTTTGTACATAGATTCTTTACATAAAAATACTAGACACGTGTTTCGGGTTTCGCATATACTAAAAATAATGTTGTATATGTATCTATTATAGTATATTATTTTGGACCACTGACAACCCCATGTTTTTATATCCACGTAATCACTGTCTATTCCAAGGTTGCCTGGAAGAGATCGCAGAAAGCGATAAGGCCGCCCATTGTATGTTTTATATTAATGATCGTTTTTTATTATGTTTTTTTCTGGTGTACAATAAAGTATATAATAAATAAATAAATAAACTTAAGAACAACGAAAGTTGCAAAAGACAACACGCTCAGTGTTGTAGCTATTCTAACGCCATATTTTGAAAAGAAGAACTGGGACAAAGAAAGTTAAAGTATAGTTTAAGAAAATTTCACCATAATTTTTTTGAATCGTGTAAATAGAAAAGTTTTTTTTTTAATCATTCCGATACTGGTTCTTGCTATAAGTGCACTACAAGAACACACAAGCCCCAAAGGTAGTGCAATTTTCACTCACAATAAAATTTTTCCATTAACCATATCTAAAAATAAGATGACAAAGACAAAGAAAAATACATGACAAAAAAATAATATCTACTTATTTCCTTAAACAATAACACTGTGTTTGTAAATAAAGCTTAATTAACAGCCCGTAATGTCCGTCTCTAATGATGTCTTCCGTTCGCTTTTTCCTTGTTTTTCCTTTAGATATTTATTTTCGTCCGACACGATGTTACTCGTAGTTTTCCATTTAGGCAATTCAGTCACACAGTAATGGCACAGTGTCTTCCTGAAATATACTGCGATTATCAATTTAACTGAAAGAAAAAAAATAAAGGCGTGGTGCATTGTCTCAGTGTGATTGCAATTTTTCTTTTATACGATCTTTATAGGGTTTGTTGTACAGTCAGGGAAATTATTTTTTAAGCAATTTGTACATCCTACGTCAATTCACTGTATTACGCCCATTTCATACAACTGTCAATAATGAAGCTACGGGCAATTTAAGTTAGTATTCACTTTGCTTAACAATCAATTTCCCTGACATTACAGTGAGGCTTGGCGTAGGTGAACTTAGGCAGTTCTTCGCTCGATCAGACTTTGGCACGCACGAGATGGTGGCGCACACAAATTTTTTGACACCTATCTTGGAGGATGTATGTTTTCTGACTTCTGATTGTGACGCGGTCTAGTCAGTACTGGACATAATAATATCATGTCAGTACATGAGATTTGCACGACACAAAACAATAAAAATAGAATTATACAAATACCTAAATGAGAGTTATACCAACGTAAATACCAACGGGAGAGGCCCGTGGCTAAATAATAACAGCCGCACAGGTCGATCGATCAGGTTAAGCTACGCTTGCCACGGTTCGTCTGTGGATGGGTGACCATCTTTACATACCGAGACCCCTCCGTGCCTCGGAAAGCACGTTAAGCCGTTGGTCCCGGCTGTCATTCGTGGATCTCTGACAGTCGTTACGGATAATCAGAAGCCCGAAAGTGACAACCAGTCTTACCAAAGGGTATCGTATTACCCAGGAACTGGGTTGTGGAGGTCGGATAGGCAGTCGCTCCATGTGAAATACTGGTATTCAGCTGCATCCGGTTAGACTAGAAGCCGACGTCAACATAGTTGGGAAAAGGCTAGGCAGATGATGACCAACTTAAATCACTATTTCATCACAAACTTCAAGTTAACCGAGAAAAATTTAAAGCGAGCCAATGCAAAACTATTTCTCCATAGCTCATACGGTGTAAATGTTTCCCGTCTGAACCGGGGTCAGTGGCGGTCGTTATTTATATTTTCCCGACCGTACCGCGGGTTATTTTATGTAGTCGACTATTTTATATCGACGATCGCGGGATTTAATATTAAACTGCTTTTCAACCGCTTTTCCGCGGCCAGACTTTATCGGTGCATGTTAAACATACTTTCATGGTGAAGAACGGTATTGCTCTTTTGTTTTTATTAGGTACTGTTAAAAGGATACGGTTGTGTTCGTACCAGGTTTGATCCTAGTTTATGCTTGCAAGTTTTTATTGGTGGCCAGATTATGTCCAGCAGTAAACGTTTTTCGGCTGAAATAATGATGGAAAAATAATCTGGGTGGACGGTTTCAAATATCTGACGAAATGCGTATCTGTCGAGTTCCGTTTCTGACAAGTTGCGAGTCTATCCTGAGAGATGACGGAATGCGTATTTGACCAATTACATTTCTGACGACATGCAAGTAATCCTATTAATCGATTCTAGTATTTATTGATCACGTGCGATGAACGTAAATGAGGCAAAAGGATTATGTAGGTAAGGATCATAATCCTTTTTTCCTTTTTCTTTTTTTTTTTCTTTTTTAATCTTTTTGCCTGCGTTGTAGTTCTGCCTACGGCCATGGGAAGAAAGCGTGAGTTTATATAAAGTCTATTCAAACATGTTTCAAATTAATATTATTTCAAGTTAAACAAATATCAACTTTATCTTAATGGAAATTAAGTTGATTTCAGAGTGACTAGCACTGTTGAAAAAGTTACAAAAATGTTTGAAGTTGTAGCCTAAACTGAACTTTACTGTTAGGATTTAATTTTCCATAAACTCACCGCGTACCAGAAGACGTAGCGTTGGAAGGCCACCCACAAGGTGGACCGACGACCTTGTGAAGGCCGCAGGAACTCGTTGGATGCGAGAAGCACAAAACCGGTCGAAGTGGAGGTGCTTGGGGAAGGCCTATGTCCAGCAGTGAACGTCCTTCGGCTGAAATGATGATGATGATGACGAAACTCATATTTGTTTACATTTTTGGTAATTAAGTCGCGAATACAGATTATGTATTTATTGATTCTTTGTAATAAAGGATGTTTTCAATTGTAGTTAGTTTGCCTTCAATTATATTATGTGTAGGTATATGCTATTTTTTAGCTCGAAGACATATGGTGCCGACCCCAAATAAATTGGTTTATATAAGTCCTTTTGTACACGGTACGGCTTCTTTACGGCGTATAAACCGCGCCGTAGAAAAAACGTGTCTCTCAACAAGGTGAATAATCCGTAGTTTTTCACAGCAAGAAAAGCGTGCGTACAAAGGGCCTAAGAGCAAGGGAATGATGGTGATACTTATTTTTTTTTAACTTGAACTTTATATTTGGACCACATCATAGGGGCAATTCTCGTAATTTTAAGAACGTTCAATCTCAGTCTCAATCTGTCAAAAGTACCTCTAATTTCCCTACATTTTGACAAGTTTTTGAGATTTGTTTGTCGCTGAGATGAGACTGCGACTAGATTTTGAACGTTTTAAATTATGAGAATTGGCCTTCTGGCTGTTTTTTCTTTTGTAGCGGTATCTACAATGCCACATACGAACAACGCGTCATACTGACGTCATGCAAAATCCTGCATCTCGCAAGCAGAGTTTACCGCGCAACTAGCATAGATACTAGGGCCCGACATGAATCATCGGGCAGTTGCCTGTCAGACACAACACCCGTGTGGTCAGAAAAGGGAGGATCGTCCATTCTCCCTTTTCTACAGAGTATGAGTGAACTTTACACGTGGTTCCTCATCCATATCCATACTAATATTATAAATTCGAAAATAACTCTGTCTATCTGTATGTATGTTTCCTTTTCACGCCTAAACCACTGATACGATTTAGATGAAATTTGGTATAGAGATAGTTTGAGTCCCGGGAAAGAACATAGTTTTTATCCCGATATTCCCACGGGATTGAAACTTATGCAGGTGAAACCGTGGGGCGCAGCTAGTACCTCTATATAATTTCAAGGAAGTCCAAAAGGATAAAAAGGAAATGCTACTTTACAAACAGTCGAAACTTTTCTAAAAAAATAAAAAAAAAGACATCCAATTGTTTTGCTGAGCAACGTTTCGACTGTCAGGTGTCCGAAAGTTTCGCAGCTGCTAAGTTTGCGAAATCTTTTTCGCAGATTACTTTCATACGACTTGTTGCGATTGTAAGCCGTCATTCTCGTCTGTTTAGACATTTTTTTTTTCAAAGTTTATTTTTCTTTTGTAGTCTTTAAATTCATGTCCGTCTGTGTCGGTATTTTTAACTCGCTTGAGAGAATTGTCGTGTTTTGATGAACATTTTTTATACAGAGGCCTCCAAAAGTTAATTGTCATTTCTCAACTTCAGCTATGACACACCACAAATTCTCGTGATCCAAATGTTTGAACTGCTGTAACGTTTTTATTGACTATCTAGCTGCGCCCCGCGGTTTTACCCGCATAAGTTGCGATCCCGTGGAAATATCGGGATAAAATGTAGCCTATATGTTAATCCAGGCTGTCAGCTACCTCTGTACAAAATTTTATCAAGATTGGTCCAGCCGTTTGAGCGTGAAGAATTAACAAACATAATTATAAACACACACTTACAAACTTTCGCCTTTATAATATAGTGTGATAGTGTGATTCAACTACCTTTAACCTATCATACAAAATATCAAGTGATCCCTTAGGAGGACCTAATTATTTGTTTTTTATTTTAAGTCATAATGGGGGAGGCCTTTGCTCAGCAGTGGAACAGTACAGGTTAACGAAAAAAAAAGTCAAAATGTCGGATTACAACTGTAATGAAAAAATGTCAACTAACTTTTGGATGCCACTGTACAGACGCCAGCACATCAAGCTACCCGAAACTGACAAATTTTCTCAATCAACTTTGAACCTTATGCTTTAACGATAAAGTTGAAAATCTATTAAAGAAATTTGACAGATCGTAGAATCTTGATGTGCTGGCGTCTATACATAAAGTCACACCTTTCCATGGGAAGAAACAGAAACAGAAACTACAGAACGCTACCTGCTACGATCCTTACATACTCCTTTTGCCTAAGTTTTTTTTTATATTATTCTGTAATTTATAAAAGCTACAATAATGTAGTGGGTAGTTATATTTGTGGAGTTGTAAACTGATGGATGGAGAAAAATAATCAGTTATGCACGATTTTTGTTGTGTTGAAGCTAGACTTGTGAAACTTGTGATATCCATGATTAGATAAGTGTGAATTGAACATGCCTTCAGATTTCTGACATTTTTTTTGGGGTTAAATCACCAAAAAAATATATTGAACACCAAAAAATGAAGTCTAAAATTACAATAGTTCTAGCTGGGTACACCGAGGTTAGGTTTGGTTAGGGTACTTTAAACCCTTTACACAGAACCCCGCCGACCGATGTCGACATACTACAATACAAATACCTTTACCTACCTAGGTATTTTACAATAAAATGGAGTTTTAATTTTGGTGATCATTTACTATTTTTGGTAGTAAAAAGTGTTTTTTTTTTATGTTATATTTTACTTTATCTGGTGATAAGTTAAACATAAGCCATTTTTTTTTGTAAATCTACTCATAATACCTACCTTGTTTATGACAGAAAATTCCAAGACGAAACCGTATAAGTACACATAAACCCTTGCTTAAATCCCCTTCTCCCAGAATTTGTTAATAGCAATACTAACTTGAATAGTTCTCCAAGAATGTTCAATAACATTTTAACGTAAACATAACATATACTTACAGTTTTAATACAAACATATATGAAGTCGGGTAATGGTCGGAATTTTTAATATCAAGAGACCAGTGACGGGCACAATATGACAATGCCTCGACATGTTAGGAATCCCCCATTGTTGACGTTTGCAGACTGACAAATACCATAAAAATTCATTTTATAAATACAACTCTATTTCCCACAGAATAAGGTTCAAAATCCCTTGATATAATTGGTTGTAAGTTTTTGATTCAAAGTACGGGTTGCGAGCGAGTATTGTTCGAGTACAATCGCTTGCTTTTTAGGTATTGGTATTGATGCTCTCCAATTACTGATCGATTAACAATAGGTAAAGTTTTCCCCTACTAACGATGTTGTTATAGGATTGGCAGGATATTAAGAATAGGCAGAATCGCTTTTTGTAACAACAATGTCGAAACAAAAACAGTCGAATTGATTCGCTTAACGGACTTACTTTTTAATAGTTTTTAATTATTCAAACTTATCCCTTTACTAATAAACGTTGTATAGCGTCTTTATATAGTTACACAACGCTTTGTCAAGTCTTCTTATTTATTTATTTTATTATTTATGTACACACAGTAAAATACTAGGGATATGACACAATTATAATTTGAGTACAAAGGTACTGTTAATGTCTTAAAAAATCTTTCTTCCAGTAGACCTGCGAAAGGAGAAGTAAAAAAGAAATGTAGTAAAAAAAAAAACAAGAAGAGTAAAAAATATGAATGTGTGAATTCTAAAACTAAAATATTAAATAAACCTACACATAATAATGCAAAAAACAAAATAAAAATAACATAATAAGTACACTTAAATAAATACATAATAAATACATAAACATAATTATGGATATACTTCTTCTTTCGAAACTCAAATTACTGAGGACTGAAAGAGATAAATCGGTGTGTAACTATTCATCTGATATAATACGTTTATTAGTAAGGGGGTAAGTCTCTAAAAAATTGCTACCCGATAGAATCTACTCTGACACTTAATTAATTTATTAAAATAACAAAATTAAATCCTAACTTAACTAAAACTATACAGGAACTAAATAAAATAAATACTCTGACGCTACAAATCGTAGATTTTGCTACGCGACTATGGAATTTTTTTCTAGTATGGCTATGATTTGGAGACTTTTCATTTTTGGTAACTTTTTTAACCCTTAGTATTCCATGAACGTGGATCCACGCGAGACACAATGGCTTTTTAATTGTTTCTGTAATTACGGCATACAGTCGGTTAAAGGATACATCATTTGATTTAGTTTCATATAGAAAGCCTAGTTTAAAAAGATGATTTAAAATAAAAAAGGTAAAAAAAAAAACTTTGAAAAATATAGTTAAAACATCACCATCTTATATTCTGTTTCCCTCATTAAAACTTCTTAATTAATAAAAGGAGAAAGCTCTCAAGATTTAGGGACTTTCTTAATAATATTATTATACGTTTCTAAACAGCCCAAATCCTACTAATATTATAAACCCGAAAGTTTGTGAGGACGGATCGATGGATGAATGGATGTTTGTGATGATGTCACGCAAAAAGAACCAAACGGATTTGGATGAAATTTGGCACACAGATAGTTTATAACCAGTATTAATACACATAATATTTTTTATCCCGATATTCCTACGGAGTCGAAACTTATGCGGGTGAAACCGCGGGGCTTTGCTAGTGATTAAATAAAGGAGATTATAATTTGGGCTGTTTAGAAACTTATAATAATACCTCCTTCTGGGAATCATGCTTACTATTCTGCGTTAAGAGGAAATGCGGGTGGTCGTTTTTCCATAAAAATGCTCTCGCCTGTTTTCTTTCTAGTCAATGACCATAAAGCAATGATTTTTTACAGAATAATAAATATTAACTACTTGTATGTCTCTATGTTTTCCTTTTTGATGATACATTATTTTTATAAGCACTAGAACCCTCAAAAAATGCTCAAAATTGCCGGTGTCAACAGAGGCCTAGTGTACAAATTTGACAACTACATACTATAACATAATCAGCCTACAACGTTCCCACTGCTGGGACACAGGCCTCCTCTCTGTGAGAGGGAGCGGGCCGTAATCCACTACGCGGGCCTAGTGCGGGTTGGTGGATGTCACATATCTTCGAATTTTTCTTTCTAGGACATGCCGTTTCCTCACGATGTTTTCCTTCACCGTTTTGAGAGCAGTGGTGATGAAATAATTTACACAAAGTAAAGCGCCTGTCTGGGTTCGAACCTACGACCTACAACATGTAAGTCGCGGCCGATACCACTGGGCCACTACTGCTCAATTTTGAAAACTATTAATGAAAAAAGAAAATCATAGGAACACAATATATCCACAATATATCACACACAATATATCACAATATATTCAGTTTATGAAATACTAGCTGCTGCCCGCGACGTCGTCTGCCTGAAGGCTCTACAGCACCAAAAATACCTAAGATGCCAGTGTCGCTATAGCATTATAAGTAAACAACTTTTAAAATAGCATTAAAAAAATAGAAATGACCACATCTTGAAGTGAACTGAGACAGGTGTTCAGCACGCGTTCATCAGTTACTCCGACTTCTTCTCCAGTAGAAACATAACTTTTTTGTAATACTTAACACCGCGTTTTTTTTTAATTGTCGTCCTCAACTCTGCTCAAGATTTTAAGGGTTTTGTTGGAACTTGAATTTGTCAAAACGAACTATACGATACAACTTTTATGAAGAAAATGCACATTGCCATCTATGAATTTTAAGAATAACTAACTATTAACCTCGCCAACATGATCAAAGGACATGTCTGGTGGAGCAATGGGCGATTGTCTAGGTAGTCAAAGAAAATGTTCAGTAATGATTGTTATATTATTATAACCGTCGTATTTTATAGTTTATTAATTAATAAGTTTCAGGAGTCTGGATCTTGCGCAAACTGGTCAAAATAAGGATTATACGCTAGGGATTTTTCTTGTTTTTTTTTAGTATAATGCCATCTGTGAGAGAATACAGGTACTAATTGGTGGTATGCCTTTGTGAGGTTAATGAAACATTTCATATTTTGTTAATCCGAGATCATATTCTACAGCTTTTTGGATATTTCTATTTGTGTAACAAAAATGTAAAGCGCCTATTGTTTGTCTATTAAATACTTACTAAGTGCCTTACATTTTTTTTTTTTTCATTTAATCACAAATCATTCTTATTTACTTAATGCACATAATATCCTCTAGTAGCAGTAGTTTTGGCATCATCTTTAATTCTGTATTTTGGTTTCTATCTTCAATACCCATAATATTATTTATATTTAGCTACTTGTTGGTACTGAATTGGGATTATAATAAATAAAACTATGTATGTGTTTATTGCCAAACAAATTATTTAATTGTAGATACATCTATACATATAATAAAACTGTAGAAAAGAAGTTTTTGTACATTAAAAAAAAAATAAAAATATATAGCCAGGGTGTTAAAGGACAACCAATAGAACCCAATTCCAGCATTTTTAGAATTTTTGTCTGTTTGTCTGTTTGTATGTTTAGTTATCCGAGCATCACGTAAAATGTACGAAATAAATGTAGATAACTTTTATACACAACGATTTAGCGTAACTTGAAGTAACATTTAGTTTTTGTTTCATTGCAATCGGTTCAGTCTATCAAAAGATTTTTGAATTTAAAGTGTACCTACCAGAAGTAAAATTAGTTAACGTGTGTTAATATGCACTTTGTCTCACAACTTTATGTTTATATATATTTGCGATAATAATTATATAAATTGAAGTAACATTGAGTTTTTTGTTTCATCGTAATCAGTTCACACACCTAAAAATTGTAAATTAGAAAATTCTAAGTGATTCAGAAATAAATATTAAAACAGCGCCATCTCTGGACAAAATTAGTTAATGTGTGTTAATATGCACTTGGTCTCACAACTTCACGTTTATACGCAACATATTTGCGTTAAAAATTATAAATTGAAGTAACATTGAGTTTTTTGTTTCATCGTAATCAGTTCACACACACCTAAAAATTGTAAATTAGAAAATTCTAAGTGTTTCAGAAATAAATATTAAAACAGCGCCATCTCTGGACAAAATTAGTTAATGTGTGTTAATATGCACTTGGTCTCACAACTTCACGTTTATACGCAACAATATTTGCGTTAAAAATTATAAATTGAAGTAACATTGAGTTTTTTGTTTCATCGTAATCAGTTCACACCTAAAAAAAAGACGGGTTGCACTCCGGGAGTGCCGGCAGAAGAGAAAACTTGAATATTAACGTTGAAATTAATCAATTATTAATTTAATTAATATAACTAATTTTTTTCACTACTTCTGCGTCATTTTTTTCATTTTACGTCCACGTCCACGTCCACGTCCACGTCCATCCATCCATCCATCCATCCATCCATCCATCCATCCATCCATCCATCCATCCATTGTCGTGTGTCACTTGGTTCACTTCGGTTGGCGCCGCCGTAGAAAGAGAGGGGGGGGGGGGAAATCTCTCCTGACGGTCACGTGTCCTGACGCGATGTCCTGACGCGAGTTTAACATTTTTTACCCATTACAAAAAGTGTGCAACGCCGCTAAAGAAGTTTTCACATCAAAAATGTAAATTTGAAAATTATAATATGGACTACATCTGGAGATCAACTACGTGCAGTATTGAATATTAATAGCACTTCGATAGATGGCGTTGTTATGGTTTGCCCACACCGGTAGTCGATGGACAGAGAGTACGTATCAGAAATTAGTTACAATCCCGTGGAACTCGAAGAAATTTTACAAAATGACTGCGCAAATTTGACAGAGGAACAGCGCCAGACGTTTGATAGGGAATGCTGCAGTGTAGATAACGCCTCGGGTGAAATCCTGTTTTTAGACGCACCGGGTGGCACAGGGAAAACTTTCCTAACCAATGTTATTTTGGCTCGAATAAGGAACCAAAGTAAATTGCCCTTGCTGTCGCCTCTTCAGGGATAGCAGCCACATTATTGCCTGGAGGAAAAACGGCACACACAACATTTAAAATTCCTATTGACTTGGACCGTACGGAAAGCCCGGTTTGCAACATATCACGAAATAGCGATAAAGCAAAGGTTTTACGCGATTGTGTTTTAATTATTAGGGATGAGTGCACAATGGCAAACCGCAAAGCTGTAGAAGCAGTGAATAGAACTTTGCAGGACATAAGGCAAAATGACCGGCCGATAGGAGGCATTACGGTACTGTTCTGCGGTGATTTTCGGCAGACACTCCCGATAGTACCCCGAGGAACGAGAGCCGATGAAATTGCTGCATGTCTGAAGAGTTCTGTTTTATGGCGCAATATATCATCTACACACCTGAGCGTAAATATGCGTGCACAGTTAGGAGGCTGCGAAAATGCACAGGAGTTTTCCAATTTATTGTTACAAATAGGCGATGGCACATACCCCGTACAAGAAGATGGAAAAGTTAATTTGGTCGCTAATCTCTGTTCTTGCGTTACATCACAACAAGAGCTAATTTCTTCTGTGTACGGAGATTCCACAAATATAGGAAATCAAGCCGGTTCTTGGCTATGTCAGCGAGCTATTTTGACTCCCCGCAATGACCAAGCTGCGGCAATTAATTTAAAAATATTGATGCATGTGTCCGGGAATAGTAGAGAATACACCTCTATAAATACAGTTATGGAAGAAGATGACGCCACGCACTACCCGGTAGAATTTTTGTATTCCCTCAACACACCCCCGCCAACAAAATAGTTTTAAAAATCGGTGTTCCAATAATTCTCCTCAGAAATTGATGTCCTCCCAAACTTTGTAACGGCACTCAGCTCAAAGTCACAAATCTGCAGCAAAACATTATCGAAGCTGAAATATTAACCGGTTGCGGTGCCGGTGATATTGTTTTTATTCCAAGAATACCTATTATTCCTAACAACTTTCCTTTCTCTTTCAAACGAGTGCAATTCCCAGTCAGTCTTTGTTATGCCATGACGATTAATAAAGCTCAGGGCCAGACATTATCCGTTGCGGGGGTGGACCTAAGTATGGGATGCTTTTCCCATGGTCAACTATACGTAGCTCTTTCACGCGTAAACAACCCCAATAACCTTTTTGTGTACGCTTCAGATGGTTCCACAACTAATGTTATTAATAGAGAAGCACTAGCTTAAATAAAAAATAAAGATTTGAATCGGTATCCTCGCAGGATATTGTTAAGTTCCGACATCCACGCGAACGAAGTCGCGGGCACAGCTAGTACTTAAATAAAATGATAAAAACAAATTAAACGTCTTCTAGAGACACCAAAACATGGTCCAAAAATGTAGCTGGTGCTAGCACGGTATTTTGATGTCTTGCCCAGCCAAGATACCATACTAGCGTCATGACGTGCCAGACCATTGTATGACCTAGTAATCTCTCACTGTCAGCAGCTTCGGTATTTAACAAATTATAACAATCGTGACACTTGCGTATCCATCTAATGGGAGCTGGAACAATAAGAAATGTCATTGTATTTTTTAAATTATATCACAACTGCTCAATGTACTGCCTTTCCTGCATGGTTTACGCGACTGCCGTAGTATAGAGGCCTACCTGATTTGCTAACCATCGAGCAAGTCTCACTTGTAGGGGTAACGCTATCCTTGACACGATATATCTGCGAATCCGCAGCACAGCGATGCACCTCATCATAATATCCAAATCGAAAGGAAAAGCAGAGTCCTATAAGAACAGCAATAGTCATCGTGTCTAGATGATGTCAGTCCGTGTAGAATAGCAATGGTCGTTAAAAGAAAATATCAATAACACAAAATAATCGCATAGTAGGTAAGCAAGGAATGCATACACGCAACTTGTAACTGCAATGCAAGCAAAGCAACCTAAAAATAACTGGTAATATGTCAATGTCATGTCAAAAAAGTAATAAATACTTACCTTCATGTTAGGAAGTGGGTATTCAAAGAAAAACACGTTTGATGTGTACACAAAAATATTTTAGTAATATTGTCGTATTATATACGCAAATACGTTAATATATTCCTTTGATCTAAAATAAGCGGCTTATAATTATTGCTCACACTATTAAAAGATAATTAAGGGATAAAATGGAACGTCAAAAACATTTTTAGTACTTCCTGTTAAAAATGGCAAATCGGAAGCTACGATTGAGTACTGTTTTTTTGAAAATTGTACTACGCAAGTAATACTGAGTTAATAAATCCATAGTAATTTAAATCTAAATTTTTAAATCTTACTGTAAAAACATAAATCATGAACATTTATCTATACCAGAAGTACCAGAGGGCAGAAACTGGACATGTCCTTTAAATTATTAATTTCCAAAAAGTGTCAACATGTAACTTGATTTGATTTTTATGAAATCTCATAGATGGCGCTGCTTCAAAATTTTCTTTATACTACTAAAATTCATTAAACTATGTTTTTTCTGCCCAATTTACTTAAATGGCGTAGTTTTTATAGTGTAAAGCTAGATAATAGCATGGCTTACTGAAAAACAACATTTAAATATGCGTCGTTAGATTACACGCTGTCACAGAATGCGTAAGAAAAATAAAGATTCACAGCTCCTCCCCCATAGGTGATAGCGTGATATTATGTAGCCTATATGTTGACCCGACCTCTTAGTAATATTCATGCAAAATTTGAAGTAAACCCATGCAGTACTTTTTGAGTTTATCCCGGACATACATACAGACAAACAGACAAAAATTCTAAAAACTATATTTTTGGCTTCGATATCGATTGTAGATCACGCCCCAAGTATTCTTTTAAAAAAATATTCAATGTACCGTTTTGACTTTCCTACGATTTTATTATATGTATAGATCAGTCAAGTTAAGTTTCGGTTTAAGCGAGAGCCAAACCTCGAACTATGACTTTTTACTTAGGCTTTTTCAAAAGTCTCTCCGACCGCATTTCCTCTAAATTTTATAAAACGCACGCGGATCACACCCAAGAGGAAGTCCGCATGACATTGAAAACTCGCATCAATGGTACACATTTGACATTAACAGCGCCTGTATGTTGCAGCAGTAAGGGCGGTTTTCGTAGTGCAAGTGTTATCAATGACATGTAGGTGCATGCGGTTGACTACTACATTTGTATTTGAATTAAGAATTTGTGATAATTTTCAAGTTATGGAACAAAAAACTGAATGTCATACTTACGAGTAACAAAGTTCAAATTCGGATATTTTTGTTACAAATTGTCCCAAAAAAAATGTAAATTATCTGAGATTATGACGTTTTAAAAACTTGTGTATTCTGGGCTTCACACAGCGGAAAGAAAGTATTGAACTTTTGTGCTTTACTAGAAAAACTGCGTACTAAAACTGTTCCTCAATCCTTCATAAAACAAGAGCCCGTAATACTCGTAGGTCACATAAAAAGGAACAATACGAGAGAAACGTCCCCGAGTGTTTAATTTAGTTAAACGCGTCCTAGAACTTTAAACTCGATACTGAAGTTTATTCGACGCAGTGGTCATAAGTGGGGGCACACGGGCGAAAGAGTTGGTGAACGTGGTCATTGAATTGTTTGTTGAATTAAATAAATTCCATCTTTGAACTAGCTGGCCTGGCTAACACTGAAGTTTGTTCACGTAGTCGTCATAAGCCAAGAACACACGTTACGAAAGAGTTCTATTAGAGTTTTAGGTATTTATTATTATTAAAAACATCGGCAACTGTAACTATATGTAACGACATCATCCGACGAGCTCTTATCACTGTCGGCGTTCCAGCTGTATTAGAACCTGCCGGGGGTGCGGGATTTTCCGAAAGGGTTACCGCTACCCCGGAACATAAAGGGCTAAAGAAGGAACACGGATGGGTTTTAGTCAGTAAGAGTCTGACACTCCCTTCCGCTCCACCCAGAGCGGGAGGGATCATTTGATGATTTCCCATTCACAAAAAAAAGGGATGTTATTGCGCAAACTGGGAGAGGCCTATGGACTGCAATAGGCTGAGTTGATTGATTGATTGACTATCAGTCGATCGACAGACTTGGTCCATTGTTGGTTGACCTAAGGTCATAGTCTAGTTATTTATCTTTTATCGTCTCTAATGACGCTTACCAACCTCGTTACACGTGAGTCTACAAATCCCAGAGGCAGACGACGCAATCGAATTGAAAAGCGTCTCTTGAATGCATCTATGCATCTTGCTCGTTATACAATCATTGAAGCACCTAAGTCCAAGGTTCTATTCATACACTTGTGAGAATAGCCTTATGGCCATATGGCCGAGATACCTACGTTTTAATTTGCGTTCACATCGGGAGCATTCATTCGCGAGTGATCGTTTCCAAGTAAGAAGTTTGTGAATTCTAACTTCCTAACTTTTTATAATTTTTAGTTATTTGTATAGATATTTACATAATATAAGCTAACATATAAACTATAATAATATGTAGGTACCATTATATGAAAAAATAAACAAAATAATCATAGGGCATCAAAGAATTAGTCCGCATCGCTGTCAACAGGAACAGTGCCCAAAAGGCTGCAAGCATTGCCACGTTGTATGGCAATGGTGACAAAACTTCCTTACTAATATTATGAATGCCAAAGTAAGTTTGCTTATTTGTAACGTTTTCACGCTAAAACGGCTGAACGGATTTGGATGAAAGACAGGTCGGTAGACTGGGACCTGGAGAAGGAAATAGGCTACTTTGCTTCTGAATGATGAAGTCGCGGGCAACAGCTGGTGCTCCAATAAGCAGCCCTGTTAAGTCACTATATTTTTTACTAACTGCGCCCCGCGGTTTCACCCGCATAAGTCTCGATCCCGTGGGAATATCGGGATAAAAAGTATGCTATGTCCTTTCCCGGTACTCAAACTATCTTATACCATATTTCATCTAAATCTGTTCAGCGGTTTAGGCGTGAAAAGGTAACATACAGAGAGACAGACAGAGTTATTTTCGAATTTATAATATTGTATAGTATGGATAGTATATATTATTATTAGTAATATTAGTAATTAGTATATTAGTATTAGTATGGATGCAAAAAAATTATATGCAAGCAATTAAAAAGTTCATGCAGTTCGCTTGCGAACGAATGCATATATGATTTGAACGAATTTTCATCTACATCAGCACACATTGAAGATTTTCTAAAAGAAAAAAAAAAGCTCACTAAATAAGTTGTTTATTTAGTCACTAAAATTAAAGTCAAGCAAAAGGAGGGAGAAAGGGGATGGCTACCGAAATGACGACTAATAGAGAATTATGGAAGAAAAAGACATGTTGCGCCGACCCCAAATAAATTGGGAAAAAGGAGGGAGAAATTATGATGACTAAAGTTAAAGTAAAATCTGATCGACTTTCACGACAAAGGGCCAAAGCACACACGCTGCTTTTAGCATCGGCGATCGGCGATTTAGCCGCTTTTTAGAAGCTAAATGCAGCGACCAAGGATTCCACACCGCACACTTAAAAACGCCAAAGCGGCTGAACACTATACTCCGCACGCATTCGGATGCCGGTCGCAGCGATTTGGCATTTGTGCCAGCATCGGAGCAGTCGCTAAAACGCGCGATTCCGATACCGCGTCCGAACGCAGAGAGTCGCCAAAACGCGATGCAGCATCGATACAACCGCAAAATCGCCGATCGCCGATGCTAAAAGTAGCGTGTGTGCTTTGGCCCTAAAACAAAACACACTGTTTGAGCAAATATGTATCGAGTGCTCCGAAAATTACGAGCCCTTGAATAATTAAAGTTCAGAGCAACAAGAGAGTAAGTCGAAGTCAATAGCAATTCTCACTTAACAAATAGAGGCTAAGATTGCCACTGAAGCTAATTAATGCTTTGAAGAAGCAGATGGATTTTGCGGCGCCAAAAACTCATTTCACCGTCTGTTTTACATTCCTAATACGAAAGAACACTAAGTCAGAAACTGCAGAAGGTACGTTTTTTGTTGCTATTGTTGTTTGAAACATTATTTTTATTTTGTTAATTTTGTATTTTGTGTTTCACGAACTAAGTCCAAATTTTTTTTTTTGTTCTTGCTTTCTTACTACTGGACCAGTCTACTGTACGACATGGGACTCCTAAATCTTACATTAAACAATGGGAATGTGAGTCCAACGCACAATGGGAAGCCAGTCCCGCTACCTCCTTGCTGAATTGATTTTTACGGTTCCGTAAGTCCGAATGAAAAAACGGAAACCTTATAGGATCACTCGTGTATCTGTCTGTCTGTCACAGCCAATTTTCTCTGAATTTACTGGACTGATTAAGTTAAAATTTAGTGCACATATGAATTACCGTGACCCAAACACGGACGTGTAACGTAAATAAACGAATTTTTAATATGGGAGTCACTTTTGGGGGTAAACTAGAAAATAAAATAATAAAAAAGGTTTTTTACTCTTCATTAAAATGGACTTCCTTTACTATTGTACGTGAATGTACGGTTCACGTACAATTTATTAAACTGCATACGCAGCAACCTTCTTTATTTATAACAGCGTTAAACACCTTTTTAAGTTAGTTGACAAATTACTACTGTCGCGAGCACTGCGGATTAGCATCCAATCTTTACTTGTAAATTGGGCTACTTCATAAACTTTCGTGTGTTACGAAAATCCGTGTTTTCCGTCAACTCACCTAAGCTAACTCTAACTACTTCAAGTGAACGAACTATAACTTATTGTACAAGTGTAAGGTGCCTGTTACTTCCGGACCTTACAACTACTAAATACCCAATACAGCGACAATTGGACACGATCAAAAAATAGTGAGTAATTTTTTTGTGCTTTTTGATAGTTGAACCAAGTAGAACTTCTTGATCAATATCTTTTGTGGCAGAAAGGCGAGCGCAATCTGCCCTGTAATTAATGAGAAGGATAATTAAATCGGATTTGTGAGAACGAAAACACTGCGGTTGTTTTTAAGAAGGCAAAGATAAGTTTCTTAGTAGTTTTTACTTTTTTTAATTGTACCGTTTGAGTGTAATTAAGCCTTCTTTTAAAGTTATTGCTTTATCATGTAATTCGCTTTAAATTAGTTACTTGGAATTTTAATCTTAAGTTAATTACCTGTGGGATTTATTAGGCATACAATTTATGAGGCACTGTTTAATTAAAAAGTATTTTATTTTACCATTTACGTACACACAAACTAAAATATATATACAGGGTGTTACGGAAAGGGTATATCAATACAAACGGGTTGAAGAGTGTATATGGTCTAGAATCTCTGTACAAAATTTCAGCTCAAAAGCAGTAACTTTGAAAATGCTTAATATTTTTTTATTTCGACATCACGGCGCTGCACTGGCGCGCGGCGGCGTGATGTGCGTGTACTAGGCGCACAGACACACTACAGATAATGGATAATGACCCTCGTAGTGCGGTGACACGTTTGTTATGATTTCAATTTAATAAACTATCGAAATAGGCTACTTTTTGTCCCGAAAACCAAACCAAACCACCGGTGACACCGTGGGGCGCATCTAGTTATACGTTTGTTGCAATACACTTTTTTTTTTACCAAAACATTTATTTAACTTATGTGCCACCTACCACATTCAGCCGCTGACGGAGCGCAAAATAAGCAAATATTTTCCCAGTAAAACAAAAATCCGGCATAGTTGTACCGGAATATTTTACACAAATTAAAACCCGAGTTTTTAAGTTAGTACGGCAATACAAAGAACGTGAAACACTGACCTATTTCGCTGACAGTACAATGCTTCAAGTAAAGTAAATTACTTTGCCTGGCGGTGGATAAGATATATATTTTTTTGTTCTCAATTTAATTCTCCGTGGATGACATTCCATATTTTTAATACCATTGTCTGCAACTATGAGGGATTATACTCGAACAAATTGAATTGAGTTAGTCATTCTTCTTTGAAGCAAAAGTGAGATTAGTTAGGTAATTCCTCTTTGAATTTAAAGGAAATTCAGATGGATTTAAGGCAGCGGTAGTTCATTGAAAAAATAAATATAATTACGCTTGAATTTATCACACACAAAGAAAGTTTTCTATAACGTTTTGAGTGCAAAGTGTGCGCTACTGCCGTAGCAATGTGCGCGCTACGCCGTAGCAAAGTGCGTGCTACGCCGTAGCAAAGTGCGCGCTACGCCGTAGCAAATTGCGAGCTACGCAATAGCTCTACGCACACAGAGGGTCTCACGCGCAGGCAGTGTCAGAATTTTATTATTGGGTTACGTTTTTCGGTGTTTAGCACGAAGCAAATATTTAGTTGAGGAATGCTTTATGTTTACTTGATTTTCTCTCTCTTTAGTAACGCTTTTTCGGTAAATAAGAAATATCATTTTTAACATCGCACCTAAATTGTGTCAACACTAGTCATCCAAATAAATCTTCCCATCTGATAATATTATACAAAATCCTCATCTAAATCTTCACAAAACACAGCTTTGACTGTCTGCCTCTTTATCCCGAACGTTACATCAGAAACCTTTTCCTAGTTTACACGATTTAGTCTCTTTTCACATTGGATAGAACCGTCCAGCTTTGGCCAATTGAAAAAAAGGACAAGACCGGCTATAATGCCGGACAGACGGACGGAGTGTACGATGTTAATCGGATCCAGTTAGGATAGTGTACGTAAACGGAGCGATTGAGAGATACTTGCTTGTAACTAGATCCAAATTCAATCTGGTTGGTATTTTTATTTTATTTTAGCTGCTGAGTTTGAGTTTAAATGTTGATTTTAGATTTGGTATTGCTCAGTAGAGTTTTAATTGGCTTGTAAAATCATTTCTGTTTTAATCCTGCTTAGAGAAAGAAAGAAAGAAAAAAGTTTACTTGGACACAGTTCGTGAAACGCAAAATACAAAAATTATTAAAATAAAAAATAATGTTTCAGACAACAATAGTGTGTGCCTCACAGAGCAGCCTTTTGTTTTTAAAAATATATTCGTTTATATGTTTTCTCTTATTTTACTGGTTAGGTAAGTACTTAGTACTTAATGTGAAAATGTGACTGGAGTTCAGGAATACCCCTATTTTTTTTTATAAAGTCTTTGGAATAAAAAGTGCCCTATGTTCCACCTTTGAATTTCTACCCAAAATTATTTAATGTCATTTTAATTTTCAGCCATGTCATAATTGTTGTATTTATTGCACAGACGAAAAAACATCCAACAACCCCACTAAAAGCATAGAAAACAAAATATAAACGCAGCTGACAATAAACAACTCGATTAGTGTTTCCATTAGTCGATTCTGTTTACGTTTCGAATAGTAATTGTCGTGGCCAATGGGGAATCGAGAGTGGCTAATGTGTTACATGACCGACATAATAACGTTCTCTAATTGTCACTGTACTGATGGGAACCGGTGTGGCTTAAGTTAGAGAAGATAATAACGTACTTTCGAGTAAATGCCCGTTAGCTCTAAATGTGGGAAAGCGATGCCCGTTTGCTCGAACGAAAAAGAGTAAAAGAGCATTCGTTGCCTGCATTTACCTTGTCATTAAATCTAGGCAAAAAGTCAACATGACCAACCGAGGATAATATACAGATAGAAATTGAAAACATGCGACAAATCGAAATGGGAGATTGTACTCATCAAATCATTATGAACAACTTTTACTGTTGGACCATACGTGAAATCGCGAAAAAAAAAATGAGCTGTTCCCTACATTTTGACGAGTTACGCGAACATAAATGTAGGGAACAGCAGATTTTTTCCAGTCCCATAGTAAAAGTTGTACATAATGATGAGTACAATCTCCCATTTCGATTTGTCGCATGTTTTCAATTTCACCCTGTAGTAACGCATTTTCAAGTTAATGCCCATTTTATGTAAATGTGGCCAAGTATTGGCTACTTGATACTATGTCTAAGACTATGATAAAGTGAAGGCATTAATATTAAAGCAAGATATAAAAGTCAACTTTTAATTTTTATTTTGATTGGTAGTCTTTAATTTAAATTACCATCGTGGCCAACAATGAATCGAGAGCGGCTAATGTGTTACATGACCAAAATATTAACGTTCCCTAATATTGTTACTGTAGTGATATAAACTAGTGTGACTTAGTTAGAGTGCATCGTTCAACTAGCTTCCATTTACCTATCATTATCATCATCATTTCAGCCGAAAGCTGTCCACTGCTGGACATAGGCCTCCCCCAAGCACCTCCACTTCGACCGGTTTTGTGCTTCTCGCATCCAACGAGTTCCTGCGGCCTTCACAAGATCGTCGGTCGACCTTGTGCGAGACCAACGCTACGTCTTCCGGTACGCGGTCGCCTCTCCAGAACCTTTCGGCCCCATCGGCCATCTGTTCTGCGAGCAATGTGCCCTGCCCACTGCCACTTAAGTTTGGCAATGTCGGTTACCTTGGTTCTCCTGCGGATCTCTTCATTTCTGATTCGATCACGCAGAGAAACTCCAAGCATAGCCCTCTCCATTGCCCTTTGGGTGACTTTCAGCCTTCTAATAAGGCTCATTGTGAGCGACCACGTTTTAGTGCCATATGTCATCACTGGCAACACGCACTGGTCAAAGACTTTCGTCTTGAGACACTGCGGTATGTGGGACGAGAAGATATTGCGTAGCTTCCCGAACGCTGCCCAGCCGAGTCAGATTCGACGATTGACCTCTTTCTCGAAGTTGGACCTATTCAGTGCCATATGTCATCACTGGCCACACGCACTGACACGTCAACACTGCGGTATATGCACAGAGTACTTTTTGAGGTATATGGCATGCGGCATTCACCAATAGTTTATGTGAAATAAAGTAATTTAAAGGACATGGCCAGTTTTTGTAAGGACGTCGGCATAGTTATCGAATTTATTGTACACCTATGATTTTTGGTGTTTTATATTCGTGAATATTTGCTCATTAAATTGCTACAAATAAAAAACTCAGAGAACTTGTCAGTACAACAAACTAGACAAAAAACAGTTTCATTAAACCTTTTAATCAGATCGCTAGCAATAAAGTGCATAGATTATAATTTTGCTATTAAAACACTTAAAGGCGCTTTAAAATAGCGAACAGTTGTGAATTATATTATTACGTATAACTGATATGATTTTAATATTATTAAGCATTTAAACAAAGTGATGGCCACCTAAATGAAGGATTTTAAACTGCATATTGATTAACATTTTTATGAAACTGGGTGATAGTCTCAAAAAATGTGACAATAATAACAAACATAACATAACATCGCGCCTATATATTCCTCGAAGGATTGGTCAGAGGTGTAGTACAACCACATTTCACCAGTTATTTTGAGTCTCATGGGCGAGCTGATTGCCATTAAGCGCACAAATCCAGACTCCGGGCTACTACTGAGAAATTCCTGATGAAAAAATTAAGAGAGAGATATGGGGTTTATATCTCTTTGTTCGACCTGGGAATCGAACTCAGGACCTCATGCTCAGCAGTAGCGTTTGCAACCACTAGACCAATGAGGCAGTCATAATAACAATTAACAAAGTATATTCGAAATTAATATTTTTCTTTAAAGTACATTTTTACAGATTACCCTTATATTTTTTTAAATAGGTAGTTCAATATACTATAAAAAAGAGAAGCACAAAATAAAGCAAAAGAGTAAAAATAATTATTTATTTATTAGAGAAAATAATAAAAATATTTTGCTACCTATATTATAATTATTATATCTTAAATGTCTACCTAAATAACATAAATTGCAGCGATAGTGTTAATGAAGATACCGAGTGAGGTCAATCAACCAGCTTGTATAAAACAGAGAATTTTTATTTCACAAATACAGTAACCTGGATTAAGTGTAAGTATAGGGCTTTAGTAATTACATAAATAGCTGCTTTAAACATAACCAGACATGTTAAAAAATACAAGCATATTTATATATTATTGTTTTACAATTGTAATTATGTTTTTCAAGAAAGATTAGCCTTTTGTTAGATTCTTTTAATATTCTTGAATTGTTAATAATATGTTGTATAAAAATCCAGCTGGAACTTGGATATTGTTTTGGTGTCTTGCCCAACCAAGGTACCAGATAATTGTCATAACGTGACAACAACAACTAACGGTCCTGTTTCCTACAAGGCAACTACAATAGTACCCTAAAATAGCTTCCAACAGACAGCTTCCTCGGTTTGAGCATTGGTTATCCAACGCGAAAATCTTGTTTGATGGTGTGCAGAAAGCGAGGATATGAGATGCCTCTGCAACCTTTGCATGGCTATTACGCAGTTGATGCACCTCATATTGATCCACAAAACAAATCCGAAACGCAATGCAAATCAGAGTCCAGTGTTAATAGCAAGGTAATTGAGTGGTAGAAGGTATCAGTCCGTAGGAATAAGCAGGGGTCAAAATAGGAATATTCGCAAAAACATAAACACAGTAGGTACGCAATGAAGAATATGCAATAACATTATTTCATTACATTGACATCCGACATAGACAAGACAACGCACATTGTCAAACAAGTAAACGCGTTCCGTTTTAAGATTTTTTTTGTGTGTGAAATAAAAAAAAAAAACATATCTTACGCATCAATATTATGAAAAGATAATTTTATTAAATGCAACAAATACCAATGAAGATAGTTTCGTAAGAATAAAATGTTCCTAATATGAGCATTTTGTCGTCCACGTCACATGTCTACAAGTAGTATGCATGGTATGGAACGCCCATTAATATATTTATCTTTCTCTATGGTCCACTATGGCGGACGTTGACAAACGGAACTTTGAATTCATCTTGCATTACTAAATATTTTGAAATAAAAGCTGACGAGTTCAGAGAGGTTAAAAACTACGTATTAATTCATTTTTCTATTTTTAATATACAATATTATTTACTATGTATGTGTACTTGGAATGTACTTTTTTGTCCATGTCTTTTGGAAATTCTACTTCCTACTAATATTATAAATGCGAAAGTTTGTCTGTCTTTTTGTCTGTTACCTCTTTACGCTTAAACCACTGAACCGATTTTGATGAAATTTGGTATAGAGATAGTTTGAGTCCCGGGAAAGGAATAGGATAGTTTTTATGCGGATGAAACCGCAGGGCGCTGCTAGTAGTTTATAAACAGAATAAACACATAAGATACTTTTTATCCCGATATTCTCACGGGATCGAAACTTATGCGGGTGATACCGCGGGGCGCTGCTAGTAGTAATATATTTTCGAATAAACGCCAGTTGCTCTAAGGGCCATAGCAGACACGATACTTTTGTCATCGGCGATGTGCGATTTTTGTACGCTCAATACAGCGACTGACAAAACATGGTCACGGAGCCGAAAACTATCGTGTCTGGCTTGTATAGCCCAAAATATTGAGATTTAATCCACGTTTTCTCTTATCTGAATGTAACTAACTGAGGTCTAATTTAGTATATGCTTTGTAACCTAGATGTCGCCTAGTTATAAATTCTCACGATAAGAATCGACTTCCACAAAAGTTCCACACAACATTATATACGTATTATAGGTAGGTACAGACGCCAGTAAATAAAGCTACTACAATCTGTCAAATTTCTTTAATAGATTTTCAACTTTATCGCTAAAACATAAGGTTCAAAGTTGATTGGGAAAATTTGACAGTCTCGGGTAGCTTGATGTGCTGGCGTCTGTACTTTAGTTTCAGGTGTCAATTTAGGTCTAGCGCAAACATTTACAGCATAATAACTTAATACCTTCGTTCTCTAACTTTAGTAATTAACAACTGTTACGGTTTATGTAAACAGTTTGCTCCAAATGAAGTTGTTTTCTACGTCTTTTTAATTAGAAGTTGCTTAGTAAGTCCCAAGAGTTTTAACGAAAGTATAGTCAATAGTAAAGTACCTGCTTGGGTTCGAACCTACGACCTACCACTTGTGAGTCGCGGTGTTAACATTCGTTTATTACCGTTGGATCCCGTTTTTTGATCCCGTTTTTTAGGTATTACCGATGGATCCCGTTTGCTATTTCCGTTGAATCCCATATTATAACAACATGTGTACATTTCAGAAGAAAAGTGATTTACCTTTATCAAACACTAAAAACAGATTATTTTTAGTGGGTTACCCGGAACCGAACTAGTCAGATTAGGTTAATTATTAAAAAAAAAAACAATGTTAGGTTAGGTTAGGTTAAAACTGTGACCCCTACGCACGAGCCGAGCGAGCGAAGCGAGCGGTGCCGCGGCAGCGGCCGGCGAGTGCCAGAAACGACTAGATTATATAGAAATGAGCAGTGCTGGCCCAGTGGTATCAGCCGCGACTTGCAAGTTGTAGGTCGTAGGTTCGAACCCCGACAGGCGCTTTACTTTGTGTAAATTATTTCATCACCACTGCTCTCAAAACGGTGAAGGAAAACATCGTGAGGAAACCGGCATGTCCTAGAACCAAAAATTCGAAGACATGTGACATCCACCAACCCGCACTGGGCCCGCGTGGTGGATTACGGCCCACTCCCTCTCACAGAGAGGAGGCCTGTGTCCCAGCAGTGGGAACATTATAGGCTGATTATGTTATATAGAAAATGAGTTGTTTGTGAAATAAATAGTATACGAAACGTTGGTTGTAAACTAAAAATTTGTCAATGGAGTTTTGGTGAAACATTAGTGAACCCCTCATTTTATTATAAACAATTTTGTTGTTGAAAGTACCCACATTCATATTTTTTTAAGCATTCGGGATCCAACGGAAATACTTTTCGGGATTCAACGACAATAAAACGTAATTATCTTGCATTTTTTAAATTCGGGATCCAACGGAAATACATAATAATGTTTTGCGGGATCCAACGCCAAAAATATTAAAATGGGATTCAAAAACGGGATCCAACGGTAATAAATCTTACCATTGGGCCAACACTGCTCTATTTCTTTATTTCATCACTACTGCTCTCAAAACGGTGAAAGAAAACATCGTGAGGAAACCGGCGTGTCTTAGAACTAAAATTTGAAGACATGACGTGACATCTACCGACCCGCACTGGGCCCGCGTGGTGGGTTACGGCCCACTCCCTCACACAGAGAGGCCTGTGTCCCAGCAGTGGGAATATTATACGATAGGCTGATTATACATAGTCAATATCCCTGCCGTAATTTTGTGCACCAAACCACGCAATGCTTTAGAATTAATGTGAATAGTTAGAAAATTAATTTTATCTCTGTTAAACATTTATTGCTCCATTCCATAAATTAATGTCACACAATGTAGAACATAATTTAGGCGAACTGATTAAAACAATTTACTTATGAATTTATGTTCTCTAACCAGATTTCCACATGTTCTCGAAATAGCAACTAAATCTAATAACACCGGGACATTCAAAATTGCGTTGTTAGAATCTAAAATAGTTGCAATAAATTTGCAATAAAAGATGCAATAAATTTAGGAAACAACAAAAACACAATTCCAATAATATTAAACTAAGGAAAGAACGTGTTTTTCTAATAAATAAATTAAAAAATTATGAAATTAAATTAGAAGACAGTAAAAATATTTATCACATTGACACTCAGCGATTACAGTCTGAAATTGAGGTACTTGAAGAGTCACTACATTTACATTATATTAAGTATGTGAGCTCTCAAAAACAAATAAAGGAACACATCCTAGCTGCAAACGAGTTGGTGGAAATGTGTAATGATGAGGCAGGTAGAGGGGACCCGATGACTCAGAGCACACATCAATGTTCTTGTCAAAGGGATTCCAACCTTGAGGCTATCCAACCTGAGGCAACGGAGGACCCGTCCCAGTCTGGAGGAGCTCAGGACTGTAACCCCAATCAAGATACACCGCTTGTTGTTCACGGGTCATCTCAAGTAGCTCAGATAGAGAGTTGTGCTGTAACTTCTAGTAATGCTTGTTATTGTTCTGTTATGTTTTCAGATAGTTTAGGGAGAGGGTTAGGTAAATTATTAAGTAACAACCTGAGTCAATCTACTGTTAATTATTGTATGCCTAGGAAATCCTACAATGAGATAATGTCATCAGTAAGTTCCACTAAATATAATCCAAATGCCATTATTTCTGTATTTGTAGGTAATAGTGCAAATGTAAAAATAGATGACATCACTGACAGTGTCACTGAAATCTTAAAGATTAATTGTCAGAAAATAATTTTGTGTGCTTTCCCATACTTTGAGCACTTATCAAGTAGGCAAAATCATTACATACATATGTTAAATAACCATATGTATTTATTAGCTAATCACTACAGTGACAAAATTATATTTTTTGACACCAACACTTTTGTTGAGAAGTTAAAATCGACTAGGGATACAGTGTATCTGCCTATTAGTTTTAGACGTCAAATAGCATGGCTATTAGCTTTTATTATTAACTCAGACATAAGTAGTATGTCGAAGTCAGATATAATTAGCACCATAAAAATTAGTAATAATACTAATATGAAGGTGGTTAGCCACGATAATTTAAACTAGTCAGTAAGACAACAGAAGGTACCAATAACAATATTATTAATACCACCTCCAACAAGGTATCTTCTAGCACTCAATTAGTTAATTGTAAAAAAGGGGCTAAGCAGAATTCCTTGAAATTGTTTCATCAAAATATTCAAGGTTTCTCTTCCAAATTATTAGAAATTGAATTGTTTCTAGAAAAAACAATGTTTGATATTATTTGTATTACTGAACACTGGTTGAAAGATTATGAAATGATGATTAATTATGAGAACTATAGTGTAGGCAGTTGCTTTAACCGAAAATCCATGCTGCGTGGTGGTTCATTAATCTTAATTAAAAATTGTGTAAAATATAAGACTCGTAAAGACATAGTGGAACTATCGGTGGAACATAGCATCGAACTGTCCTGTGTTGAGCTGGATAAGCATTTTATAGTGTGCGTTTACAGACCTCCAAACTATCAAAACTATTCTATATTTGAGTCAGTAATGGAAGATGTCTTGGGAAAACTTGCAACTGGTAACAAATCAGTAATTATTTGTGGTGACTTTAATATTAATATTTTAGAAAATAATTCAAATAGCAGTAGATTGTTAAGCCTCTTTAAATCATTCAATCTGTCAAATGTGTTTTTGGAACCAACGCGAATAACTACGGCTACGGCTACATGCATTGATAATGTCTTTTGTTGCTGCGAATATTTAGATAAAGCCATTGTAAATTATCTTCCTTCTGATCACAGTGGTCAAACTGTTTCTTTTGAGTCCAACACACCGATGCAAAAAGTGCAGATTCAAACTAGACCAATAACATCGGGTAGTTTGAATAAGTTTAATGCTACTTTAATTAGCAAGTTGAGTGCTCAGGGCCTAAGTGTGACTAATGGTAATATTTTGTATGAAGAATTCTTTTCACTAGTGCAAACAGAGTTCAATAATTCCTTTAAGAAGAAATCAAAAACTATTTGCCCTAAGTTTTTATTCAGTGACTGGGCAACTAAAGGAATCAGGAAAAGTAGGGATAGATTATTTGAACTGTATGGCCTTAAGCCGTATATTAACACGGATACGTTTAATAAGTATGTTACTACATATTCTAAAACTTTTAAAAATGTCTGCAAAGTAGCTAAAGCTTCTTTCATTAGTAACAAGGTTAAATCAGCAGACAATAAAATAAAGACAGTTTGGAAAATTATTAACAATGAAACGAACAGGAACAAAAAACATAATACTGATTACACACTGGACACTTCCCGCGGTCTCATTAGCGATAACATCGATGTCGCTCAGGAATTTGCAACTTTCTTTACCAATATCCCAATTAAAACTACAGAAACTTTAAATTCCTCGCCTGCACTAGCTATTGAATTATTAAGAGCGAATGTCTCAGCCTGTCCTGTGGAATTTAAATTTAAACATATAAACCCTACAGTCATTATAAAGACATTTAAGCAACTTAAGATCAAAATTACCGAGGATCTGTGGGGCATGTCTACTAAAGTTTGTCAATCCATTATTGAGACAATTGCACCCTATTTAGCTTTAATATTTAATTTGTGTGTAGATCAAGGGGTTTTCCCGGATTTAATGAAGTTCAGTAAAGTTATTCCACTTTTCAAATCTGGGGACAGTAAAGACACTAATAATTATAGACCCGTATCGGTTTTGCCGGTTTTAAGTAAAGTTTTTGAAAAAGTAATGTTAAATCAAATGCTCAATCATTTTAATCGTAATAACATCCTACACGATCAACAGTATGGTTTCACCAAAGGGCGTTGTACAACCGACGCCGGTGTTACCTTATTAAAACATATCTTTAACGCATGGGAAGAGGCACAAGATGCAATAGGCATTTTTTGCGACTTATCCAAAGCATTTGATTGCGTGAATTACGATACACTGCTCTTGAAACTTGAGCATTACGGACTCGGTAAACTTGCTCTTAGCTTAATGAAATCATATTTAAATGACAGATTTCAGCAAGTTCAAATTAACGGTGTGAATTCATCGGGTTTGAAAGTCAAAATGGGTGTACCGCAGGGCTCAATATTGGGGCCATTCCTATTTTTAGTATATATAAATGATTTACCTCATTTACTGATAAACCGATCACAAATGGTGTTATTTGCTGATGACACATCTCTGATTTTTAAAGTAAGCAGACGTGCACAGGAGCTTGACGACGTAAATAACGCTATGCTTTTGGTCCATAATTGGTTTACTGTAAATAATTTGGTATTAAATGAAAAAAAAACTAAATGCATTAGATTCGCTTTACCAAATGTTAGAAGTAGTAAATGTCACGTTGTATTGAATAAGGAAATACTTGAATTCGTCGAAAATACGGTTTTCCTGGGGATTACGCTTGACTCAAAGCTGCAGTGGGGTCCGCACTTAACATCTCTTGCAGGGCGGCTAAGTTCAGCCGCTTACGCTGTTTGGAAAATCCGCCAATTAACAGACGTGGATACCGCGAGACTGGTCTATTTTAGTTACTTTCATAGCATCATGTCTTACGGTATTTTGTTGTGGGGACGGGCTGCAGATATTGATTCTATCTTCATCCTGCAGAAGAGGGCTGTCAGAGCCATATACAAGCTCAGCAGGCGTGATTCTCTAAGGGAACTGTTTAAAAAAATTAACATCATGACGGTTCCTTGTCAATATATATATGAAAACATTATGTACGTTCGAAAAAATCTACATCTTTTTAGTAAGATAAGTGACAGGCATAATTTTAACACAAGAAGTAGGAACAAATTAGATCAACCGCGTTTCAGATTGTCTAAAGTAAAAACTTCTTTTATGGGTTACTGTGTAAAATGTTATAATAAAATACCACTCGATAAACTCAAACTCAACTCAAACTCAAACTCAAAGCATTTATTTCAATTAAACCATTTACAGGCACTTTTGAATTGTCAAGAAGTCAGTCAGTCAAAAAAAATGAAGCTAGTTGCCCATTCCAAAGCGTAGGTACCTATGGAGAAGAACGGGCAAGAAACTCCATGGACACTCTTTTAAATCAAAATAATGTGGTTACAAAGTCTTGGTTACATCATTCATGTTAAAAATTATACATGTGAGAACGATGCAGAACGTTAAAAGCGTCCATAATGAAAAGATGAGAAAAAACAACAATTCAAATAATAAATTAAAATAAGCCATGGCAGCAAAGAGATGACCAGTCCCTACTGACGGCGCCCGTTCACGAACATGACGCATGCATCAGCACCATTCAGCTCAACCATTTTGAAGGGAGCTAAATGATCCAACACATGCGCCACCATCAGCGAGACATTTGAGTGAGCATGACATACTCTCAGCCGCCAGAGCACATTCAAGTCAATGAAAGACGTACCCAGTAAATGGTAGCTTTATAGTGTGTACATAGTACTCACACATGTGTTATGCAATTATACAATACTAGGAGATTGAATTTATACAATGCAAAGATAGACTTACAATCTTCAGCAGCTCCAACAGTATTTTCAAGTGTTAATCAATTAGTTGTGGTTGTGGAGCAGGACCAGCATTGAGCCAGGCATTTTTATCCGCGATGTAATCTCCTAACTTATAATATGCCTGCCTGCATAGTGTGCGTTTAATACAAGACTTGAATTTTGTCTCATTCAGTTGAAGAATGTGGGGAGGTATTTTATTATAACATTTTAAACAGTACCCCATAAAAGATGAGTCTACTTTAGCTAGTCTGAAACCTGGTTGAACTAATAGGTCCCTATTTCTAGTACTATAATTATGTCTCTCACCTCTTTTACTAAAAAGATGTAAATTTTTCCTTACATACATGATGTTTTCATAGATATATTGACAAGGTACCGTCATGATGTTAATTTCCTTAAACCGTTCCCTTAGAGAATCGCGCCTGCGAAGATTATATATGGCTCGGATGGCTCTTTTCTGCAGAATAAAAATAGAATCGATGTCTGCAGCCCGTCCCCAAAGTAAAATACCGTAAGACATGATACTATGAAAGTAACTAAAATAGACCAGTCTCGCGGTATCAACATCAGTAAACTGACGGATTTTTCTGACAGCATAAGCAGCTGAACTTAGCCGTCCTGCAAGAGATGTTAAATGAGGACCCCATTGTAGCCTTGAGTCGAGCGTGATCCCTAGGAAAACAGTTGTATCGACGAATTCTAGTTTCTCTTGATTCAATATTATCTCGCAATCACTACCTTTGACATTTGGTAAAGAAAATCTTATGCACTTAGTTTTTTTTCCATTTAATACTAAATTATTAGCAGTGAACCAATTTTGGACCTGCAGTAGGGCGTTATTTACGTCGTCAAAATTTGTAGCACGTCTATTTACCTTAAAAATTAAGGAAAAATACCTAAGATGCCAGTGTCGCTATAGCATTATAAGTAAACAACTTTTAAAATAGCATTAAAATATAAGTTTTTTTTGCAAGCGAAGCAAGTGAAGAGAGTTATATGGGAATCCTGCCGAGTTCAGTCATAAGATGTGTTTGAAGGAAATAGAGAAAATAATTCAGGAATACATTCCAGTACACAAAAGAGTAAAAATACGTACAAAGGTATCATACCTTACAACTCTTCCCTATAAACTACGTTGGTAGTTAGGCTGCCAGGAGCCAAAATGTAAAGAGAGTCAGGACTGGTGACGCGGGAGTAAGCGACGTACAGTTGCCCGTGTGAGAAGCAACTCGTCCTGAGGTCGACACCCGCTGCCCTCAGTGTCTGCCCCTGCGACTTATTGATGGTTATCGCGAAGCAAACACTCACGGGGAACTGTACGCGCTTGAACTGGAACGGGAAGTTATGAGGTATAAGGGGAATGCGTGGTATAAATATTGCCTCGCCGACGCCACAACCCGTAAGAATTTTCGCCTTAATGGTGTGTCTGTGGAGCGAGATGACTTTAAGACGGGTCCCGTTACACAACTTCGGAGGAGATAGGTTCCGAAGAAGCATAATCGGGACACCGACCTTCAGCTTGATGGTATACGCTGGAAGTCCACTTGCTGACAGGGAGTTCAGAAATTCCACGGGATAATGTGTGGCGTCATCTTGCTCGACAACAGTGTTTATCGAGGTGTAGACCACTTCATTCCCCTCAATTTCCAAGAGAATGCATTCGTTACTTGCTGCAGCCTGATCATTTTTGGGCGTCAAAATGGCCCGCTCACACACCCAAGAATTCTGCTGGTGCGGTGTACGACTAATGTCCCCGTACACACAGCGAATGAGTTCTTCTAAGCTGGTTACCACTCTACCGAGAGAGTCTGGAAGCACCACCTGTCCACCTCTCTCTTTTGGTAGAGTGCCTTCGCCAAGACTTAGAAGGACATCGGAGAATTCTTGAGCACGTGCATTGCCGCCGAGCCGAGCTCTCATATTAATGGTCAAGCGCGGCGTACGAACTCGTGACCACAACAAAGCATTCACCTCGTCAGCCCTCGATCCCCGTGTCACCACGGGAATCGTTTGCCGGAAATCGCCACTGAACAGAACTGTGACACCACCCATCAAATGTTCGTTCCTGCGGAGGTCCTGCAGGGTTCTGTCCACGGCTTCAACTGCCTTCCTATTGGCCATCGTACACTCATCCCATACGATCAGAGAGCAATCCTTGAGCACGTGTCCCTTATCGCTGTTACGTGACACACCACAAACAGGCGTTTCGGCGCTCTCTAAATCGATAGGAATTTTAAACATGGCATGTACTGTCTTGCCACCCGGAAGCAGTGTGTCAGCGATTCCCGACGACGCTACAGCAATAGCAATTTTGCCTTGCCTCCTGACCTCTGCAAGTATGCCAGTGGTAACAAATGTTTTTCCTGTTCCACCAGGAGCATCCAAGAAAAACATTTTACCCTGGTTATGCCCAACGCTGTCAAGGACGGTGTCATAAATTTGTTTTTACTCTGAAGAGAACAAAGCGACATGGTCATTTCGTATGGTGGTCATTTCGCCCGGATCGTAATTTGTCTCAGCGTTATACTCCCGATTTCCACGATCTTGATGCGGTGATAATTGGGGAGCTGGTAACCCATATTCGATCAGTGGATTGCCGCCGATAGAAATGACCACATCTTGAAGTGAACTGAGACAGGTGTTCAGCACGCGTTCATCAGTTACTTCGACTTCGTCTCCAGTAGGAACATAACTTTTTTGTAATACTTAACACCGCGTTTTTTTTTAATTGTTTTCCTCAACTCTGCTCAAGATTTTGAGGGTTTTGTTGGAACTCAGTTTATCAAAACGAACTATACGATACAACTTTTATGAAGAAAATGAACATTGCCATCTATGAATTTTAAGAATAACTAACTACTAACCTCGCCAACATGATCAAATTTAAATTATTAATTTCCAAAAAGTGTCAACATGTAACTTGATTTGATTTTTATGAAATCTCATAGATGGCGGGCGCTGCTTCAAAATTTTCTTTATACTACTAACATTCATTAAACTATGTTTCTCGGCCCAAATTACTTAAATGGCGTAGTTTTTATAGTGTAAAGCTAGATAATAGCACGGCTTACTGAAAAACAATATTTAAATATGCGTCGTTAGATTACACGCTGTCACAGAATGCGTAAGAGAAATAAAGATTCACAGCTCCTCCCCCGTAGGTGATAGCGTGATAATATGTAGCCTATATGTTGACCCGACCTCTTAGTAATATTCATGCAAAATTTGAAGTAATTCAATGCTGTACTTTTTGAGTTTAGCCCGGACATACATACAGACAAACAGACAAACAGATAAACAGACAAACAGACAAAAATTCTAAAAACTATATTTTTGGCTTCGATATCGATTGTAGATCACGCCCCAAGTACCTATTCTTTTAAAAAAATATTCAATGTACAGTTTTGACTTTCCTACGATTTTATTATATGTATATAGATATTTTAGTGTTAGACTAGGCTAGTCATACACTGCCAATATATGTTTCACTAGCTGCGCCCCGCGGTTTCACCCGCATAAGTTTCGATCCCGTGGGAATATCGAGATAAAAAGTAGCCTTTATGTTAATCCAGAGTGTCAGCTACCTCCATACAGAATTTTATCAGAATTGGTCCAGCCGTTTGAGCGTGAAAAAGTAACAAACATATAAACACATACACTTACAAACTCTCGCCTTTATAATATTAGTGTGGTGTGATTAGGAAATTAGGTCCTAAAAACTCATCATCATCTGCCTAGCCTTTTCCCAACTATGTTGAGGACGGCTTCCAGTCTAACCGGAAAACCGGAACCGGAAGTCCTAAAAACTATGCTTCTTAAATTAAATGGAGATAGTACTTATTTTTGCTGAACTCATAACTCCAAAGAGAAGTCGATATTAGGGTTCCGGACCTAAAAACAAAAAAACTTTGTACTTAAAAACGAATATTATTACCAAAATAACTTCGATATGTTGACAGCGCCAAATGGGAAGAAAAGAGACTTTCATTCATCGCAATCAACAAAAAATCGTAATTAAGACCAATCAATCATCGATTCCAACCCCGATACCGATTGAATCGATTAGAATCTACCCGTTAACTTATCCCTGACGTAACGTATCGGAAGACGCAGTATAGTACGCAAGCCATACGTCAGGTTTGACGTTTATCCAATATAGTACGTGCCCGCGTTGGGTTGATCTAATCGGCTTCTGTCTGTTATGTCCTAGCCTTATTTATTCGTCAGCGGTATGAGTAGAGTATGTAATCACAATTCGTTTACGTCAATAGAACTCGAATAAATCGTATAAATCTATCCATATATCGCTTGTAGGAATAGAGGATAAAGATAAACGGGCTGCACTTCTCTATTTGATCTGGGTTTCCCAGAATATGTAGTTTTGCAGCGGATTTCGAACAGCTCTGCTGGATGATATTTGCTTTGTGTTTTGAAACATATACGGAATATTTTAAAATATTTGCTCAATGATTCGGTCTCGCTTATATTTTACCGAGAATTCAAGTTATGTGTACATGCTTTGAAAATGTTTGAGGGGTTTAAAAATACTAGTGTTTTCACATGTCTATTTTGAAATGGCGGGCGCTAGGCAATCAGCTCCATTTTCAACCTTGTTAACTAGTTATTCTTACCGCAAAGAATTCTTTTCTCGACGATATACTTAATTAAATCCTAAAATGTGTAATTGAGGACCTTGCAGCAAAGGGAGGCCAGTCCAAGTTTAAAAAATGTGCCTCGTACATGCATCAAACGATAGTCCTAATTTTTGTTGAAATTGTAGGTGAAAAAAACAGTAACGACAAAAATTTGGATCTGCCTCGCTTTTGCTGCAAGGTCCTCAATTATGTTCTTCACTCATCTTTACGATGTCTCCTAATAAAACACAACGGAGCACTTTTACCTCATAACAACTAAAATATTAGCCCCAATAACTGCATCTACCAGGAACGCATACCATCTAAGATGTTTATTACCACTCAGCGTCAATAAAGCGCTTCATAAATCTATAGAAATGCCCGGACCAGTCGCCTTGCCAAATATTTGTAAAGCGTTACCAGTCGATTTCGTCGCCTGTCGGTGACATGGGACTGTTTTATGGTATTCTCAAAAGAGAGTACGTCAGTAAATCAGGTACAGATTTTTCGGGGTGACGTTCTTAAGATAACGGACTCTAGGGTGGAAGTAGTGGGGTGTATAGAGGTGTTGAGTGCATAGTGAATGGTTGAAACCATAAATGTCAGATTTTACAGGATTTTGGCTCAGATTTTTTTGTGCATCTGTAAAATGTTTTGAAGGAAGCTAGAACGTGTCTATAAACATTTTATAAGTTAGTGTAAAGAGGAAATTATAAGTATATTGATGTCAAGGTGTTCTTTATTTTACGCCTGACTAATTAGACTATTGCGAAATCAAATCTTACGATTTTAGTTCAGAATTTAGATTGGGAACTAATTGGATTTTAGTAAGCCTCGTTTATTTGTTGCTTTTAGCCGTCCTATTAGCGAAAATCGGAAGCTATTTGAAAGATAGGTCCTAATTAAACGGATTTACAAAAAGACCCTAATAAACTTTATCTCGTTAAAAAGTCTTTTTCACACACTTATTTCCAAAAAGAACATTAGTAACGTAAACAGAAATCTTTTTTATCTCAATCGGAGTAAATATTTGAACGTTTTTTCGCCATGAAAATCCCCCCTTTTGAATATTTGATAAAAAAACCTTTCTATAAAAGTCGTGTCTAGTAAAATATCTTACTTTACTGTACTTCTTTAGGGGATCAACACAACGTCGGGATTATTTGGGTGTTTTTAATATTTACATATCTTATGATAAAATCCTTGTGGGTATGTAATACGATCTAAAATATTTTTGTCGAAAATATTCTTGCGATCTTTTTTTGTGTATTGCGTCTTATGGATTCAATTGTTATTGGTACATGTATGTTGTGGTTATGTTGTTATATTTTATCGGTATATGGTAAGATTTAGGGCTGATTTTTCAAGAGATGGATAACTTTTATTTATCTAAAGAATAATTATGACAGTTTGACATATTTTCTATACAAAAGCTGTCAATCGCAATATTTATTCCTCAGAGTCAATCCTTAGGGTGCAGTCATGTCCTTAAAGTTGGAGTTATATTAATAATAATAGGTACTTACGTTTGTATTACAACGGAATGTGAGAGTTTGTTATATGTAAAAGCTGCACTCACTATTTATACCTCACTAGCTTCTGCCCGCGATTTCGTCCGCGTGAAATTTCACCCTCCCCCATTCACCCTCTTATAAACGATAAATGATTTATTTTCTGTAAGTATGTTTGTACAAACACTTTTACACGTCAATCATATTTTTTTTAAGCTAGATGAGGTCGGAGTTTCCTATCTGATTACTCTGAGAAGAAAGGCCGAAACAAACTCAGAGGTCAGTCTCTTCTAAAGTCCAGACAAAATCTTGGTCTTAGGGGTGGAATTTGGGGGGGGGGGCGGCCACCGTAGGCGCGGGCCTGCGGACGGAGAGTAATGGGTAGCTCACCGTCCGATCAGGACCAGGCCCGTGCCGGACGGCGCGTATGTGTTCCACGCGCGCCTCAAAGAGATATCAGCATAAAGGAAGGGGCCTGCCAGGGCCGAAGCCTGCCGGGGGTGCGGGATTGTCCGAAAGGGTTACCGCTACCCCGGAACATAAAGGGCTAAGGAAGGAACACGGATGGGTTTTAGTCAGTAAGAGTCTGACACTCCCTTCGCTCCACCCAGAGCGGGAGGGGTCATTTGATGATTTCCCATCCATAAAAAAAAAAAAAAAGGGGTGGAATTTCTAAAAACCCTTTCTTAGTGGATGCCTACTCTTCACAAAGAACACACCCTCCAAATTTCATGTCTCTAGGACCAGCGGTTTAGGCTGTGCGTTGATATATCAGTCAGTCAGGACTTTGAATTATATGGGTATATATAGATTTTCAGCATAAACTAAAGGCCTTTCACAGTTATTGTATCTCTGGGTTTGCATGACTTTTAAAATCACAGTGATCTCTAAGACGTTATGGCAAGCGGGTTGCTGCCACTGAAAGGCTGTCAAAAGACAGTGATCTTTATCATCCTTAAAATAAGGTTGCTGTTGGTTTGCTGCTGTCAAAGGTAAAATAGCTGTGAACGGACTGTACGCGACAGTCATCATTCATTGTCGTTCTTCCATTCCTTACATTCGCTCAAACCTTCACAAAATGAAAAATTTAAATAGAGCTCTTCGTAAAGACGACTCATTTACAATCTTCTATTAACGAGCTAGATATATTGGATTCACGATAACACATTCATCTTGGATTCTTGTATCATTGGTTAGTTGCATGTGTGCGCGCACTACTCTGTGAACGTCGCATCGATTATGAGTGCATTGATGTTTCATGTACAATTTAGTTGTATGTTTGTGCTCATTGTGACGGTTTTGACAGGTTGAATGGGACATGAAAGGGATCTTGATGGCTTTGACGGAGCGATAATGTAGCAGTATTTGGCAAGTATGTATAGACACCAGCACATCAAGCAACTACAATCTGTCAAATTTCTTTAATAGATTTTCAACTTTATTAGTAAAGAATAAGGTTCAAAGTTGATTGGGAAAATTTGACAGTTTCGGTTAGCTTGATGTGCGCCGTCTGTACTAGTATAGCGTCATGGGTAAGATATAGTTTAGTGCAATAGAAAAGTAAGTTTAAGAAAGTACAACATTTTTTCATTTTGTAAAGCAAAGCTTAAATATCATAGCTATATTCTTTATCTAGCTATCTTATAAACCATAGCTCCATTTTAGGATTTCCCCTAAATTAAGGGCGCACATCCAAACTCCACGAAACGTCTTACGAATTTTAGGTTCATGCGGAGCCCAAACGTAAGTATGAACGGCATACGACTCTGAAACCAAATACATAGTTGTTTTGTATTTGGTGTGTCTGTAACTGGTTTTTACTATAGATAACAATATTTTGAAAAGATCATCATCTGCCTAGCCTTTTTCCAACTATGTTGGGGTTGGCTTCCAGTCTAACCGGATGCAGCTGAATACCAGTATTTTACATGGAGCGACTGCCTATCTGACCTCGACAACCTTGTTACTGGGTAATACGATACCCCTTGGTTAAGACTGGTTGACAGATTCTTTTGGTTTCTGACTACCCGTAACGACTGTCAAAGATCCATGAATGACAGCCAGGACCAACCGCGAGGCACGGAGGGGTCTTGGTATGTAAAGATGGTCACCCATCCACAGACCAACCGCGGCAAACGTAGCCTAACCTGATCGTTCGACCTGTGCGGCTGTTATTATCTAGCCACGGGCACTGTTCATTCTTATGTCCTTTATCGCACGTCGCACTAAAACGATTCTCATTCATTCGCCGCCTCTGCATTCCCTGTACTCTGTATAGTGTCGCATCGATCGCCGTCGCATTGATGTTTCATGGACAATTTACTCGTACGTCGGTGGTGGTGGCGACATTGTCCAGCATTGTCGCTGTATGTAACACGTAACATGGAGGGTACAGTCGCCAGCAAAATTGCATGGGTACCTTAGTGTCTATTTTCCCGTGAACGTTAGAATTCAAGTTTTCGAAAATAAACTAGATGGCGTTGGTTTCTTCACAACTATGACTAATTTACGAAACGTAAGTAAGGAGTTAGGAAGAAACGAAGGAATAACAAGGCTAATACATTTATCTAATTATTACATTACAATTACCAGCATACGTAGCTTAAATGATAAAAATAATAATAGAAACCGATAGGAATATATTTATTAAGCTAACGAGTGGGTATTTTAATAATTAATTTAATATTCGAATTGGTAGGTAGTTACTTAGCAACAGGAAAAAAGAGCAGATTCATCGCAGGTAAACAGGCTCGCCTTGTGGGCTCGCAAAAAAAGGCACGATAAAAAATTATAGAGGTTTATTTCTTACAGTTTATTATTCAAATTTAATAGTCAGTTTATTAAATATTATAGGTATAACATTATAATATTATGAAGTTATTGAGGCGATAGCTTAAGTATTCGTTTCCAAAATCGGAAAGAGGATTGAAGCTTATGTAACCTCAATAAAAACAAACAGGAGACCAGGTTATTTTATTACAAAGGTCAAACGGATTAAATGGATACTAAATAAGTAGGCTAAAAACTACAAAATTGCACAAAAACATATTAAATGGTTAGTAGGCAACATAAAAAACTAAAAACTATGTTGTTTAAACTTAAAGTGTTCATAACTTTTTAAATTATTAAAAATACGTAAGTTATAGTTTATACACACATAACCAGGTCTCCAGTAAATATAAATAATATTATCTAAGTATAATTATTTAGCTCGTAGCTACGTAACCACTTGTGTATCGCGTATTATTTCGACGCCACAAACATAAGCGTCCGTGTTCACTGGACTTAAAAGTTTTTTCATCTGTAAAGATGACATTACTCCAATCGAAGTTTATGTGATCCAAAGCGAACTATAATCTTGCCCTTTTATGGTTTTCCGTGAGCAAGGGTTTCACAGCATGCCTCCGCGGCACAAGTTTTGACGCGGCTCCGTGTCAAAACTTGTGTCAAATAAACCAGCATAGTGGTTCGGCGGCAGAAATCCATTTTCTTCATACTGCCTTATCATGGTTTGATGCTGCAATGTGTTTTATAAGTCGTGGTCTACCAGTTCTTTGATGGTGTTTCAAAGAACCCTCCTCTTCAAATCGTCGTACTCAAAGAACATGTGTTTTTCTCTGCAACAATAAAACAGAAATATATAATACCCAATAATGATTATTATGCAGTATAGTAACAAAAAAATAATGCAGTTTTTAATATAAAAGTGTAAAAATAAAACTACTTACGTTTACACCGGTCTCTGGCTATTTCTAAAAAGTTTTTGGCTTGATTATTCAAAGCAATTATTTGAGATCTTGTAACGAAATCAATATTATAACTCGTGCTCGTTGTGGTAAAATAAGTAATCCGCCTGATCATAAATAAAAACTGAACATAAGGCACTCCAACGAGGTAATCGAAATGAACTTAGCGAACGATCAATTGAGCTGTCATAAATCTTCGATCTAAGTATTATTCATACCACCTACCAATTATTTATAAATCCATATTTAACCTACCCTCTCAAGTTTGAAAACTAAAACTTAGAAAATCAGATACCTACCTACTTATAAATTGATATTCAATTTTAACATAGTAGGTTAATAATTAGGATCAATTTTCTTTAAAAGAAACTATTAATTATAAATTGTTTGAATGTTTGAAGAGACAAAAAGAAACTGCAAAAATATTTTATCATATAAAGCAAAGCAACGCCATCTAACAACAGCATAATTCAATTTTGTTAGTCGTTAACTGGTTTTACGCTAGATGGCGTCATTTCTCGCTTCATACGATTTTGTTTCTGTACTACCCATGCACTTTTGCAGCCTACCGTACATGACGGGTTTGATAGAGTTGTAAAGGATCGTGTAGGGGAGGTATGAAAGATGTGGTTAGTTCAGTGAGTTCAATAGTGATGTAGTTTGTATTTGTTGTAGTTATTGAGTTTTTAACCGACTTCAAAAAAGGAGGTTCTGTATTCGACCCGTATTTATGTATGTTTTTGTATGTCCGCGATTTTCTCAAAAACTGGTGAACCAATTTTGATCATTCTTTCACTAATGTGATCTACATATTTTCAGGAAGGTTTTGGTATATAATACATTGGGTAATTATTATTATGTACGAAGTTATATACATAAATGTACTGCATCTCCGGCATTTCTATGCGAATTTTGATGATTCTTCTAGTCGGTGTCTTCAATTCTTCAATGCACTAGTGTTAATTAAATTTGAGTGGGGTAGGTACAACTAAAAATGAAATATTAAAACTTTTTTACAAAAAAAAAAAAACAACCGACCAAAAAAAAATCACTACAAACTGATAAATAACTTTAATTTCGGAAGTTGGTGTCAAAAAACAACAATGCGGAAAAAACGACACCGACTTCCAAAATTAAAGTTATTTATCACTTTGTAGTGTTTTTTTTGAAGCCGGTTGTTTTTTTTTTTTGTAAAAAAAAATTTATTTTGTTAAAAATTGCTCAGTAGCATCCCGGAGTCTGGATTGGAGCTTACTGTATCTAGTTAATACAAAATGTCAAGTGAAATTAAATAAAATTCAAAAACTAAGTAATAACGTTAGCACACATCAACTGGAAAATTCGTTTTTAACATTCAATTTTGCCGACAAATTGCACGTCTAAGGGGTGCATGAATAAATTCAATTTAAAACTTATAAAACGATATAAATCTCGCACGCAACGTTGCTTATTCGTAGGGTCGAAATTATGCTAGCTAGCACGAACTATCGAAAACGAAACGTAATTTATATGAACAATTAAATTTTATTTATCGAAATTGTATACTATCCTATAGCTTTTTGGTCAAAATTTTATAAAAAAAAGTCAAAAAAGTTAAAGTAAATATTGAATGCCAAACAAGTACACATAATCTGTATATGATGTTCTCACTGCTGAGACACAGGCCTCCTCTCTGTGAGAGGGAGTGGGCCGCAAATCACAATGCGAGCCCAGTGCGGGTTGGCAGATATCACACGACTTCGAATTTTTTGGTTCTAGGACATGCCGGTTTCCTCACGATGTTTCCTTCACCGTTCTGAGAGCAGTGGTGATGAAATAATTTGCACAAAGTAAAGCGCCTGTCTGGGTTCGAGCCTACGATCTACAATTCGTAAGTCACGGCCGTTACCACTGGGTCACAACTGCTCTTCGCGAAACGAATCTTTCGAATAAACGTTATACAACATACATAATCCATTTAGTTCAGGCGACGTCGGCCCTTATATAAATACCTTAACCTAAACATACATGTTTTAATTGTGTTATGTTTAATATTGTTATGTTTACTCCGCGCGTTCTTGCACACTGCCGATCTTTATACCCGGTGTTTTTTTTTAAATTTAGGTGTGGAGTGAGCTGTCCATAGTCTCAATCCCTAGCATCTGGTGGAAACAGCTCATTTCACCTAAGGTGTCTCGGTGAGATTTTTATAGAATAGACCGGCTGAGGAGGGGCTTGTGGCTAAGTAATATCAGCCGTACGGGCTACGCTTGCCGCGGTTGGTCCGTGGATGGGTGACCATCTTTATATACCAAGATCCCTCCGTGCCTCGGAAAGCACGTCAAGCCGTTGGTCCCGGGCTGTCATTCGTGGATCTTTGACAGTCATTACAGGTCGTCAGAAGCCCGAAAATCTGACAATACTCTTACCAAGGGGTATCGTATTACCCAGTAACTGGGTTGTGGAGGTCTGATAGGCCGTCGCTCGATGTAATATACTGGTATTCAGCTGCATCCGGTTAGACTGGAAGCCGACCACAACATAGTTGAGAAAAGGCTAGGCAGATGATGAGACCGGCTGCTGTAGTGTTGCTCATCACTTCACTGTGAATCAGATGATAAAGGTACGGCCACGGTCATAAGTGGAGTAGCAATTTCACAAAGCAATAGATTGACACTTTGATTTTACTTACGACCTTCTTTTAATTAGCTATTTCTCTACTGTAGACACACACACTCACATTCATTTGCAACTGATTGTATTGCATTAATTCAACCACTACGGTGTGTGGCATGATAGCTTAGCGGTTATCACATTTGGGTAAGCGCGTCCTGCGTAGCGAGCCGTGGGTTCGAATCTCACGCGCGGTGATAGTTTTTTTAAATGTTTTTTAATAATTACTTCGAGTAATGACGCTTATGACTATAATAATATATTTCCTTGCCATGTTCGTCTTGTGCGCTTAATTCGTTAAACTTTATGATTATACCCACAGTTAAATAAATTACCTATAAGGTAGATACAGTTAAGTTACGAGTCATTCACCTCGATTAAATAGAACGTTGTTTGTTGGTTGTTAGTTATTGTGGGTTAGCGACGTGTGTTCTATTAGCCTTGTTGTAGTTCCTTTTAAAATGCAGAATATTGAAATGAAAGCGAATGTGATTGCGCTGCGTAAAAGTGGATTTAATATAACACAAATGAACTTATGAAACTGAACTGAATGTGAGTATTATGCATATGATTTAATTATTTTTTCAAACATTTATTTTATTAAAATAGAACTGCTGATCCTTGTAGTTATTTTTTTTAACGTATTATAAGGTCTAAATAGAAGAAAAAATTATAATTTCGAAGTCCTAGATTTTAAATGATGAATATAACATTATATTATTCTTATATGTAACATTTCTATTTTCATTATAATTTTGTTTCTCTATAGTATTCGTATTTTGCTAGTAGACTAACAGTACTCTTTTTTTGTTTTAGAGAAATTACCTACTGTGCTGTGACTCGGAGGGTCACTAAATAAGGAAGAGGGTAGCCTTGCTGCGTGGAATGCCCCAGCTGGTCAGCGAATATGAAACAATTGGTTATAATACCAACAAGATATTTTGCCGAATTATTCAACGTCTTTACGAACCGTTCGCCGTGCAAACGAAAACCAGCTCAAAAACCTATGCAATATTGTAGCCCGGCCCATGCGCCAGCGTTTACAAGATTGCTTTGATAATAATGGGTATTATACTAAGGATTAAATTATAAATTGATTATACCTAGTAGGTAATAATAAAATTATACTGTAGCATATTCGTAAAGGATTATTTTGAGGTTTAGTTTCAATCTTCTTTTCGTAATGAAAATGAATACTTAAGCTATAACCACAATAAGTCCTAAACTAGAAGTTTATTTATTCTTTATAAAATTATAACGAATAAACATTTTGTAATCACTTATAAAACATTTTTATTCTTTACCCCATATTTCACTAACTATATAATAATAAAAACAATTATTACATTATTATTCTCGTTTATTAATTTATCGAATAATAAAAGAACAGATGAAGATAATTGATGAAAAGAAAAAAAAATCTCATTTTGAGATTGGAACTTGGGCCTATATGTTTGCTAATCCGATGCGTTACACTCTCAGCTATCCGGCCTTATAACAATGTTGTCAATTTTAGCAATGGTTTGAGCCGACCAAGGTCATACTTAATTACGTACGCTGCGTGTGTGAAAAAGCGATATATTTTTGTTTCGCTGACTTTCGCTCGACAGTGTATAAATTCTGAGGTGTGCGTTCTGTGTTAATACATCACTTATACACACATACGTATATACGGCCTGTACCACGCGTGTTCACAGCAAAACAATCCTTACGCTGATAATGCAGTACTGACCGTTACCGTACTTTGAAAACAAGTGAGTTCGATTGAGTGAGGTTCAAGAGAACTTCACAGAATACCTCTCTACTGAAACTGCAGTCTCCAATTAAATCAAGAAGGTATTTTCATGAACAACATTCCCCCTTGACTCCGACTATTAAGCAAAATAAGCGTATCTAAGATTGAGGCTACAGTAGGCAGCGATTTGCGATGCGTCTGGAAGAGCGAAACGAGATAAACATGGTATGGCTACATTATAAGCGAAAATTCGGCGTATATTCGGCGATGACGTGGCTACAGTACAGTCACGTCTAAAAGTATGTATATACTTGGCAATTTTCAATTGCGATTTTTTCGTGAAATAACGAATGCAACGTTGAAATACGACACTTAACATAAACCTATGGGTTCGAAAATACTATTTTCGTAATAACATAAAATTTCAGTCAAAAATAAAGGAGAAAATCGCCTTTGAATAAAGCCAAGTGTATATATACTTTTAGACGTGACTGTACACATGCTATCAAATCATCCATCGCGGTTTACTATACGCATAATGTAGCCACACGCATATTTAGTAGCACTATTGAACTAGTCGTGCAAGTGAGAAATTTTCTAATAAATTCGGTTCAATTTCGCTGATATGTTGATGTAGCCGATGCCGTGATTACAGTAATGTTGTTCCTTTCGCATAAAGAAATCAAAGATCGCTATTAATATTTGATGTACGGTGATAGCCATATACATGACGACGGGTAAAAGGCAAAAGGGGTCAAGCACCACAGATCATATTGTTCAGGAGAATAAAAAGAAAGTTTTAATAAAAAATATCTCTTTATTGCTTTATTGAATCACATCACAATCTTCAGAAAAGTTTACTAAAATACAATGTTCTTTAATAATTTTACATCAAAATAAGCCTGAGATCAATAGTTTCAAAGATAGATGTCGTTTGACTCCAGGTTTTTACCATGTTTATCGCATTTGCGAGGGGACAAGTAACAATATTTAATGTTGGAATATTTTGATTTTGGCCTAAGCTTCATGTTAATAAAGTAATATTTTATTTTATTTGGCACAACATATCATAGAACTAATTCAGATTTTGGCTTAAGCTACCATAATCTTAATAAGGATTATTTTATATTTGGCACAGCAGGTAGGTAATAGAACTATGAATTATGTATTAAACTAAAACAATACAAGGAACAAAACCGAGATCCAAAAAACAGCAGTTACCTAACTGTTAGTACCTACATACAACAGCGTGTTATCACATTATTTGAGTAAATAAACCACAATAATTTGGTACTTAATTCTTAATAAAATAAAAAATCAACAATTATTATCCAAAATAAACCACAATAATTTGGTAGGTACTTATCTCTTACTACAATAACAAAGTGAAAATCAAAAATTATTAACCAATCTTTTTTCATACAATTATTATTAATGAGTATTTTCTTCTTCATCCTCTTCATCAGTTTCAATCAATTCGTCCCTTTTTCCGGTTTCGTAAGGCATCTTTAGATATTCTTCATGATATCTTCTCGGTATTACTCCAGAGTCACATAGTTTTTTTAAGTCCATGTATTTAGCTTTACTGATTGGTAATGGTTCCTTGTACAAAGCAGCAATTTTTTTTTTCATATCCAGGCAAACTAATTTTATTTGAGTATTTTCTGAATCCACATAGTATATTTAATCGTCATCTCATTGATAATTAGACGAATTATTATAAGACATTTAGGTTATGTATGTTGATCATACCTGAGGTTGCTTTATTGCATTAGAATAACCGTGATTGTCATTTCGTTTGGTAGTTGCAGTAACAAGTTTTAAATGTAGTTGCATCTAGTATGAAGCGTGCTGGCGATAATTTCCTGTTAAAACGTGATTGAGAAATAAAACTCAATCTCTTTCATTCATGATAAGTAGGATATTAAATAAAATAGAAATAAAACATTTGAGTAATTCTTTGTTTAACGCAATATATTATACTAACAGCGCCCTGCGGTTTCACCCGCATAAATTTCGATCCCGTAGGAATATCGAGACAAAAACTATCCTTTGTCTTTTCCCGGGACTCAAACTATCTCTATACCAAATTTCATCTAAATCGGTTCAGCAGTTTGAGCGCGAAGAGGTAACAGACAGACAGACAGACATACTTTCGCATTTATAAGATTAGTATGGATTAGGTATATTTATTTAGGTAAACATCGTCAAGTCTCCTCGTCGTTTCTCGTCCCGCAGTGTTTGAAGACTAAGGTCTTCAACCAGTGCGTCCTGCCCGTCATGACGTACGGTGCTGAAACGTGGACACTGACGGTCGGGCTGGTCCACAAATTCAAGGTCGCTCAGCGCGCTATGGAGCGAGCTATGCTCGGAGTGTCTTTGAAGGTTAAAATCAGGGATGAAATTATCCGGAAAAGAACCGGAGTTACCGACATAGCTTGCAGAGTAAGAAAACTGAAGTGGCAGTGGGCTGGTCATGTCTGTAAACGTCAATTAAATTCCTCGAATAAAAGTTATCTGGCTATGGAAAAATCAGCCCATAGGCAAAATTTGGCACAAGGATAGTTCATAACCTGGATTCTGGACCTGAAAGTATTCCATGTTTTAACATAGGATACTGTGCATTTCCGTGGGATGATTAAAAATGTTAATCTGTGTTAAAAACTGCGATCGCGTTTCAAACACGCGTGAACTTGCTTTCACGCACACAAAACATATATACCTACACCCACTTGCAACGGCGCTGGCGCGCGTACTGAGTGAATCAAATGCATTTGATTCACTCAGTAATGAAAATAAAATTATTTAAGAAAGGGGCCAAGCGCCAATTATGTTTAGTTGACAATCTTTACTATTGGTGTAAGCGACGTTATAGTATTTCATTTTCTTATCAATAGTGTTAAGTGAAAAATTATTACTAAACAAATAAAAGGAATATGGATACAAACGACATATTTATTTCTAATATTGTTTTTAAAATTATGCCAAATGACAAGGCGATACAAAAACGTAATATACAAAATGGTCCTTCAACCAAGCAAGGTAAAGTAGGTGTCGCTTGAGCACTTTTGGTAAGTATCGATTTGGCAATTCAGTACAAATAATTCTTTGGTGCAAGTGACTTTTTTTCTTGCTCGAAAAACGATACTATGACCATTCGAAAGAGAAAAAATAGTGGAGTTGGGGTCAATAAAAAAGTTAAGATCGCAAAATGTGGCGCTTGACCCCTTTTGCCTTTTTACCGTCGATGAGCATTCATTTATTTGTTTTAATCGCTCATGTGTCGCAGGTCGCGTCGCGGCCTAATGTAGCCTCAGCCTAAGTTCCTCACAAGTTAGATGTTTCCTCACAAGTTCGATGTTTGACCACGAATCTACGATGCAACTTGTGTTCTTAGCGTACTTTATGACTGGGCTGTGGCATTAAGTTGCCTTCTAAGTTCAATAAATTAGAGCAACTTCGATGCATTGCTTCACATGCGCACATTGCACTGACTTTTGAAGATAAATAGGGGATATTGGGATCTTGTTTATAGGAGGGGTTTATAATAGAGCTTTGGAAAGGTAAATAGGTCACTTTTAGCTTTAAGCTTAAAGTATCGTGTAGAATGTTGTAATGATTCAGAAGTAAAGACTGCTTTAAAGTTATTGTACATATGTGGCTTGAAAACCTGGCAAGTATCAATGTGTTTATTTTTAACTAGCAGCGCCCCGCGGTTTCGTTTCGAAGTATCGATCCTATGGGAATATCGGGATAAAAAATATCCTGTGTGTTAATACTGGATAGATAGACAGACAGAGTTTTTTTTTTGGAACTTGGGGAGATCGAGCATCACCCGTTCGTGTCTATATGATAAAATGATGATCCTACAAATATTTTGATATAAAATAAAGTGCTTGAAGAAAGCAAACAATTCTCCGAGACTTCACATAGAAGTGTTTGATGTTCCTATGTCAGAAAAACTCTTGTAAATATATTGCTGTTTGAGTAGGTACAATATTAAATGTATTTTTGGGAAAAGTTTTTGTTTACATTATAATAGATATTTGTTAGTTTTTACTTTATCTTTTCTTTGTTCTCTCTATTCGAGTTTATTTTTTATATCTGCACTGTAGATAGTTTTTGTAGTACAGACACCAGCACATCAAGTTACCCGAAACTGTCAAATTTTCCTAATCAACTTTGAACCTTATGCATTAGTAATAAAGTTGAAAATCTATTAAAGAAATTTGACAGATTGTAGTAGCTTGATGTGCTGGCGTCTGTACCTACGATAGGTATCTATTGTCTATAATTTTTAAGAGAAAAGTGATAATTATGATCATCGCCGCTTTAGTGTGTCATTGCATTTTAAACAAACGGTAAGGTACCGTTACTGTTACCTTGCATCATCCCACTGTTGGGCAAAGACCTCTCCCTATGACTTCCAGCTCTACAGACCATACTCACAACATCATACTGCGCTCCAAAACACAGATTACTGACATTCCTCAAAAATTCTCTAAGCTGAAGTGGGACTGGGCTGGCCACGTCTGCAGTATGCCCAATGAGTTGTGGGCCAAAATAACGTCGAGCCCTGACACAGCTAGAAGACGTCGCCGCAGACCCTGTAGAAGATAGCAGGACGAGCTGGAGTAACAAACGACCAGTGGTACACTTTAGTCCTGGATCGAACGGTAAGCTATTATAGGGGTGTGGGGAACAGGGTGTAAAGTTCACTCGTACTCTATAAAAAAGGGAGGATCCTTCGATCAGACGGGTGTTGTGTCTGGCGGGCAACTGCCCGATGATTGACGTAAACTCTGTTTGCGCGATGCAGGCTTTTGCGTGACGTCATATGATGCGTAGATCGTATGTGGTGGTATAGATGCCGCTACACTATCAACAATCAATTATATCCATCATAAAAAAAATATCTAAAGACTAGCTGCGCCCCGCGGTTTCACCCGCATAAGTCTCGATCTCGTGGGAATATCGGGATAAAAACTATCCTATGTCCTTCGCCGGTGACTCAAACTATCTCTATACCAAATTTCATCTAAATCGGTCATGAGATTTGGGCGTGAAAAGGTAACATACAGACAGACAGACAAAGTTACTTTTGAATTTATATATTAACTAGCTGCGCCCCGCGGTTTCACCCGCATAAGTTTCGATCCCGTGGGAATATCGGGATAAAAACTATCCTATGTCCTTTTCCGGGACTCAAACTATCTCTATACCAAATTTCATCTAAATCGGTTCAGTGGTTTAGGCGTGAAGAGGTAACAAACATATAAACACACACACTCACAAACTTTCGCTTTTATAATATTAGTGTGATAGTGTGATAGTGTGATAGTGTGATAGCTGCGCCCCGCGGTTTCACCCGCGTAAATGTCGATCCCGTGGGAATATCGGGATAAAAACTATCCTATGTCCTTTCCGAGGACTCAAACTATATTTATACTAAATTTCATCTAAATCGGTTTAGCGGTTTAAGCGTGAAGAGGTAACAAACATATAAACACACACACACACACACACTCACAAACTTTCGCGTTTATAATATTAGTGTGAAGTGTGATATAGTGTAATACTAGCCGCGCCCCGCGGTTTCACCCGCATAAGTGTCGATCCCGTGAGGATATCGGGATAAAAAGTACCCTATGTCCTTTCCCGGGACTCAAACTATCTCTATACCAAATTTCATCTAAATCAGTTCAGCGGTTTAGGCGTGAAAAGGTAACATACAGACAGACAGACAGGCAGACAGACAGACAGAGTTACTTTCGAATTTATAATATTAGTATGGATGGAAGTATGGATACAAAAGTCCCAGTATCGACTTCCAAAATAAATTAACGTACAAACAGCATGCAATTAGTACTAAAGTACCGTTCTGGTCTGACGTTCTGACGGTCTGGCGCGTTTCCAAACATACCCGTCTGCTTCTTCTGCCAATTGTGGCCGAATGTGTCTGCTACTTTATAGTTCGGGAACCTTTGCGATGCAATATCGAAGTGCATCGGAGGCTGTTTAGTGTTTCGATTTACGGTATGGGAGCTTTGGAATGGAGCAATATTGTTGGAGAATTATGGTGTCGGGAGGCTGGGAGTGATTAATACGTTGGAGTAGTTAGGTTGTAGGTAAATAGTTGTTTGGGAAAGGATATTAATAAAAGCTCCGACAAAAAAAAAATAAGAATTGTCCTTACTCATAATATTAAATCTACTGCCAAAAATACTAACTTTCCGACTACCTTTGTTCGAATAAAAATGACGAAACGATCGAATGAGATACTGAAATCTTCGAAAAATAAACATGACTGTTTATTGCTATAATACTTTTCTACCAGCTTAAATTACACTTTAATATATAGGTACCTAGGTAAAGGTATTTATTTTGTAAAGCAAATCTTAAGGGTAGGTAAGGGTATTCTCATTCGCTCGCTCGCTATTTCTAAGTAAAGGGTTTAAAGTAACCTAACCAAACCGAACCTCGGGGTGCCCTTCGCTCACTCTTGCATCCTAAGTGGACGTAGCCCCGCGTATTTTAATATGATTATTTTGACAAAACCTCTGTTGTCGGTATCTTAGTAATTTTGTTGGAGGTTCAGTATTTTATTCGGAAGTTTAGTTTTGTTATTCGATGATCCATTTTTTTAGGCGGCCACAGATCGCTGGAGATTAATTTGTTTTTCGGAACCATTATTATTTCCCATTGGGAAATAGTGCACTGATATATTTTTACATTTACTAATAATAAAGCTAAATGGTTTGTTTGAACGCGCTCATCTCTGGACCGGATAAAAAAAAAAAATTATTTGATAGCCCAATTTTCGAAGAAAGCTATAGGCTATTTAACAACGCGCTAGGACTCTTAGGAGTCGAGCAAATAGATGAAAATTCAGAAAGAACGCTAAGTGACAATGAAGAAATAAGCACGGAGAGGCGATGCGATGCGACGGGGAAATTTCACGCAGACGAAATCGCATGGATGGAATTTTATTACTCTTTCACGCAAACACTACAGAACGGATTTTGATGAAACTTAAGAGGACTACATGACCTAAAGCGCGGTCTTTGTCGGACTGCATAGAAAAGAAAGAGAAGCGCAATGACACAACGCTGGTAATTTATTGCAAAATATGAAGCAATTATCTATCTACCCACGAAAAATCTATTCTTTGGACTAAAAAATTAAAACCCTAGAGTTTTAGTATGTTGCTTGTAGAATAATCTGACATAAAATCATAATGATTGTATGTATATTACTAGTATGGTTTTTATTGTAAAAAGAAATTTTTTAGAGGTAAGTATTTTCATATTTTTTTTTTTATCGTACCAAATAAGTTGTATTATGTTTTCAACACACTATCTACCTAGCATATATCCTGAAGAATATCATATATGCTTTTTATTTTATTTACTGTAGTCGATCATATACTTTTATTGTTTCTTAAACTTGCGTTTTTTGCGTTTAGGTCCTGTAAGCCCCTTAACAGTAATATAGATTACCTATACATTAGAATAACAGATAGAATACTTTTTATCCCGATATTACCACGGGATCGACACTTATGCGGGTCAAACCGCGAGGCACTGCTAGTCTACCATAATACTCGTAACATTAAAATTAAACCACACACAGGTACCTACACATTCGAACAGAAAATGGTACGTTGAACGTTCGGGCCTGCCAGTCGATATCGCCGCGCCCGCAGGCATTTAATTTGTGTGGGTCGAGTACGACGCACCCTGTACTTACCTCGCGGCTGTCTGTGCACATCCTGTTTGGTAATTGTAATTGGATATCGATACTGTTTAATGTAATGATGGACACGAGGACGATGTAGGTACGTTCGGTAATTGGCTCTTGTTTAAGGGTATTTGGTACTTACTGCCGATCTATTCTGTTCAAATCTCACTGTGAAAAATTAGGTGAAGTGAATTTGAAGCGAGCTGTCATTCCACCTGCTGCTAGGGATTAACATTATTGACTACACAATTCAAACTCACTCCACATAAGTTTTCACGGTGAGTTTTTCAGAATAGCACGGCTGGAAGAAAATTGTAAGCGAGAATATTTATTTTAGTTACTGGAACTACTGAATGAAAGAGGGAGAGGTGTTTAGTATCTACGTCCATATTTCCTGACGAGGCCGTCGTCATTCATCACCTGCCTAACTTTTTCCCTTTTCCTTTTGTAGAGATGATCACCCATCCACGGACTAACCGCGACAAGCAAAGCATAACCAGATCGATCGAGCCGTGTGGCTGTTATTACTTTCCCACAAGCCCCTTCCCCCTTTTTTTTATAAATATACTAATATTTAATATTTTTAATATACTTAATAATTTAAGCCCCGTTTTTTTTCTGGTATTGTAAGTAACTAAATATTTATTTTATTATTTACGTACGCACAATAACATACATAGTGATACGACATAATTATAATTTGAGTACAAACGTACTGCTTATTTCTTAAGAAATTTCTTCCAGCAGACCTGCGAAAGACGAAGTGTTAAAGAAATGTAGACAATAGTTTGTGAGAACAAGAAGAGAAAACTATGAATTATGAATTTAAAATATTTAGGTACAGTCAACAAAAGAGATAAGTATGCAGGATCGTCGGATATAGCTGAACTTTAGTAAGAAACCGATGAATGTTGCTGACTGAAATTTAATTTGATAAATGAGCTGTTTGTTTTCTATTAATAAAATTAAATTTTATTCTAGAACATCCATCGATTTCTTACTAAACTTCAACTATATCCGACGATCCTGCATACTTATCTCTTTTGTTGACTGTACGTGCCGATCAATAATTAATTAATAGTAACTAATAATGTCCTATTGATTCACTTTCTTCATCAGTGTCGATATCTATGTTTGTTCAGCTTAGCTATTCACAACCATACGACAGGCTATCGAACGGCGCGTATGTGTTCCACGCGCGCCTCAAAGAGAAGTCAGCAAAAAGGAAAGAGCCTGCCAGGGCCGAAGCCTGCCGGGGACGCGGGATTGTCCGAAAGGGTTACCGCTACCCCGGAACATAAAGGGCTAAGGAAGGAACACGGATGGGTTTTAGTCAGTAAGAGTCTGACGTTCCCCCCTTCCGCTCCACCCAGAGCGGAAGGAGTCATTTGATGATTTCCCATCCATAAAAAAAAGGCTATCGTATCGAAAATGACACATTTCGATAACCTGATTTGCCTTGCCCCCGACAGACAAACAGCTGTCGGAAGAATAACGGTCGTCTATTTGATTTACTGACAATTTTTTCGGGTTTTGGACTTGTGGACAGCCTTTAGAAGACTCCTTTTTTTTTTGTTTTTCTTTTTTTCTCTCGCGGTGGAAATCCTCATGGACTTCCTCTATCGTGGGGGTGGCAGAGGGGCATGCCGGACTCTTACCGGCTAAAACCACCGGAAGACTCCTACGATAACATTGATTGATCTTCGATACGGTACGGAAGCGTATCGAGTGGTTGTGAACAGCTATGCAGAGCCCACTTTCGAATCCTCTCACGAAGTCATAAGTAAATCATACTCGTCATGCAATAGAATATGGTCTATTTTAAGCCGTGTCTTAACATTTACTTAGTAAACCCTTTCTGTTAAACAGTGACTCGGCATTAATTGTATTAACTTAGTTAATCCCGCTAGGTAACGTTGTACACATTACATACATATTTACATAGGTATTTCCCAACGTAGAAACTATTTTGCCTTTGTCTGTACATAGTTTGCAATGAAGGTAAGGTGAAGGTACTATAAGGCCCGCTGTACACGACACTAGCCGCACCGTAGATCGTGTGAGCTCGTATATGACACATTTGACTACAGAACCGGCAAAAAAACCGTGTGTTTATGGGCCTCAGGCCCTTTACACACACGTTTTTGTTGCCGTGAAAAACTACGGTTGATTCGCCGTGTGTAGGCACGGTCGTCAGTGTTGTAATGGTCACTATGGAAGCTTGTTGACAGCCACAGCGGCACTAAGCACGGCGCTGTCGCCGTATGTGTCGTCCAGTGGTTTACCGTATCATATAAAATACTAGTGGCCCGCCCCATCTACGCACGGGTGCAATTTTTTTTTCGAATTTTTATACAAACCTTGTCCTGGCAATACTGAACACAACAAAAAAAGAATTATCCAATTTGGTGCAATAATTCGGAAGTTATGCGCGTACATACATTTCGGCGACTTTTTTTATACTATGTAAGGATGTACAAGCTCACACGTTAATTTTACAGTGCGGCTAGCGCGCCGTACCGTAACGTGTTGTGTGCAACGGAACTAAGAAACCGTGCTGTGTACAAAGGGCCTAAGTCAAAGTCAAAGTCAAAGCATTTATTTCAAATAGGCACATAAAAGGCACTTTTGAACGTCAAAAATTATCTTAAAATAGAATTGATTCTAGTCGCCCATTCCAAAAGGTAGTTTTCGTATGGAGAAGAACGGGCAAGAAACTCCACCGTTACTCTTTTAAAATGTTTAGGTACAATATTTTGCATGGGTACATTAATTATATAATAACATGTGAGGACGATGCACCTACAATAAAATTACTATACCACAATAGGTAAAAGAATTAAAAACGAAACCATGACATATAAATTAATTATCTGATAGATACATGGTGCTCACATATTTACAAACATGGTACAAGCAAAACGAATTTAATTAAAAAGGCCTAAGGCCCGTTGTACAGACGCCAGTACATCAAGCTACTACAATCTGTCAAATTTCTTTAATAGATGTTCAACTTTATCGCTAAAGTATAAAGTTCAAAGTTGATTGGGAAAATTTGACAGTTTCGGGTAGCTTGATGTGCTGGCGTGTCTGTACATGCCACGGTTTCTTTACGGTACGGTATATAAAACGCGTCGTAAAAAAAAAACGTCTTCGTCAACAAGCTTCCATAGTAATCCATAGAACACTGATGCCCATGCCTACACACGGCGAATAAACCGTCGTTTTCCACGGCAAGAAAAATGTGTGTACAAACGGCCTTAGGGATTAGTTTTACAAGCTTTGTCAGACACATACAATATGGTACAGGGTGTATATTTGGAGCCAAGTTGACGTGAAGTGGTTTCTGCTTAGTAAGCTTTAATTAATTAAATTTAATTAATACAATACATATATTTAAACAGGATGTGGCGTAAATTGTGGTCCACCGTTAAGGATTCGATATACCAGATAATTTCGTATAACATATAATTTTAACCATTGCAGTAGTAATTTTTTTTTTACAAAAATCTCTTGAATTTGCATGATTATGTTAATAAAATTAGGGTTAAAGTAGGAAAAAACTAACTTATTCTTCAAAAGCTCTAAATTTAAACAAAAAAACCATAATTTTACACGATAGCTCTATTATTCAGCAGTAAGTAACAGAAATGAAAATTAAAAAATATTTGTTTTTGTTGAAACTACAACCAAATTTGTAACAAAAGGTAGAAATGTCATAAATAAAAAACAAAAAAATATATATTTTCGGAACCCTTGGGTAAAAATGATTAAATTTGTAATATGCTATAGTAAATTCTCTGGTATATCGAATCCTCAACGCTAGACAACTATTTACGCCACACCCTGTATATATTATGAATAGGTATAGCATAAAATTGCTGTTTAGAAATTAATACAGTGTTTATCTATATTCTGTTCTTTAGTGTTCTCCAAAACGCGGATCCTAGATTTAGGCAAGAAGGCTGCCAAGCTGAAATGAATTGGGCGGGTCAAGTCAGCCGGGCGACAGTCTCCACATGGTGGGTGCCTGAGGATGGACGGCGCCGCCGAAGCCAGCTCGGGAAGAGGTGGCGAGACCACCTACACGCGATCCGTAAGGGTTGAGGTGGTTCTAGAAAAGGATGCCTGGAAGGATTTGGGAATGGTCTTTGCTTAGCAGAGGGATACTGACACAGGTAAATATTAAAAGAAAGGTCAATTTTCTGAGTTACAAGGTCTTCTTTTCATATCTGTTAATACTATTGCTTCAACTGATTGTGATATAAGGTACTTAAGCTATGATAAAACTTTGGAAAATTATGCCTCATAAAGATACCAAAAATCGTTCAATATTGTAATGAAGTTCCTCATAGAATTCTTTTTATTTTATTAGGTATAAAATCTGCTATAAGTAAACGATTCCATAAGCTTGCTTCGGTTCGAATACACCCTGTATGTGGTTGTATTTCGGCTGGGCGTTCGCCAAATTGAGATTTTTGCTGGCTAGACCACCAGACACTTATCTATACATATAATAAAACTGTAGAAAAGAAGTTTTTGTACATTAAAAAAAAAATAAAAAAATATAGCCAGGGTGTTAAAGGACAACCAATAGAACCCATTTCCAGCATTTTTAGAATTTTTGTCTGTTTGTCTGTTTGTATGTTTAGTTATCCGAGCATCACGTAAAATGTACGACATCAATGTAGATAACTTTTATACACAACGATTTAGCGTAACTTGAAGTAACATTTAGTTTTTGTTTCATTGCAATCGGTTCAGTCTATCAAAAGATTTTTGAATTTAAAGTGTTCCAGAAGAAAAATTAGTTAACGTGTGTTAATGTGCACTTGGTCTCACAACTTCACGTTTATATATATTTGCGTTAATAATTATATAAATTGAAGTAACATTGAGTTTTTTGTTTCATCGTAATCAGTTCACACCTAAAAAATGTAAATTAGAAAATTATAAGTGTTTCAGAAATAAATATTAAAACAGCGCCATCTATGAACAAAATGACTAACTAACTTACAATACAAATATATAAAAATAAAAAAAAACAAAGGACACTTAGGCGTCGAAGTATTCATCCGCATCGCTGTCATCCGGAAACGTGCCCAGAAGACTGGCAGCATTGCCACGTTGAACGGCAATGCTAATTCTTTGGCCAAAGAACGACCCAGCCCTCTGGTCACGTGAAGTATCGACCAGCCGGCGAGAAATTTCCTTAAAAAGGAGACGCGCGCTCGGGCCCCATGACCCGAGCGTTTCGACCCCAAACGGCTCAAGCTGTAGTTGCCCATAAGGTTACAGTATTTGCGCCGCTTGAGGGTCTCAGCAGCTGCAGCAGCGGCGCCAGCACAGCCCGCAGTGCTAGGAACATGAGATGGCGCTAGGGTATCGACACATGTTGCGTCCCACACCAGAGGCCTACCCACCTTCCAAGGCAACAACGTCATGCCGTCTGGTCTCTTCTCATCATCACGTACCTACCAAGCCGTTTGGTTTTAACACCGCTGGTACGCCGGCGGTGACAAGAGCTCGACGAATAATATCGTTGATGCTGGCGTGCCGTGCTATGCGACCTGCGCTCCTGCAGCAGGACAGGCCATGGTGTCCGAGACTGTCGACAGCTTCACCGCAGTGACATCGATGCGGAGCAACACAAGGTGCGCCCAAGCGGAGACACGTAGCGAGCCGAAACGATGAGTCATCCATCATTGTGCCTATGGTGGATGACGGGAGCGCCTGAAGCCACAAACCTGACTCCCATTCTCCCACAGCCAGCAGACGGGCACGCTCAACAGTATTACGTGACGTGTTTACAAGGGTATTCCGTATAATACTGCAGAGCGGCACGTCCCACCGTCTCTGGGAAGACGGGTTATCAGGCAAAACCGTATTGGGACAAGCCATTTTCCAAGCGTTCAACGCATCGGTCAAAAACGGCACTTCAAAATCAACCAGTGAGGAAGATAAAATGTTCCTGGTTAATTTATCGGTACTGTGGACCGAGGAGAGGAAAGCTGGTAAACTAATACTTGAAATTTTGCGGACGCCGAGACCGCCCAAGCGAATGGGTAGTGTGGCTTGCTGCCACGCACGGTCGTCCAGGGCCACATTTAGGATGGAAGTTAATGTGTTTCTAATAATTTTGTCTAATTTTTCTAAAAGTTGTGGATGTTTCCATAGATGAGAGGAGCGAAGGCTATAAGTAAATTTTAGTCCAAAACAACAGTACCGAATGGGTGTGAAGGCCGAATGAATATTAATTTTGAAAAGTCTTTCCGAGACGTCATTAAAATTTTGTATCTTCTCCTCAATGAACGTTGGAAAGGATTCGTCAAAAATTGGGGACCCTAGAAGGTGAAGAGTTTGTTTCCATAATTTTGATATTTGGAGCTATTGTATTAAATTTTGCAATGGTTGTATGTCTGTCAGTCGTTTGGGGAAGATAAATTTCGCATTTTGAAAGGTTAAGGTCTAGGCCAATGGAACTGAATTTTTCTTTTAAAAACTGCAAATCTTTTAAGACTGTGTCTACATCACCTCCTAGGGTTCCGTCATCCAAATACCATTACGTTGAATTTAGAATTTAGTTGTTGAATAATTGGATTTATTGCCAAACTAAAAATGACTCGCCCAAGAGGGTCACCCTGTTGACAACCAACTGCTGATTTCAAAAGGTGGTCTTTATAAAGTAATTTAGAGGGTTGCCTGTAACATTGATAGAGAAAACTGTAAATTTTGGACAAAATTTTAAAGTGCGAAGTAAATAATAACTTGCAATTTGAGTCAAGTAGTTTTATTTACTTCGTAGTTTGAAATTTTATTTGTCTTCATTCTCATTTTGAAAGTTTGTGTTTTGTTCAATATTTTATTTGTTTGGTTCAGTTCTTTTTCTGAAAATGCCTTCTAGAAAAAAAAACAAACCTTTCGCAGCGTAGCCGAGATGCGAAAAGGGCGAGATTAAGTAGGTCCCAGGAATCAGAAGAAGAACATGAAGTGAGTTGCGGGGGTGGACCTAAGTATTGGATGCTTTTCCCATGGTCAACTATACGTAGCTCTTTCACGCGTAAACAACCCCAATAACCTTTTTGTGTACGCTCCAGATGGTTCCACAGCTAATGTTGTTTATAGAGAAGCACTAGCATAAATAAAAAATAAAGATTTGAATCGGTATCCTCGCAGGATACCGACGCACACAAAATATATTGTTAAGTTCCGACATTCACGCGATCGAAGTCGCGGGCACAGCTAGTATGGAATATTGCTGAATATTATGGCTATGTTATTATTTATATTATACTAGGTACATTCGTAACAATCGTAACGTAGCTCGTATTCGTTCGTTCGTCCATAACTGGCGTAATGAAGGTAATTGGGTATAAGTATCTACTATAGATAGACATTTGCCAACCCTTCGGGTAATAGAGGCGTGATACTATGTTGTTGTTAAATCCAAAACTAATATCGGCTATGAGATCTAATTTAACACACTTATAATGGCAATGCCTTTCGGTTTGAAAATTCAACAAAATTAATTGCAACATTTGCGCTGTCGAGCGAACGGTTTCAAATTATGAAGCAATAAATTAGCAATTTCCTTCGAAACCCTTCGAATTGTACTGCTGGCTGGATGAGCGTGAACGCTGGCGCTAGGCCCCGGGGGTGGGGCGAGACGTGCCGCACGCGGCAGCGTCTTTGAATTGATATCATTTTCCCATCACTAAATAGTGCTTGTGACGTCATAGTATGTAGTCAAAAAATGGTACGCTTGGTTTTCATTCAGATGGTGATACTTGCGTTATCTAGGTCTATCTATATCTGTGTGATACACATATATTACGCTTATAATTCCGTCGTTATTTTAAAAGAAAAAGAGGTACTTATGGTGGTAAGAAATTCCTGGATAAGCCCATGTTTTCTAGAAGTATTTCAGGATTAACCTTTCGTATGGAACGTAGCACACACAATGGCTTTTTAATTGTGTCTGTAATTACGGCATTCAACCGGTTAAGGGTTATATCATCACCAATCGACAAGTTCATCACTCGTGCTAACCTAAAATCATACCGCATCATTAAAGAACCGTCGACACAAAAAGAAGATCCCATAATTAAAAAAAAAATCCGTTCAAGATGTATTTTTGGGAGTGGGCAGTAAGGTTGTAGCTACAGGAAAACTTTCGTAGGACTTCGTTCCTATTACTCTAACCTTGGTTGGTCGTTGGACGAGTCCTGGAGTGGAGACCGCGTACCGGCAAGCGTAGTGTAGGACATCCCCCAGCTAGATGGACGGACGACCTAATGAAGGTGGCTGGGGTAGACTGGATGCGGAAGGCGGAGGACTGGGTGCTGTGGCGCAGTCTAGGAGAGGCCTATGTCCAGCAGTGGACTGCGATAGGCTGAGTTGATTGATTGATAGTTGGTCTAGAAGGGTATTTTAATCAATATATGAAGCTGTATCGATTGGCATCATAATAAAAAAGAAATGTGAGGTATGACGTTTTTTTAGCTGACAGTACCATTTTTCTAAAATCCGTGAATGCAGTTAACAATTACTCAAGAAGTTAGGGGCAGCCTCTAAAGAAAGTTTTCTCGTAGCTGCAACGGTTAAGGTATTATACCAATCCTTACTGTTCCAAAAAAAAACCGTCTCAAAAACCCACCCTGTATTGTATACGATAAACCGTACACTCTACTAACAATAACGGTCATACGTCCAGCGCGTGTATAATTTCCATGAGATTAGATTTACGCGGTGTTGCCAGACACATAAAACATATTCGACGTGTTTTGGCTGGCAAGCCCGCGGCTGCACTGCGCTAGACAGATTTGGGTATTAGTAAATATGCTATTACCTTTATTGGTCGTTGGTGTTATTGTTTTGTAAATGGCTTTATAGGAACAAATGTGGATTCGTTGTCACTGAAATTAATTCTTACTAACCGCTTGTGTCGCATTTATGCGACACATAATTATTTCCGTGCCCCTACCGCTCGTGTCGTATTTCTGCGACAGAGAACATGCATGATGTTTTCGTTCTATCTTCGTCCTATTAACTGCGTGGTACAACTAAAACCATTATTAAATAGAGATAAAAACTTTTTGACTATTTTTTAATCGATACAATGATTTCTCCTCTTATTTATTGTAGTTATTATTTTATCTTGATTTTATCGATTTGTAGCCGCGCGCTAGGGGCACGGCAATTGATATTTAGCCAAGCGCTTAAAAGGTTAATCAAAAAAACATATCATAACATCACACTTGTATCCCGATGAAGTAGGCAGAAGATGTTAAACAAACGTTACTTTGCCACATCATGGATTGATTTGAAAATGGTGAAGGAAAACATCGTGAGCAAATCGGCATGTCCTAGAACCAAAAATTCGAAGACACGTGACATCTACTAACCTGCACTGGGCCCGTGTGGTTGATTACAGCCCACTCCCTCTCACCGAGAGGAGACTTGTGTCCCAACAGTGGGAACATTATAGGCTGATTATGATTATAGGTTGATTTGAGTAGTTAAAATTCAAAGGATAAGTTAGTCACAAAGTTGCCAGACAGTTTTAGCAACCCGTGTCCCAGTTTATTTTAAATCCAGCCTTTTTACACTAATTTACACTCATTAAGTATCGGATTTTGTTGTAGTTTCAAAATATAAAAGTCTTGTTCATCAAATCTTCACTATGCAAAAGGACGTTAGGTATAATCCGCTGTCGTGTTTGCAGCCATTATCAAAATTACGCATTCCCTGTACGAGTTTATAATGAGTACATGTATGAGTTTATAATTAAGATTAGGTATAATAAACACGAACATGAGTGTGTCGTGTAGTCACTGCTGTTTATTACTTCCCGTGGGAGTCCTAACGGACGGTTAGTGGAGTTATATCACAGGGGTCACCAGGGGTGGCCCAGAGAAGTTCCAGTGTCGGACGTTGACCTTGCTCGAAGTATAACAATTAGGTATTGTACCCAGAGCAGTTGTAGGAATTACATAGTGGATGGATCATTGGAGGGCCCCCGCACTGGGCCCGCGTGGTGGATTACGGCCCACTCCCTCACACAAAGAGGAGGCCTGTGTGTGTGAACATTATAGGCTGTATGTTGTGTCAATGCCGTTCCCACTACTAAAACACGGAATGTGTTTCCACTTTGTGAGAGTATAGGCCACAATCCACCACGCAGACCCAGTGCGGGTTGATAGACGTCACATCGAGCCTTTTCAGGAAGAACATCGTAAGCGCCAGAAATCCCAAAAAACTGTTTTTATATAAACCGCTAGATCAACTGATTATATATATATATATATATTAAGCGCCAGATCTTAAAATGCAAAATGGCGGTTACGATCTTCTTCCTGAAAAGGCTCGACATGTCTTCACATTTTTGGTTCTAGGACATACCGGTTTCCTCTCGATGTTTTCCTTAACCATTTTGAGAGCTGAAAGAAAATAAAGGCATATCAAAATCAAACCTAATACCAGAATTCATCTACTTTTACTAACAAGAAAAATGTTTTTCGCAAACCATATTACTTTACGACCTCAGCCTTATTCTGTCATTACGATCTTTTTAGGGACCGCTCGCTCGGATAACCGGTAAATTGGGTGTGTTACGGGATCTAATATATTTGCTATGTATTTACACGATGCCGATGATAAACATGTGATTTTATATAGAAGTTCATTTATTGGCGCGCCAATGAGGAAAAATCTTTGACGTTTTCCGAGTGACGGGATTTTAGTGTTCGTTTTGTGGAACGTCACATATAGAAATACATGCATACTATATGTTCTTGTTTAGAAATATCATTTTAGTAGTTAGTTATATTCTTTGAACACTAGAATACCATCAACTAACGCCTTTCCAATGGAGGTCGACAGGAACTGCAGATTTATTTTTGTGCCCAACTGGTTCCGTAAGCCAGCGCATATACGTGTAGCATAGCGCGGACGGTGGAGCAGGGTATTTTAAATTTACCAAACTAAATTCATACGTATCTATCTAATGGTAAGATATATTCCAAAGCTCAGAGACCGACCATGGAGCATCAAAGGGGATTTCTCTCTGCGGTATTGAAGGTCACGCTGGAGGATACCGCGGCGGGATGCGACGGTATGCCCTGGAGTCCGCTAGCATACGGTAGCGGGGGAGAGGCAGTGTAAACGGGGGTGCACTTCGCATTTCCCCCGTAGCAAATCGCGGGTTTCTGCCGGCATGCCGCAGCATCCAGGAGTGCGCCGGCGGCTGCTGGCGGTATCGCGAATCATCATTGAGCGCTGGCCAGCGGTAAAACTTTCTCGATGCCTTCCCCCGAGCTAGAGGAGTGGTGGCCCAGTGGTATCAGCCTTGAGCTACATATGTATTGTAGGTCGTGAGTTCGAACCCAGACAGGCACTTTTTTGTGTATTTAATTTCATTACCACCTGCTCTCAAATCGGTGACGCAAAACATCGTATAACCCGCATTGGGCCTGCGTGGGGATTACGGTTCACTCCCTCTCGAAGAGAGTACACGTGTCCCAGCAGTGGAAACATTATAGGCTGATTATGGTAATGCTATGCCGTCTCCCGGAGTCCGCCGGTGTGCCCTGGCCCTAAGTGTACCTTAGTTTTAAGCCATTGTAACATCTTGTTAACATAATGGAACGCAAATAAAGATATGAATATGATAAAACAACTTAACGCTTTCCAAATGCACATTATTTAAGTTCCAAAAGTTTCAAAGAACTTAGTTCCACTTTTAACGTTTACACTAAATCCAGTTTTAAGTGTGTGTTCAGAATCCCCATAATATAGAGCTCGCATAATTTCGTCAGTGTTCGGTCGTTTTCGGTTTAGGTGAAGCTAACTTGGGGTATAAAATAACGACTTCATTCGAAGTGCTAGTTTAGTGCATTTTCCTGAATGACACAATTCGGTTGTTAGAGTGGGAATACGTACTGAATTTCAAACTGCGAAATGAAGATGTTTACCTATTGGTAAGCATAAAGAAACTAGATTTTATGGCTGTTTCTTCTTTTCCTTTTATAGTATTTTTATCTCACGAAGCGAAGCGCGCTTTCCTTGTGGTAACCAAGTGTGCAAACACGCTGTGAATGTGTGAGTGAAGACGAGTAGTGTCAGCATGTAACACACACACACACTTCGCAAGACTTCGCCATTATCTCGGACGGTACAGTCAACAGCAAAAGTAGATGATGAAAATCAGAATTTCAATACTAATGAACGGAGTTCGCGTCATATATCAAACTCAAACTCAAACTCAAAGCATTTATTTCAATTAAACCATTACAGGCACTTTTGAATTGTCAAAATTAAGTAGTCGGTCTGTTGGTCAGAAAGTTGAAGCTAGGTAAATGGGAATGGGAAATAGGGAAGCTAGGTATATGGCAGCTGTACTAGTAGTAAATGTTTGGTATAATTTACAATCACATACTTTTGAATCACTTCAACGCCACACAGTTCTGACGCGAATTCCGTCCATTAGTATTGAATTTCTGATTTTCATCATCTACTTTTGCTGTTGACTGTACCGGGAGCTCCTGCGTTTATTTATCGCGTTTGTTTTTATTCCGCCGCTTTCGCGGACAAGTGCCACCGGAATGCACAAAGACTTAGTGCAACTACTCGTTAATGATACTAACATAGTTATTAAGTTTTATTTACTAACAAAATTGTTACTATATTATTATATATACTTAGGTTAAGGTATGTATCTATGGGTCTTTGTTACCTGAAAATGAATGGTTTATTATTATTACTAGCTGTGCCCCGCGGTTTCACCCGCGATAAAAGTATTATAGTCCTTTTTTTATTGATTCCCTTTACAAATCTCCACCCCCTTTTTACACCCTTAAGGGATAATGTCGGGAATCAAACCTATTCTATATCCTTCCTCACAACTCAAACTATCTCCATACTAAATTTCATCTAAATCGGTTCAGCGGTTATTGATTCCCCATACAAACTTCCACCCCCCTTTTCACCCCCTTAAAGGATGATTTCTGGAATAAAAACTATCCTATGTCCTTCCCCGGGATGCAATCTACACACATCAAAAGTGTCTAGGGATCAAGCATTTTTATGCGGATTTCTTGAGATTGAGATGTGGCTTTGTAATAAATTTATGATTTTATAAATTTATATGGATCCTTTTTGGTGCATTTCATAATTTGAATCAGGAACTGTGAATCAAATTCGAGTAAAAGATGAAAATCAGCTGTCAATATTTTCCCTATAAAAACATACAACGCATTGAAGACATTATTAGTGCTACTGTTTCCCTACTACTGATTAAAACCAACGTTATTATGGAGCGGCGACGTCATTTAAGCAGGGAAGAAATGCTCAGAGCCGTGGGAATGATAGAAGCTGGTTCCCGGCAACGTACTGTGGCTTTAGCTCTGAATACAAGTCAGAGTGTTATCAGTCGACTTTGGACACGTTACCGAAGCACTGGTACCGTGGCTGAGCGCCATGGAGGACGGTATCGCTGCACCACACGGAGACAAGACCGATACATTCAAATCTTAACTCGAAGAGCTCCAACAATAACCGCCATGATGTTAGCCGTGAGGCTTCATCACTCTTCAGGGAACTTAATTAGCGACCAAACAGTCAGAAACCGCTTGCATGAAGTGAACCTTCATTCCCGAAGACCGCTACGGGTACCACCTATAGCAATGCACAATCGTAGGATTCGATATCAATGGGCTCTTGAACACAGAAATTGGGCAGAAGAACAATGGCGTTTCGTGTGCTTTTCTGATGAGTCTCGTTTTGGTATGAGACCGGATACAAGACGTATACGACACTGGAGAACCCCTGGACGCCAACAGCGATTAAAATCCTGCCAGGAAGTCCATACTTATAGTGGTGGAACCATCATGGTATGGGCGGGTATTTGGATCGGCGGAAGAACTGAGTTGATTTGGATCAGAGGCAACCTCAACGCTCAAATTTATGCTGAGACGATTGTATCAGACGTCATCGTTCCTCTACAAGTGCAAATCGGTCCCTTATTTCAGTTAATGCATGATAATGCACGACCGCACACCGCAAGAGTTGTAAGACAGACTCTCGCCGCAGCTAACATCAATGTCCTGCCCTGGCCTGCTCAGTCGCCAGACTTGAACCCGATTGAGCATGCATGGGATATGCTACAGAGAAGAGCTCTGCCGAATATGGAGGGTATCCAGTCGCAAGAAGACCTTTTTTTGTTGTTGCAACGAACATGGGCGGCCATTCCACAGCGTGATTTGGATGAACTCATTTTGAGTATGCCAAACCGATGTTCTTGTGTTGTTAGTGTTCGCGGTAGAAACACGGATTATTAATTGTTTAAGTTACCCGATAAAATTTTAAAGAAAACTGTTATTTCAGTCTTTTTTTCGAACTTTTGTGTTAGTGGTTCAAATGTCAAAAATCCCTTTATTAGGAAAATGGCAAATTTCTTTATTAATGCAAAGGTGACTTGGTTTATCGTTACTGTGACAAACGAAAACACTTTATTTGATGAATCCTTAAAGAAAATTTTAATTAATATCAATCAGGAGAAAAGTTATTGCAAAAATATATGTTGATCCCTAGACACTTTTGATGTGTGTATTTCTCTACTAAATTTCATCTAAATCCGTTCAGTGGTTTAGGCGTGAAAAGGTAACATACAGACAGACAGACAGAGTTAATTTCGAATTTATAATATACTAGCTGCGCCCCGCGGTTTCACCCGCGTAGATGTCGATCCCGTGGGAATATCGGGATAAAAACTATCCTATGTCCTTTTCCGGGACACAAACTATCTCTATACCAAATTTCATCTAAATCGGTTCAGCGGTTTGAGCGTGAAGAAGTAACAAACATATAAAACACACACACACACACACACTCACAAACTTTCGCATTTATAATATTAGTGTGATTATGATTATCATATGATTATGAATATATTAGTATGGATATGGATTGATAGCTCACTTTAACCTCATTTCACCTAGGTATGTTATCATATCACAGTGAGATTTTTTTACAGAATAGCATTACAGATCCAAACTAATATTATAAATGCGAAAGTAACTCTGTCTGTCTGTCTGTCTTTTCTTCACGCCTAAGCTACTGAACCGATTTCGATGAAATTTGGTATAGAGATAGTTTGAGTCCCGGGAAAGGACATAGGATAGTTTTTACCCCGATATTCCTACGGGATCGAAACTTACGCGGGTGAAACCGCGGGGCGCAGCTAGTATTTAATAAAATACGTCAATGCTAGCGCAATGCGGTGAGAAAGATAAAATGAAAACACGTTACAAGTGAAGCCGAGAATTGCGTAAACTTGTTTCTGTGTAAACATTTTTCCTGGTCTGACAGCTTAGATTGGTACTCCCGTTCTTGTTACTGTGTTTGTACATATTTTTTTTTTAATTTACTATATACAGGGTGTTACGGAAAGGGTATATCAATAGAAACGGGTTGAAGAGTGTATCTGGTCTAGAATCTCTGTACAACATTTCAGCTCAAAAGCAGTAACTTTGAAAATGCTTAATATTTTTTTATTTCTATAGTTTATTAAATTGAAATCATAACAAACGTGTCACCGCACTACGAGGGTCATTATCCATTATCTGTAGTGTGTCTGTGTGCCTAGTACACGCACATCACGCCGCCGCGCGCCAGTGCAGCGCCGTGATGTCGAAATAAAAAAATATTAAGCATTTTCAAAGTTAATGCTTTTGAGCTGAAATTTTGTACAGAGATTCTAGACCAGATACACTCTTCAACCCGTTTCTATTGATATACCCTTTCCGTAACACCCTGTATATATTTAACTCTATATTTGCTGTTTGTCGTTCCAGTCGCTAGCAAAGCATCTCTTTCTTGATTTTTAAGACGAAAATGCAACTGCTTATATCTACCACCCATAACTTTAACATAATAATTATGACAAGCTCCTAAAACGTGTGTCTAAGTGCACACTAAACCCAAAAAGATGAGCAATCCGGTAATTTGCATTTAGGTATTCAGCTGTCAAATTGCTAATTAAACAAAACTTAACTCCAAAGCGCACAACAGTCGAAATCCTCGTCCGCACTCCGAGCTCCCCTGAACAAACCGCTAATCTTTTCGGCATTCCTCTTTGTCTCTAAAGTAATATTTTAATTAAGGCCCGTCTGCATCCTCCGAGGCAATTAAAACTTACGCCACGCCACTGACATTTGTTTTCCTTGACTTAAGTTAAGTTAATGCTATCCGGATGCACACTTAAGCGTCATAATGAACAACATTTTATTTTGGGATTATTTGGGCTGGTTTTTTTTCGGGTGATTTCTAGGAGAGAAAATGGAGTGGAAAATATGTTTTTTTAGGTTATGTTCTAAATGCAAGTTGTCACGTCATTTTAGGCTAGATAGGTTATAAGATTACGTGACAAATCTGGAACAAGCCAGTCTAGCTGTTGTTCATAGCATAACATACCTAGGTAAGACAAATACATTCATAGCTTTGGATTATTTAGGACACATTGGTCAAACGAAAGGTCCAAAAACTATAGTCTATATATATATATTTTATCTCTGACAGCAGCTACAACCTTATTGTAACGAGCATAAAGATCATTGTGATTTTGAGAGTGATGCAAAGTGATGCAGGCTGTGAACGGACTGTATTTATAAGAAGAAAGAAGAAAAGTAAGACGTACAACGCTACAAGGTTATTTTGGCGCGTGGTCGAAATCGGAATTAACGCCGCCATCTTGTTTTGACAGTACACAATGACATTGACAATTTCACAATTTTTTACAAATAACGCCTCCCTAGTTCGACAGCTCACCTCGCTGCACTGCCGTCACCACTTGACGTTGGCAGAATAGTCGATACGGGCTCAGTTTCCAAAAAAAAAAAAAAAAACGCCTCCCTGTCAATGTCATTTAGGCGCCAAAAGATTCTTGTTTGTTTAAAACTTCCATGCGAAAAGGCTAGCGTGCAGTCATAAAAATACCTTTATAAAGTCACAACCTCTTTGCGCATTTTCAATGTAGCTAACATAAAGCAGGGTGCACACTTAGTTACGTCCATTGTTTCACGCCATTGCCCCTAGTATTGAATTACTGCACGAAAAGGCACTTGGCCCCTATAAATTCACACTTGGCGATAGTAATTCACGTCAACCTTACTGATTTACAAAGCGCTGTTTTAGTTTTTTTGTTGCGCTGTAGGGCGCTTTTGTTTTGTTTTTCTTGCTTATAAAATGTTGAGGGAGTTCGTGCTAACTGAAAAAGTGTTAAGAACGATAGTGTTTAATAGAAGGTTTTTAGATCATTTTCGATTCCTGGGTTATTGGGTTTTGTTTTTATATAGATGTTAAGAAGATTGGATCTCTTGTTTAATAGTGGGAATTACCAAATTAAACAAACCATACGAGAATGGCAGAGATCCCAAGAAATCACGTCATGACTGTGGAGACGCGATTTCTTCCGATCAAAATTCCATCTTCAAATTGTTTCTTTATATTTTATATCGACAAAAAATCCGTATTTTTATCGCAACATAAACCCATTCATTATTCCCTACAAAAACACAACAAAGGAAATAAAAACGAAGTATAGAAGGAGCCCATATGTGTCGCAATCCAAAGAGCATTTTATTCGAATAGATATCTCGCAGACGGTCGACGATCGTGTGTGAATAGAAATTGTAGATTTTCGCTTATATGAGCGGCAATCGACCACATTCAATGTTCTGCTGTGTATTAGATATAGAAGGTTGTTTGTTGTCTGTTATTTGTCGTACTAAAATGTTAAAGAAATTTTGGCAGATTTTTGGTACATACTCATGGGCTGGCAATTCTAGGCCACTGCAAACTAATAAAGGATGTTCTTGAGATGGTTCTATATTTTGATTGATCCTAGAAATGCATGTTTTTTTAGATTGAATTAGTGAAGGGAGGCTTTTGCTCAGGAGTAGGACAGCGTAGGCTAGTAAAAAAAACTTGTAAATCCATAGATACTTTACATAATAAATGGGAGACTAAAACGTCACCTTAAATCATTCCATAGCAATAGTAGTTCTTGAGGTATCCAGCTGTGACAGACAGACAGACAGACTGAGTCGCACCATAAGGTTTCCTTTTTACCATTTTGGTACGGAACCTTAAAATCCCAGAATGGGTGATGTCCTTTGACAGACAGGTTGCCTAGGACCTGTAGAGAAGATAGATAGATTTTCATCCTGGATATCTGTATATTAAACTATTTTATGACTATAGTTAATTCTTTTTTTATATGTTCGAGCCGTTTGGGGTTGAAACACTAGGGCCATGGGGTCCGAGTGCCCACTTGGTTTTTCGAGAGATCGCCAAGCGGTTAGTCGACTCTTCACGTGACCAGAGGGCTGGCCTATTTCTTGGCCAAAGATTTAGCAATGCCATACAACGTGGCAATGCTGCCAGCCTTTTGGGCACTGTTCCTGTTGACAGCGATGCGGACGAATTCTTTGATGCCCTATGATTGTTTTGTTTATTTTTTCATATAATTGTACATAATATTATAGTTTATATGTTAGCTTTTATTATGTAAATATCTATACAAATTTTATGACTATTGATGTGTGAAAGCCGTTGCACACGGTGCGGTGCGGCGCCGCACCGTAAAACATCTCGCCGCACTGGCGATCACACGGGCAGTGCGGCGTCGTGACGTTTTCACGGCGGCGCTGCAGCGGCGACGAAAATAGTGTTGGCTTGCCCATCTCTACGGCAGTCTGTACAAAATTGCCGTGTGGAACGGCTCTTATACAGGGTGAAATTGAATTCATGGGCATCCTTTTAAGGGGTCATTGTAATCATCATTATGAAAAACTTTTGCTATGGGACCAAACCTGAAATCGCGAAAAAAAAAATCAGCTCTTCCCTACATTTTGTCGAGTTATGTGAACATAAATGCAAGCAACAGCTGGTTTTTTTACGCGATTTTAGGTTTAGTCCAATAGTAAAAGTTGTTCATAATGATGAGTACAATGACCCCTTAAAAGGGTGCCCATAAATTTAATTTCACCCTGTATGATTTTTTAAAAGCTTTTAATTGACTTGCTTTGTTAGCTGTTAGCACACCCCGGACACTCCATACAACACTCGCAAAATAATTACCTACTACTACTACATTAAAAAATGACGTTTGTATACGTATGAATGTGTGCGTGAGGTACTTGTGTTTGCGAGCGCTCTTGTTAAAGAACTGCGACGAATACGCCGAAGTGCGGGGTGAGGTGCGGTAACTGATGTTAGTGCGGGGAAGGGAGTGTCCTTTCTGTACGTAGTACTTTAAGTATTCTGTGCTGTTAGTTAGTAGGTATGTCTATTAGTCAAATCTTGTAAGCTGAATTAAAACCATTTCCTCTTATCCTACGGAGTTGTTTTTAGTGAAGGTACCTATGTATTATAAACAATGAATATCATGCCACTATTTATTTCTCAAAATGGTTTTTTGCTGTTGTAATTATCTCTTAACTAGCTCGATTCCATGGGAATATCGGGATAAAAAGTAGCCTATATGTTAATCCAGGGTGTCAGCTACCTCCAAACAAAATGTTATCAAAATTCAGCCGTTTGAGCGTGAAGAAGTAACAAACATATAGGTAAACACACACACTCAAAAACTTTCGCCTTTATTAATATTAGCGTGATTATCTTAAGTACTTACGAGTATTTATTATCCTCGCTTTTACAATTTCCGATACAGTCAAATAAATGTACGAGCTAGAATAGCAATAAGATAGATTGTAATCAACAAGTTTGTTTTTCTTTGTAGCCCATTAAACAAATAAAAACAATATAATATTAAGATCTCTCACTTACGCGCAAGCATTGGCGAAACAAAAATTCGTTCGTTTTTATTAAAATTGTTTTCCGTGTTTGGATTCAGCATTACGTACTCATGTATTTATTCACAACTGTTAATTTTGTGATTAATGTTCGTTACGCTAAATATCGCGTATTTATGTTGACAACAAATTCGCGAAACATATTAAATCATATAAATACTTCTTGAACCATAGAGGATTGTAATATTTCCAGAGATCTTCACGTTTTTGAATTAAGAATTAAGTCAATTGTTGAAAAAAACCTAATTGTCATTCCGTCAGAAATTTGTAAATTCGTCATTTCTTCAATGCAATGAAATTTGGATAACATTTTATATATTTTTAGGAGATTCTTTTCAAAATTCGTAATCTATGAACCATAAATATTAGATTGTTCAATTTAAAAATAAAAAATGAATTTGATTCCTAAGGCAAATCTATGGGCATCAAAGACCGTGCAATTGATGAGAATGAGCAGCAGCTCTGGGGCGAGCGGGCCCATCCATACCGGATCCATAACCATTAATCAGAAGCCAGATGATTTAAAAAAAAGGTGTGACCCCATGAAGGACGATGAGCCAACTGAAGCTCCAAAAATCTTTTCGCCTTATACTAGTAAGTATTAGGCCTGGAATATTCATGTTTTTTTATCAGCACAAAAACAAGCTAATTTCGATTAGGTAGATGTTCCTTTCATCAACGTTATCATCATCATCATCACTGGCAACATTTATTTATTTACTGGCAGCGCCCCGCGAATTCACCCGCATAAGTTTCGATACCGTGGGAATATTGGGATAAAAACTATCCTATATCCTTTCCCGGGACTCGTAACTATCTCTAGACAAAATTTCATCTAAATCGGTTGAGCGGTTAAAGCGTGAAGAGGCAACAGACAGACAGACACACTTTCGTATTTATAATATTAGTATGGATTTAGGGACAACAAACGGTAGCGTAATCACACTAATATTTTAAAGGCGACAGTTTGTGAGCGTGTGTTTATATGTTTGTTACTTCTTCACGCTTAAACGGCTGGACCAATTTTGATAAAATTTTGTATGGAGGTAGCTGACACCCTGGATTAACATATAGGCTACTTTTTATCCCGATATTTCCACGGGATCGACACTTATGCGGGTAAAACCGCGGGGCGCAGCTAGTAATAAGTAAACATAGGTTAGAACTTAATAATAGAGTATACATTGTTTCACCCACTGCTATAGTCTTCCTCCCTTTTGCGCCATGCTTCCCTGGTATGTCCGAGTCTCATTTAGCGGGGTAATTGCGTAATATATACACCGCCTTACTAATAAACGTATTATAACAGATGAATAGTTACACACCGATTTCTCTCTTTCAGTCGTCAGTAATTTGACTTTCGAAAGAAGAAGACAAAGCGTTATGTAATTATACAGATGCTATACAACGTTTATTAGTAAGGGGTTACAGTAGTAGGGTAGTTCTTCAGGGACAATTTTCGATGTCTATGGGTATATTTCTGTAACCAACTAACAAAACGGCATGTAATTTTTTTTTTGTACAGTTTAGCTTTGTGCCTTACTAGGACAAATGATATTTTTTAAATAATTGCTGTCTAGGTACAAAATAAAATTTTTTGAAGCTTGTTCTTCTGATTCATATAACGCGTCCGTTTGCCATTTTCCGGAACAAAATGGTCGATGTCGCATTTTCCCTTTGATACATCAATATAAATTATAATTATATCGAAAGGAAATTAGTTGTCCTCTTACAAAAAAAATGTGTATTGGTTATAACTACGTTAGTTTGTTTACAAATAAGCATTGATGTATAAATGCAAATAAGTAAATAAGGAGTGTCCGGCGTATAATACTGATTAATGTGGCGTAAGCTTCACTTGACCGTACTTGGTCGGGTAATAATAATGAGAGTCTGGCTTCCTGCGCGGGTGGAAGCCAGTCGGGCAACGGACGAGCTAGAAGATGGACCTGCGGCTGGTTGGCTCAGATCCCGGTGTTACAAAGGAAAATATCTGATTCACCTGTGTTTGGTTCAGGTGGCATTATGATTACAATGCCTACTTTATAAAATTTATTTTATAGTTCTAAAACTTTAATCTGTGTTTCGTGTGATGCTTTTGGGTTATGGAATCGTGTAGAAAAATGACAATAATGAAGTCTGTGTGTATGATGAGTTATGCATGATTGTAGGCAAAATTATGATTCATTTGTGCCTGATTCGTATGGTCAAAATCCCATATAAATAATAAAATAAATTAGTTTTCCCCTCTCCAGCACGAAAGGAGTGCTTTTTGTTGCCCAATAATGTCCAATTTTTGACAGTGTGCAAGTCAGTAGTTCTAGGCTTATTTATTATTATTTGCTTAGCTATAACCTTTTTAATATTTAAAAAATGACAGGAGTATAAACTTGTTCTACACTTTTGATATGTCTTAGTCTTAGTTAAGAATTAATAATTATTGTTTAGAATTAAAAATCATAACTAACGGTGTATTTATTACTTTTTATGTATGTTTCTGATTCATCTGGGCACAAAATATTTGAACATCGATATCTTGAAAACTACTTTATAAAAACGAGTCCCTCATTCACATATGTGTTATTTGGTATACCTATTTTCATATGAATATGTGTTACAGAGCTGAAAGTGAAATTAAATTTTGGCCCTATGGATCAGTCGAAGAATCAAATTTCGAAGAACTACCCAGTAATGACTGTTAGTTTTACGGTTAAACAACATTCACGGTAGTAGCAATATAACGCTCTCCATCGAATAACACCAAGGATCCCTTCGATAGTTTCTTGTCAAGTCTAAATAATGTTTATGAAGACATATCAAACTTCCCCAACATCTCAACTGTGGGTGATCTGAATATAGACATAAAACTAGGCAATAGGAATGATCGTGCACTTGAATACCTAATCTTAAACGCGTCTCATGGACTACTACCAACACACCACTCCTACCATTGGAAAATTGCCTGGATCACATCTTATTAAAAACTAAGTCAATGGCCACCACATTGGTATTGGAGTCGCACATTACTGACCAAAAACCTGTTATTCTTTTGATTTTAAATACAAACCCAACACGGAACAAAAGTTTCACTATTTCCCGATTATATCACGAAGCCATTAAAACTGAGTTGGAAAACACTGACTTTTCAGATATCTACAAAATTAAAGATGCGAATATTGCTATGAGTACACTAATTACAAAGATATCAACAGCAATAATCAAACATACAAAATATATCATTGTACCTAGAAAACAAAGAACGATTAAACCTTGGATAACTCCAGGACTTCTAAAATGTATCAAGCACCGAGATAAACTGCTCGTAAAATCTATGAAGTCACCAAGCAATTTAATACTACATGTAACCTATACACGTTATCGAAATTACTGCAATATGCTACTGCGTAAATTAAAGAGGACCTATCAAAAGAGTGAACTTGAAACATCTAGGAATAATCCTAAAGCATTATTGAAAACCATTAAGGAGATAACCAATACAGGTAAAACATGCTCTAGTCCTGTTGAACTACTCAAAGTATGCGACAGTTCTGCATCTTCCCTCAACAATGTCGTTCTTTCTTTAGCAACATAAATAAAAACATGGCTGCAAAAATAATGAATGACCCATCTGAAGTGCCTTTAAACCGCGAGACCATTCAAGATGGTAATAACAAGACTCTGAAGCCGCCTGTCAATTCACTTGCTATCCAAAAATTTAACGAATGTGGCATAGAAACTATTATACTGCACATGCGCCATGACTATGCCGTAGGCTGGGATGGAATATCTTCCTCGCTCCTTAAGTCATGTCGTCATATTCTAGTATCGCCGATAACATATATCTGAAATCTCTGCATTGAGACAGGAGTTTTTCCAGATTCTCTGAAGAGAGCCATAGTCCACCCAATTTTTAAGGGAGGGAACAGAGGCTATGTCGATAATTATAGGCCTATATCAGTACTGTCGTCGCTCTCTAAAATCCTCGAGAAGATTCTTCATCAAAATCGTAGAAGCTTTCTCGATAAATAAAAAATTATAGCGGACAATCAGTACGGTTTCCGGTCTGGAGTCTCCACTGAAGACGCAGTATTGGATCTAACGCAATCTATTTCTAAGACTTTGGACAATAGAACTAAGTGCCTTGATATTTTTTTGGACTTGTCAAAAGCCTTCGACACAGTCTCTGTTCCCAAACTAATTTCCAAGCTATAGAGTGTTTGGGTATACGTGGCACAGCTTTGGAAATCTTCAAAGATTACCTGAGGAACCGCACCCAGCTTGTAATGATTGGCTCTAGCTGCAGTGATGAAGAGGTTGTGTTGTACGGTGTCCCCCAGGGAAGCATTCTAGGCCCCACCCTTTTTCAGATATACATAGATGACCTTTGTAGAGTGTTAATACCAGCTTGTAAGGTCTTTGCATATGCAGATGACACAGCGATTCTGGTTGATGGGCCTTCCTGGGAAGACGTAAAACAAAAGGCGGAATTTGCAATGTCCTCAATTATGAACTGGCTTGACCTAAACTTGCTGACATTAAATTACAAAAAAAAAACGTATTATCTGCCCTTTGCGATCCGGTCCAATACGAAACCTACAAGTAGTTTCACGATAACGGCTCACTCATGCCAGAATCAGCTAGTATCGTGTTCATGTCCTTCCATTGCCAGAGCAGAAAGTGTCAAATATTTGATATTCGGGTGTGCATATAGACGATGGACTAAAATAGGATAAACAACTCGATACACTAACCGCTCGAACACTACGTCTTATTCACATATTCAAATCTCTCCGAGAATCCGCCAGTATTGACACTCTAAAAATGGTCTACTTCACATTGTGCCAATCGATTATTGGATTCTGTGTGACTGTATGGGGTGGGGCAGCGAAGACTTATCTTCTAAGAGCAGAGAGGGCTCAAAGGGCTGTACTTCAAGTTATGCTAAGGAAACCCTACCGATACCCTACAGCGCAACTTTACGCTGATTGCAAAGTGCTGACGGTTCGGCAGCTCTTCATTCTCCAATCTGTCCTGAGGATACATGCCCGCTTACCCCCATCTGATCCAAGTAAGCGTACATATGTTTCCCCAGGTGTACAGTACAAAACCACATTTGCAAGACGACAATACTATGTCTTAAGTCATCATGTTTTTAAAAGAATACAGAAAGAACTAGACATAATAGACCTAAATAAATTCAATGTCAAATCAAAAACTTCTGACTTGCTCATACAGCAGGACTATATTAAAACAGAATCTACAGGATGTTACAGAAAGGGTATATCAATACAAACGGGTTGAAGAGTGTATCTGGTCTAGAATCTCTGTACAAAATTTCAGCTCAAAATCATTAACTTTGAAAATGCTTAATATTTTTTTATTTCGACATCATGGCGCTGCACTGGCGCGCGGCGGCGTGATGTGCGTGTACTAGGCGCACAGACACACAACAGATAATGGATAATGACCCTCGTAGTGCGGTGACACGTTTGTTATGATTTCAATTTAATAAACTGTCGAAATAAAAAAAAAAATGAGCATTTTCAAAGTTACTGCTTTTGAGCTGAAATTTTGCACAGAGATTTTAGACCAGATACACTCTTCAACCCGTTTGTATTGATATACTTACCCTTTCTATAACACCCTGTATACTACTATCACACATCGCTTGACATAATTAACCACATCAATAACACCCACAAGATCAGTACTCACACACATACACACCCCTACACATAGGTACAGTCGAGTTCATTAATATATTGGCAGTGACAATTTTTCAAAATGTTGTAAGCGTTAAATAGTACATTATGATACATGTGTGCTATGTTGGTCATTAAACTCGAGGCGGTAATATTCGCGCGAGCCGTAGGCGAGCGCGATAAGGAAGCCGAGAGTTTAATGATCAATGCACACGCGTATCATACGACGTTTTTCAACACATTTGCGAGGAAAAAAACAGACTTGTATTGTTAAATATTAACTTGTATGGATAATGGCGGGCTGGGTTTGTTTTTCCGCGCGCCGCGCTAGCGTGCGCGCGCAGGTTTACCCGTAGAGTAAGTAATGGTCATTCCTAAAGGCACATACAAAACCGATAAACAGCCTATAGAAAAAATATAATAAACACAAAATAATGTTTAGACTGATCGTAGTGTTGTCGTATGTCAAATTGTAGTTCAGTTAGTATGGAATTAGAAAGTACTATTGGCATAGAGAAATATACATTAATTCAGTGAGAATCCGCAATATTAGAACGCCAGTGGTCATTCCCGTTTGGTTACGGGAGGGACGACGGAAAATTGTAAGGTGCATCCAGACAGAGCGAGGCATGCGCCGCAAGTGCTTTTTTTTGTATGTTAGATGCCTCAGCCTGAGGCAACCGTACATACAAAAAAATCATTTGCGGCACATGCCTCGCTATGTCTGGATGCATCCTAAGGTGAATGCGCAGTGGTAGACCGCGAAATTTAAATTTTCTTAAGTTTTTTGCAATTCGCAGGTCAGTATCAGGTTGCATCTTGATCAAAATGTATATTTATATAATAGATATGTATTTACAGAATTATAGTCATTAGAATCATTAATATATATATTTAAGTTAGATTTGTTCCCTAAGAACTTTACTAACTTACTTTACTTAACTTAGAAAGATGTATTTAATGATTCTAATGATTATAATTCTGTAAATACGTACCTGTTATAGTCGCGAATCATATTTTGATCAAGATACAACCTGACACTGACCTGAAAATTGCAAAAAACGTTAGAAAAATTGAATTCCGCGGGCTACAACTGCGCATTAATCTGGTAAATACATTTTAGTTCATTTTGGGACCAAAGCAAATTCAGACTATTAAAAAAAAAAGTGAAATATGGCTCGCGGAATCCTTTTGGCATGAAGTCTCTTTGAAGAGATTAAAAAAAACGCACTTCTCCGACCTCCGACTAGTAAATTAAATAGTTATCTGTGGAAATAAAGCACAAGTACAGTACCCGGCGATAAATATTGCACATCGATCTTTGGAAAGAGACAATCGGCTAATTTCGGCTTCGTAGAGCGTTATCTCTGTCGCACGAAATACAAACAGTCCGTTATCTATTAGGAGCTGTTAAAACAATTATGATTTGCTTCTTTTGATAATTCTTTTTATTCTTTGTATAAAATACACCAATTTTTCTATAAATGATTGCTTTAGGTTGGGGTAAAATAAAAAGGTTCCCCTATTTTTCCTAAAGATGCCATAGTACAACTTTAAATTATTTAAATTTGGGGGTGTTAACAACTCTAGATATATATTTTGAACTGGACGCGACCGCACTCTATCGCACTTGAACAACGACTGACAAAACGTCAATTAACGTCACATAGGTAGTGTGCGACAGAGATAACGCACTACGAAGCCGAAATTAGCCGATTGTTTCTTTCCAAAGGTCGAAGTGCAATATTTAACGCCGGGTACTGTACCCCGTAACGTAAAGAAAAAGCACGCGTTTGTAATACACTGTATTATGGTCCTAAAAGCGGTATATTAAGAGCCATTTTACGAGCAAGTGTGTTGAAAATGATCATATAGTTCTATACAAACATAGACATCAATAAAATGTTTTCATATAAATTGTTCATAACTATGTTACGGTAGTGCAGTCAAAAATATCTGACTACTCTTCGGAACATAAATATCTAAATACTCTAGATTTCAATAAATTTGTTGCAACCTAGGATTCATAAATATCTATACAGCTTTGAATATTCAACTAAATGGCCTTTACCATTAAATTTATTTTTGCTTGCCGGAGCAGAAGTTCGAGTAATAATGCAATATTGCCGCTGAATGATGTCATATCATAACTGACAACTTCAAATTGATTTTGTTTCAAGATCTTTTTCATAGAAAAATAATTGCATAGATATTTCTGAACCTAACTGCGCTAAATAATATGAACAAGTGATTGTGCACAATTTTTAGAGTCTTTTTTCTGTAGCAATATTATTGATATAATGTATTCACATATTTATGATGTCACAGATTGTTTACAATTTATTGTACGGCAAAGCTGTTTTAGTTTTATGAAACTTACCATTGACTATATATTTTTGATTCATGAACATGCTCAGATATTAAAGAACTCGACTGTACATCGGTACACTCTCCTTCTCCCTTCTCACAACACACACATGTACATACACCTCAACAATTACACATATTTGAATAATAATAATATTAATATGCATTAGTATGGTAGATCGACACACTCACTCTAGTAAGTTTTAGTTTTTACTAAATTTAAATTCTGGCCGATCACTGTCTCTTAAGATACAGGTGTCTTCCTAGTTTAAGAGACAGGGTTCATTATTTTTTTATGCATAGTCCTTTTTTTGTTTGTAAACCTAATTCTCCTGTGTACAAGCTATGTTTTTCTGCTTATTCTATCGTATTGACTTGTTCTGAACTGTGTCTGTGTGTATTTATTTATTTTTGGATAAATAAACAATTTTATATTTTTTTATTCATTACGTTACTTACGTATTGAGCAGACATTTTTTTCGAACATATAAAGCGAAGGATTTGCAATATTCTTCAGATTGTGATTGATAGTCTTTTTTTTTTTTTTTTAATTAGGGTGCTGCACCCTAATTGCATAACACACTATCAATCGGAATCAGAATCATTTCGAAGCCAATTGCTAATCCATTGCTTCATAAGTTCGAAAAATTTGTCTGCTCAAAACGTAAATAACGCAATGAATGTTGTTGAACTGTCAAAATGTAACTGATTCCGATTGATAGTGTTACGCAATTGCCCCGCTGGTTGATGTTACTTTTGTGGCATACAATTAGTACAGTATAAGACTGAGCTTTCCACCAGAGATGAGCACTCGCTCATCTCTCTGAGTCGCCGCTAGTGATCGCGGCGCCACGGGCGGCCGCGCAAACTTTTCAAGTTTCTCAAGCGATACTATGTTGAAGATAAAGTTTAAAATTATATGACACTGAAACTGCTCACCGCTTCGCTGCCATCTCGGTGTGTTTTGAGCCTAAGACTGCGGTGGCCGCCTATCTGGCGGCACCCAATGTCTTGTTTTCAAAAAGAGCGAGAACCGTTAAGTCAAACCTCGCTGCCGTCATTGCCACGACCGGCCGTCACTGGTGCCCGTAATGTGGCGGTCACCGCTCATCTTGGAAACAGTAGCTTAACCTTTTTTTATGTTGCAGATGACCCACCAACTTTGGAAGTGCCAGCAGCCGACCCACTTTATACGATGCAAGAGGATAAAAAGGCCCGCTATCAACAAACAGCCGCTGTGAACAAGGACATAGTCGAACACCTAAAAAGTTATTTCGATGACCAGATAGTATACTATAAGACGATGGCAAATTACAACAAATCTGCAATGAAGCGAATTAAAAAAATTAAAAAAAATTGGAACAAAATGCTTGATGATTAAACTGTGATTTAAAATCTCCCATAAAGTGTAATTATTTTGACAGTTTCGCCCGCCTTTCATTATTATTTAGGCCTGAATTCGTGAGCATCAAAATGAAGGGACCAAACCTCCAATGTCTGTCATACATATCTGAAAAAATAATACCATTAATCTACTATTTCCTACCTTTGCTATAATTTTAGTAGCTACCTCATCATATCTATATACATGTGCATAACTCCAGCTTCCTCATATGTGATAGAATAATTCTACCTATGCCAATATTTAAGGCATAATAGCTGCAATCCAAGTTCCCAGTCTTAATTTAGCTGCCACAAAAACTTCGTCAATATGAGTCGTTTAGTGTGTGTTAGCTAGAGTGACGTCATCCCAGCTTCCTCATTCAATACCAGGCAAACCAGTGAGGTTAGGGTTTTGGAATATAGTCAGAAAAATAAGGCATAATAGCTGCACAAGGAAGGAAAAAACTGAACGATAATACTTAAAAAAATGTTGAAACTACGATAAAAAAACGTGTGTGTAAGCTGGAGTGATGTCACCCCAGCTGCTCATGTCGTATCTTCCAAACGAAAGAAGATATGATTATGTATGATAGCTTAAAAATTAAGGCATAATAGCTGCCATTGGCAGCAAAATTTTCAAATCTCTGGTCAAAATACTCTATGAGTTATTAAACCGATAAGTATGTGTAAGCTGGAGTGACGGCACCCCAGCTGCTCATGTCATATCTTCCGAACGAAAGAAGATACGATTATGTATTATAGCTCAAAAATTAAGGCATAATAGCTGCCATAGGCAGCAAAATTTTCAAATCTCTAGGCCTTGTAGTTTCCACGTAATAAGCAAAAAAAACTGTTCCGCGCCAAAAACATCAATTATTGCTTCGGAGATTGTAAACAGCGGCGTTGCCGTTCCGTGCGCTACATTATCAGTTTGAAGTAGTTTGAACTAGATTATAGACTGGGAGCCGACTACACATTTTTCTCAAACATGCTTGGAAAGAAGAAGGGTCACGTCCCATAGAAAATTTACCCAGGCCCGACACAAAAGGAACGCATCTCAGTTATTTTTTTATATTAAATATAACAGAAATAAATTAACACTATTCTGAATATCAGTGGCTATCACCCATATATTGCCATTTGATTTTGGTAAGGCAAAATATTTTAAAATATTTTTTTTTAATGAATAGCAATATATCCATTTAAAATGACGCCAATTTAGATAAAAATACAAAAAAAGACAGCTGGAGGCTTAATTTATTGTGGCATCCACAGGCAAGCCCGGTTAAGCAGACGCTAACCTCAAAGTTAAACTGCGAGATGTCATTTAAAAAATATAAAATAAAATTGGCTTTCTGTGTTGAGATCTGTGCGTTTTTTAACCGACTTCTAAAAAGGAGGTTCTGTATTCGACCCGTATGTATGTATGTATGTTTGTATGTCTGCGATTTTCTCAAAAACTAATGAATCAATTTTGATAATTCTGTCACTAATGTAATCTACATACTTTCAGGAAGGTTTTAGTGTATAATGCATTAGGTAATTATTCTTATGTACGGAGTTATATGCATAAATGTACTGCATCTCCGGCATTTCTATGCGAATTTGGACGATTCATCTAGTCAGTGTCTTCAATTCTTCAATGCATAGTGTGTTAATTGGATTTGTGTGGGGTAGGTACAACTAAAAAGTAAAAAATATTTTTTTTTTTACAAAAAAAAAACAACCAACTTGAAAAAAAAAACACTACAAAGTGATACATAACTTTAATTTCGGAAGTCGGTGTCTAAAAACGAAAATGCGCAACCAACGACACCGACTTCCGAAATTAAAGTTATTTATCACTTTGTGGTGTTTTTTTTTGAAGTCGGTTGTTTTTTCTAAATTGTTGTATCTTCATTGAATTACCTACATACAATTACGTAAATACGTTTTGTAGGTAAATAGGTATTAAAAGAAAATTGTATATCGCCTGAACAAAAACACAAGGCAATATTTTGGTGTTAGCCATTGATTTGGAATATAAAAAATATATATTTTAGCTATATTTAAAATAACAAAAAAACTGAGATATGTCTCTTTCGTGTCGGGTCTGAGTCACAAATGACCGTTCTTCTTTAAGCATTATTTTGACAATATTCTTCAAGACAAATCGAAGCAAGCAAGCATTGATGGACTTACGTATATGTGCCTCGGCCCACATCATCCATCAATGCCTCTTTTGCTGGCCGCTGCAGTAATGTATTATTAATCGTACTATGTAAGTATTGAGTTATTTATAGTCAAATTGTGTGTTTAAACAGGACGAAAGAAAATTAAAGTTTACTTACACTTTTAATCAGTTCGCGGACGAAGTAGAAGAAGAGAAGAGAAGAAGAAGTAGAAGAAGAGAAGAAGAAGTATAGAAGTTTTATTATTAGGACGTATAAACATACAGGGTGTTACGGAAAGGGTATATCAATACAAACGGGTTGAAGAGTGTATCTGGTCTAGAATCTCTGTACAAAATTTCAGCTCAAAAAAATGCTTAATATTTTTTTATTTCGACATCACGGCGCTGCACTGGCGCGCGGCGGCGTGATGTGCATGTACTAGGCGCACAGAAACACTACAGATAATGGATAATGACCCTCGTAGTGTGGTGACACGTTTGTTATGATTTCAATTTAATAAACTATCGAAATAAAAAAATATTAAGCATTTTCAAAGTTACTACTTTTGAGTTGAAATTTTGTACAGAGATTCTAGACCAGATACACTCTTCAACCCGTTTGTATTGATATACCCTTTCCGTAACACCCTGTATATACTCAACCGCCAGCAAAATGTGATTTTACAAGCTCGAAATCAAATCTTCTCACTATTGACAGCTGATTTGCGTAGCAAAAATTATGTCCACAGATAAATGCAACCGTTTTTTTAGGCATTGAGGCATTGGTCTTTGAGCCATCTCTTTTAGGGTTCCGTAAATCAAAAGGAAAAAACGGAACAATTATACGATCACTTCGATGTCCGTCTGTCTGTCTGTCAAGACCCTTTATGTCAGGAATGCGTGGAGGTATCGAGTTGAAATTAATACCATATACTCAGGTCTGCGGTCCCTTGAAGCTGTAAAAAAATCGAACTTCTAAGTTAACGTAAAAAAAAAAGATACGGCCGTTTATGAAACGTATATTTCGACACTCTTAAGGGAATTCAAATGTATAGAGTACTTCCCGTTGACCTAGAATAGGGAATGCAATCTCGTTCTCGCGATATCTCGGCCATATTTACCTTAATCTCGGTCAAAAATCGGACGAGATCTCGCGAGATTAACGATATTGCACAGGAGCATAAATATATGTGTTTCCCGTAGCAGAAAGAGCGTTATCTTCAGCTGGTTATTTGACCTGCCAAATTAGAAGACGTCTGTCAGACGACTCTTTAACATTTTATGCTTTTTGCGAAGCTATTTTCAATAACTTTTACACTATATGGTTTAGGAGGCTGATTTTTTGAAACCGTACTGGGTTTACTATAGTGAACCCATTTTTATACATTTCGTTGCTGGCGATTCTGGGTTTTTTGTCTATGAACTTTAAGCCAAGTCCTTTGTACGGAACCCTCGGTGCGCGAGTCCGACTCGTACTTGACCGATTTTCTTAATGACATTTGTTCTGATTCGACATTACTTTAGATTTGCTTTATGTATAGAATTGTTCAAAAGTCACGATTTCATGAAAAAGTAATTCAATCGCTAGTAATAATAAGCATTAAATAGACCAATTCTATCTTATTTCATCAACCTCAGAAATCAAGCACAAACCAATTGTATTCAAAATGTGTTTACTGTAAGTGTACCTAGTTCTCTCGTCGTCTAAAGTTGATAAGAATCTACTTTATTACATTCATAGTTCAGTCGGCTCTTAGTCTATATCCTCAATATACAAAATTAAAAATATTTTGAGCGCAAGTTAAAATGACTTCTAATAGAATGCATGCTAAGTGCAAACTTGGTTGCAGTATTGTAGCGCACGGAACGGCAACGCCGCTGTTTACAATCTCCGAAGCAATAATTGATGTTTTTGGCGCGGAACAGTTTTTTTTGCTTATTACGTGGAAACTACAAGGCCTAGAGATTTGAAAATTTTGCTGCCTATGGCAGCTATTATGCCTTAATTTTTGAGCTATAATACATAATCGTATCTTCTTTCGTTCGGAAGATATGACATGAGCAGCTGGGGTGCCGTCACTCCAGCTTACACATACTTATCGGTTTAATAACTCATAGAGTATTTTGACCAGAGATTTGAAAATTTTGCTGCCAATGGCAGCTATTATGCCTTAATTTTTAAGCTATCATACATAATCATATCTTCTTTCGTTTGGAAGATACGACATGAGCAGCTGGGGTGACATCACTCCAGCTTACACACACGTTTTTTTATCGTAGTTTCAACATTTTTTTAAGTATTATCGTTCAGTTTTTTCCTTCCTTGTGCAGCTATTATGCCTTATTTTTCTGACTATATTCCAAAACCCTAACCTCACTGGTTTGCCTGGTATTGAATGAGGAAGCTGGGATGACGTCACTCTAGCTAACACACACTAAACGACTCATATTGACGAAGTTTTTGTGGCAGCTAAATTAAGACTGGGAACTTGGATTGCAGCTATTATGCCTTAAATATTGGCATAGGTAGAATTATTCTATCACATATGAGGAAGCTGGAGTTATGCACATTCTATATACATATAATAAAATCGTAGGAAAGTCAAAACTGTACATTGAATATTTTTTTTAAAGAATACTTCGGGCGTGATGTACAATCGATATCGAAGCCAAAAATATAGTTTTTAGAATTTTTGTCTGTCTGTTTATCTGTTTGTATGTATGTCCGGGCTAAACTCAAAAAGTACTGCATGGATTTACTTCAAATTTTGGTGAGCATCAAGATGGAGGGACCAAACCTCCAATGTCTGTCCTACATATCTGAAAAATTAATACCATTAATCTACTATTTGCTACCTTTGCTATAATTTTAGCTACCTCATCATATACATAATATTTTAACAAAATGCTTGGTCCCTCCATCATGATATCAAGATGGAGGGACCAAACTGATAGACTACTCCCTGGAATATTCTACCTACTTAGTGTTATAGTACCTTAATTCTACCTTAATATTATTGATTTTGGCTGCCCGAAATATATATCGTTTTAAAGATATCGATTATATAAGTTGGTCCCTCCAAATTGACGATTCAATTGTTTAGTGCAACTGGTAAATGGTCGGTTTATTTTCGATCTTCGAAGGATACATATTTAATACCTATTTACTACCTTCTAATCGTGCAAAATTTCTTACGATAAAGTTTATTTTAAACTAGCCAAACAAAAATAAAGAAATAAGTAGGTACAACGTACAAATTTTGACAAAATTTTGACATATGACCATTGATATATAAGCATGGAATTATTATGTACTACGGTTGTACGTAGTACATAATAATTCCATGTATATAATGTCAATGCATATGACACACCAGCTGAATCGACGGGGTGTTGCGAATTACGTCATGATAATCAGGAATAGCTAATATAAAATGTATCTTTAGTTTTTAATTATTACTATTTATTGGTTTATTTTATTTTATTCTCGTAATACTGGTAAACAAAGAAAAATATTGAAAGCGGTCTACACACCAAAGCCGCTGACCCGGCGGCACGGATCGCCGGCCCAACCCGCCGGCCTTATTTTGTACAATCATGCCGCTGGCTTGCGCCCGCGCGGGCAAGCCGGCGGGGCAGCATGCCGATGCCGACGGCATCCCTCTCCACTCACTCAGTCAGTTGCCCGCCGGCTTTCATAGAGTAGTGACAATTACTAGAACACCACATGCCGCGGCTGTCGTGCCGCCGGCATTGCCGCCGGCAAAGTCGTTCGGCTTGGACATTCTGAAGCCGCCGGGTTAACCCGCCGGCACTAAGCCAGTCAGCGGTCAGCGGCTTTGGTGTGTAGACCGCTTATGGAATATAATTATTTTAAATGTGGCTAAAGTTTCTGTTTCTAAAGGGTCTTTCAAATAGGGCGGGTCGATGTTGACAGTTTGCGGCGGCCGTATTGTTTTGGCGGCATCTGTCAAATGCGTTGTTATTTCTTCAGTTACTGATGCCAAATCACCATGGCAAGTTACACAATTGAGCAGCACGTCCAAATGATAAAACTTTATTATCAAAATGTGTGTTCGTTAGTGAAAACGTTAACGGCTTAGTGCCGGCGGGTTAACCCGGCGGCTTCAGAATGTCCAAGCCGAACGACTTTGCCGGCGGCAATGCCGGCGGCACGACAGCCGCGGCATGTGGTGTTCTAGTAATTGTCACTACTCTATGAAAGCCGGCGGGCAACTGACTGAGTGAGTGGAGAGGGATGCCGTCGGCATCGGCATGCTGCCCCGCCGGCTTGCCCGCGCGGGCGCAAGCCGGCGGCATGATTGTACAAAATAAGGCCGGCGGGTTGGGCCGGCGATCCGTGCCGCCGGGTCAGCGGCTTTGGTGTGTAGACCGCTTTCAATATTTTTCTTTGTTTACCAGTATTACGAGAATAAAATAAAATAAACCAATAAATAGTAATAATTAAAAACTAAAGATACATTTTATATTAGCTATTCCTGATTATCATGACGTAATTCGCAACACCCCGTCGAGTCAGCTGGTGTGTCATATGCATTGACATATATACATGGAATTATTATGTACTACGTACAACCGTAGTACATAATAATTCCATGCATATATATCAATGGTCATATGTCAAAATTTTGTCAAAATTTGTACGTTGTACCTACTTATTTCTTTATTTTTGTTTGGCTAGTTTAAAATAAACTTTATCGTAAGAAATTTTGCACGATTAGAAGGTAGTAAATAGGTATTAAATATGTATCCTTCGAAGATCGAAAATAAACCGACCATTTACCAGTTGCACTAAACAATTGAATCGTCAATTTGGAGGGACCAACTTATATAATCGATATCTTTAAAACGATATATATTTCGGGCAGCCAAAATCAATAATATTAAGGTAGAATTAAGGTACTATAACACTAAGTAGGTAGAATATTCCAGGGAGTAGTCTATCAGTTTGGTCCCTCCATCTTGATATCATGATGGAGGGACCAAGCATTTTGTTAAAGTATTATGTATATGATGAGGTAGCTAAAATTATAGCAAAGGTAGCAAATAGTAGATTAATGGTATTAATTTTTCAGATATGTAGGACAGACATTGGAGGTTTGGTCCCTCCATCTTGATGCTCACAAATTTTGCATGAATATTACTAAGAGGTTAGGTCAACATATAGGCTACATATTATCACGCTATCACCTACGGGGGAGGAGCTGTGAATCTTTATTTTTCTTACGCATTCTGTGACAGCGTGTAATCTAACGACGCATATTTAAATGTTGCTTTTCAGTAAGCCATGCTATTATCTAGCTTTACAATATGAAAACTACGCCATTTAAGTAATTTGGGCCGAGAAACATAGTTTAATGAATGTTAGTAGTATAAAGAAAATTTTGAAGCAGCGCCCGCCATCTATGAGATTTCATTAAAATCAAATCAAGTTACATGTTGACACTTTTTGGAAATTAATAATTTAAAGAAGAACGGTCATTTGTGACTCAGACCCGACACGAAAGAGACATATCTCAGTTTTTTTGTTATTTTAAATATAGCTAAAATATATATTTTTTATATTCCAAATCAATGGCTAACACCAAAATATTGCCTTGTGTTTTTGTTCAGGCGGTATACAATTTTCTTTTAATATCTATTTACCTACAAAATTCGTAATTGTATGTAGGTAATTCAATGACGATACAACAATTTAGAAAAAAACAACCGACTTCAAAAAAAAAAAAAACACTACAAAGTGATAAATAACTCTAATTTCGGAAGTCGGTGTCGTTGATTCTGCATTTTCGTTTTTAGACACCGACTTCCGAAATTAAAGTTATTATCACTTTGTAGTGTTTTTTTTGTCATGTTGGTGGTTTTTTATAAAAAAAAAAAATATTTTTTACTTTTTAGTTGTACCTACCCCACACAAATCCAATTAACACTAGTGCATTGAAGAATTGAAGACACTTGACTAGAAGAATCGTCCAGATTCGCATAGAAATGCCGGAGATGCAGTACATTTATGTATGTATCTTCGTACATAATAATAACATAATGAACCTTCTATATACTAAAACCTTCCTGAAAGTATGTAGATTACATTAGTGAAAGAATTATCAAAATTGATACATTAGTTTTTGAGAAAATCGCAGACATACAAACATACATACATACATACGGGTCGAATACAGAACCTCCTTTTTTGAAGTCGGTTAAAAAACGCACAGATCTCAACACAGAAAGCCAATTTTATTTTATATTTTTTTAATGACATCTCGCAGTTTAACTTTGAGGTTATCGTCTGCTTAACTGGGCTTGCCTGTGGATGCCTCAATAAATTAAGCCTCCAGCTGTCTATTTTTGTATTTTTATCTAAATTGGCGTCATTTTAAATGGATATAATTGCTATTCATTAAAAAAAAAATATTTTAAAATATTTTGCCTTACCAAAATCAAATGGCAATATATGGGTGATAGCCACTGATATTCAGAATAGTGTTAATTTATTTCTGTTATATTTAATACTAGCTGTGCCCGCGACTTCGATCGCGTGAATGTCGGAACTTAACAATATATTTTGTGTGCGTCGGTATCCTGCGAGGATACCGATTCAAATCTTTATTTTTTATTTATGCTAGTGCTTCTCTATAAACAACATTAGCTGTGGAACCATCTGGAGCGTACACAAAAAGGTTATTGGGGTTGTTTACGCGTGAAAGAGCTACGTATAGTTGACCATGGGAAAAGCATCCAATACTTAGGTCCACCCCCGCAACTCACTTCATGTTCTTCTTCTGATTCCTGGGACCTACTTAATCTCGCCCTTTTCGCATCTCGGCTACGCTGCGAAAGGTTTGTTTTTTTTTCTAGAAGGCATTTTCAGAAAAAGAACTGAACCAAACAAATAAAATATTGAACAAAACACAAACTTTCAAAATGAGAATGAAGACAAATAAAATTTCAAACTACGAAGTAAATAAAACTACTTGACTCAAATTGCAAGTTATTATTTACTTCGCACTTTAAAATTTTGTCCAAAATTTACAGTTTTCTCTATCAATGTTACAGGCAACCCTCTAAATTACTTTATAAAGACCACCTTTTGAAATCAGCAGTTGGTTGTCAACAGGGTGACCCTCTTGGGCGAGTCATTTTTAGTTTGGCAATAAATCCAATTATTCAACAACTAAATTCTAAATTCAACGTAATGGTATTTGGATGACGGAACCCTAGGAGGTGATGTAGACACAGTCTTAAAAGATTTGCAGTTTTTAAAAGAAAAATTCAGTTCCATTGGCCTAGACCTTAACCTTTCAAAATGCGAAATTTATCTTCCCCAAACGACTGACAGACATACAACCATTGCAAAATTTAATACAATAGCTCCAAATATCAAAATTATGGAAACAAACTCTTCACCTTCTAGGGTCCCCAATTTTTGACGAATCCTTTCCAACGTTCATTGAGGAGAAGATACAAAATTTTAATGACGTCTCGGAAAGACTTTTCAAAATTAATATTCATTCGGCCTTCACACCCATTCGGTACTGTTGTTTTGGACTAAAATTTACTTATAGCCTTCGCTCCTCTCATCTATGGAAACATCCACAACTTTTAGAAAAATTAGACAAAATTATTAGAAACACATTAACTTCCATCCTAAATGTGGCCCTGGACGACCGTGCGTGGCAGCAAGCCACACTACCCATTCGCTTGGGCGGTCTCGGCGTCCGCAAAATTTCAAGTATTAGTTTACCAGCTTTCCTCTCCTCGGTCCACAGTACCGATAAATTAACCAGGAACATTTTATCTTCCTCACTGGTTGATTTTGAAGTGCCGTTTTTGACCGATGCGTTGAACGCTTGGAAAATGGCTTGTCCCAATACGGTTTTGCCTGATAACCCGTCTTCCCAGAGACGGTGGGACGTGCCGCTCTGCAGTATTATACGGAATACCCTTGTAAACACGTCACGTAATACTGTTGAGCGTGCCCGTCTGCTGGCTGTGGGAGAATGGGAGTCAGGTTTGTGGCTTCAGGCGCTCCCGTCATCCACCATAGGCACAATGATGGATGACTCATCGTTTCGGCTCGCTACGTGTCTCCGCTTGGGCGCACCTTGTGTTGCTCCGCATCGATGTCACTGCGGTGAAGCTGTCGACAGTCTCGGACACCATGGCCTGTCCTGCTGCAGGAGCGCAGGTCGCATAGCACGGCACGCCAGCATCAACGATATTATTCGTCGAGCTCTTGTCACCGCCGGCGTACCAGCGGTGTTAAAACCAAACGGCTTGGTAGGTACGTGATGATGAGAAGAGACCAGACGGCATGACGTTGTTGCCTTGGAAGGTGGGTAGGCCTCTGGTGTGGGACGCAACATGTGTCGATACCCTAGCGCCATCTCATGTTCCTAGCACTGCGGGCTGTGCTGGCGCCGCTGCTGCAGCTGCTGAGACCCTCAAGCGGCGCAAATACTGTAACCTTATGGGCAACTACAGCTTGAGCCGTTTGGGGTCGAAACGCTCGGGTCATGGGGCCCGAGCGCGCGTCTCCTTTTTAAGGAAATTTCTCGCCGGCTGGTCGATACTTCACGTGACCAGAGGGCTGGGTCGTTCTTTGGCCAAAGAATTAGCATTGCCGTTCAACGTGGCAATGCTGCCAGTCTTCTGGGCACGTTTCCGGATGACAGCGATGCGGATGAATACTTCGACGCCTAAGTGTCCTTTGTTTTTTTTTATTTTTATATATTTGTATTGTAAGTTAGTTAGTCATTTTGTTCATAGATGGCGCTGTTTTAATATTTATTTCTGAAACACTTATAATTTTCTAATTTACATTTTTTAGGTGTGAACTGATTACGATGAAACAAAAAACTCAATGTTACTTCAATTTATATAATTATTAACGCAAATATATATAAACGTGAAGTTGTGAGACCAAGTGCACATTAACACACGTTAACTAATTTTTCTTCTGGAACACTTTAAATTCAAAAATCTTTTGATAGACTGAACCGATTGCAATGAAACAAAAACTAAATGTTACTTCAAGTTACGCTAAATCGTTGTGTATAAAAGTTATCTACATTGATGTCGTACATTTTACGTGATGCTCGGATAACTAAACATACAAACAGACAAACAGACAAAAATTCTAAAAATGCTGGAAATGGGTTCTATTGGTTGTCCTTTAACACCCTGGCTATATTTTTTTATTTTTTTTTTAATGTACAAAAACTTCTTTTCTACAGTTTTATTATATGTATAGATAACAAAATAACTGAGATGCGTTCCTTTTGTGTCGGGCCTGGGTAAATTTTCTATGGGACGTGACCCTTCTTCTTTGATCATGTTGGCGAGGTTAGTAGTTAGTTATTCTTAAAATTCATAGATGACAATCATAGAAATGTAAATATATCTATGATGACAATGTTCATTTTCTTCATAAAAGTTGATAGTTCGTTTTGATAAATTCGAGTTCCAACAAAACCCTCAAAATCTTGAGCAGAGTTGAGGAAGACAATTAAAAAAAAAACGCGATGTTAAGTATTACAAAAAAGTTATGTTCCTACTGGAGACGAAGTCGAAGTAACTCATGAACGCGTGCTGAACACCTGTCTCAGTTCGCTTCAAGATGTGGTCATTTCTATCGGCGGCAATCCACTGATCGAATATGGGTTACCAGCTCCCCAATCATCACCGCATCAAGACCGTGGAAATCGGGAGTATAACGCTGAGACAAATTACGATCCGGGTGAAATGACCACCACACGAAATGACCATGTCGCTTTGTTCTCTTCAGAGTAAAAACAAATTTATGACACCGTCCTTAAAAGCGTTGGGCATAACCAGGGTAAAATGTTTTTCTTGGATGCTCCTGGTGGAAAAGGAAAAACATTTGTTACCACTGACATACTTGCAGAGGTCAAGAGGCGAGGCAAAATTGCTATTGCTTTAGCGTCGTCGGGAATCGCTGCCACACTGCTTCCGGGTGGCAAGACAGCACATGCCATGTTTAAAATTCCCATCGATTTAGAGAGCGCCGAAACGCCTGTTTGTGGTGTGTCGTAACAGCGATAAGGGACACGTGCTCAAGGATTGCTCTCTGATCGTATGGGATGAGTGTACGATGGCCAATAGGAAGGCAGTTGAGGCCGTGAACAGAACCCTGCAGGACATCCGCAGGAACGAACATTTGATGGGTGGTGTCACAGTTCTGTTCAGTGGCGATTTCTGGCAAATGATTCCCGTGGTGACACGGGGATCGAGGGCTGACGAGGTGAATGCTTTGTTGTGGTCACGAGTTCGTACGCCGCGCTTGACCATTAATATGAGACCTCAGCTCGGCGGCAATGCAGGTACTCAAGAATTCTCCGATGTCCTTCTAAGTCTTGGCGAAGGCACTCTACCAAAAGAGAGAGGTGGACAGGTGGTGCTTCCAGACTCTCTCGGTAGAGTGGTATCCAGCTTAGAAGAACTCCTTCACTGTGTGTACGGGGACATTAGTCGTACGCCGCACCAGCAGAATTCTTGGGTGTGTGAGCGGGCCATTTTGACGCCCAAAAATGATCAGGCTGCAGCAAGTAACGAATGCATTCTCTCGGAAATTGAGGGGAATGAAGTGGTCTACACCTCGATAAACACTGTTGTCGAGCAAGATGACGCCACACATTATCCCGTGGAATTTCTGAACTCCCTGTCAGCAAGTGGATTTCCAGCGTATACCATCAAGCTGAAGGTCGGTGTCCCGATTATGCTTCTTCGGAACCTATCTCCTCCGAAGTTGTGTAACGGGACCCGCCTTAAAGTCATCTCGCTCCACAGACACACTATTAAGGCGAAAATTCTTACGGGTTGTGGCGTCGGCGAGGCAGTATTTATACCACGCATTCCCCTCATACCTCATAACTTCCCGTTCCAGTTCAAGCGCGTACAGTTCCCCGTGAGTGTTTGCTTCACGATAACCATCAATAAGTCGCAGGGGCAGACACTGAGGGCAGCGGGTGTTGGCCTCAGGACGAGTTGCTTCTCACACGGGCAACTGTACGTCGCTTGCTCCCGCGTCACCAATCCTGACTCTCTTTACATTTTGGCTCCTGGCAGCCTAACTACCAACGTAGTTTATAGGGAAGTGTTGTAAGGTATGATACCTTTGTACGTATTTTTACTCTTTTGTGTACTGGAATGTATTCCTGAATTATTTTCTCTATTTCCTTCAGTCACATCTTATGACTGAACTGTGGTAATAATAGAGGTCAGTGTCCCCCATGCAATAAGGAGGACCGTAATGGTTCTAATCATAAACAAAGCGTTTTAAAGCCGAATGACATAAGATTGACACGTCCAAAATTTGCAATTTTATGAAAATGGTCTAAGTTTTTAGAAAGTTCAATTTTACAATATCCGTAGCTTACGAACTACTTAATACATTTTCGGTTTAAGTTGTCATAATGAATTTGCTGCCAAAGAGAAATTTATGGGTAATAAAAAGTGTGCAAGCAATGAGAATGTTTAGAATCACTGGAGCGAACTGGTCCACTGAATCCGGTGCGACCGTCTCATGCCGTCCTCCGGTTGATTCTCGAAAGAAGCCAGTTGATGCCAAAGAGGACGGTACTGAGAACATGGCATGCGCTGAGCCACATATCTTACCACAGGAGCCCACACGTAAGTATAGAAGCTAGCGCTGATGGGAGGGCGGGGTTTTCATAACTTTCGTACATTTTCCATAAACCCACACAAAACCGCAATGCACTTTTTTGTATGAAAAAGCGTTGCGCTGCGGCCCGTTGCGGCTGCAATGTGAGCTTGGCTTTGAGGTACAATTGCAAAGGCGACCGCCGACCGCAAACCACAATGTCTCTATCTACGGAAGCGTTTTTATTGAGTTACATTGAAACCGGAAGTGGCGCTGCGGTCTGTCTTTGCGGTTGGGGCTTTACCACTGCGGTTTGCGGTCTACGCGCTACGATCGCCTTCAGAGTTGTAACTTGTAACTCACATGCTCATTAATAGTACGAAAACATACCTACTATTAGTGAGCAATTTTACTACTTAGTAGCATGTGCCTGCAATTTTAAGCATGCTTTTATAGCCATACCGTCAAACCGTCGCATCGCCAACAAAATGGCTTGGTTGGCTGCGTAACCAAGAGGAGGCCAGGTGAGCCACCTACTATATGACTGTATACATTTAGTTGGCATCGCAACCTGGCGACGTCTCCATGGCGTCCTGGTGAGGAACGGCCATTGATGAGCATGTGTGTCAGTCATAGATATCTATGGTGTCAGTACTTAGTAGCTTTGGAATATGTACCTATGCTATTTAATGTCACCAAGTGAAGGTCCTGTCTGTGCGTCTTCGGCTTAACAATAGCTGACATGAAACAATAACGGCAGATTTGTTGACCCAAAACTTGTTTAACTTTCGAAAAACCAGTGGCTTCTAACTTTTGTTTTAATTGCAGGTTTGCCTGTGTCAGAGGGCAACCCAGGCATGCCGAGTGACTCGAAAATACAAGACCCTGGCAAGGATGTAGGCGAATTCTTAACGCGTTATTACGGTGACCAGGAAAAATACTTTAAGAAGATTGCGAGAGTCAACAAAGGTGCTATGAAGCGAATTAAAAAACTCAGAAAAGATTGGTTAAAATTTGTTGAAAATCATTTTTGATTAAACTTGGTGTCATATTTCACATGATGTGTATTATTGTAACTTAAAACCTTGCCTTCTTGTAGCATAATCAGCCTATAACGTTCCCACTGCTGGGACACAGGTATCCTCTCTATGAGAGGGCGTGGGCTATAATCCACCACGCGGCCGGGCCCAGTGCGGGTTGGTGAATGGCACATGGCTTTGATTTATTTGTTATCCTTTACCGTTTTGAGAGTGGTGGTGGTGATTTTCAATAAACAAAGAAAACATTATTGGAGAAAAGTACTATACAAGCCTTGGCCACAACTAGGCATTGATGGGGCTTACGTATGTGTGCCTCGGCCCACATTTACACGTTCGTCCATCAATGCCTCTTTTGCTGGCCGCTGCAGTAATGTACTATTATTCGAGGAATACTATTGACGTTTGACAGTTTTTGTATAAAATAACTGTAAAAATTTCAAAATAATTCCTTGAATAAAGTTATCAGAGGGCTGATTAATGCAAAAGAGACTTTTTTGTCTGTTACTCTGTCACTTTTGAAAACATTCAAAAGTCCAAACTCAAGGTTTTTCAAGTCATGGTCCGGGGCGAGAGGAAGTGGGAGGCAGTCACCTCCTTCTGCGAAGCAGTCATGCTAGCGAAGGAGGTGGCGGCATGGCTGAGGGAGAGAGCCTCACGTCCCAGCCGCCGCGGGAGACGCTCCGGGCGTCGGGAGCCGCGTAACGACTCCCGGCCACCGTAGGCGCGGGCCTGCGGAAGGAGAGTCATGGGTAGCTCACCGTCCGATCAAGACCAGGCCCGTGCCGGACGGCGCTACGTGTTCCACGCGCGCCTAAAGAGATGTCAGCAAAAAGGAAGGGGCATGCCAGGGCCGAAGCCTGCCGGGGGTGCGGGATTGTCCGAAAGGGTTACCGCTACCCCGGAACATAAAGGGCTAAGGAAGGAACACGGATGGGTTTTAGTCAGTAAGAGTCTGACACTCCCTTCCGCTCCACCCAGAGCAGGGTTACTTGATGATTTCCCACCCGTAAAAAAAAAATGTTTGCGTTCTGTAGAGTCCGTCTCACGAAAGGATTCCTGCAGACGCGGCGCTATCTATAGGCATGCGACGGAGACATAAATCTTTATTTACCCGACTACGGCGAAGCAAAAAGGAGGATTATGATTTTGACCGGTATGTTCATCTGTTCCCTTATAACTTCTAAACTACTTGTAACACAATGTTACAGTTATTAATTTATCTCTGATTTTGCATCACTGTCGAAATCACAGCGATCTTTATTCTCATGCAAATAAGGGTACTGTTGGGTTGCTGCTATTGAAAAGTCTGTCAATATTATAAAGGTATGAGGAACAGGGTGTAAAGTTCACTCATACTCTATAGAAAAGGGAGGATCCTCCGACCAGACGGGTGTTGTGTCTGGCGGGCAACTGCCAAATGATTCATGTCGGGCTGTTGTATCTATGCTAGTTGCGCGGTAAACTCTGCTTGCGAGATGCAGGATTTGCGTGACGTCAGTATGACGCGTTGTTCGCATATGGTGTTGTAGATACCGCTACAATATCATTGTGATTTTTATTCTTGTCACAATAAAGGTGCCGTTAGCTTGCTGCTGTCAGAGGTGAAATAACTGTGAACGGACTTTATGCCAATCCTCACCCAACCACAAATCAAGAGTTTCACATTGGATTGCCATCGTGCATCGTGGTGAAAGGATTAGCCAATCAGCGTGGAAAACTAGCTGATCGCCCAGGGTGCGCCGGACGCCCCGCTGGAGATACGCCGCTCGGGGAGGCCCCTTTGTGGTGCTGCTCCACAAACGATGGGACATATAATAATTATCGTATCATGCGTGTTCTGTCAGCTGCACGTTGCTGGAACTGGTGGACGCTGGTCATGACCAAACAAGTAGCCTGGGCCGAGTTCATTTAGATTGCTATCGACACTCACTCGACACATTTTTGACATTGACAGATAAACAATCGGCTGTTCGAGCTGTTTAGTCTGTGGCTCCAAGTCTATCAAAAAGTACTCTGTGGTTCCAACATTTCAAACATGGATCCTACAACACATTTATAAATATCTTACATTATAAATGTAATTAACATTAAAACATTAAATTAAAAATTTATGTGTGACAATACTGCTCTTAGACAGAAATTATAAGATATTTTCTCCCTTACAAAATAAAATCATGAAATCCTTTGTTGCTCAGAATGTCATGTTATACTTTAAACGTAAATATCCAAGAGGTAAGTCCTCCAGCCTTAAACATACATATTTATGCTTAGTAGAAGTTGTAAATCTAAATGTCTAGGCATGAGCCTTAACTATAGAGGTGTATGATTCAATGCTTACCTACTAGCAAAGTTAAATAATAATAAACCCTCAGTATGTGGCAGCTGTTGGGCAGTAGCGACTCCATGGACCTGATCTCCTAGGTGAAGTCTTGTTCCTCATCTCTGGTCAGTGCCGGCTTAAGGGGGGGGCGACCGGGGCACCAGGTACTACAGGGCGCCGCCGCGTGCGCCAGCTCACAACTTAACCACTTAATTTGAATACCTATTTTTATCGATCTAATGGAAAACTAGACTCAGCGTATTAACTTTTATAGACTTATCTCGTTGGAGTGAGTATGAGTATTCTATATCTAACAAACACGAACTGTCATTTTGTCGCTTAGGTATCGTATCTCTCACTGAAATTGCAACTCGTATTAGCCCCCCTTTTTTTTTATTTTTATCGTGTGGAAATCCTCATGGATGTCCACTACCCGGAGGCGGGTGGAGGGGTCTGTCAGACTCTTACTGACTAAAACCACACGATGTCCTGCTGCTACCTTTAGCCGGGGTGCTGGAGTGATTGCGCATTTCATCACGCTTCGTATAAGCCCCCCTGCATTGTACATACTTTTCTTTCTTTCTTTTTACATACTCGTAAGTTCACAAGCAAATCAAAAAACCTTACTAGAAAACCTGAACGTTATCAATAACTTACCTACGAATTATTTATTTATGTACAAATTCACAATAAGTTTTTTTAATTTTAATGAAATAAGTATACCTAAAAGGGCGCCAAAGGCATCACTCGCCCGGGGTGCCTAGATGGCTAAGGCCGGCCCTGTCTCTGGTTTGCCTTTATTGACTGGCCAGAGTGCACAATGACGAGGAACAGGGCTCCCACATCTTTCTTGTGCTTATTGGCCTGCTTGAGTGGAGAATCCCAAGAGCAAACATGCTCCGAGAAAAAATGTATTTCAATGAGATGCTGGCGATGGTCATGGAATACCTCTCCACTCCTCAAGCACCTCATAATATGTTGCCTCCTTGTCACTAGGTGACGACTCCGACGTGTAGGTCGGTGGTTCGAACATAGGCAGGTAATTTACTTTGCGTAATTTATTTCATCACCTCTGCTCTTAAAATGGCGATGGAAAACATCGTGAGGAAACTGGCATGAAACGAAAATTCGAACATATGTGACACGGTCGTGGAGAGGAGGCCTGGGTCGCAGCAATGAGAACATTATAGGCTGCTTATGCCAAATTAAAACATTGGTCAGACAGGGGCCATAGACTGTTTATAGTTCAGTTATAGTTTACCTTAGCTATCTATACTCATAGTCCAATATCTATGTTTCCATATTCGGCAGTAGTCCTGCACCAGCCGAGGATTGTCCTTGAGTGCATACAGGGATAATCGTCTGTTGGTGCTTCATTTCATTAACATCTGGTTGTGACTAGCACAAGACTAAGGTGAATGGCGTGCAAGTAGGCCCATGGGCAGCTGTGACATAATCAGCCTATAATGTTCCCACTGCTGGGACATAGGCCTCCTCTCGGTGAGAGGGAGTGGGCCGTAATCCACCACGCGGGCCCAGTGCGGGTTGGTAGATGTCACATGTCTTCGAATTTTTGGTTCTAGGACATGCCGGTTTCCTTACGATGTTTTACTTCACCGTTTTGAGAGCAGTGGTGATTAAATAAATAATTTACATAAAGTAAAGCGCCGGTCTGGGTTCGAGCCTTCGACTTACAACTCGTAGATCGCGGCCGTTACTACTAAGCCACCCCTACTGTGGAATGTTGGGGCTAAATATAGTGACATTTTGATGGTGGAGTAATGAGACAATGCCATGGACAACTGTCTGAGAAAACGAGCATCATACTCATAAGATACTCTTTTCTTCTTTAACCGTGCAGTTTAAAGACTACTGGAGACTACTGGAAGTCTGGATTTATTAACCGACTTCTTTTAATTCCTGTTAGTATTATTTTTTTACATTTTGTAACCATTGTATGTCATTATAGTGCCCAGAAGCGGTGGTGGAGGCGGCCCAGTCAAAAAAGCCGAGGGTGCTTCAAAATTTATGGATACTGCCAAAGAAGAACAATCCTTTCGCAAAAAAAATCTAAAAGTTCTTGAGAAATTGAAGGAGAAATTGAAGATATATCGAGGATATCATGAACATGCGATCGAGGATCATCAGACTTTTATAAAAAAAATCAAACCGGTGCAAGCTGATATTAAGAAAAAAGATAAATGAAGAATATTTGTGATTTTAAGTCCACGTTCGCAAGGACGTAAAAAAATTACGGCAGGATTTTATCGCGCACTGAATTTTTAACCCTCGGTGTTGAGCCGAACGTTGAAAATCCAAAAGAGCGCATCCCAGCGTTTAAAAAAACAACCCTGTTGGATTTTCAACTCTCGGCTCTAAGCAGTGTGTTCAAAATCCAGTGCTCGACAAAAAATCGCCGTGGGAAAAACGCGCGTCCGAATCTGGTCTACGTCGTTGTGTCCTAGTACTTAGGGTGTGTTTACATTAAAATGGAGACGAGCGCTGACGTGCAGGAATCGATCAATCAGAGACAAGATGAGAGACGCGATGTAGATTTCAACCAATATGATTGGGCGAAGCCTTCACGTCTTGGTTCCACCATGACCGCTGAAATGGATGTGGCAATGCACTCGTACATGATTCATTGAAGAAGTTTGCAGATTTAAAAAAGAGCCGTTAGAACAGCGGCAATATTGATTTTGTCTGCGATAAAATAACACTTTTGTAATGATTCGTTCAACACTCGTTGTTGCTTAGTAGAAAGATGGCGGTAGAACACATATCTATGCCTTACTAAGCTGAAGAGATTTGTTTACATGAGAAATCCATCATGTCATCATCATCATCCTTTCAGCCGAAAGACGTCCACTGCTGGACATAGGCCTCCCCCAAGCGTCTCCAATTCGACCGGTTTTGTGCTTCTCGCATCCAACGAGTTCCTGCGGCCTTCACAAGGTCATCGGTCCACCTTGTGGATCCATCATGTGTTTTAGATCCATCCATTCTTAATTTATTGTAACACCGTCAACAATTATTATAACAGTAAGGTATTGTTTTGTTAAAAACGTTTAGTTCACTGGAAATCGAAATTATTTTAATAAATACATAACATTAAGAAAAACTTAAATGTTTTTTATTTAATATTGAAGGGGAACAACAGACTGAACTGAATTCACGAAAAAAGCAGCTGTTCCATAAATTTATATTTCAACTAGTTATTCGAATAAAATTATGGAACAGGTGATTTTTCCAGGTCAAAAATCTTCTGTGTTTTGGTCCCTAATTACCGTTTTTGTCTTAAAATCTCCCTTAGTATTTTTATCTCACGAAGCGACTCGCTCTTGACTTGTGGTAATCAAGTGTACAAACATACTGTGAATGTGTGTGTAAGGGACCGTCTCCACGAGCGAGAGAATCGCGGCGATATTATCGTCGTGACACGTATTTCTATAGACTCTTTTAGAACGTGTCTCCACACGGCGATATCATCGCGACGAGAATTTGATGGCACGGCAAGACTATCGCTGCGATTCTCTTGCTCGTGGAGACGGCCTATAAGCGTGGCGCTCTCATCTCCGTCCGATACACGGGCGAAGTCGGGAGTATGTGTATGTGAGTGTTATATGCTGACGTAACTCGTCTTCACGCACATATATTCACACGTGTTTGCACACTTGGTTACCACAAGTAAAGTATGTGTCACTTCGTGATATAAAATTACTTTAATCACAATTGACTCCTTAGGTACATTACCACCGTCATATCCAAGAGTTCTGCTGCATTGAGAAATAGAAGCAGTAGCCAGTTAACTGATGTGATGACCTGCCGACCGATTGGTATGCTTAAACTATTTTCACAGAGGACATAATCACCGCTCCGGATAGTGTCTAGAAACGGCAGTACTCTAACAAAATTCGTGGCGCTGAAAATGCGTTGAGCGCATAATTTCTGTCACGGACGCCATTCAAAGCCGTCAGCTTCTATACTTACGTCATTTGAGTCGTAGTGCGGGTAAACGAAGATGTTTTGTTTGTTTGGATAGTTTTGACAATGCCGCCTCTAGCTGCGGCAACTGAGGCATCTTAGTAATGGGGGATCACGACGAATATATATTGCACTCTGCCCTGCTGTCAGGATCGGCAGTTCAGTATTTGCGACAAATGAGTATTCACTGGGCATAAACTTGTATGGAACTGGACCAAAGACCAAGACCAAACTATACGAAACTCTGTGAACTAGACCTATTTACGAAAATAAAAAAAGTCAAGAGCAAACCCATTTGGCAATAAAAAAAAATAATTTTGACTTCTTTTACAAGAGCTGTCAGAAACAGTCAAAAGATTGGTGCGAGAAAATGATTAAAACATAGCTTTGTTGTAAATCTCAAAAATAATCAATAAATTAAAACTCCAAATAGAACATAATCATTTTCATGTATCGACGATGTTCTTCGGTTTCCTTATTCTATAGAATGAAGTCTTTTTTAGTTTCTCAGAAATTCAATTTGGATATTGTACGCGCAGGTAAGTGATCCAGTCTTTAGATTGCTTGTTCGACCAGTCGGGGGTGCGGCGAATCTAAAGAAGCCAGCACATCAAGCTACTACAATCTGCCAAATTTCTTAAAGGGGCTTACAGGACCTAAACGCAAAACATGCAAGTTTTAGAAACAATAAAAGTATATGATCAACTACAGTAAACAAAATCAGAAAAAAATATATGATATTTCTCAGGATATATGCTAGGTAGATAGTGTGTTGAAAACATAATACAACTAATTTGAGACGATAGAAAAAAATCATGAAGATACCTCTAAAAACTTCCTTTTTACAATAAAAACCATACTTATGTACATAATAATACAACTAATTTGATACGATAGAAAAAAATCATGAAGATACCTCTAAAAACTTTCTTTTTACAATAAAAAACCATACTTATATACTTACGAGGTGCATTCAATAAGTACCTAGCCTCATCGCCAGAGGGCGCTGTAGTTTCAAGAGTTTTACCACAGTATAGCACATTCTTTTTTAATTCTTTTTTCAAATTTTCATTCCAATCCCTTTATTTGTTTTAATTTGACAACTTATGGAAGCGAACGTATCGATCGGTTTTACAAAAATGGAAAAAGAGCAATATCGTTCGGTGATTCGATTCCTATTTTTGGAAGGGAAAACGCGCATCGAAATCAAAGAGCGCTTGGATGCTGTGTATGGTGACTCTTCTCCATCGATGGTCACCGTCAAGAATTGGTTCAACGAGTTTGCACGTGGTCGTACGTCGGTTTTTGATGAACCACGTCCAGGTGCACCGAAAACAGCTGCTACGGAGGAAAACATTAAAAATCCATGTTCTCGTATTGGCAGATCGCCGATTGAAGGTTCGGGAGCTAGCTGAGACTGTAGGCATTTCAGAAGGAACAGTGCATCATATTCTTCACGAGGAACTCGGCATGAGAAAGCTGTCGGCGCGATGGGTGCCGCGTTTACTCACACCGGAAAACAAGTGCAACCGTGAGACCACATCGGAGACGTGTTTGGCGCTGTTTATGCGGAATCCAGCGGAGTTTTTGCGTCGTTTTGTGACCGTCGATGAAACCTGGATCCACTGGTACACACCAGAGACCAAGGAGCAATCAAAACAATGGATCCAGACCGGGGAACGTGCTCCAAAAAAGGCGAAAACTGTAAAATCGGCCGGAAAAGTTATGGCCACCGTTTTCTGGGATTCACAAGGTGTGATCTACATCGATTACCTCGAGAAGGGTAAAACAATTACAGGGCTTTACTATGCCGATTTATTGGGCCGATTCGACGCCGAATTAAAGAAAAAACTCTGGCGAAGAAAAAAGTGCTGTTTCACCACGACAACGCGCGCACCGGTTCACACGTCTGCCGTTGCCATGGCCAAATTGGTCGAATTACGCTACGAATTGCTGCCCCATCCACCGTATTCTCCAAATTTGGCCCCTTGTGACTTCTTTCTGTTTCCTAATCTGAAAAAATCTCTCGCCGGGAATAGATATGGATCAAATGAGGAGGTCATCGCCGCCACGGAGGCCTATTTTGCAGAGTTTGACAAAAACTATTTTTCGGACGGGTTAAAAAAGTTGGAGCATCGCTGGGCTAAGTGTATCGAACTAAAAGGAGACTATGTTAAAAAATAAATTGCCACTTCCAAAATTTTCGTTTACTTTTTGTAGGCTAAAGCGGTCTACACACCAAAGCCGCTGACCTGGCGGCACAGCCGGCTTAGTGCCGGCGGGTTAACCCGGCGGCTTCAGAATGTCCAAGCCGAATGACTTTGCCGGCGGCAATGCCGGCGGCACGACAGCCGCGGCATGTGGTGTTCTAGTAATTGCCAAATACTCGTAGAGATTGGACGTGTGTGTTTCGAATAATTCAGAAGTAGTATTTTCAGTACCTAATTGACATGGAGGAGGACGATAACAGTGATTTAATAATAGCAGTTTGTCACTACTCTATGAAAGCCGGCGGGCAACTGACTGAGTGAGTGGAGAGGGATGCCGTCGGCATCGGCATGCTGCCCCGCCGGCTTGCCCGCGCGGGCGCAAGCCGGCGGCATGATTGTACAAAATAAGGCCGGCGGGTTGGGCCGGCAGTGGAACGAATGTATGGGAGCGGTTGGACGTAGACATGTCCGAAAAAAAAGAGTAAAATTATGCCAAACTAATGATGCCTTCATAACTTGTGGTGATGAATTTCTTCATAACTCCCATATTTCGGGAGTAATTTGAGAAAATGTGAAATTTTACTATGAAAATGAGTGTATCGAGCTCTCTCCCTCCTGATTCCGGGCTTGTTTCAAGTAGCGGTCTCTAATATCGTAATGCTATTACTAAGAGCTATATTTAATACTAAGACACATAGTGCGCCAAATGTGCACTTTCTGGGATAAAAGGAAATGAAAATTTAAAAAAAAAAAACGTTTTTTCCCCATTTGTATTTACTTTAAACCGCAGACAGACTTATTAAGAGGTCTATAAATATATTATATATATACAGAAATATATATTAACAAAAATATTCACAAGAACTGATGAGAGTATGACTTTTAAGTAAGTTGATAATAAATTACCTAGTTTCATTAAAAGTACAATAAATAATTAAGATGTAAGCTCTAATTTACTAAGTTACACATTTTAAAACAATAACATCATTTAATTATCTTCGTCATCATCATCATCATCAATTAATTCAAATTCAGAATCGATGTCCGCTAAATCATTTATGTTAACAAATTCGATATCACTTTTCTCAGAATCCGTAAGCTCATAAAATTCCTTAAAAGAAGATTTTTTTACAAACTTATTTCCTTTTGGACGGATACTTGTAACAAGTGGATCAGAAGACAGTAAAAGATTGTGCATAATATCTTCATTGCATGAGATACTGCTATGCTTTCGAGAATGCCCCTCTCTATATTTTCTAAAATCTTTATTTCTAGCCTCAGATGCCTCTTCGGATAGAAAACCAATGGGCACAATTGACATGTTCTGAACTATGTCTGGCCCATGCATTAAAATTTTATGAAGTGAAGAAGGCATATAATACCATGGGTATAACTCCACGTAAAGCTTAGCAGTATCAAAGCAGAACTCTCGGAATTTAGTTACGTTGATCTTCTCTCCTGATGAAATACACTGCAAGATCACACAGATTTTTCTTAAAAGCATAGCATCTATTCCGGTCAGTTCAGCAGATTTAGTGTAGTTTTCAAAAAATCTCCTTGCCGAGTTGCCATTGTTGGTGGATCCACTGCCTTGTTTCACAACATCGAGAAGTAAGCCCGTTTCTCTTCTTACAGCCTCTTGAACTCTTTTCTTCCTGTCATCAACTTGCCTTTTTGCTATATCACCCCTTACTTGCCATGATTTTATGTCTAATTTGTAGGAAATGTGTAATAAGCATTCCATTGAGCGAATCCAAGCGTGAAGGGTGCTTAAGCCATATTTATACATGTCCTCGTTTGCGTGTTTATCTTTGATTAACTCTAAATTATTCATTTCTTTAGGACAAGCCTTGCATATGTCACACACTGAAGCTGCTGTATTGGATATAATGGAATGAATTTTACCATCAATCATTGTCAACAGCAGTTGGTGTTTGACACTAATTCCATCAGTGATGGTGGATGGAGTTAAGGCTTCAATCTCTGCTTCGATTTCAGCCATCTCTCTCTGCACATTTTCTTTGGTTTCCTTTATAAACTTAAACAATATTGGCCGGCAAAATGAAGTGGAAGATGGTCGCTCGTTTTCCCAAATTGTTACACCTTTTGAGACGAGCCGCAGTGGTACAAGACTAATCATAAAATTACTAGCAAGATCGATTTGCTCATCTTCACTCGTCCTTTGATGATAAATGCTTTGGCTAGATGATCCGTCAAAACCCCATTTGCTGGTCAATACGAGCTGTTGATTGGGATCAACAGGGGTTTCTAACGACCTAATAAGTCTTCTTGAGGTTAAATCCATCAAGGCTTGTAATTTGATTTTTGCAGAGCTCTCTGTAACTGTGAGATCTTCTTTGGCCGGATAGCACTTAATTTTTTCTTTAACCAACATGTAGTAACTCGGGTATTGAAGAGCTCCTTCTTGAGTGTTGAAATCCCGAAGAGTGTTATAGCGCCATTTCGATAAGTTCATCGATACATAAAGAGCCAATGCCTTCAAAGGGGATATTTCCCGTACCTGAATTGATTTACCTTCAATGAAGGCTTTGATTTTTGAGGCCTCTTCTGGATTCTCCGTCAAGTATTTCATAACATAAGCTGTATCGCTTTGTCCTGCCTTTTGAAGCGCCCTTTCGGCCGAAAACATAATTTCAGCGCTGCTACTGCTGCATGAAAGACTATCTTCAGTGCGTCTTCTTTTTTGCCGGTTACTAAGGTCCTCAAAAGATTTACGAGGACTAGGATGTGTACAAGTTGAAGCATCAGATTTAGCAGGAGAAATTATGGGCTCGATGACGTCACTTATATTTTCTGTAGAAGGTTCCATATTTTCATTCTGTAATTCCGGCCATTGAATTGCAGCCTGTAGCCAAATCTCATGTTTCTTCCGAAACTTATCTGTGCTTCTTCCAGACTGTGTCCATTTTGCATAAATGCGGTAGCAAAATCGACGACACCAGTCTTTTAAACTTGTTTCAGCACTTTCACATAACTGAACACAACTGTTATCTTTTAAAACACTGAACAAATAGTTAAAGTCGCGTAAATCTTTATGTGCGCGTGCGCATAAAGCAACGTGAATATCAAGATTTGTATTAAAATTTGGAAAATACATTGCGAGATTAGCTTGGATACAACGAGGTGTAAATCAACACTGATTTTAAAGTTACTAATAGTGACCTATTTATATAAAATCCAGGTATCCCAGGTATCCTTTGTTAAATATTGCAAGGTAATTAGTTATTGTGATAATTAGTAAATGATGCATGCTAAATTAGTGTATTAAGAGCCATTTAGTAATTAAATAATAGCAATGTTCTTATCAGTAATCATTAGTGCATCAGTTTTATATGTAAACCTTAAGTCCCTAATTATATATCCTAATTAGCTTATATCTTCTCTAATTGGCTGCTCAGAAATGTTATTGTAATAAGGTAAACCTTTAGAAAAACGGTTTTAATCAACAAAATAAACAAAAAATAAAAAAATTGTGTTATAAAATAAACATCACTCTTTATCCCAGAAAGTGCACATTTGGCGCACTATGTGTCTTAGTATTAAATATAGCTCTTAGTATAAGCATTATGATATTAGAGACCGCTACTTGAAACAAGCCCGGAATCAGGAGGGAGAGAGCTCGATACACTCATTTTCATAGTAAAATTTCACATTTTCTCAAATTACTCCCGAAATATGGGAGTTATGAAGAAATTCATCACCACAAGTTATGAAGGCATTAAGTAATCGAATAAGATGGCATCATTAGTTTGGCATAATTTTACTCTTTTTTTTCGGACATGTCTACGTCCAACCGCTCCCATACATTCGTTCCACGCGGCGCGGCGATCCGTGCCGCCGGGTCAGCGGCTTTGGTGTGTAGACCGCTTTAGTATTTATTGAATGACCCTCGTACATAAACAATATCAGAAAAAAATATATGATATTTCTCAGGATATATGTTAGGTAGATAGTGTGTTGAAAACATAATACAACTAATTTGATACGATAGAAAAAAATCATGAAGATACCTCTAAAAACCTTCTTTTTACAATAAAAAACATACTAATTATATTTCGTTTTCGCTTGGCGTTCTTTCTGAATTTTTTTCTGCTCGGCTCCGAAGAGTCGCAGGGTGATGTTAAATAGCCTATATCCTACATACATTGAAACAAACAAATTTCACCTCTTTATTATATTATTATAGATTATTATCTTCGTCGTGTGCGATCCATTGAATTGTATGGCGAGCGATATTGTATCTTAAGGTGAATGGGTAGTTGTAGCCCGCGAAATTCAATTTTTCTTACGTTTTTTGCAATTTTCAGGTCAGTGTCAGGTTGTATCTTGATCAAAATATGATTCGCGACTATAACCGGTACGTATTTACAGAATTATAATAATTAGAATCATTAATACATATTTCTAAGTTAGATTTCTACCGTTAAGAACAAATCTCGAATGGAAAAGTGTTTATGGTAAAAATCTAACTAAAAGAGATATATTAATGATTCTAATGACTATGATTCTGTAAATAGATATCTATTATAGTCGCGAATCATATTTTGATCAAGATACAACCTGACACTGATCTGAAAATTGCAAAAAAGGTAAGAAAATTTAAACTTCGCGGTCTGCCATGGCACATTCACCTTAAGATAAAATATTATAGCATCTTAGCCGTGTGCAGCGCCCCTTAGTGAACTCCACTGCGGGTGACGTAACCTACGACAAACTTATTATTTGCGGTTGGCACAGTAATCGGGTCTAGGGATCGAACCGCAAAATTAAGTTTGTTATTTATTGTATATACTTTTCCGGGATAAAAAGTACCCGGTGTGGTGCCCAGGATATTAAAGAATAATTATACCAAGTTTCGTCGTAATCGAAGCGGTAGTTTTTGCGCGATGCCTGAACAAACAGACATACAGACAATTTTTTTTTTAAATCACATTTTTTGGGTTCGGTGTCGGTCTAGTAACACCCCCTGCCATTTATTTTTTTGAAATGTTCAATGTACAGAATTTTCACTTCTACAGATTTATTATAAGTATCTATTATTACATATAATAAAATCGTAGGAAAGTCAAAACTGTACATTGAATATTTTTTTAAAAGAATACTTGGGGCGTGATCTACAATCGATACCGAAGCCAAAAATATAGTTTTTAGAATTTTTGTCTGTTTGTCTGTTTGTCTGTATGTATGTCCGGGATAAACTCAAAAACTACTGCATGGATTTACTTCAAATTTTGCATGAGTATTACTAAGAGGTCCGGTCAACATATAGGCTACATATTATCACGCTATCACCTACGGGGGAGGAGCTGTGAATCTTTATTTTTCTTACGCATTCTGTGACAGCGTGTAATCTAACGACGCATATTTAAATATTGTTTTTCAGTAAGCCATGCTATTATCTAGCTTTACACTATGAAAACTACGCCATTTAAGTAATTTGGGCCGAGAAACATAGTTTAATGAATGTTAGTAGTATAAAGAAAATTTTGAAGCAGCGCCCGCCATCTATGAGATTTCATTAAAATCAAATCAAGTTACATGTTGACACTTTTTGGAAATTAATTTAAATTTGATCATGTTGGCGAGGTTAGTAGTTAGTTATTCTTAAAATTCATAGATGGCAATGTTCATTTTCTTCATAAAAGTTGTATCGTATAGTTCGTTTTGATAAATTCGAGTTCCAACAAAACCCTCAAAATCTTGAGCAGAGTTGAGGAAGACGATTAAAAAAAAACGCGGTGTTAAGTATTACAAAAAAGTTATGTTCCTACTGGAGACGAAGTCGAAGTAACTGATGAACGTGTGCTGAACACCTGTCTCAGTTCACTTCAAGATGTGGTCATTTCTATCGGCGGCAATCCACTGATCGAATATGGGTTACCAGCTCCCCAATCATCACCGCATCAAGATCGTGGAAATCGGGAGTATAACGCTGAGACAAATTACGATCCGGGCGAAATGACCACCATACGAAATGACCATGTCGCTTTGTTCTCTTCAGAGTCCGCCACACCGTCCTTGAAAGCGTTGGGCATAACCAGGGTAAAAAGTTTTTCTTGGATGCTCCTGGTGGAACAGGAAAAACATTTGTTACCACTGACATACTTGCAGAGGTCAGGAGGCGACGCAAAATTCTATTGCTGTAGCATCGTCGGGAATCGCTGCCACACTGCTTCCTTCATGGCAAGACAGCACATGCCATGTTTAAAATTCCCATCGATTTAGAGAGCGCCGAAACGCCTGTTTGTGGTGTGTCACGTAACAGCGATAAGGGACACGTGCTCAAGGATTGCTTTCTGATCGTATGGGATGAGTGTACGATGGCCAATAGGAAGGCAGTTGAGGCCGTGGACAGAACCCTGCAGAACATCCGCAGGAACGAACATTTGATGGGTGGTGTCACAGTTCTGTTCAGTGGCGATTTCCAGCAAACGCTTCCCGTGGTGACACGGGGATCGAGGGCTGACGAGGTGAATGCTTTGTTGTGGTCACGAGTTCGTATGCCGCGCTTGACCATTAATATGAGAGCTCGGCTCGGCGGCAATGCACGTGCTCAAGAATTCTCCGATGTCCTTCTAAGTCTTGGCGAAAGTACTCTACCAAAAGAGGTGGTGCTTCCAGACTCTCTCGGTAGAGTGGTATCCAGCTTAGAAGAACTCATTCGCTGTGTGTACGGGGACATTAGTCGTATACCGCACCAGCAGAATTCTTGGGTGTGCGAGCGGGCCATTTTGACGCCCAAAAATGATCAGGCTGCAGCAAGTAACGAATGCATTCTCTCGGAAATTGAGGGGAATGAAGTGGTCTACACCTCGATAAACACTGTTGTCGAGCAAGATGACGCCACACATTATCCCGTGGAATTTCTGAACTCCCTGTCAGCAAGTGGACTTCCAGCGCATACCATCAAGCTGAAGGTCGGTGTCCCGATTATGCTTCTTCGGAACCTATCTCCTCCGAAGTTGTGTAACGGGACCCGCCTTGAAGTCATCTCGCTCCACAGACACCATTAAGGCGAAAATTCTTACGGGTTGTGGCGTCGGCGAAGCAGTATTTATACCACGCATTCCCCTCATACCTCATAACTTCCCGTTCCAGTTCAAGCGCGTACAGTTCCCCGTGAGTGTTTGCTTCGCGATAACCATCAATAAGTCGCAGGGGCAGACACTGAGGGCAGCGGGTGTCGACCTGAGGACGAGTTGCTTCTCACACGGGCAACTGTACGTCGCTTGCTCCCGCGTCACCAGTCCTGAATCTCTTTACATTTTGGCACCTGGCAGCATAACTACCAACGTAGTTTATAGGGAAGTGTTGTAAGGTATGATACCTTTATACGTATTTTTACTCTTTTGTGTACTGGAATGTATTCCTGAATTATTTTCTCTATTTCCTTCAGTCACATCTTATGACTGTACTCGGCAGGATTCCCATATAACTCTCTTCACTTGCTTCGCTTGCAAAAAAAAAACTTATATTTTAATGCTACTTTAAAAGTTGTTTACTGATAATGCTATAGCGACACTAATCTTAGGTATTTTTGGTACTGTCTTCACGCAGACGACGTCGCGGGCAGCAGCTAGTAGATAATACAACTAATTTGATACGATAGAAAAAAAATCATGAAGATACCTCTAAAAACTTTCTTTTTACAATAAAACCATAGTAATATACTCGTACATACAATAATTATGATTTGTTGTCAGATTATTCTACAAGCAACATACTAAAGCACTAGTGTTTTAATTTTTTAGCCCAAACAGTAGACTTTTGTAAATAAACAATTTGCTTGATATTTTGCAATAAATTACCAGCGTTGTGTCATCGCGCTTCTTTCTTTTCTATGCAGTCCGACAAAGACCGCGCTTTAGGTCATGTAGTCGCCCTAATAGATCTTTACTTTATTGCTAAAACATAAGGTTCAAAGTTGATTTTGAAAATTTGACAGTTTCTGGTAGCTTGAAGTGCTGGCGTCTGTACAAGTATCTCCCAGGCCTCCGAGTCATGGTACTAGAAGGAACAGTGGGGTTTTAATCGGTAGGAGTCCGACATAACCCTCCGTTCTTCCCAGAAGGAGGGTACTCATGAGGAAACCGAGACCGTTGCTAGTCCGAAGTGACTCGAAATTGTAAACGTACGGGCGACATTTTGCGGTAACCTGCACAATTATTTCCACAGCTGCCTGAACTTTTTCATGTCACATGCACAGGGTCTGATCATCATTCATTGTAGGATTGACAGACAGACTTCGGGGCCCCGAGGTCATAATAACATAACATGGCATCACACCTGTTTTTTTCCGAAGAAACAGGCAGAGGTGAACAAGAGTACAGTCACGAGCATAAGTATGTATACACTTGGCTTTATTCAAAGGCGATTTTCTCCTTTATTGTTTAATGAAATTTTATGTTATTACGAACATAGCATTTTTTTTAAGTGGACCTCCACTTCGACATAAACCTATGGGTTCGACCTTGGCTTGGACCAATGGGTTCCTATGGGAGACCTCCACTGCTGGACATAGGCCTCCCCTAAGTAGGTGCTTAGAGGAGGCCTATGTCCAGCAGTGGAGGTCTTTCGGCTGAAATGATGATGATGATGAGGTTTATGTAAAGTGTCGTATTTCAACGTTGCATTTATTTCACGAAATAGTCGCAATTGAAAGTTGCCAAGTGTTGACATATTAATGCTCGTGAATGTACATCCACATTTCGCCAGTTATGTTTCAGCCAAATGTAATAGGGGGTGAGCCTATTGCCATCAACCAGGCACAAATCCAGTCTATGTTGCTATTGAAAATTCCTGATGGGAAAACCTAATAACAATTTTACAGCCCGAGTTGGGAAATGCACCCTCAGGCTCAGCAGTAGCGTTTGCAACCACTAGACCAACGACACAGTCGTTAGGCCACGGACACGAAGTCAGTGATTGCGGGGCGGCGGCGGCGGTAGCGCGGGGAGCGGCACGGCAACGCAGACCCGGTTTTGAAGCCAACGGGCAGATCGCGCGGCGCTAGAGCGTCGTAGTGTTATTTTATGAAAAATTAGTGTCTTTGTTCGCGAACGAAATGCCTAAACATGACGACAACATCTTTTTGATACAACATTTTGAAACGTCGGTCGTTAAAAAAGCAAAAAATAAAATGTACAACACTACGCCAATGCAGACGCGCGGGCACCGCTAGACTGGTGCGCACCGCTCGTACGCAGCTCCCCGCACCGCCGCCGCCGCCGCCGCCGCGCTGCGCTCGCTGACTTTGTGTCTGTAGCCTAAGATTAGAAGCTTTCACGAATATCGATATTCTAAAGTCGCTTGCCTATCCTATGAGCGATGTCACACGGGCGTTGCCAATGCGTTGCGTCATCGCAGAGTGGTGATTTCGACGCAGTGAGTGCCACACGAGCGCTGCGATGTCGTAACGCAACGCAGCTTACGGACCTTCACAAAGTCGACGTCCGCCTTCGATATTCTAAAAAAATACTACGCCGCGCTCCGTTGTCGCTATGTCGTCGCACCGCAGCGGTCTGCTGCGGTGCTACTTCATCTCTCTGGCCCCTTGTCTGATGCGCAGGCGTTCCGCCGTAGCACGTCGTTTTAACGCACCGTGCGGCATGACGCTCAAATTTATATGTAAAACTACGGAGCGTCACCGCTCAGGCGTCGCAGCGCCGACATAACGTTTTAGCAACGCTCGTGTGGCATCGCCCTCATACCACAGGGTATGGAAGTGAGGTGCCCGAAGGTCCCATCACAATCTATGACGATTAAATTAGAAGTGACTAAGGACAAACAAGTGATCGGCCTATAAAGTCAGATTTATATTTTTGTCTATTTATTGTTTTTTTTTGTAGCTCACTTTGGTAAAGGCAAAGGCACAACTCGCCGCGATTCATTCAAGTCCATTGGAGCTGCTAAAGAAGCTCAATTCATCAATCAAAGAGAACAAAACCTTCTTAAGAATTTAAAGGATGATATGAAAGCACAAATACAATATCACGAAGAACAGATCGCTATACATGAGACTGTTATAAAAAAGCTCAAAAAAAAGCAACTCGAAATGGAGGAGGAGGGTGGGGGGCAGTGAAATCTGGATTACACTTCTCGATTATTTTCCTCAAGAAATACAAAAGTTTAGGAAATAAAAGACCGTAAAATTTTAATGCGTTTTTCTTTTTTTTGCCCTCATACCTTAGCCTCATACAAATACAATATTGTTATTTTTGTTATCTATACATATAATAAAATCGTAGGAAAGTCAAAACTGTACATTGAATATTTTTTTAAAAGAATACTTGGGGCGTGATCTACAATCGATATCGAAGCCAAAAATATAGTTTTTAGAATTTTTGTCTGTTTGTCTGATTGTCTGTATGTATGTCCGGGATAAACTCAAAAACTACTGCATGGAATTACTTCAAATTTTGCATGAGTATTACTAAGAGGTCGGGTCAACATATAGGCTACATATTATCACGCTATCACCTACGGGGGAGGAGCTGTGATTCTTTATTTTTCTTACGCATTCTGTGACAGCGTGTAATCTAACGACGCATATTTAAATGTTGTTTTTCAGTAAAGCGGTCTACACACCAAAGCCGCTGACCCGGCGGCACAGCCCGGCGGCTTAGTGCCGGCTTCAGAATGTCCAAGCCGAACGACTTTGCCGGCGGCAATGCCGGCGGCACGACAGCCGCGGCATGTGGTGTTCTAGTAATTGCCAAATACTCGTAGAGATTGGACGTGTGTGTTTCGAATAATTCAGAAGTAGTATTTTCAGTACCTAATTGACATGGAGGAGGACGATAACAGTGATTTAATAATAGCAACTACTACTACTCTATGAAAGCCGGCGGGCAACTGACTGAGTGAGTGGAGAGGGATGCCGTCGGCATCGGCATGCTGCCCCACCGGCTTGCCCGCGCGGGCGCAAGCCGGCGGCATGATTGTACAAAATAAGGCCGGCGGGTTGGGCCGGCGATCCGTGGCGACGGGTCAGCGGCTTTGGTGTGTAGACCGCTTGAGCCATGCTATTATCTAGCTTTATAATGTGCGTGTGGTGTGAGGGCCACTTTGTTAAAACTCCTTAAAAATGTGCTTAGGATTTAGTGAACTTTCCCAAAGAATTGTGAAAGTTGGAATCAGATTTTGTGAAAATCAAATAACCGAGTTATGGACTCTAAAGTTGGGCCCTCAGTTCTCACATAGAGGATTGAGGGCCCACCTGAACCGGAGTAACTATGGACACTACAGAAAAAGTCTTTATGCCAAAATCTAAGCTAATGCCAAACAAAATTTGTGAAAACAAGATATTATCGCAAAACACTGTCTTTCTTTGTATATCTTCGTACAAAATGGGCCCTCAATTCTCATACACGTAAAAGTTTATTACGCAAATAAAATTAAATCATTAACTTACAGCTATGAAAACTACGCCATTTAAGTAATTTGGGCCGAGAAACATAGTTTAATGAATGTTAGTAGTATAAAGAAAATTTTGAAGCAGCGCCCGCCATCTATGAGATTTCATTAAAATCAAATCAAGTTACATGTTGACACTTTTTGGAAATTAATAATTTAGATTTGATCATGTTGGCGAGGTTAGTAGTTAGTTATTCTTAAAATTCATAGATGGCAATGTTCATTTTCTTCATAAAAGTTGATAGTTCGTTTTGATAAATTCGAGTTCCAACAAAACCCTCAAAATCTTGAGCAGAGTTGAGGAAGACAATTCAAAAAAAAAAACGCGGTGTTAAGTATTACAAAAAAGTAATGTTCCTACTGGAGACGAAGTCGAAGTAACTGATGAACGCGTGCTGAACACTGTCTCAGTTCACTTCAAGATGTGGTCATTTCTATCGGCGGCAATCCACTGATCGAATATGGGTTACCAGCTCCCCAATCATCACCGCATTAAGACCGTGGAAATCGGGAGTATAACGCTGAGACAAATTACGATCCGGGCGAAATGACCACCACACGAAATGACCATGTCGCTTTGTTCTCTTCAGAGTAAAAACAAATTTATGACACCGTCCTTAAAAGCGTTGGGCATAACCAGGGTAAAATGTTTTTCTTGGATGCTCCTGGTGGAAAAGGAAAAACATTTGTTACCACTGACATACTTGCAGAGGTCAGGAGGCGAGGCAAAATTGCTATTGCTGTAGCGTCGTCGGGAATCGCTGCCACACTGCTTCCGGGTGGCAAGACAGCACATGCCATGTTTAAAATTCCCATCGATTTAGAGAGCGCCGAAACGCCTGTTTGTGGTGTGTCACGTAACAGCGGTAAGGGACACGTGCTCAAGGATTGCTTTTTGATCGTATGGGATGAGTGTACGATGGCCAATAGGAAGGCAGTTGAGGCCGTGGACAGAATCCTGCAGGACATCCGCAGGAACGAACATTTGATGGGTGGTGTCACAGTTCTGTTGTGGCGATTTCCGGCAAACGCTTCCCGTGGTGACACGGGGATCGAGGGCTGACGAGGTGAATGCTTTGTTGTGGTCACGAGTTCGTACGCCGCGCTTGACCATTAATATGAGAGCTCGGCTCGGCGGCAATGCACGTGCTCAAGAATTCTCCGATGTCCTTCTAAGTCTTGGCGAAGGAACTCTACCAAAAGAGGTGGTGCTTCCAGACTCTCTCGGTAGAGTGGTATCCAGCTTAGAAGAACTCATTCGCTGTGTGTACGGGACATTAGTCGTATACCGCACCAGCAGAATTCTTGGGTGTGTGAGCGGGCCATTTTGACGCCCAAAAATGCTCAGGCTGCAGCAAGTAACGAATGCATTCTCTCGGAAATTGAGGGGAATGAAGTGGTCTACACCTCGATAAACACTGTTGTCGAGCAAGACGATGCCACAGATTATCCCGTGGAATTTCTGAACTCCCTGTCAGCAAGTGGACTTCCAGCGCATACCATTAAGCTGAAGGTCGGTGTCCCGATTATGCTTCTTCGGAACCTATCTCCTCCGAAGTTGTGTAACGGGACCCGCCTTGAAGTCATCTCGCTCCACAGACACACCATTAAGGCGAAAATTCTTACGGGTTGTGGCGTCGGCGAGGCAGTATTTATAGCACGCATTCCCCTCATACCTCATAACTTCCCGTTCCAGTTCAAGCGCGTACAGTTCCCCGTGAGTGTTTGCTTCGCGATAACCATCAATAAGTCGCAGGGGCAGACACTGAGGGCATTGAGTGTCGACCTCAGGACGAGTTGCTTCTCACACGGGCAACTGTACGTCGCTTGCTCCCGCGTCACCAGTCCTGACTCCCTTTACATTTTGGCACCTGGCAGCCTAACTACCAACGTAGTTTATAGGGAAGTGTTGTAAGGTATGATACCTTTGCACGTATTTATACTCTTTTGTGTACTGGAATGTATTCCTGAATTATTTTCTCTATTTCCTTCAGTCACATCTTATGACTGAACTCGGCAGGATTCCCATATCACTCTCTTCACTTGCTTCGCTTGCAAAAAAAACTTATATTTTAATGCTATTTTAAAAGTTGTTTACTGATAATGCTATAGCGACACTGGCATCTTAGGTATTTTTGGTGCTGTAGAGCCTTCACGCAGACGACGTCGCGGGCAGCAGCTAGTACATAATAGTTGGTAATTTGAGACGGTACATTGACAACTATCCTTACCAACCCTTACCATTATAGTTACAAGAAAACGTTCTTAGGACACACTGGTGCCAATTCTCTTGTTCACCAACTAAACTCAAATTAGAATATTCCTATTTAGAGATTTAATTTTTTTTTCTTCTTGTTTCTTTAATTTTCCGTTTCCAATTGTGATGTAAGGCACCATTGGAATCAATCTTTACGAAACACTCAAAGGGTTTTGTCGAATCACAATGGCGGCCCCAGTGGCAATATCATTACAACTGTGTGCATTTTAACTGTTTACATTACAACTATTTACATTACAAATGTCTACATTACAACTGTGCATAATATTACAAATGTGTACATTACAACTGTGCATAATATTACAAATGTGTACATTACAATTGTATACATTACAACTGTTTACAGAACAATTGTATACATTATAAATTTCTACATTACAACTGTATACATTACAATTGTATTAATAATGCAATTGTGTCGTAATTTCTACATTAAAGCTGTGTACATTAAAACTGTGCACATTACAAATGAGTACCTACATTACAACTGTATACATTACAAATGCCTACATCACAACTGTGTATTGTATGTTGTACGGGTTGTAGTAGTTAACTCCGTACACCGATTTGTCGTGAAGGTTGGTAAGTTAACCAGTGTGGGTCAGTAGGGATATATGGAGCACAAGGTTGCATCTATCCCTACCGGAAGCGATAATTGGAAAAAATCTCCAAGTATCCCTACCAGTGCCAGTACCAGACATAATATTGTTTATTTTGACATTTTAATTATATTTTCTAACATTGCAATTAATCTTAATATCATTGTATAACTTTGACTTTAGAACTTGTATTTTGGACATAGCAAATTAATTTTTATTTTACTTTTTGACATTTTAATTATTTAGTGACGATTTGAATGTGCTTAACTTTTTTTAAATATTTCTACGCCAGCAATGGTAGTATATGTGGAACATTATTAGTGTAAGATCACAAAATACCATATACTTGGAAATAAATAAATTATTATTATTTCCTTTATTTAACTATATACATATAAATTATATTTTTAAATATTAGTATAAAAAATATATAAAAACATTTAAAAATATAAAAAATAGTAGCCCACCGGTATCGGGAACAGGGTCCAAGCTACCGGCGGTCAGGGCTCCAGAGAGAGGAACCTCCTGACAATGCGAGCCGTGTCCAGAAGTACCGCTTTCTGAATCAAGCCCTTGATCCAGCTGCCCAACGTGAGCCTCCTCAGGTGTTGGTCGAGGCATTAAGTCCGCCTTTGTACAGTTTTTACTCGAAAAACTGTACAAAGGCGGACTTAATGCCTTGGGCATTTCCTACCAGTCTACCTTAGGGTGAAGCAGAGACAATACACAGTAGGTGCAATAACAGAAAAAAAAGAAAATATTTATAACTAAGATACAAGAATAGATATAAGAATAAATACATATATACATACATAGGTACAACAATATAAATATATATATATATATATATATATATAAATAGTTATGAGACATAGATAAGAAACCCTACAACAACTTAATTCTGAGACGAATCTGCCAACTTCTTGTGTATGTGTTCTCGAGCTTTCACTTTAAATGTGAACTGATTGGTTACCGTTCTAATATTTTGAGGGAGCGCATTCCAAAGGAAAACCGTCTGGACAAAGAAAGAAGACTATAAAACCAGAGCGATGAGAAGGACAACGAAGAAGACGATTATTCTCGGACCGAATATTCTTGCTGTGTGCAGAGCATAAATCTTAAACTAATCTAGTACTTCTAATAGTACTGTAATTCATTCTTTAAGAGTCGCCAAAAGGGAAGTATAATAAGAATATTTTACTATATCACCAAAATATAAATCGCTTCTCTGGCAAAATCCTAGACGAGGAAATGTTAATAAATAATTATCATATTGATATGTTATGTTTCTGTGAAACCTGGTTAAGACCGGATAGAATGTTGTTTAATGCAAGTAATTTTTCAGTTGCCAGTGCGTACAACACAGGTCCTCAATATTATAGGGGGTGGTACTTTGATATTATGTAATAGTTGTTTTAGGTATAGGTAAAGAAAGAATGGATATCACTGCTTGCCCTGTTGATCGCTTATGTGAGGCAGCATGTGCAGAGGTTGAAGGCCATACTTTCTTATGTGTTTATATAGACCACCAGCCTCAAACTTGTCATCATTTTTTATCATAATGGAAGAAATACTAAGTAAACTTTTTAAAGATAGTAAATTTGTTTTTGTTTGTGGTGACTTGAATATTGATCTATTAGTCAATTCACCAGAAAAATGTAAGCTAATCTCATTGTTTAAATCATTTCATTTAAAATGTATATTTAATGAAGTAATTAGAATAACCGGAAGGCGTAGCGTTGGAAGGCCTCCCACAAGGTGGACCGACGACCTTGTGAAGGCCGCAGGAACTCGTTGGATGCGAAAAGCACAAAACCAGTCGAAGTGGAGGTGCTTGGGGGAGGCCTATGTCCAGCAGTGGACGTCTTTCGGCTGAAATGATGATGATGATGAACTAGATTAACAGCAACTTCAGTTTCATGCATAGACAATGTATTTACTAATTGTAAAATAAAAGACTTGTCTTTAATTAGTGGTGTCAGGTCTGAGCATACTGGTCACCTTGTATCATTTGACTTAGGTAAAAAATTACATATACAGGGTGAAATTGAATTCACGGGCATCCTTTTAAGGTGTCATTTTACTCATCAATATGAACAAGTTTTACTATGAGAACCGTGCACCTAGCTTCTGACGTTTCATAAGTGCCCATGTCTGTTTATGTGAAATAAAATAATTTGATTTTATGCTCTGTAAAGTTGCCCAACGGAGGGCCAACAAGGCTCGATCAAGGTCTAACTAGACCCATCCATGGCCAACTAGATCTTCGCAAATCAACAGTGTTGCATAAACATCATTCAAACTATAAATAAATATAAATAAACATAACATGTTTTTGTGTTAATAATTGTAAATCTTGCAAAAATGAGGTGTTTCTATTCATCTTTTTCTACTATACCATATTTTTAGTTTTTTTTGTTAGTGAAATCATGAAATCGACAATTCCTAAATTCAGTGGAGGGTTGATAGCCTGCAAGGAAGTAATTACTGATGCTTTACGTTTCTATTCGTGTGAGTAAATCAGTTTTTAAGGTATTTGTACTTGAAGCAAATAAATTGAGCATGTTAACGTGCCACATATACAAATATATCCACATCTAATAGTACAGTCAACCGCAAATCAGTTGTACTTCGAAAATCGCCCTTACTGCTACGAAATAAAACGTCATTGTCAATTTGTTAACACTAATTTACGGTTGGCTATACCCAGTAAGTTTTCTATTAGTATATGTGTACTTATAGTGGCACCGTTAATTCGGCGGTAGTTCTTCTAGATATAGCATAGTACAATCCTCAATCGGTTGTCTAAGCGTAGTAATTATGGCAATGTTCTGTTTCAGCCACATGTTTTCTAGAGGAGGCCCAATCAAGAAATAATTGCATTTCATTCAATTCATTCATATATCATTTCAGCCGTAAGACGTCCACTGCTGGATATAGGCCTCCTTCAAGCAATTCAATTCAATTTATTTATTCAGTACCGATCGAATATAATCAAGCATGAAACATTAACATTAACGACAGTAATAGATGCACCTATAAACATATAAGAATATATGCAATTTATCAAGCTTCGCCACTGCGACCGGTACCCTAATTGCGTAACACACTATCACTATCAATCTGAATCATTTCGAAGGATATTGCTAATCCATTGCTTCATATGTTAGAAAACTATGTCTGCTCAACAACGTTAATAACGCAATGAATGTTCTTGTACTGACAAAATGAAGCCCATTGCTTCTGATAGTGTGTTACGCAATTGCCCCGTTATTCTGTGCATGTGTTTAAAAAAACAGCATTGGTCTTGCAGGTTACGGCGCTGGCTCTGGCGGTAGAGATGCAGGCTCAATCCAAGATGCTGGGGGTACTTTCAAAAAAATGGGAACAGCCAAAGAAGCTCAATTTTTCTATAAAAAAGAGAAGAAGCTCATTGAGAATCTAAGGGGTCAAATGAAAGATGAAATAGAATTTCACGAAAAGCAGATCGCGATGCATCAGGCTGCTGTCAAAAAGATTAAAAGAAAACAGAATGATATAAAAGATATATAACATTAGATAGAATGATAATAATCAAGACAAAGAGATGGTCCCGTCAATCAAGTCTCGAATATTAAGCCGTTCTTATAAAAGTTTAAGGAATAAAATATATTGCGGTTTGACAGTTTTTGTATAGAAAAAATATGTCAAATTGTCATATTATTCTTCAGATAAAAGTTATCTGTATTGAAAAATCAGCGCCAATTTTAACACTTTGCGGGACACTTAACGCCCGTCGTCGTAATAACAATAAAACTTCTATTGTGTCTCGTTCAATGTCCTTCAAATCTTCAATGTGTTACATAAACTTAAATGTTTCGAAATAAATGTATAAGAAATACATTGCTATCTTTCAAAATAATTTATCATACTGTACAATAAGTGAAAGTACCTTTAACACTTTTGTATTCAGCACAAAATAATGTGAAAATTCAGGTTTTCTTGAACAAATAAACGTATTTTCATGAATTTTGTGCGAGGCATTAATGCGACGCTGTAGCCTCATAATTTACGTTTTGCTTCGACAGAGCTAAGTATTGTTAGATATGCTTTGGACGTAAAGAGAATTTAATGGAGGTTTTTATAGCACTTGTCTTTGTCGAGTGTAGGATTTATAACAGGAAAATGTACGTTTTATATGCGAGTTTGATAGTGACAAAGGGAATTTTAAAAATTGAATATCTGTGTATCTCTGGCTAGCGCTAGAGTCTGGACTAAAAAACGTTATCTAAACTAATAATATGATAAATAAACAGAAAAGATTTGAATTTTTTTGTATGTTTGTTGCGCTTTCACGCTAAAACGGCTGAATTGATTTGGACGCACATGCTTAGACCATTACCTGGATTAGGACACAGGATACTTTTAAACCAATATTTTCACGGGATCGTGAAACCGTGGGGCGCAGGTAGTAAACATAAAACAATATTTATTTATGTTAAAAATGTTCCGAATTGAAAACCTCCTCCTTTTTTGAAGTCCGTTAAAAATGTTTTGCTTTATTTTAATATCTAATTTACTTTTGTCTCGTTCTTGTTTTATTTGCAGAAAAAGACGTCAATAGCCTGAATTAAGATTAGTTGGTTCACATCGGAATCAGGAGTTGCCACAGTACCGTGGCGACATTAGTGCAGGACGAGTTTTACAAAGAGACGCTCGTACAAGTATGAGTTACGGAGACGAAATATCAACCTTTTTTTTAAAGTAAATGTGCCTTATTAGCGTTTGTTATTGCACATAATCCTACATCTAAGTGGTCATATACAGGAGTGGCACATTGCCTTCGGCAGAGGCAACTGCAGTCGTCGACACTCATCGGCGGCAGTTGTAAACGCGTCACCACTCGTGTATATGAGTACAAGCTGAAATACACGAGCAGCACGTTGCCAACGGCAGAGGCAACTGCCGCCGTCGACACTCCTCAGCGGCAACCGTAGACGCGTCGACGGCAGCCGTTGACGCGTCGGTGCCTGCAGTTACCTCTACCGTTGGCAACGTGCCGCTTGTCTATATGATCACTAACCTTCTACAGTTATCATCTGCCTAGCTTTTTTCCAACAATGTTGGTGTCGACTTCCAGTTTAACCGGATACACCTGAATCATCATCATCTGCCTAGCCTTATCCCAACTATGATGGGGTCGGCTTCCAGTCTAACCGGATGCAGCTGAATACCAGTATTTTACATAAAGCGACTGCCTATCTGACCTCCAAAACCCTGTTACTGGGCAATACGCAGTGGCGTGCATTGCATATAGGCATATAAGCAGTGCCTACCTCGATATATCCAGCCTGTCAATTATATTTTAGTGTGTGTGCTAAATTATCATACCTAACAAAAAACAAAATCTTCATACAAACACGCGCGGCAGTAGGCAGTCCCCAGACGGCTTACTCGGCTCCCGTACTATTCGTACATTGTCATTGGTCTTTACTCGCTCAAGTTAATACGACAAAATTAAAAATACGTACGTCTCACGCGTAATACAATGACGTTCGACCTTCGCAATTTATCACCCTTAAGTAGGCATGCCTACTCAAATAACCACACTTTTGACCTCACTTTTTTTCTGATTAGTGACCGCGTTTGCCTAGACTAGACCCGGCCTAGTGCCTACCTATTCTGAAAACCAATGCACGCCACTGGCAATACGATACCCCTTTTGGTAAGACTGGTTGTCAGACCGGATACACCTGAATAACAGTAAGTATTTAAAGCAGTATTTACCCGTCTCTAAGCCTTCTACAGTCTGTGACAAAACTAAATTTATGAGGACACACCACCGAAGACAACTCAACGGTTGACAACTGAATGTAATTAATTAAGACGCAGGCTCGGGCGTCGGGCATGCCAACAGAAATGTGCTTTGTTTTGATAAAATAAAGGATCTGGATCCTGTTACAGTTCTTCCTTGCTGTTATTTAAATTTACTTTCGGTAGGTTTGTGTGCCACGACGTTTCAATTATGCTTGACAAATTTACTTAATCCTAACTTAATAATATTATAAATGCGAAACTAAGTTTGTTTGTTACCTTTTCACGCTTAAACCACTGAACCGATCATCCTGAAATTTTGCATATACATTGTCAGGTGTACAGAAAAGGGCACAGGATACCTTTCATCCCGAAAAAAAGTGCTGTTCCCGAGGAAAACAACAATAACGTTATTATAATAATAGATGGCGCCACGTGTCTATTGAACTTTGTCACATTATTTAATTCTGTGGCGGTACGAAGTTCGCAGGACAGCTAGTTACAAAATATAGAGTGAATTGAGCTGTCTAAAGAATTTTAAGTCATAGATTTTCGTAGAGCTATGGTTGGAGTTTCCCTACGTGATGGAATCAGAAATGAAGAAATCCACGGGAAAAATAACGTAACCGACATAGCCCGAAGAATTGAGTGGGAAGGACACATTGCTCGCGGAAGAGATGGCTGATGGACTTTAGCTTTAGAAGGTCTGCCATTAGGTGGACCGATGATCCTGCGAAGGCCGCGGGAATCCGCAGCGTCTTTGGTTCTAAGACATGCCGGTTTCCTCACGATGTTTTTCTTCACCGTTTTGAGAGCAGTGGTGATGAAATAATATACCTACATAAAGTGCTTGCTTGGGTTCGGTCCCACAACCTACAACTCGTAAGTCGCGGCCATTACCACTGGGCCACCACAGCTTTTGCTGAAATGATGATGATAATATGTGCTTCAATATTCTGGCTAAACAAGTTGTAGTAATTACTAGGATTGTAATTGAGACTATAATTAACAAAATCATTAATTTCGTAAGTTTTCCATACAGTTTTGATGGGCAGAGTTCGAACACCTACAATTAGACCTACTTATGCAAGACGGAACCAATCCACACACATGCCAAAATCGAGATAAGTATACAGAAAGCTTTCAAAATGCACCTTCTATCGACCCTGTAAAGATCAAAATGATCTAACGATTCAGACAGAACAATCAATTCAGTCAGATCATTTTGATCTTTACAGGGTCGATAGAAGGTGCATTTTGAAAGCTTTCTGTATACTTATCGCGATTTTGGCATGTGTGTGGATTGGTTCCGTCTTGCATAAGTAGGTCCAATTTGAAACTTAAATTATTTTCCAAATAAACGAAACGTTAGACGAAAAGTACCTATCGTTAAAATGTTTACTGAAATGACTCTCGAGAAATTCTAGGAATTCATCAATTCGTGAGATTTTCTTCTTTGCCCGGCGGCATTCCAGGGCGCGCCGATAAATTAGAAAATCCCCATTTATTTGTTGAGTTTATGCTAGACTAGCTTTTCCTTACAAATTCGCAGACACTTTCACAGAGTGATTTTGTAAGGACCTAAAGCTTTTTGAACAAAACTAATTAAGTAGGTAATAACTACTACATAATTAGCTATTTTTATTTGTTATCTCCAAAATACTTTCTAGCTATCATGGCCATATTTTCCTTCTTTTGTTCAATTCCATAAAATGATATTTTATTTATCTGTATGCAGAATGATTTATTTATTTATTTTAGGCTACTTTTACAATATTTAACCCAACTAACTGTTTACACTAGGTATATTAAATTTAATGATTGTAAAATAATTAGATTATAGATTAAATAAATATTAAACTTAATTTTCATTTTAAATGGTAGGTACCTACTTTCATTCCTATGAAGCTATTTAAATAAATGTCACAGACAATCTTTAAAATGGGTCAGATCGCTTTAAGTCTAGGCATTGAGCACGGCTCTCGATATGGAAGCAAACTAAGGTCAACTGGGAAAGGAAATCGATAGCCTGGACTAATGCGGGTTAGACTTTAGAGAGAAAAGAAGGGAACAAACGGAATATATACATATATAATTATACCGACATGAAGACGACATTGTAAGACCGTGTTTCCATGAAGATGCAAGCACTATTTATTTCTTACAGAAATACACACATAAACTACATTAGCGATTTATTTGCCAAAAATGTAAACAAATATGAGTTTATGGAAAAAAAAAAACTTTAAATCCTACACAATAAAGTTCAGTTTACGCTACAACTTCGAACATTTTTATAACTTTTTTAATAGTGCTAGTCACTCTGAAATCAATTTAATTACCATTAAAATAAAGCATACCTAAGTTTGAATAGACTTTACATAAACTCACGCTTTCTTCCCATAGGGGTAGGCAGCAACTACAGAACGTCACAAGCCCCCTTATTCACAAACACTCGATACGCTTCCGTATCGTATCGAATATTAATCATTGTTATCGTAGGAGTCTTCTCAACGCTGTTCACAAGTCCAAAACCCGAAAATTTTGTCAGTTTAAATCAAATAGACGCCCGCTATTCTTCCAACAGCTATTTGCTGTTGAGGGGAAGTCAAATCAGGTTATCGAAATGCAAAGACATTAAAATTATATGTACCTATCTTAAATCTCTTTGTCGAAATGTCAGGTTTTCGATACGATAGCCTGTCGTATGGTTGTGAATCAGGGCTCTGATACGATTGTTACAGAAATCTCTTTCACAATACCTACCTACGAAAAATACGGCCACATGGTATAGTTGATTGCATGCTTTCTCACAACGGGGGGTCAAACTAAATGAAGGCACAAATGGTAAAAATATTATTCCTACTGCTTATGATCACACCATGAACTATAAACCAAAATTCTTTGTTCACACATACCACACAACAACAGCAATAAACGTTTCAAGCCGCCGCCGCTCCAAAGAAAAATGGCCGCCACTAAACTGCAAGAAACAATTTAGCGCGCACGCATACAAACTAGTTAAAAAATATATATCATTACGCGCATACACCGAACGGGCCCGTTATTACACATACCGATACGACACGGTATTTCCCCCGGAAAACCTACTTTATATTAAGTCGTAAATTTGAACGAACGGTCGGCGCACGAGCCAATTTCCAGCACTTATTTGTCGTACCGAGGGTCCTGTATGTAGCCGTGTTTCTGGAATATGAGCAGTCGGGATTTAGAGAAAACAACTGGGGCTCAAACTAAAGGTTTGCATATGGATATATATTTAAGATAGAGTTGTGCTAGCTTTATTTTGCACAACAGCTTCAATATAATACAAGAAAGAAAATTAAAGAAAAAATGTGTTTTAACCGGTCAAGCGTCGCGGTTCGCCGATCGGCGACGAAACAATAGAAAATCAATTGCGTCTCATTAGCGGCGCTTGACAGATTAAAAAAGGCCCACTCTTTAGGGGCTTACTAGTAGCTGTTCAAGAGTTCCTTTATCTAGCATCCAGGTCAGTTATCAAGTCCTCGTCATCTGGTAAAATGAGCAGCACTAGTTGAGATGCATCTAATGAGTCCACACTCGATGGGTTTACTAGCAGTTATTCAAGAGGTCCGTTATATCAATCTACATGGTCTTCACATGATCTGACCAATATTTTGTCTGGACTTTAAAAGAGACTGTGACCTCTGAGTTTGTTTCGGCCTTTCTTCTCAGAGTAGTCAGATAGGAAACGCCGACCTCATCCAGCTTAAAAAAAATATGATTGACGAGTAAAAGTGTTTGTACAAACCTACTTACAGAAAATAAATAATTTATCATTTATCTAGAGTCCAGGTCTATCAGATCAGAGGATCTGACCAGCTCGATGGTAATGCTCGTTTAGGAGCTACGATGGCGTAGACAGACGCACAGATACAAACGTTAAACTTATAACACTCCTTATAACCCCCCTGTTTTTGTCAGGGGTTAAAAACATCAAGTTGCAGTCAGTGTTTCAAAAAGTATAAAAATAATATTTTTGATTTTACGATTCTCTTCAATGGAATAAATTAAAGTCTTACACCAAACACTCCTCATGTTCCACGGTTCTGATTCCCATGAAACGGCTCGGCGTTGCCTGATTTATGGATGCTTACCCAGACCAATCAAGCCGTACTCCCGGGACGAACAATTAAAGCAGCGTTGGTTAGGAACTGATAGATGCCTCGAAATTGCTGGTTTTTTACTAATAAAAAACCCGGTCAAGTGCCAATAGGACTCGCGCACCGAGGGTTCCGTACAAAAGCTTGTAGGTATGTAAATAGTTTATCAGGGATTTTTTTTTGTAATGTAACTACTTACAAAATGGTTTTCGGATTTTTTCCTTTACTTGTAGTACATGACATTGCTTCTTGCCAAATCTCATGATTCTAGGTCAACGGGAAGTATACGGTTTTGATTCCGGAATAAAAACACCCGTATCTTTTGATTACGTTGACGTAGAAGTTTGATTTTTTCACTGCTTCAAGGGATTGCAACCCTGAGTAATTGATATTAATTTTAACTTGACAACTCTACGAGTTCCTGAGAAAAAGGGTCTTGAACGACGGACAGACAGACGGACAACGAAGTGATCCTATAAGGGTTGCGTTTTTACTTTTGAGGTACGGAACCCTAACTAAAAAGAAGTCTTAATCCACTGGGAAATTGTTATCAACTTTTTAAGATTTGCAGTAATTTCGATGACGTTACCACTTCTGCTTAATATTATCAGCCTATTTTGTTCCCACTGCTGGGACTCTCTTCTCCAAAGGGCTGTTATAATACCACGCGGGCCCAGTATTGGTTCTTTTAGTTGCGTCCAGCAAATACTTTCATGACTCAAAAATACACCAACGTTTGTAAAACTTGCGTTTTACTAAATAAACTTGTATTCATTTTCATTCATCTTCTTCATTTCCTTTTTTTTTTCCTTTGAGAGATTTTCATTTTATTTTATTTATTTAGTCGATCGATCAGGTTAAGCTACGCTTGCCTTGGTTGGTCCGTGGATGGGTGACCATCCTTTCATGACCCCTTCGTGCCTCGGAAAGCATGTTAAGCCGTTGGTCGGCTGTCATTTGTAGATCTTTGACAGTCGTTACGGGTCGTCAGAAGCCCGATAGTCTGACAACCAGTCTTACCAAGGGGTTTCGTATTACCGAGTAGGTAACTGGGTTGTGGAGGTCAGATAGGCAGTCGCTTCATGTAAAATACTGGTACTCCGCTGCATCTGGTTAGACTGGAAGCCGATCCCAACATAGTTGGGAAAAGGCTAGGCAAATGTTGATGACGATGTTATAATTATTATGTTATGTTATATTTTCTAGAACTAATTAAATAATACCAATTTAGCGACACTCCTACAACATTTGTACACCCTGCTTAACCTTCACAATGAGTATACGTGACGACGCCTTTATGACGCGCCACAATTTATTGGAAAACGTGGTTTTCAAAACACAGCCCTCTTCCAATTACATGTTACTGTGTCCTTTTTCTGAACAAAATCTGTGCGATGTATCACACGTTGAAACACAGTGTCGTGTGTGTTCGGGGTTACAATGCAGGCGACTATAAAGTAAGCTTTGAAGTTCCTCTGTAGGTGATAAATAGTTCGGTTCAATGCTTTCAAAAGAGTCAATAATAACGCTCTTTTGGACTACAGAGGGATAGTGTTTGATCGTTTTACTTGCAGTTTCTGCTCGGACGAAATTGTAGGATAACAAAGAGTTTTAAATAGAATTTTGCACCTCTCTACAACGTATTTTATTACAGTTTTTAAAAGCCCGTTTTCTCTTTTGGGACTCGGGTTTTAAAGTATTCAATTTCAGGCGAAAAATGTACGGGATTCGAGTTGTTTTTGGTATATAGTTCGATCTTTCGTTATTTTTGACTCTGCTTCAAATAAATAATCAGCCTATAATATTTCCACTGCTGGGACATAGGCCTTCTCTCGATAAGTCGGAGTGGGCCGTAATCCACCACGCTGGCCCAGTGCAGGTTGGTACATGTCACATGTCTTCGAATTTTTGGTTCTAGGACATGTCGGTTTCCTCACGATATGTTATCCTTCACCGTTTTGAGAGCAGAGGTGATGAAATAATTTACACAAAGTAAAATACCTATCTGGGTTCAAGCCTACGGCCTACAACTCGTAAGTCGCAGCCGTTACCACTGGGCCACCATTACTAGAAATTCCCATGGGAATTTACCTTTTCTTAGTGCGTAAATAACCCTAGATCTATGACCTTTCTATTCACAAAATGGCACCTCAGTCACGTCGTTCATAATTTCCGACAAAAAAAGACATCACACTGTGTGACCATAAAAATCCCTGGGGCCACGAAAATGGCGAACCCAACATGCGCCCGCTTTCCCGACGCTACACGGCTTTTCACTTTGCGACTCGTAAATGCGTCTTTTGTTAACACGCCTAATGTAGCAGTTAGCTTCTGAAATTCTTATCATACGAATACGTATAATGAATGTTTTTTGACAAAACTTTTCGTGATGGTTAAGTATATCTGAAGTTTTCTTTGGAAACTTTTCTTTTAGAGACAGAATCTGTTTTTTGTCAGCAAATAATAGGACGAGACTAAATATTAACAGCCATTAGGGTTGATCGAACGTTAAGTTACGCTTGCCGAGGTCGGTCCGTGGATGGGATTCATAACATATCGAGACCCCTCCGTGTCTTGAAAAGCACGTTAGCTGTTGGTACCGGTTGTCATTCGTAGATCTTTGACAGCCGTTACTGGTAGTCAGAACCTCGAAAGTCGGGCCACTAGTGTTACCAAGGGTATGTTACCCAGTAACTGGGTTGTCGAGGTCAGACAGGCAGCTGCATCATGGAAAATACTGGTATTCAGTTGCATCCAGTTAGACTGGGAGCCGACCCAAACATAGTTGGGAAAAGGCTAGGCTGTTTGATTGATTTTTTTTTTCAGCAAATAATATAGGTAATATACGTCCAATTTTTCTGTGTGCAATATTAAAATGACGGATATATCTGGTTGATATTATAATTATAAAAATATCACCAATTTAATACGAGCTACGGGTGTTAGCTATAGAAGAATGAATGTTATTGAGACTGGGTAATAATGATTAATCACAAATAACAATTATAATATCTAAGGTGGATGTAAGTATAGTGTTTGATGCAAAACAGAAGGTTTTTTTGTTTTTTAGATATGAAGAACAGCAAAATAATAATTTGGTACAGTCAACAGCATAAGTAGATGATGAAAATCCGAAATTCAATACTAATGAACGGAGTTCGTGTCAGAACTGCGTGGCGTCGAAGTGATTCAAAAGTATGTGATTGTAAATTATACCAAACATTTACTACTAGTACAGCTGCCATATATTCGTGATCAGTTTTGACTCCAAAAGTTATAAACTCAAACATCATCTAGGTACTTTTGCTGTTGACTGTACTAACTACCTACTTAAAGGTCAGGGAACGACTCTTTGCACGAAATCGGTTATTCCGTCTGTGACATAAGATTAGCTCGGAGCCCGGACTAAGAATGAATGACAACACGATTTGATAGTTGTCTTTACTCCCGATTTGGTTTTGTCAGTCTTTAAAACTTAATTAATCGGGAGTAGGGTGCATTCCGAAGCATCGAACTACATTAAGACGGGCCCCTATCTCCGTTGATGAACTTAGAGAGTAGGCCCCAGGTACATAGTACAGAGGCCAGCACATCAAGCAAAAAATATTATTCAAAATATTAAGCATTTTCAAAGTTAATGCTTTTGAGCTGAAATTTTGTACAGAGATTCTAGACCAGATACACTCTTCAACCCGTTTGTATTGATATACCCTTTCCGTAACATCCTGGATATGTCGCAACCAACTGGTTTAATTAGCCGCTTAGTTAACCGCCTAGCTAGCCTTATAACTAAACGGCGGCCGTTCAACTAACGGCCTGAATGATATTCAATTATAGTTTAGGTTGTGGAACTGTAACCAATCACGCGCGAGCCGAATTGGTTGCAGTCACTAATCCAGGGCACCCCGACCAAATGGGTTAGGTTAGGTTAGAACTGTGATCAACCGCATGCGAGCCTAGAGAGCGAAGCGAGGCGAGCACTACTTCCAAAGGCCAGGCGGTTAACTAAACGGCTAATTTTATACTTAAAAACCGTACACGAGGCGTATCAGTAAACATAATCACATACAAAAAATTAAGCCCCCCCCCCCCCCCCCTATTCAGATTACGCATGTTACATATCAACCATGATATGCATAGACACGTAATTATCCCAATCAATCATAGTACGTTTACACTAGGGGGAAGAAACCACCTAAAGCGGTAACAAACGCCACCCATGGGACTTACCGTGACGTCACTTTATTTACGGACATTAAAACACCATTAATCTAATGCATTACTCGTGTTTTTATTTTACCACCATCATTTTATGTTAATGTTAAGGTTCGAACCAAAGTGCATTCTAGGGTTGAGGTTGTAATGAAATAGCTTGTGCATTTTAGGGTTATTTTTAAACGACTTCATAAAAGGAGATTCTGTATTCGACCTGTATGTATGTTTGTATGTCCGCGATTTTCTCAAAAACTAATGAACCAATTTTGATAATTCTTTCAATAATGTGATTTACGTACTTTCAGGAAGGTTTTAGTTATATAAATACTTTTTATTTTACTTTTACTTTATTTTACTTTATTGGGACATACAACAGTTACACATTACAATTTTAGTGTGACAAAATAAATTAAAAGCTATGTAAACGTGTAACCCACACCAATGTCCGCGAAATACATTAGGTAATTATTCTTATGTACGAAGTTATATGCATAATGTAGTGCATCTCCGGTATTTGTATGCGAATTTTGATGATTCGTCTAGTCGGTGTCTTCAATTCTTTAATGTACTAGTGTTAATTGAATTTGTGTGGGGTAGGTACAACTAAAAAGTGAAAAATAGAAACATTTTTGAAACGAAAATGCGGAACTAACGACACCGACATCCGAAATTAAATTTATTTATCTCTTTGTAGTGTTTTTTTATGAAGTCGGTCGTTTTTTTTTTGTAAAAAAGTTTTTAATGCTCATGTGTTTTATGTCTTTTTTGTTTAATGATTTGAATTGGAAAGTACTAATTTGCTAGAAGCGATAGGCTTTAAATTTTTTGAGGTATAAGCTGTATTTTTAGGGTATCAAATTTTCTTTTTATACCCCAGAGAAACTTTTGAACAGTAACAAAAATCCGGTCAAGTGCGAGTCGGACTCGCGCACCGAGGGTTCCGTACAAAGTGGGTACGTAACTAAAAAACTTGTCCTACATGACATTGCTTTTTGCCAAATTTCATGATTCTAGGTCAACGGGAAGTACCCTATAAGGATTTGATTCCGGAACATAAACGCCCGTATCTTTTGATTGCGTTGACTTAGAAGTTTGATTTTTTTAATGCTTCAAGAGATTACAGCTCTGAGTATTTGATATTATTTTAAACTTGATAACTCCACGCGTTCCTGTGAAAAAGGGTCTTGACAGATGGACAGACAGACGGACAATGAAGTGATCTTGTAAATATAAGGGTTCCGTTTTTCTATTTGAGGTACGGAACCCTAAAACTCAATAACTCAAAATGTGTCGTCTCGAAATAATATTTACCCCATTTGCCAGACAGAAAACCATCAAGAGACATCTAACTATCGCCGCTGTATAGAAAAAACTTTTATAACCTAAACTAAAAATAATATCACAAATAAACAATCTATATGAAAATACGAACACTAATAGTGATCAAAAGATTGAAAGAGGCAAAACTTCTAAAAGCAGTTGCTACGTTATTTATTGCCCCAGTAACGAGTTGCCAAGGAGTTGTGCTAGGATCATTAATAAGTTTCTCGGTTTAATTCGAAAAGGTTCTAACTACTCCCCAAGCTAAAGAGCTTTAGAACCTTTTCGCACCGAGTGTTTTCTCGTTCGGAACTTCTGTTTTCAGTTTCAAAAGGTCGTATTTGTTAGAGATTTTAGTGTAAGTTAGGACGTTTTAGCCTCAAGTGGGTCGTTCGGCTGCATCGCTCTGATCTAATCAGATTCGAAGACTGATAGGTAACATTAATACTGGGTAGGAACTGATTGGATCGACTGATTGACTATTTAGGGGTATTTTAAGTTATGTGTCTTCGTATTTTATGTTGGGTACAACGTAAATAAATCTGGGTCTAAAACCAAGGACTCGGTAGCCATCTGACATCTTGATAGTCAGTTAGTCGGTCACCCATTTTTCTTTTCTACTGAGGGCGGATTTTATCAAAGTCAGATATATTTTATCTGTGGAATAAAATTGACGTCTGACAGTTTAGAATAACTGTCAAAAATTCAAATTTTATTCTATTCTAAGGTATAAAAGTTTGGTAAAATTCGCTTTTAATAACAGAAAGTATTCAATCTTTCTTAGGGCTGATTTTTTCAACGCCATTTTTCCGTTGTCCAAGGAATCATTTTGAAATTTTGACAGTTGCTCCAAACTGTCAGACGTCAATTTTCTTCCACGAATAAAAATTATCTGTCGATTGAAAAATTAGCCTTTAGAATAAGTAGAGTTTTATGATTTTCGGACACTATAAAGTAACTACCATACTATTCATATTCCCAGACTAATATGGATATTAAATCATAGAATTTTTATGAATATACATAGTTTGACAATATAATTATGTAGCCAATATCGAACCCGGAACTTGTGTTCAGCAGTAACGCTTACGACCACTAGACTCAATGAGTCAGTCATTATCTTTGGTACCATACATTATTTTACGTAACATTTACAACTTTTGTTTCATAATTTCAAACGCTGTCACGTTTAAATGGAATTGGGTTGCACATATCTGCCGCATGTCAGACGATCAATGGGCCAAACTTACGACCCAGTAGGTCCCGCTAAACTATAAACGACATCGCAGCAGGCCCAGAGAGATAGCGGGATGAGCTGGACTCATTTAATAATGATTGGTCCGTGGCAGCTTGGGCAGAGAGAAGTGGAAAGAAAGTAGGAAGGACTTTGCCCAGCAGGAGAACATCAAGGGCTACAAAAAAAACCTTAAAAAATAAAGATTTATTTCTGTATTATTTTCGGGGTAAAGGCGACGAAATTAAATAATGTTTCCTACGAAATGTAATTTACTTAATCCTGCAGGCATTTTTCTGCCATTTTGAGAATCACTGAGCACACAAATGACATACTCGTAATACTGAGTCAAGGGCTGCCAGAGAAAAACTGCGATTTAGGGATAATCTTATTTTTCATTCATTTTTAAGTTAATTACACATACTTACCTACTACAATATATTTATGTCATGTTTAAACTTACTTTTTTACTGCCGCCATTTATATCTGCCTTTAGCTTCAATTATTAGCTAAACAATTTGATGTTTTATTAGCAATACAAGCGACAATCAACACAATAGCTTTGTCACAAGCTTTGTCACTTCACATTAATTAAAAACAATGCGTCCTAACTTATCCTTTGACTTGCTAAACAAAGCTAAAATTCCGTTCCATCTCAACTTCAACAGCTTGGAAGCCCTATTGTTCTGATCGAAATCTAGATTAGTCCGTTCTTTGTCTGAAATCACCTGTCGAACGCTATCGAAACCAAGCTTGGGAATTTGATTTCGGAAAATCAATTACTCCTGGCAAGATTACAAAGAATGTTAAGTATAGAGGTTTTATTTTTTTTACCATCCTCTTTTAGGATTTCGGAATTCAAAATTGGAATGTCAGGTTTAAGTTGCAGGATTTTTATTGTACAGCAATTTGGACTGCTTTCAGTGTGGCTCCTGTTTAAATGGAATTGGTTTCATTAATGAAACTGCTCCTAAGGGAAACGTTTATTTGTGATATTTAAGAATTTGAGCAGCGGAATTCTATTTTGGCAAAAGTGGTTTTGGAATGGAGTTGCATCTTTGTTTTGTTTGAGCACACTGTATCGTAAAAAACACAATGTTGTCTTTAGATTTTAATGGTCTTATTTAGTCATGAATGTGCATAATCAGCCTATAGCGTGTCCACTGCTGGGACACAGGCCTCCTCTCTGTTAGAGGGAGTAGGCCGTAATCCACCGAGCGTCCCCAGTGCGGGCTGGTGGATATCTCTTTGAATTTTTGTTTCTAGGACATGCCGGTTTCCTCACGATGTTTTCCTTCACCGTTTGGAGAGCAGTATTGATGAGATAATTTACACAAAGTAAAGCGCCTGCCAGGGTTTGAACCAACAACATATAACTCATAAGTCACGGCCGTTTCTTCTGGGCTACTACTGCTCGCAGAAATAATGTAAAAAAAAAATTGGTTGTCTGTAAAGTTGGTTTACGGACGATAATTTTACCTGATAACGTCATAAGAAAACATACCTCTCTATCGCTTGTTCCGCGCTCTCGCTTGCACGCTCGGCTCAGGCGGAACGTGACAATAAGTCATGCTTTTTCGTGCGTGCAGCCGGCGTTCATCGATTTATAAGACGTTATCACGTCAAAAGGTAGGTAGGTACTCAAGTTTTCAGTGTTTTTTATTACTGCTGTAATTTCATACTTAGTAGTCCATCTATGATCAGTCACATATTTAAATCCATACAACTGTTTCTACTAAATCACTCTAACGCTATTCTGAACTGCACTTGCAATAACTTGTTATGTTATGTGAGCAGTGACGTCACGTAATACATGGACACATCAGCTTAGCTGCTCACGTGTGTTAGCTTTGTTTAGCTGCGTTGATAGCGCTGCACTATGCTGCAAAGCGCTTCTAGAACATGAATGTGTTCTAGTCATATTCATTGTTTTTAATAAAGCGCTTTACTCTCTTTAGAATTTTGAAAATGTGACGAGTTTCAGCTAATAAAACAGAGATATCGGTGTGGCTTCTGAAGAAAAAACATAGCAAACGACATGCTGGTAGAGATTCTGGATAATAAAAATTGGAACTTTTTAAAGTGTTGGTGAGTAAAGAAATTCGCGTGAGTAATTACCAGTGGTCGTAAGCGCGGCTTCGTGAGGAAATCGGCATGTCCTAGAATCAAAAAGTCGACGATATGCGACATCTACCAACCCGCACTGGGCCCGCGTGGTGGATTACGGTCCACTCCCTCTTACAGAGAGGAGGCATGTGTCCCAGCAGTGGGAACATTCTAGGCTGATTATGATGAAAGCGCGGCTTCTAAGTAGGAGCTCCTAGCTTATATCAGTGGTGTTGGGGATTGCTGCGTCAGGTCGTCGTCGTGTCGGCGTCGTTTTTCGCATTCAAAACGCTGCACCAATCCGATCAACTTTTCTTCGTCCATGTTCGTAGGTTCCGTTCCGTAGGTTGATAGTCATACGTCCGAATGGTTTTCTCGCTGCGGCAACACTGACTGACTGGCGCAAGCGGCGCGCGGCGGCGCGCCGCTGCTCGAGCGCGCTCGCGCATGTAGAATGCATACTCGAACACGCAGTCGGCTTGCTCGAACATGGTCGAGCATCAAATTTGGGCGTATATTCAATTTTGTGAAGTATGATAATAATCATAAGATATTTTTTTCAATAATCTCAGAAAATGCTCTGCTCTGCTCTGCTCTTGGTGTGCGCTGACCCTTAATCGTATAAAAAACCATAGATATAGATATTAGATTAGTAAGTTTTTTATTGAATAAAAGAGCCATTTTAAAAAGTAAAGCACTGCAATGCTTCGCATTATGAGTTACCCGTGCAATAACTCAAAATCAAAATTGTATGTACAGTAATACACCTCTGCTTACTCCTTTAAGGAATGCAGGTGTCATGATATGTATCTATCTATATGTATATGTACGAACAAACAAACGTACGTAGGTAATCCGTCTACTGTTTGTGCTCGCATGTATTATCGCCCGAACAAGGCATGTCTGACGGCACGTAATACATTGGACATGTCAGCTTTGTTGCGCCAAACAGAACAGCATCCCGACACATAGCCGGCTGATCGCTACTGTCAACGACACAGGACTGGTTATTTTCGGTACTATTATGTATGTAGATAGGATATACAAAATGTCAGGTCTTTTTTTTTTTTGTTTAGCCTGTACTGTCCCACTGCTGGGCAAAGGCCTCCCCCAAGTCCTTCCAGGAACTCCTTTCCCGCGCCACCTCAAACCAGCCCTCGCGGTACGCGTCCAGGTCATCTCGCCACCGCTTTCTGGTCTTATAGTAAATATTTTCGACTGAAAGGAAAATTCTGAAGACTGTAGGTTTTACAGCAGAATCATTAGGTCAAATAGGCAATAACAAAACACTGCCAAAAATATATATTTTTCTAACTAACACTCGGTAGTGTTAGGCACTAAATTAAAACCAGGTAAGGTGCAGTTGGGTATAATAAATATAGATCACAAGAAGCCGCCTGGTCGCTAGCCAACCAACAATAATAAGCCCCTAGCAACCGGGTTGTCAGATCTGTCGCCAACACCGAGCTTGCTAAATAGGTAATACTTAGCCAAGTTACTAAATAGGTCTACTTGCACTACAAGTCATAAAACAAGTTTAACGCATATTTAAAACATGAATTTCAACATTACATCGGTAATTTATATGGTGTACCTACATAAAGGAGTATGCTATTCTGTTCTTGTAAACTAAACACATTTAAAACATGATTTTGTCTCTGTTATTTTCAAACAATTGAAAGAAACTGAACGTCGTTTTAAATATGTCTAGCGTTAGGCCCTATGTACACACACGTTTTTTTTGCCGTGAAAAACTACGGTAACTCGCGGTGTGTAAGCACGGTCGTCATTCTTGTAAGGATAACCATGGAAGTTTGTTGACGGACACGTTTTTCTTCGTACCGTAAAGAAACCGTGCCGTGAACAAAGGGCCTTAAGGTGAATGGGTAGTTGTAGCCCGCGAAATTCAATTTTTCTTACGTTTTTTGCAATTTTCAGGTCAGTGTCAGGTTGTATCTTGATCAAAATATGATTCGCGACTATAACCGGTACGTATTTATAGAATTATAATAATTAGAATCATTAATACATCTTTCTAAGTTAGATTTCTACCGTTAAGAACAAATCTCGTATGGAAAAGTGTTTATGGTAGAAATCTAACTTATAGAGATATATTAATGATTCTAATGACTATGATTCTGTAAATAAATGTATATTATAGTCGCGAATCATATTTGGATCAAGATACAACCTGACACTGATCTGCAAATTGCAAAAAACTTAAGAAAATTTAAATTTCGCGGTCTACCATGTCACATTCACCTTAAACACATTAAGTGATTTGTGGTGCAAGTGGGTCTTAAAAGTACCTATCTCTAATAATTTCGTCTAGCAAAGCGGATATTTTTAAAGTGAAAACTTCTTTAGGCGCGTTGGGCATTTTTCGAGATGGAAAAAAAACATTGGAATCGCGCCACTGTTACCGTTACCGACACCGCTTCGGATGTGTTCGGCTGTCCTCGGGATGTACTCGGTTTGAATGTATTTCTGATAACGTCAGTGAGTGATGGCAAAGTATTCAGTTTGTGTTTTGTTTATAAATGACGATTCAAAAAATACACACGTAAAAGTTTTCACTTCTGTCGGCACTCCCGGAGCGTTTTTTTTTTTAGGATATCTTATCAATCAATTAAATAAAAAATATCATCATCATCATCATTTCAGCCGAAAGACGTCCACTGCTCGACATAGGCCTCCCCCAAGCACCTCCACTTCGACCGGTTTTGTGCTTCTCGCATCCAACGAGTTCTTGCGGCCTTCACAAGGTCGTCGGTCCACCTTGTGGGAGGCCTTCCAACGCTACGCCTTCCGGTACGCGGTCGCCACTCCAGAACCTTTCGGCCCCATCGGCCATCTGTTCTGCGAGGAATGTGCCCTGCCCACTGCCACTTAAGTTTGGCAATTCTTCGGGCTATGTCGGTTACCTTGGTTCTCCTGCAAAAAAATATAATCTCTAGTAACAATCACTTCAATAGTTTACCCAAGGATCATAACAAACGGAAAGATTTACCACATTATAATTATAGTAAATCCTACTAATAATTTAACCTCCAAATAAACATCAGGGACACCTTTACCTCCCTATATCAACTGTTTACCGGAACCTGAAGCTCCTATAAATACTGTAAACCCTTTAATCTAGTCGACGTTTTTCTCATAATTAATTTCCTGATTCCACATGGGTGGCCCTTGATAATCTCTACGTACCGGTTTGGTGTGTGGTACAGGAAGTAAGCAGTGAGCGATGTAATAAAATCAAAATTAATTTATTCATATTAAGCTGAGAATTAGCACTTTTCAAACGTCAAAATTACATAGGACAGTCCCCCAAAACGCCCGCCCTTCACCTCTTCGTAGTGCTTTCGCTGGTAAGAAGAAGTGGCGCAACAAACTCCCCAGTATCACAGCTGTCTGTTCAGTTAGAAATACTTGCTTCTATACAGAATTAGGTATGCAAAGTAATTACAATTACGAGACATACAACATTAAAATAAATTATAAATTATTTGCCATAAATCAGTTAGCCACGCCAATATATCCTTTTATAATTTCTCTTAATCGTCGTGGTGGCAACGGTTATCGAGGATTAAGGGTCAATCCCCACTGAAAGAGCAGCGGCACGCAGCGGCCGTACGAGCAAGGCTCGTGTAGCCTCGCGGCGCCGCGTTGCCTCTCCTTTGCCTTCAAATGACTATGGATAATGGCCGCTGCCGGCCGCTGCTCTTTCAGTGGGGATTGACCCTAAAAACTACTATTTAGTCTGTAATATAATTCAATTAACTTTCTGTGAGACAGTTTTCAGTTACAGTATATGACCGGCTCCCTAATTGCGTAACACACTATCAATCAATCGGAATCTAAATAATTTTTAAGCAAATTGCTAATCCATTGCTTCATAAGTTCGAAAAATTTGTCTGTTCAACACGTAAATAACGCAATGAATGTTGTTGAACTGTCAAAATAAAACCGATTCCGATTGATAATGTGTTACGCAATTGCCCCGCGGTATTGAACAGAAAATTCTGAACCAGATTCCTCACAGCACCTGAAAGCCTGGCTGTAACAATTTAAAATTTCCAAACGCTTGCATTGAATATTTTACTTTCTCATCATTATTCAGAAGGCCTCCGCCTGCCGACTAATTTCCGACTGTCGGGTGCTGAGCCGCAACTTGGGAAAGGCCTGTCAAGCTACGTCCGTCGCCCCGCACACATCAGAACCCGAGGTGGCGGCGCGTAGTGTTCCACGCGCACCCCTCTTAGACGTCGCGGGGGGAGTCAAACACCTTAACTCCCTCCCCTGACCCGAGGAGGCCCGCAGTGACGGGCCGGCACCAGTTGAGGGTTGCGGAAGGATCTTACGTTCCCGCGACCCCTGGCGTAGATGGAACACCGGGGTGGTTTTTAGTCAGTAAAAGCCTCACAGACCCCTCCGCCCACCCTAGGGCGGAGGACATTCATGAGAATTTTCCACCCCGGAAACAAAAAAAAAAGGCCTGCCAAGCTGTTAACCTCCATACATGACATCCTGTAATGCTTCCTTGCTGGGACTCAGGCCTCCCCTCTGCGTGAAGGAGTGGACCGTAACCCACCACGCGGGAGTTTACGATTTTTGTTTTTTGCATATCCAGTGCAATGGTGGTGAAATAAACATATCATGAGAATAAAATCACACTTATAATCACACTAATAAAGAAAGAAAGAAGAAAGAAAATACATTTATTTAGCACAGACTCAAAGACACACAATACACCAGACAATAAAAAAAAAAAAATAATAAAATAATATTATAAAGACGAAAGTTTGTGAGTGTGTGTGTATATGTTTGTGACTTCTTCATGCTAAAACGGCTTGAACAATTTTTATAAAATTTTGTATGGAGGTAGCTGACACCCTGGATTAACATAAATAGGCTACTTTTTAGCCCAATATTCCCACGGGATCGACATTTACGCGGGTGAAACCACGGGGCGCAGCTAGTATTGAAATAAACCAGATCCTAAACCAGTGTCAGCTAAAATAAAAAACACACCAATTTGTCTTCTTTTAACAAAATCCTCACCCTCGCAAAGTTCATATCTTGTACCGTACCTTAAAAGGATATGCATAATTAACCATGTGTGACGCGATTAGGGCCATCCGACCAACCGAACCGTTAGGCTTTCCCGTAGGGTATCTTTGCCCCACTCTACCGTGAAGAAAAACCTCTGAAGGCTATTTTAATGGACAGACTTCTTTTGCGTTTAATCGTGCGTCGAATACATGAAAGGAAGATAAGAATCGGTTCTTTTTTCAAAATATCGTACAAGGTTTTTCTGAAGGACTGTTCTAGTTTCTTCTTTGATATCAAATGTTCTATAGAGGCTGTTGTAACTTTGGTACTATGTTTTAAATTAACTTGTTGGTATCCAAAGGGTGCGGAACCCGATATTACCGAGCCTCCGCTGTCCGTCCATCCGTCCGTCAGTCTGTCAGCGGGCTGTATCTCATGAACCGTAATAGGTAGACCATAGAAACTTTCACAGCGTGTATTTCTATCGTCGCTATAACAACAAATAATAAAAATAAAGTTAAAATTAAATTGGGGGTCTTCATACAAGGAAAGTGCTTTTTCCGTGTTTTTCCGAATCCTGTGTCCTTAGTGTGATGTTCTCGAATATAAATTTAATTTTATTAATAGAAAACAAACATCTCATTTATCAAATTAAATTTCAGTCGACAACATCCATCGGTTTCTTACTAAACTTCAACTATATCCGAGATCCTGCATAGTAATATCTTTTTTGTTGACTGTACCTATTACACGTCATTTTACTCATAGATCATTATTAGTCCAAAATCCTAAATAATGTTATAGAATTGATTAAATGATTCCTGTTAGTAGTAGTCTGTTAACACGATATTAATGGATTCAGTCTAATTAGTAGGTATCCATTTGATTCTGAACGCTAATGATTTGAATTCAATTCACCTCACTCGTTACATTTCAAATGCTAATTTCGTGTTATATGTTAATTTGGTTTTAGTACTGTTCTCGATTACAAGTGTTTATAAAAAAAATAAACAGTTCTAATTATGATGATTTTGTTGGTCTAGTGGCCATGAGACGGCTGAACGTCCCTGTCCTGGGTTCGACTACCAACTCAGCCAGTGTTGTTGCGTTTTTCCAAAATGAATTGTCACTGTCATAAACCGGGCACAAATCCCAACTCTGGGCTGCTACTGTGAAATTCCTCTTTGAATTGTCATTGACGCTTTGGTTGACCCGGGTATAGAACCCGTTAAAGCATGCTGTGCTGTCATTTTTGCGATCGTTAGACCAATGAGGGTGTCACTAATTAATTCATAATTTTTATACATTTAATTACTTTTTACACATTGCATAACTTTCCTGGCAGTGGGCTGGCCATGATTCTCAAAGGACCGATGGCCGGTGGAGCAGACGAGTCCTAGAGTGGAGACCGCGTATTGGCACTCACTTTTTCATTCAAGTTTTTTTCATATTTTTTGCGTATATTTCTTTTGTTATTAAGTTTTTTTTTATATATTACTATTTCTATTTATTCCAAAAATTAAATATTACATAATATAAGCTAACATATAAACTATAGTAATATGTACAATTATATGAAAAAATAAACAAAGTATAGGACATCAAAGAATTCGTCCGCATCGCTGTCAATAGGAACAGTGCCCAAAAGGCTGGCAGGATTGCCACGTTGTATGGCAATGCTAATTCTTTGGCCAAGAAATAGGCCAGCCCTCTGGTCACGTGAAGAGTCGACTAACCACTTGGCGATATCCCGAAAGACCAAGTGGGCACTCGGACCCCATGGCCCTAGTGTTTCAACCCCAAACGGCTCGAACATATAACTCCCAATCAGGTTGCAATATTTTCGCCGTTTGAGGTTTTCTGCACCTGCAGCAGCCGCCCCAGCACAGCCCACCGTGCTAGGAAGATGGGATGGCGCAAGGGTGTCGACACATGTTGCATCCCACACCAAAGGTCTGCCTAACTTCCAGGGCATTATGGTCATTCCGTCTGGTCTCTTTCCATCGTCGCGTGCCAGGCCGTTGGATTCTAAAACAGTTGGCACCCTGGCGGTGACAAGAGCACGGCGGATGATGTCATTAATGCTGGCGTGCCGTGCTATCCGGCCTGCGCTCCTATTGCAGGATAGGCCATGGTGTCCAAGGCAGTCGACAGCTTCACCGCAATGATAGCGATGCAGAGCCCCGCAAGGAGCACCCAAACGCAGGCAGGTAGCGAGCCGAAGGGACGGGAGTGCTTGAAGCCAGAGACTCGACTCCCACTCACCCACAGCCAGCAGGCGGGCACGCTCAGCAGAATTGGTGGACGTATTGATAAGATTATTCCGTACCAACCTGCAGAGCGGCTCATCCCACTGTATCTGGGAAGATGGGTTTACGGGCCGATCTGTATCCGGGCAAACCGCTTTCCAGGCGTTCACCGCGTCGGTCAAGCACGGCACTTCACAGTCAACCAGCCAGGGAGCTAAAATTTTCCCGGTCAACTTTTCAGTGCTGTGGAGAGAAGATAGGAACGCCGGTAAGCTAATACTGGTAATTTTGCGGACGCCGAGGCCACCAAAACGGATGGGTAGTGTGGCTTGAAGCCACGCTCGGTCTTCCAAGGCCACATTTAGAATGGATATTAGTGTGCTGCGAATAATTTGGTCAATTTTGTTCAAGAGGTGTGGCTGCTTCCATAAGGGGGAAGAGCGTAGAAAATACATAAAATTTGGGCCAAAACAACAGTATCTAATCAGGATGCATGCCGAATTAAGTATTGGGTTTTGTTTTTTTTTTTTCAACCATATTGTCTTGAGTGAACATGTGTATTATCTGTAAAATCTTCGTTATGACTCACGAGGTTATGAGTCAGAATGAGCGTATAACGTAGATTGAATTCCATCATTCACCGGTTTGGTCATTCATGACTTTTGGAATTGCGTGACGTTTGCGTGAGCGTGTAATGAACGCTTAGTGGCGGGAAGTATTTTCATCAAGCAGTTTGTCTCCCTATTGACAGAATATAGTCCAAAATAAACTGGAACAAAGAAAAACATAACACCGAGTACATACATCCTGCACAAATCGAGCCATATCCCATAATAAACCACTCCGTCGGCGCAGGCCGATATCGGCCCATTACAATCGATAATCAATTGTGTCTCGTGTTAAAAACATTATTACTATCCCTTTTATTAAATGACAAGCCCCAATATATAAAATTACTTACAAAATCTAAGAAAGATAGCGTAATACGGACGCAAGCGCCCTATTCACGCAGACGCATTTTACAGCGAATCGTAAAATACATTTTACACAGTTAATCGTTCGTCGTTCGCTTTCATGCGTAAAATAAATCGTATTTGGTGCTTAGATTAAAACCGTAAAACGGAATCGTAAACGGAAGTGACATTATCGTTTTATAATTGTGTTTGACGGGATGACTGAGTCAAAAACGTTTCATTTAAATTTCACGATTGTCGGCTAAAAAGTAAGTTTTTTGTTGTACTTATCTTAGTTTTGATTGTTTTGAGCGCTTCATAGATTACTATAGCTTCCACTTTATATAATTAATAGCTTCTGCCCGCGACTTCGTCCGCGTAAAATGTCATCCTCCCCCCATTCACCCTCTTAGGGGTAGAATTTCGAAAAATCCTTTCTTAGTGGATACCTACTCTTCACAAAGAACACACCCTCCAAATTTCATGTTTCTTGGACCAGGTGTTGAAGCTGTGCGTTGATATATCAGTCAGTCAGTCAGGACTTTGAATTTTATATATATAATTATAGAGTATCTACTCACTATTTTCAGCATGCAGACTCACGAAAAGTAGACAAAAATGTAAAATCTATCTAATGTATTCGCTTACACAAAATAACACTTTCAACAAAACACAGAAATAACTGGATATTTAACTTGTAAAACAAATGAAACTGAAATAACATTTGTCTAATCACAAATGTTTTTCCTTTTCATTTGTCTTTTGATTCTTGTTGTGTGAGAGCAGTTCCATGTTTTAAGCCCGTAATTAAAAAAAAATGTAATAAAAAGAACGTAGCAGAAATGTTTTTTTAGTACAAGTGTAATGTTAGTTATGTTACTGGATTCACTTGTTTTATTTTTTCAGGTTTTATTTGGTTCAGTTACATGGAAGAAGCGAGGAACGGGCAAGAACGGACAATCGGACAAAAAGGAATAATAAGTTAAATGGCCTTATCCTTACTTACTAATTCTAGTCAAGTAGTTATGTAGATGTTATCTTTTATCAACTGATCATCGGTTCATAAAAACGTTGTTAGATACTTTTCTAAGACGTGTTAGAAATTTAGCAAAACTCATAGGAGCACATACGTACGTTCAAAGCAGATTTGAGTACTACCGAGATGCTGCTTTCATTATACAGGGTTTATTTTCAAAGACCAGCCAAATTTAAGGGTGTGGTACAGACCATCAAACTGAATAACTTTCTCCATGGGACCAATATCGTAATTGCGAAAAAATTATCAACTGTCCCATAGAAAACTTCTACAACATTATTTTTAGTATATGCGAAACCTGAATATAGTTTGTTCAGAATAAGTAACTGAATCGATTCCAATAATTTTTACCCCATGTTATATTTTGGCCCAAAAATATTTAAAAAAGGTTAAATCTTGGCCACCGAGCGACATTAGTACCTAGGTAGTTTTCTACCATACCCATACACAATAGGCGCGGCGCCCGCGCACAGCGAGCGGGGCGAGCGGAGCGGGGGTGAAGCAACCCCTTCAGTCGCCCGGGTGCTACAGGCTGGCGCGCGCGTGTCCAAGTGCATAATCGCGAGCGCGCGGCCGCCGCGCCGCGGGCCTTAGAGCAAGGTTACACGCTCATTCTGGCGTCATTCTGGTCCATCATTCTGGATTGACTCGACTGATGCCAGAATGATGGAGGATTTTCGATGGTTACACGGTCATTCTAGCAGACTGATGGAAAGTACGCTGATGTGACGTTGATTTTCTTTTTTAACCGACTTTAAAAAAGGAGGTTCTGTATTCGACCTGTATGTATGCTTGTATGTCCACGATTTTCTCAAAAACTTATGAACCGATTTTGATAATTCTTTCGTTCATGTGATCTACATACTTTTAGGAAGGTTTTAGTATATAAAAATTCAAATTCAAATTAAAAAAATGGTTCAAATTTCATTTCATTTCATTTTTAATTTAAATTAATTTTTATTTTTGTTACTATGGGTGTATGTGTAAAAACTTGCCTGAAATAAACGATTTTTTTTTATATAATACATTAGGTAATTATTCTTATGTATGTGCGAAGTTACATGCATAAATGTACTGCATCTCCGGCATTTCTATGCGAATTTTGATAATTCCTCTAGTCGGTGTCTTTAATTCTTCAAAGCACTAGTGTTAATTGAATTTGTGGTAGAAACAACTTAAAAGTGAATTTTTTTTTTTTTTTTACAAAAAAAACAACCGAAAAAACACTACAAAATGATAAATACATTTAGGAAGCTCTAGTCGGTGTCAAGAAACGAAAATGCGGGATCAACGACACCGACTTCCGAAATTAAAGTTATTTATCATTTTGTAGTGTTTTTTTTGAAGTCGTTACATCGTTGATCGTTGCCCCGGGCTTAATTTTTACTAGTATTTTAATTAGCTTTTGCAACGTCATTCCTTTTATACCTATTTATTACTGTAATTGGTGTGTGTCTTGCCCCACAAAACAGGCAAGGACTCTAAAGTTATTATAAAATCTTTTTCGCTCGTAGTTATGTCGCTTGACACGTCCTTCCGCATTGCGTCGCTGACGATGACTGACGCCAGAATGATACGAGCGGGTTACACGATCATTCTCCCATCAGTATTTCATCATTAAAAACGAGACTGACGGAATTATTTAAAATATTTAATTTTCATCATTCTGGACCATCATTCTGTCAATCCGTGGGTTACACGATCATTCTCCCATCATTCTGACCAGACTGTTGGATCAGAATGACTCCAGAATGAGCGTGTAATCTTGCTCTTACAGTTTTGTTTCGGTTGATCGTGTACTTACCTATCGTATGTAAAAAGTGTCGTGTAACCATGACTTTCTCATACACAAACGTCCAGTACACAGAAACAACGATAACAGTGATAACGTATCCCTGGCAGTGCGGCGGTACGAGGAGCAATCAGAGTATCGTGGAACACAATGCTTTGCCGTGATGATTAACATTTTTAAACACGCCAAGATGGTTAATTGTAGAAAGTTATTATTTGTACCTACAGCCTGCTGTGGTTAAGTAATGCGATGTTTAACACTTTTCATCCACTTTGAACTTGTTGACATAAGGTGCAACAAATCGCATTGACTACATTGTATCACTTACGGCTTTCGAATAAGTAATTACTTATTCGTAGCTTACGGCTGCATTTATTTACGAATAAAGTACATTATAATAACTACCTACACTTGACCATTACGACAGTCCAAAGCCTGCAAGTGTGATGGAAAATGTTATCACCCGTTAATTACAATACAATCGCCGCGCGGTACGTTTAGGCACGCGGTGCGCATGATTTCATACGGACAAACAGGTAACATAACAAGCTTATAACTTTGTGATTATTCATGATACAGTTTTGAAATTTTGTACATAGATTCTTTACATAAAAATACTAGACACGTGTTTCGGGTTTCGCATATACTAAAAATAATGTTGTATATCTACCCGACCTAAACGTATGAGACGGTAGAGTTTTGATTCGCGATTACGATGTTGGTGTTTGATTTGATTGGCACAGAGCAGTGGTGGCTCAGTGGTAACGACCGCGACTTACGAGACTTACGGTCGTAGGTTCGAACCCTGACAGGCGCTTCACTTTGTGTAAATTATTTCATCACCACTGCTCTCAAAACGGTGAAGGAAAACATCGTGAGGAAATCGGCATGCCCTAGAACCAAAAATTCGAAGACATGTGACATCTACCAACCCGCACTGCGCTCCCTCTCACAAAGAGAAGGCCTGTGTCCCAGCTGTGGGAACATTATAGGCTGATTATGTTACGATGTTGGTTCCATGGAGAAAGTTGTTCATTTTGATGGTATTTGGGGTCGGCGATACATGACTTTTTCTTCCATACTTCTCTATTAGTCGTCATCTCGGTAGTCACCCCTTTTCTAACCATATCATCATTCACGCAGTCCATCCATCGTTTCTTTGGTCTTACCCTAAATGGATAAAAGGTTGTTTAAATTTTATTCCCAGCTTTGCTCAGCGCAAGTTTATTTGTATACTTACATTGCAATTTATAGAGATATTTTTCTTTTTTTCTTCAATTGCTCTTTACCATTTTTAACTGAATCACCACTCTTATCACCATGGGAAAGCGAAGTTGTATGAGCCCATAATACTACACATTGAATTACTATTCAAAAAAATAATAAATATGTACGTACCTATAAGTTTTGCTGTATAATCCTCCTAAGTATCAGTGGCGTAACTATACCGTTTGGGGTCCGCGGCAAATTCAAGGGATGGGGCCCTCTCTCAATGTAAAGAAGCTCAACCAACGTTAGTGTTTTTTTTTTAATTAGCACTTCTCCCGCGACTTCTTCCAAATTTCATGTTTTCCCCTACAAAAACTTTAACACCTGACTGCTTCTGTCCTTATGTTAGGATTCTCCTGTGCTCATGGCCCTCTCGGGCCTTTGGCCCCCTCTAGCTGGGGGCCCGTGGCATTTTGCCCCAATGCCACCCTATAGTTACACCACTGCTAAGTATCCTTGTTTTTACCCGACTGCAGTGATCCCTAAGAAGAACCTCCGGTCTACCCAAAAGGAGGGTAATGTTTTTATCATGCTAAACGCTTTGCCCAGAAATGCAACCAATTAACAGCTCCAGTAGCGATTTTTAATGACTCGCTTTACAAAATTGTTTTCATTATTTTAGAGGGGTGAGGGTGTTTCTTATGATATTATTAAACCAAATACTTTACTGAGACGAAAACAACGTGGCTTGGGCATCTGTTTACCAAGGAAAAACATGGCATAGGGCTCGCCCATTATGTTTAAATCCCATGTAATATGCAATAGGTTACATTTTACATGGGATTTAAACATAAGTAGCGATATGTGGGTGACTATAGGTACACTTCTGCCTAACTGTTCGGGGATTACAGGCGTGATGTTATGTAAAAAATATATCATGTGAAGTAAACATATATCTTTTTACCTATACAGGGTGGTAGGGACATCGATTCGTAACCTGTTAACATGGATTCAGTACTTACATAATTCTGAACCCCGCTGCGTGGAAATTCGTGGGTTATTAAAAATATATTCGCTTTTAATACATTTTGACCCCGTGGGTATTGCACTTGTCTATGAAACAACAGATTTTTTTTTCGTGGATCAGCCGCGTTCCGCGTCGCGTCCGTGCCATCCTGTATATAAAAAAATACATATTATTGAACCAAGTATTTCCCGTTTCCAGTAACAGAACCATTGATGCGGATACAAAAACAACTTTTATTTGGATAGATATTGAACGTGTAGTATTATTGGCTCATACAACCTCACCCGTGGGAATTAAAGGGTGGCTAAGTCTTGGCTAGGGACCGATCTAAAATGGTGAAGAGAAATTGAAAAAAAAAACAGTACGATAAAGTGCAATGCATTCAAATAAACTTATCGCTGTGTAACTAAAGTGATTCTGGGAATTCAAATATAAACTACTAGCAGCCTCCCGCGGTTTCACCCGCATAAGTTGCGATCCCGTGGGAATATCGGGATAAATAGTATCATATGTCCTTTCCCGGGACTCAAACTATATCTATACCAAATTTCATCTAAATCGGTTCAGCGGTTTAAGCGTGAAGAGGTAACAGACAGACGTACTTTCGCATTTATAATATTTAGTATGGATCTTTTATTCCCGTATTATTTTTTGGGTACTTACCTGTGGTGGCACCTGAGAGCAACATACACAGTCACAGAGACCTATCAAAGTGTATCTTACAGGGTTGTCTAATTATAAACGTCGTTTGAACAGTGTTATTTTATTTCAATCAGCCTCTTTGACTACAGACTGTGTCAATTTGAGTACTAACTCAAATTGACACAGATTAAACTTAGGCTCTGAAGTCCTTTATCGTACAAGCTTTGACCTTTGGATGACGTTATCAATCTGCATCATCGAAACAATCCGTACAACAAGCCTTTATAAAAACATTGGTTGTCTGTAAACTCGGTTTACGGACGATAATTTTACGTGATAACGTCATTAAGAAAACATCCGATCGTGCCACTCTATCGCTTGTTCCGCGCTCTCGCTTGCACACTCGGCTCAGGCGGAACGTGACAATGAGTCATGTTTTTTCGTGCGTGCAGCCGGCATTCATCAATTTATAAGACGTTATCACGTCAAAAAAATACAACCACCCAATCATTTGCAAGGACAAAGAGGATTAACCAGTTGAATGCCGTCATTACAGAATCAATCAAAAAGTCACTGTGTCTCGCGTGGATCTACGTTCCGGAGAAGGGCGAATACGAAGTGTTAAGTTGTAGCTTAGAACAAAAACCCGCCAATCATACGGCGAGGCCTTTACTGTGTAACAAGGACCACCACGCGGGCCCAGTGTAGGTTGTTAAGTGACACAATATGCGTTTGAATGTTTCGTTCTTGGACATGCCGGTTTCCTCACGATGTTTTTCTTCACCGTTTTGAGAGCAGTGTTGATGAAATAATTTACACAAAGTATAGTGCTGGTGTATATCCGGCTCGAAGGACCACTGTTTCGGCTGTTGCCGCTGTTATGCTTCGAAATAAATGGACTGATGATGGTTCATGAATTTGATTTACTTTAATTTAATTAATATGACGATGACGTGACGTCTCCGATGAAGGTGAGACGACGACCATGACTGGCCCCCTGGCGGTGCGAAGTGGAGATGCGGTATGGCTCCGCAGGCATGGACGCGGAAAGTCATGCCGTGCGCCATCTGGCGGTGGCAGGGCCGTAACAGCTGGTCTTCACTGTAATAAGGTCAGGTTCTCTTTGTAAGCCGCTTTTATTATAATAAACATTTTTTTGTTTAATAATTTAGAAACAACAACACTTAATGGGGATTGTTACTTATTTTTCCAAAAATCTCCACTAGGCTGAGTTTATTCATATAGTGGGGATTTCTGGAAAAAACCAAACCTACGACCTACAACTCGTAAGTCGCGGCCATTTCCACTGCGCCGCAGTCAACAGTCTCCCAAATAATTTGAAGCACCAAACAACCCGACAGAATCGTTTGTTAAGGCGAAGGGTATTAAGTTGTAGCTTAAAATAGGGAAACCCGCCAATCATACGGCCGCTTGTTTATTAAGAGGCCTTCACAGTTTAATCAACGCGAAAAATTCCTAATTAAATTCTAGGCGAGCCCGCAAGGTGGCAGAAGTGTAGGGTTGCCAGGATTTTAGGGAAATTAGGAATCATTCTTATTTCAGTAAAATCTTGGCACTTCTTGGATTTTTATTTTTATTCTATGAGGCGTAGTTTCCTTATGTAGCAGTATTTTTTTGACCTTGAAATCAATGCTTTCGAGAGATTTTGTCCTTGATAATGTTTTACATGGTAAAGCAGATTGTTAACATTACGCACACTGATAGATTGCGAGACGCAGACGAAAACAGCATTTCACATACATATGTACAGACGCCAACACACCAATCTACCCGAAACTGTCAAATTTTCCCAATCAACTTTGAATCTTATACTTTAGCAATGAAATTGAAATCTATTAAAGAAATTTGACAGATTGTAGTAGCTTGAAAGAAATCGTGGCTGAAAGATAGCTGCAGGAAAGCGTCTTTAGAAGTTACACCTTCTTAAATTGAAGGAGAATTATTTATTTTGAAAAAAAAAATAATGAAAGAATATACGTTTATTTGCTGAAAACATGACGTAAAAAAAATACAAAAAAGAACAAGTTGGAGGAAAATATGCGTCACATCCACGCAAAACGGCCGTCGCTCAGCATAATGCTACGACCCAATGCGAGACAGAGCCCCAGCGCTGGTTTTCAGCGACAGCCGGCGTTAAGGCGCTACCTCGAAAATCTAAAATCCTCGAAAACCCACTAAGCGAGCGAAAGTGATGCAATTACTTTTAAAACGCAAAAGAAGAGTGATGGCTATAGTGTGCGTGTGCTCGGAATAAAATGACGTATGTGCCAAAACGAATTTACTCCTTTTTTAACAAAATAAATTAATTAAATTTAAAAGTACTTTGAATAAACTTTGATATGATAATTCTCTATGTTTTAAAGTAAATCCCATTAAATAACTCTTAAGCTTTACGTCATGATGTCGAAAAAAGTAAAAAAATAGATATAAAGGAGATGTTCTATAAATGTATGGAGCCTGGGCTAGCACTATGTACACTAAATGTAAATATCGCTATACAATATAGTAACCGTTTTTGAATGTTAATTTTCTAAAATTTGACTTCGTTTTAATGTACATTAAAATTCACTCGGTCAAGGAGAGCAACATAAAATAAATATGGTGGATCAGCAATATGCGAAATGTCACTATGACAATGACGTTTAACTTATGGTGTCTATATCATTACATGCTCTGTGGTCTACATAATATCTGCGAAAAAAAAACAAAACACGAATTCAGAAAATACTCGAGTTTCGTTATAGTTAGGTACTTAAAATAAAATAGGACTACAGAATATTCTACTCGATTGCGGCAGTACATCTTATATTACCTATTTAAACTATTGGTTATATCGGCGTCAACAGGAGCAAGAAACGAAAGCTTGAACGTTGTTTTGTTGATCAAACTGTCCTGGTGTTTCATTCTTTAATGCCTATTAATATACCCTGGACTTTGATAATTCATAGGAGAGTAGTGAGCTGTGCAGTACCTGACAACTGCACGTTATTGTTAGAATGGTGAACTATTCTTATAACACAGTACCGTCAAATGGGGTGAATAGGGATGCAGGGGTGAATCGGGACAAAACTTTAAAAAGAATTTTAACAATATAAAAAAATTTAGTTTGTTGTCAATAAGGGCACGTAATCGTTAATTAAATTACAGTAAACACATTAGGGTCCTTTTTGGCCACAAACTATATTATTATTTTAATTGTTAAAATCCCTCGCGATTCACCCTGTTTGACGGTAACAGCTGGGAAGAAACCAACTATATTACAGCGACAACCAACCAAAGAACTACGACCAACCAACCAACTAGGCAGTAACAGTTTTTCAGACAAGTTCTATGATATTTAGTTCCTAGTATTAGTATTAGGATGAGAAATCAGTTATGAGAGATATACATATAAATAAAACAACTTATGACTTTATTCATTTTCCACAAGATCATATCTTATTAATATTCCATCCAGGAATGACGCCGGGTGCTGCTATGCTCTCTTGGTACCGAGCCCAACCCAAATACCACACAATGGTCATTATGATATCACAGGCGAATCAGGAACCATTTAACAAAGCTGAGGTTAACAGGAAAGCAATCCATCAATGTCCGTAGTAGCAACTGTTGTCGCAAAACAAAAAAAAAAAAACACTAAAAACTCCGAAACACATCCAATACAACACGCGCGAACACAACGATTCAAAGACAGACAAAAAGTCAAACTGTCAAAGTCGTCAAACGTCATGTCAAACAACTGTCATGGCTACCATAAAAATAGGGTTATCCTATTAAAAAACTTCCCAATAATCATTTGCTGTACACCTGTACTTTACTTCAAATGAATTTATTTGTATTTTTATGAAAATCCCCTATTTTTTTCCTATTTATCTATGTAGTGTACATGGTGGTAGCCCAAAATCAAACATCTCCTTTGCAATTTTTCGTATCGATAAAAATTTATTGAGTCGTGTATTCTTTTTACACGATACTAGACCAAAGAGTCAAAAAACATATACCAAAATGTTAAATCCCTATTCCACATACTTAACAAGTTACACGAAATAGAAAAACCAAATTTTTTTCAACATATCACCTTAACGTGACGTCAACCGGCGCAGTATACGAAGATACATAAATAGCATTAAATAATAATAGTGGGACATTTTCTTATCATTTATTCCTTCAAATGTTACTTTACGAAAATAACGGATTTATATTTCATTCCAACCAATCCGAATATCAAGATAACTTTAATAACAACAACAACATCTATTCGAGTCAAAAGTTTTCTTATTATAATTTATGTTTCATCTAAATCTGCCTCAAGTCATGGTGACCCTACCAAAAGTTCAACTTTTCCTAATTTAACCCAAAACTGGGGTACGTACCGTTAAATCTTGCATGTAAAAACCTCTTCAGAGATTACTTCTAAAAATTCTCTTTTACCTCTAGAGCAAGTACCTACACGTTGATTAACTCTTTTCATTTTTTGTGTAAATTAGTTAACTTGAAATATTAGTTTAGAATTATTTAAACAAGCGGTGTTCATTTTAGACATTTTGGTTTTAGCGAGTAATGTTCTAGCTCTTGTGGATGATTTTTCATTCAAAATTGTTTTTTTTTTTAGATTAGATTACTCATTCATCACAACGTTTTTTTTACCAGGTTTAAATCCAGTTTTTGGCCAAGCACATTTATAATTATCTACTTTTATTAATATTTACGAAAGTAGCGTATTATTTGTCTCATCATCATCATCATCATTTCAGCCGAAAAACGGCCACTACTGGACATAGGTCTCCCCCAAGCACCTCCACTTCGACCGGTTCTATGCTTCTTGCATCCAATGAGTTCCTGCGACCTTCACAAGTTCGTCGGTCCACTTTGTGGGAGGCCTTCCAACGCTACGTCTCGTACAGTGCGCGCCACGAAAGATGAGACTTGACCCCGCCTCCCGCGCTCTTTCCGCCGCCCCTATGACGTGCGGTCCCGTCCCGCGCTCAGACCTCATACCGCTAAAGAGTCCTAAAATCGTGTATCTACTGCGTATGTCAAACCACGTGGTGTGTCAAGTCTCATCTTTCGTGGCACGCACTGTACGTCGTATTATTTGTCTATATTATGCCAATTATCAACCATAGACAGTAGAACATTGATAAATTACATTATTCTTGCACCGAAATTGTGTACGAAAGTACCTTAGCATAGCATAATCAGCCTATAATGTGTTCCCACTGCTGGGACACAGGCTGTGAGAGGGAGCGGGCCATCCAATCCACTACGCGGGCTCGGTGAGGATTGGTGGATGTCACATATCTTCGAATTTTTGGTTCTAGGACATCACGATGATTTCCTTCACCGTTTTGAGAGTAGCGGTGATGAAATTAAATACACAAAGAAAGTTCCTGCCTGGGTTCGAACTCACGACCTACAACTCGTTAAGGCAGGCCAACTCGTACGGTGCTGGACAGCGCGTACGGTGCCAGACGGCGCGTACGCCTCAAAGAGATGTCAGCAAAAAAGAAGGGGCCTGCCAGGGCCGAAGCCTGCCGGGGATGCGGGATTGTCCGAAAGGGTTACCGCTACCCCGGAACATAACGGGCTAAGGAAGGAACACAGGTGGGTTTTAGTCAGTAAGAGTCTGACACTCCCTTCCGCTCCACCCAGAGCGGGAGGGGTCATTTGATGATTTACCATCCAAAAAAAAAGGCCGAAACCACTGGACCACCCTGACCCATAAATACCTAAATAAAATAAACCACACAATCTAGATTAAAAAAATGAAAAAGAAATGTTATTTAATCACTTGAATATTAAAACAATCCCGAACCCGTTGTGTACAGCCAACAAAAGAGATAAGTATGCAGGATCGTCGGATATAGTTGAAGTTTAGTAAGAAACCGATGGATGTTCTCGAATAAAAATGTTATTAATAGAAAACAAATAGCTGCTCTCCTTGATCAAATTAAATGTCAGTCGAAAACATCATCATCATCATCTGCCTAGCCTTTTCCCAACTATGTTGGCTGTCATTCGTGGATCTTTGACAGTCGTTACGGGTCGTCAGAAGCCCGAAAATCTGACAACCAGTCTTACCAACGGATATAGTAGTACCCAGTAACTGGGTTGTGGAAGTCTGATAGGCAGTCGCTCCATGTAAAATACTGGTATTCAGCTGCATTCGGTTAGACTGGAAGCCGACCCCAACATAGGTAAAAGGCTAGGCAGATGATGATGTCGGTATGTTGTTGTTAATTTCAGTCGAAAACATCTATCGGTTTCTTACTAAACTTCAACTATATCCGACGATCCTACACACTTATCTCTTTTGTTGACTGTACGTGCCAATCAAAGTATTTTGCAAAAAAAAATATTCGTTTCAAAAATATTGGAGAAATTTTAGACACGGGAATAATTAATCTTTTGTTTATGCGAAACAAAGAATTGCGGGGATAAAAATAATGGTTCTGAATATTAATACCGTGTCATCATCGTATCGGCTCGTCAAACCATTAAGCTGAATGCGGGCCAAACAGAGCTAGATAGATGGAATAGGTAATCGAAAAAATACTTTAATCCTATTTATTGCAAGGGTAGGGACGGAGAGGTGTCCTATATTTATTTATAGATAGTATTTATGCAGGGTCAAATTAAATTAGCTAACAAAACTCTGCAAACGTGATACGAGTACGTATCGCATGATAAAACAAATAAAATCTTTTTTATAAAAAAACAACAGACTTCAAAAAAAACACTACAAAGAGATAAATAACTAATTTCGGAAGTCGGTGTCGTTAGTTACGATTTTCGTTTTTTGACACCGACTTCCGGAATTAGTTATTTAGGTATCTCTTTGTAGTGTTTTTTTTTTTGAAGTCGGTTGTTTTTTTTTTTTTTGTAAAAAAGTTTTTATTTTTCACTTTTTAGTTGTACCTACACAAATTCAGTTAACACAAGTGCATTAAAGAATTGAAGACACCGACTAGAAGAATCATCAAAATTCGCATAGAAATGTCGGAGATGCAGTACATTTATGCATATAACTTCGTAGATAAGAATAATTACCTAATGTGTTATATACTAAAACCTTCCTGAAAGTATGTAGATCACATTAGTGAATGAATTATCAAAAATAGTTCATAAGTTTTGAGAAAATCGCGGACATACAATCATGCAAACATACATATTATAAATTGATGTTTACTTTTTCGCTCACAACGTGCCTTATTAGAAGGCTAAAACTCACCCGAAGGGCAATGGAGAGGGCTATGCTTGGAGTATCCCTGCGTGATCGAATCAGAAATGAGGAGATCCGCAGGAGAACCAAGGTAACCAACATAGCCCGAAGAATTGCCAAACTTAAGTGGCAGTGGGCAGGGCACATTGCTCGCAGGACAGATGGTCGATGGGGCCAAAAGGTTCTGGAGTGGCGACAGCGTATCGGAAGACGTAGCGTTGTAAGGCCTCCCACAAGGTGGACTGACGACCTTGTAAAGGCCGCAGGAACCCGTTGGGTGCGAGAAGCACATAACCGGTCGAAGTGCACCTCCACTTGGGGGAGGCCCATGTCCAGCAGTGGACGTCTTTCGGCTGAAATGATGATGTTTTCTTTAGTCGGGTCATCGACCACAAATTCAAATTCAAAATATTTTTATTGTGGGCATATGTTAACACAACACACACACACACACACACACACACACACACACAATGGCACAATTAGTATTTACTTGAAATATCAGTTTGAAATCTGTTTTTTTGTGTAATCTTCACAGACGTGATGGGGTATATTATCTAAACAAGATAAAACAAAAGAAAACAGATTATTCAAATAAAACTTCAGGTAACCTTACCACCGGCGGTCGTTGACCCCAAAAACACCTGAAAGGAAATCGCCGCAGTGTTCCTCAAATTAAACTGTATTGTCTATTATAATCAAAGCTATAAATCCGGCAGTAACTGAAGTGAAGTATTCTGAATATTACCGTAAATATTGCAGTACAAGTATTACCTGATACTTCACAGTCCATTTAAATAAGTCAGGAGACTAATACAACTAGACAACTCCATGCTATCGCCGCCTCGCAGACACTTCGCTCATTTGAATTTATTACAGACTTTGTCTGCGGGGTTTATATTAAGTATAAACATCACGACAGTAATTTATGGACACTATGGTTCGATACCTATTCTAAAATAGCCAACCCAAAAAATATTACCACGCGTGTCAAAATAAAGAATTTATACTTTGCAACATCATAACTATGACATAACCTACACCTATCTGCGTAAAACCATTACCAATCACAATCTGAACCATTTACTCAATCTATACTAATATTATAAATTCAAAAGTAACTCTGTCTGTCTGTATGTTACCTTTTCACGCCTAAACCGCTGAACCGATTTAGATGAAATTTGGCAGGTATAGAGATAGTTTGAGTCCCGGTAAAGAACATAGGATACTTTTTATCCCGATATTCCCACGGGATCGCGATTTATGCGGGTGAAACCGCGGGGTGCAGCCCTAGCTGCACCCCGCGGTTTCACTTCTACGCGGTTTCTAACTCAATCAATACTTTTATTGCATTCCGCATGTAGGGTATGTTGAATCATGGGGCAGTCGGAGGATCGTCCCTTTTCTATGGAGTATGAGTGAACTTTACACCCTGTTCCTCATACCTCTATACACTCTAAAGTTCGCTTTATTATTGTAAAATAATTCTTCAATAACTTAGATATTCGTATCCAATATTACAAATAATTTATCCAAATATTGTATGTACAGTCCGCTTCAAAGAAAAGGAACCCCTTTTGGTAATGACATTAAACCCATTTAAGTTTTTTGTAACGTATTGTATATGGCGTGTTGGTCTAGTGGACGAGAAGTTCTTTTTTTGTTTTTCTTTGTTTCTTTTATAGGTTATTATGTGATTTTTGTTAATTATTATTTAAGAAATCAAATGTTGAAGTAGGTATGAGGTTTGTAAGAAAATCTAGGCATGTTGCATAAACAATATTCATTTATTTCTCTAATTACATTTCTAGGACTTCATGGAATCCACTTCACGGTTGAATATACAGTTTTCTATGTGTGTTAAATTGGGGTTATTTACTTAGAATATTAACTAAACACAAAATAGATACCCTGGGTGAGGTTTAGAATGTTTAACATTAGATAACGGTTCATTTATAGATTTTTCTAGAAACAACTACAATAATATTTATTCATTTAAAGTTGTGAAAACATTAATTTTTTATACTTTGTATGATCTTATCGGAAAAAAAGATTAAAAAATTAAATGTTGTCATTTGTGCCTGTGAATTACAGAGGAAGAACCAACATGCTAAACTATAACCCCCTTATTCATAATCCTATTTTATCTCTATTTTAGCTAAAATAGGTTTATAGAACGTTTGTCTTTATCTGTCACGTTGTCATTTCTGTGTGTAAGAAAGAGACAAACCCCATTTTAACTAAAATAGGTTTGATAAGTTTTATGAATAAGGGGGTAAAAGTATAGCAATATACATCTTTCTCTTTTATCACATTTTCTGATAACCCTTATTTAACACAACATTAGAAAATAATAATAATAACAATAATAATAATTTATTTAGACACATTTTGATGACATGCTAAGCACAACAAACAAAATATAGTACAATAAAAAAACAAAAATAAGAATATTAAAGATATAGTGCAAAAAAGGAACGCTAGACCCCACACTAGGATACCCTGTGTCGTGGGATCTAGTTATTTCGGCGTTAATGACACATTGTAAGTGCACTAGTGGGTAGTTCAGTGATCGTTTGGTTTAAACTTACTTAACTAAAGGAAAAACATGCAAAATTACAATAAGGTTTGTGTAGGTTTGGGTAGTGTGAGGTTTGTGTGTGTGTGTGTGTGTGTGTGTGTGTGTGTGTGTGTGGGATGTTTTAGGGGGATGTGTTACACCTGGGTGAGTATTTGCGAGGGACTTAAAGTATGGGAGTCATCAGAGCTTCAGTCCGTGCATAGTCCTGAGCTGATAGCCACTTAATAACTTTTATTTTACAAGTGCGCTTTGAGCAACCCACTATGTCCAGGGTTTTGTTTATGTGTTGATAAATGAATGGGCCCATGTATCTTGGAGCTCTTTGGGCGAATTTAGTGCGAGTAGTGGGTGTTTTCCATTTTTTCTGTCTGCATGACCTGATAGATTTGGATTGGGTTTGGGGTGCTTGTCGGTGGAACCGTAATAAGATAGACATAATGAAAAGCTGTCTTACCCTAAGCACGTGACATTCTTGGTACAGCCTATCAGTGGGATACCGATATGGCCTTCCATAAGCAACCTTTAGGATGCCCCTTTGTGCTCGTTCAAGTTTTATCAAATGAGTCTTTGCTGCTGCACCCCATGCCACTATACAATAATTCAGAATGGATTGGCATAAAGCGAAGTACACATTTCTGAGGGTGTTATGGTCGGCAATGTTCCTAAGTTTTTTAAATATGAACATAAGTTTACGGGCCCTAGCAGTGACAGCATCTATTTGTTTGATCCAGGATAACTGGAAATAGAAATTATAAAAATATGTGAGGTCAGATGGTGCATCACACATTACAAGACTACTTGTAAACAAAAGCATCTGGATTGATAATAATAAAGGTTGTTTATTTTTGATTAACTACGAATTAATGATTCCACAAATATTGGGAATTATTAACACTTGCTCATACGTTCCAATGTAATTTTATCAGATCAGTTACACAATAAATCTGCCGAGTAAATTGCTTATTAATAACGGAGAGGATGGCCGTCACTGTCTATCACTTCTTGAAGTCACACTTGAACGCGTAGTTTTGAAGGGTGTCACTGAGTGAACTTCCACAATATTACGGTGTCGCCCCGATTCATTAGTGTAAACAATTATTGAGCGAGGGCCTTGGCGATCACATTTCACATCACCAGTTGCATGATACCTTTGTATCCATCTACGAACTGTTTTTCTCTGGAACGAAAATAATAATATTAGGAATACATAAAAAAATCCAACTTGTCAGTAATAATGCAACATGATTGCAACAATAAATACATATATGTGTATAACGTAAATCTTACCGTTATGGCCATATCTCGTTCTTGTTCCTGTTCCCAGAGAACAACAATTTTAGAGTCCGCGTATCACTGGTCAGTTTCCCTCAGTCGTCAGTTTATTTAATTCTAGCCTTCAAAAAGTTATTAATCGAACAATACTATCGGTTGATATAATCAACTGTTCAAAAACTTAATAAATTGGATAATATTTCGATGAAGATAATTACGCACAAGCGGATCGACACGAAAACGAAACGATTTGAAAAGTAATTATACCCTCAATCACAGTTTAGTAAATAAGGCGAAGAAGTATTCTAAATTCAACCTTAACTCGCAGTTCCTACAGCTAGTTAAGTTTCTGAAGTAAAATTACGGTAGGTAGTGCAACAATCGGAATCAGGCACATTCTATTCAACCAAACAAGAAATTTATGCAAATTTCAACCTTATCTTTTAGTAAATTGAGGAGTTACGAATTGCATTTTGTAAAACAAGACGGTAAGGTGTTAGTATTTATAATACGTGGTGGAAGTTGAAATTTAAACCTTAATATCTAGAAGATTAGACCGTTATCAACCTTGTTCGATAAAAGGAGTAAAGCTATTCAAATTTTCGTTAAGATGGCTAACTGATTCAATAGTCTAGTGGTATAAGGCGCGGTCTATGTGATCGGCTGGCGCCTGGTGATGCGGGTTCGTATCCTCAATCGCACGGAAAGTGTCTTTTTGTAAGTTAAGTTATTATTGGGATACGGTTCGGGCAACAAGCCGAAAAAATACCATATTATAATTATTTAAAAACTTGCAAATAATATTTGAGTGGGATCGGTGGATGCTCGGGCAGAGATTGATGCGCCGCGCCGCGCGGCAGCGGGGAAGGGAGCTGCTTGAGGCCAGAGCCACGTGACGCGCCCGAGCGCGCGCGCTCGAGCCCGCCATCGCTCGAGCGACGAGCGACGGCGGGCTCGAGCGCGCTCGGGCGATAATCTTTAAAGTCTTGGGGGGTTCCTTTTCTCTGAAGCTGTTCGTACCTTCATAGCTAGCTAGGTGCTCAAATCGTAATCACCGCCTATTGATTTCATTTCAAACATTTCATAATTAAAATAAATTTTGAAATTCAAATATGTCATAAGCTATGCAGTGAAATCCAATCAGAGCTGAATGTCAGAGCACCCAAATTATTTTCCATTTAATTAAGAGTTGTTTCCGTCAAATTAAACCGTCTTGTGCCAGTTCGCCATTTGCGATTCAAAGCGCGACTTCCAAGTTTGAAGTGGGTAGGTAGGTACCTATTTTTTTGTTTAGAGGGGTCTCTTTGTTTGTCACCCCTGGCTAATTTTAGGCGCGTAAATATGTAAAGGTTGCTTATATTTTTAGAGGGGACTGGCCAAAGTTGGAAACTTTTTGAGGGAAAAATAAAGAAATTGGGAAATTGTGTCATTAAGGCTCATCTTGGTTTTGTTTGTAAACAGACGAATCGATAATGACGTAATCACTATAATAGTAGAAAGTAACTCTGTCTGTATGTTCCTTTTTTACGGGTTGTTCCACTGCGCTCCAGGAATGCATTCCACTGCGCTCGAAAATAAAATATGTAGAGTCAGCATAAAAGGCAAATCATAAGTTGTTTGTTATACACAAAAATAAATATCGGCCTATTTTTTACCGTGGATATATTCGTCGTATTGTGTCAAAAATGCTCAAGGCCATTTCGCACTTTATGGCCATAGTGTGACTGAATAAACATATTTGATACGCATTGTTTTCTTTTTTTATGATATTTAATATAAAGTTTCATGCTTAGTATATTTTTTTTGCTAACTCTACTCAACATTTCTTGGAGCGCAGTGGAATCAATGTATGAACATTAAAATTATAAGAACAATAGGTTTTGGAGCGCAGTGGAACAACCTGTTTTCACGCCTATAAACCACTAAACGTATTTCGATAAAATTTGGCCAGGAGATAGATGGCATCCTGGGGAAGGGAAGGACTTAGGCTATATTTTATCCCGGTAGCACATTCCCGTGGGATAATTTCCGACAACCACGCGGGCGAAGCCGCGGGCAGAAGGTAGTTACTAATAATCTAGGAGGTATGTCCATTACTTAGCGATTACGTAACAATTACCAATTATCTACTTAGCGAACTTGTCAATACAATTAAAGTCTCACGTGCCTGTAAGACCTAATGTCTTATTCTCCTTGAGAACGACAAAGCTAATCCCAGAACCTAGTCTAACACTACACATAACTTTAACAGAACTCTATATTCCAAACTATATTATTAATATTATAAATGCGAAAGTAACTCTGTCTGTCTGTCTTTTCTTCACGCCTAAACTACTGAACCGATTTGTGTGAAATTTGGTACAGACATACCTAGTTTGGAACTTGAGAAAGGACATAGGATACTTTTTATCCCGATATTCCCACGGGATCGAGACTTATGCGGGTGAAACCGCGGGGCGCAGCTAGTAAGTACCTATAACTAAGTTTGCCTGTCGTCGAAAACTGTGATATAGGTGCTGTCGGCTTCATAATTGCTTTACGATCCTAAGTTTGAAAGGCACTTGCACGTCATAAAACGACAAGGTCTATTTGTCTATGTGATAGTTGTTTTAACCTTAGTGAAGTTTCAACTTACTGGGAGTTGTTGAGAAAAGTGACAAAGCAATACGAACTAGGTCGGCTGCACGTTCATTGGCAATTAATGAAGTGATCCTGTGAGGCAGACTAGACCTCTTGGGTAGTGGCGTGTATTGCATATAGGCATATAAGCAGTGCCTACCTCGATATTATCAACATAAGCCTGTCAATTACATTTTAGTGTGTGTGCCCCACAATTAAGAAACTCGCAATATTATTTATTTATTTACTAAAACTTTATGCACAAGTAAAAACTGTACAAAGGCGGACTTAATGCCTTAGGCATTTTCTACCTAACAAAAAACAAAATCTTCATACAAACAGGAGCGGCAGTAGGCAGTTGCCGGACGACCTACTCGACTCCCGTACTATTCGCACATTGTCATTGGTCTTTACTCGTTCAAGTTAATACGACAAAATTAAAAATACGCACGTCTCACGCGTAATAACATGAAGTTCGACCTTCTCAATTTGTCACCCTTAAGTAGGCATGCCTACTCAAATAACCACACTTTTGACTTCACTTTTTTCTGATTAGTGCCTACCTATTCTGAAAACCAATGCACGTCACTGCTCTTGGGAGACAAGATGTTAGGAATATGTGACGGAAGCCCAAAGGTCTGTCAGGTTCAAGTATTGACTTTGCTTGTAGCCTGAGTCTAGCTCACAAGTAAAACACATGATTAGCCTATAATGCTCCCACTGCTGGGACACAGACCTCCTCAAATCGAGAGGGAGTGGGCTAATAATCTACCACACGGGCCCAGTACGGGTTCGTAAATGTCACATATATCTTCGAGTTTTTGATTCTAGGACATGCCGGTTTCCTCACGATGTTTTCTTTCACCGTTTTGAGAACAGTGGTGATGAAATTATTTACACAAAGTAAAGCGCCTGGCTGGGTTCGAACCCACGACCTAACAATTCGTAAGTCGAGGCCATTACCACTGCTCTCTAGCACACATCCCCGCGAACGAAGTTGCGGATACAATAAATTGGTATTCTTCATGAGAAGTGTCCAACAAAGCCTTCAGATTCACAGCGACAGCTAAAAAAAAAAAAAAAAAATACGTGTGTATTTTTTGAATCGTCATGTAAACAAAACACAAACAGAATACTTTTCCATCACTCACTTACATATCGGAAAAACATTAAAACCGAGTACATCCCGAGGACAGCCGAACACATCCGAATGTAGCGTGGTGTCGGTAACAGTGGCGCGAGTTCAATGGTTTTTTTCCGATTTATTTCCGTTGGATCCCGCTTTTGAATCCCATTTTAATATTTTTGGCGTTGGATCCCGCAAAACATTATTATGTATTTCCGTTGGATCCCGAATTTAAAAAATGCAAGATAATTACGTTTTATTGTCGTTGAATCCCGAAAAGTATTTCCGTTGGATCCCGAATGCTTAAAAAAATCTGAATGCGGGTACTTTCAACAACAAAATTGTTTATAATAAAATGAGGGGTTCACTAATGTTTCACCAAAACTCCATTGAAATTTTTAGTTTACAACCAACGTTTCGTATACTATTTATTTCACAAACAACTCATTTTCTATATAATCTAGTCGTTTCTGGCACTCGCCGGCCGCTGCCGCGGCACCGCTCGCTTCGCTCGCTCGGCTCGTGCGTAGGGGTCACAGTTTTAACCCAACCTAACCTAACATTGTTTTTTTTTTTTTAATAATTAACCTAATCTAACTAGTTCAGTTCCGGGTAACCCACTAAAAATAATCTCTTTTTAGTGTTTGATAAAGGTAAATCACTTTTCTTCTGAAATGTACACATGTTGTTATAATATAGGATTCAACGGAAATATCAAACGGGATCCATCGTTAATACCTAAAAAATGGGATTCAAAAGTGGGATCCAACGAAAATAAACGTTTTTTCCCATCTCAAAATGCCCAACGCGCCTCAAAAAGTTTTCACTTAAAAAAAATAAAAACTTTGTAAAAGGACAACCCATAATGTGAAAAAAGGGTTACCTAAAACGAGCAGATTTGCTTACAGCCCGATGAACATAAAATGTAGTCCCTCTAAAATTCATTAGCCCGTAAATGTCCTCTGCAGAACATGGGTCTCTTTACCATGGGGCGAAGGGGCTAATTGACCCATATGTTCGGCAATCCGAGAGAAAACAAAAGAATATCCGGTCTTTTTCTCTATTCAGCTCAAAAATAATTTCTCTAAGGCCAATACCAATCAATCTTCTTAGCCTTTTCCCAATTATGTTGGGGTTGGCTTTCAGTCTAACCTGATGTACCTGAATACCAGTGTTTTACAAAGAGCGACTGCTTATCTGACCTCCGCAACCCAGTTTCAGGGTAACACGATACCCCATGACAAGACTTGTTGTCAGACTTTCGGGCTCTTGGCTACTCATAACGACTGTAAAAAGATATACAAATGACAGCTAGGATCATCGGCTTAATGTGCTTTACGAGGCATGGAGGGGTTTCAATATGTTATGGATGGTTACCCATCCACGAACCGACCGCCACTCCTCCCGTGCAGCTGTTATTATTTAGCCATGATCTCCTGAAGTTTCAACAATACCTCTCAAACTATTAATTAACCAGCACCCTAATTGCGTAACACACTATCAATCGGAATTTGAATAAATTTGATGCAAATTGCTAATCCATTGCCACACCCCGGACACTCCATACAACGCTCGCAAAATAATTACCTACTACTACTACATTAAAAAATGACTTTTGTATACGTATGAATGTGTGCGTGAGGTACTTGTGTTTGCGAGCGCTCTTGTTAAAGAGCCGGCGACGAATACGCCGAAGTGCGGGGTGATGTGCGGTAACTGATGTTAGTGCGGGGAAGGGAGTGTCCTTTCTGTACGTAGTACTTTAAGTATTCTGTGCCATTGCTTCATAAGTTCGAAACATGTGTCTGCACAACACGTAAATAACGCAATGAATGTTGTTGAACTGTCAAAATGAAACCGATTCCGATTGATAATGTGTTACGCAATTGCCCCGCTGCTTCTCTTTATTTATTATTAAACTATTAATTACAAAAACAATTACTCCTTACAAACCTCAAACTTAATTGCAGCATGAGTCGTCCGTCCGACGAGAAACTCCGAACAGTTTCGTATAAAGCGTTCAATGAAAAGAAATTGTTTTATGAAAATATTTTCCATGCAAAACTTTGGTAATTACTGGCAACCCTGTAGGAGCAACTATTTAATGGTTCGATGTTAATTTATATTGTTTTCGTAAGCGGTTCATGTTTCTTTAGGGGTTTCGCATCAATAGAATATTATTCTACCGACGAGTATTTGACATGTTCTAGTTTTAACCGATTTCAAAAAAAGGAGAAGGTTCTCAATTCGTTTGAGGGGATCGAGGAGGAGTGGACGGAGGGGGGTCAGGAGATCAGACCGGAATTAATCGATTTTTTTGTTTTTATGTTTGTTACTTCAGAACTACGTTATTTATAAGCCAGTTTGCAAAGTTCTTTTTTATTTGAAAGGATATACTTTCAGATTAGTTTCATAGAAATTTATACATACAGGGTGTTACGGAAAGGGTATATCAATACAAACGGGTTGAAAAGTGTATCTGGTCTAGAATCTCTGTACAAAATTTCAGCTCAAAAGCATAAACTTTGAAAATGCTTAATATTTTTTTATTTCGACATCACGGCGCTGCACTGGCGCGCGGCGGCCTGACGTACGTGCACTAGGCGCACAGACACACTACAGATAATGAATAATGACCGTCGTAGTGCGGTGACACGTTTGTTATGATTTCAATTTAATAAACTATCGAAATTAAAAAAATATTAAGCATTTTCAAAGTTACGCGTAGTCCGCATGTGGCATAGTAGATACCGCTACAAAGCAATGATTAGCGACCGTTGAACCATTAATTTCTGACGTTTAAACAGCTCCACTTTAAGCAGCGTTTATAAAAATAGAGGTACAAGTTTAGTCTTTCGAAATTATTGATTTCTTTGTTTCGCTCATTGTATATTTATTCTGCGATCCATAAACAAATTAATTAAAAAATATTGATGAAGACATAAACAAAATATTACCAAAAAAAAAAAAAAAAAAGTTGTAAATCTTCAACAAAAACCATAAAAAAATAACATAAAATCCGGTGGAAAGCTATGATCGAGTCTCATAAAGTTATGACACGGGGGAAGGTATTCGGTAGTAATGAAAAATCATGTTACAACTGGGGAGGATAGTTGTAAAACACATTAAATTGTTTTTCACATTTATTTTTTTGGTGCAAGACGTAAGATAGAGCGGGCGATAAAATGGCGATAAAATTATAGTACATATATCTGAAACTATGTGCAGACGCCAGCACATCAAGCTACTACAATCTGTCAAATATCTTTAATAGATTTTCTAAGGTTCAAAGTTGATTGGGAAAATTTGACAGTTTCGGGTAGCTTGATGTGCTGGCGTCTGTACTTTGTAATACGGAGTCTCTGCTCTGCTGTATATGTATGTTTACAAATCGTTTGAAATCTAAAATACGACTAAATATCTAGGAAAGAGATTAAAAGAGAATATATCCTTTTCTGGAAAACTGAAGCATAGAAAATCTGTTTCAACAAGTAGTTGTCCTGGTAAATATACAGGACTTTGGCAAATGTTACTGTTACATTTGTTTTTTTTTTTTTTTTTGAAAATTTTTTGCTGCGGAATAATACGTTTCAATGTAACCAATCTTGGCTTTAGGCGTTGTCCTAATATAAGCGATCGTCACAATAATTTGTTCGGTGAAACCAGGAGGCGCCCTCGGAAGCGTTCGGGATCGCCAAACGAAATGCACGCGATGATTACGTATTCACGCAGCGATCGCTTCGCTGAGCCCGCGTCCTAATCAAAAAGATTGTTCACGCGAATACGCCATTGTCGCGTGCATATTATTATATCACTCATTTATTCGGAAGACAGGAAGGTGTCATCTGTCGATGCGACCATGCGTTTACGTTAACGCGGCGTAAGGCTACTACAAAATCGCTAGTCGCTCACACCTCGCGGCTACCCATCAGTTGATAGTAGGACACTCGCTACGAGGATATATGGCGTCGTAAACTACCGCCGCTAAGCTTCATTGTTTGTGTATTATTGCTTTCGGATAAAACAAACGGCTACACATATTTATAACACTTTTCTAGGAAAATATTGCACAAGCAAAGAGTAGAACAGGCTAAAGCATTCGAAGCATTATTTTAGAAAACCCCACGAGGCTAAGCCCGGGCCCAGTAGCCTAGTGCAAAGCCCTACAAATATTTAGCCACATTCTGAAATTTTATCTCATATGCAGGACTGAATGCAGGCATCTTCTTTGATCATTTAACTTACTGAAGCGCTATTCTGTAAAAATCTCACGAAGAGAATTTAGGTGAAGGTGAAGCTGCAAATCTAGAGTCAATCCCTAGCATTATGTGAAAGACAGCTCATTTCAAGCTCACTTTTCACAGTACGATTTTTACACTAGAATAGCGCCCATACACTTTTAAGTTATCAATTATGAACTATTAAACACAGATTGACGTCGAAAACTTTCCTCTATTAGATCACTAGCAGCGCCCCGCAGTTTCACCCGCGTAAGTTTCGATCCCGTGAGAATATCAGGATAAAAAGTATTGTTTGTGTTAATCCTGGTTATAAGCTATCTGTGTGCCAATTTTCATCCAAATATGTTCAACGGTTTACGCGTGATTGAGTAACAAACATCTTCACAAACCTTCCTTTATAATATTAGTAGGATAGTAGGATTAGCTTCGATATACGTAGGTCCGGTATAACACTTTCACAACAACCCAACCAATAGACAGAATAAAATATCGATTCACAAACTTTACTCCTTGCACCCCGACACCCAGTCCCCAATAACTGTGTTCGACGGGCAAAATTCAGCATTACCGCCACTAGACAAGTTGTAAGTTATTTGTGTGCCCCTCCACGTTATCGCATCGGGAACTTTTGTTTTACGAACAATTAAGTGTAACGTTAACCGCCCCTAAAGTTCGTGTTGGAGTTCTAGGGTAGAGACACAATTGGAGGGTTGTTAGGGAAATAATGTGTGGGTTGTGTTCTTGAGTGGAGACCGCGAATCGGTAGACGTAAGGTCGGACGCCCTCAGGCTAGGTGGAGCGACGATCTTCGCAGGATGGCTGGTAGCAGCTGGATGAGAGTTGCCGAATATCGAGTTGAATGGTTGGCAATAGGAGTGGCCTATGTCCAGCAGTTGACTGCTATAGGCTGATGATGATGATGATGTGTGACGGGGAATTTAATGTTATTTGAGTATTTTCCTTTTTTGATTTTACGTGGAGCCTTGTAGAAGATGGCGGTACGAGCTGGTCAAAACAAACGACCAGTGGTCCACTTTAGCCCTGGATCGAAAGAGATGGAAATCATGGGGAGAGGCCTTTGCCCAGCAGTAGGATGATGCAGGCTAACAGTTACATTTTTTGAAAGATGGCTATTTATTTTCCATTTCGTTTTTTTTTGCATTTGCTTTTTGTGGGTCTGGAAAGAGGTTCAGAAATCGTCACTGATCACTAGTACTGAACAAAAAGTAGTCGACTACAATTTTAGATCAGAAACAACTCTTTGTTCTACATAACTTCACGCCTGTAATACCGGAAGGTTTGGACAGAAGTTTACTGACAGTAACGTAAGAAGACAAGAACAAGACTATTATAGGCTACGTGGGAATGAAACCAGAAATGAAGCTGTCGAAGATTAGGTTAATGTACAATAAAACTAATTTTGTTATGAGATGAATTGTTTTTCTGACGAGGTAAACAAAAACAATTGCAAGTTTACTTTCACTTTTTTATTGTTTAACTGCTGTTGGTACTATTTCTAGACCCTTTTGTATTTCTTTGTGCAATAAAAAGGTCAACTAAAAGATAAAATGTTTCAAGAAAATAGGTATTTCTCTTTTAACGACTAGTAGGTGTAGTTTAAATGGACGGTCGTGGTCGTTAAAATACTTTTCTGAGTATAATTTACTAGCTTCTGCGCCCGACTTCGTCCGTGTGTTTATTGTTCCTCCGACCCACCCCGTCGCATTGCATCGGCTGCTCGCGCTATTAGTTACGTCGTTTTCGCTTAGCGTCCTTTCTGTTTTTTTTTTCTTTTTAGTCGGCTCCAAAGGGTCCTAGCGTGATGTTAAATAGGGTATAAGCTTTCTCAAGTATTGGGCTATCAAATGCAATTTCTATTTTTTTAGGTTTTTTTTTATTTTAATTTGAGCACTGGTGGCCTAGTGGGCACGGCTGCGACTTACGAGGTGTAGGTCATAGGTTCGAACCCAGACAGACGCTTTACTTTGTATAAATTATTTCATCATCACTGCTCTCAAAACGGTGAAGGAAAACATCGTGAGGAAACCGGCATGTCCTAGAACCAAACAAATTCAAAGACATGTGACATCTACCAACCCGCACTGGGCCCGCGTGGTGGATTATGGCCCACTCCCTCTCACAGAGAGGAGGCCTGTGTCCCAGCAGTGGGAACGTTATAGGCTGATTATTTTTTTTTAATCCGAGGGTAGTTCCAGAGATTGGTGCGTTCAAACAAACAAACACTTCAGCTTTATTATAAGTATAGATCTATATCTAAATCATGCTTTCGTCTACAGGCTGTTACGAAAAGGGTATATCAATACAAACGGGTTGAAGAGTATATTTGGTCTAGAATCTCTGTACAAAATTTCAGCTCAAAAGCAATAACTTTGAAAATGCTTAATATTTTTTATTTCGATAGTTTATTAAATTGAAATCATAACAAACGTGTCACCGCACTACGAGGGTCATTATCCATTATCTGTAGTGTGTCTGTGCGCCTAGTACACGCACATCACGCCGCCGCGCGCCAGTGCAGCGCCGTGATGTCGAAATAAAAAAATATTAAGCATTTTCAAAGTTAATGCTTTTGAGCTGAAATTTTGTACAGAGATTCTAGACCAGATACACTCTTCAACCCGTTTGTATTGATATACCCTTTCCGTAACACCCTGTATATAAAAGCACGATTTACAACGACTACTGCTCTGAGTAGGAATAAAATGCGACAGGTAAAAAACTATTCTTCAGGGTCATCTTGTCTTACCATTTTAAACAAACCATAGTATAGTGGCGTAGTATACAGGTTGAAATCGAAAACATGCGACAATTCGACATGGGAGATTGTACTCATCATTATGAACAACTTTTACGATGGGACCAAACCTGAAATCGCGAAAAAAAAAATATTTTTCCTAACTGTTCCCGTTCCCTACATTTATGTTCGCATCACTCGTCAAAATGTAGGGAACAGCTGATTTTTTTTGCGATTTCAGGTTTGGTCCCATAGTAAAAGTTGTTCATAATGATGAGTACAATCTCCCATGCCGATTTGTCGCATGTTTTCAATTTCAACCTGTAGATTGAAACTAATTCCGTATAATTCGAGTTTTTCTTAAGATCTAGTTAAGTAGAATTAAGATATTGCGTTCAGTGTACCACCGCCGGTACCGACAGCACGAAAATTTAGGATGGCGCCCGTTACATGATACTTTACATTGATAACATTGTTCAACACTCGGAGATTTTATGAGCCCTTTATTATGTGGTATAACCATGTAACGTGCTCGGCGCAATCGTGCGTGCTGGGTTTTATAGAGGCATGTTGTTGTAAGGATAATTTTGAGGATATTTAAAGTGAAATACAATGGGTATGGATTCATCTCTCGTACTGGCATGAACTACTTAAAATTCTTTGAATGAAGTTGCTAAAATATTTGCCAGTCAACGGGTGATGAACTTGCGTAACACATAAATGCCTTTCGTTTTGACATCCATTGCTTCATAACTATGAAACATTCGTCTACTCAACAACGTAAATTTGAGTAGACAACGCAATGAACGTGGCTGAACCGTCAAAATGAAAGGCATTGCGAGCGGTTGCCATTTTACACCACACTACAGCACACTATCAGTAGCAAACATTTTGACAGTTCAACAAAATCCAATGCGTTATTTACGTTGTTGAGCAGACAATTTTTTCGAACATATGAAGCAATGGATTAGCAATAACCTTCAAAATTATTTAGATTGATAGTAAGTTACGCAATTAGGGTACTGTTACAGCTGCGATGGATTAATATTTAGGAATCTTGGAGGCTATTTAATATATTGTCAACCTTAGGTCTGTGGTAACAATTGCTGACCTTGAGCTGACCTTGCGTAGTACGGAGTATCATAACAGAATAAGATGCTAACTTATACTAGTTTTATAAAGCTTAGGTTTCCCAGAAAATCAGCTGTCTGTCATTTAAACCACAGTATTTGACATTAAACCAAACCCCGCTCTCCAAAGATTCAAATCGCTAGATTAGCTCTCACCGTACTTATTCACGCGAAAAAGTGTCATATTCAGAAGAGTGAGCTCACACATGATTAAATAGCGTTTCCATGACAATCAAGTCAAGGCACTGCGTAAATGTATGTCAGAGGTGTCAAAACGAAACAGAAATGTGACTATCTTTTGACGGTAGGGCGAATCTAATAATCGCTATCATCAATTTCATGACAGCCGTCATTACGACCGTTATAGGCAGACTGCTTAGCTGAGACGTTGCCTGAGGTAGCTGCGCGGTGCGGGAGGGGTGATAGTTGTCACAAGTTGTCGAATCACTGAGCTCTCGCATCACGTCACCATGACACCCCTCCCGCACCGCGCTGCTACCTCAGACAACGTCTCAGTTAAGCGGCCGGCCTATAAATGCGACCACCGCTCTTTTAGGAAACCGTAGAATTACCATTGATTGCCTACTGTAACCAACAACCTCATTCAAAAGTCACCACGTTGCATGAGCGTCTTCGCTTTAACAGTTCTTCAATTCACATCATAAATAAAGAATCAAAGAGATAGAGGTATGAGGAACGGGGTGTAAAGTTCACTCATACTACATAGAAAAGGGAGGATCTTCTGACCAGACGGTTGTCGAGTTTGGCGGGCAACTGCCCGATGATTCATGTCGGGCCGTTGTATATGCTAGTTGCGCGGTAAACTCTGCTTGCGAGATGCAGGATTTTGTGTGACGTCAATATGACGCGTAGGTCGTATGTGGCGTTTGTAGATACCGCTACAAACACAAATACGTTTTTCCTATTTTTGCACATTCAACTGTGGAAAGTGTAATGTTAGTACTAGAATTATAACAATCGACCACAGCTGGTCAATATGGCCGTAGTAGCCAGTGCTAGAGTCGAAAAATTTAATTAACTTTTAGAAAATGTACGCAGAACCGAGCATAACAGTTTGCATAAACCGTTGAAGTCTATTGTTGGGAAAAGTGGATTTTTCTTTTTTTGATGTCCTTTTTTAATGTTATTGCTTCTTTTTAGATCCCTAGAAAACGTGATAATATTATTGGAAAAGTAATCTAGAGCTAAACAAAAGGAGTATATCGAAGCCAAAGGAGTATGTGAGAATTCTAGCAGGTAGGTATATCGTTCTATAGTTTCTGCCAACTCGCATGAGAAGAAGGCGTGTATGTATGTACCTAATATGCATTCGCGATTTATTTGCCAAAAATGTAAACAAATATGAGTTTATGGGAAAATAACTTTAAATCCTACACATTAAAGTTCAGTTTACGCTACAACTTCAAAAAAATTTATAACTTTTTCGATAGTGCTAGTCACTCTGAAATCAACTTAATTTTCATTGAAATAAAGTTGATATTTGTTTAACTTGAAATAATATTGATTTGAAACATAAGTTTGAATAGTCATTATTTAAATAATGAAATATAAATAAAAATAAGTAGACGTTGTTTTTTTGCCAGATTATTATGTTTGTGCTTAAATACTAACTACCAACGACAGTATAAAACTTCCCCCCTACTTTCTGAGATCTTGAGGTCAAGTCCCAAGTTGGGCGCCATTTAAACTTCAATGACCGCATTTTCTTAACTCTTCGGCCCGCAAACTATGTTATGTCCTTACTAAAGAACATGAGTTTGGAACTCCCCATAGGGCCATCATCGCCGTCAACCGGTTAGGTTTATGACCGAACTTGGGAGACGTGAGTTTATACCATGCTAAATGTATGCCCAAATGCAATAACAAGCTCGTAAAGTTGCAGGAACTATATACTGTATGTAATAAATAGGATTGTAGATTATGCTGCGGTTTATTACATCAGTCTGTGAATAAAATATGGGACACTGTACTGCAGCAATGGACCATTGATGTAAGGAGCAGTCCTAGCCTGATAACAATCAGATAATCAGCCTATAATGTTCCCACTGCTGGGACACAGGCCTCCTCTCTGTGAGAATGAGTGGGCTGTAATCTACCACGCGGGCCCAGTGATAGATGTCACATTTCTTAGAATTTTTGGTTCTAGGAAATGCCGGTTTCCTCACAATGTTTTCCTTCACCGTTTTGAGAGCAGTGGTTGTGAAATTATTTACACAAAGTAAAGCGCCTGCTTGGGTTCGAACTTCGAACCCACGCCCTACAACTCATAAGTCGGGGCGGCTACCACTGCGTCAGAAATCAGCATAGGTTTCTGCTTAACTTTGGAGAAGGTGGAACAATGACCTGATGAAGGTTATTGCCAAGTATTTTACACGTGCAGTCTGTGGACCAAACATACTCAGCGGGCTATCAGCGCCCTCCGGGTCCAATATAATAATGGGTTCAGGATGTTGATGGGGCTGCCCCGTTTCTGCAGTGCATCAGGCATGTTTGCACAAGCACACGTCGATGGCTTCCACACCATCGTCAGATGGAAATCTGCCTCTTTGCTCTGCAGAGTGCGGGAGAGCTCCAACTCCATCTCGAAGACCATAGCGGGACCATAGATGTATTTCGAACAACAGCCTTGTTTCCAAATAGATAAGTTTACTAACATAGGTATAAGTTATCTTTTTGTTTTACTGACCCATATGGATGCTGCTTATCGGAAATAAAGTGTTTTTGTTGCCAAAAAACACAGTACAACTCCTTGACAGAATTATCAAACGTTTCAAGAAAATTCTTAAATATCTTAAATAAAAAAGTGGTGCAGTAAGATATTTTTCAATTAAAGTTTATGTTGTCAATCTCTTTTATTTACTTTAATGTAGTGGAGGAAGGGGGTGTCCGTCTTTTGAATCATAAACAGCTGTAATGTAACAAAAGTTATTTCAATTCAAACTACGTGCTTCACGGAGTTTAGGTTTAAAGTAAACCCGATTTCAATTTGAAAAATAAATTAATCCGTTTTCCCTCGCTCAAAGGCGCCTTAAAACCAATTTTTTTTTAGTTATTAAAATAAATATGTAATTTGCATAGATTGAAAGCGTTTGCCGAAAAAAGCTTAATTTGTTTTTTTTTTTTTTCAGTGGATGCTCTCTATTTTGATTAGATAATCTTTTACAGTTAGCAATCAATGCAGATGGCGGAATATGGACCTAATGAGCGCTATTTAAAAAAATATATAATGTGTTATTTATGTATTTCTATACCTGTACAGACGCCAGCATATCAAGTTACTACAATCTGTCAAATTTCTTTAATAGATTTTCAACTTCATCGCTACAGTATAAGGTTCATAGTTGATTGGGAAAATTTTACAGTTTCGGGTGGTTTGATGTGCTGCCAGTCTGTACATTAAAATTCTTGTAAACAATATACAGGGTTAATTTAAATTGACTAGCTAAATTGATGGGCATCGATACCTAAACATGATAAAACAAAAAAATAAATATATTTGACTTTTTTTGTGGGGTTATCGACCGCAGTTATTGTAGTCACTTGAAATTATTAGTCTAATTTTTTTTTTGTGCTAACTTCAAATAGGTGAATGAATGAATGATATATTTATTTGCAAGAATGGTGGCTAACATACGTTCTTAAGATCTCTATGGGTTTCACTATATTCGGCATTTCAGCCGTGCAAATATTTAGATTTTACATCTTGGTTATACTTATAACATGCAAAACACATTTGGTCATTAGCAATACCATAAAAATACTAATAATAATTTCATAATTTAAATTTGGATTACAATGAAATACCTAATAAAATTAAATTATACAATTATATTCATTTAAAATTATAATTTATATTAAAAATAGCGATTAATGTATAATAATGTAGGTGATTGGCATCGATACTCTAACACGATAAAACATAAGAAAACAGTTTGTCTCAACCACAGACATAGATATACCTAGATAACGCAAGTGCACTTACTTCGCGTGCCAAAAATCGCACCAGTTTACAATCGAAAATCATAAGCCGCCACTTTCGCGTTCAGTCCTGCGTACTGCTGGCTGGGTGAGCGTGAGCGAGAGAGCGCGAGCTTGTGACGTCATAGTAGGTAGTCAAAAAGTGCCACGCTTACTTTTCATACAGTTCGTGATACTTGCGTTATCTAGGTATTTCTATATCTGTGGTCTCAACTCATACATCATGTAACATCACTAACAGCGGTCATTGACCTCCCAAAAATAAAAAATCTAATCTTTTTATTTTATCGTGTTTAAATATCGATACGCATCTGGTCTACTGTGATTGGCTAGCCAATTTAAAATGACCCTGTTATAACACAACCAACTATTTAATACTGTTTTAGGGATCTAAAAAATAAACCTCATTTTCCCTTTCCCTCAATACACGAGCTTTCTTTGCAAAATATACACTCTTCCCCAGGGGTAAAATGTTTCTAATTGTACATAGTTTCCCGAATCCTTTTTTCTCTTAGACTGTAAACGAGGTGATAACAGTTTATTAATATTGCAGTGAAAAATCGATGAGTGTTCTACATCAAAGTAGGTAGTTAAAAAGCTGTTTCCTCCCTCCATTGATCGCTTCCGCTACTTTTATTTCCTCCAACGTGTCACAAGAACGTCTGAATAATAACCTCTCGATAAAGCCATCGGTGTAGGCATCCTTAATTAATTGAACCTATCTAGACCCTTCGTTGAGAAATCAAGCTTTTTATTTGTATCTTCACCATTACTTCACAAACAAAATCCAACTTTAACTCAGAGAAATTAGGGATGGATTTTGAAGATCAGTTCCCTCCTTTTAATTTGCAATTTCTGGCTTTACTATTACTGAGGGATTAAGTTCTAGTCACGGATAGAATCTTTAATTTCCTCAGGGCGTCACAGATAGATGATATTCGGTTTGGATTCTCCAAAGTCGTGAGAATTGCGTATAGTTTTTATTGCTCTGATTGCGTCGCGAAGATCTTCGCTTAGGTATATATCTAGTGCCGAAGTGTCCCATTATTGTAGGCGTGATGTGAATATTATAGCTTGATTTCTTCGATTTAGCCGAACGTGCGTAGGCAACTAGGCATATACTTGGACTATTTTGTCATTTATGGGTACGGTTACATAACATACATAATCACCCTATAATGTTCCCACTGCTGGGACACAGGCCTCCTTTCAGTGAGAGGGAGTGGGCCGTAATCCACCACGCGGGCTCAGTGCGGATTGGCAGAAGTCACATATCTTCGAATTTTTGTTTCTAGGACATGCCGGTCATCTCACGATGTTTTCCTTCACCGTTTTGAGAGCAGTGGTGATGAAATAATTTGCACAAAGTAAAGCGCCTGTCTGGATTTGAACCTACGACCTACAACTCGTTAGTCGCGGCCGTTGCCACTTGGCCACCACCGATACGCAGGTACGGTTGTCGAAAAAAAATAAGAATTATTCAAGAATACAGGTAGATGTAAGTTGTAGTAAGGTAAGGATACTAGCCGGAGAATCGATGAGCTTTCGGTTAGACCGCAAATTGGCAAACGTAAGGTAGGATGCCCTCAGGGCAGGTCGACGATCGAGCGACGATTTTCGCAGGGATTAGGAAGAAAAATTGTTTGTTAAACGTTGTACGGTTAGCAACAAAAGTCGATTAACACTGTCATTTTTATATGTTGCAAAATTGACAACATTTTTTTTTCAATAAACTGCTTTTTAGCTTTTCACATACATAATAGCAAAGAGTTTATATTAAAAAAAATGTACTTCTGCTGCAATTTTGAACAAATATTTTGCTCAATTACTAAGATTAAATAAATTGAAGTGTTAATCGGCTTTTGTTGCTGACTGTACAGTACAGTCAGCGAAGTTAATTGCTCCACAAAACTACGTCAATTAGCCGTGTTTGCCATTTCATATAACTGTCAAAAGAATGACAGTTGGGATTTTAATATAGGGGAAGCTCTATTGATTGATATTTCATAAAACAGTCATTCAATAGGGTTATATCAACTTAGAGGGTTAGGACCCAAGGTCTCAAGGTTGTCTGGAAGAGATCGCAGAAAGCGATAAGACCTCTCATTGTATATTTTTAATGTTCGATCAATTTTTGAAGTGAAACTTCTTTACGCACGCTTGACTTGGGGAGTAAGCTGGCGAACGCGTGACGTAAGCGTTACGAAAAGCGTGACCGGGCGAGGCGAACGGGAGTTGAGTGGGGGATATAAGCAAGAGAAAGCAGTGCGCGCGCACATTTTCTTTCACTCTTCCTCTCATAGCCAAATACGTTTGAAGTTTCACTTCAAGTCGTGTGGTCATAAGCACACTCGGTTTTTTTTTGTTATGTATTTTTGTGGTGTACAAAATATAAATAAATAAACCCTATTCATGAAATAGTACTTACAGTAATGTAGCTTGTACATCAGAATAATAAATAGAATACTTTTTATCCTGGTATTCCTGCGGTATCGACACTTATGCGGGTGAAACCACGGGGTGCAGCTAGTATTTCAAAACGAAAAAAAATATTGCGGCAGAATTTACTCCAGAGTTAGTAATTGTGTTCGCGAGCAACAATGGCCGAATCCACAGACAATGTTGTTTCCTCACTTATATTTGTAGCTGAAAAAAAGTTACGACAAGTTGGAACCCCAATTCGTGTAAATCATTGAACAGAGAGTGTAAGCCGAAAAGTTAAACATGGAGTGAGCAAGCGACGGAGCGAGGAGAAAGTTTTTAATATACCGCATTGTACTGAATAGTATGTCCCTCATTTTTTGGGAAGCGCTCAACTACGGGGTGACTGGAGGGAAGGTCATTTTGTTCGTGAATAAATATTTTTGTTGGTGATAAATAAATCTCCTAATATTCTACGGGCGGCAGAAATTATTTCAAGTTCTCGTAAAATAAAATTTTGCCTTAAAGTGTAACATCTGGTTTCTTGTAGGCCAATTTACAAACAAAAAACAGTGGTACTCCGGGAGTACCGACAGAAGTGAAAACAAAACACAAACAGAATACTTTGCCATCACTCATTGACATATCGGATATACAATAAAACCGAGTACATCCCGAGGACAAACACATCCGAAGCGATGTCGTTTAAAGAAGTTTTCACTTCAAAAACGCTGTCGGAAATAACAACATACACTCACATCACTTGGTATGATTTTTGACCATCGTACAGCACACTGTCACACACAGTAACACACACACACAAAATTCTGACAAGTAAATACATTCTGATTCAGATATTTCTGTTGATTTGATTTACCTTCCCGAAAACTTTTTTTAGTCAATTCTTCTTTTCGTGTTGATGGTACTTTGTTTTTTTTTCAGTTGAGCCCAATAGGTGGCCACTTTGAGTGCGCCATCAGGGGAGTTCATTAGGTCTTCTTTAGTGCAAGTGAACGGGCGCTTAGGGCCTCCAGCACGTGGGACATGGTTTGATCAGAAGTACGTGTGTTGAACCGCAGGAGAACTAAGGTAACAGACATAGCCCGAAGAATTACCAATGGGCAGGGCACATTGCTCGCAGAACAGAGGGCCAATGGGACCGAAAGGTTCTGGAGTATGAGGAGGCGACCGCGTACCGGAAGACGTAGCGTTGGAAGACCTCCCACAAGGTGGACCGACGACCTTGTGAATGCCGCAGGAATTCGTGGAATGCGAGGAGCACAAAACCGGTCGAAGTGGAGGTGCTTGGGGAGGCCTATGTCCAGCAGTGGACGTCTTTCGGCTGAAATGATGATGATGACGTGTGTTGAAGTCGGTGTGTTAGTTTTTCTCAATCCGACTATAGAGCTTTTTTAGATCCATATTAAGTATCTAAATATATAAAATTCAAAGTTCTGACTGACTGATATATCAACGCACAGCCTAAACCGCTGGTCCTAGAGACATGAAATTTGGAGGGTGAGTTCTTTGTGAAGAGTAGGTATCCAGTAAGAAAGGGTTTTTCGAAATTCCACCCCTAAGAGGGTGAAATTTTACGCAGACGAAGTCGCGGGCATAAGCTAGTGAACTATAAAGATCACCTTCTGTGTAGGTAATAGGTATACATAGGGTGTAAATACCCCGTGGTGCCCGCCATAAAGTACAGGGCACCTGGTGTAATAAATCGTACGGCACCATAGCAATCCGACGGCCTCTATTGACTAGCGCAATTTATCGCAGCTAGACACTTAGCTACGTAAACATACCTAGACTGTGATCGTTTTTCTCAGGTCAACAGTAAATCCTGATGAAGGTGGAAACTTTTTTGAAGGTGCAAACTATGTAATACCAGAGTTGTATAATCGAAGCTATATTCTGATTATTTCTTTAGAATTAAACGCAATTATTAATGTTATCATTTCTTTTTATGAGTTCACGGCGCTCCGTTTCTGATACCAAACTAAGATAGAAGACAATTAGGCTGCTTTTCCACCAGAGATGTGCTATGCTACGTTGCTATAGATGCGTTTGATATCCACCAATCATAATCATTGGTCCACATAGCATAGCACTGGTGGAAACTGATTTCAATAAGCTATGATTTTATATGGAAGGATGCGTGCTATGGATGAGAGCGATGCGAGCTACGGATGCGTGCTATGGATGCGATCTATGGATGCGTGCTATGGTTGTGTAGTTATATGCCGAGCAGTGTACCTTTCCTATCGTCGATACGTCGCATAGCTCGAGCTGCGCATCTTCCTCGAACAGCTACCTTGCGGCGGAGCATTATCATAGCACATCTTACTCGCTCCGCTACCTAGCTTAGCATCAGTGGAAATGGTCACATAGTTTCGTAGCTTAGCTTTTACATTCTTACAGCATAGCTGCATAGTACATCTTTGGTAGAAAGGCACCCTAAGGCTGCGTTTCCAACAAAGATGTGTAAGGATGCGTAGCCAGGGATTTGTGTGTAAGAAACCAATAACATCGCTTCAATTTCATAGCTTGAACTAAGTTAGCGTTGTTATTGGTTAGTTTTACATTCCTCGCTACGCTTCCTCGCTCATCTCTGGTGGAAACGCAGCCTAACACTCCGTTATTTTACTTCTGGCAGTAGCAACCTAATAGCAACCTTGTTATGACGAGAATAAAGACCGCACTGATTTTCTAGACTTGTCAATGGCAGCAATCCAACACTAACCTTATAAGAATGATAATAAAGGTCACTGTGATTTGGAAAATGATGCTAAATCAGAAGTAAAATAACTATGAAAGGAATGTACCTACTTTGAATTGACAGCAAAGAATTATAACAAAAGAGAAACCAATTAACCAAACAAGAACACAACAATACACAAATCAACTTTAACCCCTCAAGGGTCAAGTATACACCAAGTAAGTGTGCATAAGAGAAAGTGCTCGAAACGTCAACGGTACACCAAGTGTACACAACAGTGTCATGACTTGCGTGGGGTGTTTCGACAGGTAGGCGGGCAAACTTGTGAGAGGTTAAAATAACAAATAATAACACCGAACCAAACACATAAACCCATCTTTCAAACAAATTGCACGTAAGTAACTCCTAACATTGTAATAAAAAAACGCTTGTTTACATAAACTTTTACACAATTTACAGGGGGGAACTACTGACTATAAATTTTCATAAAAGCCGAACCGTTTCTCGGGGCTTTCAAACAAATGTTTACGCACCATTGATCATGGCACCCTTCAAAAAGTCGATGTGGGAAATAAAATTTTCCCCGTTTAAGTCATTTTTTTAGGGTAACAACAGTAACTGAAATATAAATGTTTATGATAAATATTTTGTAACCCATCATGTGAAAGTAAGTTGGAAACCTATTTACTTCGTAAACAAAGTTGATAGTACCTTTTCTGTGTGTATTTCTTCTTTAGCTTTGTGTTCAGAATGCTCTAGATTGTCTTTCTAGGCTTTACTGAAATATTAAAGTGAAACTAAAAATCTATCCAGTACCAACAAAAACCTTTCATTTCAGTCGACTTTATCTCTTAAAGGCATGATTCCGATCTCGGCAGCACACAGCAGTGCTGCCGCGGCAGTGCGGTCGCAGCACTACTGGTCCTCATACATTTTCTATGGGTTCATATGAGATTACATTCCGAGCACGGCAGCAATGTGACGCAGCAATGTCGCGCGGCATTACCTTTACCCGTCACGAACAGCACCCTAATTGCGTAATACACTATCAATCAGAATCTGAATAATTTTAAAGGATTTTACTAATCCATTGCTTCATATGTTCGAAAAAACATTGTCTGCTTAGCAATGTAAATAACGCAATGAATGTTGTTGAACTGTCAAGAAGGAAAGCCATTCCTACTTTTAGTTTGTTACGCAATATCTATGGTTACGCAAGTACCTACCCTGCAGCTAACGAAAAGTATTATTACTATCTTAATGTTACTCAGGTAACCAAGAAACAGTGGCACGACGATTTGGACTCGTTTTTGTCTGATTGGCCCGAGAAGATCAAACATAAAAAAAAAACTGGCACTCCGGGAGTGCCGACAGAAGTGAAAACAAAACACAGAATACTTTGCCATCACTCGCTGACATCGGATATACATTAAAACCGAGTAGGTACATCCCGAGGACAGCCGAACATATTCGAAGCGGTGTCGGTTACGGTAACAGTGGCGCGAATTCATTGGCTTTTTCCCATCTCAAAAAAGTGCCCAACGCGCCTAAAGAAGTTTTCACTTCAAAATTATTGGAAAAGTATAGGCTAAATAATATGGTTACCTAATTTTGTAAAATTTTTGTGTAAAATTAGAATGCACTATTTTTGTGTGCCTTTAATTGGCTGATCATAGCGCACTTTAAACTATAAACTTGACAAACCATTGTACCTACCTATGTATAAAAAATAAACAGATTTCTGATTTCTAAAAAAAAAAACCAGTCCAAAAAAGCCAATACTCCAAACGAACCAATCAAAAACTTCCACGTACTAATCCTTCTCGATTCAAATAATAAATGTTGCCAAGTGAAAAATATTTTGGCAGGCTTTTTCACTGTCAGCCCGACGTCTAGTGAAAGAAAGATGGTGATGTATATCTTTCCAATAATCAGGGGGTTGCGTTCCAGACGGAAATTGGATCAGAGAGGCGCAAATTAAGTTTAACTCTGGCGTGGAGACGGCGATTTTTGAAGAATATAGAGTCGTCTGATATTTTAAAGTGTGACGTTTTTTTAGTGTTCCGTCGTAACGTAGGTGAACGGAGATGACATGTTTTATGTGAAGAATGAAAATGTTGCTTTTATGATACTTCGTGTGTTTGAAGGATATAAGGTTTGGAAAGATTTTGAGACAACTTTCGACATACTTACACTCACGACTTCTTATTTTGTTATTTATGAAAATTTTATGCACAAGTAAAAAATACCGTACAACGGTGGAATTAATGACAGGCATTTTCTACCCATCAACCTTTGGTTGATGCAGAGAGAAAAAATTTTGGATTTTGATGAAGGAGAGGATTATGCAGCAAAATTTAAAGTACCTACAGAAATGCATCAATGTTATTTTGGTTTATTGTTTTTATTTAATGTTTACAATTTGTGTTTTGGGTACAATGTGAAAATGCAGGCAGAATTCAATCGCTTTTAGGCTTCCCTTGTTGAACAATTTATTTTCCAGCAAATAAATATTTTGAATTTGATTTTAAACTTATGAACTCGTGAATATACCAATACCATTAAAAATACGCATAAACACGTCATGCAAACTTCACCCTCTATCTGCATTGTATATCTCACGTCCATGTCCAACGGAACAGGTGTGACATGTGACAACTTAGACGTACATCCTTGTTATGAAAACCGGGACATGTCTGGTAGATATGTTGTGATTGCACGGTTTTCTCAGGGTATGGTTGTTTACCTTTTCACGATATTGACGCTTCTACCAGAAGAATTTGAGTTTTTTTTTATTGGTACCAGAGGGGCAATTCTCTTAATCTTAAGAACGTTCACAGTCTGATCTCAGTCTCGATCTGTCAAAAAATATTTCTAATTTCCCTACATTTTGACAAGTTTTTGACATTTGATTGTCACCGAAATGAGACTGCGACTAGATTTGAACGTTTTAAATTACGAGAATTGGCCTTCTGATAGGTTGGACGCGGCTGTGTTCAAGGGATTCATCAATCTGCATGTGAGGGGTGCGGGTTGATGAAGCGACATTATTTTTCACTTTTATTATTGTACAGACGCCAGCACATCAACCTACTACAATCTGTCAAATTTCTTTTATATATTTTCAACTTTATCACTAAAGAATAAGGTTCAAAGTTGATTGGGGAAATGTGACAGTTTCGGGTAGGTTGATGTGCTGGCGTCTCGATAGTCCCTAGTTACAATGTCGGTTCTGCAAAAATACTACTGTTCAGTAGAGCAGTTCAAAGTTTATTTTGGAAATTCTATATTTTGTCTATGTCAGTACATAGTAAACAATACATATAAAACAGTCTTTATTTTATTTAATTTTAATGTTTTTTTTTCAAACTTTGAACTGCTTTACTGGACAGTAGTCGTTTTGCGGAACCGACATTGTTAATAGGGACCATCGATATTTTTTTTACTGTATAGTCCTCTCCTCTTCACCGTATCCGGCGACAGTGACCCCGACTACTTCTCTTTCCTTTCATGAGCTCTTTGATGACTAGCAAAACCAAATTTGGTCTTAAAAACCCGGTCACACCGTGTACAGAAGAGCTGATCAGCATCGTTGTATGTATTTGCATAGGAAGGCTTTGGGCGGCTTTTGCGTATTTGGCGTTTCTTGTCCAGGTCTTCTAGACGATTTGTTTTTTTTACTATATCCAGCTAGTATACAGGGTGGAAGGGATATTGACGCACAACCTGTTACCATAAAAAAATACCTGCTCTATATATTTTGACCGCGTAGGTGCTGGACTTTTGTAGGAAACAGAAGATTTTTTTTTTAATAACCGCCGGAAAATTTCAACGCATGGGGTACCAGTGGTAACGGACCCGACTTACGAGTTGTAGGTCGTGGGTTCGAACCCAGGCAGGCGCTTTCATCATCATCATTTCAGCCGAAAGAAGTCCACTGCTGGACATAGGCCTCCTCCAGGCACCTCCACTTCGACCGGTTCTGATCTTCTCATATCCAACGGATTTCTGCAGCCTTCAAAAGGTCGTCGGTCCACCTTGTGGAAGGGCTTCCAACGCTACGTCTTCCGGTACGCGGTCGCCACTCCAGAACCGTTCGGCCCCATCGGTCATCTGTTCTGCGAGCAATGTGCCCTGTCCACTGGCTCTTAAGTTTGGCAATCCTTCGGGCTATGTCGGTTACTTTGTTTAAATAATTTCATCACCACTGCTCTCAAAAACGGTGAAGAAAAACATCGGGAGAAAACCGGCACGTCCTAGAACCAGAAATTCGAAGATATGTGACATCTACCAACCCGCACTGGGCCCGCGTGGTGGATGACAGCCCACTCCCTCTCGAAGAGAGGAAGACTGTGTCCCAACAGTGGAAACATTATAGGCTCTTAGTTAGGGGGTAACAGAAGGCTAATCCACGTAATTTAAAACGTTCAAAATCTAGTCGAAGTGTCATTTCGGCGACAAACATATGTCAAAAACTTGGCAAAATGTCAAAACTTGAGATATTTTTGACAGATTGAGACTGAGATCAGACTTTGAAAGTTCTTAAAATTACGAGAATTGCCCCTCTGGTTATGCGTCGATGTCCCTGCTACCCTTTATAAGGGTTGACGATAGATATTAATAATTGATATATGGATGGAAAAAAGTTTCATGATAGTAAAAAGTTATGTTAGGGGTTTGTTGCGCAGCCGACCCGGTAGGGGTTTGTTGCGCTCTCCCCAGCCTACATACTAAGAAGTAGTGAAGGGCGGGCCATTTTGTGGACTTTCCGATATTTCCTGTAATCTCCGAAAGGCTAGGCAGGGGTGTACCATTAGTACAGATGCCAGCACATCAAGCTACTACAATCTGTCAAATTTCATTAATAGATTTTCAACTTTATCGCTAAAGCGTAAGGTTCAAAGTTGATTGGGAAAATGTGACAGTTTCGGGTAGCTTGATGTGCTGGCGTCTGTACATGACAGCAAACAACAACCTAGTAATAGGCTCGCCTCCTAGTACAGACGCCAGAACATCAAGTTACTACATCTGTCAAATTTATTTAATAGATTTTCAACTTTATTTCTAAAGTATATTATAATTGCTTATAGCGTGATAATGACTGTTTCGACAAGAAGTGGTCTAAAATTCGCTACACTTATAGGAACAGTCCTAATGTAGACTTGTCGAATAAATTGGTGCTACGGGCAAAATATTTTCGTTCGCAACTCTCGCTTGCCGTTTTTTTATTCGACGTAAATTATTCGACGTAAATTATTCGACGTTGAAGTTGATTGAGGTGGCTCTGATTATAATTCAAAAGTATCGGTCCAATTTTCGCTGACTCGATTTGTTTTGATCAAGTTTTAGGTACATGGCACTGTTTACTTCGTTATGAATTTTTAAAGCCAATTTTCTCTTTGATTTGCGCCACGTAACAAATTGATTGAAACCTATGGTTTTGACAGTAGTTAACCTTTGGCTAAATATCAATAGCCGTGCCACTAGCGCGCGGCTACACATCGATAAAATCAAGATAAAATATAATACCTACAATAAATAAGGAGGAGAAATCGTTGTGTCGATTAAAAAATAGTCAAAAAGTTTTTATCTCTATTTAATAATGGTTTTAGTTGTACCATGCAGTTAATAGAACGAAAATAGAACGAACAAATCATGCATGTTCTCTGTCGCAGAAATACGACGCGAGCGGTAGGGGCACGGAAATATGTGCGACACAAACGGTTAAAAGGTTAAGCAATGGCTTCTGTTTGGGATTTTAAAGTGCTTAGTTCAATAACTTTACGTATAGTATATTTATATCCCACGTAGTGACGCGCGCCTTACTTGTGGTTTCCAAGTGTACCACGCTGTGAATGTGTGTGTAAGCGCAGGAGCTTTCGGTAACATCCGAGACAATGGCGAAGTTGGAAGTCTGTGTGTGTGTGTGTGTTATGTGTTGACGCTGCTTGACTTCACGCACACATTCACAGAATGTTTGTATACTTGGTTACCACAAGTATGCAAGGGAGTCGAGTGTTCTGTGTTAGTTTTAAACTAATAAAATTTTACACAACATAATTGTTGTCAATGTAATATAAATAGTTTAATGTACAATTACATTAAACTATTTATATTACATTGACAAGTATATATATAGTATATTGACAAGTATATATATAGTGCCAAGTATAGATATAGTTAATTAAAACGGTACAATACCAATGTATTGTACCGTTTTAATTAACTATAAATAACTAAGTAAAGCGCGCGTCGCTTCGTGAAATAAAATTACTGTAACAAATATTTGTGTGGCCTTAAAAGAATAGAAAACTATCTGAAAGACTATAGAAGATAATATTAGTGGCAAAAAAATAAAACTATAAATCACGGGAACACTTCAACACTACTATCCGAACAAAAGAAAGTCTCCTTTACGTGTCAGTTCATCATGAAAATTAACTTTGTTATGACTATTTTTATGACATTACCTACAATGGAGAGTTTATCAACACTTACTGAGTTACAACAACATTCCTTTCGTATTTCATATCTATTATTGTTCTCAGACAAAATATTCGCGCAGAGAACTTTACGATAGTCGTAAAGAAAAGCTATTACCGGGACATACGAAAGAAGTATCGGCAGAAGTTGCAATACAGAAAGAATCTAAAGTATTCTTTGCTGAATGAAGCTTGCTTACTGACGATTCGTGTGTGTCAACATTTTTAGCGTAATCGTAAGCGGCAGTTTTCATTGAATTGTTCGTTGGTCGGAACCCTTTTCATATATCTATGGTCGGAAGTTCGGAACAATCTGCCGGTAGCAGAATTATTTATGCAATGGTTGCTAAATTGGCTACTGATAATCAAAGGCAGGTTTTTCTTCTGTCATCTTATGTTTACCTTCTATTCTATTCGGATATCAGCAATTGGGTTTGGTCGGAAATAAAACCTGCAAAAAAAATGTATTTTAGTAAGGTTTCTTCCAACAGTTGACCCACTTGCGAACTTGGATAGTACCCGCCATATCGATGTCGTTCTCCAAATAAAGACTTATTTATTTATTTATTGATTTTGGATCTCCAACAAAAGATGTACACAATACATGACGCATAAAATAAAGGGCAACATCAGGTATTAAGTAGGTGCACTCCTACACTTATCGGATACCACATCATGCATAGACTTGGTGTAAGTACACAAATCACATCATCTTGTATTCCCCGAATGGTTAGGCAGCACCTATAGTACACCCAGATTTCGCCAGTTACATTTGAGTTCCATGTAAAGGTATCAAATCGGAAAGGGATCGGCACCGTATCTACTCGAGCCGTTCAGTATTCTTTGTATGAAACTCCCTAATGCAACGCACACTAATCGGAATCGTAACGTAATCACCTAAACTCAGGACAAGCTCACGAACTGCGGTGCGGTGCTTTACGGCTCGTCGTCCCCGCGCTTACGGCGCGTCGTCCCCGCGCTTACGTCTCTCCGTACCCAAGCTTACGTCTCTTCGTCCACCCTTGCCCCTCTCACCCCTCCGGCCTACTTGCTTCACTATCAACCAGCGGTCGGCGAGCCGTAAGCGCGGCGTCGCCTAGCCGTAGCCGAGCCGACGTATCGGAGCTTCTGATCCACTTTAGTTACGTGCGTACGTTAGGTTGACGCCTGTTTGATGGCGAGGCGATAGGCGATACGGTGCCGATCCTTTTCCGATTTGATACGGGTGCTGCGGCCTTAATAGGGAGAGACCTTATTGCCATCAACCGGGCACAAACTCAGGCTCCATTGCTGCTAAGAAATTTCAGATAGAAAAACCCAATGATACTTTGCCCGACCCGAATACGGGACTCAGGATCTCATGCTTAGCTGACAGTAGCGCTTGCGACCTCCAGACCAACGAGATAGTTGGCGCAAATAATCCTTCTGTATCTACTCTGTGTTGTCGCGATCGAGTAATCGCGTTCTTACTGTAACTACCATTATACGCGCGCGTTTTAGGCGCTTCTGCGAATGGCCACGTCTAAATATAGAGGGCTGTTACTATGCTAGTCCCTCAGAATAGGATTAATTGGAAATGGTTGTTACGTAATAGTATTTGAGTTATTACCGCATTTGTTATTTATGTTACGTGTCTCACAGAATTAGTGAGTGATGGCGGTTCGACTGAAAAGCACCACTCTGCCTAGCCTTTCCCTGTTGGGGTCGGTTTCCAGTCTGACCGGGTGCAGCTAAATACCAGTACTTGAAAAGCACTGAAGAACTACACTACCAGATTTTAAGTTGTGATTTTTGAGAGTTGTGTTGTGTCATAATCGATACTAATATTATAAATTCGAAAGTAACTCTGTCTGTCTGTCTGTATGTTACCTTTTCACGCCTAAACCGCTGAACTGATTTAGATGAAATTTGGTATAGAGATAGTTTGAGTCCCGGGTAAGGACATAGGATACTTTTTATCCCGATATTCCCACGGAATCGAGACTTATGCGGGTGAAACCGCGGGGCGCAGCTAGTACATATATAATCAGTCTATAACGTTCTCACTGCTGGGACACAGGTCCCCTTTCACAGAGAGGGAGTGGGCTGTAATTCACGACGCAGGCCCAGTGCGGATTGGTAGATGTCACATGTTTGGTACGCGGTTTTCAAACTCTAGTTTGTTACACAAATATCCGTACAAAACTCAGCTATCTCCATTTCAAACGTAAAAAACTTTTCCCTTCATAAAAACAGAGGCACACGCAAACATGGGAACATTACCATAGAGTTCCCGATGCATCGGTACTATTGACGAGCGGTTCAACTGAGGGGTGAACAAGCACTTCTCTAGATTATTTTTTTATTGCTCACTTGTTGATTTTTTGTTCGTGATTGATTCGCTTTGAGTTCATCGGCTGTTTTGTGATTGTTTAAAGTTTAGATACCCTTTTCTCGATATACACTTTTTCTAAATTCTAATCAGTTTTCGAGCATCACGCTTAATTATTTTGGGGTTTATTTCAGTAATATTTATATTTTTGAAATGTGCTAATTAAGCCCTTTCATAAGATACCCAACACAGCATTATTAAAAAAAAAATATTTTAGATCATGTATCATAGTCCTCGATATGACTTTAAACTGTCGTGCATTAAGTATTAAACTAAATGTAGAACGCCACCTGTAGGATATGGGATAAATACACCCAAATAGGCTCGGATGGAACAGTCGATATTAGTGCAGGATATTAACTCAGGGCGGCGGCTGATGAACATCTAGCATGTCAAAGGCGGCGCCCACGGACCCAGTCAGGCGGTCCACTGTACACCCACTAACTCGCACTAGACAAGCGCGGTGGATTAATTTGCCTAAACCTCTACTCTCTCATGAAAGAGTAGGGAGGCCTTTGCCCTGCAGTGGGACGTCACAGGATAATAAGAAATAAGAATAAGATCATGTCTTTATGTCCGCTAGAGGGCACCATATTCAATTTATTGTGACGTCACATAGCCTATAACCAGTGGACAATCAAGACGCTTCTAACGATACCTCATTTGTCCAATTATCACAAAGAGTTTAGGAGTTATGAGGGAACAGATGAACATACATACATACATGCATACCAGTCAAAATCATAACCCTCCTTTTTGCTTCGCCGTAGTCGGGTAATAAATAAATAAATCGTCTTTACCCATTTCAATCTCCAATTCTTTAGCATACCTGCGCCGAGGAAAATAAAACTTTTCAGTAGGTACCTACATACTCAAACATCAAAATAAAATGCGTTTTCCTTAAATAGTAAAGAATAACGTTCGAACATAAGGGTCGGTCAACAGTCACCTTCGAAGCCTGTGGAAGTAATTTGCTGAACCTTCAACCACCTTACATCTACCGTCAATAAAAACCACAAAATCTTAATCATGATCCTTATTATGAAGCAGGTAAAGGACATTTTTCAAAAACGTTTATTTTAAGCGGTGCAGGTGATAAGTTTGCAAGGATCCCGTCCAAACGTTGTGGAGTGTTACTGAGTGGTATAAAACATAACTGAAAGTGGATTTTCGTTATTACACACACGTATTTGGATGAGAACGTGCCAAGCAATTTTGAATTTTATGTCCTTGTAGCTATTATGTGATAGCTATAAATATGCTTTGGAGGTACCGGTGGTTTATTAAAACTTATGGTCCAAGAGATTTTTGTTCATAGTTTTTGTGTTGAGGTAAATATGAAACTGTGATACCTACGTGAAAAATCTACAGCGTGTACAGTCAACAAAAGTGATACATACTTATTTATCTCTTTTGTTGACTGTACCACATCCTTAAATATGACAACACATTTCTGATACACATTGTCTAGTTAAAAGACGTAAATTTTCTGAAAAATGTCACCGCCCAATGAATGAAAATGACTTAGGTATTAGGTACAATAATAACATTTACTTCCACATTCCACATTTTACATTTTTTTTTTTCATTTATTTTTAATCCATAATTTTACGTGCCAATATTGATAAATTTTACAGCCAGAAATAGCATTTATAGGTTATCAGCAGGTAACTTTTACAATGAAGAACTCAGAAACTCATTAAACAATTTGAAACTAAGAACAATACAGCAATAAATACCTCAAAGACTAATTCCAGAACAAATAATAATATAATTTCTAACAGAACTTGTACAGAAACTTCTTCAAGAGAAAATTGTTAGAAAACTGCAAAGACGTACCCAGTGGCCCACTTTCAGAGGACTATACACCTGGGCACCGGTGTTAACCAGTTTGAGGCGGTTCAAGGAGGTCTAATCCGGTAAACAAGGTAACACCTAACTAGATCGATCTCGTTTGAACTGGATTACCACGATGGCCGCGTTGCTACTACGACAAATTGACTTACATAGCACCTTCAAACACGACACTGTACAGAGAATGCTGAAAGTATAGAGGTGTAGATATTTTTCTATTGTTTTTATCCGACTACGGCGAATCAAAAAGGAGGGTTATGATTTTGACCGGTATGTATGTATGTTCATCTGTTCCCTCATAACTTCTAAACTATTAGTCATAATTAGACAAATGCGGTATCATTGAAAGCCTCTTATTCAATAAGGAAAAGGGCGCCATATTCAATTTAATCTGACGTCACATAGCCTATAACCAGCGGATGATTAAGGCGACTACACGACCTAAAGCGCGTTCACTGTCGGACTGCATAGAAAAGAAAGAGAAGCGCGATGACACAACCGTGGTAATTTATTGCAAATATGAAGCAATTATCTATTTACAAAAACTCTCAAACACCAAACAAATAAAAACCGTATACTAAAATTCGGGGAATTAAATTGTCTTTTAGATGGTGAAAGTTTTATGAAAATACACCCGATAGTGTTTGCGTGATTATCGTTTTTATGTCCGCGGTAGACATTACTTTACAAATTAATTACACTATGTTAAAAAAATATAATTGCAAATATTCACATATCAAATTACGAAGCAAATGGTCTAGTATAACATTTATTTTTTTCAAAGAAATCAGTCCGGTCGATTAGACGTGATGTTGAATTTAAAATCATTAGAGGTCGTATATCTGCGCCTTAAGACGCTTCTAACGATACCTCATGTTTCCAATTATGACAAGTAGTTTAGAAGTTATAAGGGAACAGATGAACATACATACATACATACCGGTCAAAATCATAACCCTCCTTTTTGCTTCGCCGTAGTCGGGTAAATACTACCTCTGTTATCGCCTTACTCTGCAATACATTTCAATAGCTAGCTACATGTCGCTGTGTCCAGGCAATTTGTAGCGAAGCGCTGCAGCCGCTGCAGGTAACGTTATCGCTGCCTCGATGTATACTGCCGCGCGTGCTTCCACTCGCTAAGACTTGGCGTATTGATGGGAACTACTTTCGTAGTTTATAATGTTTACGAGGATAGGAGCTTGTAAGATACTCGTATTTCAGTCAATTTCAGTACCCGTAGTGCGAATATTTTAAGTGGTTTTGTCGATACGGAACCACAACTAGACTAAGTGAACACTCTTTGCACGACAACACCCTTGTGCCACAAAGGCTGAAAAGCTGAAACAGTTTCTTAAAGTGTCTCGTCCCACTCACTGGCGAACCACCACAAGAAAGACTGAAGCTGTGGCGAGACAGTGCTTCCTTATTACCCAAACCGTTCGTTCCACCCGCTGAGGACCTCCCACCTGGACATGAGTTACCTTGGGTAACCTGGAAGTCTTTAAACAGACTCCGGACCCAAGTTGGCCGAAGCAAGGAAAACCTGTTCAGGTGGAGATTTATAGACGACTCCGCCTTGGAGTGTAAATGTGGTGCTGTTCCACAAACGATGGGACACTTAATATCGTGCCCTGCGTGTCCTGTCAGCTGCACGTTAACGGAACTGATGGACGATAGTGATGGCGCCAAACAAGTGGCCGAATTCTGGGCAGAGTCCATTTAGATTGCTATCGACACGCTAAGAAGAAAAGTAAACACTCTTTTGATCAATTTCAACATTTATTCCTTAGTCCATAATTGACAAAATGGTTTACCTACTGCCAATATTAATACAGACAGAAAAGTTAGGTAATTACTCGGGAAGTCGGTTCTCATAAACGTATCGATTCGCCACGCGGTCATCTGTAAACATGTCCCTCTCAATATTGGTCACGTGTTACTGATAAAATGTGACGTCATAGTCTGCCGGGTCATTACGTCTCATTGTCTGATGGAGCACAAGGGTTTGTCCTATATTATCCTCGTCATTTAAGTCAAGTGATAATTTTTATTATGTTCATCACCTCACTGCTCTAAAAACGGTGAAGAAAAACATTGTGAAGAAACCGGCATGTACTAGATCCATGAATGACAGCCGGGACCAAAGGCTTAACGTGCTTTCCGAGGCACGGAGGGGTCTCGGTATGTAAAGATGGTCACCCATCTACAGACCAACCGCGGCAAGCGTAGCTTAACCTAGCCACGGGCCGCTTTTTTTTTTATGTACCGTGACAGTGCTTTTTGCAAATACCTCCTACAGTCCGTTCACAGTTATTTTACCTCTGACCGCGGCAATCTAACAGCACCCTTATTGTGACGACTATAAAGATCTCAGTGGTTTTGACAAACCTGTCCTGTCTGCTACGTGGGGCTCCTATTTCTGTGTAAAGGGTTTAAAATAACCTAACCTCACCTCTGGGTGCCCTTCGCTCGCTCTTGCATCCTACGTCGCCTATTGACCGACCGCAACCATGCAATCCATATAGGGAGACTGGTTTGGCTTTTTTTTTTCTCACGTTGGAAATCCTCATGGACTTCCTCTATCGTGGGGGTGACAGAGGGGCATGCCGGACTCTTACCGGTTAAAACCACCGCGGTGTTCCACCTCTACCTATGGCCGGGGGTGCGGGATTCGCATAAGCATTCACCGCTCCCCCGGGAGGTGGGATCCGCTGTTCCTCAGCGGATCCCACCTCCCAGTGCGCCCATTCCTGTAATGGCCGCACCCACTCCCGAGTGGCGCGCGTGGAACACTGCAGCGCCAACTCGGGCCTGTCTGGTCGGACGACAGACGCAGACTGGTTTGGCCTAGGCAAAAACACATTTTTCCACTTTAACGGACTCAACCAGATAATCTGCAGATTAACTAGTTAATCTGCACTCTAACTGATTTGCGCACATTATGAATGAATGAATTGCACCGATCCCAGCGTGGTTAAACCAGACTCGATTAATCGAATGAACCCCAAGATTCGCACTAGCTCCTGTAGTCTCATGTTCATGGTGCTACAGCGACCATTGCATATCAAGGAGTAGACCGGGGGGCGCGGTAATGGTAGAGAAGACGTGCCCGAAGGATAGGTAAGGATTTAAGAGCCTACCGGATATGCATCCTAGAGTAAGCATTGGACTAGTGGAGAGATGGGTAATTATATCTATGGATGGGCATCTTTTAACGACCTTGCCGTCAGGCTGGTTCAGGTCGAGCTTCATCGTTGAGTCTTTTGGCGGGGTTCTACTGCTTTCTCGGTTCTATTGTATGTCGTTGCTCTGTTGTGTTGTGTTGGATGTTGCTGTTTTCCATGTCATCGTCGGATGTTTCGCTACTCTCTGCGGTAATATCTATACTAACCAGCTGAAAGCCTTTATCGCATCAAACGAAGTGAAGGGTTACTTATTTCATTATTCAAAAGGGCTACATTTGACCTCAATCTCTGTGCAAATTTTTAAAAGTTCTATAATCAAAGCCTCAATTAACCCGACTTCAATAGTCTATAAAGTTTGAGACCCTAACAAAGGGTTAATAGGATTAGAAACGTTAACTTAATATACAAACTTTATCAAAGGAACGGGTGTAATCTATCTATATATATAAAAATGAAACCCGTTTTCCGTTGTCACGACATAACATGAAAACGGCTAGACCGATTTCGATGAAATTTGGTATAGAGATAGTTTGAGTCCCGGGAAAGGACATAGGATAGTTTTTATCCCGATATTCCCACGGGATCGACATTTACGCGGGTGAAACCGCGGGGCGCAGCTAGTTTCTAATATTGTTTAAGAAAAAACAAACGCGATTTTGGAATTAGTTACTCATCTTTCATTCATTAAAATCTTCAAAGGATTGAAAGAGATTGAAGTTATTTATATACTAGCTTTTGCCCGCGTCTTCACACACGTATATGTCGATCCTGTGGGAATATCAGAATAAAAAGTAGCCTATATGTTAATCCAGGGTGTCAGCTACCTCCATACAAAATTTTATCAAAATTGGTCCAGCCGTTTGAGCGTGAAGAAGTAACAGACATATAAACCCCACACACACTCATAAAAATTTCGCCTTTATAATATTAGTGGGATGTGATGTGATTAGTGTGATTTACAGATTCTATTCTATACAGCACCCTAATTGCGTAACACACTATCAATCAGAATCAGAATCATTTCGAAGCCAATTGTGAATCCATTGCTTCATAAGTTCGAAATATTTGTCTGCTCAACGCGTAAATAACGCAACGAATGTTATTGAACTGTCAAAATGAAACCGATTCCGATTGATAAAGTGTTACGCAATTGCCCCGCTGGTTGAAATTAAAAACATGCGACGAATCGAAATGGGAGATTGTACTCATCATCATGAACAACTTTTACTATGGGACCAAACGTGAAATCGCGAAAAAAAAATAGCTGTTCCCTACATTTTATGTTCGCATAACTCGTCAAAATGTAGGGAACAGCGGTTTCTTTTTTTCGCGAGATCAGGTTTTGTCCCATAGTAAAAGTTGTTCACAATGATGAGTACAATCTCCCATTTCGATTTGTCGCATGTTTTCAATTTCACCCTGTACCCTTCGTACTTGGAAAAACTGCTTTTACTGTACTGTCTCCGTGGAGGTAAGAAAACAAAATTATCATTCATATAATTATTCTTTTAATTAGAGAATTATTTTTGATTGTAATGTAAGTACTTGCTTTTGCCCGCGATTTCGTCCACATGGAATTAGTAATTTGGGTAGCTTATTTTTTAATGATAAAAGTCTTATTAGTCTTTTTTTAATATTGATTCCCTTTACAAATTACTACACCCCCTTTTACACCCTTAAGTGATAATTTCGGGGATAAAAACTATTCTATATCCTTCCCCATAACTCAAAAAATCGGTTCAGCGTTAATTCCCCATACAAACTTCCACCGCCCTTTTCACCCCCTTAAAGGATTATTTCTGGGATAAAAACTACCCTATGTCCTTTCCTGGGACTCAAACTATCTACGAGTATATACCAAATTTCATCTAAATCGGTTCAGCGGATTAAGCGCGAAGAGGTAACAGACAGACAGACAAACAGGCAGACACACTTTGACATTTATAATATTAGCATGGATTTAGTTTTCCCTACTCTTAGACACGTTGTCTATATCTCTTTTTGTGTACTCTCCTATAGCAGGTATGCTGGAAGAAATTTCTTTAGAAATAAGCATCACCTTTGTACAGACGCCAGCACATTCAGCTACTACAATCTGTCAAACTTCTTTAATAGATTTTCAACTTTATCGCTACAGTATAAGGTTCAAGGTTGATTGGGAAAATTTTACAGTTTCGGCTAGCTACAGTTTTGGCTTATGATTTTCGATCGTAAACTGGTGCGATTTTTGGCACGCGAAGTAGTTGCTCTTGCGTTATCTAGGTGTACCTATATCTGTGCTTTTGCCATTTAGAACTACCGACGCGACTGTTCCCGTTATTCAATGTCAAAAATGCATTAAGACCATTTTTAAACATGTAAGCAATTTATTAATACGGGTCTTACAATACAAGGACCTAACGTGACCCTAGCTGGGCGCGCCAGACATCTAAATCATGGATGTAAGTACTTTCACACAGCGGTTTCGTTAGACCTTCACATTCACCTCGAAACTCAGAATAGCTGAGTATCTACATATTAATGCTCATTTGGAGAAACATCGACGTAACTGCTTTTTTTTTTAAGTCTTTGCTTTCCCAACATAAATACGCTTTCTAAGTGCTTTGGCATATTTAATTCATTTTTAGGAAAAAATACATTTAGGGCTTTTATACAAAACTGCGAATCGGCGCGATGCGAATTCGCAACGCAGAAAGGTTATTAGGTTAGAATTAGAAAAAGCTCGCAGATTTTTACGATGCGACATCGCATCGCAGTTTTGTGTACAAGCCCTTACGTCTATGTTTCTCCAAATGAGCGATATGTCTTCGACGCGCAAACTGATAACATGAGTTCAGTACACGAGCGTAGCGAATCCCGCTTAGGTTTGAATAGGCCTTTAAGGTTGACTGCCTCGTTCGTTGGTCTCGCGGTCTCGACTGCTGAGCGTGGGGTCCTAGGTTCGATTCTCAAGTCGGGCAAAGTGTTATTGAGTTTTTCCATTAGGAATTTTTTTGTAACAGCCCGGAGTTTGGAACTTGGCGGTGTGATACCTCCGTGACTCGGAAAGCACGTTAAGCCGTTGGTCCTACGCCTGATCTCTGTCCGTTCGTGTCAGATTACGTGCCGTCCCATTGGACTATGAGAGTGAGGGAAGAGAGAGTGCCGCAGGTGCACTCTCTCTGCGTTTACACTTGTGCACTACATCGAAGGCTTATTGTCTGTTGAGAATCGCCATGGCCGAAATACTACCTCGAGGACTATTATTATATTATATTTTGTCAAACAAATCACTCAATAGAAAATTATAGAAGAAACTACATACAACCTAAGACCTAAAATGAATTAACAGTTTATCAGTAGGTATGGGTCTTAAAATAGCCACATACTCCTCCAGACACCTAAATCATGTACATTCATAAAACATGCACCTTTTACAAAACAGCGCTTCCATCAACCTCTACGTTCAGCTCAATACGCTTACTGAATAGCTGAGCAACCCCTTTGTATGACCTTGGCCACGTCAAACTGTGCTGCAGGCAATTTCGTATGATGGAATTTTTAATAACAAGCGCTCGTTTCACGTTATGACCATTTTCGTACATTGCTGCTGTATACTTTGTCCGCGTAATGTGTGTTTTTAATTGACTATGAATTTTGAATTTGGCTGCAGGTTAATTTTTATAGTTAGGCCTCGTACATTCGTACGCATTTACTGCGCGTGAGGATTCAGTGTCGCGTGTTTTCCTAAAATTTATTGCAATTTTGGGTTCTATGCTAATTACAAAAAAATTACATAAAGCTTATTTTGATATCTTTCCAGAAACACCGCGTACGCGCAGCAAACGCGCTGCCACAACGCAGCCTACGCTGAGCGACCGCACAGCCTATGCGCAGCGACCGCACAGCCTATGCGCAGCGACCGCGCAGTCTATGATCAGCGCCCGCATCACTAATGTGCCTATCATTTCGATTGACGAAATGCTTTCCCGTATGTCTGTATCTTGGCGTTTGAGTTTATCACGTAAAATAGACAACAATTTATGAAATGTCTTAATTTTCATACGAAAACATTTTTCAAACTCCTTTTCGTCATCTCGCGGATTCCTTGTATGACGTGTGATATGCACCAATTATTCTTTTCGTCGAGTTAAAATAGGATGCACCCAAAGTTTTCTTACATTTATTCGCGGAGAACATGGCAAACACGTCTGAATTCCTTAGTGAACTGCGGGTGGACGTATGGAAACCCTATCAGCCGAGTGGGCGCTGCGTGGTGGCCGCGCGGTAGCTGTTCAGTGGCTGCGCGTTCGCGGTGAGAAAGCGGTTGCGGCGTGTATGCGGATTGTAAGCGTAGTCATATAAACGCGCCCTTACGCTGGGATTAATGTTTTCTTTTCGTTTATAATTAAAATGTTGGCAAGGAGTATATGCACAAATCTATATAGAGTTGCACGACATGTGTTTTCTTTATTTACTACTGCCCTTCCACACAAAAAGCATCAAAGAAAACACCTGTCGATCGTCATAATCAAGCAATTTAGTAAGGCCTCATCAAACAACAAGTTTGACAAATCTTGAAACATGGGAAATTCAAAGAAATAATTTATGATCTACGATTTTTTTTTATTGTATTTACTCTCACTATACAGGAACAAATTAAACTTGATAACTGAAATGAAATGAAACTTACGACCCAATGGGTCCCTCTTCATGGCAAACGACATCGTGGCAGGCCCAGACGGAGATGGCGGGATGAGCTGGACTCCTTCAACAAGAACTGGTCCTTAGCAGCTTTGAACAGAGAGAAATGTAAAGAGACCTTTGCCCTGTAGTGGAACATCATAATGATGATAACATATAAAAGATTTGATGTTATTTTGGGGGGGTCAACGACAGCTGGTGGCGTTGTAACTTGAAGTTTGACTGGAGAAAATCTGTTTTATCGTCTTTAGATATCGATACTCATCACGTCTGTGACGATTACACAAAAAAAAAGACGGGTTGCACTCCGGGAGTGCCGGCAGAAGTGAAAACTTGAATATTAACGTTGAAATAAATCAATTATTAATTGAATTAATATAACTCGTTTTTTTTTCACTATTTCTGCGTCCCTTTTTTCATTAATAGATGCACTTTGTTCAATTTCCATATTTTAAACACTTTATATACACGAATGTTACGAATACACAGTGCAGTGTGTCCACGTCCACTTCCACTTCCACTTCCACTTCCACTTCGACTTCGACTTCGACTTCGACTTCGACTTCGACTTCGACTTCGACTTCGACTTCAACTTCGACTTTGATTTTTACTTTGACTTTGACTTTGACTTTGACTTTGACTTCGACTTCGACTTCGACTTCGACTTCGACTTCGACTTCGACTTCGACTTCGACTTCCACTTCCACTTCGACTTTGACTTTGACTTTGACTTTGACTTTGACTTCGACTTCGACTTCGACTTCGACTTCGACTTCGACTTCGACTTCCACTTCCACTTCCACTTCCACTTCCACTTCCACTCCATCCATCCATCCATCCATCCATCCATACGTTGTCGTGTGTCACTAAACTTCGTTCACTTCGGTTGGCGCCGCCGTAGAAAGAGAGGGGGGGGGGGGAATCTCTCCTGACGGTCACGTGTCCTGACGCGAGTTTAACATTTTTTACCCATTACAAAAAGTGTTCAACGCCGCTAAAGAAGTTTTCACTTCAAAAAAAACAGATTTTATAAACCGATATTTCAAGTGACTTCTAATATCGATACCCATCACGTCAGACCTGTGAAATTTCGCTAGTCATTTTAATTTGACCCTGTATCCATATTAACTAGATTTAGACATTTCGAAAATTTTTTAACCTACTTTTTAGACCTTTGTATCCTGCTTATGTGCATGAAGTTACATTAAAATCGGTTCATTCATTTCGAAAAACAATGGCTTGAAAGTTTGTATGAAATCGTACGTCGTAAATGAACAAATAAAAACAAAAGACAAGCTTAGTTTATTCCTTTACCACAATAATGCTGAAACAGTGCTTTGTTAGCATTGCCTACCTGACTGAGATGCGGCTGGAGTATCCATCTAATTTCTTTTCCTTACAAACGAAAGAGATGCCTTCCTCGAAAATTGGGAAAGATGGTGACACACTGAGCTAGCTTTTTGGAAATATAATATTGGTCTTAACTCACGCACTACAAGTTTTATTAAACAAAACTTTTTTATGAAAAAAACAACCGACTTTCAAAAAAAACACTACAAAGTGATAAATAACTTTAATTTCGGAAGTCGGTGTCGTTGGTTCCGCATTTTCGTTTTTAGACACCGACTTCCGAAATTAAAGTTATTTATCACTGTGTAATTTCGTACATAAGAATAATTACCTAATGTACCTATTATATACTAAAACCTTTCTGAAAGTATGTAGATCACATTAATGAAAGAATTATCAAAATCGGTTCATTATTTTTTGAGAAAAGGACATACAAACAAACATACCTACATACATGTAGGTCGAATACAGAACCACCTTTTTTAAAGTCAGATAAAAAAAATATAATAACAGAAAATATAGGTAAATACTCAGTGCATCCCCATACCAAACCGCGTCGTATCACCTCGTAATACCAAAACATTTTCGTTTGATGTTTGTTATACTTAATGTTGATTCCCCTTTCCCCGTCTGTCCGTTTATTTGATATATAGAGGTTTTATTAATATTTTCCTTTCATTCCCTTTGTGTGAACAAACATGAGTGCTGCGTAAAGGTGTATGAGAAGATTGGACATAAGCAGTGATGTTCGTCTGTGTGCAGGGACCATTTGAAGGGTAATATTAGGAGTTTGGGAAAGGCTATTTATTCTGTTGTCGTAAATGTATAAATAAAAAATATTTCTTCTGAATTTCTTACATGTTATTTTTGTAGTATGTCCTCATAATTATTGCCTTTATTCGGGAAGACAAATCTCCAATTGCAAATGTAAGTTTGAAATCGCAAAAAAAAACCGGTCAAGTGCAAGTCTGTCTCGCGCACCGAGGGTTCTGTAAAAATTTGTAGGTATGTAAATAGTTTAGCACGGGTTTTTTTTTGTAACGTATCTACAAATTTACGGTTTTCGGATTTTTTCCTTTACTTGTGCTACATATCATTGCTTCTTGCCAAATTTCATGATTCTAGGTCAACGGGAAGTACCCTATAGGTTTTGATTCCTTTGCGAGTGTCAAAATATGCGGCATAAACGGAACATAAACGCCGGTATCTTTTGATTGCGTTGACTTAGAAGTTTGATTTTTTCACAGCTACAAGGGATTACAGCCATGAGTATTTGATATTAATTTAATTTGAATAACACTACGCGTTGCCGAGCAAAGGGTCTTGACAGACGGACAATGAAGTGATCTTATAAGGGGTCCGTTTTTCCTTTTGAGGTAAGGAACCCTAAAAACTATAAATTACCTATAGATTGTCGCACTTTTTCCTTTATTTGTGCTAAGAGACCTTGCTTCTTGCCTCTTGATTGTAGGTCAGCGGGAAGTACCGAAGTACGGTTTTGATTTATTTGCAAGTATTATAGTTGTAATAAGTCGCACAAATGGCCGTATTTTCTTTACCTCCAAAGGTCCGTATATCTACGTATTTTTTTTTTTTTTTTTATTAATTTCGACTTGATACCTCCACGCGTTCCTGAGACAGTGTTTTGACAGACAGACAGGATAGACAACGAAGTGATCCTATAAGGGTTCCGTTTTTTCCTTTTGAGGTAATGAACCCTAAAAACTGTAACGTTTTGACCGTCACGACACTTTTGTTATACCAGTATTATTATTTATTTTATTTTATTTTTATCCTATGTTGTCCCACTGCAGGGACCCCCTCCCTTTTTTCTTTCCACTCCTCCCTGTTTTGAGTTACTGGTAAGTTTTTTTTTCATTTAACGTTTTTAATTTTTTTTTATTGCTGAGTGGGCCCGCTTTTGACTTCGATCACGCCTGATGGAAAGCAATGGATTAGGTCTATGATGAAACGAGCGTGAATATTATAATATAATATTACAATTAAATAAACATTACATTAAAAAATTCATCAATAAAATATTGAATTGCAATTTTACAATAACAAAAAGAGTAAATCACTATAATTATGTCTCATCTTAGTTTAAAAGGTACATGTAACTTTAATTTTTCTTTTCTATTTCATTGTACACAGCGAAAGGAAGTTCGTTCCAACGGGGTGTTCCACGTTACCTCCCGATTTTTTATTTACACCCGACTGAGCGACCGCAAAAACAGGGTTATTTTTTATTTATTTATTTTTTGTCTTTAAGGGCTTTGCCCAGGAGTAGGACAGAATAGGCTAAAAAAGAAAATCTGTCGTGTATGTTTGGTTACTTTCCATCGTTCTATTGAAGCCGATCGACTGCGTTCACTTATTTTTCAAATGTAGGTACAGTCAACAAAAGAGATAAGCATGCAGGATCGTTGGATATAGTTGAAGTTTAGTAAGAAACCGATGGATATTGTCGACTGAAATTTAATTTGATAAAAGAGCTGTTTGTTTTCTGTTAATAAAATAAAATTTTATTCGAGAACATCCATCGGTTTCTTACTAAACTTCAACTATATCCGACGATCCTGTATAGTTATCTCTTTTGTTTACTGTACATTCAATGCAAACATAATTGTTTTATCAATAAATAGCATGTGTTCGCCAACAATGTCTGTGAACTCATACTTTATCTAAAAAGTTTGTTCATATGCATTGTTTACTTCATAATAATATTTGAATGTATTGTAAAGTAGGTTAATAACTACACACATAAATTGTTTCACGCACATTGACTTACATCGATTGTATGCATTCGTGTTGATTGCAAGAATCAGCTGTTCAAACAAACTGGAGGGTGCCTACGTGGGTGTTTTCAGTATTCCCCATTGAAATAATAATTGGAAAACCGGAGTTGTAGAAATAAAAATCTGCCTTTTGTGTGATGTTTGAAGTTGGAGCCTTTGGTTCTTTTTATTGCTAGGTTATTTGGAATGGTAGATTTTTTGAAGCGGAAATTGAGTACTTGGTTCTACCGTCCTGTTTACGATAATTTTGGTGAAGTCAGGCACTTGTCCCACCGCCAGCGATTAACGAGTAACGAGTAGAGGGCTAGCAACTTAAAAATGAGTTGGCAAGCGATGAACGATTATTCGCTGGTTTGCCGATGTACCAAGCGTGACTCTCTCAGAGAGTGACCACGACACATCACGGTGCATACCCACTTCAGCTTTTAAAAAATATTCCCTGAGACTACACACCTCGCAGTTGTGGAGGGTCTTTGCATTTAAAAAGCCTCGACGCCCACACTTCCGCGGGATATACAGTCTCATCATCGATGATCGTGGGTGATGCATCCGATTTGCAGTCAGCAGTGTGCGGACCCTTCTATCCAGGGCGTCGAGTTCGGTTTGAGTCCATTTGAGTATGCCGAAAGAGTACATCAACAAAACGCGCATGACCCAACCGTTGAAGGCGCGCACCTTATTTCCGCCCGAAAGAAGACTAATTAATACCTTCCTCAGCCAAGCGAGTGTCGCTAAGCGAGTGCTTTGATAGCTCTTGTCACTGCGACAAACGAGTAGGTATAACTCGGTCACATTGTCTTTGCACCTCGCTCGATGACTCCGATGTTCGCTGATGATGATGATAGATAAGCATCTCTAGAAATATGAATTTTTTTACCCGACTGCCGGATGTATATGTATGAGGTTTAGATTGAAGGATTTTTACCTTTTCACGCCTAAACCGCAGAACTAATTTCGATGAAATTTGGTATAGAGATAGTTTGAGTCCCGGGACCTTTCCCGGGATTCAAACTATTCTATGTCCTTACATAGGATACTTTTTATCGCGATATTCCCACAGGATCGAGATTTATGCGGGTGAAACCGCGAGGCGCAGCTAGTATTGTATATTTTTTTAATATTTGTTGTCTGAAATTGCAAGGTTTTTCCCGCACATAATTTAATGTTGACGTCGTAATTGAATTACATAAAATATTAGCTTTCGTTTGATGTATCAATTAACTCAATACTCCGACTTGTTGATCTTTTCAAAGAGTCGGAGTATTAAGTTCATTGATTCAACAAAAACAGAAAAACGTTTCTCCTGTAACATTTGAGTTTTACGATTCCCGACTTATTGGTTGGGGGCGTCGAACTGTCGAATCCCATTAGGTACCTTATTATATATCATGTACTGGCATCGCCCTGTGGTTTCACCCGCATAAGTATCGATCCCGTTTGAGGAATATCGGGATAAGAAGTACCCTATGTGTTAATCCAGGGTGTCAGCTACCGCCATACCAAATTTTATCAAAATTGGTTTAGCCGTTTGTGCGTGAAGAAGTAACAAACATACAAACATACTCACCAAGTTTCGCCTATATATTTTAGTGTGATTGTAATTTTAGACAGACAATAACTATTCATGGTAGGTACCTAATTGAAAGTTTTCTCAAATTATAAACTTAATCACAACTTTTTTATTTTAGGTTTTTTATTTATTTATTTATTTATTCATTCATGTACACACATATATAAACATACAAAAAAAGAACCGAAAAAATAGGTACAAAGTACAGACGCCACCACATCAAGCTACTACAATCTGTCAAATTTCTTTAATAGATTTTCAACTTTATCGCTAAAGAATAAGGTTCAAAGTTGATTGCGAAAATTTGACAGTTTCGGGTAGCTTGATGTGTACATTTAAAATGTTTTTTTTTTTTAACGATAGGCCTATTCAACTTGATATACTTAATGTTTATTTATATCCTAATTTTCCTCGTAACCACGTAAGTGACTTTCCATACAACCTGCTTCACAATACCCGAAGAAACTCCCCTTTGTAACCGAAGCTAAAACAACCCTTTGATATGGGAAACCCGTGGGGTGATATCTGCTAATATGAACCCCCCACCACCCACTCCTATTGTTGTGATGTCTTTAGATGATAACAAAACATGTTTGAGGGGTGCAGGGGGAGTAAAGTGCTGGAAGATATTACCTTTTCAATCATCTTTGCTTTGATATTTTATACTCTATATATACTTTTAATAAGGCTGAAGAGTTTCTCTTGTTTATTTGAACACGCTAATCTCTGGAAGTATCAATCGGATTTGAATAAAAATAAAACAGTGGCACTCCAGGAGTGCCGACAGAAGTGAAAACAAAACACAAACAGAATACGTTGCCATCACTCACTGACATATCGGATATACATTAAAACCGAGTACATCCCGAGGACAGCCGAACACATCCGAAGCGGTGTTGGTAACGGTAACAGTGGCGCGAATTCAATGGTTTTTTCTTATCTCAAAAAATGCCCAACGCGTCTAAAGAAGTTTTCACTTCAAAAATATTTTTGTTTTGATAGCCCAATTCTTGAGAAAGGCTAAATATAGGCTATTTAACATCACGCTAGAACTCTTAGGAGCCGAGGAAAAAAGTAACCAGGAACGCTAAGTGAAAACGAAGTGATAGCGCAGGCAGGCGATGCGATGCGACGCGCGACGGGATAGATCGGGGGAAGAAAGAACACGCGGACGTGCGGGTAGAAGACAGTTTGCGATATTATGTTCGTGTTAATGTTTGTTGGTGTCTTGATTCAGTAATGGAACTGATAAAGATAGGCAGAGAGGAGAATGAATGGCTTATTTTTACCCGACTACGGCGAAGCAAAAAGGAGCGTTATGATTTTGACCGGTATGTATGTAAGTATGTAGGTATGTTCATCTGTTCCCTCATAACTTCAAAATTACCTACTTATAAGAATTTGACAAATGACTACTACGATTTCGTTAGAAGCGTCTTGACCTTCCGCTATTTAAAGGCTATATGACGTCACACTAAATTCAATATGTCGCCCTCTAGACGATATAAAGTAATGAATTTAAAAATAAATATTTTTGGATGGTGCCTTGTGGGGTATCAAATGAAAGGGCTTAATTAGCACATTTAAAAAATATAAATATCACAGAAATAAGCCCTAAAATAATTATTAAAAAAAGTTTAAATACTAAAACCCGACTACTGAAAAGGATGAAACAAAAAAGTACCTTCCCGTGGTCGCATGCTACCATAGCTTATACAATGTATGTTAGTACAGCGGCATGCGACCACAGGAAGGTACTTTCTTGTATCAGGCTCGTACACACAGGCGCGACTTGTAGCGCGACGTGTCGCGTGGCGATTCTGCGATACTATTGGGACGCAACACCTTTCACACCAGCGCGACGCGAATCGCGGCCGCGATAGCGATTCGCCGCGAAATCGCCGCGACGCCATACAAAATGGACATTTAGTATGGTGTCGCGGCGAATTCGCGGCGAATCGCTGCCGCGGCCGCGACGCGACATGGAGAGTGTATAAATACCAGAGCAATCCAAGCTGAGCTCAGTACTAGACGATCTTCGTCAGAGGACGAAGGCAGGTCTGTGCGTGTTTGCCCAGCGGGGGTAGGTTAGGTTGGGTTATGTCGGCGGACATAATCCAACCTAACCTAAGTAGGTACCTAAGCTTGACACACAAGCACCGAATATATTATAATAGTGCTAGACGGACGCTTGTGTCGTCCACAAGCACGAACGAAGACACTAGTGAATTCGGACGTACCTACTTTTACGAAGTATTTATTTACTAACCAAGATTTTTTAATTACTTAGGTATTGTCTACATTTCTTTTTTTACTTTTCCTTTCGCAGGTCTGCTGGAAGAAATTTCTTAAGAAATAAGCAGTACCTTTGTACTCAAATTGTAATTATGACATATCCTTATGTATTTCACTGTGTGTACATAAATAATAAAATAAATAAATAAATATAATTTTTAAGATTTATTTTTACGGACTTTTTGGTTTCAGATTTATGTGTTTTCGGAAAAATAACTTTAATTTATACTTAGTAGGTAATGCGTACTTTCGGATGCAACACATTTGTGTGGCCTTTATGAGAAGGTAGGTACTTACTTATTTATTTTATTTATTTATTTATTTATTTATTTTAAAGAAGGCTTACAGACTAACAAAACAATGACTAAAGAATGTAATATAAAAAAAAAATTGCTAATAAATTACTTACCATATTAAAATCATCTTAATTTACACATTCGTAAAGTTGAAAACAACATAGAAGTACTTAAATTGGAACTAACTTAAGTAGGTAATTACTTCTAATTTGCCTACTTATCAAACCAATTCGGTAGGTATCTACGTGACTTCTTCTCTAGTAAAATTATGCTCAATACCTATGTTTAAGCATAACTGGCGAAATGTAGGTGTACCTACTAACCCTTTGGGGATTACAGGCGTGATGTTATATATGTGTGTATGTTTAAGAAATAATCAATTATAACTTATTATGTCGTAATGAATGAGTGATCTAATTATAAATACAGTAGTGTTATACCTACTAACAGACTGCGTCGTTGGTGTAGTGGTCGCAAGTGCAACTGCTCGTGAGGTCCTGTGGAAGCTGCAATGTTGTACGTTGTAGCTAAATGTAACACAGCCGTTCGAATTCAGACGTTGACCTCGAACTGACTCACGCACAGCCGCAGGGCTGATATCACGCACTCGACTCCTAGCGGAGCCTACCCAAGCGCTCTCTTACGATGAATCGGGCGCCCGCTCTCAACAGACGGCGTCCGCTAAAAGTAGGTACGACGAACGCAGATCGTTGCAACTTGCGTCGCCCGCCCATTTAGAGTTAAGTAGATATTATTAGTGATAATAATTTGTTAAGTAATTTGTTTGTTACCTAATAAAAAAAATAAGTAACAAACAATATTTGCATTGAACAATTTCAGATGTCTTAAAGTCCGCTGACTGTAATATTGAAGCACCAACTAAATGATTGAACAACTAAACCAAGTTAGGTGGGGCAATGCTTATTCTAGACCCTACAGACTTACTTGTGGTGTAAGACAAGGGGGAGTAACCTCTCCCGTTTTGTTTAATTTATATGTCAATGAGTTGATCGAGGAGCTGAGCAGCTCCAGAGTCGGATGCAATGTTGGCGGCATAAGCGTAAATAACCTAAGCTATGCAGATGATAATATGGTGCTGCTCAGCCCCTCGGCCAATGGTCTTAGATTACTCGTGGGGATTTGTGAGAGATATGCGGCTGCTCATCAGCTGATGTACAATGTTCAGAAAACTGAAGTTATGATTTTTAAATATGGAAAGGGTCCTGAGACTGTATTACCCATCACTTTAAATAACTCTAAATTAAAAATTGTTAGCACCTTTAAGTATCTTGGACATATATTGAATGAAAATTTAACCGATGACAATGATTTGGAGCGGCAAAGAAGGGGCATTGCTTGTAGAAGCAACATGCTTGCCAGACGGTTTGCACATTGTTCCAAGCAAGTGAAAGCAACACTTTTCGAGGCCTACTGCCAGGCGTTCTACACCGGCCAACTTTGGTACCAGTACACGAGGAGAGCTTACAACTCACTTCGTGTGCAGTACAACAACGCGTTCCGGGCCTTGTTTAACCTACGTTGGCGGTGTAGCGCGTCTGGTATGTTCTTTGAAAACCGAGTGGGCGACTTCTTTTCCGTTCTGAGAAGGACGAGAGCTTCATTTCGAACACGATTGTTGAACTGTAAAAATAATAATATTGTAACCACTGTATTTCGCACAATTTTCGTGTCTAGAACAGAATTGTTCAATCTCAGTATTGACTACGACGTAATCAAGTGATGATGGTAATAATGACGAATTGATAATAATGACTCATTAATAATTTTAATTTTTGCTAAATGAATGATTTGTAATTTGTAATCTGTAATTTGTAATCTGGTTAAATTCTATATGGGTGTATAATACCTGAAATAAAATTATTTATTATTATTATTATTATTTATTAAAACTTCCTGCAGACTCGAATGTTTGACAAAGTATTTCTTTGTAATCATTGAAACCTGCCAAAAGCATTATATTCTATAAAAATAATGCAAAAGAAAAGGCGCTGTATTCGCTGTTTCAAAGAGAAGCCACCATGCCGAACCGCGTACGCGCCCGTAACACGCATTTGAATTAATTTTATTAAGTTTTTAAGTATTAATTTAGATAAAATACAGATATTTAAACAAAAAGTATTGAATTTAACATAAATAAACACGTCTTTGAATAAAATTATTTACTGTAGGTAATCTGAATTATCTCAAGAGATTGCCTAAATCAGTGCCATCTAGCGAATTATAGTGGAACCACTACTGAATTAGATCATGTAGGGCTATGCAGTTACGCTGAAAACAATAAATAAATCGCTCGATTCAATTAGATATTGTGGTGGGCAGTAAATTGTTTGATGCATCAATTAAGTGGAAAAGGATAGTTCAATCAAATTATAACATAAAACATTCATTTTAATTTATTTGCAACGCCAGCACATCAAGCTACCCGAAGCTGTCAAATTTTCCCAATCAACCTTGAACTTTAGATTGTAGCGATAAAGTTGAAAATATATTAAAGAAATTTAACAGATTTTAGGTGCTTGATGTGCTGGCTACATAAATAAAGCTAGAATAAACATAGGATGCCAAAATAACTAACACCATGTATTCAGTACATGATTCCGAACCATCCTGCGTTGACGCTGACATATTTTATGGCAAATAATTTAATTTAATGTTCTGTGTCTCGTAATGTTAATTACTTTACATAATTATCTACTATTGTATAGGATCAAGTATTTTTAAACTGAAGCTGAACACACAGCTGTGCTGCTGGAGAGTTTGTTGCGCCACTTCTTCCCAGGAAAAGCAATAGGAAGTTTTTATTTTAATTTCATTATCTTTGCTGTATTAGGGCGGGTTGTTTCGTGACCAAAAAATATCATATACCCTCCGTAGTCGGGTAAAAAAAAAGCATTGTTTCACAAAATTATGGCCTTTACTTACCTACCTACGTCAATAATAACGATTACGATTTTATAACGGTTTCGATTTTCCAATTACGTACCTAAGTCTAAGGTCTATAAAGAGCTAAACATGAACGTTGAATTGTTAATTTCTTTAGTGCAGGCGAGGCCTGTACATTATGATGTGAGGTGTGCTTCCTACAAAGATAACAGAGCAAAAGACAGGCTATGGAGGCAAATTGCAACGGAACTACAATCAACAAGTAAGTACCTACTTACATCTTTAGATTACCTACCATGATCAAAATCTGAAATCGGTACCGTAGGTAGGTAATCGTAGGTTAGGTGGGTATACATAGCCGTAAAGGGGCTTGTGGCTAAGTAATAACAGCGGTACGGGTCGATCTTCAAGGTTAAGCAACGTTTACCGAGGTCGGTCCGTGGATGGGTGACCATCCTTATCATACCGAGACACCTCTGCTCAGAAAGTGGTCTCGGCTGTCATTCGTAGATCTTTGACAGTCGTTACGAGTAGTCTGAAGCTCGAAAGTCTGAGTCTTGACGTGAAATTGATTTGACCGCGCCGCGCGCGCGCCGCCGATGCCATTAGTGAGTCATTCAAATATAAGTCTTATCTCATTGCAATAAGGTATAAATTAGAATGATTGATATTTGCAAGGACTTTTTCAGTTTGTAATGGTTGGTTGGTTGGTGGTTTAGTTTCAAAATTTCATCAAACATTCTAATCTATACCGTAAAACAATGAGAGACACATTGCAATGGTTATTATTTTGCTTATTATTCTATTTTATTTTGTATTCCAAAGTTAAAACTTTAAATAAAACTAAGCCTACGTCGGCACGGACGTAAAAACCCACAGCGGAAAAAAAATTGATGATACAAATCGATATGAAGGTACTTACACCTACAGATCGATTCGTATCATCAATTTTTTTTATCGATATGATCCATATTTATTCGAAAATCCTTAAATCCATTAAATAAAACAACTGATGCATGAAATAGTTGTATAATAATAAGAAAATTATATGTGCAGGGTGCACATTTGTTTGCTGGGGTTGGTGGGGAACAAAAGCCTTCTTGATTCTTGGTAGTTCTTCTTTATTTTCTTCTTCCAGTTTCTTCTATGGCTGCTGCTCGCCGACTGTGTCGAACCAGTTTTTTTTTTATTTTAAAAATGGCATCTCGCAGTTCAACCTATTAGGTTGTCGTCTGCTTAACCGGGCTTGAGTGTCGAACCCGAAAACCGAGCCTTCTTTTATACGATTTTTGCTAAGAAAATGTAGGCCCTCTGATTGGTCAACCAACCATGGTACGAGAATTTTGACCAATAAGAACAGTCGATTTTGGCACAGTAAGCTTAAGTACAACGAAACTTTTAAAAAGAGCCGCGTGACATTATTTGCGTTTTTCACTATGTTTTTAAATGGTAACATATTATAAATTATGTTTTCGGAATCTACGAGTTATAATCAATACGAGAAAAATATAACATATAGGAAAACATTACATAAAATTATCATTCATCATAAATTCAACTTCCTACTTCTAAGTACTTAGTACTATGAGAGTAAAACAAACTATCAAAACTATCAATTTAAACAAGTTCAAATTAACTTAAAACTAATACTATAAATCCTATAAGAAACTTATGTAATATTCTGATAAGAAACTTAATAAGAACAGAAGACTACAAACCTTATATACTAACTATCACTAACACTATGTACTGTCTTTATCAGTTCACTGTTCACTTTTAAATCACAGATATTTACACGATTGTTTAACTAGTCACTTTATTTAGTTGCACATTATACGTAATTAGAATAAAAATATAATTAACAACATTTATAATAATAATGATTTGTAATAATTATGTCAGCCGACCGGAGAATCGAATCTGGGACTCCACGCTCAGCAATGCGTGTTTGCTACTTAGGTTAGTGGGTTATGTCGGCCGACATAACCCAACCTAACCTACCCCCGCTGGGCAAACACGCACAGACCTGCCTTCGTCCTCTGACGAAGATCGTCTAGTACTGAGCTCAGCTTGGATTGCTCTGGCATTTATACCCTCTCCGTGTCGCGTCGCGGCCGCGGCAGCGATTCGCCGCGAATTCGCCGCGACACCATACTAAATGTTCATTTTGTATGGCGTCGCGGCGATTTCGCGGCGAATCGCGGGCGAATCGCGGCCGCGGCTGCGATTCGCCCGCGACGCCATACAAACTTCCTCTTGGTGTCGCGCTGCTCGACGCGCCGCGACCGTGTAGCGGCGCGACAGGTCGCTCCTGTGTGAAGTGTCGCGCGCGTTTCCATAGGAATTGTTCTACGGATATATATCGCAGATTCGCGTCGCACTGTCGCGTCGCGCCTGTGTGTACGAGCCTTCATCCTTTTCAAAAGTCCGGTTTTAGTTTTTAAACTTATTAACTTACTGACTTTAATGAGGACAATTCATATTACCTACTTTACTGTCACTTTTACTGCCAGCCTGTATCATCCCACTACTGGGCAAAGGCCTCTCACCAAGACCTGGGCTAACGTGAACTGAACACTGGTCGTCTTGTGCGGGGTCTGCTACGACGCTTACTGGCTGTATTAGGGTTCCACATAGTGGTAATTGTGGCCCACTTGACAGCTCCTTGGACATGAAGCAGACCGGGCCAGCCCAGATCGACGTCATATTTGCGCCTTATGACACCCCAGAAGCTATGCGGCTTATCGGCACATGACACCCCAGAAGTTTATGATTTAAAGCACGTAGGTATAACATTTTTTGCTAAAAATAAAAAACAAATAAATCGCAAGGAAACCAAACCCTTCAAGTGGCCGCGGCCGACGAAAAAAAGAACTTCCCCTCAAAATATCGTGTTACAAAGATTCTGTTTCCTGAATTAACAGTTTGGGGAAGTCTGCAGTCTGTCGGCTTCAATTTTAAGAAATATTGAATACCTACCTACTAAGGTACTGTGTTTTTATAAAAAAACTAGCAGCGCCCCGCGGTTTCACCCGCATAAGGGTCGATTCCGTGGGAATATCGAGATAAAAAGTATACTATGTCCTTTCCAGGGACTCAAACTATCTCTATAACAAATTTCATCTAAATCGGTTCAGCGGTTTAAGCGTGAAGAGGTAACAGAGAGACAGACACACTTTCGCATTTATAATTTTAAGTATGGATTAAGTTTTTGAGATCGGACGCGAACACAGAATCTATGAGAACTAGAGAGTCATGAGCTCGATTTAGAAAAAATACTTAGAGACTTAATGAGGCTTAAAAAACTAAAAAATCATCTACGTATAGGTGTACTATGGAGATTATAGCCTATTTGGTGCTTCACACATACATAATCAGCCTATAATGTTCCCACTGCTGGGTCACAGGCCTCCTCTCTGTAAAAAGGAGTGGGCCGTAATCATAGAACTTCTATCTATGGCCGTAATCCACCACGCGGGCCCAGTGCGGGTTGGCAGATGCCACATGTCTTCGAATTTTTGGTTCTAGAACATGACGGTTTCCTCACCATGTTTTCCTTCACCGTTTCGAGAGCAGTGGTGATGAAATAATTTACACGAAGTAAAGCGCCTGTCTGGATTCGAACCTACGACCTACAACTTGTAAGTCGCGGCCGTTATCACTTGGCCACCACTGCTCTATTTGGTGCTCAAATAGGACTTATTTCGGTCGGATCCCCTGCTGGTGCCGACCTGACAGAAATTAAAACCAGAATAACTAGCAGGAGATCAAATCAGCGAAACCCGACCCGTAAATAGAGTTTACAAGTTTTATGAATGCTATCTTCTATCTACAAATAAGAAAGCTGAAATGTTTGTTTCTTTGTTTGTTTTAACTCGCTAATCTCTGGATTTAAAAATATTTTTACATTTGATAGCCCAATTCTTGAGAAAGGCTATAGGCTATATAACATCGCGTTAGGACCCTTAAAGCTGAGCAAAAATAAAAAAAAACCGGCAAGTGCGATTCGGACTCGCGCACCGAAATATTAAATCAAAATGCTGGTAGGAAACGGCCACTACTCTCAAAACAATCTATTGTCGATTAAAAAATCGTTCGAATTCACGTTGCATTTATGTCGTAAAATCGTGCTAGGGCCTCGGATTGTTACAGTGACATACTTTTGTTTGTACCTTAGAACATTGAGTAATCTTTGATCGAATCCGATTTTCTAAAAAAAAAGGAAAGAAAGAAAATACGTTTATTTGCGGTAAACATGACGCAGGGATAGAATATAAACACAAAAAATAACAAGGAGGGGGGAACATGTCATATGCGTCACATCCACGCAAAACGCCCATTTATCAGCATTATGTTACTGCCCTAATATATCCGAGACCTCTGCGGACTGTACTAAACGATTGGGCCAAATTGTCTTGCATTTCCATTAACGAATAATCATTAAGGTGGTACAGTCAGCATCAAAAGTCGATTACCACTGTCATTTTTACATTGTTATCAAATTGACAACAATTTTTCTCAATAACCTGTTTTTTAGCTGTCACATAATAGCAAAGAGTTTATATTCTAAAAAAAAATCTTCTGCTGCAATTTTGAACAAATATTTTGCTCAATAACTAAGATTAAAAAAACTGAAGTGTTAATCGACTTTTGCTGCTGACCGTACTAGTCGATATTTTTTCCATACTTTCGGGAGGATATTACCACAGTAGACAGATACGAACAGTACGGAAACTACGTACAAACGGTCGCAACGGCACACTCACACAGACGCGCGCATCTACGGTACTCCTAAGCGATGGTCGGGGTACTCTCAGTCACGGGTGCCGTGTTGGAACGAATAATCGTGTATTTAATTTATTCCTTGCGCCACGGATCGTCCATCTTTTTAATAAAAACTGTTTGATCTCGACTTCTTCAAAACCGGAGCTTTTTAAACTCCCTGCTGATCTTGAAAGGTAAGAATGATTTATTGTTATAATCGATATCGAATAATGGCTCGTGGGATCATGCACCGACGTGAATTTATTTGTAAATCAAAGATGGCGGCTGCTAACATTTTTTTCGTCATGGGTGTCATAGGTAGTTAAAGAGGTTGCCAAAATCGTTAGTGAGGTCAAAATCTAAATCCAAGATGGCGGCTGTGAAATTTTTCTGTTTATTTGTCATGGGTGTCGTTTTCATAGTTTTCGAGGGTGCTAAAGCCGATAGTGAGGTCAAAATTTAATCCAAGATGGCGGCTGTGAAATTTTTCCATTTATTTGTCATGGGTGTCGTTTTCATAGTTTTCGAGGGTGCTAAAGCCTATAGTGAGGTCAAAATCTAAATCCAAGATGGCGGCTGTGAAATTTTTCCATTTATTTGTCATGGGTGTCGTTTTCATAGTTTTCGAGGGTGCTAAAGCCGATAGTGAGGTCAAAATCTAAATCCAAGATGGCGGCTGTGAAATTTTTCCATTTATTTGTCATGGGTGTCGTTTTCATAGTTTTCGAGGGTGCTAAAGCCGATAGTGAGGTCAAAATCTAAATCCAAGATGGCGGCTGTGAAATTTTTCCATTTATTTGTCATGGTTGTCGTTTTCATAGTTTTCGAGGGTGCTAAAGCCTATAGTGAGGTCAAAATCTAAATTCAAGATGGCGGCTGTGAAATTTTTCCATTTATTTGTCATGGTTGTCGTTTTCATAGTTTTCGAGGGTGCTAAAGCCGATAGTGAAGTCAAAATGCGCGTCGCTCGATCAATGCCTAGTTTAACCCTGCACCTTACCGTTTCAATTCGAGAATGGGTGTAATAGTAATTAAAGAAAACAATATTTAAAAAAATATACTTATCTCTATTATTCGTAATTATAAATTATTTACTGAAAAATACTTTCGCCTGCTACATGTAAATTTTACAGTGTTCTCTTTTGTTCTCTTTTAAAACAAGAACGAAAAATTTCATCCAATACGCTCGACGCATTTTCAAAAAGTTGGACGGTCCGTGGTCTCTGTTTTATTAGTACAACTTTTATTGCGTTTTATTTGGTCTATAAAAAAATTATTAAAAAAGTCCGCAATGGTCTGCGGATCATCACCACATTGTTTACCATCTAAGTATATTAATTTGATTGATTTCGCTTTTTGGCACATTACACATTGTTTTACTAATAACGTTCCAAGTAGCCCTACATTTGTTATGAGCTGTATGGATAAAGTAATTATTCTGAGACTTTTTTGTCAGTTTTATAACACGTTGTAATCTACTCGCAAAATTTTTTAAATTGTTTTTTTTTTTATGATATTTCGATTCTTACGATACTTCCATAATAATTGCTGTTTACGCATGCAGCATTTTTTTATTCCTTGTGTCTTCCACTTTGTTTTTGTTTAATACATTTTTGAAGTCGCCACATAATATTATTTTCTTTTTACTGTAGCACTACTTCCCAAGTAGTCGGTTTAAAGTATCGAAAAATGTGATTTAACATAATTACGAAGAATAAAGATATTTTTTAAAAATATTGTTTTCTTTAATTACTACATATTACACCCATTCTCGAGTAGAAACGGTAAGGTGCAGGGTTAAACTAGGCATCGGTCGAGGGACGCGCATTTTGACTTCACTATCGGCTTTAGCACCCTCGAAAACTATGAAAAAGATATTCACGACGAAAATTTTGAATTTTTTCGCAGTCGCCATCTTGGATTTACGTTTTGACCAGAAGGAGGGAAAGATAATCAGTCAACTTCTAACCGCACACCACGTTAAAAACTTCGTTACAATAAAACACATCAATTTTACAGACATTAAGAGTGACAACCCTAACGCTCCAATGAGTCGTAGGTATTTATTTCAACAAATTGGCCTAGTTTCCATACTGTTCATATTTATACTGTGATATTACTCCACTGTTTAACATTGTGCTTCCGAGGTTAAACATGATGTCGTTTTTTTCTTATTATTAATTTTGTCTGTACGGAAACAAAATAGTAAAATAAACCCATTAAAAAGTTATGAGCCAACAAAGATTCGTTGTTCTTGCTATTTTTAACGTAACTTTGGGTGTAAATAAGTAATAAAAGAACTGTAAAATCTTCAAAACAAAGTCGGTACCGACAAAGCTCAGTTATCGAAGAGTTCAATAAACTTAATTTGTAATTGATTTATGCAGTGGTTTTTTCGGCACGTTTCAGTTAGGAACGGTGTTTGTGTGCGTGAGAACTAGACGTTGTGCGTGTAGACTGGCGTCTAACTGCTCATCACTGATATTATCTCTGTCGGACACGACGCCAGGTGAGACAGCGTGCTTTTTGGCCATGCCCACCAGTGAGTGCGAGCTCGCGACTAGTTCTACCTTAAGGTTCTACATCGATCCACGCCTGACTATCGGATTTTATTTTTAATTGCCCGCCGCTTCGCCCACGTGGATGTCGGAAGATATCCCATAGAAACGTAATACCGGGATTAAAAGTACCTTATGTGTTAATCCAGGTTATAAACTATCTGTGCGCCAAATAACATCCAAATTTCAGCTGCTTTTGCGCCAATCTGGAACATACATCCTGACAAACAAACGGACCGAAATTGTTTGTTACTATTTTATTATACGAGTATGTATAGACATAGATTCTTCATTGTACACAAAACATTAATTTTAAACAGTCTGTGTTCAAAAGCAAGGTTAACTCAAAGTTGAGTTTTTTGAAGTGAAAACTTCTTTAGCGGCGTTGAACACTTTTTGTAATGGGTAAAAAATGTTAAACTCGCGTCAGGGCCTCGCGTCAGGACACGTGACCGTCAGGAGAGATTCCCCCCCCCCCATCTCTTTCTACGGCGGCGCCAACCGAAGTGAACCAAGTGAGACACGATAATGGATGGATGGATGGATGGATGGATGGTGATGGTGATGGCGATGGCGATGGTGATGGCGATGGTAATGGCGATGGTAATGGCGATGGTGATGCGATAGCCACACTGCTGTGTATTCGTAAAATTCGTGTATATAAAGTGTTTCATAAAATGGAAATTGAACAAAGTGCATCGATTAATGAAAAAAGTGACGCAGAAATAGTGAAAAAACTTAGTTATATTAATTCAATTAATAATTGATTTATTTCAACGTTAATATTCAAGTTTTCACTTCTGCCGGCACTCCCGGAGTGCAACCCGTCTTTTTTTTTTTTACTAGCCTCCGCTGTCTCACTCCTGGGCAAAGGTCTCCTTCCATTCCTTCGGTAATAAATTCCTATTTAATGTTAAAGAAATACCTAGCAACACCCCTAGCAGTATCCGTCGGTAGTGAAGCTGCACCGGCAGCCAATTATGTTGATCCCTAACTATTTCATATTTCTGAGTTGAAGCGGCATTCGGCAGGACGCGCCTCTGTTGGTTCAAGGATCACAGCTTCTTGGAAAAGAGTTTTAGAGAAAATCTAAGGAATTTTTGCCTTTCTCTATACTGTAATTTTCCTTTTCTGCGAATTCGCAGTTTTACTGGAAAATACAAACTTTAGAGGTCAAACTTGTATACTTAAGAGTCTTTTGTAACTTATTAAAGCTACATCTTAATACAAAATAAGGTTTATCTTCCCATGACGACCCAGGTTTTGACCGAGTCATTTTTTTTATTTTCTACCTACTGACAAATCTGACAACTTGGTATCGGAAAACTTGACATTTTTGTATATAGGACTGTATTTCAATCACAGTTAGTTACAGACGCCAGCACATCAAGCTACTACAATGTGTCATTTTCAACTTTAATGCTAAAGTACAAGGTTCAAAGTTGATTGGGAAAATTTGACAGTTTAGGGTAGGTTGATATGCTGGCGTCCTTATCCTAACCATTTTCTTATGTAACTGTTGTAACAAAAATCCCAGAAATGAACTTAATTTGCGACGGACGGACTGTGATTCGGTACGATTCGCGAACCGCATTATTGTTTGAAACCGAATGCAACGTAAGTAATTACGTACCAACATTTTGCGGCGTAAATAACGCTAGATTACTTTAGTCTGGCACCAAATACAATAAAAGCAATAAACACACAAACAACGAAGCAAAAACACCTGTTATCGAAAACAAAAAAAAAGAACATTCCATCATTATATAAAACTAGAAAAATAATAACCAACTGGCTCCTACATATTTCTTGAATGAGACATTAAAAAATTATTCCCCCTTCCATCGTCACTTGGACTAATTGGCGTCGACTGGCAAAAAGTCGCAACAATTCGCGGCGCATATTTCGTCTAATCGTCGCAATGAGCCATTTAGTTGAACCGGCCAGTTAACTTATGTGTTGATGGTTAATCGCGGATGTAATTTCAAATGACGCCGACATAAGAGAGGCATTCCGGAATATTGCTGCGCGGGGCTTATTTTTGTGGTAGTAGATAGTTTTGTGAGCACTCGATACTTACCGTCAGGGGCCCACCATAATCGTTTGTAGTTCTTCCGATCTATTAAAAAAATATATAATAAAAAATATATATGAATAAAAAATATATATAGGTATATACAGGTTGAAATTAAATTCATGGGCATCCTTTTAAGGGTCATTCTACTCATCATTATGAACAAATTTTAATATGGGACTAAATCAAAAATCGCGAAAAAAAATCAGCTGTTCCCTGCATTTATGTTCACATAACTCGTCAAAATGTAGGAAAGAGCCGATTTTTTCGCGATTTCAGGTTTGGTCCCATAGTAAGAGTTGTTCATAATGATGATTACAATGACCCCTTAAAAGGATGCCCATGAATTCAAATTCACCCTGTATCTGTTAAAAACTTTTTTTTTTTTTCTTTTTGGCAAATGAGCCGATGACGACTATTCTGCCAGCGTTATGTACAGATAGCGCCATCAAAGTCAAAGTCAAAGTCAAAGCATTTATTTCAAATAGGCACATAAAAGGCACTTTTGAACGTCAAAAATCTCATCCACGATGACGCGCCCCACTCTTCTTCCTAATCGCTTACAGCACAAGTGTGCAACATTCCGCTAGTGTTTAATTTTTGTCGATACACAGTAATTACTTATTAGTGGGTTTAGGGTGTATCAAAAAAATAAAACATTAGCGGAATCAACTAGCGATACCTAACCACTACCGATTAGTAAAAAGAGTGGGGTGCGTCTTCGTGGATGGCACTATCTATAGTGATGGCAACACAGTAAGATGAGCCGTCGAGAGCTTTGCACTTTGTGGCAGTTATTATTTGTTGAAAGGATAAGACAAGTTTTGTTAGATCATGATGTTAAAATCTTGCCATGAAAACATAGGTGAAATGAGCTGTCAATAGTGTCAATCCCTAGCGTCAGGTAGAATGACAGTTCACGTTCAATATGAAACTACATAATAATAATAATAATAAACCCGCAGGGCAGCATGTGGCGAGCTGTTGGGCAGTAGCGACCCCACGGACCCTATCTCCCGGGCGAAGTCTTGTTCCTCACCTCTGGCTTGCCTTTATTGGCCGGCTGGAGTGAACAATGTCGAGGAACAGAGCTCCCACCTCATTCTTGCCTTTGTTGGCCGGCTTGAGTGGAGATTCGCAAGAGCAAACGTGCTCGGAGGAAGGAAGTATTTCAGTAAGATGCTGGAAGGGATCTTGACCGTACTTCCGGGATTGTCCTGATAGCCGTGGAATACCTCTCCACTCCTCATAAGCACTTCAGGACATGTTACCTCCTTGTCGCTACGTCACTATGTGCTAGCGACCGTTTCTGGGGGCCCATTATTGAGTGTGAAAGTCACCCCCTGCTATTTTATCCGTGTATATATAAAACATTGATTAGGCAGGGGTCATAGTTCTTCCATAGTTATTGGTAACCAGTCCACTTTAGCCACCCAAACCCATAGTCCAACTTTTTATTTTTCCATATCCTGCATAGTCCTACACCAACCGGGGGTTGTCCTTGGGTGCATTTGCATAGTGCATACAGGGATAATCATCGGTTGGTGCCACATTTCATCAAAATTTCCTAAGGGGCCTCTGCGGGTAGGCTTCGGCCCCTCGTACCCCTTCCAAAGGACCGGGACCCCCATGGTCCCGAGATATGTTAAATTAAATAATAATAAAGAAATATTAATGTTATATCAAGTTGTAAAAACCGTGCAAAGCAGGTGCGGGTCGCTAGTGGTAGATAAACCAAAGAACATCTCCCTATCTTGTAAAATATCGCATACTTCACGAATACCACCACAGTTCGTCGTCCTCCCGGCATCCGTCGGGCATACTTTCCTCATCAAAGCACATTGCGCCGGCGACGGTGACCGCGGCCCCTCACATGGCATACTTCCCATGTTTCTCTAATCTTCAAATATTTGTACTAAGCTTGTAAGTAGGGGAAATAAGTTATTTGGCTTGATGGAAGTATTTTTTTGACGGCCATGACGTAGCTAAGTTACGGGCAAGCTCTTTGGAAATTGATCGCCTAGGACAGAAGTATACAATATTATACGTAATTTAAAAAAATAAAAAAAAATTGCGTCTCGTAGTTCTACCTACTTAATTAAAGATACTAAAGATTATTTAATTTTGACTCCAAGTGACTTATATTCATCCTTCCTAAATGGACCACGAGTACGTATCGAGCGAGATTCATATTTTATGATTTTGAAATTAAAGGTCAAATTCGCATGTCTCAGTAAAATCTTGAGTAGAACCTCTTGAACCAAATGTCATACGTACATCATTATGTAGAAAAGCTTCTAACTAAACGTCAACTAAACCAGTCTTTCTTTGGCATTATTTCCTTACTTCCGGATGTTTATGGGATACGTGTTGACTTCGACCGAAGAAGTTATTTGGCAATTTGAAGAAATTAAACTTTTATTTTTGTGTAAATGTTGACTTCGGCATTTATAGGCCGACCGCTAAACTGAGAAGTTGCCTGAGGTAGCTGCGCGGTGCGGGAGGGGTGTGGTGACGTGATGCGAGAGCTCAGTGATTCGTTAACTTGTGACAACTATCATCCCTCCCGCACCGCGCAGCTACCTCAGGCACCGTCTCAATTAAGTGGTCGGCCTATAGAATTTATTGCTACTTCGATATGAAGTGGCAGTTCATAATTATAATCAACTAGCAGCGCCCCGCGGTTTCACCCGCATAAGTGTCGATCCCATGAGAAAATCAGGGTAAAAAGTATCCTATGTGTTATTCTAATGTATAAGCTATATTACTGTAAAGTTTCATCAAAATCCATTCAGTAGTTTTTGCGTGAAAGAGTAACAAACATCCATCCTCAGAAACTGTCGCGTTTATAATATTATTATATATTGTTGGATACTACTACCCGGCCCAGGAGCGCGGAGGACGCGGTCACTGAAAGGAGGCTGCCACAGGCGGCGAGTCAGGCTCTCTGGTTCTTGTTTGGTGGTCTATGCTTTTTGACAGCGTTGCTTGTAGAAGTACTATCTGTCAGCCGTTCGGTGTAATCTGGTATCTCGTTATTTCTTTAATATTTGTTTAGTGATGATTGTGTTCCTCTGATTGTAATTTTACTATGGTTGATAACTCTTTTCATAATTCATGTGATTAGTTATTAGATTATTAAATAATTCTGTTATTTAATTGTTATTTCACTTCTGTCCTAACAATATTATATTATAAATTAATTAGTAATCAACTAGCCACGTAAATAGTTGACAGTAGAAGGCCCTCCGAATACTTTCGAGTCTTTGTGAGTGCACTTCATACTGTGGGTGCCACACTACGCTCGCAAACTCAAGGTGGCTCCGAGGCATAAAACACTATTTTATTTTTAGCCAGCTTGAAGCCTTTAGTGCTTCTCTTAAGAAATCCAAGTAGCCTTGCTGATTTCGTGACGATGCTATCAATATGACTTCTGAAGTTAACTTTGTCATCCATGATGACACCAAGATCTCGAACTTCATTTATGGATTGCGTTGATGTAGTTTACTTTATCGTTTACAAAGTAATAGAAAATTCTCGTTTTCCCGTCTAGATATTTCTGATAATTGTATTTTACTAATTAAACAACAGAACTTTTTTTAATAAATTAGCAAAATCAAAACCAAAAGTAATTTATGCAAACTAAGCTGAGAATCTTAAAAATCTTTCATATTCATATTTATATTTATTTATTTGCGTAAAACATGGTATAAAAAGGTGTTACATGAGTTAAGGATAAGATCATACATGTTTTGCTTAACACTAAAGCATGCAAATTGGTTAACACAAGTTATGTTCAAAGTATTCCTTATTGCTATAAAAATTATTATCATTTAGCCATTTAAACAAGTGAATTTTAAACAGTCTGCCATTTAGTAATTTAGAAGTCTTAAAACTTTTCGAACGTAAAAATTACATAAGACAGTCCCCCAAAACGCCCGCCCGTCACCAAGAATACTTCGCTAAGAAGCTGAAAATAAACAAAACAATTGACCGTGAAATTAAATAGCTAATTATTAGTGTTGCAAGAGGTGAAAATTTTGCTATAGTAATAAAACGATTTAAAATCACTACATAATTGAATATTTGAAAAGGACTGCCTTTTTTGTGGAGTAAATGGCATACCAGATTTATATCGCATAGAATAATCAGCCTATAATGTTCCCACTGCTGGAACACAGGCCTCCCCTACGTGAGACAGAGACACAATAATTGCGTCCATTTTCCTCGTCTTTCAGCTGATAAGTTATATGATGATAATGATGCCTTTATCTTCTCAAATTAATTAGCATGGGCCCTACAATGTACAGCATGTGCTAAACTGTTAGTACAAGACAACGCTTGCTAATCTGAAGAGCTTAACGATCATGTAATGCATAAGTAATCGTTAAGGCGATTAGCAACATTGTATGTTGCACAACTGTGGACTCATTCATAAACCATCCTTCAACATGTGTGGTAAAGTAAAGGATGCACAGCATTTGTGTTGGTGGAATGTGTCAGATATACTAACAAAAGAAACGTACTTCTCAACTTTTTAAATCTTTTTTTAATATTTTTTACCAAATCATTATTAGAATATTTGTACGCCGTTGACGACAAGACACAGCGTTCATTTAATTAAGGGGCTTACAGGACCTAAACGCAAAAAACGCAAGTTTTAGAAACAATAAAAGTTTTTTTTTTTTAATGTTCCAAATGTATATATAATGTATATGATCGACTACAGTAAACAAAATCAGAAAAATATATAATATCCTTTAGGATATATGTTAGGTAGATAGTGTATAGTGTGTTGCAAACATAATACAACTAAGTTGATACGATAGAAAAAAATCATGAATGTAAGTATCTCTAAAAACTTTCTTTTACAATAAAAACCATACTAATATAAATACAATCATTATGATTTTTTGTCAGATTATTCTACAAGCAACATACTAAAGCACTAGTGTTTTAATTTTTAAGTCCAAACAATAACGTTTTTTGTAAATAGATAATTGCTTCATATTTTGCAATAAATTACCAGCGTTGTGTCACCGCGCTTCCTTTCTTTTCTATGCAGTGCGACAGTGACCGCGCTTTAGGTCATGTAGTCCCCTTAATTTGCTACATCAAACTCAAACATTGCTTCACACTACGATATTTGAAGCCAACATACTAAAATTTAAGCAAAGAAGAATTCCAATTCATCTGACAAATAAGCCCGTATTCGGAGCCCACGATACAGGCAGTAGTATACCCGAGATCACAAAGCGTTTCCAACGTAAAGGATTTTACGGCCTGCATCCTCTTTCCTAACTCGACAAACGAAAATCCCAAAAAATATCTTGAATTCAAATAAAATGGACCGGGCGACGTCACACGGAGGCAGTCAATAAATCTCGGAACTTGGAATGTTTGGTATACCCATAAAACCGGGTTATGGTTTCCTCCGGCTGCCAGTACTTGAATCTGAGGCTCCTTTAATATAAATTCCATGCGTTTGAAGTATATGATATTAAAAAATAGATGTGGGTAGTTTGTATGTTGTTGTTGTTAAAAATTGGGACTACCTACATTGCGTGTCACGAAAGATGAGACTTGACACACCACGTGGTTTGACTTGCGCAGTACACGATTTTAGGTCTCTTTAGCGGTATGAGGTCTGAGCGCGGGACGGGACCGGACGTCATAGGGGCGGCGGAAAGAGCGCGGGAGGCGGGGTGAAGTCTCATCTTTCGTGGCGCGAACTATACCTAAGCAGATTGTCTGTTATAGAAAATTCTTGACTTTCGTTTAATTTTGTTTATCCTGGTACCATGTGCTTGTAGAGTGCTCACATTAGGTCTGAGGTACACTTTTGCCTAACCCTGTGGGAAATATAGGCGTCATTTTATTTTGTTATGTTCAATAAGATTATTGATATGAAGAGATCATATCAAGCCCGATCAAGATTAGTTATCACAAAGTAAGGCAGATATTATAAATGCGAAAGTGTGTCTGTCTGTCTGTCTGTTACCTCTTCACGCTTAAGCCGCTGAACCGATTTGGATGAAATTTGCTATACTTAGACATAGTTTGAATCCCGGGAAAGGACATAGAATAGTATTTCCCGATATTCCCACGGTATCGAGACTTCTGCGGGTGAAACCGCGGGACGCTGCTAGTTATCTCAAAGTCCTGACTGACAGATATATCAACGCACAACCTAAGCTGCTAGTCCTAGAGACATGAAATTTGGAGGGTATGTCTTTGTGAAGAGTAGGTATCCACTAAGAAAGGGTTTTTCGAAATTCCACCCCTAAGAGGGTGAACGGGGCGAGGGTGAAAGACGAAGTCGTGGGCCGAAGCTGGTTCTGCTATAATAAGTTAAATAATGGTAAAAAGCGACTACCCTTATCATACGATTACATAATGCTGGAGGAACAAATTATTTTGAACCAACTGTTGCAAAGCCTCGATTACATCCCATACACAAGTTATGTCAAAATATGAATCAATGAATTGACGTTGTTGCAGACATGCATTGTTTTTGTGTGTTTCTTTTAACTATTTTGTTAACCTTCTTAATAAGTTTTATACAAGTTATGTACAGTCACGTCAATAAGTATGTATACACTTGGCTTTATTCAAAGGCGAATTTCTCCTTTATTTTGAATGAAAACACAGTATTTTCGAACCCATACGTTTATGTTAAGTGTCGTATTTCAACGTTGCATTCGTTATTTGAGGAAAAAATCGCAATTGAAAATTGCCAAGTGTTGACATATTGGTGCTCGTGACTGTACTTAAACAACTAATTCTTACAATTTGTTTTAGGTGTAAATTGTCCACGGCGAAAGCACTAGGAAATGGTAAAGGGCGGGCGTTTTGGGGGACTGTCTTTTGTAATTTTGACGTTCGCAAAGTGCTGATTCTCAGCCTAGTTAGAATAAATGACTTTTGATTTGAAATGATAGACAAAACTAGTAGACACAGCATATGGAATACATGTTTTATACCCTGCTGCAATACAAAAAGCAGCAAAAGGAAAACATAAAAAATAAAAGTACATCTGTCCAATTAACTACTTGCAAATTCCACCCTCCACGGTCAATTTATAACCATGACTCCACATCCACATGAATATCTAACAAGTGCTTAATAAACAAATCCTCGGATCGCCCCCATGAAACCCTAAACGTTGTGCGGCGTGCAATCTCAGTAAATAATTGCACTTCCCCTCCATAAAGTCGGGAGGAAGTTTGTTCACGTAAAATGATACAGTAACGTCTTAACTAGCGGTAAAGTGCCACGGAACTGGATACCTGAACTTGATACCGGTTGTTTTCTAGGAGGGGACGTGATGAGCCGCTGGTGTGCTGGTTCGTAGTAAAAAAGGTTTTGTGGAATTGTTTGTAGTAAAATTATTGGATTTTGAGATTGTTAACAATTCTTCTTAGCGTGTCGATGGCAATCTAAGGTACGGCGTTCCTAAATTTGCCAAAGATGTAAACAACAATGGCCGCATGAAATTGAATAAAATCGATAGGTGTATACTGTAGGTGTAGATGTGTAATGTTCTTGTATAAGAACATTTATTTCAAGTAATATTTGTTTTCGTCGCCCCGCGGTTTTACCCGCATAAGTTTCGATCCCGCGAGAGTATCGGGATAAAAACTATCCTATGTCCTTTCCCGGGACTCAAACTATCTCTATACAAAATTTCATCTAAGTCGGTTAAGCGTGAAGAGGCACCTAACAGACAGACAGACACACTTTCGCATTTATAATGTTAGTATGGATTTCATCACCACTGTTCTCAAAACGGTGAAGAAAAACATAGTGAAGTAACCGACATATCCTAGAACCAAAAATTCGGAGCCGAGCGGGACATCTTCCAACCCGCACTGGGCCCACGTGGTGGATTACGGCCCACTCCCTCTCACCGAGAGGCCTGTGTCCCTGCAGTGGGAATATTATAGGCTGATTATGCTAACTTTACTAAGCAAAGTCGAGTTGCATAGGTTTTTAGATAAAACATGTTCTATCATACATTTTATAATAATGATTGATAGTTTAGATAATGATCTAATGCAAATCTACTTTAATTTTGGCAACAACTTTAAATTATATTATTTTTTTACTTAAAACTTAGGTTCCTTATTTGACTGGAATTTTCGATACCGTTACTTTAACAATCTAAACAAAAAAAAAACATTCAATAACTTTTTTATAGAATTTGTTCTACAAGAACCGCGTCACGCCGCGCTGTCACGTCGCGCCTCTCTGCTGGGAGCCTTAAACGGCTTTTATTGTAGTTTTGGGTCTAAATTGACCCACGATTCCTGTTAAGGGTTAATAATAAAAACAAAACAAATAATAAATCAATAGTATGACGATTTTTATGCGTATTTTTAAACAATGGATAACAATGAATGCATTTAAAAAGAATGGATAGGTAATTTGCATAAAACCATAACATTATTAAAGAAAAAGTATTTATCAATTAATATAATGATTATGTTTTAATAATTAATTTGAATAACATAAAGATTTATGCATGAAAATTGCATTAATTGTCAACACTTTGATTAACCAGCCAGCATTCTGTAACATCTGTTACAACATTAATAAAAAAACAATATAGACCATAGTATCAAGATTTCATATAAAAGGGTGTTCTTTAAAAAGAAGTTAGTTCGTCTTTGGTTGCCCGGAGAAGTGGCAATATGAGGGTGGAAATCCTAACAGTGGTTCTTATAATTTTTTGTACGGTGAGTAAATTATGTAAAAAACATTTTTCATAACATACAGACGCCAGAACATCAAGCTACTACAATCTGTCAAATTTCTTTAATAGATTTTCAACTTTATCGCTAAATTATAAGGTTCAAAGTTTATTGGGAAAATTTGATAGTCTTGGTTAGCTTGATGTGCTGGCGTCTGTACAGTCAGCGTCAAAAGTCGATTAACACTATCATTTTTACATGATTAAATTGACAACAACTTTTTTCAATAAACAGATTTTTAGCTTGTCACATAATAGACAAAAAAATTCATCTGCTGCAATTTTGAACAAATATTTGGCTCAATAACTAAGATTAAAAAAACTGAAGTGTTAATCAACTTTTGATGCTGACCGTACATCACGCACAAAAAAAGAATATTTTTGTGTTTGAAAAATCAACCATTTTCATAAAAGATTTAATTTTGTTTCGTAAAGGTCCCGACTTAGGAGTTGTAGGTTGAGGGTTCGAACCCAGGTAGGCGCTTTACTTAGTGTAATTTATTTCATCATCACTGCTGTCAAAAAGGTGAAGGAAAACATCTTCTCGAAACCAGCATATCCTAGAACCAAAAATTCGAAGACTTATGACATCTACTAACCCGCACTGGGCCCACATGGTGAATTATGACCCATGCTTTTGTGCAAACTTAAAATGTTACCTTGACCTGCTCTATGAACTCCCTCTCACAGAGAGGAGGCCTGTGACCCAGCAGTGGGAACATTATAGGCTGATTATGCTAATAGATTATGACTGCGTTAGACAGTTCAATAGAGCTCTGATACATATAAAAGTGTGTTCTGCATGGTGCCAATTATCTGGAGCGGTGAATGCTTATGCGAATCCTGCACTCCCGGCCATAGGTAGAGGTGGAACACCGCGGTGGTTTCAGCCGGTAAGAGATCGGCATACCCCTTTGTCACCCCCACGATAGAGGAAGTCCATGAGGATTTCCACCGGGCAACAAAAAAAAAAATGGTGCCAATTACCTAAGTATCTACAAGCATGTATCCATGCAGCATTTGTTCATGTGTATGTGTGTGATCATTTTCGAGTAACCACTGACAATCAGCGCTGTTCTGTGGGTCTAGCACAGCCATGCGCGGTCCGAGGGGGGGGGGGGGGGGGGGGTTGTGGGGATCATGACCCCCCCAAAATCATTCAAGCTGTCGAGTCTGAATTATTTACTCGCCTTACTGACTTAAAACTGTACTTGAGCCACGAAAACTCCGATTGGCATTTTCAAAAATATTGCTGCTTCTGAGAAATTTCTGATGGAAAAACCCTTTAACACTTTACCCGACCTAGGAATCGAACCCAACTAGGACCTCATTCTCAGCAGTACCGCTTGCGACCACTAGACCAACGAGGAGATGTACCTCCCTTAAAATATTCCTCGGCACCCATGATGACCCCCCCAAAATCTTGGGCTGCGACCGCGCCTGAGCACAGCACCATGCTAACCGCGTTGCTAAATGTATGAACCATACCACGACGCACCGCTCGCAGCGTCAACGCTAGACAAAAGAAACCGCGCCGCTTGCCGCGCGCGCCGCTTGCCGCTAAGCCAAAACTCGTGGCCGGGCGGGCGGTAACATACTTTCAATAGCAATTTGAATCATTTTAAAGGATATTATTGATCCATTGCTTCATATTATATTCGAAAAAAATTCTGCTCAACGACGTAAATAACGCAATGTTTGTTGTTCAACAGTCAAAATGGAAAGCTATTGCTATTGTTAGTGCACGCAATTTCCCCGCAGATCTCTTGTAGAATGTGACGGAAACTTACTTTGTATATTTGTCAACTTATTGTACTGTTATTCTTGCAAATAAATAATACCCGCTTCAGCCCGCGTGGAATTTATTATTCTCCTGACCCACCCCGTGACATTGCATCGCCTGCCTGCCCGCGCTATAACTTCGTTTTCGCTTAACGTTTTTTCTGTTTTTTTTTTTTTCTTTTTGGTTAGCTTCTAAGGGTTCTAGCGTGATGTTAAGTAGCCTTCCTCAAGAATTGGGCTATCAATACAAATATATTTTTTCAAATTCAACCGTTAATTCCGGAGATTAGCGCGTTCAATCAAGCAGACAAACAAAAAAACCGCTTTATTATTAGTATAGATGTATTTGTGTTTTTTGCGTGGTCAGCGCAATAGGTACAGACGCCAGCACATCAAGCTACCCGAAACTGTCAAATTATCCCAATCAACCTTAAACCTAATAGGTACTGTAGCGATAAAGTTGAAAATCTATTAAAGAAATTTGACAGACTGTAGTAGCATGATGTGCTGGCGTCTGTACGTCTTCTTCTCCCATAGATCTCTATCAGCTGTAATCTCAGTATTGACTCCCTTTCTAGTCATTTTAACTTAGTCTTACTCTATTAGCATAATCAGCCTATAGCGTTCCCACTGCTGGGACACAGGGCTCCTATCGGTGAGAGGGAGTGGGCCGTAATCCACCACGCGGGCCCACTGCGGGTTGGTAGATGTCACATGTCTTCGAATTTTTTGGTTCTAGGACATGCCGATTTCCTCACGATCTTTTCCTTCACTGTTTCGAGAGCAGTAGTGATGAAATATTTACACACAAAGCTTTTGCTCTATTGTTATCTTCATTTGTATCATTTTTGCATATAAAGCTAAAGTCCGGCCGCGTCAAGTTTGCCAAAGATGTAAACAACAATGGCCGCTCAACATTGAATAAAATCGATGTACATCGATTTTGAAGAACATTTATTTTAAGTTATGTTTGTTTTCGTCTAGTCAGCTCAGAGATTTATACGAAAACAAACATTACTAATAATAAATGTTCATGTATTTTATTAACATCTTTGGCAAATCTGGCGCAAAATTGCCATTGTTGTTTACATCTTTCGCAAATTTGGCGCGGCCGGACCTTAAGTCCCTTGTTCCTCCTTATTAAATGCCCGTACATAGATACTATCTGTGAACAATAAAAGATAAATATATAGATAACTAGATTATGACTTTAGGTCAACCAACAATGGACCAAGTCTGTCGATCGACTGATGGTCAATCAATCAACCAACTCAGCCTATTGCAGTCCATAGGCCTCTCCCAGTTTGCGCAATAACACCCCTTTTTTTTGGATGGGAAATCATCAAACGACCCCTCCCGCTCTGGGTGGTGCGCAAGGGAGTGCCAGACTCTTACTGACTAAAACCCAACCGTGTTCCTTCCTTAGCCCTTTATGTTCCGGGGTAGTGGTAACCCTTTCGGACAATCCCGCAGAGCAATAACACCCTGTCCTCCGCCTTCCGCATCCAGTCCATCCCTGCCAACTTCTTTAGGTCGTCCGTCCATCTGGCTGGGGGGCGTCCCACACTACCGCTTGCCGATACGCGACTGATTGTATTAATGTAAAATTATTTTTTCAGACATGCTACGTTACGCAAGCTGCTCCAGGTCTGTATTAAATACATTTTGACTGTATGTACAGTCACGAGCACTAATATGTCAACACTTGGCAACTTTCATTCGCGATTTTTTCGTGAAATAACGAATGAAACGTTGAAATACGACCCTTTACATAAACCTATGGGTTCGAAAATACTATGTTCATAATAATATAAAATTTCATTCAAAAAAAAAAAAGAAAATCGCCTTTGAATAAAGCCAAGTGTATACATACTTATGCTCGTGACTCTACTTGCCTGATATTTAATTCATCACTTGATCTGAACAATATTGTTTTTCGACTTTAAAAGAGACTGACCGCTGAGTTTGTTTCGGTGTAACTTCTCACAGAAATCGGATATGAAACACCAACCTAATCATCATTCTCTTGTTTTTTTTTTAATTTGATTCCAATTTATTCGAGATCGGCACAACAATTTTTCATACTTCTTGATTAGTCGTCGTCTTGGTATTCAACCCCGTTTCTGACGTCATCCAGTTTTTAAAATATTATTGACGTGTAAAAGTGTTGGTACATATAAACCAACTTATCGATATAAAATCATAGTTATAATATTTGTCAATTAGAGTACTTAAGTTATTGTGTTTATGTACAAAATAATGTATTTTTTAGGGCTCGAACATCACTGTCCTGAAAAAAAGCGTAAGTATTTTATAGCTATAATTTGTATACTAAAAATTATATGTCATAATACTTGCTTGGTTTTTGCTTTTTGGGTTCATAAGACTTATTCATGCATTTAAGGTCAGTTTATAATTTGACTAATATTAATCATATACCAAACGATCTTGTGGATGAATCAATCAAATCAGCCTATCGCAGTCCACGGCTAGACATAGACGTCTCTCAGGCTTAGCCACGATGCTACGTCCTACGCCTTCTGCATCCAGTCTGTCCCAGCCAGCTTTTTAAGGTCATTGATTTAGCTGGGGGGCGTCCGACACTACGCTTGCCCATACGCGGTCTCCACTCCATGACTCATCTGCTCCACTGGCTATCGGTCCATCGACAAACTTGGCCAGTCCACTGCCACTATCGCTTGATTACTTTGCAAGCTATGTCGGTAACTCCGATTCTTTTCCGGATAACTTAATTTCTTATTTCATCCTTCAAACACCGAGGACAGCCTGTTTCATAGCACGATGAGCGACGCGCATGTCAGTGTCCACGATTTGACACCGTGTGGTTTCGCCGCCCGCGTTCAGTATATGTAAGTGCCCGTAAAAATCGAGGTTCGATTTTCAATGCAGTGCAATAATATATAGGCGTTTATTTAGGTGTTTCCCATTGTTAGTATAAATGGACATAAACCTTGTCACGTAACTAAATCTATCAATTTTGTGGGAACAAAAAGGGCTGAGGTCAGAGAAATCATAAAATCAATATAGTATACTTGTTTATTCTTGTATAAATTAGTAAAACTCTTAAAAACACATCTTAGTAAAAAATAACGTCTTAACGTCTTCACTCTGTCATTCAAAAGCCAACTAACAGTCTCCTTTTTAAATACCTTCCACGTCATCCGAAGCATACGTCATCTGTCTCACTAACACCTTAGCATTCAGCTCTTTCACATAATCATGCATTCAATAGCGTTCCATTCCTACATTTTCAACAAATAATACGATTTTCATTAATTATTTAATATTTTAGTCTGTATAAGAATAACGAGACCACGTGAAGCAACATCGACCACAACTCCCCCGCCATGCACTACGAATACGACAAGATGTAGCTGTAGGACCACTCCAACAACAACATCAACAACAACTACTACAACGAGACCATGCTCAACAAAACCACCCGTATGTAACTGTAATCCGTGTAAGTGTAATCTACCAACTACTCCGAGACCGTGTAAGTGTACCAAAACGTGTAAGTGTACAACTAAACCTACCACGAAACCTACCACTACCACGAAACCGTGTACAACAAATCCTACCACACCCAAATGTAATACCACCACGACCAAGAAACCATGCACAACAAAACCACCCGTATGTAACTGTACTCTGTGTAAGTGTGCAAAAACGTGTAAGTGTACTCCACCCACTACACCGAGACCGTCTAAGTGTACCAAAAAGTGTTATACTACTACTACCACGAAACCGTGTTCAACAAAACCTACCACACACAAATGTAACAGCATCACTACCACGAAACCGTGTACGAAAAAACCTACCAAACCGTGTTCAACAAAACCTACCACACCCAAATGTAATTGCACCGCTACCACAAAACTGTGTACGAAAAAACCTACCAAACGGTGTTCAACAAAACCTACCACACCCAAATGTAACACTACCACGAAACCGTGTTCAACAAAATCTACCACACCCAAATGTAACACCACCACGAAACCGTGTACAACAAAATCTACGACACCCAAATGTAACACCACCACGAAACCGTGTACAACAAAATCTACGACACCCAAATGTAACACCACCACGAAACCGTGTACAACAAAATCTACCACACCCAAATGTAACACTACCACGAAACCGTGTTCAACCAAATCTACTACACCCAAATGTAACACCACCACGAAACCATGTACAACAAAATATACCACACCCAAATGTAACACTACCACGAAACCGTGTTCAACCAAATCTACTACACCCAAATGTAACACCACCACGAAACCATGTACAACAAAATCTACCACACCTAAGTGTAACACCACTACGAAACCGTGTACAACAAAATCTACCACACCCAAATGTAACACTACCACGAAACCGTGTACAACAAAATCTACCACACCCAAATGTAACAGTACCACGAAACCGTGTACAACAAAATCTACGACACCCAAATGTAACACTACCACGAAACCGTGCACAACAAAATCTACCACACCCAAATGTAACACTACCATAAAACCGTGTACAACAAAATCTACCACACCCAAATGTAACACTACCACGAAACCGTGTACAACAAAATCTACGACACCCAAATGTAACACCACCACGAAACCGTGTACAACAAAATCTACGACACCCAAATGTAACACCACCACGAAACCGTGTACAACAAAATCTACCACACCCAAATGTAACACTACCATGAAACCGTGTACAACAAAATCTACCACACCCAAATGTAACACCACCACGAAACCGTGTACAACAAAATCTACCACACCCAAATGTAACACTACCATGAAACCGTGTACAACAAAATCTACCACACCCAAATGTAACACCACCACGAAACCGTGTACAACAAAATCTACGACACACAAATGTAACACTACCACGAAACCGTGTTCAACCAAATCTACCACACCCAAATGTAACACCACCACGAAACCGTGTACAACAAAATCTACCACACCTAAATGTAACACCACTACAAAACCGTGTACAACAAAATCTACGACACCCAAATGTAACACTACCATAAAACCGTGTACAACAAAATCTACCACACCCAAATGTAACACCACCACGAAACCGTGTACAACAAAATCTACGATACCCAAATGTAACACCACCACGAAACCGTGTACAACAAAATCTACCACACCCAAATGTAATACTACCACGAAACCGTATTCAACCAACTCTACTAAACCCAAATGTAACACCACCACGAAACCATGTACAACAAAATCTACCACAGCTAAGTGTAACACCACTACGAAACCGTGTACAACAAAATCTACCACACCCAAATGTAACACTACCACGAAACCGTGTACAACAAAATCTACCACACCCAAATGTAACACTACCACGAAACCATGCACAACAAAATCTACCACACCTAAGTGTAACACCACTACGAAACCGTGTACAACAAAATCTACCACACCCAAATGTAACACTACCACGAAACCGTGTACAACAAAATCTACGACACCCAAATGTAACACTACCACGAAACCGTGCACAACAAAATCTACCACACCCAAATGTAACACTACCATAAAACCGTGTACAACAAAATCTACGACACCCAAATGTAACACCACCACGAAACCGTGTACAACAAAATCTACGACACCCAAATGTAACACCACCACGAAACCGTGTACAACAAAATCTACCACACCCAAATGTAACACTACCACGAAACCGTGTACAACAAAATCTACGACAACCAAATGTAACACTACCACGAAACCGTGTTCAACCAAATCTACCACACCCAAATGTAACACTACCACGAAACCGTGTACAACAAAATCTACGACACCCAAATGTAACACTACCACGAAACCGTGTACCACAAAATCTACGACACCCAAATGTAACACTACCACGAAACCGTGCACAACAAAATCTACCACACCCAAATGTAACACCACCACAAAACCGTGTACAACAAAATCTACGACACCCAAATGTAACACTACCACGAAACCGTGTACAACAAAATCTACCACACCCAAATGTAACACCACCACGAAACCGTGCACAACAAAATCTACCACACCCAAATGTAATACTACCATGAAACCGTGCACAACAAAATCTACCACACCCAAATGTAACACTACCATGAAACCGTGTACAACAAAATCTACCACACCCAAATGTAACACCACCACGAAACCGTGCACAACAAAATCTACCACACCCAAATGTAACACTACCATGAAACCGTGTACAATACCATGAAACCGTGTACAACAAAATCTACCACACCCAAATGTAACACCACCACGAAACCGTGCACAACAAAATCTACCACACCCAAATGTAATACTACCATGAAACCGTGCACAACAAAATCTACCACACCCAAATGTAACACTACCATAAAACCGTGTACAACAAAATCTACGACACCCAAATGTAACACCACCACGAAACCCTGTACAACAAAATCTACGACACCCAAATGTAACACCACCACTAAACCGTTTACAACAAAATCTACCACACCCAAATGTAACACTACCACGAAACCGTGTACAACAAAATCTACGACACCCAAATGTAACACTACCACGAAACCGTGCACAACAAAATCTACCACACCCAAATGTAACACCACCACGAAACCGTGTACAACAAAATCTACCACACCCAAATGTAACACTACCACGAAACCGTGCACAACAAAATCTACCACACCCAAATGTAACACTACTATGAGACCGTGTACAACTAAATCTACCACACCCAAATGTAACCCCACCACGAAACCGTGTACAACAAAATCTACCACACCCAAATGTAACACTTCCACGAAACCGTGCACAACAAAATCTACCACACCCAAATGTAACACTACCATGAAACCGTGTACAACAAAATCTACCACACCCAAATGTAACACCACCACGAAAACGTGTACAACAAAATCTACCACACCCAAATTTAACACTACCACGAAACCGTGTTCAACCAAATCTACCACACCCAAATGTAACACTACCATGAAACCGTGTACAACAAAATCTACCACACCCAAATGTAACACCACCACGAAACCGTGTACAACAATATCTACCACACCCAAATGTAACACTACCACGAAACCGTGTACAACAAAATCTACCACACCCAAATGTAACACTACCACGAAACCGTGTTCAACCAAATCTACCACACCCAAATGTAACACTACCACGAAACCGTGTACAACAAAATCTACGACACCCAAATGTAACACTACCACGAAACCGTGTACCACAAAATCTACGACACCCAAATGTAACACTACCACGAAACCGTGCACAACAAAATCTACCACACCCAAATGTAACACCACCACAAAACCGTGTACAACAAAATCTACGACACCCAAATGTAACACTACCACGAAACCGTGTACAACAAAATCTACCACACCCAAATGTAACACTACCATGAAACCGTGTACAACAAAATCTACCACACCCAAATGTAACACCACCACGAAACCGTGCACAACAAAATCTACCACACCCAAATGTAACACTACCATGAAACCGTGCACAACAAAATCTACCACACCCAAATGTAACACTACCATGAAACCGTGTACAACAAAATCTACCACACCCAAATGTAACACCACCACGAAACCATGTACAACAAAATCTACCACACCTAAGTGTAACACCACTACGAAACCGTGTACAACAAAATCTACCACACCCAAATGTAACACTACCACGAAACCGTGTACAACAAAATCTACGACACCCAAATGTAACACTACCACGAAACCGTGCACAACAAAATCTACCACACCCAAATGTAACACTACCATAAAACCGTGTACAACAAAATCTACGACAACCAAATGTAACACCACCACGAAACCGTGTACAACAAAATCTACGACACCCAAATGTAACACCACCACGAAACCGTGTACAACAAAATCTACCACACCCAAATGTAACACTACCACGAAACCGTGTACAACAAAATCTACGACACCCAAATGTAACACTACCACGAAACCGTGCACAACAAAATCTACCACACCCAAATGTAACACTACCATGAGACCGTGTACAACTAAATCTACCACACCCAAATGTAACCCCACCACGAAACCGTGTACAACAAAATCTACCACACCCAAATGTAACACTTCCACGAAACCGTGCACAACAAAATCTACCACACCCAAATGTAACACTACCATGAAACCGTGTACAACAAAATCTACCACACCCAAATGTAACACCACCACGAAAACGTGTACAACAAAATCTACCACACCCAAATGTAACACTACCACGAAACCGTGTTCAACCAAATCTACCACACCCAAATGTAACACTACCACGAAACCGTGTACAACAAAATCTACGACACCCAAATGTAACACTACCACGAAACCGTGCACAACAAAATCTACCACACCAAAATGTAACACTACCATGAAACCGTATACAACAAAATCTACCACACCCAAATGTAACACCACCACGAAACCGTGTACAACAAAATCTACCACACCCAAATGTAACACCACCACGAAACCTTGTACAACAAAATCTACGACACCCAAATGTAACACCACCACGAAACCGTGTACAACAAAATCTACCACACCCAAATGTAACACTACCATGAAACTGTGTACAACAAAATCTACCACACCCAAATGTAACACCACCACGAAACCGTGTACAACAAAATCTACCACACCCAAATGTAACACTACCATGAAACTGTGTACAACAAAATCTACCACACCCAAATGTAACACCACCACGAAACCGTGTACAACAAAATCTACCACACCCAAATGTAACACTACCACGAAACCGTGCACAACAAAATCTACCACACCCAAATGTAACACTACCACGAAACCGTGTACAACAAAATCTACCACACCCAAATGTAACACTACCATGAAACCGTGTACAACAAAATCTACCACACCCAAATGTAATACTACCACGAAACCATGTTCAACAATATCTACCACACCCAAATGTAACACTACCACGAAACCTTGTACAACAAAATCTACGACACCCAAATGTAACACCACCACGAAACCGTGTACAACAAAATCTACCACACCCAAATGTAACACTACCAGGAAACCGTGTACAACAAAATCTACCACACCCAAATGTAACACCACCACGAAACCGTGTACAACAAAATCTACCACACCCAAATGTAACACTACCACGAAACCGTGCACTACAAAATCTACCACACCCAAATGTAACACTACCACGAAACCGTGTACAACAAAATCTACCACACCCAAATGTAACACTACCATGAAACCGTGTACAACAAAATCTACCACACCCAAATGTAATACTACCACGAAACCATGTTCAACAATATCTACCACACCCAAATGTAACACTACCACGAAACCTTGTACAACAAAATCTACGACACCCAAATGTAACACCACCACGAAACCGTGTACAACAAAATCTACCACACCCAAATGTAACACTACCATGAAACCGTGTACAACAAAATCTACCACACCCAAATGTAACACCACCACGAAACCGTGTACAACAAAATCTACCACACCCAAATGTAACACTACCACGAAACCGTGCACAACAAAATCTACCACACCCAAATGTAACACTACCACAAAACCATGTACAACAAAATCTACCACACCCAAATGTAACACTACCATGAAACCGTGTACAACAAAATCTACCACACCCAAATGTAACACTACCATGAAACCGTTTTCTATTTAACAGCTTTCTATTTGCAAGCCAGTTCGAAATGTAAATAAAACCCTTGATAAGTTACTTTCTTGGTTGCCATGTTTCGGAGTGTGTGTTTCCATTTTTAAATTTCACGACCGATATGAGTTTACTATGTAATTGTGATGATTTTCATACAACTTTGGCCGGCCGCTGCTCGCATGTATTTGGCCAGTACAGCAATTTTGATTTATCTCGAAGAAGGTTGTCAAAATAATGCTCAAATTTCCAAGCATGTTTGAGAAAATCATATTTATATTATTATTTATGCTGATGTTTTGATTTATTTAGATTTCATTTTTTATTCTCTTCGATTGAAAGAGATTGTGATTTGGTGTCACAATATTTGGCTACAGTATGTCAATATATTCACAAGGGATTAATTTTGTATATTGACAAATAAAATATATTATCTAATAATTACATTAGTATGTAAAATATATTAAGAAGTGTATTATTTCTTTATAATCGGGATTTTCATAGATTATTAAAATTTATTGGGTTGTTATTCATTTGTTTATTTTTACCCCTTACTTTTTATGACTTTTCATAATTATTTTACCTCTGGCGGCAGCAACTTTATTATAACGCCGATAAAGATCACTGTAATTTTGAAAGTGATGCAAATACAGGGGTTAAGTTACTGTAAACTGACTGTACCTGCTGTACAGTCAACAGCAAAAGTAGATGATGAAAATCAGATATTCAATACTAATGAACGGAGTTTGTGTCAGAACTGTGTGGCGTCGATGTGATTCAAAAGTATGTGATTGTTATAGTACAGCTGCCATTATTCGTGATCAGTTTTGACTCGAAAAGTTATAAACTCAATCATCATCTACTTTTGCTGTTGACTGTACCATAAAAGATGATCACAATGTGGTCACGGAAAGCTGTTTCACAATTGTTCCTTTGGAGTCAATGGAATTCGATTAGCGTTTGCAAGTTATAGTTGTGTTAGGTAGATTAAACCCCTCACCACACCGCTAATAGTTTACGAGTTATTAACGTTGCTTCAACCGTACCCTGTTTCAACCATACCCGGTCTCCCTTACCGTGCAAATGTACAGTGCAGTTTAAAAAAAGCACGTCGCACCGATTCCAAAATAAATTGCAATATGAATCAAAGTTTATACTTGTTGTATAAATATAACAGATTAATAATTATTTACTTGAAATAAAAAAGTACACAGGTACAAGGTGACACTTAATTAAGCGTGCAAATCGCCTGGCACTAAAGACCTAAATGAACGATGACCCCGATGCTAGAAAAAACCTGTGTTGTAGGGGTCATCCATCCGTTCATACATGGATATCATAACAATTAAAAAAAACAGTGGCACTCCAGGGCACACAGAGCGGCCGGGGTCAGTAAAAAACCAATTTTGAGAAGTTAAAGGTAGGTCGGCGATTACTTTATTACACAGAAATGGGCCTAAGAATATAAGCCTCCTCGTGTAGCGCAGTTTGTTCCGCCAGTTACTCAACTGAACTGAGCGCTCGGCGCATCCTGGACAGTCACATCTAACACCTTATTTGACTGGCTAATTCTTCCCTTGCGGTGGTAGGGCTAACGCTCGCCTGGTTTGCGACCACCCCCCTCCCACCGGACTCCGGCGTCAAGCAGCCTGCTGTGTTTCGTCGATGCATGGGAGTTCCAATGCCTTAGGCATCTTCTGGGCACGCTCGTTATATCATAGACCTCATCCATTGCTTTCCATCAGGCGTGATCGAGGTAAGGAGAGGGTAAATTCATCAAAAAAAAAAAAAAAAAAAGGCGTGATTGCACTACTAAACACTAAAAGTAATAGGTTTAATGAAACTATTAATATTGTGACTATTGTAAATAATATGACAACTGTAAGCAAAACAGAAGTTGTTTTGTAGACTTAATGCTATGTGTTTATAAGTTTTCTTTTTTTTTATTTACTCAGCATTTTATTAGCCTTGATAAAGTTTGTTGCCCTAAAAATGCATTATATTAACACTATATTATGTGTTGTTTATAATTTGGTAAAATGATTGAATATTGACATAACATAATCAACCTATAATGTTCCCGCTGCTGGGAGAGGGAGTGGGCCGTAATCCACCACACGGGCCCAGTGCGGGTTGGTAGATGTCTCCATGTCTTCGAATTTTTGGTTCCTCACGATGTTTTCCTTCACCGTTTTGAGAGCAGTGGTGATGAAATAATTTACACAAAGTAAAGCGCCTCCCTGTGTTCGAACCTACAACTCGTAAGTCGCGGCCTTTACCACTGGGCCACCACTGCTCTCCCTAAATTAACTTACTGTCTACCTAATATAATAACCTAACCTAACTAAAACTATTAACGAACTAAAATACGGCGTCGAAATTTTTTTCCGCAGCGCTGTCAACTGATAATGTATCCAAGAGACTGGGGGCATTTTCAAGTTATATGGCAAGGCTTAGCCTCTGGCCAAGGTAAAAGCCAGCCCTTAGGTCACAGGAAGTGTCAACCAGCCGTTTGGAGATTTTGTTAAACAAACCATGAGCACTCGGACCTCACGGCCCGAGGGTTACAACCCGAAACGTCTCGAAAATATAATTACCGATAAGGTTATTATACTTTCGCCGCTTGAGGTTTCCCGTAGCCGCAGCAGCAGTGCCAGCACAGCACACGGAAGAGTATTTAGCCCAAGGTTTTTAACGAAGAAAACCCTCCAAAGTTAGGTACCATTCTGTAAATAATAAACTTGTATATAATAAACGTTTATGTTATGCAAATTATTAATAAATACAATTCCAGCAGTTCCATTGAGCCGATCTTATCATTCTATACCACATGTTATGTCTAAGAATTATCCTTCGGGCGAAACACAAACGGTAAGGGCTTCAATTTCATTAGGTACATAAATTAATTTACAATCGTCAGGCCGCCTAAATAGACACTATCTGGTTTATTTAGCATTGTCGGCCCCTCTCAATTAGAAGGGATCCATGACAAAGGAATACGTATTAATTTAATTTCAAATGTATGGAGAGGTAGACAAGTGATCTGGGCAACAAAAGTAAGATTAATTTGATTGAATGTCAATGAATGTGCTTTGAAAGATTAGTTTAATTCAAACTTAAATTCATTTGTACACATGGGTGTAATTGATGTTTTTTTTTTATTGAACTATTTGTGTCCCACTGCTGGGAAAAGGTTTCTCCTTTTTTTCTTAATATGTTGTGTCACTATGTGCTGCCTTGCAAGACGTACAAATATTTCTTACACAGTAGGTGTACTGGGCCTATAACGTAATAATCCGTGTTTTGAATTCGTTTATCACCTTGTTTCATTACTTAAGCATAAGTTTTCGAAGTTAAAGTTTGGGATTTAGACTGAAGAAAATATTTTCTACGTTCGACGCAAAAAAATCCTCTTGAAAAAACATAAACACCAAAAAATATTCAGCCCAAGATTTTTAACGAAGAAAACTCTCCAAAGTTTCGGTTTACCATTCTGTAAATCGAGCAAAATATCGGAAAGCAGTAAGGAAGGACAGTAAAGAGCATCCGTGGCTCCTGACTCCAAAACGGCCCACTTTGCCAAGTAAACACGTAAACTTAGTGAAAAACTTTCGCGGAGGTGACGACTTTGGGACCTGCGTTGTTTGTCTTTTACGAGAGAGTTCGGATTTCCTAGTGGATAACTGACTTGCTTAAAGTTTGGAGTAGAAAAACCGTTTAGGTTCTGTTAATAAAACGAGATGGCTTTAAGATAAAAAAGCGGCCAATTGCGAGTCGGACTCGCACACGAAGGGTTCTGTACTGTACTCACATGGCAAAAAACGCCGAAAAAATCACGTTTCTTGTAAGGCCTTTGCAATGGTTCCTTGTATCTTCAATTTTTACCTTTATTTTTTTTATTATTTGTTGCTATAGCAGCAATATAAATAAGTGTGTATTGCTATTTCTATAGCTGTGAAAATTTCACGGTTCGAAAGATGTTACGGTTCATGAGATACATTAATATTGAGATCATTTCATCTCGCTGGCATACAGACGGACGGACGGACAGCAAAGGCTTAGTAATAGGGTCCCGTTGACACCCATTGGGTACAAAACCTTAAAAAAGACAAAGAAGAAGAGAAGAAGAGCAAAATTGTTTGCTCATAAAGATTACGTTATACTTAAAAAAAATGTTCTAAAAAAAGCAAAAAAATCACACTAATATTATAAAGGCGAAAGTTTGTGAGTGTCTGTGTGTGTGTGTGTGTTTATATGTTTGTTACCTCTTTACGCCTAAACCACTGAACCGATTTAGATGAAATTTGGTATAGAGATAGTTTGAGTCCCGGAAAAGGACATAGGATAGTTTTTATCCCGATATTCCCACGGGATTGAAACTTATGCGGGTGAAACCGCGGGGCGCAGCTAGTAAAAAATAAATTGCGATTCGGTTAAAGAGATAATACCGCGAACAGTTAAATTGACGCTGTGAAATTGTTTGTCTTCGACTGTGAGTGTCTCACCGAAATGAAAAACGTGATAACATAATATTCGTTTAAATAATTAATGAATATAATAAAATTGTGCTTATAAAACACAACATTGTATAAAAATTACCAATTTACATACGAACGAATTTATAATTATTTTAATGGGAATATATATAGGGTTTCGATAACAAACTGTAAGGTCCTCTGATTATATTGTTGCGGCCAAAAACTTGGCCACTTTGAATTTGTAAGTAATTTTAATATTTCTACACCGGCAACGGTAGTGTATGTGAAACTGTTTAACCTTTTGAACGCCATTGTCACATATATGTGACAAACGAAATCTTACCCTGAACGGCAACGTCACAAATATATTATTATGACAAAATACACGTCGCACGGGTCGCAACATACACACATCAAAAGTGTCTAGGGATCAACATATATTTTTGCAATAACTTTTCTCCTGATTGATATTAATTAAAATTTTCTTTAAGGATTCATCAAATAAAGTGTTTTCGTTTGTCACAGTAACGATAAACCAAGTCACCTTTGCATTAATAAAGAAATTTGCCATTTTCCTAATAAAGGGATTTTTGACATTTGAACCACTAACACAAAAGTTCGAAAAAAAGACTGAAATAACAGTTTTCTTTAAAATTTTATTGGGTAACTTAAACAATTAATAATCCGTGTTTCTACCGCGAACACTAACAACACAAGAACATCGGTTTGGCATACTCAAAATGAGTTCATCCAAATCACGCTGTGGAATGGCCGCCCATGTTCGTTGCAACAACAAAAAAAGGTCTTCTTGCGACTGGATACCCTCCATATTCGGCAGAGCTCTTCTCTGTAGCATATCCCATGCATGCTCAATCGGGTTCAAGTCTGGCGACTGAGCAGGCCAGGGCAGGACATTGATGTTAGCTGCGGCGAGAGTCTGTCTTACAACTCTTGCGGTGTGCGGTCGTGCATTATCATGCATTAACTGAAATAAGGGACCGATTTGCACTTGTAGAGGAACGATGACGTCTGATACAATCGTCTCAGCATAAATTTTAGCGTTGAGGTTGCCTCTGATCCAAATCAACTCAGTTCTTCCGCCGATCCAAATACCCGCCCATACCATGATGGTTCCACCACTATAAGGATGGACTTCCTGGCAGGATTTTAATCGCTGTTGGCGTCCAGGGGTTCTCCAGTGTCGTATACGTCTTGTATCCGGTCTCATACCAAAACGAGACTCATCAGAAAAGCACACGAAACGCCATTGTTCTTCTGCCCAATTTCTGTGTTCAAGAGCCCATTGATATCGAATCCTACGATTGTGCATTGCTATAGGTGGTACCCGTAGCGGTCTTCGGGAATGAAGGTTCACTTCATGCAAGCGGTTTCTGACTGTTTGGTCGCTAATTAAGTTCCCTGAAGAGTGATGAAGCCTCACGGCTAACATCATGGCGGTTATTGTTGGAGCTCTTCGAGTTAAGATTTGAATGTATCGGTCTTGTCTCCGTGTGGTGCAGCGATACCGTCCTCCATGGCGCTCAGCCACGGTACCAGTGCTTCGGTAACGTGTCCAAAGTCGACTGATAACACTCTGACTTGTATTCAGAGCTAAAGCCACAGTACGTTGCCGGGAACCAGCTTCTATCATTCCCACGGCTCTGAGCATTTCTTCCCTGCTTAAATGACGTCGCCGCTCCATAATAACGTTGGTTTTAATCAGTAGTAGGGAAACAGTAGCACTAATAATGTCTTCAATGCGTTGTATGTTTTTATAGGGAAAATATTGACAGCTGATTTTCATCTTTTACTCGAATTTGATTTACAGTTCCTGATTCAAATTATGAAATGCACCAAAAAGGATCCATATAAATTTATAAAATCATAAATTTATTACAAAGCCACATCTCAATCTCAAGAAATCCGCATAAAAATGCTTGATCCCTAGACACTTTTGATGTGTGTATTATGAAATTGTGTGTTTTTATTTATATAAAATTTAAAAGTTTAAGCTTCCGTCTATATTGTATTGCATGAAACTAATATAAATAAACCACCAATATCGAGAAATTTGTTGTTTTAAGTGTATGTGTGTGTTGTTTTGTTAATGTGGCCTGGCGTCAGGGGTACGGCGATACGTTTATACTCTGGCGTTCAAAAGGTTAATATTAAGATCTTAACCTCTCTGCTCGACAAAATTTTGACATATGACACACCAGCTGACTCGACGGGGTGTTACGAATTACGTCATGATAATCAGAAATTTACTTTAACTTTCAGCATTCGAATTTATTAAGAAAACTGTGTTACCGCGCCTATTTTGTAAAATAAGTTTGTGGCAAATATCTTTAACTATATGCTGAGGTCGGTAAAACCGCGTCATTCTACTGTGAAAGTTGTATAAAATAGATATTACTACACCTATCCAAAAGGTAGACACCTCAAAATCGCTGAAAATATGTACATAAACCATCTAATCTCTTGATGAAAATATGCAAAAGGGAAAAATAAAGATATTGTCATTCTCTCTGCATTCTTACTTTTACCATTTTTCATACATAAACTACATAAAAAACATGATCAAATCTTGATAAAAATTACTAAAAATTGTGTTGCGACGTGACACCTCTTAGTGCTGACCATCCACCCAATTTTCGTATTCCGATTCAAAAATGTCATAAAGCCTAATCGATAATCGGTATTTAAAAAAAAAATAAAAAAAATGTTGAGACTGAATAATAACTCTTTGGTATATTTTATCATTAATTAATAGTTTTTGAAATATAATCATTTTAATAAGTACAAACACGTACAGTGTGGATAGGGGTGTAACTTTTTATGGTTTCCTACGTCCGAATGAAAAAACGGAACCCTTGTAGGATCACTCGTGTGTCTGTCTATAGGTTTGTTACAATCGATTTGTTTCGAATCTACTAGACCGATTAAGTTGAAATTTGGTACACATATAAATTTCTGTGACTCAAATACGGACGTGTAACATGAATAAATTAATTATGAATATGGGGTCACTTTTTGGGGTCACATTAGATAAAAAAAATACCATTATTATAGTTTTAAACTCAAATGCGTCCCGCCTGCTTCCAAATTTTATTTAATTTAAAATGGGCTTGTTTTTAGCTTTTCAGTTAGTTTTAGTACAAGGATGCAGTCGGGTTTTTTTAATTTTTCTAATTACTTTTTTTTGTTTCCAGCTTTTTAGTTTACAAATGTGAAAGATGTGTTTCGCAGACGATTTAGTTCTTGATACGTGTTTTTTACGATTTGTCACTTTGAATTACTTTTAACCATATAAGTTATATATATTTTTGTAATCACCTTTTAAAACCCTTTATTTTGAGACCCCACTCGATAGGTATTGAGAAAAAAAAAATTATTGAAGGCATAACATGGCGCCAAAAATCCGCCATTTTGTTTTTTTTTTATTTTGATATGCCCAGTGTCACTCTCACAGTAAATACATAACCCTCCTTCTAGCGCAGTCGGGTAAATAGTAGATTGTTATACAAGGGTCGAAAGGAATCTATTCCCATACGAGGTATTTAGACTATAGTCCGAGTAGGAATTGATGACTTTCACGTTCACCCGTGTTAAACACTCTACTTTTCATTTCGAATATAAGGAAAGTAAAAAATAGTGGTCTTTCTAAAATATTTATTAATAATAATAACATGAATATTGTAAGTACCTATTTAAAATTAATTGAAATATTAGAACAATTTGTGTGCTATTTTAAATATGGAACACACCGCGTCACTGCCGCGGGCCGTCCCGCTTGATAGGTATTTTTTTCACGCTGGCTGTTTATACACTCACAAGACCGCAACATTTTTCTTAATTATGTAAAAATTTCGTAGCTGACTACTTAACCAATTTAGTTCTATTTTTAAATTCATTCCCGACCTAGAGAGGGAAGCAATTACTATGAGTCTTTCCCGCCTTAAGGTGGGAAGCAACGTCTTCCACCCGCTATTCGGATCAAACAAATACTACTTTCCGAGTATGAGAAATGAAAAAGCTTTGCTTACTGTAAGTACCGTGTGATATATCAAATGAAAGGGTTTGTCGTGAGGGTCACAAACATATTTTTTAATAACAAAAAAAAAAAAAATTATTATTCTATTAAATAGAAACAATATATCTGAAACCACAGCCTAAAATAAAAAAAAACTACAAAATATAGTTCTGTGATTATTCTAGATTCCAAGAGATCCTATCAGACGTCTGGTCTTCAAATAATATAGCAAATCTCTCATTCTATACTGCGTACATACTTACATTTGGTCACAGTCAAAATATGTACGGGACGTTATATTCAATTTAAAGTTGGTATTTTTAAATGTTATGCTTAAAACACTTGTTATAAGAAGTCGGTTAAAAATAAGATTTTTGGCATTTTAAATCTCAATAGTAAGAAATGCTCAAGATGTTATTCCCCATAAGAAAACAGTAGGACTTTTCTTTTCTGGCTGGCACTTTAATTTTTGAGTAAGTACCTTATGAATGATGGGTTTATGAAAAACAAACTTATTTTTGCATTGAATCAAATTAATGATGATGTACATTGTGCATGCGTGAATATTCAACCCTAACGGAACCTTTCATTGTGCGTGGTCCGACATAAACATGGAAAGTTTTTTTTAAATTTCGTTGGGAAACTACCACAAAAACAAACAATTACTATTACTCAAGTAAACTAATAGAAACAAAAACTACCAAGCTCATAAAACTAACAACACATATTAAAATGTAAAGTGATTGCGGAATACGCAATTTATACAATTAATTTATCATCATTCCCAAACTTCTGCTCAGCCTACCTAAAAAATGTATACTGGGCATTCTGTAGCAAACTATTAGAAAAGTATCAAAAATAAATACTTAATTGTAAAATAAATAAAAATAATTTTATACGACGAGCGCATTCGAAGAAAAATTCAAATATAGAAACAATTCGGCGCGAAATTCAATAAATGACTATGGTCTAAGGTCCTCGAGTGTTATTGACTCAGTTCAATTGAATGTCCAAAAAACTATTAAAATTACATTAGAAAAGCATAAATCATTATTATAAACAATGCTTATTGTATTTAATGCTTAAAATAATTTTATTTTAATTTCTGAGTATCGATTTCCGATATTCGACATATTAATTACCCGAGTCAATCGAAATTTAAAAAAAAAATCGTTTTGCATAATCGCTTTCGTACATCATTACGATAAAAAAAACAATCATGGACGGCGATTTTGAACACAAATTGAGTAGTGGTAATGAATAATACGTGTTATTCGACCTGTGTTTCAATATTACGTTAAGATTTGGGCATTTTCGTGTTGTTAATAACATTTACAATAATATTTGTCACATTTTAAATCTTATCTACTTGTGTGTGTGTGATATTTGTGAAAAGTAAAAATGTAAACACGCACTATTGGCGCGAAACTTCGACATTAGATATCAAAATACTTCATTACCACTACTTATTTTAACTTGAACAATGGATGAATTCGTCAAATAATTAAATTATGTATTATTTACTGCCCCTGTGGTGGAGTTTGGATGTTCGAAATCCCCAATTTTTATGTTTTTTAGCCTCGACCACCACTGTCAACAAAATGGCGATTATCGCATTTACAGACTTGAATTTTATAAAGGTAAGGTAATAAGCTTGAGCGCTAAATATGAAATATTTAATGGCGTTAACATATGAGTTTTTTATCCAACTCTCTTAATTAACGCACATTCATAGGATTTGATGCGTAGCTTAATAAATATTTACATAATCAATGTAGGGTGTCGTATGTCGTAATTCTTGGGTCCTAAAGGGGTCATTACCGAGCCGGCGGAGGTTTGTGTGTTCGGGTCCTAAAGGGGGCGCTACCGAACTATACGGTTAATGTACCATATACTCAGAAATAAATAAATCTAATCTAATCAGAACCGTAACCTTACGCGAAAAAAATACACATATAAAAAACATATGAATCCATAGACAGTGACACGTGACCAAATCCGCCGCATACCTGGACGACTGGGGGTGGTGCGTAAACTACTGATATTTCGCATCATTAACCCGGTGATGCGCCGTGTTTTTTTTTCTACCCATTTCCTCCCTACGTTCAAGGAAATGCTGGTTGTGTATGAAAAAGTAAACGGATCTCCCCCACAAGATACGTCGGATTCTCTCAGCTGTAAGTCGTTTTTAGGAAGGAAGCTACATTGCGTTTAGCGATATCATTATTAGGTACTTTCACGGTGATTCTTCTGCATAAACATACAATATATTTATTATTATCACAAAAGTATGTCATTTGGTTAGACAATGAGCTGGTAGGCTTATCCTTTTCAAAATCAAAAGTCATTTATTCAAATTAGACTGAGAATCAACACTTTTTGACCATCCAAATTTTTACAGGATGTTCTACCCATGAATATGAACAACTTTCACTGTGGGACCAACTCTGAAATCACGAAAAAAAAAATCAGCTGTTTCATACATTTTCGTCAAGTAGGTATTGAACTTTTGTATGAAACAGCTGATTTTTTTTCGTGATTTCAGAGTTGGTCCCATAGTGGTAGTTGTTCATATTCATGGGTAGAACACCCTGTAAAAATTTGGATGGTGATGAAAAAATCTTCCTGTATAAGAAAGTCCCCCAAAACGCCTGGCCTTCACCACTTCCTAGTGCTATCGCTGGTCAGAAGTGGCGCAACGGACTCCCCAGCAGCACAGCTGTCTGTTCAGTAAGAAAAAGTGGCTTCTATATAATAGTAGGTATACATGGTGTTTCATAGTATGATTTGTTATTACATTTGTGATTAATTGCGACGATTAGAATCATAACAATAAACAAAATGTTTGTTGGGAGGAAAAAATTTTGTATAAATGTGAATGGCTATAAAAAAGATTACTGTGTGAAACATGATTTGGTTAGACGTTTCTAGTCATATCATCTTTTAGACAGTAATCTTTCCGAGTAGTCACGCCCTTGCGTAACTACTGAGATAACAATTTATAGAGATGGAAGAAGAAGATACTTCGCGCCGACCTAAATACCATAAAGGATAACGGCAAGAAAATTATGAGATTCATAATTATATAACCATGGGAAACATCTTTTTTGTAAATATTTGATACAAAACCGTAACATTTTAATTCATTATCACAACCTTTTTTTTTTTTTTTTTGAATAGTGGTTTTTTTGTTGGTATGCAAATACGGGGTAATTCATCAACCTATATGCCTGCGGCCCATTTAGGACGACTTGCAGAAAATCAAAATACTTAAATTAATAATTTCATTCTGCAAGTTGTCCCACGTTACTATCAAAATGAGAACACACAATCAGTACAATCAGTACATACAACACAACATACATACGTATACAATCAGTAGCAGAAGTGTTAGTGTGGAAATAATAAAAAAAAAGACTGGTTGCACTCCGGGAGTGCCGGCAGAAGTGAAAACTTGAGTATTAACGTCGAAATAAATCAACCATCCATCCATCCATCCGTCCATCCATCCATGCCATCCATCCATCCATCCATCCATCCATCCATTGTGTGTCACTTGGTTCACTTCGGTTGGCGCCGCCGTAGAAAGAGAGGGGGGAGGGGAATCTCTCCTGACGGTCACGTGTCCTGACGCGATGTCCTGACGCGATGTCCTGACGCGATGTCCTGACGCGAGTTTAACATTTTTTACCCATTACAAAAAGTGTGCAACGCCGCTAAAGAAGTTTTCACTTCAAAAAATTGTTTCAAAATATTTAATCATCACAACATTCTCACATATAAACAGAAAAGATGATAACATCACAATTAATTAATTGATCACACCAATTAACACAGGAGGTGATAATGAACATTCATACAATCATGTAGGTTTAATAATATTAAACCTAAAATTATAAAATAATAAGCAATCGTCATAAAGATATTAATCAACAGATATAAAGATAATAATTATCAATTACGAAAAAGTAAAAACAAAAAATCCTTAAAAAAATATTGTTACTTATATCTTGTCTTGCTAATTGTACCAAACGTTGATAAAGTTTAAAGTTCCATACAAAAAAAAAGACGGGTTGCACTCCGGGAGTGCCGGCAGAAGTGAAAACTTGAAAATTACCGTTAAAATAAATCAATTATGAATTGAAATAATATAACTAATTTTTTTTCACTATTTCTGCGTCACTTTTTTCATTAAACGATGCACTCTGTTCAATTTCCATATTTTAAACACTTTATATACACGAATTTTACGAATACACAGCAGTGTGGCTACGACACAGACGGTCGAGCCATCAGCTGTCCATCCATCCATCCACATCCACGTCCACCATCACCATCACCGTCACCGTCACCGTCCCCGTCCCCGTCACCGTCCCCGTCACCGTCACCGTCACCGTCACCGTCCGTCCGTCACCGTCACCGTCACCGTCCGTCCGTCCGTCCGTCCGTCCGTCCGTCCGTCCGTCCGTTCGTCCGTCCGTCCATCCATCCATCCATCCATTATCGTGTCTCACTTGGTTCACTTCGGTTGGCGCCGCCGCCGTAGAAAGAGCGGGGAGGGGGGGGGGGGATCTCTCCTGACGGTCACGTGTCCTGACGCGATGTCCTGACGCGAGTTTAACATTTTTTCCCCATCACAAAAAGTGTGCAACGCCGCTAAAGAAGTTTTCACTTCAAAAAAACGTGGGACGACTTGCAGAAAGAAAGTATAATTTATTTTGATTTTCTGCAAGTCGTCGTAAATGGGCCGTAGGCATGTAGAACGAGTTGATGAATTACTCGAAATACGTGGCTCATCTAAACATTGAAGAAACAAAAACGAAATACACAGAAATCCAAAACTCAAGTCTCCACTCAAACAGAGACATTAAACCAAACGGTATCATGTCGAGCGTACATCCGTTGACACTCAGGCGTATCTAGTGAGCTGACGTCGCGTATCCGCATCGCATATAATCCGACACGAGATTGACTGGTAGTCTCCCGGGCCTGTTTCCCAACCAAAGCTTGCTGCTGATAATACTGTTTTGTATTTTGCTTTACTACCTACTACACTAGTTATATTTTCATTGAAGACTTTAGTATGTTTTCCATCACCAACATTATTTATGTCGATTACATCACTATAACCTGCGCCTTATTTTTATTTCCTTTGACCTTTGACGACAGCACATTGAGCTACCCGAAACTGTTAAATTATCGCAATCAACTTTGAACCTTATGCTTTAGTGATAAAGTTGAAAATCTATTAAAGAAATTTGACAGATTGTAGTAGCTTGATGTGCTGGCGTCTGTACATTGAAATCTTTAGAAAATTTACCCCTTAAGATATTTTTAACTACCATGACCAAATTATTTTTTTCCTTAAAATTTTCAGTTTTTTAGTTTTAGTCCACTTTGTAATTACCAAAAAAAATTGAGATATTTCTTTTTCATAATTTTTTCTCGAGTAGTCATAATCAGGCCACACTCTGGGCGCTTATTGTTAAATTTTGGGACAAGTTGTGCATGATTCAGATTAATTCGCACATCTCGAGTTAACCAAGATCACAAACCTGTATTACCCGTATCGCTTATAATCCGACGTGGGACTGACTAGCGGCCTCTCTGCTCTATTCCAAGATGACACTTGCTGATTATAATACCGGTTGTTCCTGCTTTTGGTCGACGACGAAAGCAATGTTCACTATTATCACCATTTCATTCTTGCTATCTCCACAATGTTCAACATTAACCTTTTAACCGCTTATGTCGGATTAATCCGACAAATATTTTCGTGTCCATTCCGCCAGAGTCGTATATATACGACCAAATAACACAGCTCGTTTCATCTGTATTTATTTTTCTTTTTTTTTTTTCGGGCGCTTGGGGCACGATAACTGATATAAAGTCGGGCAGTTAAATGGTTAAGCACAACATTATTTTCTATCTTTTCATTGCTATCATTAACGTTATTAATAGTTACAATTTCATATTACCTACTAGCGGCCTGCCCCAGCTTCGCAATGGTGCAATATTTTTTTCCAATTTCCGAATTTTTTTTTCATACAAACCTTGTCCTGGCAATACCGAACACAGCAAAAATATAATTATTCAATTTAGTGCAGTCGTTCGGAAGATATTTCGGCGACTTTGTTTTATACTCATCATCACCTAGCCTTTTCCCAATTATGTTGGGGTCGGCTTCCAGTCTAACCGGATGCAGCTGAATATCAGTATTTTACATGGAGTGACTGCCTATCTGACCTCCACAACCCAGTTACTGGGTAATGCGATACCCATAGAAATGTAAAAAACAGACTTCTTTCATACATCTACGGCGATACCTCTTGGTAAGACTTGGTAGTCAGACTTTCGGGTTTCTGACTACTCGTAACGACTGTCAAAGATCCACGAATGACAGCTGAGACTTAACGTGCTTTCCGAGGCACGGAGGGGTCTCGGTATTTAAAGATGGTCACCCATCCACAGACCAACCGCGGCAAGCATAGCTTAACCTGATCGATCGACCTGTGCTGCTGTTATTATTTAGTTGCGGGCCCCTCGCCTCTTGTTTTATACTATGTAAGGATAATTTTTTTTTTTGTCATTTTAATAAGCTGACGTCACATTTTCCCACCCCATGTAATCCGACACGCAATTGACGGACCGTCACCCACTACTTATATTTTCTAAAAGGGTAGTGGTTTCAATACTACTTACTATGCACTTATACAGGGTAGCAGGGACATCAACGCGTTACCAGTCGCGGTCCAGTCTACCCCAGCCACCTTCTTTAGGTCGTCCGTCCATCCAGCTGGGGGGCGTCCCACACTACGCTTGCCGGTACGCGGTCGCCACTCCAGGACTCGTCTGCTCCACCGGCCATTCGACAGACATGGCCAGCCCACTGCCACTTTAGTTTGCTTACTCTGCAAGCTATGTCGGTAACTCCGGTTCTTTTCCGGATAATTTCATTCCTGATTTTACCCTTCAATGAGACTCCGAGCATAGCTCGCTCCATAGCGTGCTGAGCGACCTTGAAATTGTGGACCAGCCCGACCATCAGTGTCCACGTTTCGGCACCATATATCATGGCGGGCAGGACGCACATTATATTATTTATTTTTTCTGATAGCAGACGAAAAATTTCTCCCGGGGGTTTTAGAATAATGAGCTGTCATATACAAAATCAGTTTTTGTATAAAAATCTCTTAAGTAAAATCAGTTCTGGTTCTCATTTAATACTGAATTGAATATAACATGTAATTACACACAGCAGAATACAGCAGCGATAAATTTACATGAAAAACAAAAGTCTCCGCTTAAATTTTCGAAAAACCAGATGAAAACGCGTAAAACAGGGAAATTATAAAACGGTTATTTGCCTCCACAGAGTCAGGCAAACTCGTATTTCTGAATATAAAATATAAACTAGCCCTTTACGGCCGATTTTAATGCCAGTTGTAAATATTAATTTGTTGCCGAAACTTCAATAATTCTGTTAACGTCCGCTTTTGATGTGAGAGTACTTGCTGTTCCGACGGGAAAACAATTTTAACTTCATTTAATTTTACTTGATTTGATCAAAACTTCAGCGTTCTAAGGATTTTTGTTCATGATTCATGAACTAGCCTTTTCATTTGGCTAATGGTTGGGAGTAACAAAGTTGAGATTGTTTTTATTACCTACCTGTATTGTCCCACTGTTGGGCAAAGGTCTCCTCTATATAAATTAAAAATAATGAAAAATAGCCCCAATTATAGAATCGCAACAATTTATAATAAATTACCAAATTATGTAAAAGATGACGAGAATACAAAATCATTCTATAGCAAACTGAGATCACTTTTAATAGAAAAATGTTATTACACAGTAGACCAATTCATGACGGATAAAACTGTATAGAGCTATGTCGCTTGTAGGTACTTCATTTGTAATTCTATTTATTTATTTGTTTAGATACGGTCTGAACGAAGACATAAATATTGTATATTACAGTGACATCAAGATTTTATTTTATTTTATTTTGTACCTATTGTAAAATGACATATCACATAACATAATTTAATTACACTACTAACAATGAATTGACATGACTTGATTGTAACTGTTACCTATTATTATTATATTTTTACTACCTACCTGCTAAATTAATATCATCTGACGTAAATATGACTATCTGTGTTATTGTATTTTGTTTATTACTGTTAATTGGACATCTTAACGACATCTAGACTACTATTTCTGAGATTATTTGTACTTATTTGAATTGTAATTTGTTGACTCAATTTATGTTAATTACTCCATTTATGTTATTATGACCACAAACTCAGCAGCAAACCAACATTATTTTGCAGCGCCCTGACAGGGTTCATGTACAAAAACCGACAGTAATTATTTTGTAAAATGTGTGATGTACATGAGAGCAAATAAATAAATAAATAAATATTTTTTCCAATTTTCTTTGTTTGCCTTCTCCGTTCAATAGGTTAATTAAAAACGAGTCCAAATCGTCACGGAAGTGTTTCTGAGGGCAGTTTCGTACTACGTCCGATCCGAATTTGAGATACAGTCCATATTCCTATTCGTTCAGATCTATAGCGGTACCCCTTATACAAATAGGACAATGGACTATATCTCGGATTCGGATCGGACCTAGTGCGAAACCGCCTGCCTCGGTGACGACGCCCGTCTTCAGGCACCAATTGTGTGACGAGTTTGGCCCATCCGTCTGGATGAATCCTATTAGGCGTGCCCGCCCAGTCCCACTTCAGCGCATTACCTGAGATTTGTTACCTATCTAAAAATTTATTTGGTAATAGTTATGAATCACCGCAGTAAATACATAAAGCTATTTCTTTGAACAGCACCCTTCGATCCATATAGTATTACTGTCGTTTTTGGTCCATCTCAGTCGTTACGGGTCGTCAGAAGCGCGAAAATCTGACATCCAGCCTTTCCAAGAGGTATCGTATTAACCAGTAACTGGGTTGTGGAGGTCAGATAGGCAGTCGCTCCATGTAGAATACTGGCATTCAGCTGCATCCGGTTGGACTGGAAGCCGACCCCAACGTAGTTGGGAAAAGGCTAGGCAGATGATGACGGTACATACCTACTTTCATAATGCATTTAGTAAAAAAGCTGTTATTTTGACTTTACAAACAGACACTTCAATTTTATTTATTTGTTTAAATAAGTCCAGCACCTTAATTGCGTAACACACTATCAATCTCAATCTAAATCATTTTGAAAGATATTGCTAATCCATTGCTTCATATGATCGAAAAATGTGTCTGCTCAACAACGTAAATAATGCAATGAATGTTGTTGAACTGTCAAAGTGAAATCCATTGCTACTGATAGTGTGTTAAGCAATTTTACCCCGCAGATTTCCTCACGATGATTAACTTATGAATTGGAAAAGTCACATTGGTACTCTTGCCCGGATTTGATTTTAGTTATTAACTCTAAGGCCTCGCCTCTCGGGGGTGCGGGATTGTCCGAAAGAATCACCGATACCCCGGAACATAAAGGGCTAAGGAAGGAACACGGATGGGTTTTAGCCAGTAAGAGTCTGACACTCACTTCCGCTCCATCCAAAGCGGGAGGGGTCATTTGATGATTTCCCATCAATAAAAAAAGGCCTCGCCTGTAATGCACGATAACCTCTTGCACTTAACCTCGGACCATCACGACACAACATCCCATTTGGAGTTATTCAAACTCAAACTCAGAGTTTATTTCAATTAGACCATGTACAGGCACTTTTGAATTGTCAAAATTAAATAGTCGGTCAGTTATCCAGAAAGTTGAAGGTAGTTATTATTCTGAAAGGAAAATCCCACTGATATTACTTAGGTTTTATAATGAGGCCAGAACGCTGACAACGAAAATAACTTAGTGCAAAATCCAGAGAGCTTCATTCAAAAAGTTCAAAGTAATATTCAACAGGTGCCTTTGTCTTACTTTGTCTTCTTAGATAAATTACTTCACGCAATGGCAATCCAGAAATTTGCCGGCGCCTCGAAAGTGGCGTCTCAGAGCGTTGTGTTGATTTAGGTACTCTAAAGGTGTCTCGCATAAAGCTGTAGGAGTATCCGAAATATTCCTAGCATGTTTCGAGTTGAAAAACGTTTAGACGTGACTTGTAGTGTAAAGTAAAAATCCATACTATAATATTATAAATTCGAAAGTAACTCTGTTTGTCTGTATGTTACCTTTTCACGCCTAAACCGCTGAACCGATTTAGATGAAATTTGATATAAAAATAGTTCGAGTCCCGGGAAAGGACATAGGATACTTTTTATCCCGATATTCCCACGGGATCGAGACTTATGCGCGTGAAACCGCGGGGCGCAGGTAGTATAAGATAATCGAAAGTTGGATATATGATGAGAGAAAAGGTTTTAACAACAAAGTAAGAAATAAAGGAAGAAGAAAGAAAGAAAATACATTTACTTTATAACGAAAATCGTTTTTCGGGTTCCGTACCTCAAAAGAAAAAAACGTAACTCTTATAGGATCACTTCGTCGTCCGATCGTCCGTCTGTCTGTCTGTCAAGGGCCTTTTTCTCAGGAACGCGATGAGGTGTCAAGTTGAAATTAATATTAAATTCGTAGGTCTACGACGGTACCTTGGAGCTCCAAAAAAATCAAACTACTATGTCAACGCAATAAAAAAATACGGCCATTTATGCGTATATACAGGGTGAAATTGAAAACATCCGACAAATCGAAATGGGGGATTGTACTCGTCATTATGAACAACTTTTACTATGGGACCAAACCTGAAATCGCGAAAAAAAAACCAGCTGTTCCCTACATTTATGTTCGCATAACTCGCCAAAATGTAGGGAACAGCATTTTTTTCGCGATTTCAGGTTTGGTCCCATAGTAAAAGTTGTTCATATTGATGAGTATAATCTCCCATTTCGATTTGTCGCATGTTTTCAATTTCAACCTGTATTTTCATACTCGCCAATATATCACACACATCACAAGTAATGGAAGAAGTCCGAAAATCGTTAATTGCAGGTGGAGAGGAGAGGAGGCTTGTGTCCTAGCAGTGGGAACATTATAGGCTGATTATGATTATGATGGTATAATAAAATAATAATAAACAAACATTGAATACAGTCAAATGAAAGTGGTTCACGAATGGTTGACTCTGCCAAACATAGCTACCGCAAAACAAATAAAGTGGTCCTATTGTAGAAGTTAAAAGCGGACTATATATTGATTTGGAATAACTTTGTGAATAATGCGGGCTTTATAAACTTGTAATATGGGCCTTTCTTCGGTTTGATAGAAAAACTTTTGTCTTGTTAGTTTGCAAATATCTATTTGTGTAGGTATCTAGGGTCCGGCGTTTCTAAACTTGCCAAAGATGTAAACAACAATGGCCGCTCGAAATTTAATAAAAACAATATAAAAGAACATTTACTTCAAGTAATGTTTATTTTCGTCTAGTTAGCTCGGATATTTAGACGAAAACAAACATTACCTACACAAAATAAATGTGCTGTCGCACCACTGATTTATTTATTTATTTTAGGATCTCCAACAAAAGATATACACAAAACATTATGTGGTTAATTGACAACAAAGTATTTGGTAGGTGTACTCTTTCAATTACAGGAGACCACAGCATGCACAATAAAATGAACAACTAAGCTAACAAATTAAATACCTAATACATAATAGAAGATGGTCAACATATCGTAGTTTCGCCCTAACATTTGTCGCGTATTTGTTTGTCGCAACTTTGATGCGGAGTCCATATACCTATGGCATTAATAGACATAAGACTCGCACAGACCAGGGAAACATGGCGCAAAAGGGATGAGGTTTATACTTAGCAGTGAGTGGAGCAAGGCTCCCAATGATGATGACATATTAAGTCTCCAAAAAGAAAAGACAAACACCCACCTTCGCCTGGTTTGCGACCACCCTCCCACCGGAAACCGGCGTCCTGCTGTGTTTCGTCGATGCGTGGGAGTTCCAGTACCTGCCACTTCATAAAGTGTAAAACTTTTATTGAGGATGAAATTCTCATAGCGTGTACTATGTCTACTTCCTGTTTAGTATAATATTCTATCACTTTTAAATTCAATTATTTTTCTTTAAGTACACTGTATTTTAATAATTGTTATTACGTCGGCGCCGGCTGTCGCTGCAAACCAGCGCTAGGGCTCTGTCCTGCATAGGGTCGCAGCATAATGCTGAGCGATAGCCGTTTTGCGTGGATGTGACGCATGTTTCCCCCTACCTTTTTATTTTATTTTTTGTGTTTTTGTTCTTTTTGCGTCATTTTCACCGCAAATAAACGTATTTTCTTTCTTTCTTCTTTCTTTACCTTAAGCATCTTCTGGACACGCTCGGTCCATCATAGACCTCATCCATAGCTTTCTATCAGGCGTGATCGAGGTCAAATCCAGCAATAAAAAAAACACATTTCCTTAAAGGATCCATAGAAAGTACTATACACACAGTACCTATAGGTATACATTCACCCATCTAATCAGATTCAACCAGATTGCTAACTTTATTTTCCAGACTTGTTGTACAAATTCAACGGAGAAAATTTTCTTTTCATGTAATTTGCACAAGCTTCGGGATAACTAGAAAAGTTCTCTACAAGAAAAAAATATAAAAAAGACGTCTTCGAACGAGTCGGATAAGGGCAAGTATTAACACCAAACGTAATGGGAGAAGGTCAGTTAACCAGCCCTAACAGTAATTGTAGAGGTTGTTCAAAAGATTGAGAATTCAAAAAAGAGCCAAAGTAAGTTTTGGGTTTTAAGAACAGTTGAGGGGCGGAGGATTAGGTAATAAAAAGGGACGGAGGTCAACAGACATTATTAGTATGGCTGTGTGTTTGGATACTTTTAAATATTCAAATAAGCAATAAGTACCTTTTACGAAATAAGTACCTTTTACGCAATAAGTACCTTTTACGCAATAAGTACCTTTTACGCAATTATCTCGCTGAATACATTCAGCGAGATAATTGCGTAACAGACTACTAGTAGTAACCGCTTTCATTTTGACAGTTCAACAACATTCATTGCGTTATTTACGTTGTTGAGCAGACAACTTGTCGATGATATGAAGCAATGGATTAGCAATATGCTTCAAAATCATTCAGATTGAGATTGACAGATTGGTTCACAGGTTCAAGTGTTAGATACTTATTGACTTTTTTCATTACGATTTTCTCAGTAGTAGCCCGGATTCTGGATTTTTCCCGGGTTGATGGTAATAGGCTTGCCCCTCATTACTTGGAACGTTAATTTAACTGGCCAAATTTTACTATAGGTACACCTCTACTTAACCTTTCGATGATTACAGGCGTGATATTATGTTATGTGATCTGTAAAACCTTCCGACGTCTACTGGCAAAAGCTAGTTTAAAAAAACTTTTTTACAAAAAAAAAATAACCAACTTCATAAAAAAAAACTACAAAGTGATACTTAAATAACTTTAATTTCGGAAGTCGGTGTCGTTGGTTCCGCATTTTCGTATTTTGACACCGACTTCCGAAATTAAAGTTATTTATCACTTTGTAGTTTTTTTTTGAAGTCGGTTATTTTTTTTTTGTAAAAACGTTTTTATTTTTCACTTTTTAGTTGTAAACTACCCTACACAAATTCAATTAACACTTGTGCATTGAAGAATTGAAGAATCATCAAAATTCGCATAGAAATGCCGGACATGCAGTACATTTATGCATATAACTTCGTACATAAGAATAATTACCGAATGTATTATATACTAAAACCTTCCTGAAAGTATTTAGATCACATTAGTGAAAGAATGATCAAAATCGGTTAATTCGTTTTTGAGAAAATCGCGGACATACAATCATACATTACATGCATACGGGTCGAATACAGAACCTCCTTTTTTAAAGTCGGTTAAAAAAAGAACTTTGTTTTTGTTTACCTTCGTTCATCTTTCATCGTTTCGTTGTTCAAAAACAAACAGTGCAACAGAGCATAATTCAACCAATAGTTTCCATATAAACTCAATATCGTTAGTAACACAATCACGGCTCAGTAGACAGGCCGTAGTCCTGAATCTTGTTTCCAGTCAATATTTTACGTGGATGCAACGGACCGGTGTGGTTTGTTCCGCTACCAACTTCTGAACTAACTTTGAGAGTTCTCTCTGCAGAACTTTACTTACTCGTAAGGTCTTAGAGGTAATTGATTGTCTTTGAATAAGTATTTTAGTTGGTTTTATATTCTTGAAAGGCCTTAGGTGCGTGTAAGGTGGGAACCTAATAGTATAGCTGATGAATTTGTTTGTTTGAATGCGCTAATTTCTGGAACTAGCAGTCGGATTTGAAAAATTCTTTTTGCATTTGAGAGCCCAATTCTTAAAGAAGGCTATAGGCTTTTTAATATCACGCTAGGGCCCTTATTAGCCAAGCATAATGAAACAAAGTCAGAAAGAACTCTAAGCAAAAACGAAATAATAGCGCGGGCAGACGGCGATGCGATGCGACGGGGCAGGTCACGTGCAGAAGCTAGTAAGTAATAAAAGCGTGAATGTTTTATAGTAAGGTAATTTTTGAACATTTTGAAGTAACTACAACTCAGGAGTTCTGTCAGCTCACCATCCGATCAGGACCAGGCCCGTGCCGGACAGCGCGTACTTGTTCCACGCGCGCCTTAAAGAGATGTCAGCATAAAGGAAGTGGCCTGCCAGGGCCGAAGCCTGCCGGGGGTGCGGGATTGTCCGAAAGGGTTACCGCTACCCCGGAACATAAAGGGCTAAGGAAGAATCACGGATGGGTTTTAGTTAGTAAGAGGCTGACACTCCCTTCCGCTCCACCCAGAGCGGGAGGGGTCATTTGATGATTTCCCATCCATAAAAAAAACGGGGTTCTGTACTGGTAAGCTTATTTGGGGGGCTTTCAGTGTAGTTACACCACCAGGAAGACAGAAAAACGACTTTCGTTTACTATTTTTTTAGTAATACTGAATTTTCAAAGTAATAAAATGACAAATAATATAAAGATCTAAGCGGCGAGTACAAAGCGGAACACAGCATCTCAACGGATGAATGGACTCGACAAGTTTCATATTATTTTCTGTCGCAATATAGGGGCTATATTTCTTCTGCTAAGGTGAATCACCTGAACATTACTTAATATGAAATATGATCACGCAATATTGTTTTACCTACTTTAGTTGTTTTTATCTGGAAAAATGCGGTAATAGTGTGGAGAACACTTTGAAACCTTTATAATTTATTACCTTTTCCAAATGTATGCTAATATTAATATTTGGATAGTAATAAAAGCTCCGACAAAAAAATAAGAATTGTCCTTACTAAAAATATTAAATCTACTGCCTAAAATACTAACTTTCCGACTACTTTATCCGAATATAAATGACAAAACGACCGAATGAGATACTGAAATCTTCGAAAAATAAACATGACTGTTTATTGCTATAATACTTTTCTACCAGCTTAAATTACGTTTTGATATAAGTATACCTAGGTAAAGGTATTTGTATTCTCATTCACTCGCTCTTGCATCCTATGTCGACGGAGCCTCGCTTGGCGGGGCTCCTATTTCTATTTAAAGGGTTTAAAGTAACATAACCAAACCGAACCTCGGGGTGCCCTTGACACCAACCAACCTCTGTTGTCGGTAACTTAGTGATTTTGTCGGAGGTTCAGTATTTTATTCGGAAGTTTAGTTTTGTTATTCGAAGATCCATTTTTTTTAGTCGGCCACAGATCGCTGGAGATTAATTTGTTTTTCGGAACCATTATTATTTCCCTTAATATTTTAACTTTGTTAGCTTAGTTGTTAATTTTATTGTGCATGCTGTGGTCTCCTATAAGTGAAGGAGCACCTACTTAATACCTAAGGGGCAGTTCTCATAATTTCAAGAATGTTCACAGTCTGATCTCAGTCTCAATCTGTTTAAAATACCTCGAATTTCCCTACATTTTTGACAAGTTTTTGGCATTGATTGTCGCTAAGATGAGATTCCGACTAGATTCTGGACGTTTTTAAGTACAAGAATTAGCCTTCAGATGTTGCCCTTTATTTATGTGTCATCTTTTTTGGAGATCCTAAATCAATCCACACTTCCATCCATACTAATATTATAAATGCGTAAGTGTGTCTGTCTGTCTGTTACCTCTTCACGCTTAAACCGCTGAACCGATTTAGATGAAATTTGGTATATAGTTTGAGTCACGGGAAACTTATGCGGGTGAAACCTCGGGGCGCTGCTAGCAAATAAATAAACTTAGAACTAACAACAGGTGGATCTGTGTTTCTAAACATCACTAAAAAAACGAATGGTATGAAAATAGACGTTGATTTTCATTAAAAACATGTTGAGTCCGCGTCCTTACTGTGTGCGGTCACTGGAGTGGAATTGGCACTGGACATTATAGAAAGTACTGAAAACACAATGTCACTTTGGGAAAACCCAGCCATATTGATTTTGCTGGGTATTCCCGAACCGTAGAGTCACGCCACCTTTCACGTTAGGTATAAATTACAGATTAATCGTAACATTGACAATGATTTTTAGTATTCCAAACCTACCTTTTGGAAGGGGCGACTAGAATCAATTCTATATTAATGTAATTTTTGACCTTCAAAAGTGCCTTATAAGTGCCTATTTGAAATAAATGCTTTGACTTTGACTTACATTGGGTTGAAGTTTACGTAATTCGTTAATTATTGCACATACAGGGTGGCGATTTAGGGGGGTGATTCTAAAGAAAGAAAGAACATACATTTATTTAGCATAGACTAAAATACAATACACAGATACATACATCAGATTGCAAGAAATAAAAATCAAATAGAAAGTGTAAAGTCAGATGTAAGAAATTAGCATTAAAGTGTGCCCCAAAAAGGTCCAGTTCAGCAAAAGTGCCATGCAACTAATGCCTGACACTGGTTTTCAACTGGACCTGATGTGGAAGGTGACTGATGTAAATCAACAAAACAACTTTCGCTATGAAACTCATAACCAAAATGCAAAAAAAAAAAAAAAAATTCATACATGCATCGAAATAGTAGGTACACCCTATGTCTACTGTATGGGAATTTGTTCTTTTTTTCACGAATCGGATAATAGTTTCGTAGCGAAAGTAGTTTATCGGGTAATAGTTTCGTAGCGAAAGTTGTTTATAATGACGGGTAGAATCATTTCCTTGACGGATGCACGTGACTAAGCCGCCACCGTCTTCTGAAACTTACTGAAATTGCCTAATCTCATTTCCACCTCTCATACAAACTTGAGCGACACACGAATTAAAAGATTACCATTCTGAATTTTCAATCCGAAACCCCTTGAGGGGCTGAGTTAGGGGTGATAGATACACGAGAGGGCTCAGCCGTCGGGTATGACGCGTTTATCTGATACATAACAATGAGAACCTCTCTGTTCGAGACTTCACTTCGTTTTACGATGTTTTATAGGCTAAAATGGCGCCGGATACGATTAAAATGTTATTTTTTGTCTTTTGAAATAAAACAAATAAAGATTATTTATTTTAGTTTTCTCTCCGTCAAGTCTTCTCGTCGCCTATTCCGCAGTGTTTGAAGACTAAGGTCTTCAACTAGTGCGTCCTGCCCGTCATGATATATGGTGCCAAAACGTGGACACTGACAGTCGGGCTGGTCCACAAATTCAAGGTCGTTAAGCGCGCTATAGAGCGAGCTATGCTCGGAGTCTCTTTGAAGGATAAAATCAGGAATGAAATTATCCGGAGAAGAACCGGAGTTACCGACATAGCTTGCAGAGTAAGCAAACTGAAGTGGCAGTGGGCTGGGTTTGTCGAAGGACCGATGGCCGGTGGAGCACACTAGTCTTGGAGTGGAGACCGCGTATCGGCTAGCGTAGTGTGGGGCGCCCCCAGCTGGATGGACGGACGACCTAAAGAAGGTGGCTGGGACAGACTGGATGCGGAAGGCGGAGGACAGGGTGTTGTGGCGCAGCCTGGGAGAGGCCTATGTCCAGCAGTGAACTGCAATAGGCTGAGTTGATTGATTGATTGATGGTTTTGAGTTTTGATTTATTTTAATTTCTAAAAAAGTAATAATATTGACTTTACTGATTATATTATTTTACTGTATCGAATTATTGTTATTTATCATCACTATTGTATCTATTAAATATTTAAAATGTCTATTATTAAATATGCCTGTTAGTATTTTGTTAAACGATTATCAGTTATAAACAGCAATTATTATAAAAGGGAAGATCACGGAATGTTTAAAGATAACTACATACCAAATAATTATGTTGTAGCGGTATCTACAACGCCACATGCGATCAACGCGTCATACTGACGTCACGCAAATCCTGCATCTCGCAAGCAGAGTTTACCGCGCAACTAGCATGTTACAACAGCCCGACATGAATCATTGGGCAGTTGCCCGACAGACACAACACCCGTCTGGTCGAAGGATCCTCCCTTTTCTATAGAGTATGAGTGAACTTTACACCCTGTTCCTTATACCTCTATAATGTATTATCACGCCTTTTTTTGACTAGAGTTAGTCAGAGGTGTACGTAAAGTTCACTGCAACGGATACATACTCGCTACGTCATACTGTCGACAAAACTACGAAGGCGGCGGTGTATGCATACTATTACGTGAAGACTTAGAATTTATTGAACGAAAGGATATTATGGACATGTCGGTGGAATACATAATTGAAGTATGTGCCATTGAATTGCCTAAACTTAACACTATACTAATAACTTTGTATTGGAACAATAGGCAGCCTGATGTATTCTATAAACAACTAAAACTAATTCTAGAACTTATATTAAGAAAATATAATAAAAATAAAATCATATTCGGAGGTGATTTCAATGTAAATATCTTGGAAAATAGCTTGCAAACAAAAACATTATTAAACTTAATGCTAGAATATAACTTCATTCAATCTGTTAAAACACCCACACGAGTCACAAAAACCACTTCAACCTGTCTTGATTTAGTATTTATAAACTTTGACTCCAAACTAATATTTACTCAGGTGCACGATTACGGTTTTTCTGATCATAAAGGAATAATAGTAAACTTAAAAAAACTAGACGCTACGACTACTAAAATTAAGGACTGGAAAACTAAAAAACGAATTTTTAATGGTAAAAACATGGAAAATTTTAAATTTGCATTAAAACAAATAAATTGGAATTTGATAATAAGCTCGGGAAAAACAATGAACGAAAACTACAATTCATTCGAAAATATTTTAATCGAAATACTAAATGATTGCATACCCATAAAAACAATAAAACTAAAACGAAATAAAAGAAAATATTGGTTGACAAAAGGCATTAAAATATCATGCAAAAATAAACGGTTGTTAAGAATACTTATTTCTTACTCTAACGATCCAGTATTAACCAAACAATATAAAATGTATGAAAAAACATTAAAACAGATAGTCAGTAAATCAAAAAAATTACAATATATTCGGGAAATCAGAAACTCAACTAACAAAACTAAATCAATGTGGAAAATAATTAAGGAGCGTACAAATAAAAATCTGTCAAAGACACAACAAAACATAACATTGGCGATCCACAATAATCTTACGTCTGACCCAAAACAAGTTTGTAACTCATTCAATGAATTTTTCACATCAGTAGGACAAACAAGGTGGAGTGGGGACTCAGAGCCGCGCGGCCGACCTGTGCTCCGACAAACGGAGAACACAATGTTTTTACATCCACCCACACCGCAAGAAATAAAAAATATTATAAAAAACCTTAAAGGTAAATTTAGTCACGGATTAGACGAACTACCTCCAATATTAATAAAAATGTGTGCTGAGGAACTGACATTACCATTCTATCTATTAGTTCATCAATCATTTTCTGAAGGGATATTCCCAGACGCGTTAAAAAAAACTATAATAAAACCTATACACAAGAAAAACTCAAGGTCAGATCCAAATAATTACCGTCCAATTGCACTATTACCGACATCATCTAAAATCTTCGAAAAAGCAATGTGCAATCGTGTTTATAAATTTTGTGAAAAGTTTAATGTTTTCGATGAATGTCAAAATGGTTTTCGAAAAAATAGATCCACGATTTTAGCAACGTATAAATTCACACAAAAAATACTTAACGTTCTAAATAATAAAAAATACGCTATCGGAATATTACTTGATATGACCAAGGCATATGATAAAGTACTGTATAATATTTTACTAGACAAACTAAATGGCATCGGCGTAAGAGGAATAACTCACGAGTGGTTCGCATCCTACCTACAAAACCGGGAACAATTTGTAGAAATTGAACAGGGTCATTCTACAGAGACAGTAAAATTGTGTTCGCTTGAAATATGTTCTAGCTCCTCGGCTTTTATTTCTTTCTAATCATTATTTTATAAAATTTGTGACATAATCTAACAGTTTACATAGGAATCCTATTGATTATTTAATATTTTTTTCCTTTTTTTTGTGGTACAGTACGTGATTGCTCACGTCCTGTCGAATGTTCGCAAAGCAGGTTCCAGCATTAAGGTGTCTCTAAAAATTATTTAAAGATATTCCATGCATATATCACATGAAGAAACAAGTAAAGCAAGTAATAAAAAAGCCGTCACATAATTGTTAATAATTATTAAATGATATTATTAACTTTATTCAACATTCTATAATGTTCGTAAAAAATAATCACTCGTGTAGAAATAAATTGCAAAAATGGTAATAAATTAATTTTTTAAAGTGTTACATTATTTTCTATCTCTGGCAACCCTTTACCATGTATTGACAGTGTCAGTATCAGACTTCATTCGGCCAGTGACTACGGTGTCGAGAAAAATAAAAGTATAGCGGCTTTCTACAGCATTGTCAAAGTTGATACATCACCTCTGTACTCAACTTAATAAATCAAGTAAGTGATTTATGAATGTGATTTCCTTGTAGCCTTATTAATTAGTTAGTCAATTACCGAAGTCAAGTGAATTCAAATCTCATAACCTTAAATTTTCTTTAGGTTATGTATTTTTATGATAAAACTCACTTCTGTAGAACTCACTTCTGTCGATATAGTTTTCTACAGAAGTGATGTTTTTCCATAGAAGTGACGGTTTGCGCTTATGCTTATTAGATGTGATCTTATAAGAGAAATTTACACTGACAGTATAACCTAACAAACGTAAAATGCTGTTTTTTATTCTGGATTGATAATTTCATGCACTTTGTCGCTATTTGGTGGACTACCGACAGGAGTGACTGGTTTTCCACAAAAGTGATTGCATGGCTATTTCAATTTTTACTTACAGGTATGGCGGGTAAAAAGCGGTCTGAGAAAGAAAAAAAAGAACGATTGAGGGAGCAAAAGAGGGCATGGATACGAAGGAAGAGAGAAAAAATGACAGGTTGAACTAGAAGAACGACGTCAAAAAGATAGAGAGAGATACAAAAGAAAGAAAGAAAGAAGCTGGAAAAATTAAATCAATTAAAGAATATACACCAAGAATGCAAAAAGCTGCAAGAAAGCAAAATGCTTATTTACATTACTTGCAAAGAACAAGAAACTGATAATATACCAATTTTGAGGACATCAACTCATTCACGATCGGATTCGCCACAATCAGAGTATGACGTATACAAGAACCCAATAGCAACAACCTCACGTACATCTATAGATTTCTATCGAAAATGCTATGGATTTGATAGTTCATCTGATGAACAGATTTTTGAAGTCAGGAACCGGACACCCCTCAAAGAAAACGTTAATAATACTAAATTTTATGATTTTGATGTTAATCAACAAAGTCTGATAAAAAATACGTCTTCAGACGAAGAAAATATTTTATAAAGTAAAGGCTTATTTAGACAGGGTAAGTAACTGACTCCAAACTCGAGACAAGTCAGTGCTGACCCGATATTTACCTAGTGTAAATTGAATTTGGAGTCAGTAGTAGTTACTGACTCCACTGACTCCGAATTCAATTTACACTAATTGAATATCGGTTCAGTACTGACTTCTCTCGAGTTTGGAGTCAGTTACTTACCCTGTCTAAATCAGCCTGAACATTAGAAAATATCCATTTGCCTTTAATGTTCTACAGGAATGTCGTCACTTCCGTAGAAAATTATTGTTTATTTTTTAGAGTGTGTGTTTATTTAACTTGATTATTTATACTAGCCGTATTAAAAAATTATTACCAAAAGCAGTGAAGACTGATGATTTATTTTATTTCACTATTAAAGTTTTTAGTTTTATTAAAGATTCTGTCACTTATGTTGAAAATAGAATCACTCCTGTCGAAGTGATAACACTAAAATGTGCAATTATTTCACATATTGTTAAAGATTGATCTCTGATTTTATTTTTTAGAAGATAATTACATAATAACTCTTTATAATAACGCAATAAAAATCTGATTTAGTGAAATTAAAAAAAGTATTTTATTTTTTTATCACTCGGTAGAATTACCCAACATTGGGATCATAACACTGGGATATTCAGCCTAATACGTTCAAATAGACTTTGCGTTAAAAATTCAATTCCACAAGGGAGTGTTATCGGGTGTTTGCTATTTTTAATTTATATCAATGACCTCCCTAAAATAATTACGGACTCCTGCGTACTGTTTGCTGATGATATTTCATTAATAACTTCCTGTAATGACTCTCAACACCTACATGAGAACTTAAATAGCATAATGTTAAACATACAAAATTGGATGAAAGACCACAATTTAGAAATTAACTTCTCGAAAACCAAAATAATGCAATTCAGACCTTACCAAAAAAATCCCTTGACTATAAATTTTACGTTTGACGGTATCAAATTGGAATGCGTGGATACTTTCACTTTGTTAGGTCTAGACCTAGATATCCACATGACCTGGAAAGCCCATATACAAAAAATTAAAGCAAAACTAGCTAGTTTTATATATGCATTGCGTGAGCTCAAAAAAACCACAGATTTAAAAACTGCACTATCTACTTACTATGCATACGCATATGCATGGCTTAAGTATGGTATAATTCTTTGGGGAAATAGTGTAGATAGCAACGACTTATTTATCCTCCAGAAAAAATGTATTAGGATAATGGTTTATATTGACAGTGACGTAAGTTGCAGACCGTATTTTAGGAAATTAGACATTCTAACACTGACATCAATTTATATTCTAGAAATCTGTAAATTCGTAAGACAATATCCTAACTTCTACATTCAAATTACAGACCAACCTCGCAGATATGCACCACGTTCACGATTTGAAAACACGCTCGTAATACCACAATCTAGGCTAAAATTACACAGTACAAGTCCTCATGTAACATCAATTAAAATATATAATAAAATACCTAACGACTTAAAAATGGAAAAAAACGATAAAATATTTATTACACGTCTTAGAAAACTGCTTGTCGATAAATGTTATTATACACTAAATGATTTTTTTAATGATGACCTAATGGGATGACTTTATGAATTTGTTAATTTTTTAGACATTTATTTTTATCACTTTTATATTGTGACTTTTGTTTTATTTACCTTTTTTATTCGACTTTTATTATTATTTATTAATTTTCTTGTAACAATTTAATCTGTGACAATATTATTATTATTATTTTATTTTATGAATTGTATTTTAAATGACCTTTTATTGTTATGTTATGTATTGATTCCAATTATTAATTAAAGCATGCTACTCTTCTTATTATACTAAATTGTTGTGCCCGACAGGGTCCATGTGAAACATTTAACATTATTAAGATCTTTTATAATACACATGTGAATGCAATAAAGATTTGAATTGAATTGAATTAAAGAAACACCCATATTTCGCCAGATATGTTATTGTTGTTGCTGAAGATCTTACCATCTATCTATCTATTTAGCGCGTGATGTCCCACTGCTGGGCAAAGGACTCCCATTCCCTTATCCACACACTCTTCTAAGATTTTAATAAGTTTTGAAGCACCTTTTTTGGCACACATATTTCACTTCGTTTCACATCAAAACAATAAAAACTTACACACGAGCAGCATTTTAGCGCTCACTAATAAAACCTGTCGTTAAACTTATCGCTCTCTGCCGTAATTTGAAAATGGCTCAATTCCAGCAATTGATCAGTTTCACGATACAATCTCAGATTCTAATGATATCTACAATCGAAAGTTCTAGTAAGCCAACTCGAAAAATCTTAGTGAGCCGAGTCGTTTCTTAGTGATCCTACAAAGCCTTGACGAACTGGATTGATGGCTGGATATTTGTACCTCAATTTTATAGAAGGGTAATTTAACAGGCACTTCTGTTTGAAAGGATTCTAGAGCGACAGCTGACGTACTGAATTGCCTTTGTATTGATTTTAAAATATTGAAATGGATGGTTTTGATAGGAATGCTTAGAAATGTGCGGTCATTGAGGAATAATTGTTGATGATTGATTATAGAAGAGAACTAGAGTTGAAAAGGCTGTTTCTAGTAATGTACTCTTAAACTTGAAATATTAGGGATTCTTCAAAAAAGTGCATAGGTATGGAGAGAGATGACCTCTTCAAACCTTGGAATTTGATATTTGGTTAAAGAATGGCATCTTTAAAAGACAAAATAATGATGTAAAATTCATTTATTTTTTCATCTTTTTCATTTTTGAGAACCAGAATCCACCGACTGCGATATTTTTAGGCACATACAGTGAGATATCTAAGTAGCCAGCATTGTAGCATTGTTCACGGTGTACTCGTATCATAGTTAGCTGAAACCTGGCACTGTTCCACATGCGGCTACCTACTTCGCTTTTATTTCTCTCAGTCCTGGCAATTTACAGGTGCAAGATACATTGTAAAGCAAAGAAGGTAGAGGTAAAGAAATATAACGGCAATTGGGCTAGTTTTATGAATCGGTATTTATGCAATTATTTTAGAACAATATACAGGCTGAATTGCCAAACTTAAGTGGTAGTGGACAGGGAACATTGCTCGCAGAACAGATGGCCGATGGTGCCGAAAGGTTCTGGAGTGGCGACCGCGTAGACGTGGCGTTGGAAGGCCTCCCACAAGGTGGACCGACGACCTTGTGAAGGCCGCAGGAACTAGTTTGATGCGAGAAGCACAAAACCGGTCGAAGTGGAGGTGCTTGGGGGAGGCATATGTCCAGCAGTGGACGTCTTTCGGTTGAAATGATGATGATACAGGCTGACCTTCATCGTATTACCCAGTAACTGGGTTGTGGAGGTCAAATAGGCAATCGCTCCATGTAAAATACTTGTATTTAGCTGCATCCGGTTAGACTAGAAGCTGACCCTACATAGTTGGGAAAAGGCTAGGCAGATGATGATACAGGCTGACAGGGATATCGACACGCAACTTGTTACCATTCAGTATAAAATATTATGATTCTGATCCCCAACGCTGAAATTTTTCGTCGGTTATATAGCTGTTCCATACATTTTGAACGTGTATATAGATATTGCACTTTCTATGAAACAGCGATTTTTTTTGAATAACCTACGCAAAATTTCTACGCTAGTCTGGAATCACGTTCTAAAGTAACCACGAATTCAGCACAGGGTTCCTGGTTGACGACTCCCGGCCACCGTAGGCACGGGCCTGCGGACGGAGAGTAATGGGTAGCTCACCGTCCGATCAGGACCAGGCCCGTGCCGGACGGCGCGTACGTGTTCCACGTGCGCCTCAAAGAGATGTCAGCAAAAAGGAAGGGGCCTGCCAGGGCCGAAGCCTGCCGGGGGTGCGGGATTGTCCGAAAGGGTTACCACTACCCCGGAACATAAAGGGCTAAGGAAGGATCCCGGGTGGGTTTTAGTCAGTAAGAGTCTGACACTCCCTTCCGCTCCACCAAGAGCAGGAGGGGTCATTTGATGATTTCCCATCCATAAAACAAAAAAAAAGGGTTCCTGTTTACAGTTTGCGCGTCAATATCCCTGCCAGTCTGTATACATACATGTAGACGTACAATCGCGCAGGATAGCCTTTGCTAGAATTGGTCATCGTATAAGTGGTTCGGCAGCTTCAATATCATCAGGATTGTATCGGAATATAGCAGTTTGTCATCGCATGGTACGACAGTGGCTCCGACACCATCTCTGTCTTCAGAAGACTGCCGCCACGGGAACCATCAATGCAACGCTGGCTGCAGTAACAGTCATCAACCAGAGTTACTCTTACCCGGTTATCTTAAAAAAACTAAAACCCGACTACTGAAAAGGATGAAACAAGAAAGGACCTTCCCGTGGTCGCATGCCGCTGTACTAAATAAGCTATGGTAGCATGCGACCACGGGAAGGTACTTTCTTGTTTCATCCTTTTCAGTAGTCGGGTTTTAGTTTTTAAACTTTTTTTTAATTTAATTATTTTGGGGCTTATTTCAGTAATACTTATATTTTAGAAATGTTCTAATTAAGCCCTTTCATTTGATACCCCACAAGGCACCATCCCAAAATATTTATTTTTAAATTCATTTCTTTATGTCCTCTAGAGGGCGCCATATTGAATTTAGTGTAACGTCACATAGCCTATAGGTAACCAACGGACGGTCAAGACGCTTCTATCGATACCGCATTATTTTGTCAAATTATTATAAGTACTTTTTAAGTCCCTCATAGGGAACAGATGAACATACATACATACATACATACCGGTCAAAATCAATACCCTCCTTTTTGCTTCGCCATAGTCAAGCATAAAAACCTAGGTCGATCATATTTACAACCAATACATAAATAGGTAAAGTACCTCATCATTTTACAAAGGTAAGTAGGTAAATATACCTATTTTGTATATCCATTAATAACGTTATCCTTTATTGAATTTACGTATTCGCATTTCAATCGCTGAATCTTTATTTCTCTCGTGCGTGCGTAAAAGGGTGATACGGAAATTCAATAAACAGAAACAGGTTGAAACATGGGGTTGTTGTAATAGATATATTATTATATCTGGAAGGCTGACTAGGACATTATGATTGGCAGGGATCAATATTTTTGCTCCATACAATATAGATCTCGTATAGCATTATAGAGGTATGAGGAACAGGGTGTAAAGTTCACTCATACTCTATAGAAAATGGAGGATCCTCCGACCAGACGGGTGTTGTGTCTGGCGGGCAACTGCCCGATGATAAATGTCAGGCCGTTGTATATATGCTAGTTGCGCGGTAAACTCTGCTTGTGAGATGCACGATTTTGCGTAACGTCATTATGACGCGTTTTTCGCATGTGGCGTTGTAGATACCGCTAAAAACGTTGTTGAGCAGACAAATTCGAACATAATACCTATGATGACTCAATGGATTAGCGATATCCTTCAAAATGATTCAGATTCTGATGGATAGTGTTTTACGCAATTAGGGTGCTGGTGCCTGCTACTTTCAACTATCAGAATACGTCGTTGCGTACTTTGTTCACCTTATACGACCGCCGTCAGATAGGTAAGTATACGGGTGACATTGAAAACATGCGACAAATCGAAATGGGAGATTGTACTCATCATTATGAATAACTTTTACTATGGGAACAAACCTAAAATCGCGAAAAAAAATCAGCTGTTCCCTACATTTATGTTCGCATAACTCGTCAAAATGTAGGGAGCAGCTGATTTTTTTTTTCGCGGTTTTAAGTGTGATCCCATAGTAAAAGTTGTTCATAATGATGAGTACAATCTCCCATTTCGATTTGTCGCATGTTTTCAATTTTAACCTGTATAGGTAGATAGAGAAAGTTAAAACTTAGTGATTGCTTAACCGACAGAACAGAACAAAATAATCGGCTTAAAATAACTTCATCATCCGATTTCCTGGGTTGTTCCAACAAAGGTTGGTAATTGTAAAATAGCTGGTAGCCGTGTATCGGTTTAATTCGCCAAGTCGGCCAATTTCCGCGGCTCGGCGCTTCACTTCCGTTGTGCTCGGAGGTGCTGATTTAAGGTATGAGCGGTGAGCGAGTTTTAGATGCTGATTGGAGCGTTACGTTAACTTAGGTCATCATCAGCCAATAGCACTTCAGTCATACAGTATACAAACGAGCATCTTCCTACAGCGTGTAACCATCCGTGAATTAATGAATTAATGCTTTATTTGCCAGAATATAGGTACATAGTTTATGGTAAAGTGACATATGGTTTCACTATATTCGACTTTCTAGTCGTGCAAATTTTTAAGTGACTAACAATGATCGAGGCATAATAACAAAATTACAGTCTTCTTACATTATTAAAATACAATTATTACATTAATAATTAATTTTTAGTCAAAACTACGATTTCGTGGTTCACTTGAAAGTCCCTTAACCGTCTCCGAACCCAAATGGGAAGATGTAAGTCGAATATCGTAATGTGGGGCTAGCTGGACGGTACAGCAGCAGGGTGTGATGTGGAGCTGAGTTACAAACCATGCTCCACCTCCTATCCTATCCTCTGTGTCCCAAAACTAGCAGCCAAAGTGACCTCTGAGCTGCCACCGATAACGCTGTGGGAGTGGCGAAGTTTTGAGCCAACAAAATCGGAATAGCTGTCGTGCCAGCGACACGAAGAAGAAGAAGTATTCATATCCTCTCCAATCGAATGCCATTTAACTCGATCCTTGTCTACTCTCATCTCATTCAGCTGCCAACCACCCGTTGAAAATCATCGCTCCACCTGACCAAAAGGCGTTTAAGAGTGTTGAGTAAGTTGAACGAAACCAATTGATAACACACTCTTGGAGAAACATCGACGTAAATGTATTTTTTTCCCAAAAATGAGTTAAATATGCCAAAGCGCTTAGAAAGCGCATTTACTTTAGGAAAGCAAAGACTCAAAAAAAAAGTAGCAGTTACGAGTATGTAAATATGAGCTGAATTATCATTTTGTTGCAAAATGTTGAAATTTCATAATATACAATAGCCTCATAGCATAAATAAATTAAACATACTGTTTTCGAAACACGTTTCAACTGAATTTGATCACGCCAGAATTGGTACTTAATACCTAATCCACACAATCGCTACTCCCTCATAACTCACATCGACAAGCGGCTGACGGGCTCGCAAGAAATTGAAGCTCCCGCCCACCCGTTTCGGACGGACATGCTGCTAACTACGTGTAACTTTCGGCCAATTCCTAATGTCCGACCGTGGGGCCACGTTTACGTTGGGACACAAATTGCTACACCGGTTCTGAAATCCTGTGTTCCGTTCAAATAGAACCGCAATATATGAGTATGTTGATACAAACTAAAGCCTGATTTACATGGTGCATGGCCATGTTTAATGGCCACCCTGTAGCATACGATAAGGTACAGCAGCAATAAAGTTGCACCGTTTAAACAGCGTTTAGACGAGACAAGTAATTTTTTGGTTCAATGTTGTACATACAGTCAAGAAACTTGCATCATGAACTCGTAAGGCAAGCTGTTAAGGGTTTTGGTGCGTGCTTTTTACGATTTTTCACTTTGAATTACTTTTAACCATATAAGTTGTATATATTTTTGTAATCACCTTTTAAAACCCTTTATTTTGATACCCCACTCGATGGGTTTTGAGAAAAAAAAAATCCGCCATTTTTGTTTTTTTTTATTTTGATATACCCAGTGTCACTCTCACAGTAAATACGAATCTAACGACACCACTCAAGCTAAAATCCATTGAGCTGTTCAGGCCACAGAGCGTGCCAAACAATTATACAAACATACATACTCTCGAAAAACATAACCCTCCTTCTGGCGCAGTCGGGTAATGATTGTCAAAACTTGAAACAATTCTGAAATGTTTCAAATAAATAAGTTCCGTACGAGCGCTTTGCGTTTAAATTCATAAGCCTTATTTCCCACTTGAATACACAGAATATAAGTTTCATAGACTCAAAACAGCAAACAGAGCATTTATTCCGCCATTAGTTATTTCTACACGCAACATTTAAAACATCAAAACCCCATTCAATGAAACGTCAAAACCAAGAACAAAAAGCCCTAATTCAGGGTACATTCAGTCCAAAATGATGCGAACATTTCCCTCTTCATAACTTGTAAGGCTGCAACCGAAGTATGAAAGGCTATAAAAGAAACACAGAGGTCGCTTGCATCACAAAACAGACAGGTACAGAAGGTCAGCTTCATACAACGAGCGAAAACAGGCGCAAGCACACAAACGCGTACTCGTACTTAATCTCGAACTAACTTGGTTGAATTCAGTCATCTGTATTTAGTTGGCTTTTTAAGAAGAAAACGGATATTTAGAAAGCTTCTGTACACACTACACCGAATTATGTAGTTAATGAATCCGTCTGCAGATTAAATTGTGATAGAGATGTCTAACAGACGAATTGCGACCTTTCTTCTTCCTGATTAGATTACTTTTTTATTTTTTTTTTAACTTTTTGGAAAAGCTGACTTGGTGAATACGATTATACTTCTCTGAATTCAGTAAAGTATCTATTTAGACGAAGATGGTTCCGACAATACCTCAGTTCTTGTATTTGTGTGGACTGTATTCTTGCTGGTCGTGATGGGTACACAGGTTATTAAATGACACAAGACACGTTAGTTTGCTAACGGTAGATCCTTCAACGGCACTTGACTTTTATTTTAACACAGATTAAAAATTGTAACATTGTGTTGCCATAGACAGCTGCCCGGAATTTAGAAGCTGGCGGTGTGATACCCCTGTGCCTCGGAAAGCACATCGGTCAAGCGGCGCGGTTCGCCGATCGGCGACGAAACAATAGAAAATCAATTGTGTCTCATGGGGTACTCCTGATTTTATTTGCTCACAAACTAACTATATACACTAAATACTAAAATAAATGACTAACTAACTTACAATACAAATATATAAAAATAAAAAAAACAAAGGACTGTGTCTCATTAATAATAATATTATTCCACAACTATCACACAACGCCATCTAGTCCCAAGCTAAGCAGAGCTTGTGTTATGGGTACTAGACAACTGATAAACATACTTATATATTTCTAAATACATACATATTATAGATAAATTACACCCAGACACAGAACAAATGATCGTGCTCATCACACGAACATTTGTCCTGGGTGGGAATCGAACCCACGACCTCCGGCATAGCAGTCAGGGTCACTAACCACTAGACCATCAGGCCTGCCAATTATTGCCTGCCATTAGTAGAGCTTGACAGATTAAACCGTGCGTTGGTCTGTTTTCATAATATAGAGCTTGCCTTCTGTACCAATGTATCTACTCCATGAGACAGAGGTCGCTTGAGTCCCTGAGGCCTGTGTTTATTCATGTCTTTCAACAAGCGGTGACTGATGGAAAGTTCGCCTTTTATGTTCCAAGGTGCAGGGAGATTGATATGTACTTTCGCTTTTTATTTCTGTACTTCGCGTTAGTGGGTTGGTGTTTTATTTTTGGACTTGAAAGACCCTTTTGTACGTAAGGTCTGAAAGCTATCACTTAAAACTTTTTTTTATAAAATAACAACCGATTTAAAAAAAAAACACTACAAAGTGATAAATAACTTTAATTTCGGATGTCGGTGTCGTTGGTTCCGCATTTTAGTTTTTTTAGACACCGACTTCCGAAATTAAAGTTATTTATCACTTTGTAGTGTTTTTTTTTTGAAGGCGGTTGTTTTTTTTATAAAAAAGTTTTTTTTTCATTCACTTTTTTGTTGTACCTACCCCATACAAATTGAATTAACACTAGTGCATTGAAAAATTGAAGCCACCGACTAGAAGAATCATCAAAATTCGCATAGAAATGCCGGAGATGTAGTACATTTATGCATATAACTTCGTACATAAGAACAATTACCTAATGTATTATACAGGATGAATTTTCCAAGTGGGCGTGGATGGCCAAATTCTAAACTATGAGGAATAGCGAAAAGTACTCAAAGGAGTCGCGGGCTCAATTTTGATGAAAACTAAAACTGCATCATTGGATTTTAGAAAAATCAATATTTCTAGCCAGGAATCGAACCTGTTGATTTTGAAAAAAAAAACACACACTGTATTATTACACCATTCGATAGTGTCCCTAATAAGGATCAAATTCTGGGAAGTGATGACATACGGCAACCTTAAGGAAAATGTTAAATTTTAATAAACTTCTTCTTATTTTAAAGGAAGTTCATACCTACATTACGCACCTTGTTCGAAATGATGCTCAATATTTTTATTAACACACCCCGCAGCGCAGTCACCCTCACAACATTGTGTTCTAAATTCAAATTTCTATTACGATCTTTGGAAAATATTCTAATGGAATCAATAACATTGTAATGCTGAATGCAGTACAGTAGCAGTGAGACGTCGAATCCAGCTATGTATTGAAAACGATGGTCATCGTTTTGAACAATTAATCAGTTAAGGTTTAGTAGGTAGGAAACATAACCCGGGCCCGGCTAAATAATAACAGCCGCACAGGTCAATCCATCAGGTTAAGCTATGCTTGCCGCGGTTGGTCTGTGGATGGGTGACCATTTTTACATACCGAGACTCCTCCATGCCTCGGAAAGCACGTTAAGCCGTTGGTCCCAGCTGTCATTCCTGAATCTTTGACAGTCGTTACGGGCAGTCAGAAGCTCGAAGGTCTGACAACCAATCTTACCAAGTGGAAGGGGTATCGTATTACCCAGTAACTGGGTTGTGGAAGTCAAATACCAGTATTTTACATGGAGCGATCCATGTAAAATACTGATATTTTTGTGGTTAAATACTGGTATTCAGCTGCATTCGGTTAGACTGGAAGCCGACCCCAACATAGTTGGGAAAAGGCTAGGCAGATGATGATGAGGTAGGTAACATAAGAAAAATAAAAAAAGGATTTTGTTAAAAATGAGCTCTTTCCTTTAGTTTGCCGTATGTCATTACTTCCCAGAATTCGATCCTTATTAGCGACACTATCGAATGGTGTAATAATACAGCGTGTGTTTTTTTTTTCAAAATCAACAGGTTCGATTCCTGGCTAGAAATATTGATTTTTCAAAAATCCAATGATGCACTTTTAGTTTTCATCAAAATCGAGCCCGCGACTCCTTTGAGTACTTTTCGCTAGTCCTCATAGTTTCGGATTTGGCCATCCACGCCCACTTGAAAAATTCACCCTGTATACTAAAACCTTTCTGAAAGTATGTAGATCACATTAATGAAAGAATTATCAAAATTGCTTCATTAGTTTTTTGAGAAAATCGCGGACATACATACATACGGGTCGAATACAGAACCTCATTTTTTGAAGTCGGTTGTTATACAATGAAAATATCGAAGTGCCTGTGGGTAAATAAGTGTAAATTAATTGATTTGATTGGTTCAATGCCTTGGATATCTCGGGAAAAATAATTTTATTTTTTGTTTTTGGTAAGGCCTGCTCTTCTCTTGACCTCGATCACGCCTGATGGAAAGCGATGGATGATTTTGTTGTTGTGTTAAATGTCAAATCTGTTTTTCATAAAGGGCCTCGTGGTAAAAACATGGTCCTTTTAATAATGGACATATTATTTGTAGCAAGTAGGTATACAATAAATTATAATACTTCATTATTTCAGTTCAACTTTTGGCAAACTATTTATTCCTTAGGGCCTGTTTACACCGCGTTTTTGAATCGCACCGTTGACGCGCGTTTTAGCAACGTGCGGCGACGGCTTGCTTTTATCCTACAGAAGGTCTACAGGCTGCGTCTGACTCGCGTGCGTATCGCGTCTGTATCGCTACAAACGCGCGTCAATGGCGCGTTTAAAAAACGTGGTGTGCACAGGCTCTTACATAAATGTTCATCAAACACAACTACAGGCTTTCAAAGTTATTTGATATCTGACAGTAACCTTATTGAAACGAGAATAAAGGTTATTGTGATGCAAAATTTGTGGCAAATTAGTACTGTGAGAGGACTATGATAAAGATTAAAATATAACTATCAGTAACCCGTACATTTTTCAATGTTTCTCTTCAACCTTCTCTCCTTAAACATCTCCAACGTCCAGACCGAAGTGTGGTAACCAATCAAATAAATCTGGCTTCCCAACTATATCGGGGTTGGCTTCCAGTCTAACCGGATGCAGCTCCACAACCTAGTTACTGGACACGATATATCTTGGTAAGACTGATAGTCAGACTTCTGGGCTTCTGGCTACCGTTAGCCTCTCACACGTTTGCCCGCCTACCTGTCAAAACACCCCACGCATCGGAGTAGTTGAATGGACGCGATGAAGTCATTGTTTTAACAGTGACAATGGTTGTGTACACTTGGTGTACCGTTGACGATTCGAGCACTTTCTCTTATGTACACTTGGTGTACACTTGACGCTTCATGGGTTAACGACTGTCAAAGCTAAATGGATTAACGTGCTCTCCGAGGCACGGAGGGGTCTTATGTAATTTGTGGTCACCCACCCACGAAACGACCGTAGTAAGCGTTCCTTAACTTTCGATCGACCCTTGCGGCTGTTATTCTTTAGTCACGAGCCCGAAAACTACGGAACAACCCGTCTTATGATATTTATAGCAACAAACCCAGAAATTCACAGAATCCTTTCGAAAATCGTTGTTACCATTAATTACTTAAATGTTACTTACACGGAGAGATTTACAATTTAGATTACTTACACGTTTAAAATATGGCATGTGGATGTAAAAATACTGGATAAGTACAGACGAAGACGCCAGCACATAAAGCTACCCGAAACTGTCAAATTTTCCCATTCAACTTTGAACCTTATGTTTTAGCGATAAAGTTGAAAATCTATTAAAGAAATTTGACACACTGTAGAAGCTTGATGTGCTGGCGTCTGTACCTATACTTAGCTTAAAATAAAAGATTTTGAGCTGACAAGGCCTTACTTGGAGAGGTCTATCTGAACATTTGGAACTGCATAACTTCGGGCTGACTGCACATCATGTAGATAACAGTCTCATCAATTAGTACGATTTTTTTATTTAATTATTCATTATTGATAAATAAATAAATGCACAATGTACAGACGCCAGCACATCAAGCTACTACAATCTGTCAAATATCTTTAATAGATTTTCAACTTTATCGCTAAAGCATAAGGTTCAAAGTTGATTGGGAAAACTTTTCAGTTTTGGGTAGCTTGATATGCTGGCGTCTATACACAACCATAGCTACACGCTAGGCTTAAACTAGTGATTACAAACTTTATCTGTGTTTATGTGAAATTACTGTCTGGCATCACCTTTTCTTTTTGCGAATAATACTTGTTGTATTTTTTTTTGTATTTACCTAAGGTCCGGAAAATAATTGTTAGGCACAATGACACCCTTCGTCAATTTGCCGTGTTATAGCTATTTCATACCACTCACAAAGGATGACAGTTGTGATTTGAATATACAGACACAGACCCCTTTATTCATAAACTTTAACGTTTAGGTATAACTTAAAGTTAAGTAGGGAATAACGACTGTTGAACCATACATTTTGACGTTTAAACGTCACTAAACTTTAATCATCGTTTACCCCTTTAAATTGATAGATTTTGGAATTGATAGATTGATCAATTTGCTTAACAATTAATATCCCTGACGTAACCTACTAACAAGTCTTAAAAAGCTCGTAAAAATCATGGCATTTCAACTTCTCAAACGCCATTACATCTGATTTGGACAGAAACACATAACACGATGATAAATGCTAGGCTACACGAAACCTTTTAAAAGTTGGGCGTGAAAAATCACCGGTCTCGCGGCGGCGGTGGGTGTCGTGGCTAATTTGTGGACGTCGATCACATCGGGGGAATTCGGATGTAGGAGGACTGGAATTGACCGGTCCTTAAATTGGTGTTTGTGAAAAGTGTATACATTTACTTAGTCGATCAGTGGTTAGGGTCGCGCTTACGATAACTTTACATGGAAACAGCACCCTAAATGCGTAACAGACTATCAATTACAATCTGTATATTTTTGAAGGATATTGCTAATCCATTGCTTCATATATTCGAAATTTGTCTGCTCAACAACGTAAATAACGCAGTGAATGTCGTTAAACTGTCAAAATTAAAGCCATTCCTACTGTCAGTGTGTAAGTACGCAATAACCCCACTGGCTCCATGTTTGTTTTACAGAAAATTGTAGTAAAGACTTTTAGTTATACCTACCTAGTTTAAATGTAAACTTCGATTGAGTTATTGGCTTCGAAACGACTACTTGAAAGGATATTTATTTATCTTATACTCTAAGGACACAAATGTACAGAGGCGGACTTAATTCCACAGGCATTTTCTAACAGTCGGATAAAGTTAAACTATATTTGTATTGTCGGGATCTAAAATGGGGCCAAACTTCATTTGCGGTCAAAGGAGTACTCTATTACTCTTTGATACTCTACCTTACGTAAGCAGTCGTGAAAAAAAAAAGAAGAAAAAAAAAGCTTAGTCGAAGTTTACATAGGTAGGTCTCTCCTATTGCGTTTACTCTTAACAATTATAAATATAAAAAATAGTTTCTTTCAAAGCTTATTTTTCATATTTTTTGACAAAAAAAAACAATTTACCGGTCATAAAGATCAAACGGAAAGGGAAAAAATTCGCGTAGGTAACCGGTTTTTATAGCCATTTCCAGTACCGCCAAATCCGTGGTGCGGTATTCGTACTTTGGCGTGGCGTTTGCCAATTTCAATTCAAATTGCGTGGAGTGGATTTCCAGTCTCCTCTTTCAGGTTTTCAGAGTAATTAACAGTCCGCGTATATTTTGGTGAAAGCTTGTACATAGCCATTATAAGTATTCGATATCCGTGGTATGTATGTATTAAGTACGTAATATTAATGGTACCTTTTTAGTAATCAGAGCGATTTTTTTACTGAAATAGGTAAACGGACCATGGGTGGATGGTGTATGGTAGGTGGATGGATGGATTGGATATGTTATGGTAATGGATGATTTTGGATGGTGGATGGATGTTACTGCGTGTTAATATTTTTAAGCGACTTCAACCGACATGACGATTAATACAGAAGTATGGAAGATACAAACATGTTGCGCCGACCCCAAATAAATTGAAAAAAAAAACAGTGGCACTCCGGGAGTGCCGATAGAAGTGAAAACTTGAAAAATTACGTGTGTCTTTTATGAATCGTCATATTTAAGCAAAACACAAACAGTATACTTTGCCATCACTCACTGACATTTCAGAAATATATTAAATCCGAGTACATCCTGAGGATAGCTGAACACATCCGAATGTAGCGCGGTGTCGGTAACAGTGTCGCGAGTTCAATGGTTTTTTCCCATCTCAAAAAGTGCCTAACGCGCCAAAATAAGTTTTCATTTCAAAAAGGCCGGAGAGTGATGAGATTTATTTACATAATAACATACATACATAATCAGCCTATAATGTTCCCACTGCTGGGACACAGGCCTCCTCTCGGTGAGAGGGAGTGGGCCGTAATCCATCACGCGGACCCAGTGCGGGTTGATAGATGTCACATGTCTTCGAAATTTTGATTCTAGGACATGCCGGTTTCCTCACGATGTTTTCCTTCACCGTTTTGAGAACAGTGGTAATTAAATAAATACTTTACACAAAGTAAAGCGCCTGTCTGGGTTCGAACCTACGACCTACAACTCGTAAGTCGCGGCCGTTACCACTGGGCCACCACTGCTCCGATTTATTTAACAACTAATATTTACGAGGTCAAATCTCTAAAGGTTCATTACACGTAACTTGCCTACTGTCACAGAATTATCACCAAAACAAAACACAACTTTGTACTGTCACCACAACTTTTATTACCGAGGACCACAAAATAAACTGTAGTTCCAAAATTAACATAAAGGCTAACATAATTACAGTTGATTCCTTGGGGTCACACAAAAAAGCCACGCCAGTGTACCAGCGGGTTCGAAACAAGAGCCTCTGATTTTAAATGGGTGATCATTGGCTATTGAATCAGCATCAGGAATCTTTGGGTTAAATAGAAAGAAGGAAAAGGATGTAGCTTTAAGAAGATTAAAGTCTTAGAAAACGTAATCAGTCGTATTCCGAAATATGGTTTAATGCTCAGATTTATGTAGATACTTCTGGATAACGCAAGAGCAACTACTTCCAAACGGTGACGGAAAACATCGTGAGGAAACCGGCATGTCCTAGAACCAAAAATTCGAAGACATGTGACATCTGCCAACCCACACTGGGCCCGCGTGGTGGATTACGGCTCACTCCCTCTCACTGAGAGGAGGCCTGTGTCCCAGCAGTGGGAACATTATAGGCTGATTATGTATGTTATGTAACACTTCGCGTTCCAAAAAACGCACCAGCTTACGTACAAAAATCGTAAGCCGCCACTTTCGCGCTCAGTCATATGAGTAGGTACTGCTAGCTGGTTGAGCGTGAGCGCTGGCGGGGCGAGACGGGTGCCGCACGCGATCTTCAAATCTTTGAAGCGATTTGATTTCCCCATCACTAAATAGTGCTTGCGACGTCATATTAGGTAGGTAGTCAAAAAATGGCACGCTTAGTTTTCATACAGATCGTTATACTTGCGTTATCTAGGTCTATCTATATCTGTGTAATGATAGTCCTAGACGAAAACTGGTTTAAAAAACTTCGTAGAACAGTAAAGAGTATGATTTAGATTCACCAAAGGTTTATATACTTTTAGTACTGTTGGCTAGTAGAATAATCAGCCTAAAATGTTCCCACTGCTGGGACACAGGTTTTTTCTCAGTGAGAGGTAGTAGGCCGTAATCCACCACGCAGTGCAGTGCGGGTTGGTAGATGTCCCATGTCTTCGAATTTTTTGTTTCCTGACGATGTTTTCCTTCACCGTGTTGAGTGGAGTGGTGATGAAAAAAATTACAAAAAAGTAGAGCGCTTGGCTGGGTTCGAACCTACGGCCGTTACCACTGGGACACCACTGCTCTTCATGGATTAAATAAAATATTTGTATTTCATGGTATATGATTATTAATAACTCGTAGATTCGAAATCGTCTGTTTTGGTTTGACACCTTTTCAGTGACAGACAAAATAAAAAAGTTTGAGAAAAGTCCATTCATTTGTAAAGCATACCATCGTTCTCATCCCGAGCGCGATGACCTTCAAAGTTTATAAATATGAGGTTGAAAGTGAAAATAGGTGAAAAGGTGCCTAAAATGTAATAAATACGTTATAACTTACCCAAGTCTAAAAGCTTAAGCACTTAACTTTGAGATTTTGAATTGAATTTTAAAGTCTAATAAACCAAGTCTGGACTTCGCTCGGGAGTTTAAGATTACACAATTAAATTCAATGTGGAGAACTTAATTACTTTTGTAACATAGTTTATTTTAGTCGTTATTATAAACTTAGCAAAAAATACTTTGCATTTTTGTGGTTTATAGAGTACCTATATGTAGTTTTGTCGTTTGACTAATACATTTTTGCTGAACTGGCCCTTTTTTAGCGCAGCCGTGAGGCACACTTTCCTGCTTATTTTTTTTTTTACATAGGACTTTATACTTTTTTTATTTAATCTTTACTTTTTGTTTTTATTTTTGATGTATGCATCTGGTGTATTGTGTGTCTTTTATTCTGTGCTAAATAAATGTATTTTCTTTCTTTCTTTCTTTCTTATGGGATAAGTGATTGCTTGTGATCTACTCATTTAAAACGATGATATTATTTAAATAGTAAAAAAAGAAAGTAAAACACAGAAAAAAAAAAACAAAAAGTAAAAAAAAAAATATTTTAAACTTAATAAAAAGGTAAAGATTCTCGAAGAAGCTTTGTAACTATTGAAGTTACAAAGTATCTTCGAATTTGCTACTCTAAGTTACAAAGTATCTAGAATTTACTACTTAAATTTTAAACGAACTGTAGTTATAACCTAGGTACCTAACTACAGTCAACGCTAAGACCCGCTTGCACCACAAATCTTTTAATGCGTTTAGCGCTAAACATATTTAAAACATCACTCTGTTTCTTCGAACTATTAACAAAAACAGAACGATGTTTAAAACACGTTTAACGGTAAATGAATTCAGTGATTTGTGGTGTGCAAGTGGGCCCAAAGCTACGGCACAGAATACTTAAAGTACTACGTACAGAAAGGACACTCCCTTCCCCGCACTAACATCAGTTACCGCACCTCACCCCGCACTTCGGCGTATTCGTCGCAGTTCTTTAAAAAGAGCGCTCGCAAACACAAATACCTCACGCACACATTCATACGTATACAAACGTCATTTTTGAATGTAGTAGTAGTAGGTAATTATTTTGCGAGCGTTGTATGGAGTGTCCGGGGTGTGGCTACGGTTATCTAGAAGAGTGGTAGCCGTATATAGTGTGCGCAAGATGTCACTGAAAAGTTATTAAGTCGAGGTTGTAGTAATTTTTAAGTTTTTTGAAGCTATTTATTTCCAATTATTGTAAATATTGCGCAAAATAAAAATCATTTTAACAAAATTGAACATGCGGTCAAGCGCTGACTAAAGACGGAAAAGTAATTTACTAATAGTTGGCTCGATAAACAAAAATCGCAAAGATGACACTAAATCGATATTTCGACCGTATTTCTTAGTAAAAAATTATAATACAAAACCATCTAAGTAATATATCAAAAGATAGGTTTTAATATTTTCTTGCGCTGGGTAAGGAAGATGTTTATGTAAGTGGCTATTTATTTTTGTAAGAACAACAAATTAGACGATATTGAGCGCTCACGCCTGCCGGCCCGTGCCTGCGAGAGGAGTGTGGAACGTAAGATAGAAACACGCTTGTACGATACGACTACACCCAGAAAGCATGGCTAATAGAAATCTCTATTCATAGACAGCACGTTTCGCCGAAAACTTTGTTGATAGAAAACATTGTTTGCAGATATCTCGGTTCAAAGGAAGCACTGTTGACAGAGATCTCTGTTCATAGATTAGGTTCATGCCGTAAACTTTGTTCATAGAAACCACTGTTTCCAGATACCTTGGTTCATAGAAAGCGCAACGTAGGATGAAACGATTACTCCCAATGTCCACCACTTGTTTGGCCACCACTTGGAGACACCGAAACAACTTTTAAAAATATTCTCGTTGTCCACCACTGGGGAACAAAATTATTGTAAACTAACCTTAAAAGACTTTAAAGTTGCTTCTGCATCATCTCCGTTGATGCGGGAAGTGTAACACCTCCGCCCTTACGTAACACCTCACCTCCGCAGCTTCGGCTTGGTAGCTTAAAAATATTATCATCACGACTTTAAATTGCGTAACTGCTACCAAAACTTACTGTTTTCGTCAACCTTCGACTCGGAAAACGTAATACGAACAAAAGTCAAAACAATATCAATATGGTCGACCTCCTCACAAAAGAAGTCACTTTAACTCATTAATCTGGAAGCGACATGTAAACACGATTTATTTTCGTTGGATCCCACTTTTGAATCCCAGTTTAATATTTTTGGCGTTGGATCCCACAAAACATTATTATGTATTTCCATTGGATCCCTAATTTAAAAATGCAAGATAATTACGTTTTCAATCAATCAACTCAGCCTATCGCAGTCCACTGCTGGACATAGGCCTCTCCCAGACTGCGCCACAGCACCCTGTCCTCCGCCTTCCGCATCCAGTCTACCCCAGCCACCCTCTTTAGGTCGTCCGTCCATCTAGCTGGGGGGCGTCCCACACTACGCTTGCCGCTACGCGGTCTCCACTCCAGGACTCGCCTGCTCCACCAGCCATCAGTCCTTCGACAGACATGGCCAGCCCACTGCCACTTCAGTTTGCTTACTCTGCAAGCTATGTCGGTAACACCGGTTCTTTTCCGGATAATTTCATTCCTGATTTTATCCTTCAAAGAGACTCCGAGCATAGCTCGCTCCATAGCGCGCTGAGCTGGACCAGCCCGACCGTCAGTGTCCACGTTTCAGCACCGTATGTCATGACGGGCAGGACGCACTGGTTGAAGACCTTAGTCTTCAAACACTGCGGGATAGGCGACGAGAAGACTTGACGGAGTTTTCCAAATGCTGCCCAACCCAACTGGATCCTTCTGTCAGCTTCCTTCTCAAAGTTGTGTCTACCGAGCTGGATGACTTGTCCTAGGTAGACATACTCCATCACAACTTCGAGAAGCGACCCTTCGATGTGGATTGGACTTGGCAAGACGTGCGAATTGTACATGACTTTCGTCTTGTCCAAATTCATGCCGAGGCCAACCCGCCGGGAGGGTAATTACGTTTTACTGTTGTTGAATCCCAAAAAGTATTTCCGTTAGATCCCAAATGCTTAAAAAAATCTGAATGCGGGTACTTTCAACAACAAAATTGTTTATAATAAAATGAGGGTATATTATGACCGATTGCGAATCTGACCATACGTGACTGAACTTTTTTATATATAAGGTCTATCTATTCATACATGAAACAAATACAATTCGCTACATAAACTTATTTTATTGTTTACAACGCTTGTCTTAAATTTACCTAATTGTCTCAATGAGTATCTGTGGAGAATGTGGTTGGTTTCACGTAAATCATTTCTGTATCCTATATTTTTGTAATTCTTAATATGTTATTGTTTGTTTTCCCGAATAAATTTAAGAAAATGAACGTTCAATGAAAAATAATTTATTTAGACCTAAACTTTTGAATTACGCAAGCTAGTCATTTTCCGAACTTGCTACCAAAACCTACATTCTTGACACAGAGAATGGACCTAATACAAACAAAAGTCAAACAATATCAATATAGTGGACCTGCTCACAAAAGAAAAAGTAATTTTAACTCCTTAATCCGGACGCGACTATGTAAACACAAATACAATAAAGTCTAAATTAGGCCGAAACCAAAGTTCCGAGGTGAAAACTAAGTAAATGAAGCCTTAAGAAGTAAACAGCCTTTGAAGAAGACAATCCAAGTTTGACGTCGAAAACTTTTTTAATATTCGCTACGCTCAATGTGATCCCGACCCTAAAAATTCCCCACTCGTAAGGGGGCTTCTCAAATGTAATTTTGCATGAAAGAAATGACAAAGTTCCTACAAACTTAGTGGACATCTTTCAATCTCTCGGTTTCGATTAAAATGGGGGTGGTTTTTGATGAGTTTTTATTTGGTTCTAATAGATTTAATTTTATTGTCATTTGTGAGTCTTGTTAAGAGCAAACTTTAAGACAGTTTAATTTTTTTTGTAATGGAAATTAACGAGTGTTTCCTATATTATTGTTGTATATTTTAAATATGACTCAGCTCAACGAATTTACATCGTAGGTTCAATAAACTCACTCCATGGACCGGGGCGAGAGGAAGTGGGAGGCAGTCACCTCCTTCTGCGAAGCAGTCATGCTAGCGACTGCTGCTGCTGATGGTTGAGGGAGAGAGCCTTATGTCCCAGCCGCCGCGGGACACGCTCCGGGCGTCGGGACCCGCGTGACGATTCCCGGCCACCATAGGTGCGGGCCTGCGGACGGAGAGTAATGGGTAGCTCACCGTCCGTTCAGGACCAGGCCCGTGTCGGACGGCGCGTACGTGTTCCACGCGCGCCTCAAAGAGATATCAACAAAATATTGTTGAAACAAAATTGAAACTGTTTTATTTCGAATTAATGTTTTTATTATATTTTTATTGTAATAGTTTATTTAGTATTACAAGTTTTTCCTATAAGTGAAGTAATTAACCGGTCGAGCGGCGCGCGTCGCCCATTGGCGAAGAAACAATAGAAAATCAATTGTGTCTCATTAGAGGAGCTTGACAGATTAAAGATGAAAAGATAAAAATATAAAATCTGCGTGTGTATAACTGATTATTCATTTTCGTACCACTTCTTGCTTGCTATTTTTGTAAACATTTTTGGTCAATATTAAAATAATATGTACAAGTATATAAAAAGGGAGGGGAAATAATCAAAGGGCATCAAAAAATTCGTCCGCATCGCTGTCAACAGGAAACGTGCCCAAAAGGCTGGCAGCATTGCCACGTTGTTTGGCAATGCTGTGTATTAATTTCCTCCAATTTATTTTTAAAGGCAAACATCCACTTCCAATCTAATCCCTCTTAAGTCCTTACACGCCTCATTACTTTGTCCCTAAACTTACAAACCTTAATCCCCAATCAACATAAAACTACGGCTCAAAAGTCCCCTAAACACGGCTCAAGAATGATTCGGACGAAAAAAAGTCATAATTCCACTCATTACGAAGAGGGATCGGCTATTGTGAATGGGGGGAACGGGGGATATAATCCGGGGAACACAATGCTTGTAAATGAAGGCAGCTCTTCCGGACCGAATTAGGGCCGTATGCTTTCCTTCCCTCTGAAAAATTCACGTGTCGTGAAAATTTCAGGCTGTAAAAGGTTTTATTTTTCCTCTTTTTTTACGAAAAAAGGTTGGTTTAATTAATATGTTATATTGGATTCCGTGTTGTGTTTTGTATGGAAATGTGTATATGAAGCTTTAATGTTGAGAATAGGTAGGTAATAAGGGTTGAGTTTAAAAAAATATGATACATGATACTTACACTTTTTCCTTGAATGATAGACATAACATGTCACGCTTGTATTCCGCCCAAGTATTAAGCAGAGGTATAAACATGTTTATCTACACCCATGCTGTAAATAATTTATAAAAGTTTCTGAAACAGTTAGCTTATTGCCAACATTAAAACAACCAGTGTCATAGTAACCATAATATTATCATCCAAACGAGTGTTATTATGTTGTACTAAATTTCATTATGCAACTCGTTTTCAAAAAAAGAACATTGTCATACACGCGCATTTCACTACCACTGCTCAGTAATTAAAAAAAAATACTTATAGGTTATTCGAATTCACGTCGTATCCCACCGGCCGCCATTTTTGTTCCATATTAGTATTGCAAAAAACTGTTTTAGAACCTTTTATAGAGGATTCATATCATGGGTGTATAAAGTCTTGTATGCAACTGTACATAATTAGGTAGGTAGATATTAAAACACTCATGTGATACTACTATCACACTCGGCGAATTATAAAACAGTTGCATAAATAACTAATAGCACACCCACGTGTATGATCTCCCTAAATGAGTCTCCTACAGTAAAATCATCATTTTATTTAAAAAAAAATAAGTCACTACGGAAACCAACACACGACAGTGGAAGACAACAAACCATTCTAGGAACGCTCCAACTCAAAAAGCAACAAAATTTTAAAACTCCGCAGAAGCCGTGCATATTTTTGATTAAAAAATACAATATTAATACTCTTGTTGTATTCAGATTCTCATGCTGGAGACGACGGCTATGCATGCAAATTGAGAGTCACACGGGAACACGACTAACGGCATGCGATGAATGTAAATGTGAGGACATGTCTCGGAGGAAACAGGCTCTTATGACGCCCAAATTTATTATTTGCATGATTAATGTCTTGGAAGCAATGATGTGAATGATGCTAAGGGAATATTACGAGTGAATGATCTGAGCTTTATTGAAAAACGCGATGGCTTTAATGTGACATAAGAATTATTAAGTATAGCTCTATGACATGTATGTGACTTACTTTGTTCTGAAGGTGTTGTCGCTTATGTGTCGATATGCCAAACAGTATAAAAACGTCTTAGAGAAACTAAGTGGGTACAACTCAGAAACGTGAAAATAAATTGGATGACGGCGTATTTTAATTTACTATTTGAATTGCTTTTTTTTCTCGTCTTTTCATTATGGACGCTTTTTAACGTTCTGCATCGTTCTCACATGTATAATTTTTAACATGAATGATATAACCAAGACTTTGTAACCATATTATTTTGATTTAAAAGAGTGTCCATGGAGTTTCTTGCCCGTTCTTCTCCATAGGTACCTACGCTTTGGAATGGGCAACTAGCTTCATCTTTCTGACTGACCGACCCCTTGACAATTCAAAAGTGCCTGTAATTGGTTTAATTGAAATAAATACTTTGAGTTTGAGTTTGCTGGTGATTTGGGCGTTAATAGAATTAAGCATCTATCTACACATGTAAAGAAGCTTGTTGAAATGGGTTTTCCTAATGACTTCATCTGTCGACTTACGGTCCAATTAAAACTAAGAAAATAACATGAGAGATTTCGAAAAGTCGAAAAGGTCTAAAAGTATTGTGTTTTGCAGTCATTTTCGATTCGTACCAATGTAGAGGGTCTCCAACTTCGTATTCCTGACATTCTTAATGAGAACAGTCTTTTTAGAAGTTTTGCGTAAAGTCGACCAGTGAATTGGGCGCCATTTTGAGAGTTCACCAATATTGTCAGACAGTCACTATTGGGCGTTGTAACTGGTTCAGCTGCCAAATTACCGAAGTTAACTCGAGCTTTAGTACTTGAAATATTAACTTCGGGAAAAATCTAGGATATTGAGTCTATATTGTATAGAATCTATTCGATTACAGGTTTGGTTTGCCAAAGCTGGGGCCCGAATTAGGTGTGTAAGTATAATTAGGTAGATAGTGGTATTACACGACCCTTTGCTTTTACCTTAACCCCTCTGAACTATCTAACCATTTCCAATATAAAAATAATACCCCAAACAGCGCATCTGGAAGCTTTATCAAAATAATCCGGCTAGAAACTCGCAAATTCTATAAAGGGGGAGTCTTTCTTTGGTTGTAAAACCAAACTGCGGTCACCAACATCAATAAACCTTTCAAGTAAATGTTTACGCGTGGCCGCGTCCGCTTCGAACTTTCGCTTCTTTAAATAAAATGGGCCCCACGAAAGATGAGGGTAGCACTGCTGTGGCCCGGGAACTGGTAACTGACATTTATTTACGCGATAAGTCCTTTAATTCGGCCGCAGAAATGTGTGCTTAGGTAAGGGCGTATTTGTTGATTATTTGAAAATGAATACCTACGAAATTGGGGCTTTTTACTTTTGCGAGTATATTTTTTTTTATCGAAAATTAAAAGAGAGGCTGCCAAAAACGTAACAGCTACAATAATTTATAATATGATTCGCTACTTGTCAGAAGCAGATATTTAGTTTGAGTTTTGGACAATATTTGCAAAATTAACAAACAAAACTTTGTCTTTTATTTAATTTAAGTTCTCTCAAACAAACTAGTGTTAAAATTATAATTAACAAAATAACAGACACAATTTGTCATAGTGGGGGATTGCTGACCCATCGAACACCCAGTGCGAGTGCGTTGCTTCTGATCAAACCATGCCCGACTTGCTGGAGTGTCTTAAGGGCCTGCGGACGGAGAGTAATGGGTAGCTCACCATCCGATCAGGACCAGTGCCCGACGGCGCGTATGTGTTCCACGCGCGCCTCAAAGAGATGTCAGCAAAACGGAAGGGGCCTGCCAGGGCCGAAGCCGAAATGGTTACCGCTACCCCGGAACATAAAGGGCTTAGGGAGGAAAACGGATGGGTTTTAGTCAGTAAGAGTCTGACACTCCCTTCTGCTCCATCCAGAGCGGGAGGGGTCATTTGATGATTTCGCATCCATAAAAAAAAAGTGCCCATACACCTGCACCTCGGATAACTTAAAGAATGTCACTGATGCTACAATCAATATAGCAAACAAATATATGAAAAAAAAAAACAACAGGGAACATCGCCACAAAAGCGAGAAGAACCAAATAAAAATTGCCATGGCTCCCTTCCTGCAGCACATCACAGAGCTCAAAGGCCTAGCTGTATAAAGAGCAGTCAAACTTTGTCTGTCCCCGGTTTGTGAGACCCACAATAAAAAGTACCCCTAGGGCATGCTTCGTGTCAGTTTTATGACGAAAAAAATGACCGACGACGTTTTTTTAAGCATTGATTGTAAGTAAGGTGGTGAAGACATTTGTTCATTAAATGCTCGGCTTGTCTCATTGGGGTCGATATTTGTGTTCGCCCCTTTGATGTTTGCTTGGGACTTCCCTAAGACGGTCGGTGGCTCAAAAAGGTCCGTATTTGATCGCTTATAAAATTTATTGCTTCTACTTAAGGTTGGCAAGTGACCGTTATGAAAAATCAATTTAGGTTCACGGTCGGTTTGTGTTTTTGAATGGTCCGGTTAAATTGTGGGGGGCTTGTAGGAGGTTTGTTTTCTTTGTGAATGAGTCATGCATTTTTATCCTTAAACAGTCCTAGGGGTTCTAAAATGAACGGTTTTATTGACTCAAAAAGATACAAATACTCGTATGACATTGCAACGTAACAATATTATATGGATACTTGTATAATACTGCAATGTATCAAAAGAGTTATGGTAAAAATAATAATCTTACTTCCTTACAAAGCTGACCTCGTAATTGCTGTACCACCTTTTTTTTTTTGGTGCTCGGTGGAAATCCTCATGGACTTCCTCCATCGTGGGGGTGACAGAAGGGCATGCCGGACTCTTACCAGCTAAAACCACCAGGGTGTTCCACCTCTACCTATGGCCGGGGTTGCGGGATCCGCAGAAGCATTCATCGCTCCCAAAGCATTCACCGCTCCCCACCCTAGTCATTTGCACGTCATAAAACGATAAGGTCTATTTGTCTATGTAAAAGTTACATAATCTCAACCTTCAATCAACTCAGCCTATCGCAGTCCGCTGCTGGACATAGGTCCCCAGATGGTATTTTTGGCCATGGCGGTCAAAACCCAATAACACTTTGGCCGACCCGGGAATTGAACCCAGGTCCCCCACGCTCAGTAGTTGGGCTGAGGACCACGAGACCCACGAGGTAGATATGTATATAAAACGTGTATATACATAAGGAATATCCCTATAAATGCATGTGATGTGCTTTCACGGGATTGTGTAGTTAGATTATCTCCATAGTTGATGAAGCATGCTCGACTGCAGTGCATGCGTCGTTAGCCACAAGCAATAGTACTACAACAGTAGACAAAGTACTAGGAGCATATAATTTACTTATGTCGTGTTTATCTATTGAGAGAGCAATTTCCTTAAGAGCTCCTACAAAAGCTGTGTACCTTCATCAGAAAACAATTAAGTTAGTCATGTTTTTTCTTCCCATGCGGTCTTCTTCTTCATCGTATCTAGGATTTCCTTTTATTATTTCCGCAGGAGAACCAAGGTAACCGACATAGCCCGCAGAATTGCCAAACTTAAGTGGCAGTGGGCAGGGCACATTGCTCGCAGAACAGATGGCCGTTGGGGCCGAAAGATTCTGGAGTGGCGACCGCGTGCCGGAAGACGTAGCGTTGGAAGGCCTCCCACAAGGTGGGAGCCAGGTAGATTTGATGATACATCATTTACTTATTTATAAGCACTAGAACCCTCGAAAAATTCCGATTTAAGTCGCTGTCGACAGAGGGCTAGTGTACATATTTGACAACTATGAATGAAAAAGAAAAATATAGGGATATCCTTCTTATTCAGTTTATGAAATATCTTTTAAATTGGTCCAATATTGGAGGAGGAAATAGGCGAGAGCTAAATCGAAAATCGAGTTGAATGGCGTGCAAAAGGAGCGGCCTTAGTCTAGCAGTGGACTGCTATAGGTTGATGATGATGATGATGATGATGAAACCTCGAATTATAACATTTTACTTAGGCTTTTTAAAAAGTCTCTCCGACCGCATTTCCTCGTAACATCACCGCGCTTATATCTTCACTGGTTGTTCCAAACAAAAACAAATACAAAAATTTAAAAGCTCATTCTAAATTCGATTGACTGTTCGAACGTTACCAGAGTTATTTTACTGCCAGCTAGCACTACATAAGGTCGACTTTTGCAGACAACCTTTTCTGTACTACAACAACCATAATATTGAAAAATCCCGACACAATATTATATTGATTGGGGTCCTTAAACCTGTTGCCGTTATTCACACTCGATGGGTTTCTATTACCAACCGACTATCGATCTACCCTAAATTAGTAGAATTTAATGCCAACAAAAGAGTCTGAGGTTTCGTTCCCAAACTTCGGTCATTTGTTAGACATGCCTTATTTTATAGATTTGGATCTCACAAAGGAACGTTCCTAAGTTATGTATGGGAGTTGAACGCTCTCGGGATTTATTCCTACGACGGAATTCTTTCTATTCGCTAGAGGGAATTAGGTGAAACTAATTTCTGAAATTAGTTTTAGAACAATATTTTTCTGGAACAATTGGTTTTGTGATTGTTTTATTTTTTGGAGGAACTTGTGTTATTATTTGTTAGGACAGTCGCTGTTATTTAGGGTTCCGTACCTCAAAAGGAAAAATGGATCCCTTATAGGATCACTTCGTTGTTCGTCGGTCCGTCTGTCTGTCTGTCAGCCTGTCAAAACTCTTTTTCTCAGGAACGCGTGAAGGTGTCAAGTTGAAATTAATATTAAATAACATATTATGTAGGTCTACGGTCCCTTCAAGGTCTGTAAATTAACAAGCTACTAAGTCAACGCAATAAAAAATACGGCCATTTATGCGACACAAAGTTTTACATTACCCGTTGGAAAATTTACCGTGACGTATATCGATGTATCGGAGAACCAGTTTTTCAACTAGAATGTATCTTTTACAATATTTAACACTCCTAACTATTTACCAGATACTAAATTAAATAACTAACTAATTACATATATAAATAAGTACAAGAACAAAAGGACACTTAGGCATCGAAGTACTCGTCCGCATTGCTGTCATCCGGAAACGTGCCCAGAAGACTGGCCGCATTGCCAGGTAGAATGGCAATGCTAATTCTTTGGCCAAAGGACAAGCCAGCCCTCTAAGTACAATTTTAAGTTTGTTTTTGGGATAAATTCATCCCAAGTACGGAATTCTTTACGCTCGTTCCACTAAAATCCCCTAGACCAGTCCCCCAGGGGACTACACAGCACCCAATGTTCCACTACGATGCCCTAGGGGATCATATAAAACTCCAATGTCCTTTTGAATCCCCAAAACTGTTTGAGAACCTTATTAATGAATGAAACTTATTTACAATGTAACACTGTTTTGCGTGGTCCGATACACACTTGCCGGTTTTTTTTTGTTATTTTGTGTATAAGTAATTAACTAAGTATTCTTAAACGGTTCCCTGTTTATATAAATTCTTGAGAGACAAAGGAATGGATGAACTATCGCTACAACATCATCATCATCTGTCTAGCCTTTCCCCAACTATGTTGGGGTTGGCTTCCAGTGTTACCGGATGCAGCAGAATACCAGTATTTTACATGGAGCGACTGCCTATCTGACCTCCACACACACATAGTTACTGGATAATACGATACCCCTTGGTAAGACTGGTACTATCGCGGACACTCCCGCCTGACCACCTCTAAGTTCATTTTTGCTTGTACTCAAAATATAGAAGCGCTCTCTAGTAAGCGCGCCAAGGTCAAATAGTCTTCCGTTAAATTCACAAAAGGAGTACACGTGATGCGTCACTAAGCTGTGCTATGCAGGTTGCAACTAATTGCGTTATCGCTTTCCGTATAGGCGAAAACTTTAAAAGGGCGTGATTCGGCGCCGCCGCAGAATTTAGGCGAAAAATTTTTTAAGTGATCAGTTGGAAAAGGCCGCGATGGTACAGACGCCAGCACATCAACCTACTACAATCTGTCGAATTTCTTTAATAGATTTTCAACTTTATCACTGAAGCATAAGGTTCAAAGTTGATTGGGAAAATGTGACAGTTTCGGGTAGGTTGATGTACTGGCGTCTGTACATACATAGGTATACCTATGTAGTAGCAATAGGTAATCTATTCCTTTTGCTGAAGTATACCTCTAGAGGACTCTGCGGGATTACAGGCGGTATGTCCATGTGCATTTTTTAAGTTATTAGCAGTGATCGGACGGAACAGGCTGAGTATTTTTACCTAAAGTTTAAAGAACGGAGACGGAAATCGGAGACTTCCTTGTGACTAATTTTTTTTTTACCGGTATTATGTAACTTTCAATATCTTATTTTATCATTAACATTATAAATGCATTACATCATCAGCCTATACCTAATGTTCCCACTGCTGGCACGCAGACCTCCTCTCACAATCAGTGAGAGGGAGTGGGCCGTAATCCACCACGCGGGCCCAGTGCGGGTTGGCAGATGTCACATGTCTTCGAATTTTTGGTTCTAGGACATGCCGGTTTCCTCACGATGTTTTCCTTCACCGTTTTGAGAGCAGTGGTGATGAAATAATTTACACAAAGTAAAGCGCCTGTCTGGATTCGAACCTACGACATAATTAAATGCATTAATAAATCGTAATCAATGTTTTGATAAATAAAATTACCAAAAAAAAAATTTGAAAAAATTTTGTCATAAATAAGTCTCCGATTTCTGTCTTTGTTCTTTAAACTTTACGTAAATATACTAAGCCTATTGCGATCACTGGTTATTAGATATAGGTGGAAAGAGTAGGCTTGTCAACAAGTACCAGGTATTCAATAGAATAGAAAATTGCCAAGCCAATTATCACCATAATTAAATGGCCACTCATAAGACCGCCGTTATAACCAATTAATGGATCGAGAAAACAAAAACTTCCCACCCAAGGTGGGTGGGAAGCTTTTGTTCTAGGTTTCCTTTCAATAATACAATTTATCTCACCCCAAATTGGATCATTCAAAATGAATCGTCTCACAGATAGAACACGCGAAACAATCCTCAGACATTCTATTACCACAGAAAAGATAGGTAAAGAAGTCCAGCTTTATAGAACTAGCGAAACCGCATGCACGCAAACGCGTAAACGCGAAAGTAGCATAGTCGCCAAATAATGTTCCCACTGCTGGGTCACAGGCCTTCTCCCTTCGAGACGGAGTGGGCTGTAATCTACCTCGCGGTCGCGGGCCCAGAGCGGGTTGCTAGATGTCACATGTCTTCGAATTTTTGGTTCTAGGACATGCCGGTTTCCTCATGATGTTTTCTTTCACCGTTTTACCGAGTACCTACTTACATTGTATAGTTTCTTAACAACGCTGGTTCTGATTTAAAAATATTTTTTTCTGTACTAAATGATGTGAGCAGTGGTGGCCCAGTGATAACGACTGCGACTTACGAGTTGTAGGTCGTAGGTTCGAACCCAGACTGGCGCTTTACACAAAGTAAATTATTTCAGCACCACTGCTCTCAATACGGTGAAGGAAAACATCGTGAGGAAACCGGCATGTCCTAGAACCAAAAATTCGAAGACATGTGACATCTACCAATCCGCACTGGGCCTGCGTGGTAGATTACGGCCCATTCAATCTTACCGAGAGGAGGCCTGCGTCCCAGCAGTGGGAACATTATAGGCTGATTATGTGTACTAAATGAAAAAGGCAGAACTACAAATAAAATGGCCGCAAAACGGTGAAGGAAAACATATCTTCACTGTTTTGAGAGCAGTGGTGACGAAATTATACAAACTTTACAATGGGTGACACCATGGGCGGTCTTATCGCTAAGAGCGATCTTTTAAAGACAACCTTTGGATGGATTAAAAACAGGAAGGACAGACAAATACTGTTGGTTTCTAAATTTATGTCTGTAATTTATATACTGTACATAATAAAGAGTATTCTGTTCTATTCTATTATCTATTATTCATTATTCTATTATTTATTATTCTATTATTTATTATTTTATTTCTATTATTTTATTTACACACAAAGTACCTAAAGCGCCTGCTTGGGTTTGAACCCACAACCTACAGCTCATAAGTCCAGGCCGATACCACTGGGCCACCGCTGCTCTTCCAAATTTTAGCAATTTGGAAGAGCAGCGGTGGCATACGCGATTTGCAGGTCGCGAGTGCGGTTGGACTCGCTGTACATGAAGCGTGTCTGTGTGTGCGTGCATTTTCGATCGCTGTATGGAACTGACCTTCTGTACCGATGTATTTTGTGATATCACCATGCCCAATTATTCACTCATTATTCAACAGGTCTCAATAGCAACTAAGTACTCGGTTAAGTATGAAAGGCTTCATTATAAAAGATGTTATTACGTTCAAAAGCTTAATTTGGGACCACTAATGGTACTATTATGCTTTTAATTATAGTATAACGTGTCATTATTATAATGCCTCTGTAGGAATAGCCTTTCAACATTACATTTGCTGGAAGATACACTACTAAGTTTAATTGAAAGTTTTAATTGGTTCTAGTACACAATTGGACGTCTATCTGGTTGGGTTTAATGGCCACACACTGATCTATAGTCAGACATTTCAATGATTTAGAAATTGAGAGATGGAATAGCTACAGCTTTGCGGGTGACGTCATTAGTTAGGATCCTCAGGAATGCGAAGATTGATCGTAATTTGTACCTAATTACTTCATGACGTCACGCCTGTTCCCTTCGGGGGTAGACAGTGTAGTACATCCGCATTTCGCGAGTTATATTGAAGTCCCATGTAGAAAGGGGCAAGCCTATTCCCGTCAACCGGGTATAAATGGTCACCTGGTCGTTCACCAACACGATGGATCGATCAGGTGAAGGAATCATCGTCCTCAAAATTCTACACGGTGGTAAGGGATGCGCTGGACAGAAACCGGTGGAGGCGGATCATCCGCTCCAGATGCAACTCCGAAGCTGACCACGATCCTCAGACATGAAGGACCGAGTACAAGGAGAGAGGGTACAAATAGAGACAGGGCTGGTACTGGGAAATTTCTTATGGAAAACCCAATCTCGACCTTGGGATCGGATCCAGAACCTTATGCTCAAATGCTCAGCAGTCGAAATTGCGACCAAAATGCATTATTTTCTAAATTAACTAGAAAAAAAATAAAATATATACAGTGTGGCAATAAGGTTATTACATTAATTCAAACCACATTCTACATCTTTTTTTTTTTTTATATATACAATTACAATTATTCATAATAATTAACATTCTAGCCGTGATACCTAATATGAAAACCGAAAAAATGAATCGCCGAAATGTATGTACGCGCATTACTTCTGAATGACTGCACAAAATTGGATAACTCTTTTTATGTTGTGTTCGGTATTGCCAGGACAAGGTTTGTATGAAAGAAAATTTGGGAAATTCGATTTTTTTTTTTAATTTATATTTTTGTAAAATTGTTTAAGTATTTTATTTTTTTAACAGACTTATAACAACATTTAATAACCGCCGTTATGTTTAATGTGATAACCTAATCGCCACTCTGTATATAAACATCTGAATTGAGAGAAAAAAAAAGATAAAGAGATAATCTATTCCCCTCCTTTGTTGAAGTCGGTTAAAAATAACAGACCGTTTATCTATTAACCCATATTTTCGAAAGACTAATCCTTTAATTCAAGCAGTACTTGTTCTAAGCCCCAGCGTCATACAACTAATTTATGCTTGTATGCACAGAGTTTCTTGTGCTTTGCTTGCCTTGTAATTACGTAGTTTGCTCGCTCCGTGCAGTGGAGAGGCGTCACGTACGCATTTTCTAGATGGAGTGACGTCACGAGCCTCTGCGAAGTTTGTGATGCTGAAATGGTACACATAATGGATTTATGTTAATGTATGCATTTATTTTCGTAGTTTTCTTGTGTTATTGGGGCATGTGTGTAATGTGTATAGATAATAGTGAATATTTTCCATCGTTTCTAGAAGACTCTGCTATCTATAATCGGTTGTCAATCTCATCTCGAACTGCAGCTTAGGTACAGGAGAATTAAAAACAGATTTCCAGAAGTATATTTTCTTAAAATTTGGCTACGTAAAATCAACACCATACACAAACGTTTATAACACGTTACAAGACTAGTATAAGCATAATCAGCCGATAATGTTCTCCGTAAGGGGGAGTGGGCCATAATCCACCACGCGGGCCCAGTGCGGATTGGTAGACGTCACATGTCTTCGAATGTTTGGTTCTAGGACATACCGGTTTCCTCACGATGTTTTCCTCCACTCCTATGCGAGCAGTGGTGATGACATTAAATACACAAAGTAAAGTGCCTGTCTGGGTTCGAACTCACGACCTACAATTCGTAAGTCAGGGCCAATATCACTGGACAACGCTACTTCAATATTAATATCTTTCCTTAATTAACAGTGAGATGTATAATATTCGTCAAAAAAGTATTTTATCACCAACTCGCCAATCTGATCAATACGATGTTACGTTACAAAGATCAACAAATTAATATTCAACCGATGAATTTATTCAGTGAGTCCCCGGTTGATTCGGAATCCAATTTTAGGTTATTTAAATAGTCCTCCCTGAGGAGTGGGTACAAAATTAGAGGAGACGTTTGCACGTTTTCCTGGAGCGTGCTTAAATACGTAGGCAAATGTAATTACTTCTAGATGTTAGGGCTACCAGGGTCGTGCGTGTAACTGATCTTTGTTTTTTTTTTTTGCAACTGCCTGGATCTCTTTTCTTCTTTTTTTTCTTAACCGGTCAAGCACCGCGCGTCTCCAATTGGAGACGATCGTCTCCAATTGGAGACGCGCGGTGATTCAACTTTAGTTTAAGCCAAATATTTGAGCCAGTGTTTGCATTTCAAACTTAGTTCTTACAACTTAGGGTTAATTTTTCAATCGACAGATATTTTTTATTCGTGGAATAAAATTGACGTCTGGCAGATTTTGTATGGAAGAACTGTCAAAATTCAAAATTATTCCTCGGATAAAATTATCTGGCGTTAGTCCGGTACGAATGTGCCCGTCAGATGTAAGTTATTATTTAAAAACTGGCTGGTTTTAACCATGTCTGAAGAAAAACCTTCTTAAATAAATTCTCTCGAGTTTTTTTTATAATAAATTTTAAAAAAATGACGTTTTTTTTAATTTCAGCTGTCAACCCTGAACGTCAGCAAAGTGAAGATGTCTCGCCCTCTATGAGTTACTCCCTTGATTTAATCAGTCAAGTTCTGAGATTTGTACAGTACGCATTTTGTGTGTTACGTTTCTACGCATTATTTTATGTTCTTTGAAAGGTATATAAGTGGCTATTGGAGATTTTCTCTTTGATTAAAGAACCTTGTCCTTGACTTTGCTACAAAGGTACGGTATAACGGCGTATTTTTTTTCTATATTTCTGACGTGATTTAAATGAACTCGGAGACGGGAAATCCTGTGCCCAGCAGTTAACTGGTTGAAATGGGTATTAAAAAAACCGTTATATTTTTCTAAAGGAAATCACAAAATACAGTACCATGTTTCTATCTAGGAAGCGAGAAAAATTAAATTAAGTTGTGAAACTAAATAATCGATAAAGTACATGCCTGAATTCTAAGTGATCGATGGTGAATAAATCGGTAAAATCCCAGAATATATATGAAAATCGAGTGACAAATGCTTATCAATCTTTTTGTGGAATCGATTCAAAGCGAATCGAGTTCCTTTAATTTTTCTTCTGTTAGCAACACTGGTCACTCAGAATAGTCTAAAGTAATCTGTGCTGGTCACCGACTGACAGATGACAGGTAGAAAAAAACCGGCACCTATCAAAAAGTACTCTGTGACCGGCACTCGTTTTCTTTCGTTGTGAGTGCGCACGTATTTTCCGTTCTCAATCTAAACGTGTCAGGATCTTCAACACGTCGCACATGGAGGCTCTCCACTTGCACTCCATGAGTAAAACCATTATACAACCAAAACCATTCAAAAATATTTCGCCAATAACATCAAAAAACTACAATGTTATAATGTAACCTCACTTTTACTATATTTCATGTAACTTGATTCATGGATAGCCAAATTTCACCAAATTTTTAGTGAGGCCTTGTTATTATATCCACTTACAAGTAAAGCTAGTTTGATTGAGTTAACACCTGGGCCCAGGAAACTATGGAGTCTTTCCTTATCGTCAAAATTATCATTTTATTTAGTATATTGCAATTATCCATTTCATTTTGTATTCTAACTATGTTTTGTATTTTCATACATACCAGCATAATCAGCCTATAGTGTTCCCACTGCTGGGACACAGGCCTCCTCTTTGTGAGAGGGAGTGGGCCGTAATCCACCACGCGAGCCCAGTGCGGGTTGGTAAATGTCACATGTTTTCAAATTTTTGGTTCATACCAGCACTTTTACTTTATTATTGTTTACGATCAACTCTTTCTATACTCTTCCGTTGGTGTACCAAATACCTATAAATAAATAAACTCAAATACGCAATCAAACAAAAACAAACAAACAATCAATTAACAAACATCACTAAATTACCTTAAATTGAAAGAAATAACCAAATCAAATTAACAATGCAACGTGAAATCTCTCCAGCGATAAACATTAACATTCCAAACAAAAAATGCGCTCTCCGAACGACCACTCGCAACGATATTAATTTGCTTGTTTGGCGCCGACTCAAAACTACTTAGGTATACTTACATTAGTTCAAAAACTTATTTATTAAGGTTAAATAAAAAAGGTTTATTATTTTTTGCTTTTCAGTTTTTTCGGAGGTTTAATTTTTTTGTTAAAAGTTTTCTTTACAATTTTCAAACGAAATTTCTTTAGGAGAAATATCACCGATTCCGAATAACATGTCATGTCGCATGCTTAATGGAACACTGACCTTTTAGTAGATAGGTCAGAATTGAGTTACAGATTTTTTTTTTACTCAGATCTCATCAATAGTTAAACATAGACGTTTAAAATACAAGCATTGATGATTAATAAATAGCCAAATCAAATCAGTTTTAATTTTATGCGTCAACAAGTAGGATAAGTCCTCATAGCAAGATCTTCTTTTGTAATGTCCCAAAAATATTGTTTTTTGAGTTAAGTCAGTATTCCATTAAGTAAGTACCTACGTGGTCCTTGAATAATCACACATAGGTAAATTATGTTTTCGAAAAGCATTAACAGAAATATAACATTTAATAACATTTGAACAGCTGTGATACAAAGGTATCACAGCTGTCCCAAGGTCATAGTAGGCTTTCAAATCAAAAGTCTAAGCTCTGAAATAATATTTGTGAATCCAATACATCTTACTTAAATTGTACAAATAATAGAAAATGTTTGCAAACGATTTTTATTTATGTCTACAAATAAGAAGATTAGTATTTAGGGGAGCAAAAAAAGCGTCGGATTCTTGTAATTTCATGTTATTAGAGCTCTAGGTAAAAAGAAAAAGGTTTAACATTTATTTTAAAAACATGACTAAAATTAAGATTATTTTTCAATAGACGTTTCTTCAATATTATGTAGGTAAGCTTAATTTTAATTGGGTACCTTTCAAAAATCTGCAAAAAATAATGAAGTTTATTTTTGCATTTTTCATCTCATCAAAGCGTCTTTGAAACCAACTAATTGAAATAGATAAGTACAACATTCTTAATTTTATTTAATAGAAATATTTATTATTATATTATTTAAAAAAATATGTTATTATAAAATATAAATATTTAAATTAAAAGCAATATTAAGAATTAATAATTATTTTATACAACTAAATACATATTTACACTAAATTAAATGACTTACTAATTCTATAGTTTCTTAACAACGCTGTTTCTGATTTAATTAATATTTTTCTATATAAATATGTATATACATATGTATATGTACATAATAATAAACATGAAACAGGAGCAAAGAAAATACAATGACGACGTCTAAGAAGAGAGAAAGTGCTTTTTAGACAGAAATAAAATCATTTATCAAAAATCTCGAGTTCGCTTATCTCGCTTATTAAATGTAGAAAAAAGACAATGACTTCCTTCCTAAAACAAAATGGCTACGAATATTAATAAAGGAAGCAAAAAAAAAAAGAAAAACGTTAAAGTCATATCCGAGCGATACCGAGACATAAAGTTATTAATTGCGACAAAGGATCTTTTATCTTCCAAATTGATTTCATCGTCTCTTTACTTAATAACGTTTAATTGCAAAAATGTTAAAAGGTCGTTGAACTGTGTGCGTTCACTTTGCAAAACAGCTTGTTTTGTCACAAGAAACGTGGTTTATATCCACATGATCTAAACTTCCTTGACAGTATTGATCAGAAATTCAGTTACACGGGAAAGTCTTCAATGGACACGTCAGCGGGAATTTGCAAAGGGAGACTATGGAGGGCTTGCCATATTATTATGGCGTAAAACTGCATGAGTGTGGTGCAAAGTATCAGTAGTCGGATATTGTAGTGAATGTAGTGGTAAACAACCGGTGGTTTTTAGTTATAAATAATTATGTATATGCCGACGGACTGTAGCGAAAATATGCCTCTTTTTACGGAATGTTTTAGTGAAATGAATTCTATTATACAAAATAATACTGCTGAATCAGTGTATGTGTTGGGAAATTTCAACGCGCACCCGGGTGAGTTATTTTGTAATGAACTTCTTAGTTTTTGTAATGAGCAGGAATTATTAGATACGAGTATGTGCGGACCTAAACTATTTAGGTACACTATCGCAAACGTACACGTTTATCAGTGACTCACATGGAAAGAAAAAAAAAAGAAAATACGCTTATTTGCGGTGAAAATGACGCAAAAAAGAACATAAACACAAAAAATAAAATAAAAAGGTATAAGAGTTGGCTAGACCACTGTCTTGTTACACAGGCAGCGGGAAAAACAATTGTAAATATTGAGGTTGTTAATGATACGTTTTGGTCAAATCACTTTCCCTTAAAAATTGAATGTGATGTAAATGTTATCAGATTGAAAACTAGTGCGGCCTACGATGCTTGCCAAGAAAGATTTTATTCTCATTTCTAGGTCACCGTGAAAAATTCGAAGGAGACCCCTGAAGTGTAAGAGTCTCTTGATTTAAGCTTAGCTATTGAACCCTTGGTATCGATTTATACAAAAATAGAAGTCACGATTTTTGGAGTCTCAGGCGTTTATTAGAAACTAGCAAAGGCCCGCGGTTTCACTCGCACAAGTTTCGATCCCGTGGGAATATCGGGATTAAAAGTATCCTATGTCATTTCACGGGACTCAAACTATCTCTAAGGTTGTCTTTAAAAGATCGCTCTTAGCGATAAGACCGCCCATTGTGTCACCCATTGTAAAGTTACTATATTTATGTCTGTAATTTATATGCTCGTACATATAAAGAGTATTCTATTCTATACCAAATTTCATCGTAACAGACAGACACACAGACATACTTTCGCATTTATAATATTAGTATGGATTAGAATTTTGCTATTTTGAAATAGAATAGAACACTTTTATTATTTACAACATAAATATTACAGATATAAATGTAGAAATTTTACAAGGGCTGACACAACAGGCGGTCTTAAAAATTCAGAAGTTACAGAAAATGTGTGTTTATTAACACACCTACTCGTTTGTCTTCATTACACCAACAGCTTAACCTAGTTCATTATTGAACGAACTCTTTATCAAAGGTTCTAACTCAAATATGTAATCACGTGCCATTACCAAAATATATATCTACGAAGTTCTACGATTTACACCTTCATAAAAAGTCAGATTTCCCAAAACCTCAAGGTACTTTAAAAGTCACAGTAATTTTAAACACCGCACCCAGGATTAAAAATCTAATATTCATTCAAAAACTTCAACTTGAACCTTCTCAAACGAAACCACGCCAAGTGTTTGTAAGTCACTAACTTCGTGTGACTAATGCACTTACCTGATTGCACTATCTAGTATAAAATTCAGTGGTACATCACCCTTACAAATGTCTCCTAATTCCGGATGGCAGAAGGTTTGGGGTGCATTCCTAATGCCGCGCCGTGCTTTTTGTAAGTCACGTTTGGGAGTTACGAAAGGCTACATGGTGGGTCCTCCCTGGTAAATTACCATGCTAAGAAACTGATCTGAAATTGAATGAAAGAATGGAAGATGCAAACTGTTTTTAATAGATGAAGAGTAGATATTAATAGAAATAATAAGTCTAAGCTTCCTCTCTCCAACTCATTTGCTGTGCCCGACACTGTAATAATGATTTCATTATATGTAATTAGCTGCCCCCCACGGTTTTACCCGCATGTCTCGATCCCATAAAATTATCGGGATAGACGTTATCCTGTGTCCTAGTCCAGATCATGGTCTAACCATGTCGCAAATTCCATCAAAATTCGTTTATCCGTTTTAGCGTGAGACCGTAAAAACAAACATACAAAAATCAAATCTTTTCTCTTTATAATGTTAAGTTTAGATTAAATAACACTCGCTGCACCCTGCGGTTTCACCCGCAAAGGTTTCGATCCCGTAGGAATATCGGGATAAAAAATATCTTAATCCAGGGTGTCAGCTACCTCCATACCAAATTTTATCAAAATTGGTCCAGCCGTTTGTGCGTGAAGAAGTAACAAACACACTCACAAACTTTTGCCTTTATAATATTAGTGTGATAATAAGTTCCCCACATTGTGGAATGTAATAAATGAATTGAGTTATATTTCGCAATGTTTGAACTCCTAAAATAAACTCATTGTTTGCTTTCTTATTGATGCAGGTAGCTGAATATCTTCTTATGCGTATCTAAATTTCGCCATAAAAAAATAAAAGTACAAGAAAACTTTCCTTATCCATTAGTACCTAGTACCTTATCCACCCTTAACACGTTCACGTTGAAGATAACGTGGATCACGTGTTCACGGCAGCCATAAACGAAGGTGAGGCTTGGGCACTTAAATAAATATAAATATTTCAATTCACGAGGGCTTTCAGATTTCCTCCCGAGATAAAAATAAGAGCGGAGTTGTTTGTGAAGTTGATTGTACCATCGATTGTTGAATATTATCTAGATTTACTTTCTGATTGATTAGCCTCGTTTATTTTATTGGTGCTCAATTAGGATATAATTCCTAATTGAGCACCAATAAGGCCTATTTTTTTATTCTACTCTAACAAAAATTGTTATCCCTCATGTTTGGCGATACCGTTTTGATGATTGGTGCGCTTATGTTATTGATAATTTGTAGTGTATAAGATCTCTCACTGTATTATTGTATAGCTAACCGTGAAAACCTATAATTGGTTTCATGTTTCTTATTCCAGTGTACCTATTTATTGTATTTATGTAAAGCTGTTGGTTTTCCATGTGATAAATAAATAAGTAAATCAAAAAATCAAAACAACTAGGAAAACGGCGGCGTTTCCTTGGCAACTTGGCATCTTTTTAATTTGTTACATACAATCTTTCGCAATTTATCTTAGCTGGTATTTTAACAGGTGTTAAGAACACATTATCTCGTCGAGAGAACTGTAATAAGGCTCAAAATAAAACCAACATGTTTGTTGGTAATGATAATATTAAAACAATTTTACCTCACTTGCTTTCACAGCCCACATTCATCACAATAAACTCCAAACACAACCGCTACAAACAAAACAAAATAATCCTCAACTTTATCCGACGCAACATTTTCAAATAACTCGTTTAATAAAAATAACGAAACTTTAGTAGTACGCAAACAGAACTGGGTCCCGTGGTTCGGAACTTTAAAAATCTTATTCGGAAATATACGTTCGTGTTATGCGGTGCAATAAACATAGTTTAAGTTGAAACTTCCTCGGCCAGTACCGTTGTTTCGTCGGCATTAACAACAATTCTGAGAGCGCTAACATGCTGGCTATAACCGTAAAGATCTCAGCACAACATGGGTTTATTTTAGCTGCAGACTTCTTTGTTGCTGCTTTCCTGGTTGCTGGTGGAAATAAAACAGTAAATGCTTTTTAAAATGTGGCGGACGAGGCGGAAATTCTAATTTATTGCCATTAATATTCTAGTCTCCATTAGTAGGAGTGTCCATGCACTGAAAATAATAATTTCTTATTACACCACATTAAAGCGATTTCATTAAGACTTACTGACTTTATACAGTAAGAAGAAATGTTTTCAAAACAGTAACTTTTAATGATTTAACATACTATTTACTGAAAAAAAAAACAATAAAAAAGGAAAACCACCATTACTGTAATTTAAGTTTTCAATGGTTAGAACGATATCAGCAAATTAATAAAATAGTTAATTTTGTGACTCTTTGAAAGTTTACTGCCATGACGGTAACATTTTGCCTCACGCTTTAACTGTTTTCGGATCAGTAAAAAATACTGTATTGAGCATTAGGCTCATATGGAACTGTTTAAAGCAGTTCAGATCAATGTTGTTTCATTTTTATTTACTGCTTGTTTCTTTCAGTGTGGAGTTTCTTGCCCGTTCTTCTCCATAGGTACAGTCAGCATCAAAAGTTGATGACCAGATTTAGATTTTCAAAATCGCTGAACACCGTATTATACCTAAATCGCTCAACATGACAAGCGCCAGAAATGAATGATTATCATAAAAGGGCATAAGTAGGTGACCATCACTTTTTTCAAAAGTCGCTAAACAAAGTTATAGTAAAAAAAGCATAACATTCTTCGTCTCTAAAGTCTCTGAACAAATTTTTGACAAAAATAGCATACCATCGTTTATCTCTAAAGTCCCTAAATGTTTTTGGGTTTAATATGTGTATGTATTTTTTTCGGTAGGTATATGTGTTTGGTAGGTATATAAATTAAGTAGACACATGCACAAGTAAATCACTACCCTTTTATTTATTATCAGCAAAATTAAATTAAATGGTTCAATAAATCAATACAGTTAATAATTATTATTAGTTTTTATGAAAAATCAACAAATTTAAACTGTCATAATCAAATCAATGTTTTATAAACAAAAACAAGGTTTAATTTTTTATTAATTACAATTATGATTAGGCTTAAACTACTTAGAATAGGCTAGTTTCCTAAAAAATTCTAATTAGTCCGTCAGTTAGATTATCGAAAAATAATGGACCCTTTTTAGCACGGCGTGACGTCACGACCCCCCACTCCCAAATTTTGACGCGCTTTATCTTTGTCATTTTTTGTTTGATTGACAAAAGAAAAAATAAGGGTCCATTATTTTTCGATAATCTAACTGACGGACTAATTAGAATTCTTATTTTTTTACCCAGGAAACTACCCTATTAAAACCTAGTGTGTCCCCCATTGGCATCGATGACATTTTGGAGACGTTCTCGCATGGAGTTTATCATATTTGCACAAGTATCTCATCCCCTAAAATCTTCCCAGATTTCTATGGCGTGATTTAGTAGATTTTCCCTTGTTCAAGGAGTGGTTTCATCCCAAGCCTGGACCATAAGCCCCCATAAGTTTTCAATGGGGTTAAGGTCCGGGCTCTTTGGTGGGAATGGAATTTCGACAATGTGATCAGCGTTATCCCGGAACCAAGCTCTGCACACTCGGGCCATGTGGATTGAACAGTTGTCATGTATGAAATGTAATGGGGCCATATCAGGTAACATTATTTGTGCTGTGGGCAGTAAAACATCTTGCAAGATGTCTTTGTAGCCTTCGGCATTTAGACGACCACCAATTTCTATCAGTTCCCCTGGTCCACTTTTATTCATCCACCCCCAAAGACCCACAGAAATCCTTCCACTGGATCTATTTTCTATTAAGTGCTCCTCTTGATAACGGGAATTATTAATTCTCCATAACGTAATTCGACCGTGTTGAGAAGATTTAAATGTTTTTTCATCAGCAAATATTACATTCGAAAAATCAAAATTTAAATATCGTTCTGCAAACTGAAGTCTTTGCAACTTATGTCGAGCAGTTAATTTTAACTTACGGGCCGGTTTTCGGCAATGTATACCAGCTTCGTGGAGACGTCGACGAACGGTGCTTAAAGAAACATTGTTAGCTATAGCTACATTTCTGGTTTGAAGGAACGGAGACTCTCTGAATTGACGAATGATATTTACGTCCTGTGGTCTTGAAGTTCTTCTTGGTCTACCGGTCTTCTTAATTTCATCAACGTTTCCTTCATTATTCCATCGCCTTATCCACAAGTACACGGTGTTACGCTACAAAAAAAAAATAAACCTGCATTAGAACCTAACACCGGGATCCTGCCGTTTTGCCGAAAAGATTTTGCCAAATTTTCATTTCCCAAACAAATTTTAGCAACCTTTTTTTATACCAATGTAATATTTGGAATAATTTTAGTAGGCACATTTTCATTTGGTCAAATGTTTACTCGGCAGAATATTACTTGGAATAATGTCATTAAGGCATTTGGTCTTTAATCAAATGATTTATTACAGCAAACAATCTTTTTCGCTGTGAAAAAAAATACAATTTTTTTTTTTTTTTGGGAATTATATAAATAAAAATGGGGAATTATAAAACGAGCGAATAAAAAAAACTTAGCGACTGATTCCGTCGACATAGGATGCAAGAGCGAGCGAAGGGCACCCCGAGGTTAGGTTTGGTTAGGTTACTTTAAACCCTTTACACAGAAATAGGGGCCCCGCGAAGCGGGGCTCCGTCGACATAGGATGCAAGAGTGAGGGAAGGGCACCCCGAGGTTAGGTTTAAAAATATGTTATACCAACTGAAATATTTGACTAGATAAAAAATGGTAAAAGTACTAGTTGGTGAACAAGTTATTGTTCAAACGTTCACTTGCCAAACATAGGTTTTCGTAACAATTATTTGTAAAGAGATTTTTTGGTAAGTAATAATTTGGCAAATGAAATTATGCGAAAAGGAGATTGTTCTACGCCCATACATTGTTCGCCCTGGAGCCAACAACATAGAAAAAATAATTTTCTATTTGTAAATTACCCTTAGTAGCCCATAAGAACAAAGTTTCTTGACGGACACTTTAGAGAACAGATTTATTTAAAAAAAAGGAACAGATTTTGAGGTTATTTTTAATAAAAGAAAACTTAAGTATAGTTCCTTCTAAAATCGCTATTTCTGGTTTCTACAAAGCATTAAACTTCAAATACAGTAAAATATTACTGTAATTACAGTTTTATTATGCCTTTTAGGTACAGTTATTATTTATTGGTTAAACAAAATCAAAAACGCCAAATAGGTAGGTAGTCACAACAACACAACACAACCATGACAGCCAGCGCGTGAGACGAACCGACAGACGTAGTGACGTAGAGATGCTCTCTCGATGATCGATCATTGTATATCGATTATCAATAACCACCTATTTAATTTGTGGTTTTAATTTAGTAGACCAAAACGACAGATCAATATGTCAAATGTAAATTAATTTGTTCCGTTTCAAACATAACACGTTGTTGCTATGATTCTATGTACTTCACATTAAATTAATGCTAAAATAAAATATTTTGTTCCCAACGAACAATGTGAAACGTTTTAGTTTGCGACATTTAAAAATAGAGTTTAAGTACTTAAAAAGTAAAAATATGGCTATTGATGTCGTGGAATCGTTATGAGAACAATTCACTAGAGTTGCGTCGTAAATGACATTTCAATCGTTCAATGAGAGATTTTCTGACAAGTGAAAAAACATAGTTCAATAGATGGCGTAGCTAAAAAATACGTCTTTGTTTTACTGGCTACTGATAACAAAAATAAGATCCGTTAATAAGAAAGCTTATTTGATGTCAAAAACCAGAGACAGTGACGTATTTTTTACCAACGCCTCTTTTGAACTAATATTTTCTAACTTGTCAGAAAATCCCTCATTCAACTAGTAAGTACATTTTGTGAGTTTATTTTGTTCATTTTATTTTCATCATAATCGTGCTAGGCCATATTCATCATAAGTTCCATTAAAATGTTCACGGAACTAATTCCATGAAAAAAATATGCATGAAAAACTTTTATGTTGCACATTTTCAATGTTTTGGAAGTGATAAATATCGAACATCCATTATTTATCACTAGATATTATGGACATCGTCGTCGATATCGATATTTATGTAATATGAGCGAGAGCGACACTATCAAATCTTTTGTGACATTCACATTGACAATTCCATGAAAGATGGCGGGTTTAGTTGGTAATAAAATCAATGAGGTCACTTTTAAAAACCTATTAAGAATTAAACAGTGTCCGCTTGAATTTATTATTTTTAAAAAGCATATTAAAATATAATTAAAATTAACGTATACGTCAAATGTTTGTTGGTTATAGGGCGGTCTAGAACAATCTCCTTTGTTTGGGAAGTGATAATTTGGCAATTTCTTTTCGGTAAAACAAGGGAGACCCCCTAACACCTTATTGATCGGAAGTGACCCTATGCTATGCGTCCGATTTTGATTCTACCCTGTTAGATTCCCACTTAGGACAAACATTCGTGTGACGAATACGTGTGTTTGTTATAAGTCTTGGTAGTAATCCTTTCTTACTAATATTATAAACTAGCTTCTGCTTAACTTTAAAACTGACGGACTTTCATACAAACTTTCATCCCCTATTTAACTCCCTTAGGGGCAGAATTTCAAAAAATCCTTCCTTATTCCTTGTCTACATTATAAAGGGAACCATTGTGTAAAATTTCAGCTTTCTAGGTCCAAGGGTTTGGGCTGGGCGTTAATGAGTCAGTCAGTCAGTCAGGCCTTTTGTTTTTATTTATATAGATAGATACTTTTCCGGGATAAAAAGTACCCAGTGTGGTGCCCAGGATATTAAAGAATAATTATACCAAGTTTCATCGTAATCGAACCGATAGTTTTTGCGTGATGCCTGAACAAACAGACAGACAGACAACAATTTTTTAATCACATTTTTGGGTTCGGTGTCGGTCTAGTGACACCCCCTGCCATTTATTTTTTTGATATTTTCAATGTACAGAATTTTCACTTCTACAGATTTATTATAAGTATAGATGTCAAAGTTTATATGTTTGTTATGCATCACGATAAAACTACTGAATACATTTGAATAAAATTTGGAACACAACAATTTGGATGTATGTGATAATCTCATATTATTCATAGTATATTAAAAACATCTTCTCATTGTTACATCCTGTATAATCTCAAAATACATAAAATAAAATAACTTAAGTACAGCAACTCCCATTTCTCTAGCTATTTCGGCAACAGAAAGTCCTTCTTCTCGCAATATCACTATTCTGTGACGTTCATGTGCAGTAATATGAACATTAAATGGCATTATAATGTTTATTTGTCACTAAAGCGTAATTGATAACTAATACTATAAGTAATAATAATTGCAACCGCAATGGTCTACATCCGATACAAAGTGATAATTAAGTAGAAATATTCTTTCTACATTCAAGGGTAAACAGTTTTCCAAATACCCACAACTATGTTTCCCAAAGAATTGAATAAAAACGGAATTTGTGTGAATTTTGAAAACGAGTCTTATATGTATCCAGATTAGGTTCTAATTCAATCGCACTATAAAATCATTCAGCAGATTCGCAGATTCTGTTCAAATTCATACCGTCGACTTAGGTCGACGGTATGAATTTGAACAGAATCTGCGTGATTTTTGAAAATGAGTCTTAGTGCTTTACGAATAAGGTTACAATTCAATCGAACTAAAAAAATCATTAATTACGTCGATGGTATAAATTCAAACAGAATCTGCGTGATTTTTGATAGTGAGTCTTATATCTATACAAATAAGGTTACTATTTAATCGTAATATAGAAAGCTTAGATGACGTCGACGGAATAATTTTTAAGCGGAATAATATGCTTATCTTTATAATCGTGCTTGCGAGCTTATTTTGAAAAATAGGCTTAAAAATGTGCTTGCCGCTTGAACACCCACTTTTAATATTTCGCATTGATACTATAAAAAAAAAAAAATTGTTTTGGAAAGTTAAACTCCAAATTCACATCCATTTAATTTTTTTTTTACATGACTTAGATTGGATAGGACAAGATTGGATTTATAACTCTGAAGATAGTAACGAACACTTTTTTAGTTTGCAGTTCAGCTACTTTTGATAGTATAAGTTTACACGCTACGTATCCGAAACAAAGTAATGTTCAGTGACTTTTGTTATTTATGATGTTAAGTTATTTTTGGACGTTGCCGTAGTTACACTAGATAACCAAAACAAGCATTTCATATTGTTCAGTGACTTTTGTTATTTATGATGTTAAGTTATTTTTGGACGTTGCCGTAGTTACCTACACTAGATAACCAAAACAAGTATTTCATATTGTTCAGTGACTTTTGTTATTTATGATGTTAAGTTATTTTTGGACGTTGCCGTAGTTACACTAGATAACCAAAACAAGCATTTCATATTGTTCAGTGACTTTTGTTATTTATGATGTTAAGTTATTTTTGGACGTTGCCGTAGTTACACTAGATAACCAAAACAAGTATTTCATATTGTTCAGTGACTTTTGTTATTTATGATGTTAAGTTATTTTTGGACGTTGCCGTAGTTACACTAGATAACCAAAACAAGCATTTCATATTGTTCAGTGACTTTTGTTATTTATGATGTTAAGTTATTTTTGGACGTTGCCGTAGTTACACTAGATAACCAAAACAAGCATTTCATATTGTTCAGTGACTTTTGTTATTTATGATGTTAAGTTATTTTTGGACGTTGCCGTAGTTACACTAGATAACCAAAACAAGCATTTCATATTGTTCAGTGACTTTTGTTATTAATGATTGATGATTAAACGAACTTACCTGAAGTGAAGTTCAATCCCAATTACACGAAGGCTCTGTCCGAAGAGATCAAGAAAACTATGTAGTAACGCGCAGGTACTGCTATCCAACCACTAAATTTGAAATCAACAAGATAAGCAAAAAAAAAAAAAAAAACATGAAACAACTAGTGGTGCCCTCTCTCGGTAAATCATTTAGTTTAAAGTAAAGGGAACGGGATCCATGGTAATCACACTGACATACATAAATACATAAAACGCATAAGGGGCCTCATGGATCTAGTGATCATGAGTGTACGGGACCGGGTGGGAGTTGATCTCTTCGGACAGAGCCTTCGTGTAATTGGGATTGAACTTCACTTCAGGTAAGTTCGTTTAATCATCAATTACACTCTGCTCTGTCCTCGAGATCAAGAAAACTATGTAGAATTTGAAAGCCTTAAAATGCGTTGTATGTGAGTATGTAATGAAATATTATGGTAAGTATCTAGTTAGTATGACACTTAAAAAAAAAAAAAAGAACTTAGTTTAGGTAAACATTATAATAGATAATAATTATTATATTTTAATGTTTTGCAATTCCAAATGATTAAGTAAACAAAAAGCTATAATTCTGCATGATTACTATATTACAAGGTACAATCAATTAATTCTATGCATTTAAAACAGATAAAGCGAAATCATTGGCACTGTGTGTTAACACTGGTCTTTGATAAAACCTAGCAAATACAGATGAAGACCCACTCCAGCCAGCAGTTTTTCTAATTAGGTCTATGGAGATGCCTGATTTTATGGCTGCTGAAGTAGACGCATGTCTGGTGGAGTGGGCCTTGAATTTACTTGTATCAACACCACTGTCACATAAAACATTTTTTATCCAGCGGCTTAAAGTTTGCGAACATACAGCCTTATAAGGGCTTTTGAAGCTAATGAAAAGATGTTCTTCCCCACCTCTAATTGACGCAGTTTTTAATAAATACGACCGAAGTGCATTAGCTGGGCAAACTTCTGGTTGCTTAGTAAAAAATGGTAGATGTAGACAAGGCTGTGTTGAACCAATACGTGAAGTTTTAATCAAATCTGGAATCTTAATAGAGATGTGGTTTGAATGAATACAAATATTGTTAATATTTATTTTTGAAATTGTTTGAACCCTGTGGGCCGTGACTAATGCGATTAGGGTTACGGTCTTTTTGGCAAGGCAATCCAAGTCCAACTCATTGTTGGGATATAAATTAGATAAGTAATTAAGCACAATAGACGGATCCCAGGTTTCATTGTATTTAGGTAAAGGTGGTCTAAGTTTATAGAAACCTTTAAATAAACGAGTAATTCTGTCATCAGATCCAATTTTTGATCCAATTATTAGGGACAAAGCTGATCGATGGCTGTTCAAAGTCCCATATTGGGCTCCGTCATTAAAAAGCTTTGTAAGAAAATACATAACATTGGGAACAGAAGCTTCATAAAAGTCAACGGTATGAGACTGACAAAAAATGAACCACTTTTTTAAACCCGTATCATACTGTTTTATAGTATTACTGGAAAGTGAAGCATACATAATATCGATAGAAGAAGGAGGGACGCCTCTTTTCAGTAGTGCCGTCCTGACAATCTGCCTACAGCCAGGGTAAGCCGAGGTGGTGGTGGTCTGTTGGAACAAGACAAAAGAGCTTGGTCACTTGGTTCGAACAGGATAATCTCAGACACTAATAGACTTTCGAACAACGGAAACCAAGGTTGCGTGGGCCAGTATGGCACAAACACGATGCCTTCAGCCTCATGTGTAATTATTTTCCGGAAAGTCTTTAATATGACAGAAAATGGTGGAAATGCATAAAAGTTTAGATTATTCCAATTCAATGTAAAGGCATTTATCGCGTAGGCGTCAGGGTCTCTTTTCCATGACACGTATATGTCGCATTTTCTGTTGATTCTTGATGCAAATAGATCAATCGTTGGTGTACTGAGTGTGTGAACAATTTTGCTGAACGCATTGTTACTTAGTTCCCATTCTATGTCTGGATGTGTGGCCCTAGATTCCGCGTCTGCTATTACATTATTTTCCGAACTAATATAGGAGGCGAAAACATGTATATTTTGTTTCTCGCACCACTGCCAGAGTTCTTTGGTAATTTTATTCAAATGCGGAAATCGAATGCCACCCATTCGATTAATATAAGATATGGCTGTGGTGTTATCAATGCGCAAAAGGATCTGGCAATTCTTAAGCTGTTTGGCAAATATCTTAAGGCCAAAAAAGGCTGCTATTAATTCTAATAAATTAATATGCAGGTCCTTTTCTGCAGTGTCCCACTGCCCATTCGCAGTATCTTTACCACAAGCCACCCCCCACCCTGTTTTGCTTGCATCAGAAAATATTTCAAGCAAATATTTCTCATCACGAATAGGATTTACGTTATTTTTGAGAGCATTGAGCCACCAAAATAAATCTTTGTGAATAAGTAAAGGTATATTCATATAACTTTCATAGTTATTTTCAGACTTTAATAACGCTAGGTATTTACACCTCTCTAACTCTTTCGTGTATAGCCAGCCGTATTGAATAGCTGGGCAAGCAGATACAAGTAGACCCACCAGGTGAGCAAGACATCTGATCTTGCAACGTTTAAGGCGCTTACATGAGCTAAACGCAAAAAAACGGTAGTTTTCGAAACAATAAAAGTATATGATCGCCTACAGTAAACAAAATCAGAAAAATATATGATATTCTTCAGGATATATGCTAGATAGATAGTGTTTTGAAAACACAATACAACTAATTTGGTACGATAGAAAAAAATCATGAACATACCTCTAAAAAACTTTCTTTTTACAATAAAAACCATACTAATATACATACAATCATTCTGATTTTTTGTCAGATTATTCTACAAGTAACATACTAAAATGATAGTGTTTTATTTTTTTATTTAAAACAATAGTTTTTTTGTAAATCGAATATTCATAGTTCCGAACATAAAAAGTGCGCATGTGTGCGTGAACGCCCGTGTAGCGACAGTGCCGGCCGAGGCCTGATGCTATACGGACGTGTCGCTCTTTTCGCCGCACTATTTCCGTCAAAATTGTTATGTTTTTGTTAAGTTTTATTTGTAAATTCATTGTTTATTATTATTTGCATTATCTTCTTTCCGTAAATATTTTTATTTCGTGTAAATATAAAATACTTTTAAGTTTGTTATGTATGGGTGCAAGGCGCGCGCCATCTATTGTACGGCGAGTCCCAACTCCCGGGCGTTTCACTTGTGTCTACCGGCAGTGGTCCGCGTAACCTAACAAAGTTAAAATAGGGTAATAATTTGTAAATAAATGGGAAATATAGTGAAACATTCCGTTAGGAGGACTACAAAACGTTCATATAAAACAAAAGCCGAACATAATATGAACGAAAGTAAAAAGTATGAGCATTTTATTTTTAACTGAATATTTTTATTTTTGCAATAAAACTATGAATTTTGGAAACATCTAAGAAAGTGCAGTCGGTATTTTCGACTTCACGTACAATCGTCACAGTGACGTATGTGGACGACGTGTAGATTTGTATTCGAGAATCCCCGGGTTCGATTCCCAAGGTTACGAAATCGTACTTTCTTTTTAAATTTTATTTAAATGTATTTTGAATTTTTAGATAAATAGTGTTTTGAAAGCATAATACAACTAATTTGGTACGATAGAAAAAAATCATGAAGATACCTCTAAAAACTCTTTTTACAATAGAAACCATACTAATATACATACAATCATTCTGATTTTTTGTCAGATCATTCTACAAGCAACATACTAAAATAATAGTGTTTTATTTTTTTAGTTCAAACAATAGTTTTATTGTAAATAGCATAATATTCATAGTTCCGAACATAATAAGTGCGCATGTGTACGTAAACGGTAAACCCCCGTGCGTGTAGCAATAATGCCGGCCGAGGCCTGATACTATACGGACGCGTCGCTCTTTTCGCCGCATTATTTATTTGTACCTACATACATTCATTGTTTATTATTACTATTTGCATATCTTCTTTCTGTAAATATTTTTATTTCATGTAAATATAAAATACTTTTAAGTTAAAATAGCGTAATAATTTGCTATCAATTATATCATTTGTAAATATGGGAAATAAAGTGAAACATTCCCTTAGGAGGACTACAAAACGTTCATATAAAACAAACGCCGAACATATGAACGAAATTAAAAAGTAAGAGCATTTTATTATTACTGAATATTTTTTTTCGCTATGAATTTTGGTAGTTTAAGAAAATGCACTTATTACGCATAAGCTCAGTTTTTTCGACGAGATACGCAATCGTTACATTGGCTTATGTAGACGACGCGCAGGTTCGTGTTCAAGGGTCCCCGGGTTCGATTCCCAGTGATACGAAATCGATTTAATTTTATTTAAATGTATTTTGAATTTTTAAATATATTTTTATAAATAACTAAAAAAACGTCTACAATGTAATTATCTTTCACAGGAGAAAGAAAGTCGAAAATATCAACACGGAAGTTACTTCTAATGCGTAAGTACCTACACGTTTTCTATGCCATTGTAACAATAAAAAAAACCTAAATTTATTAACAGACCGCGACTTATTGATAATATGCATAAAGAAATCACAGATTCATCCGAAAATTGCGATGAAAATTATCACAAGCAAGAGTTTAATTTTTATTGATTGTGTTTATAATAAGTAGAAATCATAATAATTATGTATGAATGTTAGGTACGAGTACCTAATCCTTGAGGCCGTTTACACATCATGCCGAAGCTGCAGCGGCATCGCCGCCGCCGCGGCGCCGCTGCATCAGTCACCCTTGGATTTGTATGAACACACGGCGCCGCCGCGCCGCCGCGCCGCCGGCGGTGCGGCGCGGCGACGAGTTTTGATAAGATCTATCAAAACTCGCCGCCGCACAGTGGTCTGAAAATCGAGCTCCATACTCATAGAAACTTAAAGTACGGAAATAAAAAAACAAAAATTGTAATGGGTCTAGTATACCTCCCTTTACGTAATATTAACGTATGGATGGTATCAGTCGCTCCACGCGTGAGAAAAAAAAGTTTTTTGTTTTTTTTTGTATGGGAGAAAACACTAACCCCCTTATTCATAATCCTATTTTATCTCTATTTTAGCTAAAATAGGTTTATAGAACGTTTGTCTTTATCTGTCACGTTATCATTTCTGTGTGTAAGAAAGAGACAAACCCAATTTTAACTAAAATAGGTTTGATAAGTTTTATGAATAAGGGGGTTAATGTACATTTTTTTGAAACTGAATGGAACTGATAGGCTGGAGCTCACACGAGCTATTGTACCATACACGGCCATCAAGATGACATACAATTCATGGACCGTTGGGCGCCGCTTTGCACGTAGCAAATTTTTGAAATTTTGTGTTTTCGATATGTGATTTTTCAAATCTTTGACGTGAATAAATGAACTTGCTGATCGATTTACTTATACTATCGTTACTTTTAGCCTGCTTATGACCTTTATGATGACAACAATTAAAAATTATGTTGATTATAAGTACCTATACGTTTTTTTTTAATTTCATTCCAAGAACTACTTAACTCATTTAATCACCGTTGTAGTGTATCTATTAAATAGATATGTAAACACTGTCTCATTCACACAAGCGGGGTAGCTGCTGTCAGTTATGTTATGTCATCTGTCAGTTACGAGGAATGGCGGGAAACAGACAAAGTGAAGCAGGCTATATACGATGGCGCTTGGTGTGGTAGTGAGCCAGTGAAGTGATATGTTTAACATAAGTACGGAATCAACAGGATTCTACAACCGTGATTATGGTTGAGTTATAATTAGATACTGCTTCAATCTGAGCCTCAATCAGAGCCTGTTCTTCCACGATGTTCAACTTGTTTTCGTTTGAAAACTTAAAATAAATTGGTCAGCAGAACATTGTGGAAGATGGCTTTGGATTCTCCCATACCTTTTCTTCGCCACAAACTAAGCGCAGAGGCACAAAAGAACACATAAACATACTGGAATCGTCTTCGTCTGCCATAGTTTGCTTATACAAACTTTGCCCTGAAGCACCATCAAAGCCATACTTGCATATAATTGTTAACTCTTTGCCATCCAGCGAAGGTTCCACACGTAGGAATTTTCCAAGCTTTGCACAGTTTTATCCAAAATTTAGCTTTACTTTTACCTCTTCTTCCGTGATGTACAATGGTAACTTTTGGAGGGCAGCAGTCCTTCTTCGCCTCAAGGATGGCAGTATAAGAAGGACACAGTGGTACTCCTTCTTCTTTTGCACAAGATCTTAATGTTATATACTGCCACTTCGAAAGCTTCAATGAGGTCAAAATAAATAAAGCTTTATCAGCGGAATATATAGGCACAGTTTCCTTGGGCTTTAACAATTTATTTATCCTTGTAGCCTCTTTGCTCCGAGACTAGTTTAACGATATCTGCTATATTCTTGTCATGTGCTTTCAAACCGGTTGCATGAGCAAGGCTTTCAGTGCTATACGTTAGGAGGTCTTCCGCTCTCCTTCTCTTCTGTAGCGGGCTTAGCTCTTTAAATGGTTTTCTCGGCCTCACAACTGATGTTGATGTTCCAACACTGCACGTCTCCGGTGTGTAGGATGTTGATGCACCCTCATTTAAAACAAAGTCAGAACTGGAACGGGTTTGCTGCTCTACTGACACTAAATAAGGGGTCATCTTTCCTTTCATGATCTCAGGCCATTTTATGTTCTCTTGCAGCCATGTCTCATACTTTGTTATGTATGTACGTCTCGTGAGATTACACGAGATCCATTTGTTCCTCAACGAACAAACATAAGTCTGACAGAATTGTTTCAATACCCTCTTTTCATTTTCTGACAAATCAATAGTATTCTCAAAAACTTCAAATAAAACATTGGGCTGTGAAAAACAATTGTTGTTTGTCACAAACATGACAATGTCCAAATTGGTATCACAACCTTCCATCACAGCACAATTAAAAAAATAACGTAATAAGTTAGCGCGCACAAGTACTGAGAGCTACTGATAAAAGTAAGCTCAAACGTCCTGTTTTTATACAACTACCCTCATTATCGTTCGCTATTCTTTAATTAGGTTTTACAGACTTTAATATTACAGACAATAGAATTTTATTGTGACTAGGGCCCATTTGGCCCTGCTAGAGCTGGTTGATGCTCATGTCATTAGTATATAATTATAATTCAACCATAATCACGGTGATTAAATGAGTTAGTTCTTGGAATGAAATAAAAAAAAACGTATATAATCAATATAATTTTTAATTGTTGTCATCACAAAGGTCATAAGCAGGCTACAATAACGATAGTATAAGTAAATCGATCGGCAAGTTAATTTAACCTCGTCAAAGATTTGAAAAATCACGTATCGAAAATTCAAAATTTCAAAAATTTGCTACGTGCAAAGCGGCGCCGAACGGTGCATGAATTGTATGTCATCTTGATGGCCGTGTATCGTACAATAGCTCGTGCGAGCTCCAGCCTATCAGTTCCATCCAGTTTCAAAAAAATGTACATTAAGTGTTTTCTCCCATACAAAAAAAAATAAAAAACTTTTTTCTCACGCGTGGAGCGACTGATACCATCCATACGTTAATATTACGTAAAGGGAGGTATACTAGACCCATTACAATTTTTGTTTTTTTATTTCCGAACTTTAAGTTTCTATGAGTATGGAGCTCGATTTTCAGACCACTGTGCGCCGCCCGCGGTGCCATACTATTATATTCTGTGGCGATGCCGCTGTATTGGTTTCTCTTGGATTTGTATGAGCCCTTGCGGCGCGCCGCCGCGGCGCCGTGTGTTCATACAAATCCAAGGGTGACTGATGCAGCGACGGCGGTGCCGCTGCAGCTGCGGCATAATGTGTAAACGGCCTCAAAGATTAGGTACCTAACATTCATATATAACTATGATTCCTTTTTATTATAAACAAAATCAATTTTAAATCTAATTTCTTGCTTTTGATCATTTTCATCGCAATTTTCAGATGAATCTGTTACCTATTTCATTATGCCCATTATCAATAAGTCGCGGTCGGTTAATAAAAACATTAGGTCAGAATTTTTTTTATTTTTGTAATAGCTTAGATAACGTGTAGGTACTTGCGCATTAGAAATACCTAACTTCCGTGTTGATATTTTCGACTTTCTTTCTCCTGCAGACTTTTTTTAGTTATTTATAAAAATATTTAATAGATATATTTAAAAATTCAAAATGACATTTAAATAGAAAATTCGATTTCGTAACCTTGGGAATCGAACCCGGGGACTCTCGAATACAAATCTACACGTCGTCCACATACGTCACTGTGACAGTTGTACGTGAAGTCGAAAATACCGACTGCACTTTCTTAGATGTTTCCAAAATTCATTGTTTTAGAAAAAAACACTGCAAAGTGATAATTTTTATTTCGGAAGTCGGTGTCGCTGGTTCCGCATTTTCGTTTTTTGACACCGACTTCCGAAATTATAGTTATTTATCACGCTGTAGTGATTTTTTTGAAGTCGGTTGTTTTTTTTTTCTTTCTAATTGTACCTACCCCACAAAAATTCAATTAACACTAGTGCATTGAAGAATCATCAAAATTCGCATAGAAATGCCGGAGATGCAGTACATTTATGCATATTAACTTCGGACATACTACATAAGAATAATTACCTAATGTATTATATACTAAAACCTTCCTGGAAGTATGTAGATCACATTAGTGAAAGAATGATCAAAATTGGTTCATCAGTTTTTTAGAAAATCTACAAATATATATACAAACATACACACATACATACATTACATACATACGTGTCGAATACACAACCTCCTTTTTTGAAGTCGGTTAAAAATGTTTTTAATTTCATTGAATCAGTTTTATTTCAAAATCACCCACATCCTTAAGTTTTTCAAGTCACACTCAAAACGAATAAAATTTATTATGTTGTCACACATAACTACATAATTTGTTTCTTATTTGCACATCGTTTCCGCGCCATCTATTAGAATACTAGGGCGTAATCTCACAAAACCGTTACTTCTAAATCTCATGTATGCTTTATGTCATAATTGTGATGGGCGTCGTCGTTAGATGGCGTTTGCGTCGATTCTGCATATGTGTGCATGCGTTTTTCAAGGACACTTAGGTCTAGTAAGCCTCTTAAGGGTCATAAAGTTATGAATTTCATTCGTGATGTGTGTCTTTTTTGTGTCTGTTAGTCTAATATGAAATAACTCAGTGTCTATAATAAAGCCTAGATATTTACAACTTGTTTTCGGGATCAATGAACTTTTTTCATTATTAATAACAAATCCCAAAGATTCTAAAATTAATTTAGTCTTTTGAACATTTTCTAGACATTCCTTGTATGTTTTTCCAATACAGCACACATCATCTAAATAAATAGTTGATAAATAGCCTAAACTTCTTAATAATGCCATCACAGGCTTAAGTAGCTTAGTAAAAACGTATGGGGCTGTGCACAAGCCAAATGGAAGCACGTTAAATTCATAAAGATTGTTTTCCAAACCTTGGATGGACGGTATTTGGAAACGCAAAAACTTTCGGAACTCCTTATCAATTGGAATCAAAAAATATGCGTCCTTTAAATCTAGTGTAGCTAGATAGTAATTCTTAGAAATTAATTTTACCGTAGTGCGAAGATCTTCTAATTTGAAATGGTTAGTATTTATAAATCTATTTAAGGACTTAAGATTTAAGATAAATCGTTGTCTTCCATCTGGTTTGGGTACAAGAAAGGTACTTGATACATATTGACCATAACATGATTGACAGGGTGATATTGCTCCCATCTTTAATAAATCATTAATGATCTCCCCATAGCCTAACAAATCACATCTATTTAGGATTGGTAGTGATGGCGTGTGATTTTGTAACACACTTGCATTGAAAGGTAATTTATAACCTTCAACCCAAGATAAAAGTACTGCATCACTAGTGATAAGGCGCCATCTATCGTAAAAATGCGACAGGCGTCCTGCATGACTCACCGGTTCTATCGGCGGTGCGGTGCTTGGGTCTGTGAGCGCCTGTAGGGTCCGCGCGGCTGCTGCTGCGGCGGCGGAGCGCGGCGCTGCTGGCGCTGGTACTCGGGTCGAGTGTTCGGAGCAGGCACTGCTGGACGTCTCGCCGCAGCTCCCGTCTGCCTGCCGTGGAGCGGAAGTGGGCGCCTCACGTTTAAATTTTGCGTTTGGTTTACAAATCGTCTCGAAGGGCCAGGTGCAGAGGCTCCGGTTTTCATTTCAGCGCCAGTTTTGTTTATTGCTTTGGCAGCTTTTAAAATATCCCCCAACTGGGTGCCAAAGAGGTGACTATCTATTTTAGTTGTGTACAGGTGGTCTTTTATCTCCTTTTTAATTGACGAACAAACAAAACTTCTGCGAATCATCGATTCAGTGTGTTGCAAGTCACAGGCCAATTTTCCAGCATCAGTTAACGATTTAACAAGTTTTATATTGGTATTATCGGTAGATAAGACATGTGAAAGAGCTTCACCTAGACAAGTTATTATCAAGGCAATTTGTTTCTGCTTATTTTCAATCGCCTTATCTTTTTTGTTAAGAACTTCTGATAACGCTGCTTTTACTTCTTGATTAAGTATAGGAGCGTCAATGTTTTTACAGTTTTCTGGAATGTCGTGTTTAACAAAAATGTCTTTTTTTACATCCTTAGAAAGGCCATTTGTCGCTGTATGCTCCCACCTGACAGCTATACTTGAATTAAGGGCTGGGCCGAACCTTTTGTCTCTTATAGGAGCTTCTCCTAATATTTCCAAAATATCATCTGGAAGAATGTCTTCAGCCTCGCTGTTTCCAACGACTTGCACGTCCTGATCCGTGATTGCAGTGTCAGTAGCAATGGGTTCAGACACATTAGGCTCCAACGATATGTCCTTAATGTCATGGTGCGGCACCACTACTACGACCTCACTAGGAAGGTCTGTGTTATGCGTGGTCACAATGGACTGTCGGGGTAGCTCGGGGGACGCTAAGCGTGCTTCAATATTGCTTCCAGGTCTTTCGTCTGTAATGGACGTACACTGGTTATACTACGACCAAAAGTAGATCTATATAATCATGACGGAGGCATTCCTCCGTAATGCTCACAATCAGTTAACATGGCACTGGTATCAATCCCTTATGAACTGTACACAGCCTTATTGTTATAGATTGGCGGACACATTCCATAAAAATGTTCACGACCAACGGGAATATAAGATTATTTAAAAGGAATCATGACGGAGTCATTCCATTGTAATGCTCACAATCATTGTGTAATTTCACTGGGATTATTCCTTTTTGTAAATCAATTTGGCGGACACATTCCATATTTAAAATGTTCACAACCAACATAGATTCGATTCGGCGGACACATTCCATATTTAAAATGTTCACGACCAACAAAGATCTCTGATTTATAATATCAATTCACAATGTGGGTAGCCTCTTACAGAAAAAAAAAAATTTTTCTTCCTTTATATAGAATACGAGCTAAGTACATAATTTCACTGTAATTTGTTATTTAATTTGTACTTGCCTAACGTTTTTAACGAATCCTGCGAAGATGAGCGTTGTCGACGTCTTTTCTTCAATTTTTTCTCGATCTTCCTCATTTTTCGATTTACGTAGGCCTCAATATCTTCATCACTGTACCGTTTTCTCGGCATAATGATTTTAATTATACTCTACGTTAAGTTTACAATAAGATAAATAAACACAACTTATCCAAAAAACACTTAAAACTATTTTATTTTTTAATTTTCGAGAGGAACGAAAAAGCACGTGGCGGATAGCGCAAGCACTAAAACGCGAATGATTTACCGAGAGAGGGCACCACTAGTTGTTTCATGTTTTTTTTTTTTTTTTTGCTTATCTTGTTGATTTCAAATTTAGTGGTTGGATAGCAGTACCTGCGCGTTACTACATAGTTTTCTTGATCTCGAGGACAGAGCAGAGTGTAATGTTAAGTTATTTTTGGACGTTGCCGTGATTACACTAGATAACCAAAACAAGCATTTCATATTGTTCAGTGACTTTTGAAAAACTGAATGTTATGATGTTTTCGGATATTATAACGATCAGCAATTTTTGACAAAATGGTGTTCAGTAACCTTTGACGAGTAGTGTTCAGTGACCTTTGACGAGTAGGTGTTTAGTTAATTTTGAACTTTAATGATGTTCATTCAGCACTGGCGCCCTGTCTTGTTGAGCAATTTATGGGCGATATAGTGTACAGTGATTTTGAAAATCTGAATGTGATCATCGACTTTTGATGCTGACTGTACCTTTTACGCTTTGGAATGGGCAACTAGCTTCATATTTTCTGACTGGCCGACTTCTTGACAGTTCAAAAGTGCCTGTAAATGGTTTAATTGCAATAAACGCTTTAAGTTTTAGTTTGTATAGCCCCGTTGGTCTAGTGGTCGCAAGCACAGCTGCTAAGCATGGGGTGTCATAGGTTGAGAAAAGTGCTGTTAGGTTTTTCCATAGGGGGCTGTTCATTTACTAAGTAAGACGATTTGAGGGGGAGGAGGTCCAAACAAGTCTTATTTTTTCTAACATGTGGGAGGAGTTTAGATTATTCTTATGTAAACACATCACAAAAGTGAAAAAAATAATTGTAAGTTTTTTAAATTAGATAATTTTTGCTACTTTTTCTTTGCAATTTTGGTAGATACTGATCATACGTAAGATTCATAGGGGGGGTTCATTCAAGACTTATTTTTTCTTACGTAGGGGGGAGGGGGGTCAGAAATGGGTTAAATTGTCTTACATAATAAAAGAACAGCCCCTAAGAAGTCTTCAGTAGCAGCTCGGAGCCTGAATTTATGACAAATTAATGTGAATAGGTATAGAGAACCGGCTTATATTAGACTTACACAAAACTGACGAAATATAGAAGTTCTATATTGCACCTCTGTCAACCCCTTCGGGACATATATAAGCGTGATGTTAAGCTATCAAAACGCAACATCATTTTTCCAAGCCAAACATACACCAGGCATTTCAAAGAATCTCCTTTGAAGGAACGAACATAAAGCTCCCTTCTTTTGAAAACTAAAACACAAGTAAGTAGATTGACAAAGCAAAAACATTGTCGGAGACGTAATAAGGGAAACACAATATAATCACCGTTCACGATTTGTTTGCCAAACATGTAAACAAATATGAGTATTTGGAAAAATAAACTTTAATGCCTACACAATAAACATTTGATTTGATATTTCGCTCATTTGGAGAAACATCGACGTAAATGTATTTGTTGAGACCGCTTCACTCAACATCGCCGCGCGCTGCCGGCAGTGAACGAGGGGTGCGGGGAAAGGGGGGGGGGTCTCAAAAATGGGTTAAATATGACAAAGCACTCAGAAAGCGTATTTACGTTAAAAAAAAAGACGGGTTGCACTCCGGAAGTGCCGGCAGAAGTGAAAACTTGAATATTAACGTTGAAATAAATCAACTATTAATTATTCATTTTCTTTCCCTATTTCTTCGTCACTTTTTTCATTAATAGATGCACTTTGTTCAATTTCCATATTTTAAACACTTTATATACACGAATTTTACGAATACACAGCAGTTTGGCCACTACACAGACGGTCGAGCCATCAGCTGTCACCATCCATGGATGCGCGTGCCACGCTGTAACATAAACACACACGAACATTCGCGTAAGCGCCCTGCGCCGCCTAAACGAAACAGCAGGCATACATTTTCGCCGCGCCGTAGAAAGAGAGGGGGATACTTCCTCTCCTACGCCGCGCCGGCTGTCTACTCTCCATCCGTCTTACGAATTTTCGATCAGGTCACGTGTCCTGACGCGAGTTTAACATTTTTTGCCCATTACAAAAAAAGTGTACAACGCCGCTAAAGAATTTTTCACTTCAAATAAAGTAGCTGTTACGTCGATGTTTGTCCAAATGAGTTATTTGTTTAACTTGAAATAACAACAATTGGAAACGTACATTTGAAAAGACCTTACATAAACTTACAAACTGTACTTGGAAGTATCTTGTAACTTTGTCAAAGTACACTGCATTAGGTCATATTAAGGTAATATTAAGTCTCCTTTACACGATATCGATAAAGTTGAAGATGCAATACGCAATAGTTTGTTAAGTCATGTGGAAATTTTGAGTGAGTTAGTTCAAAAGTTAGCTGAAGCCAGTATAAGTTACTCTATGTTGGCACATCAATGCGAATGCTCCGAGTAGTAATGAATTATTTAGGTTATACATATGTGGAACTGTGGATTGAGCGGCCCGTCGTTAAATAATAACAGGCGCATAAGTCGATCGATCAGGTTGCGTTTGCCGCGGTTGGTCTGCGGATGGGTGACTATATTTACATACCGAGACCCCTTCATGCCTCGAAAAGCACGTTAAGCCGATGGTCCCGGGTGTCATTCGTGGATCTTTCACAGTCGTTACGGGTAGTCAGAAGCCCGAAAGTCTGACAACCAGTCTTATCAAGTGGTATCGTATTACCCAGTAACTGGGTTGTGGAGGACAGATAGGCAGTCGCTCCATGTAAAATACTGGTATTCAGTAGTATCCGGTTAGACTGGAAGCCGACCTCAACATAGTTGGAAAAAGGCTAGAAAGATGAGATGTGGAACTGTGTATGTTATCACAGTTGTATGCTGCCCGCGGATTCGCTCGCGTGGATGTTCGCTACCGGGACAAAAAGTAGTACTCCTTGTAACATCAGCTATCTGCCAGTGAAAGTCCCGTCTAAATCGGTCTAGCCGTTTCGGAAATTAGCCGGATCAAACAAATAGACAGACAAACATTTTTTAAATGGTTTTTTTTTTTTTGTTACATGTACCGTATATACACACATCAAAAGTGTCTAGGGATCAAGCATTTTTATGCGGATTTCTTGAGATTGAGATGTGGCTTTGTAATAAATTTATGATTTTATAAATTTATATGGATCCTTTTTGGTGCATTTCATATTTTGAATCAGGAACTGTGAATCAAATTCGAGTAAAAGATGAAAATCAGCTGTCAATATTTTCCCTATAAAAACATACAACGCATTGAAGACATTATTAGTGCTACTGTTTCCCTACTACTGATTAAAACCAACGTTATTATGGAGCGGCGACGTCATTTAAGCAGGGAAGAAATGCTCAGAGCCGTGGGAATGATAGAAGCTGGTTCCCGGCAACGTACTGTGGCTTTAGCTCTGAATACAAGTCAGAGTGTTATCAGTCGACTTTGGACACGTTACCGAAGCACTGGTACCGTGGCTGAGCGCCATGGAGGACGGTATCGCTGCACCACACGGAGACAAGACCGATACATTCAAATCTTAACTCGAAGAGCTCCAACAATAACCGCCATGATGTTAGCCGTGAGGCTTCATCACTCTTCAGGGAACTTAATTAGCGACCAAACAGTCAGAAACCGCTTGCATGAAGTGAACCTTCATTCCCGAAGACCGCTACGGGTACCACCTATAGCAATGCACAATCGTAGGATTCGATATCAATGGGCTCTTGAACACAGAAATTGGGCAGAAGAACAATGGCGTTTCGTGTGCTTTTCTGATGAGTCTCGTTTTGGTATGAGACCGGATACAAGACGTATACGACACTGGAGAACCCCTGGACGCCAACAGCGATTAAAATCCTGCCAGGAAGTCCATCCTTATAGTGGTGGAACCATCATGGTATGGGCGGGTATTTGGATCGGCGGAAGAACTGAGTTGATTTGGATCAGAGGCAACCTCAACGCTCAAATTTATGCTGAGACGATTGTATCAGACGTCATCGTTCCTCTACAAGTGCAAATCGGTCCCTTATTTCAGTTAATGCATGATAATGCACGACCGCACACCGCAAGAGTTGTAAGACAGACTCTCGCCGCAGCTAACATCAATGTCCTGCCCTGGCCTGCTCAGTCGCCAGACTTGAACCCGATTGAGCATGCATGGGATATGCTACAGAGAAGAGCTCTGCCGAATATGGAGGGTATCCAGTCGCAAGAAGACCTTTTTTTGTTGTTGCAACGAACATGGGCGGCCATTCCACAGCGTGATTTGGATGAACTCATTTTGAGTATGCCAAACCGATGTTCTTGTGTTGTTAGTGTTCGCGGTAGAAACACGGATTATTAATTGTTTAAGTTACCCAATAAAATTTTAAAGAAAACTGTTATTTCAGTCTTTTTTTCGAACTTTTGTGTTAGTGGTTCAAATGTCAAAAATCCCTTTATTAGGAAAATGGCAAATTTCTTTATTAATGCAAAGGTGACTTGGTTTATCATTACTGTGACAAACGAAAACACTTTATTTGATGAATCCTTAAAAAAAAATTTTAATTAATATCAATCAGGAGAAAAGTTATTGCAAAAATATATGTTGATCCCTAGACACTTTTGATGTGTGTAGTTAGACATTACAAGCAGAGAATTCAATTTTATTTATTTGTTCAGATATAGATGTGCGTTTATAGCCAAAAGCCACATGATGAAGAGGGTGCTCATTTGCCTAAGGGTCAGTCCACAATGAAAGAGCAGTGGCTGGCAGCGGCCAATATCCGTAGTCATTTGAAGGCAAAGGAGAGGCAGCGCGGCGCCGCGAGGCTGCACGAGCCTTCTAACGACTAGTCAAAAGAAGGAAAGTCAGTAGCTCTTACGGCTGCTGCGCGCCGCTGCTCTTTCAGTGGGGATTATACCATATGTTGTTAGTAAAAGTCTTAACCTAATGTTGGTAAAAATACAAAATTGAAAATTGAAACGACTGACACCTAAGTGTGCAGCCGTATCCAGTGAGACAGCATGGGGCTGTCCACCTATCACACAATATTACACTCAGGATGCTTTGGGAGCTAGCATGCATTTTACCGAGAATGGAAGCGCACCGTTTTCGTATAATAGCATGAAAACCATCAACCCTGGCCTCGGTGAACATTCCGGAAGCGCAACAAAAGCGCTACCAAATGCTTTGGAAATTACAACTCAACTTTCATTTTTCAATGTACTCATAAGTTTTCATACAAATCTTTTATCGTAAATCATGCAATCTATCACTTTCTCTGACTAAAATACCTTTTCCATTTCGCAACTTCTCCTTATTACTAACTATCAATTCATACCGAGTACTGGTAAAAGCAATTTTCAAATGTCGATAATCCAAGTTATCGCACATTTACTTGGAAAGCTGAAGACAGCGCGGATTTATGGCTTTAAAACCTTTCTTGAAAATAAAATTTCGATTTGTGAGAATGTCATCGGAAATAAAAATATCTCGGGACTGTCGAGCTTAGCACTATGACTTGTTTCACAGTTGAGTTATTTAATGCAATTGCTTTGTCGTTCACTTCTGGTAAATATAGGAAAAAATGGATTTGTTTGTGTTAGAAATGGTGCTAATTAAAAACTTTTGCCTCGTTTTCTTTATACGGGATGAAATTTTAATCACCGTTTTCCTCTTAAGGGGTCATTGTACTCATCATTATGAACAACTTTTACTATGGGACAAAACACGAACCCGCGAAAAAAAAAAAATCAGCTGTTCCCTACATTTTGACGAGTTATGCGAACGTAAACGTAGGGAACAGCTGATTTTTTTCACAATTTCAGGTTTGGTCCGATAGTAAAAGTTGTTCATAATGATGAGTACAATGATCCTTTAAGAGAAAAACGGTAACTAACCGGTCAAGCGGCGCGGTTCGCCGATTGGCGACGAAACAATAGAAAATCAATTGTGTCTCATTAGCGGAGCTTGACAGATTAAAATTTCGCCTTGTATAATGCGCATTTTGTTTTGTTTGAGACATAATCACACTTAGATACTAACCCCCTTATTCATAAAACTTATCAAACCTATTTTAGTTAAAATGGGGTTTGTCTCTTTCTTACACACAGAAATGACAACGTGACAGATAAAGACAAACGTTCTATAAACCTATTTTAGCTAAAATAGAGATAAAATAGGATTATGAATAAGGGCCTAAGCGTTTCCACCAGGAAACATTCCACATGTAGAAGTTTCGAAACATCACATTCGCTTGTTTAGTATTAAAGTGACCGTATTGAAAATACTAGTTTTTTGGCAAATCGCAAACAACGTTTTGCAATTAGGACTTCGGTTGTTTATTTGGACATAAATGTTACAAGATGTTAGTTGCATTGTTATTTTTATTTTTGTATGATAGAATATGAACCACATATTTCACAGATGGCGTTGAATTTAGGTACTTATGTTGAGTACCTATCTCAAAATTTGTTGTTAGTTGCGTTCGCCCTTTCTAGAAACATATTCAATAGACATGTTTGGCATAGAGATTTTTCACGTTTGCGTTCGCACTGTTTCCTGTTTGTGTCCCGAAACTGGTCTATAGCTTGTGTTTAGTGCAAAGTTTAGTGTTTTCCAAATAAGACGATAAACATCGAAACAAGACGTTGTGGACAACATGACGCAAGATTCATACAGAAACATTTTGTTATGAAATTGGTTTGTAAAACACGTCGAGAGATATGAATCGTCAAACAAGTTTTGGATCAACAAGTTATGCGAAAAAGCAAACGTGGATCGAAACATTGAAGGAACAGAGATTTCAACATGTTTTTTTGTGAATGTTTCGCCAGTGCGAACGCACGGTTAATCGAATTACGTCCAAGTGGAATAAAAAAACATGTTGAAAACTGTACACTGATCTCTATACTGAATATCGTAAGGCCTAACCTTCATAATTTGATACAACACAAGCTAATTTCCATTTCAATTCAAAGACCACACGCCCATTAAAATGATACCCTTACAAAAACAAAACCACCTTTTCAGAAACCCCTTGTATATTACCTCCATTAATTCGTAAACCATGAAACCATAAAAATTACCAACAACGTGGCTTTACTGGTCACGTTGGGCATTCTGAATGGGCCCAATTAGAGTGGTCCCCTGAAAGGGCTCGACCATAGATTAAATTCGTACAGAAGGACAGCTTCATTCAATGAGCGAAAACGCACTCATACACGTGTAGGTAAATTCGAGAAATGCTAAGAACCTTATATACGGTTATTCTCTTGTTCCTTTTTTCCGACCACGTACTCGTATTACCAACATTTTGAATGAAAATGACAGTTAAAAAAGGAGAAATGCGTCCGTGATGTGAGAATCCATACTTATTATTATAAATTTGAAAGTAACTCTGACTGTCTGTCTGTATGTTATCCTTTCACCCCTAAACTACTGAACCGATTTAGATGAAATTTGGTATAAATATAGTTTGAGTCTCGGGAAAGGACATAGGATAGTTTTTACCCCGATAGTCCCACGGGATCGAAACTTATGCAGGTGAAACCACGGGGCGCAGCTAGTTTGACATATTTTGAGATTGTCATACGTACACTTAGTAAAGTTATGAAAGGACATCTTGGCACATAGAAACAAATGGCGGCAACTTGTTTTTTTAATACAATTTCACAAAACAATGTAATTTTCGCGCCAAAAGAGATTTACAGCACTCGCCGCCTATGACATGCGTGCGCTTGTTTTCGCTTGTTGTATGAAGCTGACCATCTGCACCTATCTATTCTGTTCTCTCAACTCAGGCATTTGTTCCGTTTCGCCGACCAATTAACGAGCCACGTGGTGATACATTATGCACTGAGAAAGATGGCATCCTACGCCTCGTGAGTTCTGAATTTGGGTCGTCACGGAAATAGAACCTTTGAAACCTTTTTTGTATGCGAGTAATTATGTGTTGGTGAATGAAAGAAATGTGCCTGATGCTAACTATCTCATGTGGGTGAATTATGTTGATGAGAAATTTTGTGTTTTCTATAGAAGCCGGTTTTGTGTAGTAGGTATGTTTTTCTGTTTGCTCGACTAATTAAGATGGACGATAATGTTTTAGCCTTAATAAAAATACAGAAAAGTAGGTTTATTTGTAACAGAAACACGTGCATACAAAAAGATAACCAACTCAAATAATAAAGAAAACTAAAAACAAAATAGATCTGTAATCGGGATGACAGAATTCACAGAACAGAAATAGTCGACGGCTGCATGTCACACGTCATGACCATAGACTACTAATTATAAACTAGAGTCATGACTGTGACAAGAAGGCTTCCGCCGAGCATGATGCTATGCTATGAGGACCCACAGCACAGCGCTGATTTTCAGTGGTTACCGAAAAAAAATACATTTACCTACTTATCTAATTAATTTTATACTGCCCACAAAAACTGTTATATAGTTTATGATTGATCTATGGTAGTTCTCTTGACAATCTGTAATCTTGACATGTAAAATAAACGTCAGTGTGCTACCAGCTATCCATCACTTCATTTCTCGTTTATATGCCTTCCCCTCCCCAATATCCGCATACGTATCATTGGCGACGAGAACCGACGACCAGATTGAAAAAAAAAAAACATGCCTCACTTCGGTTTTTTGTCGAGTTTTGACCGTAACATCCAGTCATGGCAAAATTATAAGCAATGCAAGTTTTCTTGTTTGACGAAACAAGTGTAGTTCGTTTGGAAAATTAAATCTGCTGGATAATCCCAAGTCGAATTTTCATACACGCACCGTAAAAGCAAATGAAGTACTGCCCACCACCCATCAACGTGGTCCGCGGAAAATTGGGTCAACGTAAAAAATACATCCCAAACTCGACGCGTTAAATTGAAAAAGTTACCTACACAAATTATACCTCATCACCGTCCTTGAATTAGTTCCAATAACTTCTTTTTTTACAAAAATTCCACTGGAACGTGTCGAAATTGGTAAAAATGTAGCCTGAACATGGAGTAGAAAGGAATGGAGAGCTAATGTGTGGGTGATTGCCAAGTATGACATAAGCAACGGTTTCTTCAAATGATTGGTTTCTACGAGTTGCCTAACCTAGGGAATTACAAAATGGGGCTCATAAAAATATGATATGTCGTTTTATCTCATAAGTATCTGAAAAATTTAACCAAAAATAATTTTTAAGTGAAACTTCTTAGGCGGCGATTCGATAATTGGGCGAGAACTGAAATTAAAATTTCGTGGACGCGGCATGCAGGCACAATCGTTACACAAGAGAGAAAGAGATATAACTCTGTCTGTCTCTCACACTAAATCTCTCATGATTTTTATTTTTAAGAAGTTTCACTTTCATGTGTACAGTGCTGCACACGCAATTTTTGAGGTTTTTTTAAGCATTCCATTTTAACCATTCCATGACCCTAAAATTTTGCTCGATTGCTCTCGTCTATGGCAAGAGAATATTACCCTCACATTTCATCTTCGATTGTTTGGGCGTCGCTTGAGAAAATTCGTTTGAGTGTATTGCTTTGGAAAATATTTGTTTTGTGTTGGAACCATGCGGTATTGTTGTATATTGGCGCCTTCAAGGTCAAATATATTGGTTTTTGAACCCGTAGTAATTTGGGAACGCTGTTGTGTGTTTTCGTACCTACCTACTTATTTTGGACATAGAAAAAGTGGGTATTGTATTGGCGTCTTAGCTGTGTTTGATACACATAAATCTTTCGGACCCAATTCTCTAAATGATGGTGAGTATCGCATCAAAATCAGTTTCGTAGTTTAGAAGAACAGAGTCTTTAATTTATGAAATGTATAGACTACTAGCTGCGCCCCGCGGTTTCACCCGCATAAGTTTCGATCCCGTGGGAATATCGGGATAAAAACTATCCCATGTCCTTTCCCGGGACTCAAACTATCTCTATACCAAATTTCATCTAAATCGGTTCAGTGGTTTAGGCGTGAAAAGGTAACATACATACAGACAGACAGAGTTACTTTCGAATTTATAATGTTAGTATGATACACACCACTTGTTGAATAGTCCTACTCAACCCTCTACTAAATCCCTACTTACTCATATTATAAAGGAGATAAATACCTACCTACATTAGTAGTAAATAAAGATGATATCACACAGTCTGATCACTACTAAGTACCTACGTTATTACCGAAAGAAGACCTCCTCGACGACTTGAAAATTCTGAATGACATTTTGAAAAAACTTCGCGATCGCGAAGCCGTTTGATCTCCAAAAGCTCAAAAAAGCCTTTGAAACAAGTCAAATACTAATGACTCGACTTTAGAGAAAACCTAACGAGTATGAATTCAGACTTCAGATTTGTAAGGCCGCAAAAACGAAAAAAGTTTTTGGCACACGCAGACAGATGTAATGGCTCCTTGAAACTCCTCATCTGCGGTATAAAGTAGGCTGAAGAACACAACAAGTCTTTAAGGGCTTTAGAGATCCAGCCCTTCCCTTAATCGTGTATAAGAGGCCTTATGACTAAAGTGTCGTGAGAGCCCTTACAGCTCAAACATGTAAAAGTTACAATACCTGTATTGTGTTTTACACGTTTGTACAAAGTTACAATACCTGTATTGTAACTTTTACACGTTTTTAATGATGTTATGAATATGTTTAATGAAAAAGATTTAATACACATGCCATAGTTTAATATGAATTATGGGCTCAAAACTGACCATTGTATTTTGAAACTATGTTTTATGAGTTAAGTGATTTCAATGTACGTATATTGAATTGTGTTTGGAATTTGTTATGATTTATAGTTAAGTACAATATTATAATGGTTAAATGCTTTGGCTGAATTTCAACATCATGAGGCCATTTTTTATATGTTAATGTATTCAATCAAACAATCCACTTTTCTAACTCTTTATAAGGGCCAATAGGTATCGACCACTTTGTTTATATTTCTGAGATTTTTTACACAGTGAAAGTTAAGTAGGTACCCCATTTACACGATGCAAGTTTTTGCCAGTGACATACGACAAAATTGAACCACCGACTGACTTGCATCGTCTAAACTCTAAGCACTGTTTATCGCACCGTGTATGTACACACTTATCAATCACTTTTAGGTATTGAATTTATTGTTTCGTCCTCGATTCTCTAGATTTCAAGTTCCAAACAATCTACCGTTATAGAGGAACAATCAAATCTATCATTATTATTTGCTTGAGCAAAACGTTGTTTGTATTCAAGTCAATAATACTGTTCGGAATCCATTACATATTATTGGATTCGGACGACGTATATTACAAAATATACCCATATATTATGTATATTTGTAATATAGGTATATACCTATTATATTAATAATGTATGTACTGTAATGTAATGTATGTATGTCGTATGTGTATGTATTATAAGTTTATAACCTATTTATATACTTGTGTACTTACTTTATTTATAATGTACTTAATATGTCATATTTTTGATATTATTTATTAACAGAGCACCTGCCATCTTATCTTCTGGTAGAGAATGCCGTCTTTATACTTTATTGTGTGCGAGAAGTTTAAATCAATAAATAGTAACTAAAAAGAAAATTGATGTCAGTATTTTCCCTATATTAACTACTATGTAGCGAATATTTACTATCTGAACTTCGGATATGATCCGGATAAACCAACTATGCTTCGACGAAAATTGTTTGCGTCAACAAAAAGTTGGAAATCTCGGATAGCTCACAGCGATTGATGACGAAACACTAACAAAGCCTATCCCAAGTTTATTGTTAGACAGATCCCAGGGGTCCCATTGTACAGGGCCGGATCAAATGCACCAGCCGGTCCTATTCTGTAAAAATCTCACAGTGAAAATTTAGGTGAAGTGAGCGTGAAGTCAGCTGTCCACCTGATACTAGAGATTGACACTGATCTTGATAGCTCACTTCACCTAGGTTTTCACGGTGAGATTCATACAGAATACCTCAGCAGTAGCTGAAATGGTGGGATCAAAACTGACAGTCGTGAAATCGATGAATTAAATGATACGACGATATATCTGAGCATCTGTTTTATTTTATTTTTAACCGACTTCAAATAGGAGGAGGTTCTCAATTCGAGTGTGTGTTTTTTTTTTGTATGATTGTGACGCGATATCTCCGACAATTGTACATCGAACTCAAAAATTATTTTGTTAATGTATAGAGTATGTCTCAGGGGTGGTCCCATATATATTTTACTAGCTGCGCCCCGCGGTTTCACCCGCATAAGTGTCGATCCCGTGGGAATATCGGGATAAAAACTATCTTATGTCCTTCGCCAAATTTTATCGAAATCCGTTCATTGGTTTAAGCGTGAAACGGTAACATACAGACAGATAGAGTTACATCCGAATTTATAATATTAGTAAGTATGGATAGTATGGATTAACTTTTCTTGGGCAGTTTTTGAGTTAGCTTCAATAATACGTATTTTTGCCACTTAGTTTATATTGATGATGTTATAATGACTTCCTGTCACTGATATTTACATAGCAAGTAGTGTTATACGAATTTGTGTAGGGTAAGTAGAAGTTCAAAGTGAAAAATATTTTTTTTTCACTTTGTAGTGTTTTTTTTTTGAGTCGGTTTTTTTTTTTGTAAAAAAGTTTTTATTGTCATTTTTAAGTAACAATTAAACTATTAAATATTTTAATAAATATGTACTAGATACCCTAACCCTTATCCCTATATGAAAAAAAGTAAACCAAGATGTAAAATGAAAGATTTTATTCCGAGAAAAGTTCAAATAATAATTTGTAAATAAAAATATTTATCTTTCCTATTCGTTATTGCACTCAAAAGCAGCAAAATTTAATCGCATATTAAAGCATTTTTTGTATTTGATGAAACCATTAAAAATCGGACTCCCAAATAAAAAATAATGCATACCGAAATACAATCTATCTATACTTATAAATCTGTAGAGAGGTCAATTTTGTACATGAAATATATTTTCAAAATAACTATCAGGGGGTGATTAGTGAACGATACTGATGCCAAAAATGCAATCAGTAAAATTTTTGTCTGTCTGTCTGTCTGTCTGTCTGTCTGTCTGTCTGTCTGTCTGTCTGTCTGTCTGTCTGTATGTTCCTTATAGAAACAAAAACTACTCGACGGATTTTAACGAAACTTGGTACAATTATTCTTCATACTCCTGGGCAGGTTATAGTATACTTTTCATCACGCTACAATCAATAGGAGCAGAGTAGTGAAGGGAAATGTTGGGAAAACGGGAGAAGTTACTCCATTTTTTAAGCTTCCGTCGCGTGTGCAGCCTTAATGGTTAAAGTTACATAGAAATCATGTATGACGGAAATATTCTACATAAAATTGTCTAAAAAATATCCCGCAACAGCATATGTCAATATTTTATGGTTGACTCACAATAACACGTGTAACTCCTGATAGCTTAGCAGTTCGGAGCATTCTGATTATATTTGTTTACTCTTACGTTTATAATACTCTCACTCATCCCTAATTTAAAAAAGTTAACATTATTACCTATTCAATAAAAAAAGAATCATAGAAATTGGTATAGAAACACCAAACTTATACCACAGAATACTTAAAGTACTACGTACAGAAAGGCCACTCCCTTCCCCGCACTAACATCAGTTACCGCACCTCACCCCGCACTTCGGCGTATTCGTCGCAGTTCTTTAACAAGAGCGCTCGCAAACACAAGTACCTCACGCACACATTCATACGTATACAAACGTCATTTTTTAATGTAGTTGTAGTAGGTAATTATTTTGCGAGCGTTGTATGGAGTGTCCGGGGTGTGCTTATACATGAAATAAGCCATTGCGCTGTCGCACGTGAATGATACTGAATGATGCTATAAGGATTATTTTTGTGTAACGGTTGCCGCGCTCGACACGGGTCGCGGCGGCGGTAGGGTATAAAAAGGCGGGAGGTCCGAGAGCGACCGCGCCGCTGAGCCTGTAGTTTTAAATTCGCCCCAAAATAATTCCGATCCAGCCTGTCCCTTGCTGCCCTCCTCCAGCGACGCCCTAAGCCGAGGTCCGTACCCCACAGTGGGTGCCCTTAGCGTGTAGTCGCTTAGTTTAGTAAGTTTTTTTAAGCCCTGGCTGGAGGCCTTAATTTTGAGGCATCCACAGGCAAGCCCGGTTAAGCAGACGCCAACCTCATAGGTTGAACTGAGAGATGCCATACAAAAAAAAAAAAAAGAGCGAGCTTCATTCAATATTTGGCTGTTGATGCGTTCAGAGCGTTCGACCTTATTGACAGACAATAATTGATATTGAGAAACCGTGCTTATCAGCGCGACTTTTAGTCTTTAAATAGTTTATTTGAATTTCTTTTGTTGTTATTTTGTAAAATAGGTATGAGTTGTTTTGGTAGTGTTTAAATATTCGTTCAAATTAAAAATTATTAAGCGTAGGTACTTTTATTAATTTAAGTAGTTATAAGTATTTATTTTTAAGTGATAGGTAGATAGTATTGCACAGGCGTTTCAGCTTTATTTTCATTTCTTTTTTGTTGTGAGTTGTATATATTTCTGGGTATAATTCTATTAGAATATTTTAGTGTAAATAGTCTTTAAGATTTTAAGTGTAAGGTAGCTAAAGTTAGGACCTCTAACGTAGGTTATTTTGTTAGGTAACTGACAGCCTTTTCGTTACCGTAGATTATTACACAATGCCACCTAAAAAACCATTATCTTTATCTCGAACTTCGAGTAAAGCTAAGAGAATGAGAATTACGCGATCTCAAGAATCGGCAGAGGAAAGAGCAAATCGGTTAAACTCTATGAGAGTTAGAGCCTCAACTTCTCGAGCCAATGTCATAAACGATTTTTCAAAATTCCACCCCTGTCGGGGTGAAAAGCGGGGATACAGTTTATTTGAAAAATCTGATTCCTTTGTTCTATAAACTTAAAAATTGGCCCGAATACTTATTTATCTAAATTAATTATAAAGATCATACCAACATACATTTTCGAAACTTTTAGAGGAAAGTACGAATTTCGCGCGGACGAAGTCGCGGGCAGAAGCTAGTACGAAAATAAATTGCTGATTCTCGGTACAACAATATTTACAATATGGAAATTCGTTGCCCATTTCCAACAAATTGGAATATCAACATTTTAACAATTTGTAAACAATTAGCACCTGCGTTTGACGAGTGTCAAAATGGAAAGCATTTTTGATTAAAATGTTTGTTTGTTATTAGCTGAATAAACTTTTGGTTTTAATAAAATACCAAAAGCCTACTTATTTGTCTTAAGGTGCATTCAAATGTTAAATGTTGTAGGTGACTAATGGGCACTGATAAATAATCATTCTCTTTAAATTGAATAATTGGGCAGTGACATCTGCCCAGGAGTTGGACAGCGCCGGCTAGCAAAAAAAAAAAACATTTTTGCAGAATAAAGAATTTTCTTTCTTTCTTTTAAATAAAGTCCTCTAGACCAAATTTCGGCCATGGCGGCCAATCTCAGCGGAGACCAGCCATGCGCCAATGCGCGGGAGATATTATAGCGCACAAGTGTGTGCACAAGCACAGGTGCATTCTCTCTTCCCTCACTCATACTCTCTCTCTCCAGTCATTTCTTTTAAATTACAGAATCATCTAACTACTTTGCTATTTATAAAATTACTAGCTGCGCCCAGCGGTTTCACCCGCGTAAATATCGATCCCGTGGCAATATCGGGATAAAAAGTAGCCTATATGTTAATCCAGGGTGTCAACTACCTTCATACAAAATTTTATCAAAATTGGTCCAGCCGTTTGAGCGTGAAGAAGTAATAAACTTATAAATACACACACACACATACTCACAAACTTTCGCCTTTATAATATTAGTGTGATATTATAAAAGAACTCACATAATACGTCCCTGCATTCACGTCAAGGGATCTTTAAGCACTATCTCAAGAACAGTCCCAATTTATATTAAAGGAACCAACAGGGATCTTTCTTGTTGATTTGATTACGAGCGATTAATTTAAGGGAGTCCATTGGACCTCGAGTATTATAAGCAATAGAACAAAGCCCGACTTAATTAATATTTTTTTCATTTTCCTTCTCGTTTTGATTACTTCGTTTGTTTTTTGATAATCGACTCGACGGTGAGCTGTAAATATTATATTTTTTGGATTGCAAAGGGAAGGATTATTTTCCTTTGTCGAAGAAGCAAAGGTTTTCTTTTAATTTTGACGCGTTTTCTTTTATTTTTTTCCTTCAATTTCATTAAGTTATATAAAATTCACATTAGCATAGCATAAACATCATCAGCCGCTTCCCACTGCTGGGACATAGGCCTCCTCTCTTCGAGAGTGGAATGTTATCTACCACGCGGGCCCAGTGCGGGTTTGTAGATGTCAGATGTCTTCGAATTTTTGGTTCTAGGATATGCCCGTTTCCTCACGATGTTTTCCTTCACCGTTTTGAGAGCAGTGGTGATGAAATTATTTACACAAAGTAAAGCGTCTGTCTGGGTTTAAACCCATGACCTACACCTCGTAAGTCAGGGCCGTTATCTACCACTGGACAACCAATGCTCTCTTTCAAATTCACATTGCGTTAATTAATTAGCCACGGTAGGTTTTTATGGAGTATTCCCGTTTGAGCACCTATTTTTAAAGCACCTAGAAGAGAAGGGATCAATGGAAGAAAAAATATATATGATTTGAAATAGGTGCTCTAAAAATAGGTGCTCAAACGGGAATTATTTAGCAATCACATTCAAAACTAAGTCTTTATTTATACATAGTCTACATATTTTTTCTTTAGTTTTAAGTTGGCTTGTGAACTGTACATGTACAGTCATGTCTAAAAGTATGTCAACACTAGGCAATTTTCAATTGCGATTTTTTCGTGAAATAACGAATGCAACGTTGAAATACGACACTTAACATAAACCTATGGGTTCGAAAATGCTATTTTCGTAAAACATAAAATTTCATTCAAAACTAAAGAAGAAAATCGCCTTTGAATAAAGCCAAGTGCATACATACTTTTAGACGTGACTGTACCTAGGCTTACAAATTAACATGATTTTAGTTCATATGGTGTTTACCTTTAAGTAATTGTTACACTGTTCAAAGTTTTTAAAGATGTTATTTTTATCAAGATGTTAGTGTAAACAATTGAATAACCAAATAAATAAATTATGAATAAGAAGAAAATTTCCGTATTTCTTTTGTTTTATGAAAGTTCTAAACAAAAACATTGAATGTTTATCACAAAGTGCTCTCAGACGTCAGAAACGTGTGACATGTCAAGCCTGGAGCAAAAATATTTCAAGAAGAAATAATAGAGCTAAGGGGCACATGACCTGAAGACTTACCTACGGATTAAATGGGTCAAAGTTAAGCCACTTTTTTATGGAAGCTCTTGTCTCGCTAATGCAAGTTATATGTCGACCCGTCTCACTTCCTTAACGCCTTTTAAGGCCGCGGACACAGTGGCGAATATGGGGTAAACGTGCACGCTAAGTGTACACTTTGTGAATTGTAGTAGGTTTCTACGTCCCGTTTAGGGAAACACTACTAATGCTGAGTTAGCGTGAGTAATGTGTTTCTCTTGGTACGTGTAATATTAAATGATGGTGCCCGGCCACATATGTTGTATGTTATGTATTTACCACGCATCAAATTATTCCCTTTATTAGATTAACATACATATTCATTACATCACACTAATATTATAAAGGCGGAAGTTTGGGAGTGTGTGTGTTTGTATGTTAGTTAATTCTTCACGCTAAAACGGCTGGACCAATTCTGATAAAATTTTGTATGGATCTAGCTGACACCCTGGATTAACATATAGGTAGGCTACTTTTTATCCCGATATTCTTTTTTTATTTTTTTTTTTCATTGCTGGTTGGGCACGCTCCTACGGGATCCTGGGTAATTCCTACGGGATCGAAACTTATGCGGGTGAAACCGCGGGGCGCAGCTAGTTTTTAAATATTTTTATAAAAAATAGTGGCCCATCAGGAACAGGGTTCAAGCAGTGAGAGCCTATCTCTCGAGGCTCTCCGCTATTAGGCCATTCACTGTAACGATTATCGTTACAATGATTCTTGGTATCGGTACAATGATGCTTCGGATGTGTTCGGCTGTCATCGGGATGTACTCGGTTTTATTGTATATCCGATATATCAGCGAGTAAAGTATTCTGTTTGTGTTTTGTTTTCACTATTGTCGGCACTTACGGAGTGCCACTTTTATTTTGTTTTTCTAATGCCTATTACAGTACCCGGCGATAAATATTGCACATCGACATTTGGAAAGAGACATTCGGCTAATTTCGGCTTCGTAGAGCGTTATCTCTGTCGCACGAATTACAAACAGTCCGGTATCTATTAGGAGCTGTTAAAACAATTATGATTTGCTTCTCTTGATAATTCTTTTTATTCTTTGTATAAAATACACCAATTTTTCTATAAATGATGGCTTTAGGTTAACAACAACATGTCTAAGTTTATGGTTATGGCTAAAGATGCCATAGTACAACTTTAAATTATTAAAATTGTGTTAACAACTCCAAATATATATTTTGAACTGGACGCGACCGCACTCTATCCCACTTGAACAATGACTGACAAAACATCACATAGGTAGTGTGCGACAGAGATAACGCTCTACGAAGCCGAAATTAGCCGATTGTCTCTTTCCAAAGGTCGATGTGCAATATTTATCGCCGGGTACTGTAACTCTTACCCTTTTTTACTTACTATATCTGTTTGCTAACTCTAACTTACGGAAATAGTTGCGTAATACCGGTGCAGCACCGATTCTGATTAGAAATACCAATAGTACAGGTAGTACGTCTGGTACCGGTATTTCGAATGCTGTTACATGACACCAACCCCAAATAAATTGAGAAACCTCCCCAAGAGCAGGAGGATGATGGTGAAGTGCTGTTACGTTCGAAACTCTTTTCACCACGTTAATTCACCAACTGCATGCAATCACTCGATCAAACAATATGACGTCATAAACACTCTGCTATAGGTAGTAAAATCTAAATCCCCCAGAGCCTACAATTTGCACTAATATAATGAACCGTCGTCGTGTCCCACTTTAAATCCCCTTTTTAAAGCGAGATGGGACTCGTCATACAAATCTGTCGAAAGCGCAAAATCATTCTCGGAACCTACACGATACGATGGTATTTATAGAAGTTTCACAAAATGAATTTTGCTGGAATATTAGCATCGCCCCGCGGTTTCACAGGCATAAGTGTCGATCCCGTGGGAATATCGGGATAAAAAGTATCCTAATTGTGTTATTCTGATCTATATGCTATATTACTATAAAGCTTCATCAGTAGTTTTTGCGTGAAAGAGTAATAATAAACATCCATCCAACCATCCATCCTCAAAAACTTTCGCGTTTATACCTAATATTAAAGTAGGATTAACAATGTTTACGAGTACCTATTCCGAAAACTGACTGCACCGACTACTTTTCAGACTCTGAGATTACCAATCCAAATCCAATGAATATAAATTGATTTATGGAATATTAGCTATGGATATTATTATTTACTAGCTGCGCCCCGCGGTTTCACCCGCATAAGTTTCGATCCTGTGGGAATATCGGAATAAAAAGTAGCCTATATGTTAATCCAGGGTGTCAGCTACCTCCATACAAAATTTTAACAAAATTGGTCCAGCCGTTTGAGCGTGAAGAAGTAACAAATATATAAACACACACACACTCACAAACTTTCGCCTTTATAATATTAGTGTGATGATAACTTTGAGATTCATAGGTAGTACAGTAGAGGTTTAAGCTGTTAAAAAAATATCTCTGTAATTGGTTCAATACAACTTTTATCTCACCGTCTATTTTCCTTCATCACGTCTTCTTAAGACTTGATCTTCTGAATTTTTTGTAGTATGGCCGGGCTCAACTTCATTAGTTAATTGGCTAACAATCGTGACTGGCACATGCCTATTAAGTTAATTGAAAGTCAGTTACGAGAGAGTAAAATTTTGCCCAAGTACTACCTAATGAATGGTGTTCATTTTTTATACGGTCGCTAGTAAGCTGGGTCCTCTTGTAAGATTGGTTGATTGTTGAAGATTGTACGGTCAGCAACAAAAGTCGATTACACTTCAGTTTTTTTAATCTTAGTTATTGAGCAAAATATTTGTTCAAAATTGCAGCAGAAGAAAAAATTTTAGAATATAAACTCTTTGCTATTATGTGAAAAGCTAAAAAGCAGTTTGTTAAAAAAAAAATGTTGTCAGTTTAATAACATGTAAAAATGACAGTGTTAATCGATGTTTGTTGCTGATTGTACCAACAATAGTCTGATTTTTAAACGAGTCTAATGTTTTCTGTATGGTTATGCGCCTCAAGTAATTTATACAGACACCAGAAAGCCAATTCTCGTAATTTAAAATGTTCAAAATCTAGTCGCAGTCTCATCTCAGCGACAAACAAATGTCAAAAAGTTGTCAAATTGTGGGAAATTAGAGACATTTTTGACAGATTGAGACTGAGATCAGAGTGTGAACGTTCTTAAAATTACGAGAATTGCCCCTCTGGTTAGATGAGGAGATGGCCAATGGAGTAAAAGCTTTGACCGAATGATGGATGGTTAGGCCAAAGTAACCAGGGCCATCCAAAAGCGCGTTGGTTTGAAGATATCGTCAAAGTTGTTGAAAACACTTTAATGAGGAATGCACGGAACCGGGAAGTATGGAAGACAAAAAAGGGAGGCCAGCAGTGGGTGATTCCGGGCTGGAATGCTGACTTTATGTGTTATCGAGGAACCCAGGGATGTGCCTTACAAGCGTTGCACGGGAGGGTTCCAGAATTGGTCTTTTAAAAGGAACCAGGACCACCCCTATGTGCTGATGGTGATCCCCGGGGTGGTTTTAGTGAGGTAAAAATCCCACATTCCCCGGAGGTCGGGTGCCTTTTGAAGGTTTCCACCGATAACAAAAAAAAAACAGTGGCACTCCGGGAGTGCCGACAGAAGTGAAAACAAAACACAAACTTTACTTTGCCATCACTCACTGACATATCGGATATACATTAAAACCGAGTACATCCCGAGGACAGCCGAACACATCCGAAGCGGTGTCGATTACGGTACAGTGGCGCGAGTTCAATAGCTTTTTCCCATCTTAAAAAAGCCCCACGCGCTTACAAGTTTTAATTTAAAAAAAAGGTATTCTTGAGCAAAGAGTGGAAGAAAGAGCATGAGTATTAAGTAGGTAATATTAATTCTCGTAATTTTCTCTTGCAATATGAGTCTGTCTATTATAGCCCCGAAAACAACGCAATAAAACAACAACAACACAAGAACAACAATCTTAATTATTGAGTATTGAGTCTTGGTTACTCTAGTACCTAAAGAAAATTCTATTCTGTCCTAATAATAAAATTAACCTAATTCTGGAATTGACATATTCTACGTTCAAAAACAAAAGAATTCAACTATTAACAAAAAAGCGAATTACAAAACACATCCAATATTCTAGTACTTAATCTAGATTCCAATATTGAAAATGAATATCATATTATCATTCCTCTAGCGTAGAAGAATAAATCAATTTACTCGTATATAGGCTTCATTGTAATATCAAAAGTTATTTCAGTGATAAAATCTGGGGGCCAAATTTTCGTAATTAAAACCGTTCAAAATCTAGTCGCAATCTCATTTCAGCGACAATTAATGTCAAAAATGTAGGAATTTTTGACAGATTGAGACTGAGATCAGAATCGCTCCTCTGATAGCAAGGTATTAATTAAATCGAAAAGCAGTGTCTAGTATTACAGTTGATAGTACTGGATCAAAAATGTTTTGAAAAAAATAATCTAATTATTTAAACGGTGCTAGTTATTATTTACTTTATTGCACCGCTATTATTTTTGTTTGGTTGACAGGCTTGTGGCTAAGTAATAACAGCCCCACGGGTCGATCGATCAGGTTAAGCTACGCTTGCCGCGGTTGGTCCGTGGTTGGGTGACCATCTTTACATATCAAGAACCTTCCGTGTCTCGGAAAGCACATTTAAGCCGTTGGTCCCTGCTGTCATTCGTGGATCTTTGGCAGTTGTTGACGGGTTTTCAGAGGCAGGAAAGTCTGACGTTCAAAAGTGCCTTTTATGTGCCTATTTGAAATAAATGCTTTGACTTTGACAACCAGTCTTAGGGTGGATATAGTGCTCGACCAATGGTCAACGCTGACATTGGTCGCGTACCGATTTATATATGGACTTGCGCTCGCTGACCGTCGCGCATCGGTGCTACACTATCATCGTCCATCCATCCATCGGTTCATTTATCGTCAGCGGGATCCCTTCTTTTCGCATAATGTTCTTTGTCCTAATATACTTCGGCATAACGATTTTGGCACAATTTGTTTTGGCATAATAATACTTCGGCATCATTTTTTTAGGCATACATTTTATGTTGGCATAATCATCTTAAAGACTAATTTGTTTTGGCATAAATTTAATTCGCATAATACTAAACGACGTTAGGGGCACCCCGAGGTTCGGTTTGGTTAGGTTCTTTCTAACCCTGCAGACAGAAATAGGAGCCCCGCACAGCGGGGTTCCGTCGACCTGACGTCGTTAGAAATAAAACGAGCATGCTAAATGTATGCTTTAGAATGTTATGCTTAATCATTATTATGATTACAAAAATTATGCTTAAAAAAATATGCGTAAGCTGTTATGCGTAATTATATTATGCGAAAATATAATTATGCCAAACAAAATTATACTAAGTTATATTAGGTCTTAAAATTTTATGCAAATGGATAGGGAACCATCGTCAGCGTCTGGGTACGCATGACCGACGGTACGCGACTGACGTCAGCACAACGCTAAATCCAGCCTACTAAGAGGGTCTTATCGTACTACCCAGTAACTGAGTTGTGAAGGTCAGATAGGTAGTCGGTTCTGTAAAATACTAGTATTCAGCTGAATACTAGTATTTTACATGTTGTTTTATGTGTTGTTGGAGTCGGCTTCCTGTGTAGCTGGATGCAGCTGCATCCAGCTACACTGGAAGCCGACTCCAACATAGTTGGGAAAAGGCTGGGCAGATGATATTATTTTTTTTTGACAGTTCAAAAGTGCCTGTACATGGTTTAATTGAAATAAATGCTTTAAGTTTGAGTTTTGGAAAATCAAATTCGTCGTCATCTTTCATTGTTTCATAGTCCTAAAATAAAAATGTCAGGAGCCGTTGAAGTTTTTTTAAATTCCTTAAAAACTATTTAACTACGCAAGCAGTAACGCAAAGATACCTTTCGTGTGCAATACTATAATAAAATACTTTAATTCATTATCTGTCTTGCTATTTATCCCAAATACATTTTTTTTTTAATAGTTTATGCTTGTCAGTAGAAAAAATATCACATATGTGTTTTTCTATAACGTAGCGAGCAGTTATTGAATAACAAATGTGCTGCAGGCTGCATTTTTAATTAAATGAACGTAATAATAGGCCGTTCTTCCGGGATATCCACTTCCTATTATTTAGTTTCATTATTATCTCCTTTATTTCATTATTTACATATAAATTATATTTTTAAATATAAGAATATATAAAAACATTTGGAACAGGGTCCAAGCTACCGGCGGTCAGGGCTCCAGAGAGAGGAACCTCATATATCTATGGGAACCTCCTAAAAATACGGGCCGTGTCCAGAAGTAGGTACAGCTTTCTGAATCATTATTATATTATTATGATTTTTATGACTAATGAACAAGTGAACTGTTCGTTTAAAATTTTATTTTACATTTATTATCCTACAAAGAAGCGCAGCTATATTCTGTAAAAATCTCACCGTGAAAACTGAGGTGAAGTGAGCGTGAAGTGACCTGTGGTTCCACTTGATATTAGAGGTTAACACTATTAACAGCTCTCTTCAAGCTCACTGACATTCTGACGGTGAGATGTTTACACACAACATAAAACAATTCAACAACAATTCCAACTTTTCCATTATCGTGTTTTGTAATGACAATTCTATGAAATATTGAATAATGTTTCATTTTTACCGGACTACGGCGAAGCAAAAAGGAGGGTTATAATTCATTGTGTAAAAATTTAATAAAAAAACAAATAACACAACGTACCTACCTATCGTCATATTTCAGAACGTATAATTGTTTTTCAGGTTTTTTTAATAAGTACCGCAATTATATCAGTTTCATACTCGTACTTTATCCACTCGGTTTCACTTAGCGGCAGGTAAAGATTTGTTCATTATATATTCATTATCCGGCAGGGGGCGCCACCGCGTCTCCTCGGAATTCATACAGGCCTATTTATCACTTACGGATAAATGAGCATTTGGGTGTTTCGTAGTTCGCTGGTTTCCCTCCCTATGTTGGCAGCGCGGGAGCTGGGTTGTAATTTTAGGTTTAATACTTGAATTATTAAAAAAAATTAAATCGTTTGTTCGTAGAATCACCCACCTTTAACCACTTCTTAATGCTTTAGCTGGGAAGTAGTGACGCAATTTCAAGCAGAAATAAAAAAAAAAAAACGTGAACAGAATTGAATACCTAAATAAAAGCTTCCAGGCATTAAGGGCGTGGGCGCTTACATTACAAGCTTTTTAAACGTCAGAACTTACACAACGTCAGAACTTAGACAGTCCTTTAGCACGTCCTAGTGTTTTATCAAAAAATGTTATGTACTGGATGGACCGCCATATTTAAGCACCGCATGATGTTAGAGTAGAGGCTTTTATAAAACGAGCTTACTGGCTTTTTCAGATTTTATTTCAATATCAGAGGGCCACAATGGGACATAAGAGGATTATTACAGTACAAAACGTCTAGTTTGAGCCATGTTTTCAGTTTTAAAAACACGTGTTAGGTTTTATACTATAATATTGTGATCATAAATCCATACTTAATATTATAAATTCGAAAGTAACTCTGTCTGTCTGTCTATAAGTTACCTTTGCACGCCTAAACCACTGAACAGATTTCGATGAAATTTGGTATAGAGTTAGTTTGGAGTCCCGGGAAAGGACATAGGATAGTTTTTATCCCGACATTCCCACGGGATCGAAACTTACGCGGATGAAACCGCGGGGCGCTGCTAGTTATACATAAATGGAACCAAAAAGTCATAAAACATACACAACACAAAAAAATGCCTTGGTTTTCTCAATAAAAGAAGTCCTCCAAAAAGTCGACGACAAAGGCTCTTCCTTTGTCGTCGACTTTTTGGACGACTTCTTTTATTGAACGCATCTCATGTGCGAGGTTGCTCATGGGTTCAAATTCTGTGTTTATTACTAGGACATTACTGACACTGGTCGAACCTGGACTTGAAGTTAACATAAGTCGAAAATCGCCAAACCGTATCAATCACCGTATTAACCACCACTACCGTATTAACCGTATTAATCACTACGGTTGCTCAACAGAGCAACCGTAGTGATTAAAGTATTGACTGCCACCGCGGTAATCGGTGACTGTGAACAAAAGATTTTCTATTGTGTCTGTTGTCTGGCAGTCAAATGCTCGTGCCTTCTTTATAAGAGGCCTTTGTCCTGCAGTGGGATAATAACAGGCTGGAATTATTAACAAAATAACAAACTACCAATTAAATATCAATCATATCCAATCCACGCTCCCGAGCTACCGCTGCGAGTACAACATCTATCAACGTGCGGTGTGTGCTGCATGCCATCAGTCAACGCGGTCCGATCTGAAACTAGATAACGTGGATATATTCAGATGTACACAGCTATGATACTGCGTAAACCGCCGCATAGGATATTACATTTAGCCGGGTTATTAAATGACGAGTTAGAATATGCTGGTTTTAATCCTTCTTTAAGGATTATTTTGTTACAATAGATTACCATATGTATATATTAGCTGTGCCCGCGGTTTCACCCGCGATTAAAGTACATATTATAGTCCTTTTTTTTATTCCCTTTACAAATCTCCACCCCCCTTTTTACACCCTTAAGGGATAATTTCGGGGATAAAAACTATTCTATATCCTTTCCCACAATTCAAACTATCTCCATACCAAATTTCATCTAAATCGGTTATTGATTCGCCGTACAAACTTCCACCCCCCTTTTCACTCCCTTAAATGATAATTTCTGGGATAAAAACTATCCTATGTCCTTCCCTGGGATGCAATCTATCTCTCTGCCAAACATCTAAATCCGTTCAGTGGTTTAGGCGTGAAAAGGTAACATACAGACAGACAGGCAGAGTTACTTTCGAATTTATAATATTTGTATGGATTTCGTCTTTGTTTTAGATTTGTAGAAGATGTAAGCAGGTACTCAAAATCATAGTTTTCCTTGAAAATCGTGACTTTAATTTGTAGCATAAGCATACACACCTTATAATATTCCCACTGCGGGGGGTTACAGGCCTCCTCTTTGTGAGAAGGAGTGGGCCATAATCCAACACGTGGGCCCAAAACCTAATGCGGGTCGGTGGATGTCACATGTCTTCGAATTTAGGACACCGGTTTTCTTACGATGTTTTCCTTCACCGTTTTGAGACCAGTGGTGATGAAATAATTTACACAAACTAAAGCGCCTGCCTGGGTTCGAACCTACAACGTACAACTCGTAAGTCGGGACCGTTACCACTGGCCCACCACTGCTCCCTAAACTCACTCTATCAATGAATAAATGAAAGCCTGTTTTGGGGCAAAATTTTTCTCCAGATGATTAATTTTTTTTATTGCTGAATGGGCCCGCTCTTGACCCCGATCACGCTTGATGGAAAGCGATGGATGAGGCCCAGAAGATGCCTAAAGCGCTGGAACTCCCACGCATCGACGAAACACAGCAAGCCACTTGACGCCGGACTCCGGTGGGAGGGTGATCGCAAACCAGGCGGGCGTTAGCCCAACCACCGCAAGCGGGCAGTCAAATAAGGTGTTGGGTGTGACTGTCCAGGATCCGCCGAGCGCTCGGTTCAGTTGAGTAACTGGCGGAACAAACTGCGCTACACGAGGAGGCTTCTTCATGCATCCCAAAAATGATTCTTGGACGTTTCTAACCTGCACTTTCACTGACCAACTAGCTAACGATAAATCATGATGAGTATGAACAAAGACGTAATTATTTTGATACTAGCAGCGCCCCGCGGTTTCACCCGCATAAGTTTCGATCCCGTGGGAATATTGGGATTAAAACTATCCTATGTCCTTTCTCGGGACTCATACTATCTCTCTCTCTTTAATCTAAAGCGTAAAGAGGTAGAAGACAGACAGACAGACACACTTTCGCATTTATAATATTAGTATGGATTATGACTTGTAGTGTAACGCCTCTTTGTAGACACAAATTTTTCTTGCCGTAAAAAACGACTACCTACTACGGTTTTTTTGCCGTGAGGCACGGTTATCAGTGTTGTAGGGATCACTATATGGAAGTTTGTTAACGGACGCGTTTTTTCTACGGCGCGGTTTATTCTCCTTTTGTAGGCATAGTAGTCAGTGTTGTATGGATCACTATGGAAGTTTGTTGACGGACACGTTTTTTCTACGGCGCGGTTTATATGTCGTAAAGAAACCGTGCCGTGTACAAAGGGCCTATCTATGTTGTTTTATAATTTCAATATGGCCGTCCTTTGATAATATAAATCATTGTACCGTGAATAACGAAGTGAATAACTTCAAACTTACCCTTATTTCAAAATAAAGGTTAGAATTTTAAATATTTAAATGAATGAGACTATCACGTGCGGTCGTGTCTAGACACTGGATTAATGGATTCATTCGGAATTAGCCTGGAGTTGTTTGTTTTATATTTCTATTATTTGCCTCGTTTGTTTGTATTAACTTACATTTTGCTTATTGTCCAGTATAACAATGTATTCAGGATGCTGTTGGGCCTACCACGCTTTTGTAGCGCTTCCGGAATGTTCGCCGAGGCCAGGGTTGATGGTTTTCATGCCATTATACAGAAACGGTGCGCTTCTATTCTCGGTAGAATGCGTGCTAGCTCTCACAGCATCCTGAGTGTATTGTGTCATAAGTGGGACAGCCCCATGCTGGCTCACTGGATACGGCTGCACACGTATGTGTCAGTCGTTTCAATTTTGTGTTTTGTACTAACATTAGGTTAAACTTTTACATGTCTTGGTTTGACTTATTCTTTTTTTTTACATGTGAATTTTAATCTGAAATAAATTTATTATTATTATTACTTTTGAACATGCTATTAAAACAGATATTGCAAAGGATTTTAAATTGTTAAAATACTTTACGTATATATTTAGGTTATCCCTTTTCATCACGCTATGCTTATTTTACATCACAAAATACATACATTAAAAAAAAACACTACTTAATGTCAGAGGTCCACGTTTGAGGTTTTTAAAAAACGAAAACTACCTTTTGGAATGGGCGGCTCGAATCAATTCTATTTTACGATAATTTTTGACGTTCAAAAGTGCCTTTTATGTGCCTATTTAAAATAAATGCTTTGACTTTGACTTTGGTTTGCCAGAAGGCTATGGAACGGAGTATCAAACTAACAGACCGGGTTAGGAATACGAACATCCGTTCCATCACAAAGATAACTGATGTCACTTGGAAAGCTGCCACGCTAAAATGGAACTTGGCTGGACACATCTGCCGCTTATCAGACGAACAATGGGCCAAACTTACGACCCAATGGGTCCCTCGTAATGTCAAGCGACATCGTGCAGGCCCAGACGGAGATGGCGAGATGAGCTGGACTCCTTTAACAAGAACTGGTCCTTAGCAGCTTTGAACAGAGAGAAGTGGAAAGAGAGTAAGGAGGCCTTTGCCCTGCAGTGAGACATCACAGGCTAATAATAATATTATTATTTAACTACATAATATACAATGGGCGGCCTTACCGCTTTCTGCGATCTCTTTTAGGCAACCTTGGAATGGACAGTGATTTGCCTAGATATAAAATGGGGCTGTCGTTGATGCAAATATTATGTATACAATACACTAAAATATATACACAGACATACACTAAATAATTGACATATAAACACACACATATACACATTTTTTTGAAGTACTCATTTTTTTAGTATAAATACATATACATATGCTAACCCCCTTACTAATAAACGTTGTATAGCGTCGGTATAGTTATGTACAATGCCAATTCAAAGCAATACTCGGTTACTTCTGGCATAGGGCAGGGCACTAACCTCGGACCCCTTCTTTTTCTAATAGTAGTAAATGATCTTCCCACATATGTAAAACACTCCACAGTCTTAATGTATGCTGATGATATCAAAGTTGCTCTACCAGTAGCTAACACTAGTGATACGGCTGCACTTCAACTCGACATAGACAACATTCACACATGGAGCACTATCAACAACCTCAACCTAAACATTAGTAAATGCGTGGTCATGACCTACTCAAAAGCCACACAACCTATACACAACATCTACACCATGAATAATACGCCCCTGAAACGCGTCTTAACCGTACGTGATCTGGGTGCTCACTTCGACCCACATCTTACATTTAACCAGCACATAATACAGACCTGTAAAAAATCCCGCAAAAACTTGGGTTTTGTCTTGCGTCAGGCCAAAACTTTCAATAATCGTCAGGCCATAACCATACTGTACAACTCCTTCATTCGCAGTTTGCTAGAGACTAACAGCACAATCTGGAACCCTCATGAAAAAGTGTATACCCTGGTAATTGAAAAGATTCAGAAGTCTTTTTCCCGATACTTATACTTAAAACTTTATGGTTATTACCCGTACATGTACCCAACACCATTTGTGCTGGGTATGGTCGGGTACCAAAGTTTAGAATTAAGGAGAAATCTTAGTCTGATAAAATATTTCATCCGCCTAATTCGTGGTACCCATTTCAATTCCTCCTTACTGCAGTACATCTCCTTTAACATCCCACTAGCCATTAGACACACACTTCGCCCTCGCCGACGCCCTCTATTCAAAATACCTCAAACCGATACCATAACCCTTAAGACCAGTCCATTATACCTAGCTCTCACCCATATCAACAACATTCTGTTATATGACGAGTCCTCAGATGTCTTCGCGAGTACTGAACTGAGTTTCCTGAACACTGCCACTCGATACCTGGAGTCCATTGCCACTCCCAGTACAATCTCCTTGGAGTAAATAAATAAATAAATTTTATATTAATTTATTTATATTAATTAAATTTATATTAAATAGTTATATGTTATTAATAATTCTATTCCAATTTATGCTAATTTCTATCTAATTTTATCTAATTTTTATCTAGTTTTGTCCAATTTTGTTTCACTTTATTTCATTTCATCTTTTTATTATGTGATTTAACCTAATTTTATGATTGTATGACATGTCTAATTACTAACATTGACCAATAACTTGTATGTGTGGTGCAAACTGTCAATATAAGTTGGTTATTAATAAATAAATAAATAAATAAATGCTTTGTCTTCTTCTTTCGAAAGTCAAATTACTGACGCCTGAAAGAGAGAAATCGGTGTATAACCACTAACTTATTCATCTGTTATAATACGTTTATAAGTAAAAGGGTAAATATATAAGCAACGAAAATAAATGAAGATTGAAGATAATTACAGTTACGAAAACAAGATCACAACAACAAGTAATGTTCCTTTACGAGTCTTTTAAACACACGCATTATTTCGTTTTCCATTAAGCCTATTATGTCCCAGGGGTGATCATTAGGTTTACAAATCCATCAAAACCCTTTGAGAAATTATTTGTTCCAGCAAAGTTCGACTGTAGGTCTGCAGGTAGGTATGTTTAGTTACGAGTTCGTACCCTCAGACCAAATAAAAAACCAAGACAGAGGGCTGTCAACAGTAAATTGAAGCCGGTTTCGTAAACATATTGTGTGCACTTAGTGAGGTGTAGTTTCATTGTAAATGTGTGCGTGTGAGCGTGTATGCACAGAGCGGAGGTGTAGTTTTGGCATGCTTCACTGTATTGTACGCTGCGCTATGTCTTGACTTTTTTAATTGATCTGAGTTCGTTAAACGACTGTTAAAAATGTTTTCTCATACGTTATGTCGCTGAAAAAGTTCATAAAACCGTTGTTTTTCTTACAAAGCAAATAATTTAAACCACCAAGTTAGGACTAACTTTAGTACATTTTAAAGCCACATTTAAAAACAACAGCAGAATTTACTTAAATCTCTACTTTAAACATTTTGAAGAGAGCAACGCCCAATGAAAATGCCTGAATTTTATAAAATACAAAGGTCTACCTCTCCCCACGTTTGTTCGCTCCTGATAATTTGTTATGATTTAAACTGTTTTGAATTTTTTGTTCGTTTTTATTAAAATTATTCAGGAGCTTTTAAATTGTTTGTATTTTTATGTAAACGAAGTTTGCCAAAGTTTTAATTTTTTTACTGTTTTTGACTCCTATAACTTTAGGATAGGTAGTTTCTAAACGAGCTAGTTGGATCTATTTTAATGCATGTATTACCCCATTTAAAGGTAGTACAACCTACCTACTATTTTAAAATTGAACTATACGGGGTGACATTGAAAACATGCGACAAATCGAAACAGGAGATTGTACTCATCATTATGAACATTTTTTACTATAGGACCAATCTTATAATCGCGAAAAAAAATCAGCTGTTACCTACATTTTGACGAGTTATGCGAACATAAATGTAGGGAACAGTGATTTTTTTTCGCGATTTTAGATTTTGTCCCATAGTAAAAGTTGTTCATAATGATGAGTACAATCTCCCATTTCGATTTGTCGTATGTTTTCAATTTCAACCTGTATAAGTAGTCAAACATTTCTTTTACCTAGGGTAACTTATTACCCTAAGTAAAGAAAAAAACAATACCTTTCACAAACACAACAATTTAAATAACACTATCTTCTTACTCACAGGTTGTAGGAATAATTATTTATGTATTTACTTATAAAGCCTTAAGTAGGTGTCAGCCAAAACAGTGCTACCCTTACTTAATATTTAAGCAAATAAAGTGCTTTAATCGCTGTACACCGCGGTTGTTTTTCCTTATCAATATTCACCCTTTAAATCCTATCGTCACCCACTTCTACGTGCGATTACCCATCCCTCGGGTAATTTACTACCTCTTTGGTAACAACCCTAGCGATTTAACGCGTTCCGTGACGTCATTTGTCATAATTAAAATTTATTATTCCTCCTTTCTGGCTGTACTGTTATTAATTACGTTTATATTATGATTTAAAGTGCTTTGCCGCGCGTGTTGATTGTTTTGTGGAACTACGCTCTTAATAAACAACGTTAAAGATACTGCAAACTGTTTTAAATTATGAGTGGATATATTGCAAGTAGATTTTGTTATTATTTTGTTGGCAACACCTACGGGGTGTTAGTATTATATCTTACAAAAATCTAAACGGTTTCATATTGGTAGGGGAGCCCAGAGGGTTTTTGAGCAAGCATATTCAGGGCGAGAAGTTGATAGCTGAGTAGGTCTGGCATGAGGAGAGAACACCGAAAATATATTTCAAAAGTTTCTGATAGGAGACCCCTGGTCAGGAGATCACTTTCAGATTTCAAAAAAGGGCCGAAATTAAAGTGATCTTCAGAGGCATTGGTTTTGGCATGATCGGGTCTGGCCTAACCCATAATGACTTAAATAGGCAAATCTGACGGAGAAATTGTGGGCTTTCCCCAAATCTGACGACTTTGAAAACTCAGATTTGGGCCATTTCTAAAAAGATATTCAGGGCGAATGAAAGTTATTCTATGCAATAGTGTTACGTGTCCTGATAGTGAAGACATAAATATCTGACGGGATGATGGAGCCTTTTGGCAAATATGAGGAAATTTCATCAATTCAGAAAATTAGCCAAAGGACGCATTTTTAACAGAAAACAATTATTTTAAGATAGTAACAGTTTTTAAGTATATAGAATGTAAGTGATTTGCTCGTTTGCACTGTAGCAGTAGTTATTTGGCCGTTAACTTATGTTTTTAATATAATAAATTATATTTTGAATTCATTGTTAAACCATAAATAATCAATTTGTTTATGTGATTTTAGTTAATCTTAAAAATGTCCACTTTCCCTTACTTTGCCGTGTATCATTTCTTTCCAGAATTTGATCCTTACTAACGACACCGTCGGAGGGTGCAATAAAACAGGCAGTGTTTTTTTTTTCAAAATCTACGAGTTCGATTCCTGGCTAGAGCAATTGATTTTTCAAAAATTTAATGATGCAGTTTTAGTATTCGTCAAAATCCACCCCGTGACTCCTTTAAGAATATTTCGGTATTATCTATAGTTTCGGATTTGGTCATCCACATGATGACTTGAAACATTCATCCTGTATATAAAGACGAACGAATAACCTCCCTCTTTTAGAAATCGGTTAGAAATAAATTTGTATCTCATGATCTAACATTTAATCTAGTTAACTAGCAGCTGGCGGCCTAAGCAGAAGTGTTGGGACTTGTTTAACAAAACTCTCATAACGAACTATCACTGAGAATTGGAGGCGATATCAGTAACGATACAGAGCGCAGAGGTTCGTAGTTATAATAAAACCTCGAATAGAAAAGTATTACGACGTAAACAAGTCGTTACTTTAATGTTTTCGTTAATTTTAGTAAGTATGGCTTTCCACCTTTGCCAGTTTTAACAAACAATTGACGGGCATCTCTCAATATTTTTTAGAACGTTGCTAGTTCGTTAGATAGCCCATAAGATGAGGATGTTTTTGAAATAATTGGTTTAATTGGTGTCATAGTAAAATATTGAAATAATCAACTTTGTTTATGGTGTACTCCGACGATGTTTTAATTTTGCTACTTAACTTTTAATCATTACGTTCAAGTGTTCAGTTTTTTCAAACTTCTGAATATGAAGAAATCTTCAAAAACGTGTCACCTTCCAATGCAAACAGCAATCGAAGCTACTAGGTTCCTTGATTTAGGGATAAATGCAAAATTATGGCCACTTTTGGCTAATTTTCTGAATTGATGAAATTTCCTCATATTTGCCAAAAGGCTCCATCATCCCGTCAGATATTTATGTCTTCACTATCAGGACACGTAACACTATTGCATAGAATAACTTTCATTCGCCCTGAATATCCTTTTAGAAATGGCCCAAATCTGAGTTTTCAAAGTCGTCAGATTTGGGGAAAGCCCACAATTTCTCCGTCAGATTTGCCTATTTAAGTCATTATGGGTTAGGCCAGACCCGATCATGCCAAAACCAACGCCTCTGAAGATCACTTTAATTTCGGCCCTTTTTTGAAATCTGAAAGTGGTCTCCTGACCAGGGGTCTCTTATCAGAAACTTTTTAAATATATTTTCGGTGTTCTCTCCTCATGCCAGACCTACTCAGCTATCAACTTCTCGCCCTGAATATGCTTGCTCAAAAACCCTCTGGGCTTTCCTACCATATGTTTTTAGTTTAAGGGGCCAATGATTATACAGGGTGAAATTGAATTTATGGGCATCCTTTTAAGGAATCATTGTAATCATCATTATGAACAACTTTTACTATGAGACCAAACCTGAAATCGCGAAAAAAAAATCAGCTCTTCCCTATATTTTGACGAGTTATGTGAACATACTCGTAAATGCATGGTACAGCTGCTTTTTTCCGCGATTTTAGGTTTAGTCCCATAGTAAAAGTTGTTCATGATGATGAGTAGGTATAATGACCCCTCAAAAGGATGCTCATAAATTTAATTTCACCGTGTAGAGATTTCTGCACGTTACAATGCCACACAAGAACGTGTAGGTACCTACATACTTACATTTATCTTCAAATGTTCTTGACAAATAAAATCTAAAGAGCTCGCCTTATTCGCACGTCTCTCTACCTAAAATATCTACAGTAACGTTCATCATTAATTTTCCTGCGCTTATCGCAATTTATTTGGGGTCGGCGCAACATGTTTTTTTCTTCCATACTTCTCTATTAGTCGTCATCTCGATAGTCACCCCCTTTCTAACCATATCATCATTCACACATTCCATCCATCGTTTCTTTGGTCTTGCCCTACTCTTATAGCCATCGACATTCATACTCAAAACTTTTTAATCATGATCTGGCAGTTTGAGTAATTTACGCGGCCTACCCAAATGTCTTTTCTTTGGTATTGTTCGTCGAATCGTTGAGCTCCTCAAGGTCTGAGTTGAGCTGCACGATTTTTTACAAATGCGTGCACTGACTGGACAGGTCTGCTCAATCTGTGTGGTTCTTTCGTCAAAAGACCATTTGAAACACCAATCTACATGATCTTCACATGATCTGACCAAGATTTTGTCTGGACTTTAAAAGAGACTGTGACCTCTGACTTTGTTTCGGCCTTTCTTCTCAGAGTAGTCAGATAGGAAACGCCGACCTCATCTAGCTTTAAAAAAATATGATTGACGTGTAAAAGTGTTTCTACAAACCTACTTACAGAAATAAAATCATTTATCATTATCATTTAAACTCTCCTCACGACATTTTCCTCACTTCTCCTTAACACATGTCCATATCATGACAACCGATTTCCACACAACTTTTCAGTTACCGGTGCCACTTTCAGACTTCATCTTACGTACAGTAACACTTCTAAATATTTCGTAAACATATGAAACATCCCTAACGATGCCTCTATGAAAACGGTCACACAAATCCCCATTGATTTCATACTCGCTTCCACAAATTTTTTATTCCCTCCGACAACTGCCAGAAAATCTCGACTTCATCATTAACTGCTATCCAAGCTATTTCAGACCCTATTTTGTTGAAGTTACAATTTATTTTTGTAGATCTGTATGGAGTAAAATCTCAGGTGTTCACGTTGAAAAGAAATGATAATGAACTCCTTTCAGCTTCCCGTATAGATGTCATGTCTTCAGAAGTTGAATACGTAAGAATTAAAACTGTTTTGGTATGCTTTGGTATTTCCATGTACAGTCAACAAAAGAGATAAGTATGCGGGATCGTCGGATATAGTTGAAGTTTTGTAAGAAACCGATGGATATTCTCGATTAAAATTTAATTTTATTAATAGAAAACAAACAGCTCATTCATCAAATTAAAATTCAGTCGACAACATCCATCGGTTTCTTACTAAACTTCAACTATATCCGACGATCCTGCATACTTATCTCTTTTGTTGACTGTACATTTAGCAGTGAGACTGACACAAAGATTTTGATTATCCTTTTGCATGCTGTGGCAACTGATTTGGGGGAACTGGTTACAATGGTGGATAGGACAATGGCTAAATAACGTCACTTAAAATTAGTGGGCTATTGAATGCTGGGAGCCTATGCGTATTCCTATACGTACGATTGTAGATCATTGGGAGCTTTGTGCGGGTAGGTGGGTAGGTTCATATGAATAGGTGACAAGGTGTATCATTAGGTACGTCTGCGCTTGATATGCACAGTTAATGAGAGCAGTGGTTGGCCAGTCGTAACGGTCCAGACTTACGAGTAATTGTACTTACGTCGTATGTTCGAACCCAGACAGGCGCTTTACTTTGTGTCAATTATTTCATCACCACTGCTCTCAAAACGGTGAAGGAAAACATCGTAAGGAAACCGGTAGGTCCTAAATTCGAAGACATGTGACTTCCACCAATCCGCATTGAGCCCACGTGTTGGATTACGGCCCACTCCCTCTCACCGAGAGGGGGCCTGTGTCCCAGCAGTGGGAACATTATAGGCTGATTATGAATGGGAGCATATCAGATATGAACACACTGTACTATATATACATGCATAGTTCTTTATTTAATTTTGTAAAACATGAAACGTTTATTTTCTCTTGACTGTACTTACCAGTCAAAAAGAGTAACCTAGCATAACGTGGATAAGCCAGAGATTAAAACAGAAGAAGAACTAGCAGGGGATCGAGGAGGGGAGGGGGGGGTTAAGGGGATCAGGCCGAAATAAATCTTATTGTCACTATAACATTCATCTCGTTTACAAACTCTTAAGCTGACTGGTATTAAGTCCGGTTTCTACCGCGAAAGAGTAATGAGCCGGAAATGGCTAAGCGGAGCGGACTTCGTTTTTATGAAATAGGTTTGCGTTTCCACCAAGCAAGAGTTTAGTCGTCTGATTCTCTCTAGAAATGAGCGAGCTCATTTTTACTCTTTTTGCCCGCTGGGTCATTTCCGCTAGACTCTTTGTTGGTGGAAACACATGTTAGCAGTTTTCTCTTGAGAGGTAAAAGAAGTCATTAATGGGCCCGCTCCGCTCGCGGTGGACACTGGGCTTTAAGCCCGGTTTCCACCGCGAAAGAGTAATGAGCCGGAAATGGCTAAGCGGAGCGGACTTCGTTTTTATGAAATAGGTTTGCGTTTCCACCAAGAAAGAGTTTAGGCGTCTGATTCTCTCTAGAAATGAGCGAGCTCATTTTTACTCTTTTTGCCCGCTGGGTCATTTCCGCTCGACTCTTTGTTGGTGGAAACACATGTAAGCAGTTTTCTCTTGAGAGGTAAAACAAGTCATTAATGGGTCCGCTCCGCTCGCGGTGGAAACCGGGCTTCAGAATGCATCAAGTAAGTTCCTGACTTACTTATTGTTTGTACCGGTATTGCGTAGCTTTCAACAAGACCTTCTTTTTTCAACAAGGCCTCCCCCAAATCTTTTAGATACTCTTTTACTATACAATCACGAACTAGCGCTTACAGTATGTGTCCAAGTCATCTCGCCACCTTTTTCTTAATGCTTTGAAAAAGCCTTTTAACCGACTTCAAAAAAGGAGGCCTCCTTTTTAAAATAATTTTGCAAATCCATGTATATTAAAAAAATATTTATATAAACAATGTATATATATATATATTTTTAATGTATGTTTATAGGTACATAACTCCGTCATAATACACACGGATTTGCAAAATTATTTTTTTAATATACATATATCTAAGGTATGCCTCAGGGGTGGTCCCATATAAATTTTATTAACTTTGCTTGGGTACTTTTTGAGTTAGCTTCAACAATACGATTTTTTTCCACTTATCCTCCTTACTAATAAACGTATTTTAACAGATGAATTTACACACAGATTTCTCTCTTTCAGTCGTTAGTAAATTGACTTTTGAAAGAAGAGCACAAAGCGTTGTGTAACTATACAGACGCTATACAAAGTTTATTACTAAGAGGGTAGGTTTATATTGATGGTGTTATAATAACTTCCTGTCGCTGATATTTACATAGCAAGTAGTGTTATATGAACTTTTGTGGGGTAGATACAACTAAAAAGTGAAAAACATTTTTTTAGGTAAAAAAAGTTTTTATTCATCATTATATCATTAATTAATGACAAATTACTATTTACTACTTTTTGTTGACGCCATACGAGGATCTAAAGCAAATAAAGCAATTAAATTAACTTGATAATGCTTTTTACTGTTATAACTACTCGTAGATATTATATGTTACTCTGCTACGAGCAACTATATCATCATCATCTGCCTAGCCTTTTCCCAACTATGTTGGGGTCGGCTTCCACTCTAGTTGAATGCAGCTGAATACTAGTATTTTACATGGAGCGACTGCCTATCTGACCTCCACAACCCAGTTACTGGGTAATACGATACCCCTTGGTAAGACTATTTGTCAGACTTTCGGGCTTCTACGAGTAACTATACAGGGTGTCCCTGGAAGTATGGATCAAATCGAATAGGGACGTGGGCAAGGTCATTTCCAAACATTTTAACAAAAAAAAAAACTAAAAAAAAAAACCAAAAAAAAGAGAAGAAAAATCGAATTCATGAAAACTATCAGGGCTATAAATTTATATTTTTTAGATAGCCCTGATAGTATTTTCTTTAAGCACTAAGCGAAGTGAATGAAAAAAATAAAATAAAAATCGGTCATAACTTTTGAACCGTAAAAAAATTCACTGACATTCTCAGGGTTAAAAAGTTTGGAAATGACCTTGCCCACGCCCCTATTCGATTTGATCTATACTTCCAGGGACAACCTGTATAGCATCATATCATAGAAACCTACTGTCGTATGTCATCAAGGGAGTTTTGTTGACGTTCAGATTTTAATTGAACGATATCACAATCGGTATTAATATCGCTTCATGACAGCAATCAACTACAGACGACGTCATTGTCAGTTGATCAATTACAGTTAATGAAGCAGAATGGGTTCGCTAATAAAACGGGATGAATCCGCTTTCATAATGAAGATGTATTCATTAGCCATTATAACTCTTTACATGATAATCTCATTTTTTTTTTCTGAGAACACTGACCTGTTTTGAAATACACTCTTACAGCAGATCCACTTACAGACAAAAATGCATTGTCTTCGAAACAGAATCAACGTATAAAATTTCAACTCCGTAGGATAAGAGGAAGTGGTTTTAATTCAGCTTGCAAGATTTGGCCCATACATACTAACTAACAAGGCAAGTTAAATAAAAGCTTGTAAAAAGTGTATTGTCATGCAATTTTATACCTAGTGTGCTATATCTATTTGCTGTCAACTTGCACATTATCTACCCTGCAAATGATTAGCCCCTTGCCACTTTCACTAACTGGTTTAATTACTTCGTAGTGGTAAATAATTGGTGGACATATGGATAGTCAGGAGACCAAAAGTCATGAAGCTATTGTTGATCGATGTTGTGAACCTCAAAATGTTGGTAATTCCGTAAAATATTACTGTTTCAGGAGGACAACCTTTCTTTTTTTTTCTGTTTCTATATTTATGTCTGTAATTCATATGGTGTACATAACAAAGAGTATTCTATTCTATTTTATTATACTATTCCCAAAACATTGATCTACTGCCAGCCAGAACTTCCACACAATCATTAGTAGCCTAAACGACTTAAACGCAAAACAAATCGACACCTCTAAAGGCTCTCACATCATTGTTCACGACAAGAAATCCACAAAAATCCGTCAAAGACGCATTACCATACAAAGGGAAAGTTTTGTTCTGTGACATCATAAATCTTGTCGGGCCGACAGAACTCCAGGTGCTGTCTGCGTGAATACAAATGATAATGAACACGAATCCCTGGAGGAGGACAACGGGCTCGAAAGGCGACGGGAGACGGGCTTGTTTACGCATGAGCGTGGGTATAGGTGCGACTGCGGTCTAGAGATTTTGAAGTATGACTGATGAAGTTCGAAGCTATTTGTGAGTAAAATCATAGGAAAATGTAATGTAAATTTAAATGTCAATGAAACATTGTATTTGAACTTTTTAGCCTACAAATGAACAAAAATTTAGGACCGATGGCCGGTGGAGCAGACGAGTCCTAGAGTGAAGACCGCGTATTGGCAAGCGTAGTGTGGGACGCCCCCCAGCTAGATGGACTGACGACCTTAAGAAGGTGGCTGGGACAGATTGGATGCGGAAGGCGGAGGACTATGTCCAGCAGTGGACTGCGATAGGCTGAGTTGTTTGATTGATTGAGCCTACAAATTGGAAGTATTTCCTTAGGCAACAGGTAACCTATGCAATCCTTGACCATATACTACAATGCATATAACCACACAAAGACGTATTCCAGTATGTGTGGTTTTGCCAAGATACAATTGACATGTAATCAGCTTAATGTGCTCAAAATCAAAAGTGGTCATCGTTTCCGTAGGGTGATTATTTCTAAAGGATTAGTTCTTTCACCAGTAAATCTGAATGCGATCAAGACTTCTGAACCGCGTTCTGTTTGTAATTCATAATGTTCTCTGTAAACGGAATCTTGTTTCGCGGACTTTGTAAACGTGTTCCATGTAATTATGACAGCTGTCTGTCTTCTGTCATTCTTTTTGCTCTCTCTATGAAAATCATCATGGTGGTCGTGTGGCATTGATTGTTTTACAATAAAATAACCAAGTGAATCTTAATAGTACTTTTATTTTATGCCCATAATCCATCACATCCAAGAGCTGTTATTTAGTGTCAATATTCCACAAGAATTTTGACAATTATAGCTCTTGAACGCGGTTCAGATTTGCTGAACGCGTTCAGTTTCAAAAGTAAAATAAAATCCCCCCTAATAACTTTTCACTCGAAGATAGTAAACAGAGCTTCATAAAGAGCTGCAAACATCAATAATGGCCGCATACATTAATGGTTTAATTTTATTAAACGATCCATTTGCTAAGTTATCCATGAACCGATCATAAAAGCTGATATATGACGAGCCTCAGTTTTACTGTTGACCTATTTAGTATATTTACTATAGATGAATGGGTTTATTAATTTAATTATGGCTCGTATGATAATGATACAGCGTGATTGGCAAGTCAATGAACGATCATTCAATGACGTGATCAGTTTTGATTTAATACGTATTGTTTGATTTATTAACATGATGAATTACAGCGTGTACTAGAGTAAAAAATACTACAAAGTGAAAAATAACTTTAATTTCGGAAGTCGGTGTCGTTGGTTCCGCATTTTCGTTTTGGACACCGACTTCCGAAATTAAAGTCGATTGTTTTTTTGTAAAAACGTTTTTATTTTTCACTTTTTAGTTGGTACCTACCCCACACAAATTCAATTAACACTAATGCATTGAAGAATTGAAAACACCGACTAGAAGAATCGTCAAAATTCGCATAGAAATGCCAGAGCTGCAGTACATTTATGCATGTAAATTCGTACATAAGAATAATTACCTAATGTATTATATATTAAAACCTTCCTGAATGTAGGGGTCATTCTACTCTTCAATATGAACAACCTAAAATCGCGAAAAAAAAATTACCTCTTCCTTGGTGTTCACATAACTCGTCAAAATGTAGGGAAGAGCGGATTTTTTTTCGCGATTTAAGGTTTAGTCCCATAGTAAAAGTTGTTCATAATGATGTTTACAATGACCCTTTAAAAAGATGCCCATGAATTCAATTTCACCCTGTATAGTATATAGTATGGATTAGTAATATTAGTATGGATTAATAATATTAGTATATGTGAGTGTAAGTTTAAAAAATAAACTAAACAGCGATCTCGTGTTGCCATAACTTAATAACACCCATGTATTAAACAAATCGTATCCTATTTCATTTTGCAAACATTAATTTAATGTCACATGAACTACAAACACGAAAACAATAGTCGATAAACAACTATATATGACAGACAAACGTGCAGGTAAGTCCGGAAAGTGGAAGCCAACTTATCTATACAACCAACCCAGCCTTCTCTAAATCTTATACAGGAAGATATAAAGATGGAAATCAGATTCCTGGATGCATTTCATAAAGTTGTTTATTTAAAGGTACGTAAGCCGCTTTTGATTTGTGGGCAAGAATGACACAACGTTGTTTATGATTTCCTTAGAAATAAAGAATAATGTTTTCCACAGCGAAATGTAAAGAGTTTTAATGTTCCTTTGTTTTTGTTTCTAAAGGACACCTGTTCTTGATAGTGTTTATGGGGCTTGTTGAATGTATGTTTGGGATTTTATGTATTCTTAAATTACTTTGATAGTTAATAAGGCGGTACAGGAAAGTACCGGCTGGGGCTCGTGGATAAATCTATCGATATAAAATTCAAAGTCCTGACTTACTGATATATCAACGCACAGCCTAAACCACTGGTCCTAGAGACATGAAATTTGAAGGGTGTGTCCTTTGTGAAGAGTAGGTATCCACTAAGAAAGGGTTTTTCGAAATTCCACCTCTAAGAGGGTGAATGGGGGAGGTTGAAATTTCACGCGGACGAAGTCAAGGGCTGAAGCTAGTGTAATATTAACAGCTGCACGGGTCAATATAAGTTTAATCTACGCTTGCCGGTTAGGTTGGTCGGTTCGTAGATGGGTGACTATCCATTTGATATCAAGACCCCTCCATGCCTTAAGAAGCGAGATAAGCCGACCAACCTAATGAAAACGTAGATCGTAGTTCGTCTGTCTTTGACAATCGTTGACATTTCTTTTTCTTTTCATTTTCTTTTTTTTTCATCATGAATTTTTGACAGTTCTTCCATAAAAAAAACTGTCAGACTTCAATTTTAATTCGCGAATAAAAATTATCTGTCGTTTGAATAATCAGCCCTTACTGAGTTTTAAAATTCTAATCACGTCTTAACCAAGTCTTGTTTTCTATTAAATCCCGCCCCTGTCCTGGGTCGTCCTAGATTCCCCGCATACTTCGAGCGCATGAAATTCCGAGATTAGACGAGGAAACGACAATCTCTTCATTACTGCATGAATTAATATTTGCTCATGTAAATGTTCATTAGTACTACATATACTCGTAGGTAGCTAAATATTTGATGTTGTATTTTGGACTTGTACAGGTCCGTAGATAATTATCCCAGTTTATACATTTTAACACAGCGTTCAGTACGTCTAACCAAATATATTCAAGCAAAAAAAAAACACAGATTAAAGTGATTTTATTTTAATCTAAAATAATAAATTGCCGGCACATTAGTGTATTTTCGTTAGCTGATTATTTTTCTTGTAAGTATCTAATGCGTTTTTCTTATATATTTTTTTACCATCGTCCTTATTTTGGTGGTTTGAATGATTTTTAAAAAATTGATCATTTATTTTGATGGGACCTTATATTATTACTAAAGGTCTGGCAAAGCTACTCTAAAATTGTTCCCAATATTCACTTTACGCTAAGTCAGATCTTAAACTAAGCCCAAATTAGCTCTGTTCTTGCAAATGTGTTTTTGACTGTTCGATACATACTTATGCCTTTTTCAATTGAGAAAATTTCTATGTGCGGATTTGAGAGTCTTTGGTCAACTGGACCCACTCGAACTAAACCCGTTGACCAAATCATCATTATGTTTATTTTTATTAAAATAGTCATTGTTATGTATTTCAGAAGTATGACGTTCTTTCGAAAGGCAACAACATAATAAAACAAAAATTCAAAACACGTATCTAAAAACTTCTATCTGATCATGGTTATTCCAAATTCAAAACAAAACAAAATGGAATTCCATAAATAATAAATATCGCTACATAAAAACTTTTTAAGAAAAAAAAAACCGACTTCCAAAAAAAACACTACAAAGTGAAAAATAACTTTAATTTCGGAAGTCGGTGTCTTTGGATCTGTATTTTAGTTTTTTGCCACCGACTTCCGAAATTAAAGTTATTTTTCACTTTGTAGTGTTTTTTTTGGAAGTCGGTTTTTTTTTTCTTAAAAAGTTTTTATTTCACGCTTTTTAGTGGGTCTGCTTATAATTTATCTAAGTTACAATAGCTTAGTGCTCATCGCCTTTTACAAACAAATTATTGCTTTTCCCGATGCAGGGAAGTTAATTGTTGAGGAGTTCTCCAGGTCCACCATCAGCTCCATATCACCATTCACATTGTGACGAGCATAAATTGCTTAGCAACCATATTAAAGTAATCGAATAGCAACCCGTGAAATACTTATATATTATTGAGTAGTTCCGGAGGCCATCTGTGGTCTTCATCATCAGTTCCACTTCACCAAATGGTGCTTTCCGAGAGCAAGTGCACGAGTTACTATAAAAAATACCCAAATCGCTAGAGGTGTGCCTATAATATTTGAAGAGTTCCTTCGATTTCTCCAGGATACCATCATCAAATCCTGACCTGATGTTTTTAGACTAGATGCTGATAATCCTGGCTGCAGCATCAGGCCAGACTTATGTCAACATTACATTGAACTTAAAAGTTAGTCCTTTTTAAAATGAGCCCAAACACGACTACTGTGATGTAATTTCAAGGTTTGTACTTTTTCTGATGCTCCTGGCTTCAGCATCAGGTCTCTATGTACTTCGGTGTTCCTCATTAACAGTACGTTTATCCACACATCGAGCCCTTTTCAATGAGCCTAAACACGATATATCTGCTGTTAGTTGTCGAGGAGTTAGGTACTCTGCAGACTATCCTGACTGCAGCATCAGGTCATGACTTGATGATCATGAGACCAAATGTGACAAATGCCCTATCAAACATCAAAACAATTTACTAAAAACAGCCCTTGCCTGTTCGAGTAACTTCTTACTGTTAAGGAGTTGTACCTTCCATCATCAGCCCAGCTACCTGCGATGGTGACAACCATACGCAAATACACAAGATACTTCATAAAATATGCGAAAAACAATAAGTGAGCCTATAAAATTTGAGGGTTGCCCTCGATTTCTCTAAGATCCCATCATCAGATATTGAAATGGTGACAATGGGACCACACGGGAAGCACCAGCTTTCAAATAAAAAAAGAATCATGAAAATCGGTTCACCCAGTCGCAAGTTATGAGGTAACAAACATAAAAAAAAAAAAAAAAAAAAAAAAAAAATACAGTCGAATTGATAACCTCCTCCTTTTTTTGAAGTCGGTTAAAAAGGAGAAACAAATGAATATTCCAAACTGGGTCATTCTGTACTCGGTTACAAAACGGTCCGAATGGTGACAGCGATCAGCGACTGGGCATAGTTTGCTAATTAGTGGGTTGTTCGAGTGTACTCACTGACGACCAGTTGCTTGAGTTTTATTTGGAAAGAAGTCTTAATTAATTAATTGATACGACTTAATTTTGAATACAGGTTTGGAATATTAGTTGGTTTTATTACTTACTGTTTTACCTTGAGATCGTATTTTACATAAATAGACTGCTACGACTCCAAGGTCTTCCAATGCATTGGAGTAGTGGTGGCCCAGTGGTAACGGCCCCGAATTACGAGTCATGGGTTTAAACCCAGACAGGTGCTTTACTTTGTGTAAATAATTTCATCATCACTGCTCTCAAAACGGTAAAGGAAAACATCGTGAGGAAACCGACATGTCCTAGAACCAAACAATCGAAGACATGTGACATCTACCAACCCGCACTGGGTCCGCGTGGTAGATTACAGCCCGGAGGAGGCCTGTGTCCCAGTAATGGGAACATTATAGGCGGAATATGCTATGCTTAAGACAAAGTAAGATTGAAATATTAGCCTATAATTGAACCGCGTACACGCCAATTTATTTACCCAACTACGGCGAAACAAAAAGGAGGGTTATGATTTTTGACCGGTATGTATCTAAGTATGTATGTATGTTCATCTGTTCCCTCATAACTTCTAAACTACTTGTCATAATTAGAGAAATAAGGTATCGTTAGAAGCGTCTTGATCGTCCGCTGGTTATAGGCTAAGTGATGTCACAATAAATTTAATGTGGCGCCCTCTAGCGGACCTAAGGTCATGACCTAAGATATTTTTTTTTTTGTAATCATGCTGTGTTAGATATCAAATGAAAGGGCTTAATTAGAACATTTCAAAAATATAAAAATTACTGTGATAAGCCCCAAAATAATTAAATAAAAAATAAGTTTAAAAACTAAAACCCGACTACTGAAAAGGATGAAACAAGAAAGTAGAAACGAGAAGGTGCTTTCTTGTTTCATCATTTTTAGTAGTCGGGTTTTAGTTTTTTAACTTATTTTTTGATAGAATATATTGAAGTAGGACAACAGTACCAGCTTCCATTCGTGAAATACACTTCGAACTATCACAATATAACCCTTTGTCACTTTCGACTGAGAAAACAAAATTGTGTCACGTTTGAGATTACATCACGGTTTTCCCCAGACAAGCACTAGTGCGGCATGACTACAAAACTATATTATACTGTGACAAAACGCCCCGGACATATAAATTCCAATTTTACAGGCCTTCAATCGGCAATTTTACAATACTGCCTTACCCTTCCAGGAATACATGAGTGACGTCATGTTTGTGTACAGACGCCAGCACATCAAGCTTCCCGAAACTGTCAAATTTTCCCAAACAACCTTGAACCTTATGCTTTAGCGATAAAGTTGAAAATCTATTAAAGAAATGATGATGGGCAAAAATGTATGGAACGTGGTACCTACCCGCTTCAAACATATTTTCAATAGACATTATTATTATTTGACAGATTGTAGTAGCTTGATGTGCTGGCGTTTGTGCCTTCAACATTCTATAGAATACCACTTCCCTTATGTTAGAATTAGACCGTTCTATCTGCAACAGTCCGTCCACCTGCCATCTCATATCAGGGAACCGCCTTATGTTTGATAAGGGGTTTTCCCAAAATTAATCAGTCTCACGCCTGGGGTACATAACAGTAACCCAATTATATGGGCCCCCTTTGTACACGTCATCAGCATTCAATGGCTGTCGGGAACACCGGCTTTGTATTTAGTAGCTGGTAGGTATAGGTATGTCAATATTGATCGATTTTCGAATGACGAGAATTTTAACTAAGGCCGTATTATGAAGTATTAATGCCATAACGATCCTAGTCCGAAAAAGGGATGGTGCTATCGGTCATGGATAGCTACGTCTCTCTCTAGCACTGGAATCATGGATGGCATTAAAACGTCATAATACGGCACCTGAACGGTGGAGTCACTTTGATATAGGTGTTCGAGACGTTAATGTAAGCAATTTGGAATTACGCTTAAATGTGTTAGCTAATAGAAATGATTAGGTGTTAAGTCAGGGACAATGATTGCTTAGCAAATTGGCTATCAACCTTAATTGTCCGCATTATCAAATCATTAACTATTATTTTTGACAGTCGTTTGTTATTTCAACACAGCAAAACGAAGTATGTCCATCTGCGTAGCTATTCCCAACCACTCGATACGCTTCCGTACCGTATCGAACATCAATCAATGTTATCGTAGGCGTCCTTTAAACGCTGTTCACAACTCAAAACCCGAAAATTTTGTCAGTTAAAATCAAATAGACGACCGCTATTCTTCCGAAAGCTATTTGCTGTCGGAGCCAAGGGAAATCAGGTTATCAAAATGTGTAATTTTTGATACGATAGCCTGTCGGATGGTTGTGAATAGCATAGCTGCTAAGCAATAAATTTCTCTGACTGTACCTAGGTGCTTACCTATCAAAATGCCAAATTGTTTAGTGTTACTTTCTTAGTCCTCCTACGGGGGTGCGGGATTGTCCGAAAGGGTTACCGCTACCCCGGAACATAAAGGGCTAAGGAAGGAACACGGATGGGTTTTAGTTAGTAAGAGTCTGACATTCCCTTCCGCTCCACCCAGAGCGGGAGGGGTCATTTGATGATTTCCCATCCATAAAAAAAAAGAAAAAAAAAATCCTGACCTGTGCCCAAAACATGCAGCCAAAGTGACCTTTGCGCTGCCCCCGATAACTTTGTGGAAGTGGTGAAGTTTTTGGCCAACAAAATTTTAATAACTGTCGTGCCAGCGACAAGAAGATGAAGATGTAAATCATATTGTTATTTACTAGCTGACCCGGCGAACTTCATACCGCCCCGCCAGCCGCTCTGCCCCCGCTTTTTAAATCTCTGATATCTTCTTAGATATTCATTATAATGATATGCTGTAAGGGGCAATTTTGATCTACATGAAAAATGCACAACGTATCTAATGTATTTAGTAGGATAAGTAATAATACTGTATGGTTTAAAATAGCTTGGTAAATAACCCATATTTTTTTGTAATAATTATGTAAAAAATACAAATGGTTACTGTGGGTTATCTAGGAAATAAATATATACCATCGTGGACTGTTTTTATTTATCGATGATTTTAAGATATACAATTCCGTAGTACATTAATTTGATCTATCTCGTAAGGTTTAGCCAGCGTTTGCAATGTAAGCGCACAAAAATATGTTTGTTACAACATCCAATTACAAATTTTTGAATTTCTCGGCTTTTCTCTACTATAATATGCATGTATTATACATATAAACCTTCCTCTTGAATCACTCTATCTATTGCTGAAAACTGCTTTAAAATCCGTTGCATAGTTTAAAAGATCTAAGGTTACAGACAGTGGGAGCGACTTTGTTTTACACTATGTACCTAAAGATATTGGAGCTACGGAGTTTTATTATTATTAGAGATTATTATTTATATAAGAACTGGAAGTCATGGGGAGAGGCCTTTGCCCTTTGCCTTTGTTTTTTTTTGCAGTGGAATAATCTGGTTAACGGGAAAAAATATATACCTATATTCCTTCCCAAATAGTGGTGAAAGTAATTTAGATTCAGTACATCTAAGATTCACTATAAGTTAGGGTAAGCACTCAGCTGTACTACAGATTGCTCTTCAACCACAAATCATCTCGAGAATTTTCGTGGAATTCCTTCTTCAAGCGAATTACTCTTAGTCTGACTACACGAGCGTCCCATACATCAAATAAGATGAAATCTTAGAAGATTACTTATCAATCAATGGAATTACTTTAAGGTACATGGCTAAGAAAAGGCATCTTCAACTTACAATGAAACAATCTACTGTCAAACATTGTCTCTCTTCAAAAGAAATAGTCGCTTGACAAATTCTGTGCTGACCACGGTAAAATGTTATGTTAGTACTTGAGGATGAGAATGTGGTTACTTTCTATGAGACCCACAGAAACAGAGAGGTCAGGAATTCTAAAGGAAGTGTCCATGCTTTTATGTAAATAGCTCAAAATGCTGCACGTCAGTAGTAAAGAGGAAATTCGGTTGGACTATTCTCAATAGAAACGCTCTCGCCTGGTTTCTTTCTGGTTAATGACCACAAAGCAATGATTTTTTACAGAATCTTAAGTACTTCTGTGTTCCTATCCTTTTTGATTATACATTATTTTTATATGCGCTATAAGAACCCTCAAAAAATGCCGATTTAAACCGCTGTCAACAGAGGCCTAGTGTACAATTTTGACAACTATTAATGAAAAAAGCAAAACATAGGGACACAGTATATATCCTTTTTATTCGGTTTATGAAATATTTTTTAAATTGGTCCAATATTGAAGGAGGAAATAGGCGAGAGCCAAACCTCAAATTCTGAGTTTTTACTTAGACTTTTTCAAAAGTCTCTCCGACCGCATTTTCTCTTCTCTTATTATATTCTATTGAAACTCCGTACTACGATATGTCACCAATGTTACTATCTAGGTACTACCTACTGCTTCTATGAAACAACAGAATCATTATTATACTTAGCCTTTCCTCAACTATATTATAGTCGGCTTCCAGTTTAAGGGCGGGTTGTTTCACATCCACTTAACGCACCCGTAAACATCAGTATTTTTTTTTAATACCACCCCACAAGGAGTCATGAAATATGTGCAGATTTGAATTTACCTATTATTTACTTTGTTTCTCCAAATCTACTGCTTTTAATCTGAACCCAAAAAAAAACTTCTTTTTTTTTTGCTAACGTATTTTGTCCCACAGCAGGGCAAAGGTCTCCTCCATTCTTCTCCAATTTTCCTTATCTTGTGCCTTCTCCCGAAAACTACCGGATGTTTATGTTGATCGAACATTGTTGTGCATTTCTGCACAATATACCAAATTCGACCCGAACCTGTCATCATAGATTCAACACAGGCTTTAGTCGACCGTGCTGACTCGAATCCCGAACACACTAGGATGGATTTTCATAACAATACATAACATACCTAGATATATAGAACACTTACTCTGTGTACATCATATAGATTACAACAACAATCCATTTCCTCACCATAACACAACAAAGGAACAAACAGACAGGTTAAGATTACCAAAATTAATCTCACACACACATTTTGACGTCCATTGGCGAATTACCAACCTCTACACAAAACCTTCTCCACTGAAAAGCAGCGATGGATACCTTAATACAACCATCGTGTGTCGCAGCCATAAGACCCCTTGCATGTCACAGGATACGTCACAGATAAGAAATGCAAATCCTCTTACAAATACGTGGGGGTGTTATCTACGGGCAATTTGAGGGGTACAACCTAATGCAATAACATTGCGGAAGGGAGCAATCTTAGGGGTAAGTGAGTGATATGAATTATATGGCAGAGACGAATATGTTGTTTGGGGTACTATTTGGTACCTATGTAAAGTCTTAACCGGTCAAGCACCGCGCGTCGCCTATTGGCAACGAAACAATAGAAAATCAATTGTGTCTCATTAGCGGAGCTCGACAGATTCACATAATTTCTGTTATAGTAGAATTATGTACTTGAATTAATGTGTTATGTTGATGTCCTTCATTAATTTGTATTCTGTCGTATTTTATTTTATTGAAGTCAATGTTGTTTAAATTTTACTTTTAGTTTATAAGCAGCTTCCGGCCAATGTCATTTAGCAGTGATAGGTACCTACCTTTCTTATATCTTCTTCTTTCTTTTATCTTTTCTTATATTCATGGTTTTAGTCTAGGAATAGAATAGAAATACTAACATAGTGTAAGGAATATTGTTAGTAACACAAATGAGTCATTGTTATATGCTAATAAATATATTATTATATACTTTTGTAAACCAATGTTGAAACTTGAATGTATATATATGCTGTTGGTGTTATTCATAACGAAATAAAATAAATAGTTATAAAGGGGTTTTATACAGTCCGTCTTTTATTCAACACAGACAGAGTCGCGGGGGTAAGCAAAGACCCCGTCACGTTTGAGGCGCATGAATAAAGTAGGGGGAAATTATGAAAGGAAATAAGATTACCTTCCGCTCACTATTAATAATTTATCAGTTTCCTATACATAGGGGACGCAAAGGCTCCGTAGTATTCCCTTATAGAGTGTGGAAAACGCTTAGAGGTAGTATGGTATGTCCCAAATGTATCTGACGAAAATGTAAATAAATGGATCAGAAAACGTACCTATGGATGCCAATTTGATCTGCCACTTGCAAAATGAGTGCTTTGATTTGATCATTTAAATAAGTTCAAGCACTAACTATTGGTAATTTGGTGAGATATATAGGTACAGGGTGACAGGGAAACTCGACATATTCTTTGAAAGGGGTTATACTAGAGGTCATTAGCAACAAATTTCATCATCATCATCATTTCAGCCGAAAGACGTCCACTGCTGGACATAGGCCTCCCCCAAGCACCTCCACTTCGACCGGTTTTGTGCTTCTCGCATCCAACGAGTTCCTGCGGCCTTCACAAGGTCGTCGGTCCACCTTGTGGGAGGCCTTCCAACGCTACGCCTTCCGGTACGCGGTCGCCACTCCAGAACCTTTCGGCCCCATCGGCCATCTGTTCTGCGAGCAATGTGCCCTGCCCACTGCCACTTAAGTTTGGCAATTCTTCGGGCTATGTCGGTTACCTTGGTTCTCCTGCGGATCTCTTCATTTCTGATTCGATCCCGCAGGGAAACTCCAAGCATAGCCCTCTCCATTGCCCTTTGGGTGACTTTCAGCCTTCTAATAAGGCCCATTGTGAGCGACCACGTTTCAGTGCCATATGTCATCACTGGCAACACGCACTGGTCAAAGACTTTCGTCTTGAGACACTGCGGTATGTGGGACGAGAAGATATTGCGTAGCTTCCCGAACGCTGCCCAGCCGAGTCGGATTCGACGATTGACCTCTTTCTCGAAGTTGGACCTACCTAACTGGACAGTTTGTCCTAGGTAAATATACTCGTCCACGACTTCGAGTGTAGCGTCTCCGATCTTCATGAGAGTGGGTGTTACATGGGCATTTGACATGACCTTCGTTTTGCCCATGTTCATTTTCAGACCCACTCTTTCAGAGGCTCTACTGAGGTCATCGAGCATTGTACTGAGGTCCTCCATAGTCTCAGCAAATTTAGTCTAGTATAATCCATTTCAAGGAATACCTACGTCGAGTTTCTCTGTCAACCTGTATATAGCGAAGGGCGGGCGTTTTGGAGGACTGTCATTTGTAATTTTGAAAAGTGCTGATTCTCAGCCTAGTTTGAATAAATGACTTTTGATTTTGATTTTATAAAGATGAAACCTTCTAATTGTAGATAAATGTGTTACAAATTCCCTTTAGCGAGTGATTACGTAAGAACTTAACCTGAATAGTGGGGTAATTACGAAACACACTATCAGTAGCAATGGCTTTAATTTTGATAGTTCAACAACATTAATTGCGTTATTTACGTTGTTGAGCTGTCATTCGTAGATCTTTGACAGTCGTTACGGGTTGTCAGAAGACCGAAAGTCTGACAACCAGTCTTTCCAACGGGTTTCGTATTATCCAGTCACTGGGTTGTGGAGGTCAGATAGGCAGTCGCTCCATGTAAAATACTGGTACTCAGCTGCATCCGGTTAGACTGGAAGCTGACCCCAACGTAGTTGGGAAAAGGCTAGGCAGATGATGATTTACGTTGTGGAGCTGATCAATTTTTCGAACATATAAAGCAATAGATTAGAAATATCCTTCAAAATCATTCAGATTATGGATAGATAGTTAGATAAACCATTTATTTGGTGCACAGAAGACAGCACAACACACAAAAGTACAATTAGATGATATATTATTATTATTAGGTGTATTATATTACGTAGTCAGGGTGTAGAGTTTATTTAGAAATTAAACTCACTGATCGCATAAGCACCTCGATATTGATATTACTGATGTAAGTCACACGGCTGCCAAGCTAACCTAACCTAAATGGAACTGGACTGGCCACATCTGTCGCATGTTGGAGACCCTTTGGCCTAAAACCACCATAAAGTGGGTCCCAAACAGCAGTAAACGGCAACGCGGCAAGCCCAAAAGGAGATGGCTGAACGAACTCGAGTGTTTTCTGTAAGATCGGTTATGTGGCAGCAGTATGTACAGAAATAGATAGGAATAAATGGAAGGTGGCAACGGAGGTTATTGCCCTGCAATAGGACACAAACGGCTGATAATACTATAAACACCTAAAGGGTTTGTTTATACTTTGACCAGATACTTTTCGAACAGTCAGTAAATCATAGCAGTAAACAACGTGTGCAATCATTGACTGATAGTAGGGTACTGGCTGTAAAAAAAGAAATACCAAAAAGTTTTTGCGCCTAGGTCGTAAATAAATAAAACTCGTAGGTTACCATAACCATGTAGTAAATATTGTTCCCAAAAACACAACAGATACTGGCCATAAAAAAGGAATTTTAAACGTTGCAACTTCAGTTCTGTCGCATTCCGAATTCTGGATAATAAAAAACAGCTGACAGTTTATTGGGTCCACATTTTGTGCGTTTAAAAATAGCGGAACCAGAATCTCGGATTCCTACCGTTTGTGTATTTTTTGGTTATTTCTGGGGTAATTTATTAATAGTAAAATTAAACAAGTTTTAAAAAGTCTTTCCTTAGCAAAATTAAGCTTCAAAATTACTTTCTTCTATAAGGCATTGACTGCCACCGCGGTCACCGGTGACCGCGAACAATAGATTTTCTATTGTATCTGTTGTCTGGCAGTCAACGTGGTACAGTTTTCATTTTATTATCTGTGATGGAGACTGCTGTGGTACGTACCCCTTCATCGGAATATTGCTGATTAGAGGCGCCATATAATAATAAAGAAAACAAAGAAAGAATGAAAATATATTTATTTAGCACTGACTAAAAGACACACAATACACCAGATACATCAGATAAACAAACAAAAAATAAAGATCAAATAAAAAGCGTAAAGCCCGATGTAAGTAAGTAATTAGCAGGAAAGTGTGCCTCACAGCTGCGCCAAAAAGGCCCAGTTCAGCAATAATGCAATAATACTGGTCATACTTTCGGCTTAGGAGTATATTTTTTGTGGTGCACAGTGGTAATCTGTGCTTTCTGCGCTAAAAGTCGTAGAAATGGTCTCACGAGAAACTGTGAAGCAATTTTCGTTTTACTTAACTAAATTATTAGATAATTAACTATGTCGAGAAGCAGAAGCAACGTTTCTTTATTAATAAAAAGTGGTTCAAAAAACAATGATATATGTATGTACCTACAGTCGAACAGTGGTGGCGCAATAGTAACGGCCGCAACTTACGGTCGTAGGTTCGAACCAAGACAGGTGCTTTACTCTGTGTAAACCATCCATGGTTTACACAGAGTAAAGGTTCAGTTCCAGGTTCCATCACCACTACTCTCAAAACGGTGAAGGAAAATGATGACGAAACCGGCATGTCCCAGAAACATAAATTCGAAGACATGTGACATCTACCAACCCGCACTGGGCCCGCGTGGTGGATTAAAGCCCACTCCTACGTCCCAGCAGTGGGAACGTTATAGGCTGATTATGTATGTATTATGAACATATCTTAGTCTGATTTAATCTAAAAAAGAATTATCCATAAAATCACGTCCATTTTGTTTCGCTAATTCTTAAAATACGCGAATGATTGGTATTGCATCGATGCTCCATCCTGTTAGCAAAGCATCCTCAACTAAAGACTACAGCGAAAAGATAACAATCCATTCATTGGAATCTTTCCTTTCTTAATTGATTCCAATAATAGTAGCCATTGAACTAACATTGATTCGTCTTTTTGATGCTGTGACCAAGATTTTGGTATAAAGGAGATAAAGCCACAATGTTTTTGTTTTGCATAGACTCTACTTATTACTTCCTGTCTAATGGAGTAGGTAAAAAAACAGAATACTTTGCCATCACTCACTGACATATCGGATATACATTAAAACCAAGTACATCCCGAGGACAGCCGAATACATCCGAAGCGGTGTCGATTACAGTAACAGTGGCGCGAGTTCAATAGTTTTTTTCGCATCTCGAAAAATTCCCAACGTGCCTAAAGAAGCAGCTGAAATCTTTGTTGTCTTAAAACCATCGATACTGGTACCTATCCAAAACCTAAGCATTTGCCGTGCAAACTCCACTCTACTATATCCAATGCTTATCTTTAAACTGCTTACCTTTACCTTTTCCTTCAGGTGGTCTATGTACGGTCGAACAAGCTATTCGGCATACAGGCAGCTAACTTGCAACTACTTTTAAACAATGGTGTGCTGAGTTAGACAATTTTTTTATACCACTCTATTTAATTAAGGATGCCATAAGCTGAAAAACACATAACGCACAAAATAAAACTAAATATTGGCTGTGTAGTGGAAAGAGGAATATTTTTGCTTGTATACTAAATAGCTTGTTCGACCGTACCATAATTATGTTGGTCCATGTGTGTAGTTACTTTCTTCTTAGCTTACCACTTTTTCACCTTAAAACCAAGACAATCCTCAAAACGACATCCCAAGACAAGTCCACCCTACAACTCCTGACAATTTCTGCGAAGTTTCGTCATGTATCTCCTCGGCGGAAGTTTTCATTCTCGGCTGGGGCCATGAATAACGTTTGATGTTCGATCGTCCACAGGAAGTAGCTTCCGGTCCTGTATCGCCCCTTATCTTTTTGCATTCAACACCGGCGAACTTTTGATCGTCGCGAAATTTAAAACTCGTGAGCGATTTTGTGGTTCTTTGTTGGTCTTTATTTTTGCGAATACAAAAGCTTCAGTTGTGAGTTAAAAGACGTTGGCTTGAAGGAAGATTGTAAAGGACTTTTCTTTTATATTACTTAGCGGATTGAAATTGCGAAATTTTTGTTTTGTAAAGTCAATACGTATTGAAGTCGACGGCAATTTAGTGGTAACACTTAGAGAACTCGAGTCGGCCATAGTGCAGTAAGTACGGATAAGTAAGTAAGAAGTACCTAGTAAGTAGTTTGTTGTCACTAACATGCACCCTATTGTACTAACTGTAAAGTATTTCAAGATGGCAGTACCTCAAAGTTTAGAATAAATATATCATTGGCAAGTTGAGAGTCTCTCAATTCGAATCATAATCAGCCTATAATGTTCCCACTGCTGGGACACAGGCCTCCTCTCTGTGAGACCACACGGGCCCAGTGCGGGTTGGTAGATGTCACATGTCTTCGAATTTTTAGTTTTGAGGGCAGAATTCGAACCATGCCTACACACAACCAAAAAATATGACAAAATACGCACACAACACAAAAAATATACTCATAAACACCATTTAAAAAACTCTTCATATAAATTGAGCCGTATTAACAAAACGTCATAGCACGATCCTAAACACATCCAATTTATCTGCCCATTAAACACGTCATCATCGAAATCCCATTTCTTTTAATCCTCATCTCAAAACAAAAGCGCAAACCCTTTGCTAAGCTAATTTATTCACAATTCCAAACGACGCGACATTCGATACAAGGGACCTTTTGTAAAACTCCTGACACTGGCGCTAACGTAGGAAATTAAAGATTCTATCTGCGTAACGAACTCTTCTTGGAAATAGTATTAAGCAGAACAAAACTTGGAATTTCCATCTACAGTGAAAAGTCAACTCTGTTTCTCTGGTGCAGAGTAGGAATTTCAGTGTGCTAGATAGCATAAATTGTTTGAATGCGTTCGCTAGTAAAAAGTTGGACAGAACTATTAGTGCTGCCTACTCACCTAGATTAAGACTTTATTTCCTGATCGCAAATGCTGCTCTTTCATAGAGTTTTGATTTCATTATAATAGGGCATGCCTATTTATGTCTAGTTTTGACTAAACCTAGGATTTCTTTAGTTTTTTAGGTTCATGGCCGAATAATTGTGGGTTATTGGTATTATAAGGACTTGTGTTTTTTCTTACCAATCGTAAAGTTGCAACAAATAAGTATCCACCCACTGTAGGTACCTTTATAGAGGTATGAGGATCAGGGTGTAAAGTTCATTCATACTCTATAGAAAAGGGAGGATCCTCCTACCAGACGGGTGTTGTGTCTGGTGGACAGCTGCCCGATGATTCATGTCGGGCCGTTGTATACAGAGTTATTGGAAAAACACCAACAACATCTTAAGAGGTCATTGTACTCATCATTATGAACAAAAAAAAAAAAAAACTGTTCCTACATTTTGACGAGTTAAACGAACATAAATGTAGAGAAAAGTTTATATTTTTTTTCGCGATTTCAGGTTTGGTCCCAAGGTAAAAGTTGTTCATAATGATGAGTACAATGACCTCTTAAGAGGTTGTTGATGTTTTTCCAATAACCCTGTATATGCTAGTTGCGCGGTAAACTCTGCTTGCGAGATGCAGGATTTTGCGTGACGTCAGAATGACGCGCGCAGTTCGCATGTAGCGTTGTAGATTCCGCTACACCTTGACTAAGCTTTGTATCCGGGCTCTTACTGCAATAAACTTTACAGTAAAAAAACAATTATTGCGGTTAACTCTTTTGGTCTTTGTCTAAACTACTAGAAACTTGTTACGATGCAATGAAATTGTGATCCAACCCAAACAAGCTAAATAAACTGAAAGAACTAAGTAAAGTTAAGAAAATTAATTGTTTATCAAATTGACACACGACGTCAATTTGCCGTGTTATAGCGAATTCATAACTGTCAAGTAAGTTGTGATTCGAATATACGAACTATTTAAGTTGGTACCTACATACCTAGTTAATTTGCTAAAAGTTAAATTCTCTAACTTTACCAGCAACATGTTACAATGCAATAAAATTGTGACCCACTGCAAAAAGGTTAAATAGAAAATTCTTAGGTAATGAGTACATTAGATTGACAAAAAATTGTGCACCAAACACGTGTTAGAAGTTGAATTAAAAAAAAAGAATAAGAAGGATTTAATGTGAGAGACGGAGAGAGAGAGAGACTTATAGTTCTTCTCTTTCAAAACACGTGAGAAAAGAAAGATACGTGACGCGTCCTTGGCACCCTAAATTTTGTATTGCCGTCTAAGAAGTTTTACTTCAATAACATTTCTAACACGTTAAAATATTAGCCCACAAATCACACTTCAAGACTTACGATCCACAAACTCCACCTTTATAACTTCAATCAAACAAACATCTTTGAATCAGACACCTTTTGTTGAACAGTCTCAGATATGAAGTGTCTCACTTCGCAGCTGGCTAACTGAATTGGTTCTATCTGTCACTTATCTAGACTTCACACTCTATTACCTGTATGATATGAACTAAGCTAGGGTATCAATAAATTGATAGATACGTCTCATACGATTCTAACTTCTAAAGTACCTATTCGTTTAGGTAGTTTAGTCTGAAGTGGTATCCCTTAATGTTGATCGACTTTGGTATTTCAACAATTGAATTCAATAGTTCGCCAATTACTGTAGAATGTAGATATCTTTATCACTTATGTAGGTACAGTCCGGAAAATTAATTGTTAAGCAAAGACACCCTTCGTTAATTTACCGTGCTATAGCCTTTTCAACTCAATTGAGATTTGATTGTTATACGGACAATTTAAGTTGGTTGTCAAGATTACTTTATTTTACCTAAGGATTACTTATACCCCCGAAGTGCTTTAGGAAAACATTGATCACTTTGGAATCTTCAAACATCGTTACTTCGCTAATCACTGTATTTTGATGTTCCCATTCGTCACCATCATAATCAGCCTATTATGTTTACACTGATGGGACACAGGTCTCATCTCGGTGAGAGGGAGTTGGCCGTAATCCACCACGCGGGCCCAGTGTGCTAGTTGGTAGATTTTACATTTTTGGTTCTAGGACATGCCGGTTTCCTTACGATGTTTTCCTTCACCGTTTTAAGAGTGACATCCCCATTTGCACCGCATAATTTAATAAAAGTCTAAATATGGTCAAAGTTTTCAAAGGTTTACTATACCTAAGCCTTGGCTCTAAATCATAAATAGATTTAATGCATTTTCATCAGCATAGCATAAATTCTCTTGAAAGTAGTAGCATACAAAACGTTTTTAAGTTAAGTGCTATAAAATGAAACGCTTTTTGAATATCCTTTCAGATTATAACCTGTCCTTTGAACGCCCAGTTTATTATATTCATAGCAATAATTTTCTGCTGAAAACTTTTCAGTATCGCTAGTGAAAGTAATTAGCCGACCCAATTTTATGAACTAAGGCCGTTCTGAACAAATATAATGCGAACAGAAAAACAAAAAAGCTTTAGATAATCAGGAACTTACCTACTCAGCTATAAATTGTACCTTTATCACATGAATAACAAAGACAACGCATTACAAAGCGAAGAAAAACTTTTTATCCAAAACTCTGTGCCATATTTAGGGACGGCTGGATTTTTAAACATTTCAGGAAAAATTTAACCCGAAATTCTTTACATACGAAGTCAAACAGGCTATGTTTTTTTTATTGTGATGAATGTTTAATTGGGAACGAACACGTAGGAAGTAACTATTATGAAATAAGCATTAAAAAAAAAACCGTGTGTGCTTATGACCACACGACTGAAGTGAAACTTCAAACGTATTTTGCTATGAGAGGAAGAGAGAAAGAAAATGTGCGCGCGCTCTGCTTTCTCTTGCTTATATACCCCACTCAACTCCCGTTCGCCTCGCCCGATCACACTTTTCGTAACGCGTTCGCCAGCTTACTCCCCAAGTCAAGCGTGCGTAAAGAAGTTTCACTTCAAAAAATTCTAGCTTGCGCTGTCCCACTTCTAAAGGCCTCCCTTCACTGTTGCCACGTTCCGCGAGCCCGCGCATCCTCCTTCCAGTTTTGATGGAACCTATCCAGTTCATTTGACATCTTCTACGTGGCCAGACGCGACCCCATCTTACTGTCATTGCGTAACACACTATGAATCACAATCTGAATCATTTTGAAGGCTACTCTATTGCTTCATACGAGCATGTTCGAAAAAATCTGCTCAAGTAAATAACGCAATGAATATTGTAAAACTGTCAAAATGTAAACCATTGTTATTGTAAGTGTGTTATTATCGCAATTACCGCGCAGTTCTATGGTATTTGTACCCTCAATACTTACTTCTAATAATCCTGGTGGTTAAATCATATTTTTTCCCTAATCCACGAACGACAACGAAAACTCACATAGTTATCCTTTTTCCTATACATTACAAACTTCTCAAGCTACCCTCATTAAACCTTCGCTCAATTTCTATACATATGCAAAAACTTTTCATATAAAAAAACGCCAACACATTTTTTTCAGCGCAAAAAACGGCTGGAAAAAACGTAACAAAATACGTTACGTTTTATTCCACGAAGTAAAAAGCCTATTAAAAGTTGGAAAGCTAATGTTGTGTTAGAATGGGGCAATTATCCTTCACAAATGAAGACACTTTTTTAAAGCGGCATTTTCATTTTATAAGAACGAGTGTAATTCACATCATGAAACCGTGCCGCTCAGGTAGCTTCGTTTGTTAAAAATGTAAAAAGTTTGCAAAATATACTGAGGACTTGGTTTTGTTATTTTTTAGTTTATGCTTTATTTTGGAATTTTTCCTTGAAGGTAGGTACATTATTAGAGTTTTTAGACAATGTTTTTCAGAGTCAAACTCAAGTACTTGCTTTCATTTTTGTCCCTAGTCTTTTAATTAGGTAACCTTTGAGCTTTATCATTATTCGGTTCAAGGACACTGAAGTAGTCGTGGTATAAGTTTTATTGTTATTACGGTAATTGGCGTTTAGGCGGGTATCACATCTTCGGCGCGAAAAAACCGCAGTAGTTCCACCGTGACTTGTCCATTGTACGACCGTGACTTGTCCATTGTACGACAAGCAAAACAGAAGTAAAACTGCCTCTATCTCTTTCCCGCGTGATTTCGCCGATTTGCTCGAAGCCAGTTACATCTCCGCGTTCAGACCACTGTTTTGTTGCGATGCCGCGTTTGTTTCGCATATACTGTCCTTCTACTCAAGCGGCCTGTGGGTGAGATATACGCAGCGAGCCTACACAGCCCTACGCACTCAATACAATAATGCGTTCAGAATATTGTTGGGTCTGCCGTGGAGATGCAGCGCGTATGGGATGTTTGCAGAAGCGCGCACTGATGGTTTCCAGGCCATCATGCACAAAAAAGCAGCTTCCCTGCTGGCCCGTATACGGAGTAGCAACAACGGCATTCTGAACGCAATAGCAGTACGTTTTGACTGTCCCTTCCAGAATCAGTGGGTCATGTCGTGTGTAATGTGTACTAGGTTAAGGTTTCTATGGGTCTATGCCACCCGAAATAAAGTTATTATTATTATTATTATATACCTATCTGTAGCAGCAGTCGAACGCAAAACTTAATTTTTTTGTGAATGATGATTTATTTTTTCAAATTCAATATCATTTATTTGCTAATATGGGTAATTTCATAAAGTTGTTTACGGAAAAACAACATTTTATGGAAAAACTAATCTAAGAGGTGCGAGGTAGTATATCCTATACTGTATTTACTCTATTAAATAAGTCACATTGATACTTGCTCAGATTAGAACTCACTACCTCGTGCATGAGAGTAAGTACGAATATCATCATCTGCCTAGCCTTTTCCCAACTATGTTAGACTCGGCTACCAGTCTAACCTGATGCAGCTGAATAGCAGCATTTTACATGGAGCGACTGCCTATCTGACCTCCACAACCCAAATACTGGGTAATACGATACCATTTGGTAAGACTGGTTGTCAGACTTTCGGGCTTCTGACGACCCGGTAAAGACTGTCAAAGATCCACGGCCCGGCCACGGCACGGGATTAACAGCCGAGACCAACGGCTTAACGTGCTTTCCGAGGCACGGAGGGGTCTCGATATGTGAAGATGGTCACGCATCCACGGACCAACCGCGGCAAGCGTAGCTTGACCTGATCGATCGATCCGTGGGGCTGTTATTACTTAGCCACAAGCCCCTCAACAATAACAGGCTGATATTATTATTACTTACTGGTTAAGATATAAATAATAGATGGCAAACAGGTAACAAGCTGGTCCACTTACCTAAGAAGCAGTGACCTATTTTCTAAAGAGTCCACTTTTATTTTCTTATTTCTTTCTTTCCTTTAAAGTGCATTCACGCCCTGATTCTTTTGTGGGTAGAAAATTATTCCATTTGTTATTTTATGAGCATTGATGTGAGAATTTCTTCCAGGTAAGTATTAAAGTAGTTCAGAAAATAGGAATTTTAAATTAAACATTTTGTTTGAGAGAATGGCAAGTCAAAGGACAGATGGATTGATTGATCGAAAGATGATATGGCTGCGAAGGACCTGGGGGCCTACCACCACCTGTTAATTTAGTATAATTTATTTATTTTAGTTTGTCGAAGTTCAGTTGGTAAGTCGGAATACTACGTCTTATACAGAATTATTTCTTTCTCGCACTGAAGTAAGATTAATCTGTCGAGCTCCGCTAATGAGACACAATTTATTTTCTATTGTTTCGTCGCCAATAGGCGACGCGCGGTGCTTGACCGGTTAAAATAATACTGTTATAAAAGGTGGAGGTAGGACTGGTAGGCCTCCAGAACTCTACATGCATCAGCCATTAAGATGCAGTCATCTTAATGGCTCATACTTTAAAGTGGGGAAGAATTTACCCCACTTGTTTCCGGGTATACTCGTATACATATTCAAATTAAATTAATTGGCGCAACTGCACAGATGGCGATAAAATAAAAAAGTTTTTAATCACACTAATATTATAAAGGCGAAAGTTTGTGAGTGTGTGTGTGTGTGTGTGTGTTTATATGTTTGTTACTTCTTCACGCCTAAACCACTGAACCGATTTAGATGAAATTTGGTATAGAGATAGTTTGAGTCCCGGAAAAGGACATAGGATAGTTTTTATCCCGATATTCCCACGGGATCGACATTTACGCAGGTGAAACCGCGGGCGCAGCTAGTAAACTCATAATTTTAAGTTACTACACTACCAGCGGCCGTTGACTCCGTAGTCAGCTGTAGGTAGGTAGTTACTTGAAGTTACTATATGCTACTAGCTGCGCTCTACGGTTTCACACGCGCAAAAAAAATCTGGAGAGGGCCACCCTTATCACCTAAGGGTATAAAAACAGCCTACGACCTATTTTCAGACCTACAAAATATACACAAAAAATTTCATAAAAATCGCTCAAACCGTTTCGGAGAAGTTCGATAACAAACACTGTGATAGAAAATCTTTGAAATCTCGCTAGCTAATTTAATTTGACCCTGAATACTTATACAGCAACTACTGTTAATCACCAGTCCATACACAAACTGGTATGTACAGTCAAAAAAAGAGATGAGTATGCAGGATCGTCGGGTATAGTTGAAGTTTATAAGAAACCGATGGATATTGTCGACTGAAATTTAATTTGATTATAAAAGAGCTGTTTTCCTTCACCGTTTTGAGAGCAGTGGTGGTGGTGGTGATCTGCCAACCCGCATTGGGCCCGCGTGGTGGATTACGGCCCACTCCCTCTCACCACTCTCACTGGAGAGGAGGCCTGTGTCCCAGCAGTGGGAACATTATAGGCTGATTATGTATGTTATGTATGTATAAAAGAGCTGTTTGTTTTCTATTAATAAAATTAAATTGTATTCGAGAACATCCATCGGTTTCTTACTAAACTTCAACTATATCCGACGATCCCGCATACTTATCTCTTTTGTTGACTCTACACAAGCTGATTAAACGTTCCTTTTATATCGTCGTATAATGTCATTGTTTGCCGAAGGCAGAATTGTAGGGCCTGATGTCCCCCAGGGTGCTGTGATGACATCTTCTGCAGCAATATTTTACCCGCAGGCCAAAAGTTACCGATGAGAAGAAAATTCCTCTCTCTTGGCTGTACCTACCTACTAAACAATATCCGTTCAAAAAGGCTGCTACCGAGATGCTGCCGTCTATTTCATGAAGGAAGCTCCTCTGAACAAAAACAACGAATTTATTTTACGAGAGCTTGCTGAAGTTGCTACAGAAAAATGCAGCCTCTAAACCCGGGTCCATAAGTCAAGAGATTGACCCATTTAAACCCGCCATCTTTTCTCCCGTCAAAGGTTACAATAATAAAAATGAAACAAGTCTCTTTTATTCAAGATGTTTTATTACTGAAATCAGAATAATTTACATTGTAAAAAATACACATACTCCGAATATTACGCTAAGGTTAACACTTTCAGCTTTTTTGGCTGTATTTTACAGATTTATACTATAGCTTTCTTTATTATCTAGATGATTTTACAACTTTTTTTTGCCTATTATAAGATCAACTCACACATGAACAAGTTTAGAATATGAAGGTTTTAAATTACTGAGAAAAATTAAAAAAAATTAGACCGCTTATGGAGTCAAGAATAACTGGAAAGGATATGAAATATTTTTCATAGGAATTTTTATTTTGTGTGAATCGATCTTCGAGAAACCTGTCTGTTCAAAATTAAATCTAACTTATTTCTTTGGCATTTAAAGCAAATTGCTAAAGAGTTTCTATAATGTGAACCTCCGCTATTTTGGTGTAGCAAACATGCTATTACAATCGCATTTTTATGAAGAAAAGCGGAGCGAAATCATTTTCGTCAATCTTTTCCCGTACATTGTGAAAATTGGAAATTTTATCTATTTCGCTTTACTTTTTTGATCGCTTTACTTCTATGGATGGCACTATACAACATCTACCAAGCACTGTAATTCCAATGTTTTATTATATTAAAATTAATTACAATCTCAACTGAAATTCATAGTCTCACAGAAGGCTTTGTGATTATATAATTATTATAAACTTACCTAAGTACAGACTTACTTTAATACTTATTAGCTCATAAAAATAAACAAACTCCTTTTCTCGGAACCCGGTGTCAAGAAGTCTATTAATTTTTATTTGTCATTAAAAGTTTTTACACTTATTTGTATGAAAAATAAAAGCTGCATCTTTGGATTCATTTTACACTAAAATAATTGCTACACTTTTATTGAATTACTGTCACAAAGTTAAACACTTAAGTAAACGATATGTATTTTTTTCTATTATTAACTCCCAAAGTATTGTCGGGGATCTATGAGTAGAAATATTGAAAAGGTTATGAAAAATTGTTAATAAATTAAAATTATAAATCTATTATTTTCTTTATTTATCTTCAATAGCATAAGACACGACATCATTTTGTACTAGAGCAAAAATCTGTAATAATAAATATTATACTTTTGAAAAATAATTCTGTAATATGATTCTAAGAGAGTGGAAAGCGTCATTCTAAAGTATTTTTGAAGAAATATTTGTTTGTAATTTTTTACAAGTCGCAAAAGCATTTTTTTTTTTCAAATAATTCAGTTACGATGTAACGCCACGTGACTTTCCTTATAAATCCTAAATCTTAGTCACCCTTAACAATAATTGACCAACAAACAAAATCGAAAGAAGCTTAATTAGGTACAGCGTTAATGAACCGAATACTATCTATTATTTTCCAACATTGACAGTCATCTCTTACTATTTTTATTTTATACAACATTTTTATTATATTTTTACACGCCACGCCACTTTACATCCAAAAATAAATTGAAATGCGAAATTATTAAATGGAATCGAAACAAAATTATACTTGGACGGACAGACACAGATGCTAAATAATAAACAGTCATCATAAATAGTTAAAAGGAAAGTTTACAAATGTATTAGAATCTGGCCACTAATTAAGAATAATTTGTGCCTTATTTATAATACCGACCTCATGCTTTGGAGCCAAGTTTTCGTCCATAATTTGCCTGGCGGAGCCACCAAGATATCTTTAGGATTAGAAGACAACTTGAGAGTTAGAAGACATTATTTCGTTCTCTGAAAGATTTTCTCCACCAAAAATGAGTCTGCTTTCAACAAAAATGAAAAACTAACTCCAAACCATGGCACCAATAAAAAAAAAACGAATTCGAAAACTGAATAATTCAAATTACGAATTACGTGAGATTATTCCGCCAGTCCTCGCGCGTCTGCTGCGCCGTGCAGTTGGTGGCGCACCAGCGCGACAGCGCGGTGGGCGGGCACGGCGCGCCGCCGGGGCGCTGGCGGCGGATCACTCGGCGCGTGCGCATTGCTGAGCCCACGCAGCCGCCGTCACTGCGGCATGGGCTCCACTCACTCCATTCTGATACCCGGCAGTCTAGCAGTCCTGTAAACAACAGATTTATTAAGACTTACTGAATTACCAGTGCCGAAACAGGAGATGAAATAATGATCAAAGCTTGCGTATACATCCAAGTACTTTGCTTTGACATCATACTCAGATTGTCATAATTGACGAAAATACGATAGAAGCCCCTTCATCATAAGCAAGATAAAATTCTCGAGTACGCTAAGTAAAAATAAATAAGAAAACACGTAATATCTTCATATCCGTTAACGCAGTAAGCATATTTTATGGAGAAGACGAGTAATTCCTGCCTCTTTTCGGATTACAAATGGCTGTAAGCATGAGCAAGCGACCTCCGCCATCATTCAGATGTTTAATGATCTGAAAGTACACCAAAACTCTCTGGGTTAGTATGAAAAAATATACGATATTAAGTCAACGAGAGCCAGGATTAGGGAGGCAATGACCTGAGTTTAGCTGAGGTCGATTTTAGATGCGTATGTTTAATTCCGACCTCCCTGCTTTCATTCCCTTTTATGTTTCTCGCAGAAGCTTTTACGTGGCGATAGAGAATGTTAAGCCAGTATTAGTTTTGCTAATTATGTCCTAAGATCAAATAGTTAATTAACTTGATGATATAAAATGGTCTGCTAAGAAATTCTGAGCAATTAGAAGTGCATAATTTATTAGATAAAGGCCTTGTAATAATTATATTATACTAGCTGTGCCCCGCGGTTTCATCCGCGTAAATGTCGATCCCATAAGAATATCGGGATAAAAAGTAGCCTATATGTTAATCCAGGGCGTCAGCTACCTCCATACAAAATTTTATTAAAATTGGTCTAGCCGTTTGTGTGTGAAAAAGTAACAAACACATAAACACACACACTCACAAACTTTCGCCTTTATAATATTAGTGTGATAGTGTGATAATATATACAATAAAGTTTCTATATCATCATTATTCATAACCATATGTATAATACGTTGCAATGGCTTTATAGCTTTCTACAATATCATGTCCTAGTCCCGCCACTAAACCTTTGCTTTCTTCATTCTTTCACCCACTTTTATAAGCACTTTCTTTGTTCAAAGCTATAAGCCCCAGAAAACTTACTAACTATAAAACTTCTATTTTCTGCCATCAAATGCGTTGCTGTGTTTCGGTTTCAAGGGTATGGGTGATGATGGCAGGGTGGTATAATGGTGAAATTTCAACTTAGCATCTGCAAAAACTCTTTACCATTGTAGCGGTATCTATAACGCCACATGCGAACAACGCGTCATACTGACGTCACGCAAAATCCTGCATCTCGCAAGCAGAGTTTACCGCGTAACTAGCATAGATACAACGGCCCGACATGAATCATCGGGCAGTTGCTCGCCAGACACAACACCCGTCTGGTCGGAGGATCCTGCCTTTTCTATGGAGGTTGAGTGAACTTTACACCCTGTTCCTCATACCTCTATACCATCATTTGAGCCGTAGGTTTGATTGCCAAAAACAAGAAAATAACGTGATAAAAACTCACTAGCTCTTTTCCGCTTCCTCCGCTCAGCCGGGTCGGTGTTGTCAGCACGGAGCTTGCGTCGTCGCCTCGCTCGGTACCTACGTGCCAGGCTTCTTAAAGCTGATCTCTCGCTAGCTGCAGGTCCCGAAGTCGGGAGCTCGTTAGCCGAACGAGGCTCTTCGGTCGTACTCGATGTCGTATTCGTTCTACAGGAAAAGTACAATTAGATTTTTCCGAAGCTTTTGAAGATTCGTTCTTGAATGTCTTCAGAAGTGATAGTCGAGGATGGAGTAACCATTCAGTTTTCGAATATCACTTTGAAGTCTATTGAGTGAACAATATGAGTGACATTTTAAATTCTTTGTTTATGGGATTCAATTTTTACCCCGTGTGCTAACCGAAAGCGATTGTCGCGCGAATACGCGATAACGCGATCGTTACATGAATTGTGACGTTAAATGAATACGACTAGATTGAACGAGCAAGTAAATCATATGCATATAAATCAGCATGACGATCACGTACCTTACCTTAAAAATTTAGTTTATGTAAATTAAACCAATTTGAAAAATAAAGTACAATACTGATTGAATGTAAAGCTAACAAAATGCATTTTAAAATAAATATGCAAATACTTTACATCGAACTCCATTACGGATGCAAATAGAACAAATTGAGCTGCAACCCGTCGCTGTGCTCAAATTGCTCGATTATTCTAGTCGCGGTTAGTAATAAAAAACCTATTGCGGACTTCGGCTGCCAGTATTTCTATACAAAAACTTCATTGGAGCCATGTTAGAAATTATTGCAATTTAATATAAAAAAACGATAACAGTGACAACGGTGATATTCAGATAATCTTTGGTAAAGAGGACACTGGTGCATTAAAACAGGACAAAGAGGTTGTAGAAATAGTTTGAAAACTGCTGTCTTTTAAAACTGTTAATTGGTCTTTTTTGTTAAAACGAAGCGCTGCTCGAACACATTTTTGTCACGAACGAAAAAGTGATAAGTGTGCAGAACTAAATGTGTGACAAATGCGGCGTATCGCATATCGTGACGAAATCGAAACAGTAAGCGTTATTGGTCATTGTACTAAAGGCGTAAAGGGAAATTGCCGTGATTCATCCAATTATACCAATACTAGGTACACACTAGTCTGGTAAGTCCAGCGCTTTTAGCTGCGATACATAGGAATCCCTGTCCATCAAAAAAAAGAAAAAAAAATTACTCACATAGAATAATACGAGTAAGCCCCATCCGGAGTAGTCATAGATCCTTCAGAGTATATCCTGGGCGCCTGCTCAGCTCGCTCCACTTCTTCTGCAATGGACAGCGCCCTGTTGCCGTCCAGTACATCTATGTTGTTGTGGTTCATCTTGTCCAGTTGTAAGACGTCGTATCTCCTGTCGTCAGTGTTGCGGTGAAATACTTCTGAGAGTTCATATTCGCGTAGCTGTTGAAAGGTTAGGGGCTTAGAAATAGTAGCTAAGTAGGCATAAAAAAAGTATTGTGAAACAAAATTCTTCAAAACTTTATTAATAAATTGTTTTATACAAAAATTTCGAAACCGTACTTAATAGAAAACCCATTAGTTCAACTTTTTGATGTTGAAAATATATTATAAAGGTTTATAATATTGTTTGTTGATTATAATATTCAGTTTTCATTGAAAAACAAAGTAGGAAAATTCTTAAAATAATTACATCACAAAATTTAACGTAATATTTGTGTAACAATACATTGAAATACAATAACAGACTGTATTGAATAGAAAATTCATTAGTTCGTCTAAAAGTGATTAAAGTTTGAGGTTTTTGATATTTTCTAAATTTTCGTTTTAGTATACATACTTTTGAAACTAAGAATTGTTTGTGAAAAGTTTTTAAAAGAAAGTGTTTCGAGCCCGTTTTAAGAGCAGATTTACGCAAAGGAAAGCGACTGTCAGGGTTCGAACCCACGACCTGCAACTCTTATGTCACGGCCGTTACCACTGGGCCACCACTGTTCTGCAACTACCACTACTAACGTAATGTTTCTATCTATTTCTTTTCTGGAAACGGTCTAGGAAACAGTCAGTTAGTAACAACATTATAGCTTCAAGTATCAGTGCATGGAAACACAAGACAAATCCACAAACCTTGATAAACTGGAAGGTAGCAATCGGCGGTAGTCTCCTCAGGTGAGGATAGAAGAAGGATCCAGCTGGATGCGACGGATACTTGGACGTGATGCGGTATGCCACTCCTTGCGGGGCAGTCGGCCAGTTGGGGGCGGTGAACGTGAACCCGTTGTCTGTGCCTGCGTCTAGTGGATCTACCTGCGAATGAAATAATGTGATGAGGAATTTTGTCTTAATGAACATCGTAGCTACTTCTTTTAGAAATGGTCTACAGTCTAGAAAAGTAATTGTTAAGCAAATGACACCCTACGCCAATTTGCTTAGGGATGATTTATATTAGACCGGGCCGTGCCCGGGGCGTGCCGTATACGTGACATGGCAGTGCATGATCCGTATCCCGTGGCCCGGACGGGACACGGATTATGCACTGTGTAATATAAACTACTTCATACAAAATGTATGTAACTTTTCAAGTCCGTGCCCCGTCCGGGCCACGTACACGGCACGCCCCGGGCACGGCACGGTCTAATATAAATTATCCCTTAGCTACAGTCATTTCATACAACTGAAAAGGAATCAAAAACAAAGTTCTGATTATGCAGACAAAGTTACCTATCTTTCGAAACATCTACTCTGAGACTACTTTTTAAGACCTAGAATTGCATAAATCCATCAATTTCCTTGCTTTGAGGACATGAGTAGAATTTTTTTTAACGACTATGTTTTGTTCTTATGTGTTAGTTCCTTAGCTCCCACTTGGGTAACCAGCGATTGCTTTCAGACCAAAACAAGTTTTCCCAACTTAATACTGATGGATAGTTTATTATCATCCCTTAGTTTATCTCCAGGACTATCACTTGAAGGCTTGGCTTAGGAGTAATACTAAAGAAGATTAAAGCGCTTAGTACTTTACTTAGTTAAACCAAGCCAAGTCAAGCCTATGATTAGTGGGACCCTACATTAGTTAGTAGTATGGTGGAACCAATACATAAGGGACACTGTTCTAATATTTATATTATCGGTCCCTGTCAATCATTTTTGCTATGAAATTTTTTCTCATTCATATTCAAAATCAATCAATCAGAATCAAACGTCATTTATTCAAATTAGGCTGAGAATCAGCACATTTCGAACGTCAAAATTACATAAGACAGTCCCCCAAAACGCGCGCCCTTCACCACTTCCTGGTGCTATCGCTGGGAAGAAGAAGTGGCGCAACAAACTCCCCAGCAGCACAGCTGTTGGTTCACTTAGAATTACTTGATTCTATACAATAGTAGGTATGCAAAGTAATCAACATAATAGGCACAGAATATTAAATTAAATTATTTGCCATATTATGTCTTATCAGCATGTTAAACACCACGCTGCGCTCCATAACTCAAGTAGCGGATGTTGGAGAAAAAACAGCCAGGCTGAAGCGGGAATGGGCCGGACACGTCTCACGAATGCACCCGGAGAGGGCAAAGATCGTCACTCACTGGACGCCTGAGGCATCGCCGTCGAGGTAGACCAAGGCGAAGGTGGCGTGACGATCCAATATCATTCGCAGGGCCAACATGGCCAGAAATCACACAAGACAGGGAGGTTTGGAAGAAAAAAGGGGAGGCCTTTACCCAGCAGTGGGACACGAAATAGGCTAACAAAAGAAAAAAATATTATGTCAGCATTTTCATACTTACCTCAATAGTAATGCTGTCTAGCCAGTTTCCATCCACACAAAGGTCGAAGCTGTCCACTCCGATGAACCAATCAGGAGACGGGATCATCCGAGCCATTACCGACACCTGCGACAAAATATTGCTATTGAAATTACAATGACAACAAAAAACAATAATTGCTTGCAATGTAGGTCATGCGGTGTCTCCCTCTAAAGGCTGGAGATGAAGGGAGATGGAATGAGACTTGTGTGCTGTATCCTTTCGTTTACGTGTGTCATAAATTCTATGATTGATGCTGATCACGATGTATCGGTTATTATATATTGCTGATTTAAATATTGGATGTTATTTTCAACTGTTCTTCGATGATATTTCGCTACTCGAATCGCGACATAATGTAGTAATGTTTTACAGCGCAATTCGTTTAGCTATCTCGTCATCATTATTTTCGCGTCAGCTGTTCTAAGACCCATAAACTTGTGAATAAAGTCGTTTATGCTGTCGATTTTGAATTTCTTAGTGTATATTGTTGAATCTTTTGCCACCAGTGAGAACTAAGTGGTTACATTATTAGCAAATTAGCCCTGTATTGTATTGTAGGATATCGATATATGTATATATAAAGCAAAGTTGGATTTTTTACACCACACATTTTACGAATAGCAGAACAACTATTAAAACATGGGAAAAATTCACGAAAAAAAAGATAATTCATTTTCGCATACATTTTGTATGGAACAACTTTTTTAATGATATCTTGAGAACGGATTGCCTGATTTCGATAGATGGCGGTACAAAGTTCGCCGGGTTAGCTAGTTGTAGAAAAAATAAGTTTGGGAATCAGAAATTATTGAGTCACAAATTTTAGACATCATTATTTTAAGGCTTCGATAGGTTGTCAGTTCGAAGGCTTGCCGTACCTATATTATGTAGAACTGAGAGGGGCTCGTGGCTAAATAATAACAGTCGGTCGAAGATTGAGATGGGCGTGCTGAGGTCGGTAAGCGGATGGGTTGCCATCCATTACATATCGAGACCAATCCGTGCCTCGGAAAGCACGATAACCCGTTAGTCTGACAAACAGTTTTACTAAGGCGTATCTTATTACCCAGTAACTGGGATGTACAGGTCAAATAGGTAGTCGCTCTATTTATTTATTAATTACAAACTTATATTGACAGTTTGCACCACACATACAAGTTATAAAATTTAATACAAGTCATAAAATTAGGTTAAATCACATAATAAAACTGGACAAAATTCGATGAAATTAAATAAAATGAAACAAAATTGGTCAAAATTAGATAAAATTAGACAAAATTAGATAGAATTAGGATAAATTAAAATAGAATTATTAATAACAGGTAACTATTTTATTTAAATGTATTTACTCCAAGTAAATTGAACTGGGAGTGGCAATGGACTCCAGGTATCGAGTAGCAGTGTTCAGGAAACTCAGTTCAGTACTCGCGAAGGCATCTGAGGACTCGCCATATAATATAATTATGATGTAACACATCTATGTAAAATACTGGTATTCCGCTGCATCTGGTTAGACTGGAAGCCGACCTCAACATAGTTGGAAAAAGGCTAGGCAGAGGATGCTGAAGAGCAAATTAAAAAAAAAAACTCCTTTCTCCATTCTCACAAAAAAAAAAATTCCTCAACATTATTTTCCCTAAGAAATAACATCAAAAACATTTACCTTAACAGCTACAAATGAAATAACGAGAAGTAAATTGTAGAATGCGACCATTACAGTCTAGTTGTTAGGTAAAGGGTAACAGACCAATTAGTTCAATGCGCAGTGAGCTTGCGAGACGTTTTCTGTCAACAGCTTCCAGGCGAGTACTGTTGCTCATGGTTGGTTTGTTAAGAAATTCTTAGTTAACTTGAGAATATTGTTGTCTTAAAATGAGGCAGCTTTTATTTGATGTTGGAGGAGAATTTTGGTATTGTTGCTGTCACGATGCTTAGGGAATTTAAAGGCGGTGTATTGGTAAATGAAATGTAAGTAGGTTTTACGTTTTCCAGTATCGTTATAGAAGTATTAACACTCTCCCTGCCGACAATATATACTGGGTTACTTTTTAAGTTGAGGAGGCTATGGAGACTGCCAGCGGGTCCCAAAGTTTCTGCTTGTGAACGCGGTGAGTCAAAATTATTACAAGAGGCCGTGGGATACGCCAGCGGGTCAAAAAAAAAATCTTTCAGGACGCCGTGGGATCCACCCTGACCTCCCGAATTCAAATAGTTTTTACAACTACTGGCGTGCTGTTATGGAAAATGTGATAAAAGTATTAAAAAATGTGCTTTGGCCTGAATTGATGAGCAGAATATTTTGGAGGTCGTCAGCGGTTCCCATGGCAGGGAGAGTGTTAAAAGCCGAATGAGAAAAATAGGCTTACACTAAAGCAGTGTTCATAATCTCAGATGATTACATTCCATCGCCACAGTTATCAGTTATCTACCTACTTTAGTGAAATGTATCCTAAGTTGATTTTTGAGTGACCATTTGTAACAAAAAGGTCCTATAAGATTTTGGTTGCAATGGAATTTGAACTTTGTTAAGTATGAAATTCAGTTTGTTGTTCCTCAACATGAAAATTATCTCAAATTCCTAGCTCTTATATACTTACCCCCTTATTCATAAAACTTATCAAACCTATTTTAGTTAAAATGGGGTTTGTCTCTTTCTTACACAGCGAAATGACAACGTGACAGATAAAGACAAACGTTCTATAAACCTATTTTAGCTAAAATAGAGATAAAATAGGATTATGAATAAGGGGGTTAGTTTTTTAGTTTTTTTTTTTCTCTGTTAATAATCATAATCAAGCTGTTTTTAATTCAGGGTACTTTGACTAATTTCTAAATTGCACAAAAATCTTACCCATAAACTAACAAAGCGGTAAAGTCCCTTAACAACCAACAACTTTTATTGTATAAGTACGAAAAAGCTAGAATCCATAAATACAAATCTCCAACTTTGAAAAAAGTCTAGTTTTACTTGACATTTTCGTCTTATTTTTTCACACTTGACAAACTCCATTAAAAGAAGTCTATATTTAGTTGACGTTGTTCATCAAAAAAATTCTCATCAACGTTACTAACGATGGAGGGCAAACTTCGATAAAAATTAGGTCAAACTGATTCAGGTGCTCGTTACTACGAATATCGAAAAATATTCTCATACAAACTGAACGCCGATAATGAAGGTGTTACAGAAATATAATAATCTTATATAAAAGATCTGCGTGCTTTTAATTAATGAGCCCTCTTAAGGTGTATGACTCGCGAGTTTCTCCTCTATGCCTTGTTTACATTGTGGCATTTTGTCAGTAAAAGAAGTCAAGTGCTATTTTTATTTTGTCAGTAAGTTTTGGAAATATTCGTTTCAGCAAATGTTTAGGCGTCGGTTTCAACAGGTACTAAAGAAAAGTATAAACTTTAAATGCAGCTAGGGCTTAAGCTACCTTATGGCCTGTCGACTGGCTTAATTATCGTGACAAGAGAGAAGAATTTTACATGGTATCTTCTATGACGTCGGGGACAGGGCGATGCGCCTCAAGTGGAGTTAGGCAGGACATCTAGTTAGACGAGGAGATGGCCGATGGAGTAAAGTTGTGACCGAATGGTAGCCAAGGTTAGACCAAGGAAACAGGGCCGTTCAAAAGCGCGTTGGGTTGATTATATTGTCAAAGTCGCGGGAAACTCCTGGACGAGACACGCACGGAACCGGGAAGTATGGCAGAAAAAAGGGGACGCTTATACCCAGCAGTGGGTGATTCCGAACCGGAATGATGATCTTCGAAAGAGTTTTAAGTCTGTTTGTGGATTATCATCACAGTTAAAGAAAAGGCTGTGAACTTACAATGACACAATTACAGTTACGATACAATTAAAACTCCGTCAAATTTCATACATTTAATTTCAGCTCAAAAGCATTAACTTTGAAAATGCTTAATTTTTTTTTTATTTCGACATCACGGCGCTGCACTGGCGCGCGGCGGCGTGATGTGCGTGTACTAGGCGCACAGATACACTACAGATAATGGATAATGACCCTCGTAGTGCGGTGACACGTTTGTTATGATTTCAATTTAATAAACTATCGAAATAAAAAAATATTAAGCATTTTCAAAGTTACTGCTTTTGAGCTGAAATTTTGTACAGAGATTCTAGACCAGATACACTCTTCAACCCGTTTGTATTGATATACCCTTTCCGTAACACCCTGTATATTAAAACTATATTTAGTTTTAAGTAAAAAAATCTTTATAACCACCCCGGTGTTTCGAGAACGAACTTTACCACTTCGGCAGAATAAAAGAGCAATACACGAACGAAACTTTAATAACTATAACCTCCACTGCCGCTTATAACTTCATACAGTAATAACTGTTCCACTATTAAACTTTGCTCTTTCTACTACTACTTACTACTCGCGCGAGTACTGGCGCAGCCTGAACTAAGCACGAGTAACGTAATTATCTTATGTACTGCGTCGACATTCATTTCCTTAATGTTTTAATTTCATTAGTGTTAGGTATGTTGAGTTTCTTCCACATCACAGCACAAGTGCTGCTAGAGGTAGCGTCGCTTTCAAGACAAGATCTTAATTGAACATTTTTGTCCAGAATCTTAGCTTGACTTAATTATTTGCTAACATGTAAAACACTGGTAAGTACTGTAGAGACCTCTTTGAGAGATTCTGACCTCCTTGCGAGTCAGACCGCTAGTATTTGAAGGAAGTTCCATTCGAACGTTCAAGCATGTGTCATAGAGAGTCGTAGGTTTGACGTCTTCTAAGTAGTAAGTCGATATAATTATAAAAATACGATAAAAGACTCCTAAAATATATCCCATCAAACTCTAAAGGGAGTTTAATTTAGTAGAATAGCTCCCATTCTCTATAGTACCTAGGCATGCATTTCATGACACAGTATTAAGACATGTACCCAGTAACGGCTCTGCAAATTTTATATATCAAGTTTCATAATGTTATAATATTGATCCTAATTATTACAATTTACATTATACTAAACATTAATCAAAAATTTATTACATTTTATTTTAAAATTAATCATTATTATCAATTCGTCAAGTTTCGTCAATTTTCAAGTTACAAGGGTTTTAATTAGAGATGTCCAGTGCTGTCTCATAAACAGCCTATAATGTTCCCACTGCTGGGACACAGGCCTCCTCTCGGTGAGAGAGAGTGGACCGTAATCCACCATGCAGGCCCAGTGCGGGTTAGTAGATGTCACACGTCTTCGAACTTTTGGTTTTAGGCCATTTGCTCATGATGTTTTCCTTCACTGTTTTGAGAGCAATGGTGATGAAATAATTTACACAAAGGAAAGCACCTGTCTAGGTTCGAACCTACGATCTGCAACTCGTAAGTCGTAGCTCATACACTGGGCTCAGTCACCAGTTCTATACTCCATTTACTATAGCATTAGACAGAACTTAAAAAAGGCTCTTTTAGGGGCACACTTTGTAATACAAAAGTACAACAAACATTATTACAGTCAAGATTGATGTGGAGTTAAATATAATAAATTTAAATAACAGCAGTCACACTTAATTGTACTTATTTAACCCATCTACCTTCTGAAATTACAAGGCTTTCATTTAATATTATTTAGTTTTACATAAAATATTGTCGTGCCAATGTTTAAGATCTAAAAGGAGCAGGGGCGGACAGTACCGGGAACGTTTTTCACGTCACTATAACTCTACCAAATCTAAAATGTTCCCTATTCCCTTCATAAGTTGTGGCAGCACGTGTTTTTTTTATTTTGTCGGTTTATATAGAGTTGTTTTTAATAAACTGATTGTTACTAAAAATTCTTTCATTTCATGTACCTATCGAAGCATAGTGACAAGTAGATAGATAGAATATGTTTTATTGTATGCCATACATTGTTACTTCCAAAAAAAGCACATACATTATTTATTAAAATAGTTTGAACTTAACTTGAAAATAAAAGGTTTCGTACTCCTGCTTCTGCGAGCCTCTTTTTTCTAATGTTAGAATAAATGGAGTATAACTATATCTGGCTTTATCTCTACTTTACCCAAGATCTTTTTCTCGTCTCCTCCAATATTGACCGTTATTAAAACCGTCTCATTATTTCACTGTTCTGTAGGTTCATAGAGGTCTTTACTACGAATATTTAATTAATTGTTCATACAGCCGGTCTTAATGCCATAATAAAGCTTAAACAGCCGACCAATCACACAACCCTCCATTAATTAACACACAACAGTTACCACAAACAAATTCATTCGATAATCGATTCCCACTCATACCGATTAACGAGTAAAGAATCGAAATTAGGCTTAACTGGCAGAACAACAAACGCGATTCTCGATTCGATAAAACTCCCCTTTATTACGGCATCGAATCGGTTCTTTTATTTGTCCGTATCGTAATTGGTGTTTGCTCTGGAGGCATTAATTAGTGATGAAATACGATATTTTTGGGTATTGTTTGTTGGGGTGGGCTGTGCCTGTGAGTGCAATTCCACTAGTGCAAATAGCTTTGCCCATGTATGTTGTTGGGGGAGAAGTTCTTGTAGCGTGGGTGACACACTTCATGTCATGTTCGTGACATGTCATGTTTGTTGACGACATGTCATTTGCATTTTAGCAATATAAATCATGTCTATGGTGTGCATTGTTGACTGGTACAAAAACTGTAAGGCCGGGTTGTTTCACGTCCACTTGACGCAGGTGTATTCGTCGAAAATGGCGCTAACTATAGTAAAACCAAAAAAAAGCGTTGTTTAACCGGTCAAGCGGCGCGCGTCGCCGATCGGCGACGAAATAATAGAAAATCAATTTTGTCTCATTAGCGGAGCTTGACAGATTAAAATTACAATTATAAAATTATGCCTTGACTTACGTCAAATAATTACGATTACGTACTTGTTATTAATTTTGGTTTAGTACTAACCGTTTGAAACAACCGGCCCAAACCGGCGCTGCGGCCTGGGTCCGTATTATAAATTATTAACACCGTCATTACTCCAGTGCGAAAACGGGATGGTGCTATTGACCTTCTATAGATCCGTCTCTCTCTCACACTGGAACATTGGTGACATTAATACGTCATAATACGGCCCTATATTGTATTTTACATCCTGGTGCATGATTAAACTATCTTGAAATAATGAGGATAGGCAAGAAATATGCATGTCATACAATTTTGATTTGAAAAAGATGACATTTCAATAACTAATACTTGCTATGCTGCCAGCCAGCCTTTTGGGCACTTATCCCATTGACAGCGATGCGAACGAATTTTTTGATGCCCAATGAACTCCTCTTTTTTTTTATTATTATCACGCTTCACTCTAATATTATAAAGGCGAAAGTTTGTGAGTGTGTGCCTGTGTGTTTATATGTTCGTTACTTCTTCACGCTCAAACCGCTGAACCGATTTGGATGAAATTTGGTATAGAGATAGTTTGAGTCCCGGGAAAGGACATAGGCTACTTTTTATCCCGATATTCCCACGGGATCGACATTTACGCGGGTGAAACCGCGGGGCGCAGCTAGTTATTTGTATATAATATGGATTGACAAGCAAAAAAAAAAAAAAATACTTGACTAACTTGCAATTTAAATATTACCTATCCTAATTTATCTGATTCAATGTTATATCTAACAAACTAACCAAAACCCCAAAAAGGTATTTGTAGGAACGCCAGAAACGGCAGAATATTATTAACTTTAAAACTATATAGCATCGCTGTAACAATATTCTGATAAATAAATGGACTATGCTATTGTTATTGCTACATAATCAGCCTATAATATTCCCACTGCTGGGACACCGGCTTCATCTCAGTGCGGGTTGGTGGATTTCACTATTACTATGATAAGTAATAATACCCTAATTCGTTTACTGCTATAGAAAAAAGCTTTCCGGAAGACGCCACATATAGTTACATACGTTTGCATTAACCTGTACTGCTAAAATCAGTCTGCGCTGCAACTGGCTCGTAAAGCAGATTAACGAGGAAAATCATTTAACTTTCTTGCAACCTGAAAACCATTCATCATTCACTGAAATGCAATATTATGACACTAATTGCTTAAGCTTTTCGAAATCTCCACGTTTAAATAAATGCCAATTCGAAAGTCCTGTTTCCATTGGAATAAAACGTGGATGTAACTGCGCCCTTATCACAAAATTGCGCTGTCCATTGCCGATTTTAATTGCAAAATTATTGAGGCCTCATCTTTATTGCATTCGATTACGACTGCAGTTGGACCACGAAAATAATGGCGCTAATAAAATCAGACAATTTGCTATGATACATTTATATTTGTGTGTCAAATTGTTTCAATAAACCCGATATTTAATTGGTTTGCGGCATAAATATTAAATTTAAAACGTTGTAAAGCGTAATGATGCTGTTATAGCTGTATATGTTCGCGAAATATTCATTTTAATAGCCATATTGTAGGCTTGTAACAGGCGGAATGTGGTAGAAGATTTTATCGACGGTTCCTCGAATAAAGTTCCATTATTCCAATACTGGTATTGGAAAGTTCAGGTACAAGTATATTTAAACACGCGAGCGTTCAAAATGACATTCAGATTTGTGGAGCGGTAAAACTAAAAGGAACACGATTGTGGATTTAGTTTGAACGAATCCACTCGCAGGGAAATTATACGAACTGGAATAGTCAATTTTAGATTCGTTTCCTTGTTATAACTAAGTGCTGTGGAAATACTGTCGTGTTTTTCTTATGACTTTGATTTATGAAAATTTTATAATTGACTAGCTTCTGCCCGCGACTTCCTCCGCGTGAAATTTCACCCTCCTCCCACCATTCACCCTCTTAGGGGTGCAATTTCGAAAAACCCTTTCTTAATGGATACCTACTCTTCACAAAGAACACACCCTCCAAATTTCATGTCTCTAGGACCAGCGGTTTAGGCTGTGCGTTGATATACTAGTCAGTCAGGACTTTTGAATTTTATATACTTACAGGAAGAATTTTTTATCACCATCCAAATTTTTTCAGGCGGTTCTACCCAAGAATATGAACAACATTCACTATGGGACCAAATCTGAAATCACGAAAAAAAAATCAGCTGTTTAATACAAAAATTCAATACCTACTTGACCAAAATGTATGAAACAGCTGATTTTTTTTTTCGTGATTTCAGAGTTGGTCCCATTGTGAAAGTTGTTAATACGATACCCGTTGCTACGACTGGTTGTCAGACTTTCGGCCTTCTGACGACCCGTAACGACTGTCAAAGATCCACGAATGCCGGGACTAACGGCTTAACGTGCTTTTCTAGGTACGGAGCGGTCTTGGTATGTAAAGATGGTCACCATCCAAGGACCAACCGCGGCAAGCGTAGCTGAACCTGATCGATCGACCCGTGCGGCTGTTACTACCTAGCTACAAGCCCCTCCGGCCCATTGTCACTTCAGCCTGCTTATTTTGTAAGCTATGTCGACAACTTTGGTTAGTTTGTCCTTTTCAAATGTTTATGTTATACATATATTTTATTTCAATCGTCTTGTTACACGTTACAATACTTCCTGTTGACCCCTCAAACATTTCTTACTCACGCCTTGTCGTTAAGCCAATCCGACGCGAGACGAGCTTAGTTGTTAATGTTAGCTAATTACATCTAATGAGATCACTATTCCTAATTGTTAATTAGTTGGCGCTAATTCATGTCATCGCATGTCGTCATGTAGGAATTAGGTTCTTGGTGCTTAGCTGGCTAATATATTTATTTATGTTGTATGGTTACACATTTGGCCGTATCTTTTTGTATTTCTTCCTACAAAATGTAACGTGTCACTGTTTGTTTTCCAAAATCAAAATCGTTTATTTGCATAAAATGTGGTACAAAAGATGATAACGTAATATTCTAGTGCTAAGACACGTTCCGCCATGTAATGATGGCATGCAAATATTTAATACATGAAGTAGGTATTAACAACATGCAGTAACATAATAATAACGTACAGTTAATTAAATTAGCAAATTAACATAAATAATTAAAAAAAAATATTACAATGCATTTCTGAAGTGGTAGGACTGACAAGATTTTTTGTTCAGAAATTCGCCGCCAGAATAAAAACTATGTGATATCAACCACTTTTTCAAAACCACACAGAACTTTTTGTAAGGTAGTGCTGTTATCCAGATAGGTAATGAGTTATATATAAGTGACGCCATATATACGCAGCTGCGCCTGAATAGTTCTATCCTAGGTACAGGGATTTTCAATAAATACTGTGTGACTTTTCGTTTGTTAAAATTATTTTTAGCTAATAAATAAAATAAAATATAACTTTGCCACACTTCCTCTGGGTATAGCATTTCTTTAGTAGCATATAAAATGAAGGCAGTGCTACTACTTCGTAGTTCTAGTGGTAGCAAGGGCGACTGTTTGGCAAGAGATCATCATCTACCTAGCGTTTTCCCAAATATATTGGCTTAGCGAGAGATTTGGGTTAAATAAAAAATACCACCTAAAACGTTAGATTAAATACTTTTAAATCTGAAGCCTTCATTACATGGCATTAGAATGTTATACTCTGTGGTCACAGACTCTTTCTTGACGTGCTATCTCGCATCAAGTCTGACTCGTCCGCCATTGCTAAATTCGCGTGTGTCGCTGTTTTATTTTTACTTTTATCCAATAAGTTTAGCACTGTTATTTATCAAAAACTTTGATTATTTTAACGAGACTTTCTGTGTTGCAGCCTAGCGTCTAGATTTTTTCCCGGTTAATGACTTCAGGCTCGCCCCTTTTAGCATGGCATTTAAACACATCTTGCCAAATGTTTAGACCAAGTACAGATGCACCTTTGCCTGTTCCTTTGGAGACTACATAACAACATGTGATGTTCCAGGTATAAACAGTAAAAAGCTTTGCAGATACTTACCCTTTTTTTTTTTTTTTTTTCTCCCGGTGGAAATCCTCATGGACTTCCTCTATCGTGGGGATGACAGAGGGGCATGTTGGACTCTTACCGGCTAAAACCACCGCGGTGTTCCACCTCTACCTATAGCCGAGGGTGCGGGATTCGCAACAGTATTCACCAGATACTTACCCTAGAATGATTTCCATCAACAAAGAACTCCGCCTCTGTTCTTCCAACACCCTGCCCCACTGCAGGTCCGCCGAACACGTCGAGCGTCCCCGGAGCAGACCCGAGGGCGTCCGAACGACCAGACTCGGCGAACTGACGGACTGGTGTCGAAACTCGACGACCCAGTCGGAAGAGCACGTACGATCGGTCGTGGGATACACCTAGGGACAAAATAAAGTATGAATTAGACTTTGATAACGCCTTTAAGCAGATATATGAGAAGTAACAAAACATTAATAAAAATTGCTACTGATTGCAAACGAGACTGAGTATAGGGTCCTGGGTTGTTTTTGGGGTTTTCCATGGTTTTTCAATCAGGAACTTTTTGATTGAAATCTGATTTTCTGCCCAGTTCATAGCCAAAATTTTGCTCTTTAAAGCCGGACTTTAATATACCTGGCCAAATGCAACTGTTTTACTAATAATACACCTCTGCTTAATCCCTTGGAGTATAAAGGCGTTATGTGTTAAGTATATTATTATCGTGTTAATTCCGATCCAGCCTGTACCTTGCAGCCCTCTCCCAGCGACACCCTAAGCCGAGGTCCGTACCCTACAGGGGGTGCCCTTGGCGTGTAGACGCTTAGTTTTTTAAGCCCTAGCTGGAGGCTTTAATTTATTGACGCATCCACAAGCAAGCCCGGTTAAGCACGACAACCTCATACGTTGAACTGCAAGAGGCCATTTATAAAAAAAAGTATGTCGTGTAATAATGTACTTAAATAAAAATTATATCTTTACCACAACTAGTTAGATTAGAATACCCAAAAATAAACAAGAAAATACTTTAAATAAATTCCTTTATCTGCATAATTAAAATTGCTTTATAACTTTTTTAATATTAGATCTTTACTGACATAATAAAAATACTTAATATGTAATTCAAGTAAGTATATTACCTTTATAATATTTCAGTTCCACGAAAAACTACGAAGGTTGACGAAAATCCCCGAAGTTTCTTGGAAAAGCGAAGTCAATATGGTTGACACCCACGCTTGTAGAATCTATACTAATATTATAAAGAGGTAAAATTTGTAAGTTTGTATGTTTGTAAGTTTGTAAGTTTGTATGTAGGGGGTAATCTCTGGAACTACCAGTCGGATTTGAAAAATTCTTCTTGCATTTGATAGCCCAATTCTCGAGGAAGGCTATAGGCTATTTAACATCACGCTATGACCCTTAGGAGCCGAGCAAAAAGAAAAAAAGTAAAAAAGAACGTTAAGTGATAGCGCGGGCGGGTGATGCGATACGACGGGGTGGCTCGGGGGAAACAAGAAGTTTCACGCGAACGAAGTCGCGGGCTGAAGCTAGTATATTATAATTTGGTACAAGTTCAGCCGAATACATGTTTATTAAACCGTCTAAAATAGGAATTCTATTCTTCAATTATTGTTACCAGATTACTATAAGGTTGATTTAAACTAATCGGGCCAATACACATTCTACCGTATTATTTTTGTGCGAGCTCAACTGTGACTAATGAGACCCAATTTACTTTTTCCATTATTATAAACCAAATTTTCCCACAGTTGAGAGGTAACAGAGACAGACATTCTTTTGTTGTCTATCTGCGTAATCACACTAATATTAGGTCCTTACATATGAAATTGGCGTTTTTCGTACTGGCCACTTTAATCACGAATTTCTCCTCTTTGGTAAGGAATTCCAAATTCAAATTTGTACAGCTATTTACTCATGTATTTGTGCTTCGATGACCGTCATTCATTTGTTTTTTTTCTTCTGTTTTTTCTGTTTGCGTCACTCATTTTACAAAATGGAAAATTTAAAATATCGCATTATTTACGAGTACGAGTTCCGCCGTGGCACTAGTGCTGCGGAAACGACTCGAAGGGTGAATGATGTGTATGGCGGTCATGTTGCAAAAGAAAACACAGTTCGTTTTTGGTTCCAACGTTTTCGTTCTGGAAATTTCGACCTGCAGAACAAGCCCCGTAGACGGCCTGAGACCCAAGTTGATAATGGAGAATTGAAGGCTATTGTGGAAGCGGACCCATCGCAAACCACGTCCGAGTTAGCTGCAGGCTTCGATGTTAGTGATAAAACTGTTTTAATTCACTTGAAGCAAATTGGGAAGATTAAAAAGCTTGAAAGGTGGGTACCTCACGAATTGACTGAAGCAAACCGGCAAACGCGCGTCGACTGCTGCGTTACATTACTGAACCGGCACAACAATGAAGGTATTTTAAACCGAATCATTACCTGTGATGAAAAATGGATTCTTTACGATAATCGGAAGCGCTCAGCGCAATGGTTGGATCCTGGCCAGCCAGCCAAATCCTGCCCCAAGCGAAAATTAACCCCAAAAAAGTTACTTGTAAGCGTTTGGTGGACTAGTGCCGGTATTGTTCATTACAGTTTTCTCAAATCTGGCCAGACTATTACAGCTGATGTCTATTGTCAGCAATTACAAACCATGATGGAAAAGCTAGCGGCTAAACAACCAAGGCTGGTCAATCGCTCCACGCCACTGCTGCTTCACGACAACGCCAGACCACACACTGCGCAACAGACGGCTACCAAATTAGAAGAGCTTGAATTGGAATGTCTTAGACATCCTCCGTACTCCCCGGACCTTGCTCCAACAGATTACCATTTTTTTCGCAATTTGGATAACTTTTTGCAAGGGAAAAAATTCAACTCCGATGGGGCAGTCCAAATCGCCTTCAAAGATTTTATTGATTCCCGTCCGACTGGTTTTTTTAGTAAAGGGATCAATGAACTACCTATAAGATGGCAAAAGTGCATTGAAAACAATGGTTCATACTTTGATTAATTAAATATATTATATTAAAAAATATTCGACTTTTTGTTCCTTCCATACAAAACGCCAATTTCATATGTAAGGACCTAATATTATAAAGGCAAAAGTTTGTGAGGGTGGGGGGGTGTGTGTGTGTGTGTTTATATGTTTGTTAATTCTTCACGCTCAAACGACTGGGCCAATTTTGATAAAGTTTTGTATAGAGGTAGCTAACACCCTGGATAAACATATAGGCTATTTTTTATCCCGATATTTCCACGGGATCGACATTTACGCGGGTGAAACACGTGGTGCTGCTAGTACAGTCAACAAAAGCGATAAATAAGTATGCAGGATCGTCGGATATAGTTGAAGTTTAGTAAGAAACCGATAGATGTTCTCGAATAAAATGCAATTTTATTAATAGAAAACAAACAGCTCATTTATCAAATTAAATTTCAGTCGACAACATTCATCGGTTTCTTACTAAACTTCAACTATATCCGACGATCCTGCATACTTATCTTTTTTGTTGACTGGACAATATACCTAATTCTTAAATTCACTGACAGACAACACAAAGCGTAAACCACCAGCATCCTAATTGCGTAACATACTATCAATCACAATCTGAATCATTTTGAAGGATCTAATCCATTGCTTTATATCGGGTGTAAAATGACACTTAACGAAACTGAGAGCCCGTCATTGTAATCATTTTTTGTACAGCGGGGCAATTGCGTATCAATCGGAATCGGTTTTATTTTGACAGTTCAACAACATTCATTGCGTTATTTGCGTGTTGAGCAGACAAATTTTTCGAACTTATGAAGCAATGGATTAGCAATTGGCTTCGAAATTATTCTGATCCCGATTGATAGTGTGTTACGCAATTAGGGTGCTGGACCGGGAAACCTTCTGGTTATGTAGATATTGAACGTTAAAATTCTAACTTTTACTGACGTTTTGTTACGAAAACAAGTTTTTAATGTTATAATTATAACACAACTTTAAATACACCCACGACCGCTGTACCGTTGCATGCACCCATGAGCACAATGTTTTGCGTGTCTTAACGTATGTCATTACTTCCCAGAATTCGATCCTTATTAGCGACACTATCGCATGGTGTAATAATACAGTGTGTTTTTTTTGTCGAAATCAACGGGTTCTATTCCTGGCTAGAAATATTGATTTTTAAAAAATCCAATGATGCAGTTTTAGTTTTCACTAGCTGCGCCCCGCGGTTTCCCCCGCGTAAATGTCGATCCGTGGGAATATCGGGACAAAAAGTAGCCTATATTATGTTAATCCAGGGTGTCAGCTACCTCCATACCAAATTTTATCAAAATTGTTTCAGCCGTTTGAGCGTGAAGAAGTAACAAACATATAAACACACACACATACACACTCACAAACTTTCGCCTTTATAATATTAAGTGTGATTAGTGTGATTTAAATCGAACCCGAGAGTCCTTTGAGTACTTTTCGCTATTCCTCATAGCTTCGGATTTGGCCATCCACGCCCACTTGAAAAATTCACCCCGTATACTTACAAATTATGCCTAAGTACGTACAGCACTTATTATTTCAAAAAATATTCTATCCATAAGAGAAAATAACCTTTATGGAAGCATCATGATAAAGAGTACAAAACCTAAAATTAAAAATGTATTTACAAAATAATCACGATTGCCTTCCTTCTAACGGAGCGGTACACTTAATGAACTCTTATTAAATCCCGGAAAAACTGCAAAGGGCTGCAAAAAAAGGGTAACAAATTACTTTGCAAACAGCCCCTTGTGAAAATATTATAGAGAAGTTATTCGCAAGTCCTCGTTAAGAACTTGACTCCACGTTTTTAAGGTTTCGCAGATCAAATTGAAAAACTTAGCGATTACAGGATTCTTTTGATATTCGTCTGTCTGTATTTCTTTTTCATGGTTGTTAGGTACTCTCAGAAACCGATAAAATCAATCTGCCTGGCCTTTTCTCAAATATGTCGTGGTTGGCTTCAAGTTTAACCGGATGCACCTGAATACCACTATTGTACAGACGCCAGCACATCAAGTTACTACAATCTGTCAAATTCCTTTAATAGATTTTCAACTTTATCGCTAAAGCATAAGGTTCAGAGTTGATTGGGAAAATTTGAAATTTTTGGGTTGCTTGATGTGCTGGCGTATGTACATGAAGCGACTGCCTATACCTGACTAGTTAAAACGATGAAGCCTTGGTAAGACCAATTATTGTAAGAATATTGGACTTCTGTCTACCCGTAACTATTGTCAAAGATCTATGAATGACTGCCGGGACCAACGGCTTAACGCTGTCTCGCTGATGGTGGCGCATGTGTTGGATCATTTAGCTCCCTTCAAAATGGTTGAGCTGAATGGTGCTAATACATGCGTCATGTTCGTGAACGGGCGCCGTCAGTGAGGACTGGTCATCTCTTTGCTGCCATGGCTTATTTTAATTTAATATTTAAATTGCTTTTTTCTCGTCTTTTCATTCTGGACGCTTTTAATCTTCTGCATCGTTCTCACATGCATAATTTTTAACATGAATGATGTAAACCAAGACTTTACAACCATATTATTTTGATTCGAAAGAGTGTCCATGGAGTTTCTTGCCCGTTCTACTCCATAGGTACCTACGCTTTGAAATGGGCAACTAACTTCATCTTTCTGACTGACCGACCCCTTGACAATTCAAAGTGCCTGTAATTGGTTTAATTGAAATAAATGCTTTGAGTTTGAACGTGCTTTTGGAGGCACGGAGTCGGAGTCTCGATATGTAATGTATGGTCACCCATCCACGAACCGACCGCGGCAAGCGTAGCTTAGGGGCCGTCTCCACGAGCGAGAGAATCGCGGCGATATTATCGTCATGCCACGTGTTTCTATACAATCTCTTAGAACGTGTCTCCACACGGCGATATCATTGCGACGAAAATTTAATGGCACGGCGAGACTATCGCCGCGATTCTCTCGCTCATAGAGACGGCCTCTTAACCTTCGAACGTCCCGTGCGTCCATTGATATATAACCATATCAATGCGTGCGTCTCATATTATTTAACCACGAGCTCCTCTTTTTTCAGAAACCGATATACGGCTTATACCGTTTTATTTTTGTTCTCAGAAACCGATATAGTTTGTAATAGTACCAAGGTGTATCGGTTAATAATAAAATTCTGTACAACTCACTAAAATGACTGCTTGAATCAACCATATTTAATGTTGTTTTCTATACGTTTGTATTTCACGAAATGTTGTTTTATTGTCTATTGTTTTGGGGACCAGCTTCATGTCCTTTTTTTTTTTGTGGATGAGAAATCATCAAATGACCCCTCCCGCTCAGGGTGGAGCGGAAGGGAGTGTCAGACTCTTACTGACTAATACCCACCCGTGTTCCTTCCTTAGCCCTTTATGTTCCAGGGTAACGGTAACCCTTTCGGACAAATCCGCTACCCCGGCAGGCTTCGGCCCTAACAGGCCCCTTCCCTTATGTTGACATCTCTTTGAGGCGTGAGAGGAACACATACGCGCCGTCCGGCACGGGCCTGGTCCTGATCGGACGGTGAGCTACCATTACTCTCCGTCCGCAGGCCCGCGATGAGTGGACTCCTTTGATAAACATTGGTCCTTGGAAGCTCTGGACAGAGAGATTTCGAAAGAGACTGGGATGCATTTGTCCAGCTGTGGGACATTGGGTAGTGGCAAAAAAAAATGTTTTGGTAAATAATGTTTTGGTCGTAGCAAAAATAAACGAATAAATTATTGTTGCCATAAAACCAGGTCCTTACCGCTTTTTATTAATTTGTTTTATTATTTATGGACGCACAGTACCGTACATAGAAAAATACTTAGCTATTGTTAAGTTTAAGGCATCGTTCACACCAAACGTACTGTCCGCCGCCGACTATAAGTAGGTACTTATAGTGTAATAGCGTATAGTCGGTTCGGTCTGAACGAGAAGTTAAATATATATGGAAAACCGGTAAACTGCGTAACGCGCGTTCACAGTCAACGGCCAACAATACGTTTGGTCTTGGTCTGAACAGTGCTTAAGAGCCTATACTACCTCAGCTAAAATTCACTCTTTATCTCGCTCATACGATACTGCTCGCGGACTGAGTGAGAGCGAGACAGAGTGCGGTGCTGGGCGGCTGGCAGCGCCAATAGTTTAGGTATTTGCTTTTTACAGTGAAAATAATGGTAATTATAAAAAAATAAATAACATAAGACCTGCTTTAATGTAAGTTCAGTTAGTATGCAAAGTCTCATGATCTAATTTGAAGTATCTTTTGAATACCAGCGGTTTATTGTTCGAGTTAGAGGTAACTTTGGATTTTTTTTCTATCGAGAAAATTTTAAGGAATCGTGTTTTCGTCTAACATAAGACTTAGCATTAATCCTCAACTTTACCATATATTTATTTCAAAATTAATGGTACAGTATTTTCGACATAACGGAGGATCACGCTAAGCCATTTGAGGTAGTATAGGCTCTTAAGGCATGAAAGTTAGGTACGTCATACTAAAGCTACAATGCTTCTAGGGATAAAACCATCTCGCAATAATCCAATTTTTGTCCAAGGAATAATTAATTTTAAATTTACGTATTAAATCTTTTCATTTTGAATACCTACTCCTAAATGCGATAATTAAAATTAAAGTGTCTACTGCGTCTCGTTTTGTTATGAAGATAATTTGTAATTAATTTGAAATAAGTACTAGGAGCTAATAACTGATAGAAGGTGAGATAGTTACGGTTTTAATTAATTAAATAGTTGCCGACTTTTAAATATCTTCTCGTAATTAAGATGAAAAAGATAAGATAGTTGAAGCAAACGTTTTGCAAGTTTTCATAACTTGCAAAACGTTTGGAAATGTTTCAACTGTCAGAAATTGTGTCATTCTTATTAAAAGGAATATTTCGTTCCAACGAAGAAAGCCTGATTTCAAACAAAATACACCGATTTAATACAATGATTCTTTTTACAAACATTAGTTAAAGTGATTTGTGGGACGTGAAGCATAATTCGTCCTACAATAATTCATGTGCATAACTCCAGCTTCCTCATATGTGATAGAATAATTCTACCTATGCCAATATTTAAGGCATAATAGCTGCAATCCAAGTTCCCAGTCTTAATTTAGCTGCCACAAAAACTTCGTCAATATGAGTCGTTTAGTGTGTGTTAGCTAGAGTGACGTCATCCCAGCTTCCTCATTCAATACCAGGCAAACCAGTGAGGTTAGGGTTTTGGAATATAGTCAGAAAAATAAGGCATAATAGCTGCACAAGGAAGGAAAAAACTGAACGATAATACTTAAAAAAATGTTGAAACTACGATAAAAAAACGTGTGTGTAAGCTGGAGTGATGTCACCCCAGCTGCTCATGTCGTATCTTCCAAACGAAAGAAGATATAATTATGTATGATAGCTTAAAAATTAAGGCATAATAGCTGCCATTGGCAGCAAAATTTTCAAATCTCTGGTCAAAATACTCTATGAGTTATTAAACCGATAAGTATGTGTAAGCTGGAGTGACGGCACCCCAGCTGCTCATGTCATATCTTCCGAACGAAAGAAGATACGATTATGTATTATAGCTCAAAAATTAAGGCATAATAGCTGCCATAGGCAGCAAAATTTTCAAATCTCTAGGCCTTGTAGTTTCCACGTAATAAGCAAAAAAAACTGTTCCGCGCCAAAAACATCAATTATTGCTTCGGAGATTGTAAACAGCGGCGTTGCCGTTCCGTGCGCTACATTATCAGTTTGAAGTAGTTTGAACTAGATTATAGACTGGGAGCCGACTACACATTTTTCTCAAACATGCTTGGAAAGAAGAAGGGTCACGTCCCATAGAAAATTTACCCAGGCCCGACACAAAAGGAACGCATCTCAGTTATTTTTTTATATTAAATATAACAGAAATAAATTAACACTATTCTGAATATCAGTGGCTATCACCCATATATTGCCATTTGATTTTGGTAAGGCAAAATATTTTAAAATATTTTTTTTTAATGAATAGCAATATATCCATTTAAAATGACGCCAATTTAGATAAAAATACAAAAAAAGACAGCTGGAGGCTTAATTTATTGTGGCATCCACAGGCAAGCCCGGTTAAGCAGACGCTAACCTCAAAGTTAAACTGCGAGATGTCATTTAAAAAATATAAAATAAAATTGGCTTTCTGTGTTGAGATCTGTGCGTTTTTTAACCGACTTCTAAAAAGGAGGTTCTGTATTCGACCCGTATGTATGTATGTATGTTTGTATGTCTGCGATTTTCTCAAAAACTAATGAATCAATTTTGATAATTCTGTCACTAATGTAATCTACATACTTTCAGGAAGGTTTTAGTGTATAATGCATTAGGTAATTATTCTTATGTACGGAGTTATATGCATAAATGTACTGCATCTCCGGCATTTCTATGCGAATTTGGACGATTCATCTAGTCAGTGTCTTCAATTCTTCAATGCATAGTGTGTTAATTGGATTTGTGTGGGGTAGGTACAACTAAAAAGTAAAAAATATTTTTTTTTTTACAAAAAAAAAACAACCAACTTGAAAAAAAAAACACTACAAAGTGATACATAACTTTAATTTCGGAAGTCGGTGTCTAAAAACGAAAATGCGCAACCAACGACACCGACTTCCGAAATTAAAGTTATTTATCACTTTGTGGTGTTTTTTTTTGAAGTCGGTTGTTTTTTCTAAATTGTTGTATCTTCATTGAATTACCTACATACAATTACGTAAATACGTTTTGTAGGTAAATAGGTATTAAAAGAAAATTGTATATCGCCTGAACAAAAACACAAGGCAATATTTTGGTGTTAGCCATTGATTTGGAATATAAAAAATATATATTTTAGCTATATTTAAAATAACAAAAAAACTGAGATATGTCTCTTTCGTGTCGGGTCTGAGTCACAAATGACCGTTCTTCTTTGAGCATTATTTTGACAATCTTCTTCAAGATAAATCGAAGCAAGCAAGCATTGATGGACTTACGTATATGTGCCTCGGCCCACATCATCCATCAATGCCTCTTTTGCTGGCCGCTGCAGTAATGTATTATTAATCGTACTATGTAAGTATTGAGTTATTTATAGTCAAATTGTGTGTTTAAACAGGACGAAAGAAAATTAAAGTTTACTTACACTTTTAATCAGTTCGCGGACGAAGTAGAAGAAGAGAAGAGAAGAAGAAGTAGAAGAAGAGAAGAAGAAGTATAGAAGTTTTATTATCAGGACGTATAAACATACAGGGTGTTACGGAAAGGGTATATCAATACAAACGGGTTGAAGAGTGTATCTGGTCTAGAATCTCTGTACAAAATTTCAGCTCAAAAAAATGCTTAATATTTTTTTATTTCGACATCACGGCGCTGCACTGGCGCGCGGCGGCGTGATGTGCATGTACTAGGCGCACAGAAACACTACAGATAATGGATAATGACCCTCGTAGTGTGGTGACACGTTTGTTATGATTTCAATTTAATAAACTATCGAAATAAAAAAATATTAAGCATTTTCAAAGTTACTACTTTTGAGTTGAAATTTTGTACAGAGATTCTAGACCAGATACACTCTTCAACCCGTTTGTATTGATATACCCTTTCCGTAACACCCTGTATATACTCAACCGCCAGCAAAATGTGATTTTACAAGCTCGAAATCAAATCTTCTCACTATTGACAGCTGATTTGCGTAGCAAAAATTATGTCCACAGATAAATGCAACCGTTTTTTTAGGCATTGAGGCATTGGTCTTTGAGCCATCTCTTTTAGGGTTCCGTAAATCAAAAGGAAAAAACGGAACAATTATACGATCACTTCGATGTCCGTCTGTCTGTCTGTCAAGACCCTTTATGTCAGGAATGCGTGGAGGTATCGAGTTGAAATTAATACCATATACTCAGGTCTGCGGTCCCTTGAAGCTGTAAAAAAATCGAACTTCTAAGTTAACGTAAAAAAAAAAGATACGGCCGTTTATGAAACGTATATTTCGACACTCTTAAGGGAATTCAAATGTATAGAGTACTTCCCGTTGACCTAGAATAGGGAATGCAATCTCGTTCTCGCGATATCTCGGCCATATTTACCTTAATCTCGGTCAAAAATCGGACGAGATCTCGCGAGATTAACGATATTGCACAGGAGCATAAATATATGTGTTTCCCGTAGCAGAAAGAGCGTTATCTTCAGCTGGTTATTTGACCTGCCAAATTAGAAGACGTCTGTCAGACGACTCTTTAACATTTTATGCTTTTTGCGAAGCTATTTTCAATAACTTTTACACTATATGGTTTAGGAGGCTGATTTTTTGAAACCGTACTGGGTTTACTATAGTGAACCCATTTTTATACATTTCGTTGCTGGCGATTCTGGGTTTTTTGTCTATGAACTTTAAGCCAAGTCCTTTGTACGGAACCCTCGGTGCGCGAGTCCGACTCGTACTTGACCGATTTTCTTAATGACATTTGTTCTGATTCGACATTACTTTAGATTTGCTTTATGTATAGAATTGTTCAAAAGTCACGATTTCATGAAAAAGTAATTCAATCGCTAGTAATAATAAGCATTAAATAGACCAATTCTATCTTATTTCATCAACCTCAGAAATCAAGCACAAACCAATTGTATTCAAAATGTGTTTACTGTAAGTGTACCTAGTTCTCTCGTCGTCTAAAGTTGATAAGAATCTACTTTATTACATTCATAGTTCAGTCGGCTCTTAGTCTATATCCTCAATATACAAAATTAAAAATATTTTGAGCGCAAGTTAAAATGACTTCTAATAGAATGCATGCTAAGTGCAAACTTGGTTGCAGTATTGTAGCGCACGGAACGGCAACGCCGCTGTTTACAATCTCCGAAGCAATAATTGATGTTTTTGGCGCGGAACAGTTTTTTTTGCTTATTACGTGGAAACTACAAGGCCTAGAGATTTGAAAATTTTGCTGCCTATGGCAGCTATTATGCCTTAATTTTTGAGCTATAATACATAATCGTATCTTCTTTCGTTCGGAAGATATGACATGAGCAGCTGGGGTGCCGTCACTCCAGCTTACACATACTTATCGGTTTAATAACTCATAGAGTATTTTGACCAGAGATTTGAAAATTTTGCTGCCAATGGCAGCTATTATGCCTTAATTTTTAAGCTATCATACATAATCATATCTTCTTTCGTTTGGAAGATACGACATGAGCAGCTGGGGTGACATCACTCCAGCTTACACACACGTTTTTTTATCGTAGTTTCAACATTTTTTTAAGTATTATCGTTCAGTTTTTTCCTTCCTTGTGCAGCTATTATGCCTTATTTTTCTGACTATATTCCAAAACCCTAACCTCACTGGTTTGCCTGGTATTGAATGAGGAAGCTGGGATGACGTCACTCTAGCTAACACACACTAAACGACTCATATTGACGAAGTTTTTGTGGCAGCTAAATTAAGACTGGGAACTTGGATTGCAGCTATTATGCCTTAAATATTGGCATAGGTAGAATTATTCTATCACATATGAGGAAGCTGGAGTTATGCACATCAATAATTCTGACTAATTTATTCGATGAATAAAACGGAGACTTTAATCGCTGTGTACAAGAAGAGTTATAACTGCAATTACTTTAAATCCAAATCACCTACATAAGCGTCATTAAACAAGTATAAATATAAAATTAAAAAAAAAAACAATACTGACTCAATGTTCGCAAAAAAAAAAACAATGAGACGACAACCTTGCTCTAATTTTGAAGGTGGAAGGAAACACTAATAAACATTGATTTTCTTCGAAATTCAAAACTGGACCGGTAATATTTTTTTTTAAGTTACCCCACCTGATGATGTATTAAGAAGAAATTACATTTCGTTTTTAAAAATGGAATTATATCGATTCTGCGATTCTGTTAGAAGTTTCTATTAAATTTTGATAGACATTGGCGCCGATTCTCTTGTTCACAAACTAAACTAAATTTATGTTCAGTGTATCTTTTTCTTTCTATTTCATTAAGAAAAGGACATGATATAAATATTAGTTTAGTCCTGTCAAATTAAGATACTCCATAGACAATTTAGACGTGATTAAAAAATTGGCTATTAAAAATACGTCAATTTACATCAGGCACTGACTAATTTGACAGGTCTAAACTAATATTTATATTCTGTCCTTTTCTTAATGAAATAGAAAGAAAAAGATGCACTGAAATTAAATTTAGTTTAGTTTGTGAACAAGGGAATCGGCGCCATTGTTCTACTAAAGTCTAGTCGCGTTGTCGCGTAGCGCCTGTCTGCGAGAGCCTTAAATTGAGATGTAGGCAGGTACGTGATTTTCAGAATACCGTTTACGTAATGTCTGTTGAATAATTTCGCTCAATATTTTATATCTTTTTATTATAATCTGTACATGAAATAGGACGTTTCAGATGTCCAAACGTCACAAATAATAAAAATGTAGCGTAGCGCTATTACTTTTATTATATTATCGCTCAACATTCAGGGTTCCGTGAGTTCGATTCATAAAATTTTATTACTCATTTTATAAGAACCAATAATCATCAGCAGAAATAATAATCAGCTGTTCATACAAAACTTCACTGCCTAATGGATCCAAATGTATGGGATAATTTTCCCGGAATTACGATTTTGATCCAATGGCGAAAGTTGTACAGTGTGATGGTCTGTACCTCACCCTTATTAAATAAATGACCAATCCTTTCTGATTCACACTAGAGAAAACTCATGTTACTATCACAAACATAATATACAGAATTGAGTCGTGACTATACGAGCAGTATTGTGTTGAAACTCTATTGTCTCCAATATGGCTTTGTACTCCGCGTCCTGACACCTTCAATCGAGACGAAGTAATGAACGCTGACGGGAGCGCTGCCTTGTGGCAAAATTTTGGGCGACGCAAATGCATATCGATGCTATTGGGACAAATACCTACCAGGGACAAGATTTTATTGCAACCATCACATTTTTTTCAATTAAAAGTCTGAATGTAGACTAGTCATATTGGATAATCACTAAATAAACAATCACATAGAAAAATATTTTAACAAAAAAATCTATCCTCGTAAATAAATATCTGTATTGCTGTAGGCTTGTTATTAAAAGAAGAATCAATTTTAAGTTAGGTTCACCATTTTACATAAAATGTTAAAAAATCATTTAGTGTTTAGAAATAAAAAAAAAAATTAAAAAACAAAACTCATTAAAACCAACCTAAGCAGTCTTATTAATTACTTAATCAACCTTCCATTTCTATTTTTCTAAAATAAGATTCTCACAACTCAAAACTATACAATAACATAAAAAATAACACTACGGAACCCCACTACAAAGCTCATACGAGTGATTCATACAGCGATAGCAGAGTAGCGCACTTGCCAACTGGCACCGGCACAGCGCTTGATAAACACTGCAGTACATAATTAGGTACTGTTGTGTTCAGAGACAGGTGTATTCTGAGCGATTGAGGGTTAGTCAGCAAAGTATTTCGGATTTTACGGATTTGATAGCTCGAGTAGACGTCGTAAAATTATAATTTATTACAGAAGATTTCATGAATTATTGTATGAATTATGAACCGGATGTATGAAGACGCCTCCTCGTGTAGCGCGAATTGTTCCGCCAGTTACTCAACTGAACCGAGCGCTCGGCGCATCCTGGACAGTCACACCCAACACCTTATTTGACTGGCCAATTCTTCCCTTGCAGTGGTAGGGTTAACGCCCGCCTGGTTTACGACCACCTTCCCACCGGTGTCTGGCGTCAAGCAGCCTGCTGTGTTTCGTCGATGCGTCGGAGTTCCAGTGCCTTAGGCATTTTCTGGGCAATTTTACCTCGCTGCTCTCAAAAATGGTGAACTAAAACATCGCGAGTAAACTGGCTTGTTTGGAACCACAAAACGAAGATATGTGACACCCGGGTCATCCACCACTGGGCCCGCGTGATCGATTATGGTCTCCCTCATAAAGATGCGATTTACATAGTGAGATTTAATGACGTGTGGCATACCAAAAGTTGAACTTGCGACCACTAGACCTGATTCACAAACATACGACAGGCTATCGTATCGAAAACCTGACATTTCGATAACCTGATTTGACTTCCCCTCAACAGCAAATAGCTGTTGGAAGAATAGCGGGCGTCTATTTGATTTAAACTGACAAAATTTTGGGTTTTGGACTTGTGAACAGCATTGAGAAGACTCCTACGATAACAATGATTAATGTTCGATACGATACGGAAGCATATCGAGTGTTTGTGAATAAGGGGGCAGGTCAGGCCAGCTAGGTCCATGTTATGCGTTTGATCAAAGTAAACGACACCCAGGTAACCGATTCACTGTTCGAGAATGGAATAATGAGTGTCAGGTATTTTAACGCAAAATCACTATCGATGAATATCTTCATGATGAAACGTGGACATACAGATTAAGTATATCATAAATCGATCATGAATTTGCGGTGAATACATACCTGACACTCGGTAATCCATACTCGAACAGTGCAAGTACCTATAATATTCATTTAATTCTACGGAATGCGTATACATTACGTTAAAGGGCATTGAACTTAGTAGGTAGGTAAATAAATATGATATATTATGTACATTAATTCTGTCTTGTAATATAAATTGTTTCATGGCGAAGAAAATATCACGCGAACAGCTGACGAAAAGCATGCTTTATTTTTAAGTGTTTGAATAAATCTTTCTCTATTTTTGTGAGGTTAATTAGTTCTCTGATCCGTAAATAATATTCAGATGTTATGATCTTCGTTGGCATGGAGGTCAGGTAGGCAGTCGCTTCATGTAAAGTCCTGCTATTCAGCTGCATCCGGTTAGACTGGAAGCCGACCCCAACAAGTTGGTAAAAGGTTAGGCAGATGATGATCAAATATTTCATAATACAAACAAACCAAACATAGGGTACACACGTACAGTACATAGCCTGGCGATCGAAATAAGGGCAAGACTACATTAAACTAATGGTTTTGGTTTGCTGACCCAACGATTCTCGGCTAATACCTATATATTGTTTCCTGAACAATACTTTTTATCTAACGATAGGTAGCATTAATTTGGTTTGGGAATTGTAAGAAGGTATTGAAAGTAACAGGTGTTTTTATGTACCTAAGTAGTTGATTAATGGTTGGGGTTAATATTTCTGTGAAAGATTTAGATTAAATTTCTTAGAAAAAATAAAGTGAGAGTGAGTTTTTGCAAAGCGATTATAGTAATACTTCAAAGTTTGAATCATAGTCTATTCGTAAATGATTATGTATTTTTATATAATTCTGAAAAACTCTGGAAAAATACTTTATAAAATCTCTTTTTACAAGTATATTTCTCGATTCCAATGACTAAACACATTACCTTAAATGAAATGAAATGTTATATCTTTTATGTAACATGTAGATCTTTTAAGACACTTTTACACGTCAACATTTTGTTAGCCAATATTTTAAAGTCAGTTAAAGTCAGACTTTCGGGCTTCTGACTACCCGTAATGACTGTCAAAGATCCTCGAATGCCAGTCGGGACTAACGGCTTCACATGCTTTCTGAGGCACGAACGGATCTCGGTATGTAAAGATCTGTTTTTTACATTTCTATGATGGTCACCCATCCACAGACCAATCGAGGCAAGCGTATAACTAAAGCACTATAACCATATAAATAATCACTTCTACTAGGTAGAAAAAGACATGTTTAGTCACTCGACTTGAAATTGAGCATGCAGAAACACAAAACAAACTTGTGTCTAACATGAACATTTATTTGTCAACAAGCATTAACAAGATCATAAATAGACAACTTACAAATGCTAACACGACGTAAACATTCAACACACGACTTTATCAGATAATATCTACAGACATGCAAATGCGTTAGCTATAATGATGCCCAGGGATTAAATCAGGTAGATTCCGCCTCGTATATTAATAGTGCACAGGTGCATAAGCACCTAACACACGACCACAAATGCACCTGCCAAGCGTCAGGATTAGTTTAGTCTATTTGTTTTATTGGTCTCTGGAAATAGATGTTGGAATATTTAGGTAGAATTTGAATTATATTGCTAATCCATTTCTTCATTTGGTCGAATAATTTGTCTGCTCAGCAACGTAAATAAGGGGATGAAAGTATAGAAGCTCGTCATTTTTAGTTGTTTACATAATTCTCATAATCACACTAATATTATAAAGGCGAAACTTTGTGAGTGTGTGTGTGCGTGTGTGTTTATATGTTTGTTACTTCTTCACGCTCAAATGGCTGGACCAATTTTGATTAAATGTTGTATGGAGGTAGCTGACACCCTGGATTAACATATAGGCAACTTTTATCCCAATATTCCCACGGGATCGATATTTACGCGGGTGAAACTGCGAGGCGCAGCTAGTATAAATTAAATCACACTCTAAAATAAAATGAACTCGTTAAAAACTCATTTATAGAAGATTTCTTTTGAGTTCGATAAAAATAAAACCAGGACCGTTATTTCAATATTCTATTGAATATACCGAATCAGTAGTAAGTATATAAAAATCCTAATTACCTAATCAAAGGCTAAACGAAACCGCTTTAACGATTATTAAAAGAACTTTTTGCCAATCCAATTATACGATTGGAGACCCAAATGTTTATTTTCTAACTGAACAGACAGCTGTACTGCTGGGGAGTTTGTTCCGCCACTTCTTCTCCCCAGCGAAAGCACTAGGAAGTGGTGAAGGGCTGGCGTTTTGGGGGACTGTCTTTTGTAATTTTGACGTTCGAAAAGTGCTGAATTTCAGCCGAGTTTGAATAAATAACTTTTAATTTGATTTGATTTGATATTCCTTGGGGCTAATTTATACATTTATAAGAGAGCTTAATGTTATACTCATTATCTAATACATGGTGCTAAAATCACTGCTTCGTCGGTCTACTTGACGTAGCACGACTGCTCATTATGGGTTCCTGGGTCCTCGATCCCCAAGACAATCAGTGTTAACGGGTTTTTCAAACTTAAACCCAAGGCATTTATTTTAAATACATTTATTTATATATACTTTATTTTACACCAGAAAAAAACATAACAAAAAAAAACGATTCAATTACAGCTCAAGCTCGGAGTATTTTTTTATTACAGGCACTTTTGATTTGTCAAGGGGTCATTCAGTAGAATAGAATAGAATATAGAATACTCTATTCAGTCAGAAAGATGAAGCTTGTTGCCCATTCCACAGCGTAGGTTCCTATGTAGAAGAACGGGCAAGAAACTCCATCTTCATTAAGGAACTTCTCAGAAGTAGTCGAGATTTTTGAACCTGGCAATAGACTATGGCTAATTTGCCACAAGTGTGGCACTGCCTACTCTTCGAGAAAAAGCGGTGTTATGTTATTTATTTATTTAATATAGTACCATCAAACGGGGCGAATAGGGATGCAGGGGTGAATCGGGACGAAACTTTAAAAGGGATTTTATCATTGAAATAATATAGTTTGTTGCCAAAAAGGACTCTAATTTTGTTTACGGTATTATAATTAAACAATAATTGCCCTTGTCGACAACAAACTACGAGTATATTATTTCAACGCTAAAATCCATTTTAAAGTTTCGTCCTGATTCACCCCTGCAACCCTATTCACCCCGTTTGTAGGTGGTTATTCTGAGTAGCTCAGACAGGACGTGTGGAAATGAGTGCAACTACCAACTCCACCAAACAACAATAATAAAACCAAAGAAGCGAGGAATAAAACCGCGTTAACCTAAATAAACATCATTCTGATAATGAGAAACAGTTGACGTAAGCGCGGTCAAACAATCGAATGTGTGGGTAGACGGTAAAGAGACGAATGTGGAGCCATTTGAGGTTTACTGTTATTGTGTCTTCGTTTTGTGGTTACTGTGGCGAATTATTGTGAGTTTCGGTTGCTTTGGTTGAATCTGTTTCTGGATGTGGTAATATTTGATTCATACAAATAAGGATGAGGTCAAGGTCAAAACCTTATCTTTATTTCATATTAGCTTCTACCCGCGACTTCGTTCGCGTGAAATTTTTTGTTCCCATCGCATCGCATCGCCCATCCGCGCTATTACTATAATACGTTTATTAGTAAGGGGGTAAGTATAGATCAAGGCTGAACACTTCACTTAAATATACACACAGCAGATTTGCGCATTTTAAAACACTAACTTATTTTAAAAAATTCTGTGCCCGACAGGGTCCATAATTGTTTCTATTATTTTTTTATTTACCACCTGTTATTGCACATTATGGATTGCAATAAACGATTTGAGATCAACTGTCATCAAAATCTAATGTGGCAGCTCAAACGCGTTGAAGACAGGTCAAAAGTATTCTTATTTTTATCGCATACTTGTACGTTAGTCACGATTTTTTCTGTTGCCCTAGATCAACGTGGATGTTGTGACAGTTTTTATACAAGTAGGTTTACGTTTTTCTAAAAATTATGTTGTTTTTTTTTTTTCACTTTTGTTTAACAAATAAAGAATTATTTCAGCGACTTGGTAGTTCCAGCGAATATAGTTCACGTTTATATTTTCCACTACAGACAGTGTAGTGAAAAAAATGCGTGCATCCAGTATAGAATCAAGTTCTTGTAACTGAACAGACAGCTGTGCTGCTGGAGAGTTTGTTGCATCACTTATCTTCACAGCTAAAGCAAGTGATGACGGGCGGGCTTTTCGGAGGACTGTCTTATGTAATATCAACGTTTAAAAAGTGCTAATTCTCAGCCTATTTTGAATAAATGACTTTTGATTTTAATTGAAAGAGCATGTCAGTTGAGAATGTGTCATGCTCACTTAAATGTCTCACTGATGGTGGCGCGTGTGTTGGATAATTCGGTTCCCTACAAAAGGGTTGAGCTGGGTGGTGATGATCCCCCCCGGTGGGTTCCCGCATTGTCGAGGCGGGGGGCTCAGTAGCCGTGGCTTGGACACCCACGGTGAAGCGAAGAGGAACCCGAGGAGGGGCCGTTCGTCAGGGCTTTTGCCGGTAAGCCGACGACGTAGCGGCCAACAAGTAGGCTGCGATGCCGCTTGAGCGACATCGCAACTGAGGCGGGCCGCGATGTCGTATCGGAGGCATCGCGGCTGAGGGTTGGAGGCCGCGGCGGGAGAGGAGTGCCGGTATTGCGGTGCGCCGCTCTCCCTATCTTCCGCGGCCTTGACGGGGTCGCCACCGTCTGATGGCGGACGCGGTGGAGCCGCAGAGGAAGAGGAGTGTTGGTATGACGTTGGCCGCTCTCCCTGTCCTCTACGGCCGAAAATTGGCAGGCGGCGGGGCCAATGACCTGACCCGTAACAGGGGGACCAAGGGTGCCCAGACACGGGGTCGTCTGGCGCTCATGTGCTGGTTTGGTCCCTGGGGTGGTCACGGCGTGCCTTGTGTTCTGGTGCGCCGGTGATGGGGAATACTCCCCAGAGGAGGGTCCGGTGACGGTCAGTCGCGGCGGGTTCACGGATGAGTGCTAACGCGTGCCCGTGTTCCCGCCGTAAGCGGCAGAGGAGGACACCGTGGAGTTTTAGTGGGTTGAATTCCCACATAACTGCACTATCTCCCCGTGGTAGTGCAGATTGCATGAGCATTTCTCCACGTAAAAAAAAAAAAAAAGGATGGTGATGATCCACGCGTCATGTTCGTGAACGGGCGCCGTCGGTTGAGACTAGTCATCTCTTAACTGCCAAGGCTAAATTTTAATCTTGTATTTTGAATTGTTTCTTCATTTGCGTGTTTTTTTTTACATTGTTCTCACATATAGAAGCAACAAGAATAATGTACCCTTGATTTTGTAATATCTTAATTTAAAAGAATGTCCATGGAGTTTTTTGCCCGTTCTTGTCCATAGAGATCTACGTTTTGGAATGGGCAACTTTCGGACTAACTGACCGACTATTTAATTTTGTCAATTCAAAAGTGCCTGTACATGGTTTAATTGAAATAAATGCTTTGAGTTTGAATTTGGATACTTTCCAGAAATATAATACAATGGATACTCAACTGCAGTACACGCAAAATAGCATCAGACATCAACCGCTACAGAAATAGGAAACCTGCCGTTAAGCCGGCTGTCAATTTGTCTTGGAGATTCCCTCCAATTATCCACAGCCGGTCACCTGAGGCGGTGCCAAGCTGTGAGTAATGGCGCCACTCGCCACTGGCTGACACATGTGAAGTAATTTTAGATATACTACGAAACTGGCGTAGTTTCGCATATAGTAGGTATGACAATTTAGTGATGACAACGTTTTTAAGAGGAATGTTAATAAGACATTGGGAGCACTGGAATATCTTAAGGCAGAGTATCTTATATGAATTGCCGCGGCCAGTCAGTGGATGGGTGACCATATTCATATACCAAAACCCCCCCGTGCCTCGGAAAGCACGTTAAGCCGTTGGTCCCGGCTGTCATTCTTGTCATCCTTGACAGTCGTTACAGGTAATCAGAAGCCCGAAAGTCTGATAACCAGTCTTACCAAAGGGTATCGTATTACCCAGTAACTGGGTTGTAGAGGTCAGATAAGCAACCGCTCCATGTAAAATACTGTTATTCAGCTGCATTCGGTTAGACTGGAAGCCGACCCCAACATGTTGGGAAAAGGCTAGGCAGATGATGACAGTATCTTATATGTCTTCGCGGCAAAAGGCTTGTGAATTGGAAACCTATGGATATGGTATGTTCGGAAAGGACACTGCAGTTAAAAATACTCTGACGTTGACGCAAAATGTCCCCGGTAACGTTAAATAGCATTAGGACCACCCCGTAGTCTTGGCAGCTTTCTGGGAAAACTGTCGTCTTTTGGTTTAATCATATAGCCAAAAACCGGAGTGAATGCTATCGTGATTCCTGCCCCACACAGTCAGAGACCAAGTGTGAACACTTTTCTCAAAATGGTTTGCAATTAACCACTATAGTGCAGAATTTCCAACAGCAGAAATAACCTTCGTGTTAAAACAATACTGTACAAAACAAACAGTAATTACAGTTTCCCATTACGGAACATCTTGGAGTCTTCAAACCTTTGATCTATGTAACTCATCAACATATTATCTAGTGTCGAAGAGGGTATGGTTCCGTTGAGAGCTAAGCGAGAAATGAACGAGGTAAGGAAAGCTGGGGGATAATTGCGTAACTCACTAACAACTGAAATGTTGTAGCGGTATCTACAAACGCGTCATACTGACGTCACGCAAATCCTGCATCTCGCAAGCAGAGTTTACCGCGCAACTAGCATAGATGCAACAGCCCGACATGAATCATCGGGCAGTTGCCCGCCAGACACAACACCCGTCTGGTCGGAGGATCCTCCCTTTTCTATAGAGTATGAGTGAACTTTACACCCTGTTCCTCATACCTCTATAATGTCATTCATCGTGACAATTCCACAACATTCTTTGCGTTATTTACATTGTCGAGCAGACGAATTTTTCAAACATACGAAGCAATGGATAACAAATATTTGTGCAAGAAAGTGTGTAATGCAATTGGGTGCTGGGAAGAACAAAAATAACAATTTGTTTTGTATGGCTTAGGGGACTTGAGAGCAAATAATAAAAGATGAGATATGCCACAAGTGGTTTTAAAGGAGAATGAAGAGGCCATAAACAATTTTTTTTGCAGCCCTACTGTCCGGTAGGCATTAGGGCTGCAAAAAAAACTGCTTGGTCAAAATGGAAGAAAACCAACTGCTATTACGGAGCTAATTTGCATATTGCATTGTACTATATAGATAGTGCCATCCACGAAGACGCGCCCCACTCTTCTTATTAATCGCTAGTGGTTATCGCTAGTTAATTCCGCTAGTGTTTTAGTTTTTTGATACACCCTAATTACCCACTAATAAGTAATTACTGTGTATTGACAAAACTAAAACGCTAGCGGAATGTTGCACACTTGTACTGTAAGCGATTAGGAAGAAGAGTGGGGCGCATCTTCGTGGATGGCGTTATCTGTAATCGCTTTTAAGTCTGAAATTTCCACCCCGTCTTGTGCAAGCGTGAATATACTTTTACCTTCTTTTGAGAAGACGTCTTTGCCTTGCATTGGGATAATAACAGGCTGGTATTATTATTTTATTGTAAGCATCTACTATACTTATCTGATTTATGGTTGGCTATTTATAATGTAGTTTTTCTACTCGCCTTGAATTAGTTTAACTGGCCTTCGAACTATTCTAGCTTGTAAATATTGATAATACCTGGACATGAGTTACTTTGGGTAACCTGGAAGTCTTTAAACAGACTCCGGTCCCAGGTTGGCCGAAGCTAGGAAAACCTGTTCAGGTGGAGATTTATAGACGACTCCGCCTTCTAGTGGTGCCCAGTGGTAAAGGCCGTGACTTACGAGTTGTAGGTCGTAGGTTCGAGCCCAGATAGGCGCTTTACTTTATGTAAATTATTTCATCACCACTGCTCTCAAAACGGTGAAGGAAAACATCGTGAGGAAACCGGCATATCCTAGAACCAAAAATTCGAAGACATGTGACATCTACCAACCCGCACTGGGCCCGCGTGGTGGATTACGGCCCACTCCCTCTCACGGAGAGGAGGCCTGTGTCCCAGCAGTGGGAACATTATAGGCTGATTACGTACGTACGTACGTACCGCCTTCTAGTGTAAATGTGGTGCTATTCCACAAACGATGGAACACTTAACATCGTGCCCTGCGTATCCTGTCAGCTGCACGTTACATGAACTGATGGACGCAAGTAGCTGAATTCTGGGCCGAGTACATTTAGATTGCTATCGACACGCTAAGAAGAAGAAGATATCAAAACTTACGTAGTTCATTTGCGAGCAGAGCGAAGCTAAGCGAGAAATGACACCGCTTAACCGTCAGTAGCCCAAAAACAACTACTTGACACCGCTCAAATAACAAAGAGACCGCGAACGCTCATCAGAGCGAGTGAACAAACAATGCGTGAGCTATTCTATTTAAATATCTCGCTGAGCAATATGGAGTAATGAGTAGAGGATTCTAGTTCATTTGCACAGTAATACTCGTAAATTCTGTTTCACAACATTTTGCTTTACAGGAATTCTAATTTCGTAATGTCGTATTTAGTAAAAAAGGAAAATGGAGTTTCTTCTTTGTAATTAATGTACTAAGTTCACTATTACTTATTTCACTAATTGATCGATACATATCTACCTAGTTATAGTGGTGACAGAAATTAAAACATAAGACTATCTAGCATTGGATCAGATTAGGGGATCCGACCGGAATGAATGGATTACTTGCATGTCGTCAGAAACGCAAGTGGTCAAATGCGCATTTCGTCATCTCTCAAGATAGACTCGCAACTTGTCAGAAACGGAACTCGACAGACACGCAGTTCGGCAGACACGCAACACGACAGATACGCATTTCGTCAGATATTTGAAACCATCCACCCAGATCATTTTTCCATCATTATTTCAGCCGAGCGCGTGGTGGATTACGGCCCACTCCCTCTCACAGAGAGGAGGCCTGTGACCCAGCAGTGGGAACATTATAGGCTGATTATGTATGTATGTTATGTAGTTCAGCCGAAAAACGTCCACTGCTGGACATAGGCGGGACCAAGCACCTTCATTTCGACCGGTTCTGTGCATCCGTAGCCAAGGGTAGGCGGGCCGCCGGGTACTAGGGGCCATGTGTTCAATAGCAAAAGGCAAGGTCCAAAGAAGTTCGTTGTCAATCTTCTTTCCGAAGGATTTAGAGCACAAGACGTAATAGAAGTATATATAGTGTGTTAAGTTGTGTTGTTCTATTTTGTATTGCTATTCGTGGCTCTAGACTTCCATATTTTACATATTTTCATGGGGCGTGACGAGTGGCATCAGGGCTTCGCCTTCTGGCCGTTAATTGCCTTACGGTGGCTCGCTAACACGAGCCTCTCACTGGGTTCGCGTTCAATGGCAATTCGTGTGCGTGCAATTCGCGTTCAATGAAATGTCGGGTCATCCTCCAGTTTCCAAGGATTTGTTTTGTCCGTTTATTGGGTCCATCTCATCTTGCACATTCACTCACAAACGCATAAAACATTCACAACAGTGACACATAACTATTGCATAATACTAATACATCACATTACATAATTTTGGCCATTTTGTAATTTCTTACATGACATCATAATTACTTTGGTGCACGTTGGGTACATTTACGTCAAATTCATAAGGACGCTTCGAAATGTTGCCACTTCATAAAGTGTAAAACGTTTACTGAGGATGACATTCTCATAGCGTGTACTGTACCTATGTCTATTTCCTGTTTAGTATAATATTCTATCACTTTTAAATTCAATTATTTTTCTTTAAGTACACTGTATTTTAATAATTGTTTGCTGCACCGGACGACGCCATTACGTCAGCGCCGGCTGTCGCTGAAAACCAGCGCTGGGGCTCTGTCCTGCATAGGGTCGCAGCATAATGCTGAGCGATAGCCGTTTTGCGTGGATGTGACGCATGTTTCCCCCTACCTTTTTATTTTATTTTTTGTGTTTTTGTTCTTTTTGCGTCATTTTCACCGCAAATAAACGTAATTTCTTTCTTTCTTTTCTTTTCAGAAGGAATGTTATAATATTGATTATGATAAATGTTTTTATTTCTGAAACTAGGTTTGTAAAAACATTTAACTAAACTACACTGCGCTATTAATAATCTACACTCATTATTAGAAGACAAACAACAGAAAATAATCTACTACACACAACACAAAAACAACCAAGGGAAGTCGAGGAAAATCTACATTTTGTTTTTTCAGTTGCCACAAAGTCATTAACAATGCAAAAGAGTTTTTTTTTTTTTTTAAATGACTGCTACTCGTTTCCAATATGGTTCCCTATCCATTTGCATAAAAATTTAAGACCTAATATAACTTGGCATACTTTTGTTTCTCCTAATTATATTTTCGCATAACATTATTTACGCATAACAGCTTACGCACAATATTTTTAAGCATAATTTCCCTAATCATAATAATGATTAAGCATAACTTTCTAAAGCATAAATTTAGCATGTTTGTTTTATTTCTAACGACGTCAGGTCGACGGAGCCCCGCTGCACGGGGCTCCTATTTCTGTCTGCAGGGTTTAAAGGGACCTAACTAAACCGAACCTTGGGGTGTCCCTGACGTCGTTTAGTATTATGCGAATTAAATTTATGCAAAAACAAATTAGCCTTAAAGATGATTATGCCAACATAAACTGTATGCCAAAAACAAATATGGCAAAGAATTATTATGCCAAAACAAATTATGCCAAAATAGTTATGCCAAAGTATATTAGGAAAATGAACATTATGCGAAAAGAAGGGATCCCTTCCAATATCTCCCTCTAAACAAGAGTAGGACATTAAATTGTGCGTAAAAGATATAAATCAAATGTGAACGATTTATTTCTCCTTCGCAAAATGATTTTGGTCATCCCTTGCCCAGATAACTGTGAAAGCGTTCGCGCATTTTATCTTAAGTATTATTTAATGGCTGAGATAAATTATAAAATGCGTTGCTAAGTAAAATCGGTTTGGAAAACGCATTAGGTTTTTATATTTAGTGAAAATCTACCCAAACGACCTACCTACGACTTGTTACAAAAGCCTACCCAAACGTACGTATACCTACAAATTGTTACAAACAACACTAACTTTATTAGAAAAAAAAAAAAGATGAAGATCATACCTAATACAAAACAAAATAAACGCACTCCTAAGTAATTTGTTACGTGTCGAGCAAGTAAAATAAATTGGTTATAACATAACCATCTAACCATCACCGTCTGTTGGTGGTTTGGTTACATGTAAGTTCATGACCCTGTGTTCCTATTAAGTTAGCAGGTAGTTCAGGAAAATATACCTAAACTATGTACTATAAACTATGTAGATAGATATATATTTTTTAGGGGGCGTTGTGGTCATTTATGGCTACATAAGTTTCACTCTAATTTCTTCATTTAGATGTCGAAACAGCACCCTAATTGCGTAAAACACTATCAATCGGAATCTGAATGATTTTGAAGCAAATTGCTAATCCATCATAATCAGCCTATAACGTTCCCACTGCTGGGACACAGGCCTCCTCTCTGTGAGAGGGAATGGGCCGTAATCCACCACGCGGGCCCAGTGCGGGTTGGCAGATGTCACATGTCTTCGAATTTTTGGTTCTAGGACACGCCGGTTTCCTCACGATGTTTTCCTTCACCGTTTTGAGAGCAGTGACGATGAAATAATTTACACAAAGTAAAGCGCCTGTCTGGGTTCGAACCTACGACCTACAACTCGTAAAGTCGCGGCCAATACCACTGGGCCACCACTGCTAATCCAATGCATCATAAGTTCGAAAAATTTGTCTACTCAACACGTAAATAACGCAATGAATGTTGTTGAATTGTCAAAATGAAACAGATTCCGATTGATAATGTGTTACGCAATTTCCCCACAGGCTAAAAGAGCGCAGCGGTAACAATATTGCGAACAGACCTATTTTTAACCAAGTACCTATCGTAGAAAATTCGGTTTACGGGGGGCAATAACTAAATGGAAAATGGAGGACTCAGAAGGACGTAATATAGCGAATATATCAACAAAGCCTTCGTGTGCGAGTCCGACTCGCACTTGGCCGGTCCAAATGCGAGAGCAAGTGAGAGTTTCTGGTATGGAGACCCCCTCTATTTTTTACTAGCTGCGCCCCGCGGTTTCACCCGCGTATTGTCGATCTCGTGGGTATATCGGCATAAAAAGTAGCCTATATGTTAATCCAGGGTGTCAGCTACCTCTTTAGAAATGTTTATCTAAATTGGGCCAGCCGTTTGAGCGTGAAAAGGTAACAAAGATATAAACACCACACACACCCCATCACAAACTTTCGCCTTTATAATATTAGTGTGATTCTATCTATCTAACTATCCTGTATTGTCCCACTGGAGGACAAAGGCCTCCCTCTCCCTTTTCCATACAATTCTGTCTTTTGCGAGTGCCGGCCAGTCCTTACGGTAGGAGTCAAGCTTGTCCCGCCATCTTCGTCTTGTTACCCAGAATGCCGCTTAGTGGGACTGGGCCGGATATGTTTGCCGTATGTCAGATGACAATTGGACTAAGAGAACCACCGATTGGGTCCCACTAATTTAACTATTTTTTTAAAACTAATTGTTATTACTGGCAAAAGAAATACACACTCTCTGAAACTCTATCTACCTATTAGGCCCGGTTCAGATGGTTAAATTTTCACGCGCGTTTTCGAATCGTGCGCCTAGACGTCATGGTACCTATTTACGTACAACCGATCACATGAGCGCGCGTTAACGCGCGTCAAAATTAAGTGTAAATGGCTTTTGACGTGTGTCGACGCGCGTTACATTTGAACCGGGCCTTACGGTTCATAGGATACACAGTCTGACAGTCAGACGGACCGACGTACGGACGGACACCAGAGGCTTTGTAATAAGGTTCCGTAAGCACCCTTTGAGTACGGAACCCAAAAAGCGCGAAAACCTCAATCAAAGTAATGGATGTTCAACAGTTTACCAAAATTAGTATCATATTTCATTTCAGCCTAATCGTGCAAAAAACGAACAAAATGGTAATAAACTTCATACAAATTAAGCGATAAAAATCCACATTACAATAATTTAAAAAAGCCGTCAGATACGGCGATTTAATGTTCTCATATATTATTAAAGCCTACCCTTTATCCCGAATAAAAAATTATCTTATTTGGAATAAACCTTATATGTGGGCTATGTGGGTCGCACTAATTATTTTATTAGGCTGGAAGTCAGTCGCGGCTTCCAAAGCTTAGGGCGACCCACTACCCAGCTTATTAAATATTTTATACTAATTACTAATAGTAAAGCTGAAGAGTTTGTTTGTTTTTTTAACCGACTTCAAAAAGGAGGTTCTGTATTCGACCCGTATGTATGTATGTTTGTTTGTCCACGATTTTCTCAAAACCTAATGAACAAATTTTGAAAATTCTTTCATTAATGTGATCTTCGTACTTTCAGGAAGGTTTTAGTATAATATGTTAGGTAATTATTTCAGTTTCCCTCAGTCGTCAGTTTAAGCGCGGACAGGCGATGCGATACGACGGGATGGGTCGGGAGAACAAGAAATTTCACGCGAACGAAGTCGCAGGCAGAGGTTAGTATAAAATAATACTCCAACCATCCAACCCAAAGGAACAGGATTACAAAAAGAATAGATAAGTGAGGATACACTTGGGTGAATTATTTAGGGAGTGTAAATGAAATATGTTCGGCGTGCAGAAAGGAGGTGAATTATGTGTATAAAATGTGTTTTTACTGTGGTGTGGAAATTGGATGAGATAGGAATATTTTGGTTGGTCTGTGGATGGGTGACCATCTTTACATACCAAGACCCCTCCGTGCCTCGGAAAGCACGTTAAGCCGTTGGTCCCGGCTGTCATTCGTGGATCTTTGACAGTCGTTACAGGTCGTCAGAAGCCCGAAAATTTGACAGCCAGTCTTACCAAGGGGTATCGTATTACCCAGTAACTGGGTTGTGGAGGACAGATAGGCAGTCGCTCCATGTAAAATACTGGTATTTAGCTGCATCCGGTTAGACTGGAAGCCGACCCCAACATATTTGGGAAAAGGCTAGGCAGATATGGTCGCGAAAAAAATCAGCTGTTCCCTACATTTTGACGAGTTATGCGAACATAAAGGGGTTTGAAGGTTTTGGCCCTAAAATCAGCCGCCATTTTGATTTTATGTATGTAAGTCTTTTGTGTTTTCGTATAGAAGTTTGACATTACACTTGTCAGATTAGTCTCTGGGATTAAAAAACGAACTATAAATTGCCGTATTTAATTATTTATTTAAAAAATGTCTACTCTTCATTTGTTTCTTCTCCATAAAGGTTTCATAACGTTTCTATTGCCTCAATAGTTCAATTTGCTTACCAGGAGGGAACAAAAACAAAAAAATCCTTGTTGTTTTCGACTTGTATTTCGGTGAATAACTCCGAAACCTGACGCTTTAGGATATTATGTTATACAACATTTTTTGTTTGTATAAAGTGTCCTCTATCTAAATATATAACTTTTGTTGTGCACCGCGATTGTGAAAAAAAATAAAAATGGCGGCCCACCTTAGGGCCACCCTCCATACAAAAATCTTCAAACCCCTTTAGGGAACAGCTGATTTTTTCGGCGACCGATTTTGTGATTTTTTTGTATATCGTCAGAAAAGCCGATAACAAGTATGTGGTATAATTTATTGCATACAGGGTGTTACGGAAAAGGTATATCAATACAGAAGAGTGTATCTGGTCTAGAATCTCTGTACAAAATTTCAGCTCAAAAGCATTAACTTTGAAAATGTTTAATATTTTTTTATTTCGACATCACGGCGCTGCACTGGCGCGCGGCGGCGTGGTGTGCATGTACTAGGCTTACAGACACACTACAGATAATGGATAATGACCCTTGTAGTGCGGTGACACGTTTGTTATGATTTCAATTTAATAAACTATCGAAATAAAAAAATATTAAGCATTTTCAAAGTTACTGCTTTTGAGCTGAAATTTTGTACAGAGATTCTAGACCAGATACGCTCTTCAACCCGTTTATATTGATATACCCTTTCTGTAACACCATGTATAAGGTGGTTTCCATACTGTATGAAGGTTATTATGTTAATTTTGTTGTATAGGTTGTGGTACTATTTGTAAAATGTATGCCTGCTGTAAGCAGGCATACATTTTCGCCGCGCCGTAGAAAGAGAGGGGGATACTTCCTCTCCTACGCCGCGCCGGCTGTCTACTCTCCATCCGTCTTACGAATTTTCGATCAGTGTCACGTGTCCTGACGCGAGTTTAACATTTTTTACCCATTACAAAAAAAGTGTACAACGCCTCTAAAGAAGTTTTCACTTCAAAAATAGAGCATAGATCAACCATATTACGCCTTGATGCATGGAAATCTCAAGCTATTACTGTATCACAACATTGTTATACAAGTCAATCACTTGCAACATTCATTTAATAATTATCTAATAACACAATTTTGGTAATTTCACCGTGGCAAATAATAATGAAAAGCAAATATTAATGTCACAAGAATATTATTAAAGATTAAAATGTCATGTATTAATGACAGCTCACTTCACTTAAGTTTTCACGGTGAGAAATATTTTTGGTTATTAAACGGTTTCATTTAGCTTGCCCTGTTTGTTTTTTGAAGTGAAAACTTCTTTAGGCGCGTTGGGCATTTTTTGAGATGGGAAAAACCAATGAACTCGCGACACTGTTACCGACACCGCGCTACATTCGGATGTGTTCGGCTGTCCTCGGGATGTACTCGGCTTTAATGTATTTCCGATATGTCAGTGAGTGATGGCAAAGTATTCTGTTTCTGTTTTGTTTATATGACAAATTCAATAAAAAAATACACACGTAATTGTTCTAGTTTTCACTTCTGTCGGCACTCCTGGAGTGCCACTGTTTTTTTTTTACAGAAAAGACCGGCAGAAGTCATCGTGACAAGTATGTTTTTAAATCTTCCTAAAGCCTCAACCATGTCCACATTACCTTTAGATTTGAAAGGACCTGCGATATTTCCTTGTAAAGTTTAGAGGCTGAGGGGATCTGGTAATAATTAGAATTTTCGTCGCGAACATCAAAGTCGATATTACGAGATTCTCAACAAACTGAACTGAGCCATCTTTTATGTTGATCCCGTAACGCAAGTTTGAACAAGTATTCCGCTAATTTGATTTTAATTAAAATTTAGTTTAATGAATTAGGTAACGGATGATGTTTGAAAGGAAGTTTCTTGTTGGTTATTTGTTTTTGGTTTTAGAAAACCAGTTACTTGTCTTTCTCTCTGCGGATTATGATGCTGAAATTAATATCCCCATTAGTTGTTGTCCTTTATTTTATGTCAATCATAGGAATTATTATTTTCATAGGTTCTTGTTAGGATTTTTTTTAAATCGAAACGACGTGCGAAGAGTAGGCGAATTGAAGGAAGGAAATAAAGCCCTATGTAGGTGAGCGGTGCAGGCCGTTGTTTTCAAATTAAGTATTACCCTACCCGTGTGTTAAATTAATGTTGCCATTATATCGGCACGTTATTCATATACAGAAGTTACAACTAATTAAGGGAGTAAGCTGGCGAAACTTCTAGACAAAATCAAACTGGTTGCTAATTTAATTGTAATTTTTTTTTATTAGTTTTTACATTAATTACTCACACCCTGACTTATTACTTGTATTTTTTTTTTTTTTTAATAAAAATCGTTTTGCTTGTACCATGTTTGTAAATATGTGAGCACCATGTATCTATCAGATAATTAATTTATATGTCATGGTTTCGTTTTTAATTCTTTTACCTATTGTGGTATAGTAATTTTATTGTATAATTAATGTACCCATGCAAAATATTGTACCTAAAACATTTTAAAAGAGTAACGGTGGAGTTTCTTGCCCATTCTTCTCCATACGAAAACTACCTTTTAGAATGGGCGACTAGAATCAATTCTATTTTAAGATAATTTTTGACGTTCAAAAGTGCCTTTTATGTGCCTATTTGAAATAAATGCTTTGACTTTGACTTTGAACGCGTGACGTAAGCGTTAGGAAAAGTGTGATCGTGCGAGGCGAACGGGGGATATAAGCAAGAGAAAGCAGCACATTTTCTTTCTCTCTTCCTCTCATAGCCAAATACGTTTGAAGTTTCACTTCAGTCGTGTGGTCAGAAGCACACTCGGTTTTTTTTTTATTTTAATTTTCTAACCTTTTTGATTCAGAGAGTGGATTGCATATTGCATATTTCTATATCCGCCAAACAGCTACTCAATTTCGGAAAAATAATAAATATCGACAGGTTTTTCTTCTGCATCCCTCAATAAGCTCTCTGAAATATATATAATAGTGTTGTCGATGCCACGTTTCCTGTGCCTGTCGATAGGTGGCCGCTATTTCTGGCGGAATGCCAAACCCGACCATTCTCGTGTCAAAATAAATGGCCTCTTTGTAACTTTTATAATACTCGTTGTGTCATAAAATAAATGAGTTATATTAATCGTGTTGTGTTTCCAAGTCAATTAAATACTTCGGTATATTCTTGTCACTTTCCGTGGTATGCCTATTAATTAAGTTCCTGTTTTAGTAAATGAGTTGTTTTTTTTTTTTGGATTGCGTATTTTGTCGTGACATGATGAATGTTTCACACATGAATTACTTACCCGCTAGAATGTTTCTATTAATTTATTATTTAGGCGATGAGGTCATTATTCTTTTGGGTGCGTTGGCTATCCGCTATTAATTTGTATAAATCCCAGATTTGATCCGATAACACGTGTTAGTTTGATCGTTATAAAAAATTAAGAGAATAGTTTGGACCCTGCTCCCGATACCGACGGACCAATTTTTATATTTTCAAAATGTTAAAAAAAATTGTATGAAAATAAATAATTATACGAGATATTTATATAAGCTAAAACAATAAGTAAGGAATAGTCAGATATTGTTCCCAAAATTAAAGAAAGAAAAACTTAGTACCTACCTACTGACCGCAAACCAACTAATATTGTACTGAAAATTTATAATTTATGTATTAGGTATTTAATTTGTTAGCTTAGTTGTTCATTTTATTGCGCATGCTGTGGTCTCCTGTAATTGAAAGAGTACACCTACCAAATACTTTGTCGTCCATTGTATAATTTTTAGTAGGTATAAATCTTTTGTTGGAGATCCTAAAATAAATAAGTAAAATAACTTTGATGCAACACTGAAATGATCCTTGCATGAAACTGGCCATAAAGAAACCAAAAAAAAAACAAAAGAAGGAAAACATAGACCGATACCTAATAATTTGTTAAACAATAAGAACTTGCATTAGCAGTCAGTGCTGCACCTAACATTATCAACTGCATGAATCATGATCCTATCAAGTTGTGGTCAGCAGTTCTTAGAATCGGAACGACGGAGCTCCATTAGGAACAATAAAGGGAACCAGAGGTTAGCCGACACCGCACTCGTTTGTTTTTAAACGAGGAATTGTTTTTGAAAATGGACTGAAGACTTCGTAGAATTCAGAATGTGGTATTTGTTAGAACTGTTGAAAACAGTTGTTTGAAGCATTTTAGGTTGAAAACTGCGGGGTAATTGCGTAACGCACTAACATTAGCAATGTCTTTCATTTTGACAATTCAACAATATTCATTGCGTTATTTACATTGTTGGGCAGACAAGTTTTTCTAACATATGAAGCAATGAATTAGCACTATCCTTCAAAATGGTTCAGATTGTGAATGTGTGTTACGCAATTTGGGCGATGAACTAACCAAAGATATTTTTGTGTCCGTCAAATATTTTTCATGATTGAGACACTACTTTTAGTTAAAAAAAAATTGTTGATATACAGTGGCTTCCAAAAGTTGGTAGACATTTTTTCACTTCAGCTGTAACCACGGATTTACTCCGTGGCTGTAACACACCACATTATGATTTAAAATTCTAGTGTTCCAAATGTTTGATTTGCTATAACATTGTTATCGACTAATTCAATTACCTTTGACAGTAAATCTTATCTTCTTCTTTGAGTTATCATAATAAATAATCAAGTAAGGAGTACCTGATTATTTTATTTTAATTTTAAATCATAAGTTGGCATTACAGCTGGAGTAGAAAAATATCAACAAACTTTTGGAGGCCACTGCAGGTACACATTAACGCCTATTCGGGTTTCGCTCAGGTATTTAGTATCAAGTTCCGCGGCTAGATCGACCTGTGCGGTATTCGCTGCCATTGTGGGTAGAAGTGCATACCGCTCGGGTTTCGCTCAGGTATTTAGTATCAAGTTCCGCGGCTAGAGCGGAATAGTTGGTGCCATAGTACCACATAGATCTGGTATTGTTTACCTTCTTCTACAAAAACTTCTTTACCTTCCTGAGCGAAACTCGAACTCGGTATTCTACCCAGTACCCACAAGGATAGCGAAATCCGCTTTGATGTGAACAGTAATATTACCGCATACCCACTCGATTTTCTCTACCGCAGATGGTAGCGAATACCGCTTAGGTTTGAATAGACCTTTATCAATCTACTCTGCGTATAGGTTCTGAACATTCAATTCATCGTAATATTAATCGATTATTTTAATGATATTGGAAGGGACATTCCAACTAAGTTAATCACACTTCACACTATCACACTAATATTATAATGGCAATTGTTTGTGTGTGTGTTTATATATTTGTTACTTCTTCATGCTCAAACGGCTGGAGCGATTTTGATAAAATTTTGTATGGAGGTAGCTGACACCCTGGATTAACATATAGGCTACTTTTTATTCCGATATTTCCACGGGATCAACACTTATGCGGGTGAAACCGCGGGCCGCAGCTAGTTAATAATTTATTATTAAACTGAAATACGAATGACGTTTAAAATAAATTCTATTAAGTACGAGTATATCAAAAAGTATAATTTATTAAGATAATCACATTACTCAAATAATCTTGAGTTTCAATGTATATTAAATGTAGGCGGGGAATGGAAGACACTAAAGTCACAGTCTTAGTGTTAATTGATTTTTCCAATGCTTTTAATACCGTCAGTCACGAAGTCCTTTTATCTATCCTTTCCCATCTTATGGTCTCTCCGGAGGTTCTGGCATGGTTTTCTTCTTATCTTCGGGGACGTCAGCAGTCTGTTTATGCTGGAGACTCTTCGTCGAATTGGTGTGATCTTGCAGCTGGCGTTCCTCAAGGCGGTATATTATCTCCTCTTTTATTCTCCATTTTTATTAACCTCTTTACCACCGAGCTTCGAACTGCGTATCATCTTTATGCTGACGACTTGCAGCTTTATTGCCGGGCAGGTGTTGACAATATATCAGATGCAATTGATGAGCTAAACCGGGGTTTAGATGTCGTTAAAGACTGGTCTAATCGATTCGGGGTGGCGGTTAACCCCACCAAGTGTCAGGCTATTTTAGTAGGCAGCCCCTACAGCATGAGGAAGCTGAATGGCTTAACTGTGCCACCTGTGATCTTCGACAATTCAGTCATCCCGTTTAGCTCTGATGTGAAGAATCTTGGTCTGCATGTTGACACTTGTCTTGACTGGTGAAAGCAGGTCACGACTGTTAGTCAAAAAGTCACCGGAACGTTGCGGTCGCTCTACCGATTGAAAAACCTTCTCCCTTCACACATAAAGGCGATGCTTGTACAGTCCCTAATATTTCCCATAATTGACTATGGTGATGTGTGTTACTATGACCTGAATGCAGATCTCCTCAATAAACTTGACCGTCTTCTCAATAACTCCATTCGATTCATTTTCAATCTTCGTAAGTATGACCATGTTTCCGAGCACCGGCGGCTTTTAAAATGGTTACCCATTCGCCAGCGCAGAGAGTTGAGGGCGCTGACTACGTTGTTCTCTATTCTTGACAATCCCACTGCCCCTTCTTACATGACTTCTCAAATTCAATATTTATGCTCTGCCCATACTAAAAATCTTCGTTCCACCAATAATCGCCTTCTACGATGTCCTTCTCACCGTTCTGGTTTCATTCATTCTTCTTTCTTTGTCCAGGCGGTCTTTCTATGGAATGCGCTCCCTCTGAACATCAGGACGGCAACCAGTCGGTTATCTTTTAACGTGAAGGCACGTGAACATATTCGGCAGAAGTTGGCCGTAACATCCCAGCGCTGATTTGCTGGATTCGTTTTCTCCTCTACCGATAATTTTTCTCATGAGAGTTCATTTGGTTTATATGTATGTATGTATCTATGTATATATTGTATTGTATATTCATTTCCTAACTAGTTATCATGTATGTTGCACCTGCCATGTTTTGTCTCTGCATCACCCTAAGGTTGACTGGTAGAAAATGCTTTAGGCATTAAGTCCGCCTTTGTACAGTATTATTTTTTTTACTTGTGCATAAAGTTTTAATAAATAAATTTCGTCAAGTCATTGAAACCATTTTCTAAAATGTCAACCTGACATATTAATGCGTGGGATGTCTTTCAGATGACACAATAAAACAGATGGAGAAGAAAAAACCGGCCAAATACGAGTCGGACTCGCACACGAAGGGTTTCGTACCACGGTACAATATTTATCACTACATAATATAAAAAAAATCACGTTTGTTGTATGGGAGCCCCCCTTAATTTATTTTATTTTTATTTCATTATTTATTTTTGAAGTGAATATAAAACAAACAGCTCATTTATCAAATTAAATTTCAGTCGACAACATCTATTATTTCTTACTAAACTTCAACTACATCCGATGATCCCGCATACTTATCTCTTTTGTTGAGTGTACCTGTACCTACCTATACTACCACCACATTACGCCAGTTATTTTTAAGTCCCGTATAATAGGGGGCGAGCCTATTGCCATCAACCTGGCACAATCAAATCTCCAGACTGCTACTATATTTCAGATGAAAAACACTTTGCCCTATCCGGGAATCGAACCCAGGATCTCATGCTCGATAGAAACGCTTGCGACCACTAGACCAACGACACAGTCCCAAAAGTATTTTTTCAATTTCTAGTCGATTTATAGGTAGGACTTTCTTAGACGATCATAAAAATATGGCCAACCCTAGAACAACATAAGGCTACGATTAAAATAGTAGATTGTTATGCAAGGGTCGAAAGGAATCAATTCCTATACGAGGCATTTAGACGCCCGAGCGCAGCGAGAGCGGCTATAGCCCGAGTAGGAATTGATGAATTTCACCCGTGTTAAACACTCTACTTTTCATTTCGAATATAAGGTAAGTAAAAAGTAGTAGTTTTTCTAAAATATTTATTGATAACAATAACATGCAAAGTTTTTGAATTTCGGTACAGTTTACAGAGTTAGTAACCCGCCAAATAATACTATTGTCTTTTTTTATTTTAAATATGGAACACACCGCGTCATCGCCGCGGGCTGTCCCGCTTAATAGGTTTTTTTTTTAATTCACACTGGCTTCTTCTACACTCACAAGACTGCAGCATTTTTCTTAATTTATGTAAAAAATTTCGTAGCTGACTACAGTTCTATTTTTAAAATTCATTCCCACCCAAAAGAGGGAAGTAATTACCTACTATGAGTTTTTCCCGCCCTGTGGTGGGAAGCAGCGTCTTCCACCCGCTATTTGGATCAAACAAACACTACTTTCCGAGTATGAGAAATGAAAAAGTATGACCAACCCTATTAAAACACGAGGCTATCTATATGAGCCCATGGGAAAAATAAAGGGTGAAAATAAAAATGTTTAAGTTATCTAAACATTGTTTAGAACGCTCCCCGCAGATTTTTCACGTACATCAAAAGTTTTGCCATTAATATAACTAGTAAGAACAGCAAGAATGTAAAATGAATGCATAATTTATTCATTGCCGGTTATTTCGCACAAATTCACACAAATGGTTGGAATTTATTCGTCTGACAACTTCGACGGCTGTCTCTTGAAGTGATTGCAATTATTTTTGACTTCTTTTATGGTTCGTGTTTGTTAGGGGATAAGATCAATCATAGATTTTTGTATGTACTGTAACGGTTGCCTACAAAAGTCGTCCCTTTCAGTGCATGCTGGCAGTACAATATTGGGATGCATGAAGAAGCTTCCTCGTGTAGCGCAGATTGTTCCGCCAGTTACTCAACTGAACCAAGCGCTCGGCGCATCTTGGAAAGTCACATCCAACACCTTATTTGACTGGTCAATTCTTTCCTTGCGGTGGTAGGGCTTTTTTTATGGATGGGAAATCATCAAATGACCCCTCCCGCTCTGGGTGGAGCGGAAGGGAGTGTCAGACTCTTACTGACTAAAACCCATCCGTGTTCCTTCCTTAGCCCTTTGTGTTCCGGGGTAGCGGTAACCCTTTCGGACAATCCCGCACCCCCGGCAGGCTTCGGCCCTGGCAGGCCCCTTCCTTTTTGCTGACATCTCTTTGAGGCGCGCGTGGAACACGTACGGCGCGGTAGGGCTAACGCCCGCCTGGTTTGCGACCACCCTCCCGCCGGAGTCCGGCGTCATGCCTGCCTGCAGCCTGCTGTGTTTCGTCGATGCGTGGGAGTTCCAGTGCCAAAGGCATCTTCTGGACACGCTCGTTCCATAGACCTCATCCATCGCTTTCCATCAGGCGTGATCGAGGTCAAGAGCGGGCCCATTCAGCAATAAAAATAAACTATTGTTGCATTTGCAATAGTCAAGCGAGTTTATAATGAGCTTGCAAATGGTTTTTGTTTGGAAAAACAGGGGGCTTTAGGCGCGTTATGTAAACACGTTCGCTTAGAATAAACGCAATAATTATATCTTTGTATCACTTTAACGTTCCCACACAATATTCCACAATATTCCCGGCTGTAATTAGTGGATCTTTGACAGTCGTTACGTGTAGTCAGAAGATCGAAAGTCTGACCAAGGGGTATCGTGTCACCCAGTAACTAGGTTGTGAAGGTCAGATAGGCAGTCGCTTCATGTAAAATACTGGTATTCAGCTGCATCCGGTTAGACTGGAAGCCGACCCCTAAATAGTTGGGAAAAGGTTAGGCAGATGATGACTCACTACAGTATAGGTAAGTCTTTGTAATTTTATTGAAATTATTTGTTAATTAGTATAGTTAAAGTTATAAATACTGTTTTTATTTTTGCTTTAGCTCTAATAGATAAGTTTATACACAATTTCCGACATTTCAAACAATCATAACAAAGATTCTATTGCTTTCCTGTATTAATATTATTTATTTATTTATTAAATGCCTTAAAATTAACATTACAGGTCTTAACTGCGCATTAGGCGATACTCGCTTTGCCTTACTCTAACTCCGAAATCAGAGCAACGAAAAGCATCGCTTTTTTTCTGATCTAACAGCCTTATTAACTTTTAATTTCAGGAATGTAAACCTACTAAAATAATAAAAGTATTTCAATCTAGGTTAACATTTTGACAGCTTGTATCTTTATTCCTATTGAATTGCATACTGGAGTATTTTAAACTGGAATGTGTGGAATCGTATGAACTGAAATTGAACGCGACGTTTCGATCCAAATTACGATATTTCAGACAATGAGAATACTTTAAATAAATTGACGAGAATTTCACAGAATTTCTGAGTGACAATTGAAAACCACTGGTAAGTCGAACATTTTTACATTGTCTGTTACCCTCGAGTTTTGGGTTATTAAATAACCCGAGAAAGTTTCCAGTAAACAAATGGTTATTTTAAATCCCTGGTTTTATAATAAAAAAACAAAGCACCCTTACAAAGCTAGGTACCTACTAAACTTAGTATTTCAAAATTGATGACTTAAAAAAAATAGGTTGTATTGTTTAGACAAAAAAAAAAAAATTACCGATTCCACATACCCTAAACGTATCTTAACCAGTCAAGCGGCGCGGGTCGCCCATTGGCGACGAAACAATAGAAAATCAATTGTGTCTCATTAGCGGAGCTTGACAGATTAAAATATCATGCAAATAATCACTATCTACTAAGTAATAGGGTTTAAACTCACCATAAACTTTCGACCACTGCGCAGGCGGTCTCCAGTCGGGGTAATGCTTCGGGAATTTCTCCCGCGTCCAGTATGTATGCAGCACCATTTTATACACAGTCATTTTATCCGGATTACACACGTCAGCTTCACCGGCTGCCGCTGCGGCAAGCGCCGGCAGCAACATCACTAGTAATAACCGCGCCATATCGATATCGGCTATCGACAATGTCACAACACTAAGGCATAGTGGTTGATGTCACAACATTTCACCTTTGTACCTGTAAAGAAATATTTCATGTTAGTATAGCAAGGAAATTAATAGTTTTTTTTTTTACTTACTTAGGTACAGACGCCAGCACATCAAGCTACTACAATCTGTCAAACTTTAATGGACTTTCAACTTTATTTATAAAACATTAGGTTCAAGGTTGATTGGAAAAATTTTACAGTTTCGGGTAGCTTGATGTGCTGGCCTCTCTTAATAAAAAAAAATATTTATTGAAGTCTCTTTCACGATTTGAAAGAATATTTTTTGTAACGTTTCAGTATGTTACTTTGACCGACTTTTTCAAATTCAAAATCATTTATTTTCAAATATGGGTAAACAATATGCAGATGTTGTACATCCTTGTAATATTTGTATACAATACAAACGAAATTATCACAGTCTTGGTATCTCATATTTTACCTTTCTTTAAAAATTAAAACTAAACTGAATAAAATTAAGAATGAGGTCAATAAAATTAATTTAAAGAACGATTGAAGTTTTGAATTGTGCAACGGGAGCAAAAAAAAATATTTTTATGCACAAAAATATCTCATCTAAATACTAACCTATCTATTAATACACTGCCCTCTCATCTTTCATGAACGTCAACACCTACATTTTATAACGTCGTAGGTAGCCAATGAATGAATGTGTATAGTATCATAGTTGCCTGTCTGAGACTGGGTGAATGACCGGTCTATTTCTGTTCCTTTGAGGTGAGATATTGGTTGAATCACTCGGGAACTTTTGACGCGTGTCCAAGTATTAGACACTTGACTTAAAGGTGTCTTATTTTTCTTCAGGAATTGCGAGGTTCAAACGGGTCTGATTTGAGATTTTTGGTACTAATTTTATAGATAGGTCAAGAATACAAAAGTTCTGTTATACATTAAAGTAGCTCTGTAAGTATTAAAAACCGGCCAAGTGCGAGTCGGACTCGCCCATGAAGGGTTCCGTAGCAGCAAGTAACATAATATAAAAGTCCTTGTAGTTCGTTGTAACTTTGTGAAAGGTAAATTGCGGTTTTCGATTTATGACGTATTAAAAAAAAACTACTTACTAGATCTCGTTCAAACCAATTTTCGGTGGAAGTTTACATGGTAATGTACATTTTAATTTTATCATTCTCTTATTTTAGAAGTTAGGAGGGGGGGGACACACATTTTACCACTTTGGAAGTGTCTCTCGTGCAAACTATTTAGTTCAGAAAAAATGATATTAGAAACCTCAATATCATTTTGAAGACCTATCCATAGATAAAAATTTTTGGAGTTTCAGTTGTAAGTATGGGGAACCCCAAAATTTATTGTTTTTTTTTCTATTTTTGTGTGAAAATCTTACTGCGGTTCACAGAATACATCTACTTACCAAGTTTCATCAGTATAGTTCTTATAGTTTCGGAAAAAAGTGGCTGTGATATACGGACGGACGGACAGACAGACATGACGAATCCATAAGGGTTCCGTTTTTTGCCATTTGGCTACGGAACCCTAAAAATGCTTCTGGAATGACGATGTCGAGGAAAAAAAACAGTTTTTTATTTTACTTTTTAAGTTTTTGGCGCGGGCTCGCGAAAAATGGAAGGAGTGGAGGGAGGCCTTTGCCCAGGAGTGGGACAGCACAGGCTAGTTAAAAAAAAAAAGTTTTGGGCTCAGTATATTCTACCATCACAATCGCACTCTCATTCTTTTCAGCTCAACACCTTTTTAGGAGCAGTGGTGGCCCAGTGGTAACGGCCGTGACTTACGAGTATACATCGTAGGTTCGAACACTGACAGGCGCTTTACTTTATGTCAAATTATTTCATCACCACTGGTCTCAAAACGGTGAAGGAAAACATCATGAGGAAAACGGCATGTCCTAGACCCAAAAATTCGAAAACATGTGACATCCACCAACCCACACTGGGCCCACGTGGTGGATTACTGCCCAACCTAATAGAGAGGAGGCCTGTGTCCCAGCAGTGGGAACATTATAGGATGATTAGTACTTTTTACAATATTCAGTCAGGCATTACACATTTGACCCTATTTAATTGTCCCTCATACATGTAATATACCTATCCTTTAAACCCAGCCACGCAATATTCCCTAATAAAATGAACCTACAAAACATATTCGATATTTCCCCACAATTCTCCCGTTAAAACCGCAAACTGGAAACTCCATGAAAAACTGTATTTGCTTAAAGCAATCCCGCACAAAATAATTGTATTAAAAACGATACACGCGTGTTGGGACGGCTTTGAAAAAATACGGGAATATTCGTCAATGTAGCTTTTGTAACTATGAAAACTGTAGTAACTGGTACTGTAGTTCATTTTTTTATTGTATACGGCTATTTTAATTGCCTGTTTTATGTACCTATTTATATATATATATTTTTTAATAGAACATGTGGAATTCTGAATCGGGGAGTAGAACCTTCTTTGTTCCTAATGAGCTTCTATAAATCTATGTTCGATCGGATCATCAGTAGGCACGACATTATTATTAGCCATTTCTGTCCCACTGCAGGGCAAAGGCCTCCCTTTCCACCTTCCACTTATCCCTATTCAGTGCTGTTACACGCCAAGTAGGCACGATAATATACACACACAACACACATAATAAAGAACAACATAAACACATAATAAAGAGTATTCTATTCTATTCTATTATATAGATATACATAAATTAGAATAATCGTCTAATACCCGTACCATGAGTTATTCTTATTTAACTAGATAACAAGACATTCAGCAATGATTCCTTTTTCTATAAAATAAAGAAACCGTTTGACTTCGAAAAATTGAATAATAACAACAACACGTTTCGCCGAACTATATAATTGACCCCTAAATTCCTACCACATAACAAGCCCTTACAAAAACAATATCTCAACCCTAAAATGACATTCACAAAATATTCCGAATCGGGCAAAAATTTCAACCTCCCAGTTATTATATTGAGCGATCATAAATATTCGCTGGCCCTGGCCTCGGGACCGTGGGACATCTCTGTGAAGGGTGTCAGCCTCTTTTTGCCAATATTTCAAAAGAGTATGTGCTGACGTGACGTGACGTCGGCATACGGCCCTTTATTCCGAACAGGCTATTCGTTATGCGTTCCACGTTTAAAATAAGAGCGGATAGGATGGAGCTATATTGTACTGGCAGTATAAGGGGACTTAGAACGTTTGTAGCGTTAGCAACGTCATTTGGAACTTTAATATTATCTGAAAGCGACATCAGAACTTCTGGTGAAAAAGAATAAAGACAAGCGAGAGGTGTCGTGGATGGCGATAACCGATTGTAACGAAGTTCCGTTCGCTTTGCACACTTGGGGAATGAGAGCTAGGGCGAAAAAAGTATAACATTTTGAGAACCACTCTTACCAAGAGGTATCTTGTTACCCAGTGACTGTATTGTGGAGGTCAGATAGGCAGTCGCTCCATGTAAAATACTAGTATTCAGCTGCATCTGGTTAGACTGGAAGTCGACCCCAACATATTTGGGAAAAAGGCTAAAGGCTTCACGCACAATGGTCCATTTGAAGGACTAAGTGCGGAAACCAAACCCATAACATAGAAGGCTAAAGGCTAGGTAGACTGCATTGATTGCATTTTGAGCAGAGTTCGATATATCGTTCGATAATAGCCAACACTTCCAACACTTAAGCTGTAAGTTTATCTTTGGTGGTTTTTGGTGGTTTTTTTGGTGCTGGTGCATAAGTTTTAGAACCAAACTGTATGAATTCTAGTCTAATAAAAAAAAAAATGGCGTCGACAAACGAGCTTCGAAACGAAAGTTTCTTCAGCTCGAACTAAGTGAAACATAAGGTAATTGTAATCCGTTCAATAGGAAATAAAGTTCAATGTACTTTGGTATCGAACTAACTTTTTATTGAGAGTCGCGTACAAACTGAATTTGTTGGGCGAAGTACTATTTAGTAGTCAGTTATGTTTAGGATAACGAACTGACGTATGACAGAGTGAAAAACTTTCTACTTACTGAAGACTTGTTGCTCCTATAGAATATGAAGTTTACGTCGAGTTTCGAGAACTGAATTTCCGTAAGAAAATGACTGAAAATGCTGCCTCAACAAAATTTACTTTGAATACCAAGATGATCTGTTTGTCATTGTATCACATTGTAGCGGTATCTACAATGCCACATGCGAACAACGCGTCATACTGACGTCACGCAAAATCCTGCATCTCGCAAGCAGGATTTACCGCGCAACTAGCATAGCTACAACGGACCGATATGAATCACCGGGCAGTTGCCCGCCAGACACAACACCAGACTGGTCGGAGGATGCTGCCTCTTCTATAGAGTATGAGTGAACTTTACACCCTGTTCCTCATAACTCTATAATATTGTCCATAACATGAATGTCAAAAAGATATAGGCAATGAGTCAGAACTGACGAAGTTTGGATGTACTATAGGTACACTGCATAACGGTTCGGGGAAATCAGGAGTCATGATAATGTTTATGTATTCATAGGGATCCAAGAACCAAGGCCTGCCTGATCATCATCTGCGTAGCCTTTTCCCAACTATGTTGGAGTCGGCTTCCAGTCTAACCGAATGCAGCTGAGTACCAGTATTCTACATGGAATGACTGCCTATCTGACCTCCAAAACCCAGTTACTTGGTAACACGATACCCCTTGGTAAGACTGATTGTCAAACCAACCAAAGCCTGCCTATGACACCAGTATTAGAAACCATTATAGCACACGTATCGATTTGTACGGTTGAACAAGCAATTTGGTATACAGGCAGATAACTTGCAACTACTTTTAAACAATGGTGTGCTGAATTAGTAAATTTTATACCACTCTATTTAATTAAGGATGCCATAAGCTGAAAAAGTTATAACGCACAAAATAAAACTAAATATTGGCAGTGTAGCTTGTTCGACCGTACTACGTGGAATATCGAGGTATTCCAACTACGCATTTATCCACGTATAATTAAAGGGAGCTACACTACCCTACACTACGTATAAGTTTCCAATTAAATCACGGCCCCAGCATTTCGATATCGATAACACGTAATCACCTCACTATATTTTACAGTCTTTTTCAGCGAGCGTTAGCAGTTTCAAAGGAATTAACTCGCGTGATACGAATAAATTTGGAGGGTGGTGAAATATGGGTATTTTATTGAATTCAATAAAAGGGCTTATACTGTTTGAGTAGTTCACTAAAACTAGGATGAATGGATTGTTTGTGGTTTCATGTTTGTTTATGGAAAGAGGTTTATAGAGGGCAATGCCCTTTCAAGTCTAGAGTACCTAGTTCGGCCGACGAGAGAATGCGTTCTTGATACCTGTCAGTGTCATACAAATGAATACATGTTTTGCGAATTTGATCTTTATTAGCTACTAGAATTGGTGTCAGGAACGCATACTCTTGATGGCCGGACTGTAAGACCCAAACATATTGGTGGCGTTTACTCTTCAAGTACCTACCTACCTAGAATTACAGAAGACTTTTCACATCGAGGACTATTATTGGAAATAGTAAGTTTTTTTTTGTATAGATTTTTAGTAAGTGCACTTTGCGGTCAGTGTGCAACCATCCTGAATCAGGTCAGGATTGAGGTTGCTGCTGAAAATTTTAGTGCAAATCTAGTTTCTAGGTCAAAACCGGCTTGTTACTACTCGATTGTTCATATCAGTTAGAATTGTAAAAAATTCTACAATGAAAATTTTTCTTTAGGTAGGTACTATTTGTATCTTATAGGTCCAAAAAAGATGTATGCATCGATTTTTATAACGTCCGTGACATCGACATATGTATAATATTGTAACAAGATGGAGGCACAAAACATATTAGATACATAATGTGTACTTTTTTGTAGCTAAACATTGACACAGTATTATGGAACACAAATTGTAGACAAACAAATGAACTCTTGTCAATAAACATTTTTTCAAGCATTTATTAAGTACACCAACATAATAATTCTTATAATACTCGTGTAGCCAACCCAGCAATACGTGTTATCCTTGTATGACGAAACCACGCGTTACACGTGTTTTAATTCCCAGAACGAAAACTGCTATCAGTGTTCTGAAATATATTTTCAAATTGAAGTGTGTCTGACAAATAAAAAATATAGATAGGCTTGCCTATCACAAGGGACCTAATACTGACATTCGCAGACCGTTTTTTTTTTTCCACAAAATGAAATATTGCCACGATACTTATTATTATATCATTCCTTTGGGGATCGGTATACGTACGTGACCGCCATGTCGTTACTAATTGCAATCTATTTTTAGAAATTTGAGCCGGAATTCTAGAAGATTATTTTACCGCGCAACTAGCATATATACCTACAACGGCCCGAAATGAATCATCGGGCAGTTGCCCGCCAGACACATCACCCGTCTGGTCGGAGGATCCTCCCTTTTCTATGGAGGATGAGTGAACTTTACACCCCCTCAAACTCATACCTCTATAAGTGTTATAGAATATAATTTTATTTTAAATTTCACGCGGACGGGTCGCAAGCAGAATGTAGTAATCGATAAACAATAATATTTCAATTCCAAAAACGTACAAAAGTTGCCAAAGAAAATTATCCATAATTACCGGCTTTAATTATAACAATAACCATCACTAATCCACCGATAACCCCCACTTTACCAGTTAAATGATCCAATAACATAATTTTAGTGATTCCTCAGTTTATTATTAATCCCATTTTAGCCAGGCCTCCCCTGAACTCTTGTCCAACTTGTTACAACTCCCCCTTCTGTTGTTTTTCATCGCACGGCTCCCGGGAGGGTTGTAATTCGATTAAGTTATTGTTTTATGTCCTATCGTCTGGATATTGTATGTTTTGGTACTTTTATGCTTTGGTGAATTGATTGACGAAAAATATGCGTTGGACAAAAAAGATTTAAACTTTAGTTTACATACATAAACATACGCTTTCTTTATATGGGGGTACGCAAAAACTACAGAGCAGAACATGCTACGATTCTTACATAGTAGACGCCATCACATCAACCTACCCGAAACTGTCAGATTTTCCCAATGAACTTTGAACCTTATGCTTTAGTGATAAAGTTGAAAATCTATTAAAGAAATTTGACAGATTGTAGTAGGTTGATCTGTACATACTCATTTTGCTTCCTTTACGTTTAATTCTATTTTATTTTAGTCAGTACAAAAACCACTGTGGCTTCAAAGTTGTGCTCAAAACTTGGTCAATCCCAATGTACAGACGCCAGCACATCAAGTTACTACAATCTGACAAAATTTAATACATTTTTTCAACTTTATCGCTAAAGTATAAGGTTCAAAGTTGATTGGGAAAATTTGACAGTTTCGGGGAGCTTGATGTGCTGTACGTTTTTTTTTAATTTACGCGGCCTACTCAAATTTCCTTTCTTTGGAATTGTTCGTCGAATCGTTGAGCTCCTCAAGTGCTGAGTTGAGCTGCACGATTTTTGACAAAGGCGTGCACTGACTGGACAAGTCCGCTCAATCTGTGTGGTTCTTTCCTAAAAAAAAACAATTTCAGACACCAATCTACATGGTCTTCACATGATATGACCAAGATTTTGTCTGGACTTTAAAAGAGACTGTGAGCTTTTCGGCCTTTCTTCTCAGAGTAGTCAGATAGGAAACGCCGACCTCATCTAGCTTAAAAAAAATATGACTGGCGTGTAAAAGTGTTTGTACGAACCTACTTACAGAAAATAATATTATTATTTATCACTAGCTGCGCCCCGCAGTTTCACCCGCGTAAATGTCGATCCCGTGGGAATATCGGGATAAAAACTATCCTATGTCCTTTTCCGGGACTCAAACTATCTCTATACCAAATTTCATCTAAATCGGTTCAGTGGTTTAGGCGTGAAGAAGTAACAAACATATAAACACACACACACACACTCACAAACATTCGCCTTTATAATATTAGTGTGACATAGTGTGATTTTACAATACTGTGATAGCGCCAGATTACACTGTTGACATATAGATACAATCGCTGCTTAGAAATACTATTAGATGACTAGAAAACTGTTTGTTAATTTCAGGACTGTCCCCAAAACTGACCCGTTTCACCACCCATAAAACATTTTCTCATCCATTTACAAGCACTCTAACTGCAACGTATTATACTAAGTTGAACATAAATTCAGAATATTAAAATTGAACAACTTCAAACAAACAAGAACCAACATTGGCACTCGACGTAAGACTGCGCTCCGACCGAAACGAATGGAGCGTAGAGCAAACGATGTGATGTCGTTGAATAATAAACTTTATTCTCAGCACGATAGAGCTCACGCCACAGCGCTCTATGATACCCGAGGAGCCGTTTGATGTTTATGTCCATGTCTGCACAACTTCGGACTTTATCGTCTAAATAATAAAGTGTATTATTCAATGCTGTCAGAAATCCTCCGTGTTTCGCTGCTTGCGAAGCCTAAAGGGGCAAGCTCATCGAGATATAACAGAGGCTGCCCAAACTTATACTGCAGAATTACGTTGCCACCCAACTCCTAATGAAGTTTTAATAATTCACAGTCTTCCAAAACTGTTGGCTTGTTAACTTGCTCAAGTCAACTCGTGGTCTCTTTAAAATGTTAATTGTGAGTCGATAAGGAGAATTTGGTGCGTAGTTCTTAAGTGTTGAGTTTTTGGTTATTAAGTACTTACTTACCTAATTTTGTTTTGGAAACTGGAGGTGGAACAGACTGCGGTTAGTTTTTGTGATTTAGTTAAAAGCTATGGATCTTTCAATCCATTTGTACTCGTAGGTACTTTCTGAGTTTATCTTGGACATTAGGAGTACCTAATGTCCAAGATAAACTCAATCCCAATCAACCATCCATCCATTTTCCATCACCAATGTTAGTGAAAATTGGTGATGGAAAAACATCGTGAGGAAACCTGGACATATCTTTAAACTAATAATAAAGCAAACAATAAAAGAAAACATACATAAAAACTCTTCAGCTTTGGATCAGTAGTTCCTTTGCAAAAGCTAAAGGAACTACTGAGACTAGATAGTTCCTTTAGCAGTTCCTTTAAAGGAACTACTGAGAACTTTTGGATCAGTAGTTCCTTAGGTTGACACACATAATTATACAGGGTAAAATTGAAAACATGCGACAAATCGAAATGGGAGATTGTACTCATCATTATGAACAACTTTTACTATGGGGACTAAACCTGAAATCGCGAAAAACAAATCAGCTGTTCCCTACATTTTGACGAGTTATGCGAACATAAAATGTAGGGAAGAGCTGATTTTTTTTTCGCGATTTCAGGTTTGGTCCCATAGTAAAAGTTGTTCATAATGATGAGTAAAATCTCCCATTTCGATTTGTCGCATGTTTTCAATTTCAACCTGTATACATTTTGACATTTAACGCAATACAAAATTAATTGAGAAAGGTAGGTACGTAGGTACCGGATATCGAAATGAGAACCTAAGCTTGATCAAATATTTATATTCATACCCAAACTAAAGCAGGCCCATCAATATCAATGAGATAATAGGTAACACTATAGATATCCGTGGGTAACGTAACACAGATATTATTTACTTATTCACTAATACCTATCTAAATGATTAAGGGCTCTTACACATAAACACGATACGACGCCGCGTCGTGCTACGACGTATATGATGGTATATGATTGTAGTGACGTATCATTCAAACCGGGAAAAGTGGAAACAGGAAAGGGAGGCCTTTGCCCTGCAGTGAGACAACCATAGATATATGAAAGAAGGAGATATGCCCGGTAGTTGAAAATGTATCAGAACCCGATGTCACTAAGTTGGCCCCACCACCGCGCCACTTCTACACATGTAGTTCAGTAAAAGCAATAGATACAAAGGCGCGCACATACTTGCAATTCATAAATCTGTTTCTTACATTTCTATGGAGACAACACAGGCTTATAATAATAATAAGCCATTCAAACGATGAAACGATGCTGCGTCGTAGCACGACGCGACGTCGTATCGTATTTATGTGTAAGAGCCCTTAGCAGTCCCGGTACATAAGCTGTCAATGATAAAAGCTACGCTATGTGCCAGCAAGTCACACAATAATCTGTCAAATTACTTTAATAGATTTTCAACTTTATCGCTAAAGCATTAGATTCAAGGTTGATTGGGAAAATTTGACAGTTTCGGGTAGCTTGATGTGCTGGCGTCTGTACATTTGAGAAAGATAATTTGATTTCCCTGCGGACCTCAGGTAGTCGGCCTATGTTACCGAGTGAATAATTTAGTTACGCAGTAATTAGTTTATCAATATTATTTCCATTATTACAGATAACAGACGAGATTTTAATAAACAATTGGGGTACTTATAAATTGGAGATTAATTTCTGTGTATTTCTGGTCATTTATTCTACTATCAATCGTAATTTGTCTGGTTGGCAAAAATAATGAACTTATTTTAAAAAAGTGAAAATTGCAAACATATTGCACATATACCTATTTTTGGCACTATAAACACTGTTACACTGTTAAATTTTTAAGGAAAACCTTATATTCAATCAGCCTGATTAGCCTTTTCCTATGTTGAGGTCAGCTTCCAGTCTAAGGCCTCATTTACGGAGACGCGGGGCGTCGCGCGTTGCGTTGAGCGGCGCGGCCCGCACTGAATTCAAATATATGGCGTTGTATGAGTGCGTTTACGGAGAAGCGATTTTAGACGCGTTTGTTTGAATTAGGGCGTTTTTTGCGACCGAGCCCGCGGATGGCACCGACGCGTCCCACGCGGCGTTTATCGCGGCGGCGCACGCAGCGGCAATTCTCGATGAAGCTATGTCCGAGGCGGAATCTTCTGTCAGTCTTATTTAGAAATCGCGCAACACAGACGTAGTCACCGTCGCAATGGAGTATGATATGATCGACAGGTGCAGAAAGAATACCAGTATTTTTCACGGGGCGCCTATCTGACCTCCACAACCCAGTTACTGGGTAACACAAAACCCCTTGGTAAGACTGGTTGTTAGACTTTTAGGCTTCTGAGTTATCCGCAACGACTTCCAAAGATGTACGAATGACAGCCGAGACGAAACGGCTTAACGTGCTTTCCGAGGCACGGAGGGGTTTCGATATGTAATTGATGGTACCCTTCCACGAACCGACCGCGGCAAGCGTAGCTTAACTTTCGACCGACCGACCCGACCTTATATTGTGGGTTAAAAAAACTTGAAGGAAAGTTTAACAGGTTTATCTAGGGTTCCGTACCCAAAGGGTAAAAACGGGACCCTATTACTAAGACTCCACCGTCCGTCTGTCTGTCTGTCTGTCACCAGGCTGTATCTCATGAAGCGTGATAACTAGACAGTTGAAATAGTCACAGATGATATATTTCTGTTGCCGCTATAACAACAAATACTAAAAACAGAATAAAATAAAAGGGGGGCTCCCATACAACAAACGTGATTTGTTTGCCGTTATTTGCTCGATATTTATCATCGTCATCTCGATATTATTATATTCGTGCGCAAATCCGACTCGCACTTGACCGCGTTTTCTTATAATTCAATTCCTACGCCCCATTATAAAATAAATTAGCTACAAACATGCAATCAACAATATTCTCGCAATCATTTTTAGCATTTGAATTTAACATACATACATACGAGTAATTCTGTTAAATCCGTACCGTCCGTAAATTCGTCTCGTAAATGTTCACAATCATAACAGACGATCCCCTACAAATTGTCAGTCGAAACTGACCCGTGGCGAATTGTTGACCCCGTTACTGGTTAGGAATAATGAGGTGAGCGTTGAGCACCATTACACTGAAAACAGCGTTGATCCTAATTTTGTAGACCGTACATATGACATAAACATCACAACATTCGGTATTTCCCGAGGGTGTGCAAAGGTATAGTACATCCACATTGCGCCAGTTATGTTTAACTAGCTGCGCCCCGCGGTTTCACTCGCGTAAATGTCGATCCCGTGAGAATAGACATAAAAAGTAGTCTATATCGATACCGGAAATATGAAATAACGTAAGGGACATTTTGTCGAAAATGAGTTATATATATCATTGGATTCGTAATTTCTTGCTCTATCGATTGGTATATTTAAAATCTCAATATCTCAAAAAAAATGTCCCTTACATTACATATTTTCCGCAGGTCTAGACCATTTTTTTTACAAAAACTGGCTGTATAGGACGTTTTAAATTAATATTTTTATAAAAACTAATGTAAGTCTCTTTACTCACCGTATTTGGTCTTTACATTAAAAAAAAATCGAGAACATTTTACAACAGGTCTTATACATTAGTGTTCCCTGAGTAGGTGCAAATACCATGTCCCTTACGTTAAATTGTGGCTCGAGTTATCATAATCATATTGACCAATACGTTAATTTTTCAGCATCGAAAATAATTGACCTGTCCTTTACATCTAAAACTTATCTAAACGAATATTATTATACGTCTCTGTCACACGCAAAACAGTGCAACATGTCTGAGCTATATAGCAATACGGATTTTGTGTTTGATTTTACCTGCGCGGCCGTGACCCTTACTTAGTATTTCGTAACACTGTTTGTGACATTACACATCTTCATTTAAGTAATACATCATCGTTTTCATTGATCTAACTACAAGTACCTAGTAAAAGTTTTATCTGGATTCTAAACATGAGTGATGAAAAGTTATCTTCACTTCTCTAGCCCGCAGGCAAAAATTTATGAACATTATAGGAACCACATAAACAGGTAATTATTTCTTACTAATTTTGGTAAATTATTATTGTTTAGTCATAAATGGAGTTCAGTAATTTAAAAAATTGGTCTATTTAGATGGAACAAAACCTTAAATCCTTGCTGAAGAACTATAGACCCATCTCGCTTCTGAGACATGTATACAAGCGTTCTCGAGGGTCGTCACAAACCGTCCCGCCAGAATACTTGACGAGTTCCAGCCGCCTGAACAAGCCGGTTTTCGAAAAGGCTTCAGCACCGTAAACCACATCCATACTGTTCTGCAAATTGAACAGAAGACCGAGGAGTACAATCAGACGCTGTGTATGGCATTTGTGGACTACGAGAAAGCCTTCGACTTCATCGAAATATGGGCAGTTCTGGCCTCTATGCAACGATGTCGAATTGACTGGCGCTACATCGAAGTATTGAAATGTTTGTATGACACTGCCACGATGACTGTCCAGATCCAGGATCAGAAAACCATCCCCATCCAACTGCTCAGAGTGGTGAGACAGGGGGATATTATATCCCCTAAATTGTTTACAAATGCGTTGGAGGACGTCTTCAAGACGCTGGATTGAACTGGACTATCAACGTGAACGGCGAGTACATTTCAGATCTTCGATTTGCCGATGACATCGTCATAATGGCAGAGACGCTGGAATAGCTAAACCAAATGCTGCACAGCCTAAATGTAGCTCCTCGGCGGGTTGGCCTCGGCATGAATTTGGACAAGACGAAAGTCATGTACAATTCGCACGTCTTGAAGAGTTCAATCTACATCGAAGGGTCGCTTCTCGAAGTTGTGAAGGATTATGTCTGCCCAGGGCAAATAATCCAGCTCGATAGACACAATTTTGAGAAAGAAGCCGACAGAAGAAGCCGTCAAGTCTTCTCGTCGCCTATCCCGCAGTGTTTGAAGACTATGATCTTCAACCAGTGCGTTCTGCCCGTCATGATATATGGTGCCGAAACGTGGACACTGACGGTCGGGCTGGTCCACAAATTCAAGGTCGCTCAGCGCGCTATGGACCGAGCTATGCTCGGAGTCTCTTTGAAAGATGAAATCAGGATTGAAAGTTTCCGGAAAAGAACCGGAGTTACCGACATAGCTTGCTGAGTAAACAGTTGCCACCCCACCAGCCCCATTCACACAGTCGGCTGGCCATGTTTATCGAAGGACCGATGGCCGGTGGAGCAGACGAGTCCTGAGTGGAGACCGCGTATCGGCAAGCGTAGTGTGGGACGCCCCCCAGCTAGATGGACGGACGACCTAAAAAAGGTGGCTGGAACGGACTGGATGCCGAAGGCGGAGGACAGGGTGTTGTGACGCAGCCTGGTCTATGTTCAGCAGTGGACTGTAATAGGCTGAGTTGATTGATTGAGATAGAATAATTCGAATCCTAGTAAAAACATACCTTCCAATAGGTAAAATATTGGTAAGTAGGTCATGTAAAAATTACAACTTATTAAGCAGTTAACGCAGGATGAATAGACAGCATGCATGTTATTATTCAAAGGGAGATTAAAAAACTGATGGTTTGGGGACCTTTCCAGTGGCCATCATTTATGGAATCAGCCAGAAAAAGTCCTCTTGCTTATCGAGCAATTATGTTGTACTTAGCATTATTTATGCGAGTTATTTGCGTTTATAAAAGAGGATTAGTGAGTACAAATAAAAGTTTTAATCTATTTTATTCGTTTATTTTTTATCCTTTTATGTCAGCAACTAGGTTTAAACTATATTGATAGGCGCAGTAGGTCCTGAATGTATTAAATTCTATTTTTAAAATTTATTAACAGCATAAGCAATAAAGAGTACACCATTAAAGAGACCTTTACTTTGAAAAACGTTAAATGTTTATTTCCTATAATGTCCCTTACATCAAAAAAAATATTTGTTTAATTCCTATAATGTCCCTTACATCAATGCTGTTCATTTACATCTCAAATTTTGTTAACGTATGTCACCCGTATTCATTATTATTTAACGTAAGGGACATGCTATCTTTAAAACTATAGGTTTTAATCAATGTTTGCTAATTTTAGCTTAAAAGAATGAAGAAATCTAAGAAACTTTGTCCTAGACACTTTTTACATAATACATATATTTAAAAAGTTATAGTCAGTTTTTGTAAAAAAATATCTTATTTTTGCTCTCCTGTAAACCTTAGTTTTGTCCCTTACGTTATTTCATATTTCCGGTATCGATATGTTAATCCAGGGTGTCAGCTACCTCCATACAAAATTTTATCAAAATTGGTCCAGCCGCTTAAGCGTGATGAAGTAACAAACATATAAACACACACACACACTCACAAACTTTCGCCTTTATAATATCTATATATACTATATATATATATTTTTTTAATTTATTTAAAGGGCTTTGTCGCTTAGCGACCACATCGCCCGCCTTTATACCTAATATTAGTGTGAAGTGTGATAATATTAGTGTGATTAGTGTGATTCCCATGTAACGGGCCGACTGTATTGGCAACATTTTACTAAAGGAGATGTTTCAAAATGGGCCAGGTCTATGCACAGTAACTCAAAAAAAAAAAGAAAAAATCCGTAGAATTCGGAAAAAATACAGATGATTAAATTAAATGTATACCGTTGTGGGAGTGAATTGATATTTATCAATTATTTTTATCGACTGTCACCATGACGATTACGAGGAGATTAATTTCTGTGTATGATAATTATATACACAGAAATTAATCTCCAATTTATAAGTACCTCAATTGCTTATTAAAATCTCGACTGTTATCTGTAATGGAAATAATATTGATAAACTAATTACTGTGTAACTAAATTATTCACTGGGTAACATAGACCGACTACCTGAGGTCCGAAGGAAAATCAAATTATCTTTCTCAAATGTACAGACGCCAGCACATCAAGCTACCCGAAACTGTCAAATTTTCCCAATCAACCTTGAACCTTATACTATAGCGATAAAGTTGAAAATCTATTAAAGAAATTTGACAGATTGTAGTAGCTTGTTGTGCTGGCGTCTGTATATAGGCTACTTTACATCCTGGATCGTATAAAAAAGCGCGGGCAGCAGTTATTTTTTAAAAAGACGAAATCGTTGGCAACAGCTTATTACAGTTATTTTAATAAAAACGGACACGAATCCAGAGGTATGTTATTGAAAAAGTCCTATTGGAAAATACCTATTGAAGAAGAAGAACTTTCTCTGTTACTATGAGTCAACCATTAAAATATCACCTATAAACTTAATTCTATTTTCGCAAACCCAAATGCAAAAAATATTTTAATAGACATCTATTTTCGCCAAAGACACAAAATATTGAAACAAGTCTTCCGTCCCAGTTATTTTCGTTACTTCCAGTATATAAACAGATTATTTTAAGACGTTTATTCAGATATTTAAGGGAGAATATCAAAGAGTTGGCTTTAATCGATTTGTGCCTCTTCGAATATATCGGAGCGAATCAAATATGTAAGTAGTGATCGGTGACAACCGCGATGTGCGAATATATTTCAAATTAGAGTGGGTTTGATGGAGTATTGGAAGGTTTATCTTATATTTGGATTGCTTCGTTCTTGTTGTTGAATAGAGGAGTAGGTAAGGGTCGTAGTCTTTATTAAGGAATCAATCATATTAACAATTACTCTGTGTGACCTGCCTGTATAAACCCGACCTGACCTTTTTTTTTAATCTGTTTTATGTATCTGGAGGCCAATTCTCGTAATTTAAAACGTTCAAAATCTAGTCACAGTCTCATCTCGGTGACAAAAAAATGTCAAAAACTTGTCAAAATGTAGGGAAATTAGAAGTATTTTTGACAGATTGAGACTGAGATCAGACTGTGAACGTTCTTAAAATTACGAGAATTGCCCTCAGGTGTATTGTGTGTCTTTTAGTCTGTGCTAAGAAAATGCATTTTCTTTCTTCTTTCTTTTCTTTTTCTTTCACTTAAGTTACGCATTTCTGTGACTTAAATAGTTCATTTTTACTCAGAAAAGCGTAACTTAAGTGCGGGTTTAGGTCACACGAGCTATAAAATAATATACGATACTTGTGTCTTAGTATCGTAATATACTATTTACATGATGGGTCACAAACTGTTTTTGAATGATCGAATGGTTCGCAATGTGCGACACAACGAATTGACACATCTCGCCCGACGTAAGTAGGTACAGTGAGGGAAAATCTTTGATTTATATATACTATTATGCCGGCTTGGACGACAAATCACTCAATAGCGCTAATTGCGTTTCAAGCATCGCTCTCTCTGTGAATCTTTTGAAGATGAGGGAGATAGAACGATGTTTTTAATACCTACCTACTTAGCGAATTTAGAACAGTGTTCTATTTGAGCTATCAATTCTAGAAGACTGAAACAATTGTTTGTTTATCTGTAAATGTATTTAGTAATGTACCATACATTACTAAATACCTACTTAGTCTATAGCGTTTCAAGCATCGCTCTCTCTGTGAATCTTTTGAAGATGAGGGAGATAGAACTATGTTTTTAATACCTACCTACTTAGCGAATTTAGAACAGTGTTCTATTTCTATCAATTCTAGAAGACTGTTTGTTTATCTGTAAATGTATTTAGTAATGTACCATACATTACTAAATACCTACTTAGTTTATTGTATGTTTTCATTTCTTTTCCACAAGAAAAACATTCTAAAAACACTAACTTCTCTCAAAAACATGACCTAACTAAAGAAAACAAGACAAGAAAAACACATAACTAGGATTCCCTCCTCTATTTACGAACGTAACTCACGGGACACTCGCACTCCCACGCTTTAGACCTATTCATTCAGTGGAAAGTGGGCTCATGAATAAATTATTTCACCAGTTCAACTGTACCGTACAAAACGTTGGGAAAACCGTATTGATGTGTGATGAGATTCTTTTTTTGAATGAAGTGTTATTTTTTTTTCAGGGATTTTTTTGTAATTGTTATTTTTGGGGTTGTTATGTTAGCTGCCAGTATTTTAGATTGTTTAAACTAAAGAAGCACTGCTCTCAAAACGGTGAAGGAAAACATCGTGAGGAAACCGGCATGTCCTAGAACCAACAATTCGAAGACATGTGACATCCACCAACCCGCACTGGGCCCGCGTGGTGGATTACGGCCCACTCCCTCTCACAGAGAGGAGGCCTGTGTCCCAGCAGTGGGAACGTTATAGGCTGATTATGTAAACTAAAGAAGTCTTGAAGATTCTTGTAGGTTGAATTTAATTAATTATTTTTAAGTAGCTTATTTTTGGACACAATGGATGCATATCTACTAACAAACTTTATTTCAAATGAAACCAAAAATACTACAGTAAAAACAATAACAAAAAAAAAAACAAGTAAAGCATGCCTCAAAATTGGCAAGCGACCTTGTTGAACACTTTTAACCCAGTGACACAGAATGTTCAGCGTTTATTTCAGACGCGAATGTCCCGGCAAAGATAATTATTACGTGCCACGTAACCGCCAGATTACTGCTCCATATATATTTATACTCCGACACGTGCTTTTAAGGATATAAAGTTTTATTTCTCACATTTAAGTGGAGCTACCTGTAGGTCGTTGCAATTTTTGAATTAGGAATATTATTGTGCCACGGTGGCATCTTGATTTTTTTTTTCTTAGTGGCCTTAGAACACGTCATATCTATACATCATCTGTCAGTCTGTGTGACCGCGTTTTTCTTCTAAACTACGAAACGGATATTGTTGTCGATATCACTATCATTTAAAAAAAATATTCAGGACAGTTTTCATAATGCATTTAATATTATACCAACAAATTATAAGAAATCTCCAAGTATTGTCAAGTCGTAAAAAGCGTGCGAAGCAAGATTGGGTTGCCAGTTATTTATAATCTCATTAGTAAATTAATTCCAAATTCAATCACAAACATAATCACACGTCATCAAATGTTATCATTCAGTCATGTTACAACCTAAACGGAATCGAAATAGGGATATTATTCTCATTCGCCGCATTGCATTTAGACAATGACAGCGATCATTTGCGAACCAATATAACATTGCACGTTGCACAAACACTAATCCCATTTAGTTCGGAACACCAAACATTATTAACTGGAATTCAATTTGTCGACTGATAAATTTGTCTTTGAGGTTTAGAAGCGTCGTTGGTCGCTAGTTGTCAACGTTCGATGACCTGGTTTCAAGTCTATTTTGGTGAGGACACGAATATCGAGCGGGAGATCACTTGGCTGTAAGCGTAGTTTCCTATGTCTCAAAAAAATTGTGTGACACACGCGATATTTAGACTTTTTTTATCTGTGGACTGATTCTTTTTTTTAATGACACGCGATTTTTCTGGGAGATGAAAATTAATGTTGAAAGTGGCATGAAAATAGTACTACGGTAGTTTTTTTCCTGTTTTGTATGCTCTTCAAAGAATTTCATATGATATCATCGAGTGTAATCTTGCGAAACTTTTACGTAATATTTTCTTTTTGCTGAGTTTAAAGAAAATACTTAAACGTAGAAGTATTTTCGTGTAATTGTTTTTATCTGAGGATTTTTCAATCCTAACACACAAAAATATGGCCAGACCAATCAGGTATCAGGACTGGTATTGTATGGGTGAAGCCAGCATAAGCATTTTAGCCAGTAAATAGTACCTATTATCATCAATAAATAGTGTATGATCTATGATTCATCAAAGCGGTTTCAGAGGTTGTTCTACTGCAATACAATAGAATAGAATACTCTTTATTATGTACACCATATAAATTACAGACATAAATATAGAAACTTTACAATGGGTGACACAATGGGTGGTCTTATCGCTAAGAGCGATCTTTTAAAGACAACCTTGTACAAATGTCTTTAGCTTCATTTCTGACAAACTCCTTTGACAATAGGCTAGTTTCCTAAAAAATTCTAATTAGTCCGTCAGTTAGATTATCGAAAAATAATGGACCCATATTTTTTCTTTTGTCAATCAAACAAAAAATGACAAAGATAAAGCGCGTCAAAATTTGGGAGTGGGGGGTCGTGACGTCACGCCGTGCGACACTTTTTAGCACGGCGTGACGTCACGACCCCCCACTCCCAAATTTTGACGCGCTTTATCTTTGTCATTTTTTGTTTGATTGACAAAAGAAAAAATAAGGGTCCATTATTTTTCGATAATCTAACTGACGGACTAATTAGAATTTTTATTTTTTTACCCAGGAAACTACCCTATTATTATTAAAAAGTGCCTGTAAATGGTTTAATTGAAACAATCGGTTAGTTTGAACCACAACACAACGTCTACTCAGTATATTAGCAAAGTGAAACAGTATCGCCTCCTTACATTGTAAGTGAACATAGACCAACAGCTATTAAATACAAAGCTACCGCAGCTGCACTTGCTATATAGGTACTAGTATTTAAAGAGCACTTAAAGCACTAAATAAAAGCAAGAAGTTAACTTTAATGATTGCAATATAAAAAGTAATGGGTCCGTGGACTATGAAAGACTACTCTCAACGGCTTTGAGTGTACCAGTAGAACGATGGTTGTCGAGAACTAGCCAATGTAGGTCGCTGTATTGTGACGTAACGAGTTGGTAAACAAGAACAAAAGATTGTAAATAGACTTAACCAATAAAAATACAGAATTTTTGAAGTGAAACTTCTTGACGCACGCTTGACTTGGGGAGTAAGCTGGCGAACGCGTGATGTAAGCGTTACGAAAAGTGTGATCGGGCGAGGCGAACGGGAGTTGAGATATAATCAAGAGAAAGCAGTGAGCGCGCACATTTTCTTTCTCTCTTCCTCTCATAGCCAAATACATTTGAAGTTTTTTTTTATAATTATTTCTGTGATTTTGATGGTGATTCTGGATAATAAAGATGATTATACCTAAATTTTTTTAATTGTTTTATTATTGAATTATTGTTTCACAAATAAGTACTTTTTTTGTTAACTGTACCTTTAAAGAACTTGTAATTTGGGACGAAGCACAACTTCAATAGTGATATGGGACAAACTAATATATAACTTTTTGAAATGTGGGACAAAACTTCAGGACGAATAAAGAATAAATCAAAATAAGTGATGTGATCAACTGGACCCGCGGGACCAGAAGCGACCGGGTCCAGCTGACCGAAGACTCGGTTAATCGTAGTCCATTTGTAAGGAACCTGTTTTATAACTCTACTAGCTGTGCCCCGCGGTTTCACCCGCATAAGTGTCGATCCCGTGGGAATATCAGGATAAAAAGTAGCCTAGCAACTCAAACAATAAACTATGTATGGGTTTTCATTATTGTAATAAAATATGTAGAAGATCACGATACATATTGATTTAGGACGTTATTTCAGTTTTTGAAATAAAGAATGATAGGAAATGTAGGTGGGTCAATGACTGCTATTGTCACGCTAAGGCGATTCGGGTATAGTCAATAACTGGAGTATGGCTTTACTAAAAATCCATACTAATATTATAAATGCGAAAGAGTGTCTGTCTGTCTGTCTGTTACATTTTCACGCTTAAACCGCTGAACCAATTTAGATGAGGTACAGAGATAGTTTGAGTCCCGGGAAAGGACATAGGATACTTTTTATCCCGATATTCCCACGGGAATGATGCGAGAAGCACAAAACCTGTCGAAGTGGAGGTGCTTGGGGGAGGCCTATGTCCAGCAGTGGACGTCGGAAATGATGATGATGATGAAGATGATGATTCCCACGGGATCGAGACTTATGCGGGTGAAACTGCGGGGCGCGGCTAGTTAGAAAATATAGCAATTACTCAACAAGTAAAGTGAAGTTCATAAAAGATCAGCTAAAATCTTAGGCAGGTTTCATGAATTAAAACTAATTGGACATCGACCCTAAATTATTCAGACACGACTTGCGAGATTTTATGCCTACTTATTCAACTTTGATTTTTTTGTGTCCGGTTGATGACAATAGACTCGCCCCCTATTAGATGAGACTTTAACATAACCGGTGAAATGTGGGTGTAGGTACAGGCGCCAACACATCAAGCTACCCGAAACTGTCAAACTTTCCTAATCAACTTTGAACCTTATGCTTTAGCGATAAAGTTGAAAATCTATTAAATAAATTTGACAGATCGTAATAGCTTGATGTGCTGGCGTCTGTACTAAAGGTACACCCACGATAGGTACACCTCTGCCGAACCCTTTGAAGAAACAAGACTTGATATTACCTATGTTATGTGTTATTCAAGTTTCTTTTATACCGAAAATCATACACCCTTAAACATTTTCAATCCCAGAAGACAAACCGCTGAACCCTTCACCTTCAAATACATAATTAATGCTCGCCAAGAAAAAAGGTTGGCCCAAACTGGGTGAAAAATGTGATCTTTACTGACAAGGGTTGGCCAAAAACAAGAAAAATAATTAAATATCTGTAATAATCAAAATTATTGTTTATAAAAACAGGCCTACGTGGTGAATTTGAACGTTAACTAATATTTGGTTATCACCATGAAAATATATAAAGACACAAACATAATATTTTAATATTGGCGGCATTGCCATCCAACATGGCCGCCAACCTTTCACATTACCGTTACCTACCAGCGATGAGGAGGAATTTTTTGGCGTTAGTGAACTGTTCCTTCAAATATCAATGATGTTAATATTGTAAGTAAATTGAACCTGAATCTATGGCATAAAAACGCATTTTCAATCAATTAAAAAATGACTGCCTCATTGGGTTAGTGGTCACAAGTGCTATAACTGAGCATGAGGTCCTGGATTCGATAGCCAGGTCGGGGAAGTTTTCATTGGTTTTTCCATTAGAGATTTCTCATTAAAACCCCAATTGTTGGCAATAGGCTCGTCCCCTATTAAATGGGAAAACATGCTAAATGTTATGTTATGTATTTGATAAAAGTCTGATTTAGTTCAACCCTACCTAAAACAGAGCACGCGCTTTTAAGCATCAACGATTTACATTCAGCGAACCCTGAGTACCTGAATACCTGAGTACTGCGAAAATATGGAGTGGCACATGAAATAGGTTAACAACTGTACCGCAGTTTTGGCATGAAATTTTTTTCGGTGAGTGTACCTGACCCATCTGAATATTCGTAATTGGATTTTTTATTTATATTATTTGGTTGAAAAATCGCAGTCGCTCTATGTAAAATACTGGTATTCAGCTGCATCTGGTAAGACTGGAAGCCGACCCCAACATAGTTGGGAAAAGGCTAGGCAGATGATGATGGTTGAAAAATATTGTACGGAAAAATATTTTGACCGAGTCAAAGGGTGTGAGAGTAAAATTAAATACACAATAATACTAGTGGCTGTTTGAACGTGATAAGCTGCAACCCTAGTGAAAACCATCTATAATTTGAAAGAAAATCGAGACTAGGAGAATAAATAACACTAAGGGGTGATTTTGCCAACGCCAGATAATTTTTTTCCGAGGAATAATTTTGAATTTTTGACAGTTCTTCCCTACAAATTCTATCAGACGTCAATTTTATTCCACGAATAAAAATTATCTGCCGATTGAAAAATCAGCCCAAAGTATATCCATACTAATATTATAAATGTGAAAGTGTATGTGTCTGTCTGTTTGTTTGTCCGTCTTTCACGCCTAAACCGATGAACCGATTTCGATGAAATTTGGTATATAGATAGTTTGAGTCTCAGGAAAGGACATAGGATAGCTTTCATCCCGATATTCTCACGGGATCGAAACTTACGCGGGTGAAACCGCGGGGCGCAGCTAGTTTTAAATATTTCAGGGGCAATCCTCGAAATTTTAAGAACGTTCACAGTCTGTTCTCAGTCTCAATCTGTCAAAAATACCCTACATTTTTTTAACAAGCTTTTGACATTGAATGTCTCTGAGATAAGATTGCGACTAGATTTTGAACGTTTTTAATTACGGGGAATTGGCTTTCTGATCTACTACATAATTACTACAGCGTACAGTGTGGCCGACAAGAGATTGCGTACTTGACACCTGTCAGTTTTCTACAAACGAATAGGTACGTGTTTTGGGAATTTGATCTTTATTAGCTACTAGAATTGTCGCACTGAGAAGTGTCAGGAACGCGTTCTCTCGACGCGATTGTAGTGTGAAAGCAGTTAAAATTCCAGTAGATAATTGTCCATAAGAAAACCTGACCGATGCACTGTTGACGTGCATGACACTTTTACCATTAGTAGATATATTTAACTTAGGGCTGGTTTTCCACCGCCAGATAACTTTTATTAGAGGAATAAAATTGACGTATAACAGTTTTTGTATGAAACATCTGTCAAAATTTCAAAATCATGTTATCAGATTATTAATAAATCAGCCCTTAGACTAATGCTACGTGTCTCGCTAGTGATTTCAAAATCTGTTTTCTACACACATATTTTGACACACTCGTTTTATCTAGCGACGAATCGTCTGTCCAAATCTGTGTGTGGACGTTTAGAAGTTACCCCCGAGTCACCGGCTATATGTTTGTAATACCTATATTTAATCCTGAACGTCGTAATCAAGACGTATTTCCAAACCACACAAGAAAGCCCAATTCCTAACTACATATCGGTGGTACATCAACAAAAGATTATCTTTTCAAATTGCCCGAAGGCTCGCGAACATATTCAATATTCTGGTCGTCCAATCCATTACGTCACCGATAAGATCGCTTCTCCAATCTCTAGATACTGTAGAGGTAGCCAAAAGGGTTCCGTAATTTATGTGAAAATAAAATCGTTCAACCGTCGTGGAATTCATGGAACGTGAATTTTAGGACATTCAGGGATTAAGAGGCATAATGTTGGACTGTTTAATGTCGCATGAAAGGCATTTAAGGTCTAAATTTACGTTTAAATCTCTTGATGCGATATTGCTGGGTTATTCGTAGAATTTCGGCTGTAATAATGTTATTTCTAATATTTGTACCTGATTTTGTGTAATTGTTGTTTGTTAGATGAGGAGATGGCCAATGGAGTAAGGCTGTGACCGAATAGTGGCCAAGGTTAGTAAAGAAACCAGGGCCGTCGAAAAGCTCGTTGGGTTGATGATATATTTTTTTTTTATTGCTGAATGGGTCCGCTCTTGACCTCGATCACGCCTAATGGAAAGCGATGAATGAGGTCTATGATGAAACGGGTGTGCCTAAAAAATGCCTAAGGCACTGGAGCTCCCACGCATCGACAAAACACAGCAGGCTGCTTGACGCCGGACTCCGGTGGGAGGGTGGACGCAAACCAGGCGGGCATTAGCCCTACCATCGCAAGGGAAGAATTGGCCAGTCAAATAAGGTGTTCGGTGTGACTGTTCAGGATGCGCCGAGGGCTCGGTTCAGTTGAATAACTTGCGGAACAAACTGCGCTACACGAGGAGGCTTCTTCATGCATCCCAAAATACAAAGATATCGTAAAAAGTCGCGGGAAACCCCTGGACGAGGAAAGCACGGAACCGGGAAGTATGGCAGAAACAAGGGGAGGCTTATACCCAGCAGTGGGTGATTCCGAACTGGAATGATGACAATGATGATGATTATACACACGGCTACACATCCAATGATAAGAGAGCTTATAAATACGCAAGGAGTTTAAATATTATTTATTTATTTCACCAAAATTAATACAACGTGTTAATACATAATTAATATGATTGGAGATTCGGGTACACACGGCGACACATCAAGCTATATATTTCCACTTTTAACTGACCTCGCATCGTATAGGTTTTTCGGTCAGCTTATAATGGAAATGTATAGCTTGATGTGTCGCCGTGTGTACCCGAATCTCCAATCATATTAATTATGTATTAACACGTTGTATTAATTTTGGTGAAATAAATAAATAATATTTAAACTCCTTGCGTATTTATAAGCTCTCTTATCATTGCAGGTTATTGACTAACTTGTTGAGAATAAAAAATCGATCGTAGGGCTAATACAAAACTTGTACACATTAATCGCACAATTACCTTGAGGATTCAATATTGTAAATTAAATGACAGAGCTTACAAGATAAACCAAAACGGAAATCCTTCCCGAAAAGCTGCATGAAATCGGGAAAGTTGGAATTTCTACCAGAAAATACAGATCACGTTTATTTCAAACTAGATTAAAATTAGGACCCGAAAGGCCGGGCAGTGCAAAGCGATTAAACATTACTTCGAAGCACAAGCTACAGATTTAGTTTACTACATCGACTAAAGTTGTAGTTTTGTGACAAATCGACCTGCACCATAATTGCGTAACACAATATCAATCAGAATTTGAATCATTATGAAGCCAATTGCTAATCCATTGCTTCATAAGTTCGAAAAATTTGTCTGCTCAACACGTAAATAACGCAATGAATGTTGTTGAACTGTCAAAATGAAACCGATTTCGATTGATAAAGTGTTACGCAATTTCCCCGCTGGTCTAGGTAATATTCAAACGTGAATTCAGCATAATCAGCCTATAATGTTTCTGCTGGGACACAGACCTCCTTTCTGTGAGAGGCACCACGCGGGCCCAGTGCGAGTTAGTAGACGTCACAAGTCTTCGAATTTTCGGTAGGTACATGAACGGACATATATGTTATCTCAAGATGTTGCCTTCACTGTTTCGAGAGCAGTGGTGATGAAATTACAAAAAGTGAAGCGCCTGCTGACTTGTAACTTGGAGCCCATACCACTGGGCCAAGGTTCTGGAGTGGCGACCACGTATCGGAAGACGTAGCGTTGGAAGGCCTCCCACAAGGTGGACCGACGACCTTGTGAAGGCCGCAGGAACTCGTTGGATGCGAGAAGCATAAAACCGGTCGAAGTGGAGGTGCTTTGGGGAGCCCTATGTCCAGCAGTGGACGTCTTTCGGCTGAATTGATGATGATGATGAAATCGGTTTCTATTTTCTCAAACTTCATCTTGTACCATAACTTTTTTACATATCCGAAGCCTGTTTTAGCTTTACATATCCTCCTTTTCAATTTCGACTACCAAACTACACACTTACTATCGGAATCTACTTATAACTTCAAACTTCACTACAAAAAAAACTCAAGGGAATATACATAAAAGCGCTGCGAGTGCTGAAACCTAAAATTGATATTTTCCTCGTGCGCTTCACATTCACCGGTACGTTTTACAGCTAAAGTCACTTTCAATTTTCAACGTAAAGCGCTTTATAGCTGGCTGGAAGCGTGACGGGCATAAAACCTCTGGAGAGAAAGCCTCAACTTGTCTCTATCTGGTACTATGTAGAAGCCGCGAGAGATTTTCCGATTTCCTAATCTTAATGAAACGCGATTTTCAACGTTGCGCCTTTGTGTTAAAGCGTAAAATACATTGAGAGTGCGAATATAAAATTCCTTAATCTTTCCAAGTTATTTCATTTTTTTTACTTGGACAGATGTTACCTAGATGTAAACGTGGAGTAAAAGTTTTCGTTTAATTTTTTATGACTTTCGCAAATTAGATTGCGTAGCGAACGCCATTGCGACGTTCAGTTGATTTGAAGTTTCACTGTCGTCACGAGGGTGTTTTATTTTTAAAGGTTACAACTTTGAGCATTCTGAAGTTACAATAAAAAGAAAGTTACTATAAAACTTTTTTATGGTTGAAGGTGAAGTGAATAAAATTCTAACAAATGAAAAAGCGAGAAATGTTAAACTTTTAACCTTCTTACTAATAAACGTATGACATTAGATGAATAGTTACACATAGATTTCTCTTTCAGTCGTCAGTAAATTTAAAACTTTCGACAGAAGAAGACAATGTGTTGTGTAACTATCCAGACGTTATACAACGATTATTAGTAAGGGGGTAAATACAAAATATAATAATGGCTAAAAGTTTAAAGCTTTAAGCCAGGAGCTTCAAAATATCTTTTATTTAAGGTTGTCTTAACAGCTGTACTCATGCGTACAGCGTAGAGGTGCGTCAGTAGGTAAACATGTTTTAAAGTTAAGTATCAAAGGTAAGTATGGAACAGTATTTTTTTTTGCCTGATGGAAATGACGGATGAGGTCTATGATGGACCGAGCGTGCCTAGGAGATGCCTAAGGCACTGGAACTCCCACGCACCGACGAAACAGCGGGCTGCTTGACTACGGACACCGGTGGGAGGATTTTTAATAACCGACCAAAAATTTCTACGCAAGTGGTTCGGAATCATCTACTGAATTCATGGTAATAGATTGCGCGTCGACCTATGCCACCTTGTATACTTTACAGCATTAAAAAGCAAAAAGTTTTCTAAAAGTGTTCAATAAATCCTGTCCATTGATACCTCATGATATCAAAACTAGGGCTGCCCAACAATAAAATTCCACTCGACTAGAGTCATCGCCACTCCTCTCATAAAGAAAATTACGCAGATAATAACTCAACGGGTCGCAGCTCTAAATCACGGAGTGTGCCAGAGGCAAATGGAAAGTGGCTGAATTTAAACATTTTGTTGGCAATTGAAAAAAAAATCTGCCATCATAAATCCGCGGACTAAATGGTCGAAATGAAAAGTGTTCTTGTATTGTCATTCCGGATTATTCGCTTTTTTTATGATTGCATGTCAATCTGCCAGGATTAACGGTGAGAAAATTTGGATACTTGTTGGTGCCATGTGAACGCATTAGACGTATTATAAAATCATAATCCCATCAAGATCACCGCATTTACATATCGTCGCTTCTCATAAATAGTGTCGTAACAAAAAAATCTATAAAATTAGTGTTATAAATAAAACCGGCTTGTAATTTCGGTTTTATATATAAAACTAATTTTAAAGATTTTTTTGTTACGGCACTATTCCTGAGAAGCGACGATATGTAGGACCGTGATATTTTAAATCAATAGGATTGTATATATTGTCTGTGTTAACCATTAGGTTTTAAATGCGTACCTACATGCGATCGACTTAATTTAAAGTTTGAAGAAATAGTAGTCACTATGATTGTAACTATTATCTGCTATTAAGGGGCTTACAGGAACTAAACGGAAAAAAACGCAAGTTTTAGAAACAATAAAAGTATATAATATGTTCGACTACAGTAAACAAAATCAGAAAAATATATGATGTTCTTCAGGATATAATGCTAGTTAGATAGTGTTGAAAACATAATACAACAACTAATTTGATATGATAAAAAAAAAATCATGAAGATACCTCTCAAAACTTTCTTTTCAAATAAGAAACATACAAAAAAAATACATACAATCATTCTGTTTTTTGTCAGATTATTCCACAAGCAACATACTAAAGCACTAGTGTTTTAATTTTTAAGTCCAACCAATAGATTTTTTGTAAATAGATAATTGCTTCGTATTTTGCAATAAATTACCAGCGTTGTGTCATCGCGCTTATCTTTCTTTTCTATGCAGCCCGACAGTAACCGCACTTTAGGTCATGTAGTCCTCTTAAAGAAAAACCAAATAACACTTTACCCGCCGTGAGAATTGAAGGCAAGACCTCGTGCTCAGCAGTAGCTCTTGCGACCATCCAGGAAGATTTTTTTATCACCATCCAAATTTTTGCAGGTTGTTCTACCCATGAATATGAACAACTTTCACTATGAGACCAACTCTGAAATCACGAAAAAAAAAAAAAACAGCTGTTTCATACATTTTGGTCAAGTAGGTATTGAACCTGCCGGGGGTGCGGGATTGTCCGAAAGGGTTACCGCTACCCCGGAACATAAAGGGCTAAGGAAGGAACACGGATGGGTTTTAGTCAGTAAGAGTCTGACACTCCCTTCGCTCCACCCAGAAAAAAAAAAAAAAAAAAGTATTGAACTTTTGTGTTAAACAGCAGATTTTTTTTTTCGTGAATTCCCTGAATTAGAACACCCTGTAAAAATTTGGATGGTGATAACAAAATCTTTCTGTATAAGGCCGGTATGGACCGCGACCAGGATCAGTAGGATTGATTAAGCGATACAAGCGAAAACATTCGAAGCGATCTTCAAGTGCGACTAGAGTGATCTGTAGTGCGATTGTGTTGTATAATTGTGTGTGTTTAAAGTTGTAATTGGTGTACTAGACCATTGTTGGTCTTGTTGGCAATCAAGCAAAAATACAGACTAATGTGATTACAAACGAACCGCCACATACAAAGGTTTTATACAACCCTACGTATTCAATTGAAACAGAATATGATTAAAATACACAATGTTATGATAATTTTAAAACAACGGCGCCGACGTCGGTCGTATCAATGCCATTGACATTAACATGCGTTATGCATGAACGAGTTATCATGACACATTCAGTACGAAGCAACTTGAATATCTCTGAAAAAATTGAATATTGAAATTCTATTTCAATATTTGATTTATTGATAAGAATCATGAAGCGGCTTATTTTTTTTTTTGAAGCTTCTTATTTAATGGTGAAAAATTCTGTCGTGCAATGACTTAATAATAGAAATATAAATAAGTGAATTAATAGAAATATAAATACCTACATAGTTAATAGAATAGAAAATATTTCTAACTTTATAATAAGAAAAATTAATAATGCGCTCTTCCTCTTTCTTACTTATTTAAAAAATTGCTGTGCCCGACAGGGTCCATAATTGTTTCTATTATTTTTATTTACCACCTGTAATTGTACATTATGGATTGCAATAAACGATTTGAGATTTGACAATACCGACACTGTTTAAGTGAACAGCAGCATAACATAATTTGCCTATAGGTAGTGCTTCCATTGCTGGGAAACACTGCCTTGGTATAACTAAAATGCCGTTATCCGACACCTGGTCGATTTTTTACTTTCGATTCTATTATTTTTGTTAAAAAAAAAAAAATCTATCGATCTGTGTTTCCGAATTTTCAATACTTACCTTGAATAGCTATTCAAGGTATTGCCGTGAAGTTACTATAAAACTATACTCAGTGAAACTATCGTTCCACCAAGTAAGTAAAATCAATAAACGCAACCAATAGGGTTAATCGTCAGTTCACATGACAGACTTCTGCAATACCGCGTTATCGACATCTATGTAGGTGTAGGTGCGTCTACCCTATCCATCGACCTGATTAAAAGATTGACTGACGTAAAATGTTTCTAGCCTAACAGTCTATACTAACCCCCTTACTAACAAACGTTTTATAACAGATGAATAGTTACACACCGATTTCTCTCTTTCGGTCGTCAGTAATTTGAATTTCGAAAGAAGTAGACAAAGCGTTTTGTAACTATACAGACGCTATACAACGTTTATTAGTAAGGGGGTTATATTATAAAGAGGTAAAATTTATTTGTTTGTATGTAGGGGTAATCTCCGGAACTACCAGTCGGATTTGAAAAATAGATTTGATAGCCCAATTCTTGCGGAAGGCTATAGATTATTATATAACATCACGCTAGCACCCTAAGGAGCCGAATAAAAAGAAAAAGGGTCAGAAATAATGATAAACGTAATCGAAGTACTAGCGCGGGTAGGCGATGCGATGCGACGGGTTGGATCGGGGAAAGTTGCGGGTAGAAGTTAGTTGAGAATAAAACCGTTGAACGTGTAACCCAACCAATTTTAAAATAAAATAATTTTAAACCTATTGTATTGTATCGGCGACCGTTAACTAAAATAAGTTTATTACATAATGTTATCTTATATTCTCATGTAAGTGGTTCTTTTGTATTTTTAAGAATAAAGTATTTCAATCTAAGGATTATTAGAGTAACGTCAACTGTGACATCTTGACCTTTAACAATAACAGAATAGATAGAATACTCTTTATTGTGTACTTACTACAGATAATAAGGCTTATCGCTATTATGAGATCTTTATAAAATAACCAATCGGTAGGGATTCTAAGAAGGAAAGACATGTACAGCTAAAACTCATTATTTTTTAATAAGGCGTCAAAGTTGAGAACAGTTTGGATTCGGAGATATATTATATACTCGTATATTTGGAAGCGGATCGAAAGATAAGATCGTTGCATATCTTTGTTCTCAAATTTATTAGCGTTGTCGCCATACAAATAAATGTTTCTACTATTGCATCCATTCAAATAAAATATAATTCATTCCTAGCCGCCGACTTTTTATTTTTTATCCCAAGTCGCCAAACAAAATGGGTGATGATCTCCTTTTAAACTTACCTACATATAAAAAATAAGTCTCGATGTTTTGTCATGTCGTAAAAACATTATACCTATTTATGTTTACAGATCAACTTTTCCTTTTGTAGCTACACATACAAAGCCAGCGAAGCTCAAATAACTTAATGTCATTTACGACGTAGATAACCGCAAGAAGAAAGCTTATAGCGCTGCGAACAATTTAATGTAATAAAGGCGAATTGCAGCAATTACGCGAATTGTCCGGAAGCGAGCAATTTGCTCGTAATGCTGATACTTATTGCACAGTACACTCTTTTATCATTCATTTTAAAATTTCAAATTATCTGTCGCCGATTACCGGGAATTATTTAAAATGCTCTCATTAAAGTTGTTTTTTTTTTATTAAATATCTGATTACGAATGAGCTTTTGGTTGATGGGGAACGAAATACAATTTGATGTATCATTTTCCATTTGTATTGGAGTTGATAAATCGTGGTTTGAGTTAATACTTCGAGCAATCGATCATTATTATATCACACATCATTTAAGTGCTATTTTATCCCGTGTCGATTTTTAATTAGTGAAATGAATCTGTTTGGTTATTGTTTTGTTTATTTCTATCAGATTGGTGACTTTACATGTTTCGACATCGTACAGTACTCTGTACGATGTCGAAACATGTTTAATGAGTGTGTTTAATGTGTGTATGTATAATTACATATCACACATATTACCTAAATTGATACAAACTTAAAAGGGATAAGAAATAGAATAAAATTGAACCGGAGAGATAACGCAGACAGATCAGCATAACAATAATATAAATGAGATCATGAGATAATATTACTAGCGACACGCCCCTGCCTCGCACGGTTGTTATGACTTGACAAAACATCAAGATGTCTTTATTAATGTATGTTTTATACGTAAATATTCTGGAATAAATTCTCTAAATGATGATTAATCTGTGAAGCTCCGCTAATGAGATACAATTGATTTTCAATTGTTTCGTCGCCAATGGGCGACGCACGCTGCTTGACCGGTTAAAACTGCATAAATATCCGTTGTGTATTTTACAAGAACAACGACGTCACACAGACAACACAAAAACTGACTTTTGTTTACATTATGTACTAGCTGCGCCCCGCGGTTTTATCCGTATAAGTTTCGATCCCTTGGGAATATCGATATAACCTATGCTATACATATCGGGATGATCCTATGTGTGTTCCAAATCAAGTCAATTCAAATCGATTCCACCTCAAAATTCTTGTTGTATAGTGATACTTGTTTAGAAAAAAAAAGTTATGGTTTGTACTCTTTACACTATTGTAGTCTAAGTAATCTTGTTATATTTTCTTTTATTACAAAAGTTGTTCGGTTCAAATAAATAAAATTCATTACTTTTCTTTTATCAAGCTTATTCTTTCAACATTTCTCAAGTATGAGCTGTTACCTAAGGCATTTTCTTATCGTAGCTGGTAACAAAAACTAAGTTATTTACCCTACTAATTATACATGAGCATAAGCAACACATACTAACAAAATCTGCGATGTCACGAATGATATACGGGCGGTATACCAAACGTGAACCATTTTAAACAATACTCGGTAGTGAAACCGCAACACACTCCCCGAGTGTGAATTTTGCGTGCTTACTTCCGTACTATAACGTGACGAAACGCGTTTATATTGTTTGAAATATAAAACTAGTTTTTAGTTTTCGAAGACTTTTTTATATGAAAAACCATTTTTTTTTTCAAAGTCAAAGCATTTATTTCAAATAGGCACATAAAAGGCACTTTTGAACGTCAAAAATTACCTTAAAATAGAATTGATTTTAGTCGCCCATTCCAAAAGGTTTTTTTATGTCATGATCATCAGCTGCTTAGCCTTTTCCAAACTACGTTAAAGTCGGCTTCTAGTCTAACCAGATGCAGCTGGATACCAGTATTTTACATGGAGCGACTGCATATTTGACCTCCACAACCCATTCCTTGGTGACTGGTTGTCAGACTTTCGGGGATTCTGACTACACGTAACGACTGTCAAAGATCTACAAAAAACAGCTGAGGCGAACGGTTTAACGTGCTTTTCGAGGCACGGAAGGTCTCTATATTTAATGGGTGGTCACCCATCCACAGACCGACCTCGACAAGCGTAGCCTAACCTTCGAGCGACCCGTGTGGTTGTTATTATTTAGCCACGAGCCCTAACATTTGAAATGGTAAATAGTAATTTGGTCTTATAGGTAAATTCTATATACATAAAATAAAGTCGGGTTAGTTACATCATTTATAACTCAAAAACGGCTGAACCTATTTTTATGACCTTAGATTTGTTGGATTTGTCTCCGCCCCGAATAGCAGAATAACTATTAAAACACGGGAAACATTCACAAAAAAAAATTAACATAATTCACTTTCTCATACTTTTTGATGATTCTGAGGCGGTACGAAATTTTCCGGGTCAGCTAGTAAATAATATGCAAAAGGAGGATGTAAGGATCATCGCAGGTTCTGTAGTATCTGCTTACCCCCATGCGAAGAAGGCGCGAGTTTATATTATGTATGTTAAATAATATCCTTCATCGTCATCCTTATAAAAAACTAGCTGCGCCCCGCGGTTTCACCCGCGTAAATGTCGATCCCGTGGGAATATCGGGATAAAAACTATCCTATGTCCTTTCCCGGGACTCAAACTATCTCTATACCAAATTTCATCGAAATCGGTCCAGCCGTTTTCATGTTATGTCGTGACAACGGAAAACGGGTTTCGGTTCGGGTTTTTCGATTTTTTTAGTTCTACGACATGCCAGTTTCCTCACGATGTTTTCCTTCACCGTTTTGAGAGCAGTGGTGATGAAATAATTTACACAAAGTAAAGCGCCTGTCTGGGTTGGAACCTACGACCTACAACACGTAAGTCGCAGCCGTTACCACTTGGCCACCAGTGCTCCTATAGTCAGCTACTTACTTGAGGTACAAAAGCGTACTTTATATATCTCCAATGCATACTAATATTATAAATGTGAAAGTGTGTCTGTCTGTCTGTCTGTTATCTCTACACGCTTAAACCGCTGAACCGATGTAGATGAAATTTGGTATAGAGATAGTTTGAGTCCAGGGAAAGGACATAGGATACTTTTTATCCCATATTTCCCCAGGGGTCGACACTAGGGCGGGTGAAACCGCAGGACGCTGCTAGTTTTCTATATTCCAAGAAACTATTTAAACAAATTATTGTAATCTTATGTTATCAACAACCTTAAAAAGTATGAGCTGGGCTAAACTTCAGCTACTTAAATGAAATACAAAAGCCGACTTTATATACCTCCAATTTCCTACATCCCAAGAAACTATTCACATTCATATAACGAGCTTATATAAGCAAAATAAAGCGTAGCAATGTGAGATATGACACAATACGAAAAGGGTAGAGGCCTATAATAATAATAGATTCCGGCGTAGCGACGCGCTACGGCGTAGCGTCGTAGAATAAACAAGTGCTACGGAAATTTGTAGGCTTAGGTAAAGAGCTTTGTAGGTGCGCGACGGTTTATTTAATAAAACTGTATTTCGTCTGTTTCCTTTGACAACGTAATTTATATGAAAGAAAAAATAAAATTGTTACATTGTTAAAGTACTTTGAAGATTTTTGGGTACAGTGGAGTTACTTATAGTGGAAAGTGAAATATAAGGTATCACTTAGACGGAAAGGTCTAGTTTTAATTGTATATATTTATTTCTAATTTATGTAGGAAAAGAGGTTTTTAATCTTATATCTTGGCTAATTTGTCAACAAATCATTATTTAGTTTGAATCAGTGTAATTCTGTTGTTTGTGTTTTTTTTTTTTAATCCTACTATCCGCTTATCAAAGGATTAAAAGATTTTCAAAATCTTTACTATTAAATTATAATCTATAATCGTAACATTTTGGAACATCAAAATCCGTGAATGACTCGTCATTAAGAGAGTCGGGCAACATCCGAAAATAATGGCAAACATTATATTCAAACCATTAATTCGTATCCACCGTATTCATTTTGCACGGTAATTTAATCATCTAAAACTAGACCATGTCACATGTCCCAATATTTAACTGTATTGATCAAATGAATATCAAACAAGTGTTTGTTTCATTAAAATTGGGTATTCCTTCTCTAGAAGTCTAATGGTGAAGATGATCTTAGTGTGTCCAAAATACTAAGCTCACACGGCAAAAAACTATATGTTTGTTATTTAAACAAATAATCTTTAATATTCTATGTCGGGTTTACATTTTTCAATACTATTTTAACAGCAGATTTAAAAGGAAAAACTTATAAAAAGCTCTCTCCACGTATTTTATCAAATGCGATCTTATAATAAAAAATATTAATGAAATAAACAACCAGTAGAGCAATAATAAATATGACAACGAAATGTCTATATCATAATCGAGTAAGAGCAATGATCATGAAAGAGAACACAATTGTATTACATTTACACAACAGGTAGATAATAAAACATGAACAAAAACAGAGCAAGTCTGAAAAGATATTTACATCATAAAAAAGAACAGAAAAGAACAATACGGAGCAAATGAATCAAAATGAAGGGAACCGAATAATCGTCTTCGACGTAATCACGACGAAAGACAATTTTCAGTCACGTTATCTACCTGAATTTGGCACTGAAAACGTTGCACTCACCGTGTTTGCAACGGTTACATTATACACTCAGATCCTTGTTCCACACAAAGTTTAATTAGAGACACAGTCTATGCCCGGGTAACGACGCACGGTGCCGTCAAAACGGAGTTTTCATCAAATTTTCATTAATATCCCGGTGAAAACACGCCTGTATCGTGTCGGTGAGAGACCGGCTAACAAGCGACACGTCCGTGCTCCGCGAGCTCGCGGACAAAACTAGGAGCTCAGACCGAGTGTTCCAAGCCCGAATCGAGCTGGAAGGAGACGGGATCATGTGCACGAGAGAGATGGAACAGCATGCAGAGGTGCGCAGGAAAGAATTAGATGTTTATTTGGGCTACTCGTAATGGGATAACAGAAGCTCGTGTGTGCTTTTCGAGTTTCAAGTGTAGGAGACGCTGAAGATTACCTGTCCGCGATACGCTGATAACGTTATGCCATCCGTGTGTCGTGGTATCTTTACAATACCTAATTAAAAGCTTTGGTTTAATTAACTTAATTAAAAACTATTTTTTGTTGTATACCTAATAAAATACTTAAAAAAAAAAATTAAAAACTATAGAATAAATTGAATCGCATCTGTGATTAAATTAATAATTTGCGGTTTCGTTTTTGGATTTTAGTATTTGTAAAGTTAAAATTGTGGCGCGTTGAAATTCTTTTATTACCATTTCTTTATAATAATTTTATTTTTAATAATAATATAATTATTGTATCATCTCGTATACAAATGTTATTGAAAAGCAATATCATATGCATGAATATTTGTTTTGAAATAGTAATAAATGAATTTCAATGCGCCACAATTTTAACTTCACAAATACTCAAATCTAAAAACGAAACCGCAAATAATTCAAATACAGATGCGATTCAATTTATTTCAACAAAAAGGTGGCAATGTTGCCGAATTTAATAAAGACCAAAACTAAGTCAACAAATTCAATAAAAAAGAGATTCGTTTAAATACAAAAGGTGACTGAGATGGCGTTCTGAGGTCCAAATATTTGTAGTCCAAGTATCGTAGCCTGCGTAGGTATATTATTTTTTACGTCTTTTGCAAATTAATTGTGCTCAGTATTGGATTATCATCTGAAGACTTAAAGTGCTCCTTTAAAATGTCTTACGTGAAATTATCGCAGACGTCCACGTCACGGCAATCAGGATAAGACAGGGTTCCCTGACAGGGCAGTGGTTTTTTTTTTTTAATTTCTCTATGGGCCTGCTCTCGATCACGACTGATGGAAAGCGATGGATGAGGTCTATGTTGGAACGAGCGTGCCCAGAAGATGCCTGTTCACTCTTGTTTTGACGGCAGACGAAGACTTACAGCGTGCACGTTATTCCACACATTTTATGGACGTGATCGTCACATTAGAAATAGATAAAATTTCTAAAATTTTGAAAATCTGAATTTCGTGAGCTACTTAGCGTATCCCCCTTAATATACTAGCTAGTAAATTAACTTGGCACAAAATCAGAATGCATAAAATAAATAAAAGAAGAAACCGACAATTATTTTTATAACTTTCGATCGCATTGGCAGATATATGACGTCATTAAATGGGACTTCTGTTGATTAGTGTGCTGTGTTGTGTGTCTAATTATGTTAATAAATGTTTGGTATTAATGAAGTCAGTTTTGGTTGAAACGAGTGTTAGGATTTTACCTTGATTAGTGGCCTACTAATTAACGGGATTGCCTCAGTGGTTTATTGGTCTCGAGCATGATGGTCCTGGGTTCGATTCCCAGTCGGGCAAAGTGTTATTGGGTTTTTATAGCAACAACTAGCAGCGCCCGCGGTTTCACCCGCATAAGTTTCGATCCCGTGGGAATATCGGAATAAAAACTATCCTATGTGTTTTCATACCTATATTTGTTTTCCACAAAGGCCGAACATGACGGAACTTTTTTGTTTATGAACAACCTGCATGCCTTGTATATATACTCATGTTTCTACAAATAAATGTCTTACCTTATCTTATCTTATGGCCTTTCCCGGGACTCAAATTTCTATACCCCTAAATCGGTTCAGCGGTTTAAGCGTGAAGAGGTAACAGACAGACACACTTTTGTATTTATAATATTAGTATGGATTAGTATAGAGTAAGAAAGAAAAAAAGAAAATACATTTATTTAGCACAGACTAAAAGACACACAATACACCAGATACATCAGATAAAAAACAAAGATCAAATAAAAAGCGTAAAGTCCGATGAAAGTAATTAGCAGGAAAGTGTGCCTCACGGCTGCGCCAAAAAGGTCCAGTTCAGCAATAATGCCAGACAACTAGTGCCTGACGCTGGTTTTCAACTGGACCTGATGTGTGAGGTGACGGATGTAAATCAGTTTTACACTGGAACGTGACGTGTGTATGCATACTTAAATTAAATAAACAACACATATACAGGGTGTCCCTGGAAGTATGGATCAAATCGAATAGAGGCGTGGGCAAGGTCATTTCCAAACTTTTTAACCCTGAGAATGTCAGTGAATTTTTTTTCGGTTCAAAAGTTATGACCAATTTTTATTTTTTTGTTTTTCAATCACTTCGCTTAGTGCTCAAAGAAAATAATCATAAAAAAATACTATCAGGGCTTTCTAAAAAAAATAAATTGATAGCCCTGATAGGTTTCACGACTTCAATTTTTCTTCTCTTTTTTTTTTAGTTTTTATTTTTGCTAAAACGTTTGGAAATGACGTTGCCCACGTCCCTATTCGATTTGATCCATACTTCCAGGGACACCCTGTATAATATTATAGTATGAATCGATTTCTCAACAGCACCCCGGAGTCTAGATTTGTGCCCGGTTGATAGCAATAGGCTCGTCCTTTATTACATGGTACTTAAAAATAACTGGCGAAATGTGGGTATACTAAAAAATAAATCTCTACCAAATATTATGTTCTACGTATCTGTATATTCAAAGTATTTGGATGTTATGTATGTCTAGTACGGTCGAACAAGCTATTTAGTATACAGGCAGCTAACTTGCAACTACTTTTAGACAATGGTGTGCTGAGTTAGTCAATTCTTTTATATACCACTATTTAATTAAGGATGCTATAAGCTGAAAAAGTTATAACGCCCAAAATAAATCTAAATATTGGCTGTGTAGTGGAAAAATGAATATTTTTGCCTGTATACCATATAGCTTGTTCGACCGTACCTATTATGCCTGGTGTATATTCTATGTATCCTGGGTGTTATGTTAATTAAAGGATAATTATAAAATCCCTTTCATAAGTATGATGACTACGAGAATTTAAATTATATGAATGACTAGCTTCTGACCGCGACTTCGCCCGCGTGAAATTTCACCCACCCCCCATTCACATTCTTAGGGGTGGAATTTCGAAAAACCCTTTCTTAGTGGATACCTACTCTTCACAAAGAACACACTCTCTGAATTTCATGTCTCTAGGACCAGCGGTTTAGGCTTGTGCGCTGATAAATCAGACAGTCAGGACTTTGAATTTGATATATAATAGATTGCAAGTCTAAATACCTAAAACAAATACTGCTACAGTCTGTATTGCAATGTATTAAAACACTAGCTGCGCCCCGCGGTTTCACCCGCATAAGTCGCGATCCCGTGGGAATATCGGGATAAAAAGTATCCTATGTCCTTTCCCGGGATTCAAACTATCTCTATACTAAATTTCATCTAGATCGGTCTAGCGGCTTAGGCGTGAAAAGGTAACATACAGACAGACAGACAGGCAGACAGAGTTACTTTCGAATTTATAATATTAGTACCTATGGATAACTCATCTTTGCAATCGGGTTAAAAGATGATTGAACTATATTTTATTAATCATACTAAACTTCTAAACCACTTTCTCCAGAGCAAGAAAACAACTAAACTTAAAATTCTAAAACAAGACACATTCATTACAAAAGATTTAAAACTAAAACCTCAGCGGCTTAGCAAAATGTTATTACCTAAATAGGTATTAAATTTTTTAAGACGCACAAAGGGCGTCTGTCACATTATTCATTTTGTGATAACTTTAAATTGCTGATTTAAATATTAAAATATTGTATCAGCATTTTAAAGTCAGACGCTCATTAAGATGCGACCTTACGTTTCAAAACTAAATTAACCTTTTCTATGTTTATGTTAATGTTATGTTGAAATTATTCAGAAATTTTAATTTAAAAGCCCTGATTGTCTAGGGTTTATGTTATTGGTTGAACTCAATAAACTGTAAGTTATTTACATGAATTTTCTGAACTCAGTGTCTTAGAGGTCGCTCAGATGTGACTCAAAATTCGGCGAAGTATTTGTACTGTATTAAAAAAAATTACACTGCGTATTTGAGTTCTTAAAAGTGAGGGGCATTTCTTGTAATTTTAAGAACGTTCACAGTCTGATCTCGGTCTCAATCTGTCAAAAAATACCTCTAATTTCCCTACATTTTGTTACACAAACAAATGTTAAAAACTTGTGTTTTTAACATTTGTTTGTCGCCGAGATGAAAGGACCTCTCCCGCTTTCACTAAAGCGAAAGCTCATGGACATGTGCATTCTTCCCACCCTCACCTACGGAGCGCAAACATGGTCTCTTACAAAGCGTCAAAAGTCCGCACTTGGAGTCTGCCAACGGGCTATGGAACGAAGTATACTAGGTGTCAAACTGACTGACCGCATTAAGAACTCCATACTTCGTTCCAAAACACAAATAGCGGACGCCGGCCGCACAGCTGCTGGATTAAAGTGGAACTGGGCTGGCCATATCTGTCGCATGTCGGAGCAGCAATACGCAAAAGTCACCACTCAGTGGATCCCAAATGGCAAGAAACGACTGCGCGGCAGGCCCAGAAAGAGATGGCGGGATGAGCTGGACTCCTTCTTAAAGGATTGGCCCACAATCGCGGTAGACCGGGAAACGTGGAAAGAGGGAAGGGAGGCCTTTGCCCTGCAGTGGGACAATACAGGCTTATAATAATAATAATTGTCGCCGAGATGAGACTGTGACTAGATTTTTTTTTTCAAAAAACTCATGCATATAACTTATCGTCAATTTTATTTTCTTTTTTTTTTGTTTTAAACATATTCTCATTAATTGCTGAATAGCTGGCAAGTCCTGACTTACACATTAATATTATAGCTTCAACGTTACACAAGAATCAAATTGGCTTAATTCAGGCGGTCTCCTTTGATAGACCCAATCAATTTGGAAGAAAAGATTAATTAATCAATGAATATAAGTAGATCTTTCGAGATACGGCCCGTCAATTCCAACTTTTTCCTTATCTAAAACTATAGGGCTTTTCATTCGCCTGTCTTCCTTTGTTTTCTGCTAATTCTTTTTCTTTCAGTCGATGTTAAAACTAAATGTAATTTATTTCAAGTATTAAAATATACTATTATATATTATATGTAACTAACTATATACACTAGATACTAAAATAAATGACTAACAAACTTACAATACAAATAAATAAAAATAAAAAAAAAACAAAGGACACTTAGCCGTCGAAAAACTCGTCCGCATCGCTGTCTTCCGGAAACGTGCTCAGAAAACTGGCAGCATTGCCACGTTTTAACGTGGCATTTGACAACCTCCTAGGGTGACCTGCGAGATGCCATTTATTATGCCAGATTTTAAACTCGTAATCGAAACCATAATAAATATTATCATTAATTTAGTTTTGTGTTTTGTTAAAACAAAATAAATGGCATCTCGCACCCTAGGAGGTTGTCGACTGCTTAACCGGGCTTGCCTGTGCGTACCTCAATAAATTAAGGCCTTCAGCCAGGGCTTAAAAAAACATGATAAGTACCAAAGTGACTTTTATGTACAGACGCCAGCACATCAAGCTACTACAAACTGTCAAATTTCTTTAATAGATTTTCAACTTTATCGCTAAAGCATAAGGTTCAAAGTCGTTGGGAAAAAAGACAGTTTCGGGTAGCTTGATGTGCTAGCGTCTGTACATACTTGGGTACAGTCAGGAAAATGAGTTGTTTAGAAGATTCACTCACTTCGTAATTGTTAAAGCCATGTCTTACGACTGTCAAAGAATGACAGTTGTGATTTAATTTACGGAAAAATAAATTGATTGTCAATTTACTCAGCAGTTACTGTTTGGTCAGACTGGCAGCGCGGGCGAGAGGCGGGCGCGGGTGCGGGAACGCGCGCGATCTGCCTGTCCGCAGTCGAGCGCGGCTGCGTTCTTCGTGTTGTCGTGTCTTATTTTTACTAGAAGAAAGCTCGAACTAGTTTGAGAACCCCGGTCCCAGCGCGGGCCGCCCGCGCAACCACTGCGGCCACTTGCATGAACGAGCTATGGCGTGAGCAGCCGCGTGCTCTCTATGGACACTCAAATGAAGTTCTTATGTTTGAGTACCTACGCCGCGCCGCGCCTGCGCTGCCAGTCTGGTCAACTTACTCACTCACTTAGCCCACGATGGCACGGACGTAAAAATATCGCGGCGGGATTGTATCGCGCATTGGAGGTTTAACTCTCGGCGCTAAGCACAGGTAGAGCGCGCCCGTGCCAATATTTTGCTGACATAACGTTCCTTATGTGTTTTTTTTAACCGACTTCAAAAAAGGAGGTTCTGTATTCGACCCGTATGTATGTTTGTATATCCGCGATTTTCTCAAAAACTAATGAAGCAATTTTGGTATTTTTTTCATTAATGTGATCTAAGTACATACTTTCAGGAAGGTTTTAGTAAATAGGTAATACTCGTACATTAGGTAATTATTCTTATGTACGAAGTTATATGCATAAATGTACTGCATCTCCAGCATTTCTATGGGAATTTTGATGATTCTACTTATCGGTGTCTTCAATTCTTCAATGCTCTTGGGGTAGGTATAACTAAAAAGTGATTTTTTTTTTACAAAAAACGAAAATGCGGAGCGGATGAGACCGACTTCCGAAATTAAAGTTATTTATCACTTTGTAGTGTTTTTTTTTAAGTCTGTTGTTTTTTTTCTTTTTGATAAGAACTTTATTTTGACAACAAAAAACCTGAATTCTAAATAGGCCTAAGTCTTAACCTAGCTTATCCAAGATTACTTAGACAACACTTGATCTCTTAATAAATATTGATAAAGCAGCGTCCGAGGAAAGACACCGCTCGTTAAACACCCTCGGCTGCATAAATATCCCATGATCTGCGTTAGAACGGTCAGTTATCTCCTGAGTGGTGGAATATCTTATGGGAGAGGGGTAGTTTCATGTCGATCGATAGAGGTTAACTATGCGAGAATACGTTTACGTTGAATGACGAAAAAATAAAGGATTCTGAGGGTGTTTGTCGTAGTGATTATCATTATAATATGTATTTCAAATCAAAATCAAAAGTCATTTATTCAAACTAGGCTGAGAATCAGCACTTTTCGAACGTCCAAATTACAAAAGACAGTCCCCCAAAACGCCCGCCCTTCGCCACTTCCTAGTGCTTTCGCTGTTTAGAGTGATTTATAGTTCTTTGCTCTTGTTTCATCATTATTTTTACTCGACTACGGAGGGTATATGATTTTAACCCGTTTGTATGTATGTTCATCTATTGCCTCATAACTTCAAAAGTCCTTATAATAATTTGATTAATGACATATCGTTAGAAGCGTCTTGACCGTCCGCTAGTTATAGGCTATGTGACGTCACACTGAATTTACTATGGCGCCCTCTATAGGAGATAAAGTAATGAATTTAAAAACATATATTTTGGTATGGTGAATTGTTGGGTATCAAATGAAAGGGCTTAATTAGCACATTTCAAAAATATAAATATTACTGAAATAATAATTAAATAAAAAATAAGTAAGTTTAAAAACTAAAACCCGACTACTGAAAAGGATGAAACAAGAAAGTACCTTCTCGTGGTCGCATGCCGCTGTACTAACATAGGTAGTTTAAGCTAAGTAACATGCGACCACGGGAAGCTACTTTCCTGTTCATCCTTTTCAGTAGTCGGGTTTTAGTTTTTAAACTTATTTTTTATTTATATACTGGTTGGCATTTCGAAGCACATACTGTAACCATGAATTCCGCACATGATTCTTGAGCACTTAGTGTAGAAATTTTTCATCGGTTATTAAAAAATTTGCTGTTGCACACATTTTGCCCGCGCAAGTATTGCACTTTTCTGTGGAACAGCAATTTTTGTTTGGGGGTTCAGAATCATTTACTTAATCCATGGTAGCACGGCAATGTCCCTGCCACCCTGTTTTTTTTTTAATATAAACTCTTTATCGTATATGTATGTATATTGTACCCAACTTTAGGTACTCATGTTTAAAAGAAAATACTTTTTGGTAACAAACCGATCCGAACCTATCTTCACAAATTGCATATTTGTTCCGCTAGGTATAGAATAGAATAGAATATTTATTTGCGTAAAACATGGTATACAAGGGTGTTAAATACAAATTGAGGCACAAGCATGTTTAGCTAAGATAAAACATAGCATACAAAATTTTAAAGACAAGTTAAGCAACAACAATCGTTTATTTTAAAAAAAAAAAAACATCAACATTTTTTATCTATAAATTCTTTTAAACTATAAAAACTACACTCGAGTAACCACTTATGAAATTTAATTTTAAATCATTTTGTATTTAAAGCTTTGAAATGCCTTGGTATTTTATACTATTACTACCAAATTGAACATTGACATTACAAACCACAGCGCCATTACTCGTGCCGAAGCACCGTTGAAAGAAATCTTTCAGCATTCTCCGAGATTCAGCTCGAATATTCCCAATAAAAATTCTTTCTAAATGAAGTAATTAATGCAACTCACGTACGATACTTATATCAAGTCACAAGAACATTCCCAGAGCAATTGTCTCAAATTTATCACCTTTCCATTGTGACCAAGGGAACGTTCGCTCGCAGTACCTCCGTACCTACATCTAATTTGATTGCACGTAAATTCTTAAATGCTGGTAGGGACTAATATTCTAGTATTATGGAGGGTAGTCATAAAATTGTGAATTATGGTCGTGGTTATACCTGTGCTGTAATTAGTTGGGAGTTCATGAGTTTAATTAGTGAACTTAATTAGGACTTATTTACTCCTATAAAATATGAGGCTTTTTATAGTACTTTTTAAGGTAAGGCTGGCTGACTTTTTGACCTTTTTAAATGTAGGCATCATAAATAAATACATCTCTGACTAACCCTTTGGGAAAATAGAAGTGATGTTGTGTTTATTTATTTATTTATTGAGGATCTCCAACAAAGGATACACAATATAAATTTACAATAATACAAAAGGTTCTTTTACGTGTGCTCCTTCAATTACAGGAGACCACAGCATGCTCATATAACTAGGAGTAAACACGATAAAAATAGAGAAAGTAAATGACTGATGAATACAAATTATAAAAACAAACCGTGTTATGTGGTATGTTATGATCGTCATCACATAGAACATGCACTCAAACTGGAAATGGTCTAAATAATCTTGTTTGAAGGACGGGCAGCTGATTGCAGTTGCAATTAGCAGATACGACGATGTTGCTGACGTACTTGACATAAAGCCTACATTCCCCGAAAAGGTAGGTTCCCATTCGGCGAATGTAGGTGAAAAAGGCCGCCGCACACTTGTAACACCCGACGCCACCCCATGCTTACTTATTGGCCAAATGACGAAAATAGCTCAACGAGATGAAAAATGTGGCCAATGAGTAAGCTTCATTGATGTCGCGTAACGTGGCGTGTTATAAGTCTGTTTTCGCCTTTAACAGTACACCCACATTTCGTCAGTTATGTTTAAGGCTACGGACACGAATTCAGCGGGCGCGGGGAGCAGCGCGTTTCAATGCATATAACTGCGACTGTAACTGAGCATTTTAACATTTGATTTTAGTCACCCGCCGCATGCGACCTGTCACCGCACAACAAAAGTCGAAAGCTCTACTTTAGAACTTGCGATTATAGTCACCTGAGGCCTAGCCGAATTACCATTTAGACGGCTAGTGCGCCTATTATAGTTACCCGTGTAAAGCCCGCGTGACTACGAGGTATCCCTTTTCCCCGAGAGTAATAAAAGAACAGTCTAGTTTTTTTTAGTTTAGTTATCACTAGCTTCTGCCCGCGACTTCGTCTGCGTGAAATTTCACCCTCCCCCCATTTACCCTCTTAGGGGTGGCATTTCGAAAAACCCTTTCTTAGTGGAGACCTACTCTTCGCAAAGAATACACCCTCCAAATTTCATGTCTCTAGGACCAGCGGTTTAGGCTGTGCTTTTATATATCAGTCAGTCAGGATTTCGAATTTTATATATATAGAAGATAAAAATCCGAATAAATAGGCACGAGCCTGATCGAAACGTTGGCCATGAAATATCGTTTAAGAGTAAAAGCTTTTGGAAGTTTCTCTCGCACATAAGATACAACGGAGCTCCATTTCTATGTAGAATGGAATTTGCTTTCGTGAGCTCAACAAAAGCAAATGTAGGTGCTTTGTGGAGAAATGTTTTCTAGGTATAACGTGGGATCTACAAATGACGACTAGATTGGCTGACGTCTGGGTTGCAGGTTCGAAAAGGAAAAAAATTAAAAGTAAAAAACTTTATTAAAAACAAGCTTTTAGTAAAATGCGCTAAAAAGAATTAAAAAAAAAAATTCCTTAAAAACTTTTACTATCACCTTATAACGTCATTAAGTACACAATTTATATGGTATAAAAGCTTGTCGCGGGATTTAAGTACTCGTATTTACTTAGTTTGAAAATTTAAAAAATTAAAATCAATCAGATCAAGTTATTTAATTTACTTGTTTATCTACACAGGTAAATCTCGTGACAAGCTTTAATCTGTCAAGCTCCGCTAATGAGACACAATTTGATTTTCTATTCAAAGTCAAAGTCAAAGTCAAAGTCAAAGCATTTATTTCAAATAGGCACATAAAAGGCACTTTTGAACGTCAAAAATTATCTTAAAATATAGAATTGATTCTAGTCGCCCATTCCAAAAGGTAGTTTTCGTATGGAGAAGAATGGGCAAGAAACTCCACCGTTACTCTTTTAAAATGTTTTAGGTACAATATTTTGCATGGGTACATTAATTATATAATAACATGTGAGGACGATGCACCTAAAATAAAATTACTATACCACAATAGGTAAAAGAATTAAAAACGAAACCATGACATATAAATTAATTATCTGATAGATACATGGTGCTCACATATTTACAAACATGGTACAAGCAAAACGATTTTTATTTAAAAAAAAAAAAAAAAAATACAAGTATGTCAGGGTGTGAGTAATGAATGTAAAAACTAATAAAAAAAATACAATTAAAGTAGCAACCAGTTTGATTTTTGTCTAGACTCTAGATTGTCCTATGGAGCAGGACCAGCATGTTTCCAAGCGTTCTTATCTTGGATATAATCTTCTAATTTATAGTATGCTTGTTTACAAAGTGTACGTTTAATGTGAGTTTTAAATTTTCTTTCATTTAATTGCAATATATCACTAGGTATTTTATTGTAACATTTGACACAGTACCCCATAAAAGATGTATGTACTTTGGCTAATCTGAAAAATGGTTGATGTATTTTATCTTTATTTCTTGTGTTAAAGTTATGTCTGTCGCTTATTTTATTAAAAAGATGTAGATTTTTTCTTACATACATAATGTTTTCATAAATGAATTGGCAAGGTACCGTCATAATATTAATCCTTTTAAATAGTTCCCTGAGAGATTCGCGGCGACGTAGATTATAAATGGCTCTGACAGCTCTCTTTTGCAAAATAAAGATGGACTCAATGTCAGCAGCTCGACCCCATAGTAAAATGCCGTACGACATAATGCTGTGAAAGTAACTAAAATAGACTAAACGCGCGGTTTCTACATCTGTTAACTGTCTTATCTTCCTAACAGCATAAGCGGCCGAGCTAAGCCGCCCCGCAAGAGATGTTATGTGAGGTCCCCATTGTAATTTCTCGTCTAGCGTGATTCCCAGAAAAACCGTTTGATCAACAAATTCTAGTTTTTCTCCATTCAGTATGATGTCACATTCGCTACTTCTAACATTAGGTAATTTAAATCTAATGCATTTGGTTTTCTTTTCATTTAGTACCAAATTATTTACCGTAAACCAGTCTTGGACCTGAAGAATAGAGTTATTCACGTCGTCAAGATTTTGTGCCCGTCTGTCTATCTTAAATATCAATGATGTGTCATCTGCAAATAACACCATCTTCGGTTGATTTTGAAGTAATTGTGGTAAATCATTAATGTAAACTAAAAAGAGGAATGGACCCAATATCGAACCTTGAGGAACGCCCATTGCCATTTCAGACCCCAATGAGTTTACGCCGTTTACTTGAACTTTAAGCTTTCTATCTTTTAGATACGACTTTAGTAAATCAAGAGCTGAATTCCTAATCCCATAGTGCTCAAGTTTCAGCAGAAGTGTCTCATGGTTGACGCAATCGAACGCCTTTGAGAGGTCGCAAAAGATTCCAATGGCATCTTGTGCTTCCTCTCAGGCGTTAAAAATGTTCTTTATTAGGGTGACACCGGCGTCAGTGGTACAACGCCCTTTGGTGAAACCGTACTGTTGTTCATGAAAGATGGAATTTTTATTAAAGTGGCGTAACATTTGATTGAGCATCAACTTTTCAAACACCTTACTGAGAACTGGCAGAATTGACACAGGCCTATAATTGTTGGGTTCTTTACTATCACCGGCTTTGAATAAAGGAACTACTTTACTGTGTTTCATGAGATCCGGAAAGACTCCTTGGTCTATACTGATGTTAAATATGAAAGCTATTGTTTCGTCGCCGACCGGCGACGCGGCCGCTTGACCGGTATAAATAAATTTGACAGATTAGTAGCTTGATGTGCTGGCGTCTGTACATAATAAAGAGTATTTTATCTATCTATGGAACTACCTGGAAAGATAAATCAGAAAAGACCACTTGATACTGTCGATCGGTCTGATTGGATGAGTGCACACACACAAAGCGATTAGTTTCAACGATTTGCTTGTAAAAGTAACGTTTCCGACCGTAGTATGCGATCGCTCTTGAAGGCAGGGTAGATACCTACTATTCAGATCAAACAGTTCATCTGTAGGTAGTATAGAGGTATGAGGAACAGAGAGTATATTACACTCATCCTCCATAGAAAATAGAGAATCCTCCGACCTGACGGGTATTGTGTCTGGTGGGTAACTGCCCAACGATTTATGTCGGGACGTTGTATATACAGGATGAAATTGAACACATGTGACAAATCGAAATGGGAGATTGTACTCATCATTATGAACAACTTTTACTAAGGGACCATACCTGAAATCGAAAAAAAAAAATCAGCTGTTACCTACATTTTGACGAGTTACTCGAACATAAATGTAGGGAACAGCTGATTTTTTTTTCGCGATTTCAGGTTTGCTCCCATAGTAAAAGTTGTTCATAATCATGAGTACAATCTCCCATTTCGATTTGTAGCATGTTTTCAATTTCACCCTGTATACTAGTTGTGCGGTAAACTTCGCTTGCGCGATGCAGGATTTTTCGTGACGTTAATGTGACGCGTAGTTTACATGTGGCGATCACCACAGTAAAACAAATTGACAATTTTTGGTAAAATCCAGTCTTTAAATTCATCCACAATATATAGGACCAATTCTTGTGCGAGACAGATAAACACAGCTTGTATTTAAATAAATAACACAGCAACACAAAAACCAGCATTTCTTTTATATTCCCCCCATAATCCTACCCCAAAACTAAATCCCATTTACAACAAATACGTTTCATTTAATGCGTCACCATTCCCACAGACTAAATAATATGAGCTTCACAAATTCATACATATTAATATGAAGCAGTACGTGCCGAGTTTTTATTACGTGCGTCAAAATTCTATGACCAAAACGAAAATGAAATGGTTCATATGATATTCGGCCTTTTCGATGTTAATTTATGCCCTTTTTTGGTCCCTAAAGTAATTACAATGTTCATAACACTTGGTTTTCATCCCTTTTTATGGGCGTGTGTTATAATCATGCGCTGGGTTAGCAGGTTAGAGGTTATTTCGGTTTGGATGTGCGGAATTTTTACAAGCTTCTGTTTGGGTATATTGTTATGGTGTATGAGAGCGAAACTGTACAATATTTGCCGTTTCTCGTTGTATTGTTTCTGAGGTGGGGTTTTTATTCCAGTTTTATGTCCTAGTAGTTATTGACAATCTAGAAATACACCGATGACGTCGTGGAAATGGCGAAGGTTTGAAAAAAAAGTACCTACTGCCGCGCCTGCGACACGAAGAAGAAGACAAAATTTATGAGTTTAGGTAGAACTACATCAAAAGGTTAAACGGTCAAGCCTCGCGCGTTACCGATCGGTGACGAGACAATAGAAAATCAATCGTGTCTCATTAGCGGAGCTCAACAGATTAAGCACCATTTACGTGGCAGTAACATAATATCATAAGACGATAGGTAGATAATTTATTTGCCAACTATAATTATAATATGATGATTATTATAAACTATTCACTTTGACTGTTCATTGTAAAGATTTAAAGATTATTCAGCTGTAATAGTAGTTCAATGAAATCAGATAAAATGCTCTATTCTAGTCTATCTCACTATTCTAAACCTACTTCAATAACGTTATATCAGCATGCTAAGTAAATCCGCCTCAAACCTCACCTTTCTAATTTAATCGCCAATTTTTTTTTTTTTTCATAAAAATCGAATTCCCAAATCCTTTTTTCCCTTCAAAAAATAAATATTGACCAGGAAGGACATGCGTCAACTGTGTGAATTCTGAACGCGGCGTCAATAAACGTGGAGGCTCTCGATCATTTTACACAATAGATAAATCATAATCGTGTCCGACATGACGTGGTGGCCGGATATTGGGTAAGCATAATGCCGAAATTCAACTCTACGCAAACGCTGACGTTAGGGATTTAGTTTCAGGCATGCACAGAAAAGGACAAAGGGACTATCACGCCTGTATTTCTTGAAGGTTTAGGCAGAGATGTATGTATATTTTGGCGTTTCTAAATTTGCCAAAGATGTAAACAATAATGCCCACTCGAAATTGAAGAAGATCGCTAAGAATATTTATTTTAAGTAATGTTTGTTTTCGTCTAAATCTCCGAGCTAACTAGAGAAATAAATGCTCTTGTATATCGATTTTATTCAATTTCGAGCGGCCATTGTTGTTTACATTTTTGGCAAATTTAGAAATGTCGGACTATTATGTAGAGCCACGTTTCACCGTAAAAGGGGTGTGCTTATTGCAATTCACCAGGCGCATTATCCAGACTCTGGGCACTTTTGCGAATTCCTCGTATTGAAAAATCCCTTTAATAGTTTTTCCGACCTAAGAATCGAACCCAGGACCTGAAAAATTTAAAGAAAAGAAAGAAATAATATTTACGTTTATTTGGACACAATTAGTGAAACACAACATGCAAATAACAAAATCATCATCTGCCTAGCCTTATCCCAACTACATTTATGTTGGGGTCGGCTTCCAGTCTAACCAGATGCAGCTGAATACCAGTATTTTACATGGAGCGACTGCCTATCTGACCTCCACAACAGTTATTGGGTAATACGATACCCCTTGGTAAGATTGGTTGTCAGATTTTCGGGCTTCTGAATACTCGTAACGACTGTCAAAGATCTACGAGTGACAACTACTACTAGTACTTTCCAAGGCACGGAGGGTCTTGGTATGTAAAGATGGTCACCCATCCACGGACTAACCGCGGCAAGCGTAGCTTAAACTGATCGATCGACTCGTGCGGCTGTTATTACTTAGCCACAAGATAAATAACAAAATAAAAAAGTGAAATTATGATTAAACTACAATATAGTGTGTGCCTCACGGCTGCGCCAAAAAGGTTCATTTCAGAATTAACGCCAGAATTGCACAGCATGATAGTACGTTAACCAGAACAGAAGCACTAAAATGCCGCACCCAAAATTAAACTTCTGTACCTCCAACACTGAGGCAACATTTTATTACACTCCCGATTCTCTCACAAAAGGCCACGTTAATGACTTTATTCAATAAATCAATTTATGAACACAATAACTGAGCATTCCTGTAGGACAAAGGCGTTGCAGGTCGGAATAATGTGAGCGAGACTACCATTGTATGCTTGCATTACATTTTTACACGTAAGTGACAATGGGTTGATGGAACTGTGCTGGTATTTTTGGGTTGAATGCTTTTAAAGGCTTATTGTGTGCGTACATTTTCATTTTGTGCGTAAAGCATTCTTTTGATAGTATATACAGGATGTGGCGTAAACAGTGGTCCACCGTTACGGATTCGATATACCAGTTAATTTACTATTACATATTACAATTTTAACCATTTTTATCAAAGGCTTCCGAAAATATTTTTTTTTTGTTTTTTATTTATGAAATTTCTACCTTGTGTTACAAATTTGATTGCAGTTTCAACAAAAACCATTATTTTTTCATTTTGATTTCTGTTATTACTAGGGCTATCGTGTAAAATTAAGGTTGTTTATGTAAATTTAGAGCTTTTGAAGAAAAAGTTAATTCTTCTCTATTTTAATCCAACATTTTAACATAATCGTGGCAATTTAAGAGCGATTTTTGTAAAAAAATGTATTACTAAAATGGTTAAAATTGCAATATGTTAGAGAAAATTATCTGGTATATCGATATTATAATGTTTTGATCAACTACTATGAAGCATGTCGGGTGTGCCCGTTCCGCTTTGAAACACAATAAATTATATTCTGAGGTCCTGGGTTCGATTCCAGGTCGGGCAAAGTGTTATTGAGTTTTTCTATTAGGACTTTCTCAAGTAGGTCAAGTACTTCAAGAGGAACCAGTAACAACTTTAAAAAAAAAACTAACTGTACTTCTATTAACTAAATGTTACTACTCCGTGTCGGATTTTCTAGCTGATACATTTTAGTTATGTACAGTAAAACGGGGCTACTTTGAACAGGCGGGGCTACTTTGACAAGGCCGATCACAACGCTATGACGCGTTCCCCACACCCCGCGCCTCGCGCCATATTACTCGAGGTCACGCACACTTGCTGAGCACACGTGAAAACCGATTTTGGCACTCTGTTAAAGTAGTTCCAACATCTGTCAAATTAACCCTGGAAGTCAAAGTAGCCCCGTTTTGCGGTATCAATTTTGTACGTTTGATGATGAACAGCATCAATGTTTGCATGCCAAAATGGTAGAATGTACAAGGATTCTTTAATATTATTATAACCACCTTATTGTAAATACCTACATTCTGAGCAAATAAATGAATATTGTATTCTCTTCTATTCTATACTCTATATAACGTAAACAACGATATAATCGGTTCTTTGAGCTATCTCACAAAGGGTTTTGGATGGGTTTACTTTAGAATGTGTGATGCATTTGGCTACTCTGTGCGGTTATGTACGGCAATGACTTTTTTTTCTTGGTTGCAAGGTCTACTGTCTGAGCACGAGGTCCTGCGGGGCAATTGCGTAACACATTATCAATCGGAATCGGTTTCATTTTGACAGTTCAACAACATTCATTGCGTTATTTACGTGTTGAGCAGACAAATTTTTCGAACTTATGAAGCAATGGATTAGCAATTTGCTCCAAAATTATTCAGACTCCGATTGATAGTGTGTTACGCACTTAGGGTGCTGGGCCCGATTCCCAGTTCGGGCGAAGTGTTATTCGATTTTTCTATTAGGGATTTCTCAGTAGCAGCCCGGACTTTTTTTTTTGGGCACGGATGAGGGCTAAAGGTTCGCCCTCTATTACATGGCTTGAACATAACTGGCGTAAAAAAAAATCCTGAAGATACCTCTAAAAACTTTCTTTTTACAATAAAAACCATACTAACATACATACAATCATTCTGATTTTTTGTCAGATTATTCTACAAGCAAAATACTAAAGAACTATCGTTTTAATATTTAGTCCAAACAATAGATTTTTGTAAATAGATAATTGACAACATTTCAAACCTGACATGACCTTAAAACAAAAATACTATTTCTTTATTTTCGTATCCTGAGTTCAAATATATTTTTATTTTATTTTTTTTTAAATAAAAATCAAAAAACATGTGATGACGTCACATAAACGGCGGAATGAGGTAGTTACCTTTGCGCATTCCAATGTCTTTGATTGAAAACATTATATCAAACAAGACATGTCAATGTCACCTAAGAAGTGTAACTAGAAAACAACTAAAAAACTGAATTGAATTCAACAATATTTTTTCCTATCAACTCGACACGCTGCTTACTGTTAATATTATCAATTTTTTATTGATATTTTGCCAATAAAATGGATCCCAATGAAAAATATACGCCAATGACGGAACCAAAACAACGACTGAGACAAGTGACATCTAACAGTTTTTTTGACGGGTCACAATAAAGCAAAGGTAAGATCGCCATTCTACCGTCATCTGGCACTTACGTCTTTTTAGAATACACCGAATTTCAAAGTTAAAATTATGTACTTTTCATTCATAATTGAATGAAAAGTACATAATTTCGAAAAACGAAAAAATATGGGTGCCCTAGATTTGAATTTACTTTTATATAACGTAATAATACACGCAGGTTAAAAATATGACATGTTGTCAATTGCTTCATATTTTATCGTTCGATGTCCACCGCGCACAGCATGGATGGAAAGCAGCAGATGCAGCGATTTTTTACTCCATTGGTGTAATTGCCGTATGGCGTTCCAGTGTGATAAATAAATAAATATTTTGCAATAAATTACCAGCGTTGGTCATCGCGCTTCTCTTTCTTTTCTATGCAGTCTGACAGTGACCGCGCTTTAGTTCATGTAGTCCCCTTAAACTCCAGAACAACAAGACACAATCTCGTGCGTTATAGTCTGTTGATTGCAATTCGGTGCACAACAACCTTATCTCATGCGTGCTTTGTCATCGTAGATAGCTTTGAGTATGCACACATGCACAAGCGCCTGGGTACTCGTAAAGTCGACCTCGAAATTGCTGTATCACTTTTGACAAAACTCCCAGTCAGTTCACTACATAGATACATTTTTCTAACGTAAGAAGCAATGTATTAGCAAAATTATTCAAAATGATTCAGATTCTGATTGATAGTGTGTTACACAGTTAGGTGGTCTTCAGCTGCTCGATCTATCACGTGCAGTTTTCGAAAGTCAAAATTACATAAGACAGTCCCCCAAAACGCCCACCCTTCAACACTTCCTTGTGCTTTCGCTGATATTCAATCTTAGGCTGGTAAATATATTACAAGGCCGAGTGTACATACCTATAAGGTACGCAGAATGTCCCTGACACACACACACACAGCCTTACATGTGGCAGTAACAACATTAAAGCTATTACGTCATAGCAACACATTGCCCAAAGCAGTTACAATAATTGAGGAGTTCGGAATCTATGTTTGTAAGGGTGTAGGTTTGACTTCAATCTAAACGTGCAATCGTAGAATATATGTCTCACGTAGAATCTCCGTCCAATTCATTGAACTTAGATGCCTCCGCCTAAGTTGGTTTTATGTGGATCAGTAAAATTGTCAATACTCAATTCTTTATTGCATTCCATATGTATAACATAGATGGTATTATAAAGTAAAAGATCAATATGGACCCTGTCGGCCACAGCAAAATTAGGAGAGAGGAAGAGGGCTAAATATAACAAATCAATATTATTTTAAATTATAAATTATTAGGGCCAAAGCACACACGCTACTTTTTGCATCGGCGATCGGCTATTCAGCTGCTTTTTAGAAGCTAAATGCAGCGACCAAGCGTTCTACACCGCACACTTAAAAACGCCAAACGCGGCGATTCAGTCGCTTTTCGGAAGCTCGATACAGCGGCTGAACGCTATACTCCGCACACATTCGGATGCCGGTCGCAGCGATTTGGCATTTGCGCTAGCATCGGAGCAGTCGCTAAAACGCGCGATTCCGATACCACGTCCGAACGCAAAGAGTCGCCAAAACGCGGTGCAGCATCGGAGCAGTCGCTAAAACGCGCGATTCCGATACAGCGTCCGAACGCAGAGAGTCGCCAAAATGCGATGCAGCATCGATACAACCGCAAAATCGCCGATCGCGGATGCAAAAAGTAGCAAACTCAAACTCAAACTCAAAGCATTTATTTCAATTAAACCATTTACAGGCACTTTTGAATTGTCAAGAAGTCAGTCAGTCAGAAAAAATGAAGCTAGTTGCCCATTCCAAAGCGTAGGTACCTATGGAGAAGAACGGGCAAGAAACTCCATGGACACTCTTTTAAATCAAAATAATGTGGTTACAAAGTCTTGGTTACATCATTCATGTTAAAAATTATACATGTGAGAACGATGCAGAACGTTAAAAGCGTCCATAATGAAAAGATGAGAAAAAACAACAATTCAAATAATAAATCAAAATAAGCCATGGCAGCAAAGAGATGACCAGTCCCTACTGACGGCGCCCGTTCACGAACATGACGCATGCATCAGCACCATTCAGTTCAACCATTTTGAAGGGAGCTAAATGATCCAACACATGCGCCACCATCAGCGAGACATTTGAGTGAGCATGACATACTCTCAGCCGCCAGAGCACATTCAAGTCAATGAAAGACGTACCCAGTAAATGGTAGCTTTATAGTGTGTACATAGTACTCACACATGTGTTATGCAATTATACAATACTAGGAGATTGAATTTATACAATGCAAAGATAGACTTACAATCTTCAGCAGCTCCAACAGTATTTTCAGCGTGTGTGCTTTGGCCCTTAGATGTGCTTAATTGGGTGTATAATTATATTATATTAATAGGTTTCTGTATATAGTTATAGTATACTAGTTATTTTTGGTAAGTATTGCATATTGTCTGCTGATCGTTTCTTTTAAAGCCATAACTACTGAAAGCCAGTTTTTTTTTTAAGCGATCATTATCCTTTCCGGATAAGATAGGACAGCGTTGCGGACGAGTACTTCGACGCCTAAGTGTCCTTTGCTTTTTGTATTTATTTTTATGTTTAGTTAGATATTTAGTTTAGTACCTAGTGTGAATGTTAAAATCAAAATCTAGTTGCAATCTCACATCTCAGCGAGAATTAATGTCAAAAATGAAGGTAAACTGGATATATATTTGACAGATTGAGACTAAGTTTAGAATGCGTCCGTTCGTAATAATTGCCTCTCTGGTATTGGTCATTACCTTTAACAAGTTTAAGCTTTCCTATGGACCGTAAGACCCCAAGAACTAAAGGCGCGTTTGAGAGTATCTAATCATATACTGCACCGGTTGACGTCATCACGGCAAAGCCGGCTGTCGCTGAAAACCAGCGCTGGGGCTCGCATATGGTCTTAGCATTATGCTGAGCGATGCCCGTTTTTGCGTGGATGTGACGCATGTATTCCACCAATTGTCTTTTTTTTTTGTTGTCTATCTGTTATTTTTATGTGTAATGTTTAGCGCAAATAAACGTATTTTGTTTCATTCTTTAGAGTGAAAAACCATTGTTATAAAAATACTTCGGTTTAAATTATGTTCTAAAAACAAAACACCATAGATCATTAAACAAAATTACATCCAATAACAACTCCGCGAAAACTGCAATGAATTGTAACAAAAAGACGTCCAAATTGAAGCTTTTCCAAGAAAAACACATCTGCACAGAAAAAGCGCTGCACAGATATACCCAGACAAGTTGTTGCAGTTTGTCGGCGACTGTACCCGACTCCTTGGGGAAATCTGGCGCTGAATACGTACAGTGGAGTCCAGTGACGCCCTACAAATATGGGAATTAGTATGATAGCTTTTATATGCAGTCGTTTCAAGTAAATATGGTATGTAGATGTACATACCTACATTCTCAGTTCTTTGTGGGAAAGACAGACATATTTGTGAAATTGTAGCAACGTCATAATTTTTCTTAGGGTTATCACTCATTTGGCCCTTTGCTTTCATTATTTATTGTAATTTGCTTATAACTTTAGACAATGGAATTCTGGAATTTCTTAGTAGTTTTTTTTTTGTTATGTTCTGGGGTAGCGGTAACCCTTTCGGACAATTCCGCTACCCCAGCAGGCAGTAGGTAGTAGCTCGGAGTCTGAATTTGGACCCGCGGGTCAATTGCGTAACCCATTATCAATCGGAATCGGTTTCGTTTTGACAGTTCAACAACATTCATTGCGTTATTTAGGTATGTGTTGAGCAGACAAATTTTTCGAACTTATGAAGCAATGGATTACCAAATTGCTTCAAAATGATTCTGATTCCGATTGATAGTGTGTTACGCAATTAGGGTGCCGGTTGAAGGCAATAGGCTGGCCCTTTATTAGATAGGACTTATAACTGGCGAAATGTGGGTGCACTAAAGGTATACCTCTACCCAACCCTTGGAGTTTTTACACGATTGACTTTTAAAATACCAACCCCGATGCATCGAAACTTCATGGAAGTCATTATAAAAACATGTGTTTCACAAACTAATTGATGTAGCTGGCATTAATCGGCTAATTTTAACTTGAAATTAGTGTTGCCTTGTTCTTTATTAGTGTAATATTGCTTGTTGAAAATGAAAGTATCTTATTAAACTTTTTTTTTTTTTGCATTAAGTTTGAGGTAAAAAAGAAAGAATAAAGAAAGAAGAAGAAAGAAAACATGTTTCTTTGCGGCAAACATGACGCAAAAAAAAACACAAACACAAAAAAATTTACAAGTTAGGGGAAAACATGCGTCACATCCATGCAAAACGGCGATCGCTCAGCACAATGCTAAGACCCTATGCGAGATAGAGCCCCAGCGCTGGTTTTCAGCGTAGGTAAATTGCTAGTCTTTGTCTGTCTACAAACAGGGGGCCTAAAAAGGCTACTTTGGCAGAATCATAAAAGGATAACATTATGAATCATAATAAAAGTCGTAAAATGGTCACAAACTGACAAATCATAATATTATTTGCGTACAATTTCATATCACGCAATTCATCTGTTTGACAATTTTGTATGGAGGTTCGTAAAATCGTTCACAAAATATGAATTGCTTTCATGTCAAATAATATTATGAATTGTCAGTGTGTGACCATTTTACGACTTTTATTGTGATTCATAATGTTATCCTTTTATGATTCTGCCAAAGTGGCATTTTTAGGTCCCCTGGTATTATTTTGTACGTAAACTTTTTATACATTTCTGTAGAGTAGAATAGAATAATTTTACTCATAAGTTCATATAAATGTATAAATTACATAGAAGTTACATCATTACAAAGTTACATATTAATATTATGAAGAAAATATTAAACTATGTCTAAAATAAATCTAACCGCGTACCGGAAGGCGTAGCGTTGGAAGGCCTCCCACAAGGTGGACCGACGACCTTGTGAAGGCCGCAGGAACTCGTTGGATGCGAGAAGCACAAAACCGGTCGAAGTGGAGGTGCTTGGGGGAGGCCTATGTCCAGCAGTGGACGTCTTTCGGCTGAAATGATGATGATGATGATGAAAATAAATCTAGTGATAACTTGAATGTAAGTATGCAGAAAAAAGATTAGGTACGTAAATAAAATATCGAAAGTTGCGGGAATTCATTTCATTCGAGTTAGTTGAAAGCTTGGCTTAGAGTAACCAGGTTTACAAACATTATGGGGTTTATTCATAAACGATGATATCAAACGTCAAAAACGTATGGTTAAACAGCCGCTAACCACAACTTAGCTTTAAGCTTTTAGTTTTTTATGAATAGAGGGTTACAAATCTCTGAGCAAGGCAACATTTTAAAAAAAGAATTCGTCTAAGGGATCTTCAATGCCAAAAGAAAAATCTTACTGCAACATCGTCGTAAAGAAAAAAATAACCAGACTTACCAGAACAAATCTTGTGAATTCTTTCTTAGTTCGTCCCCTAAACAGACACTAAAAGCCACCTGAAGCTCCCCTTCTCCCATTTCTCCCCCATTGTCACGTTCCCCTACCTTTTAAACAATAATTAACACCTTATTTCGAGTCTTTGATCGCATTACTAGCAACCGTCTAAAAATGAAACATTTAATTTGCTAATTAATTGCGAAATGGCGGGAGCAGTGAGTCGTGGAATGTAACTAGATGGCGCTGTTTTAAGAAATTTAATTAGCGTTCTACAGGTTGGTTTGGAAAATAAATCGACGCTTGAAAAGCAAAACTGAGTGAGTAAGCGACATAGGGTTAACTTTACAGAAGACACTTTTCAGAAAAAAAATAAAATTTCAAAAACAGTACGAATTACGTCTGTAGGATAATTACAAGAATTTATATAATTAGTTCTCCTATAAAGTTAGCCCTATGTCGATATCGCTTAGTCAATTTTGCCTTTCAAGCGTCGAAATGAAGATTACAACCTTCATTTATTTAAATATCATATATTTATTTAAATATCAAGACGTGATATTTAGTACGATGCAGAGTCATAAATCTGGATTTAGAAGATTAGGGTTTTAAAGGATTTTGAATGAAACCTGTTAGTTTTAAATCTTGATGCATTACTGAACGTCACGATGTTCAATAGCAAGAATAAAATCCGTTACTTAGTTTTAAATGTAGATGCAAGAGTTTGGATTTAAATAAAGAATGAGTGACATATTCTATTCTAATTTTATATTCACTTGAACTCTGTTTTAAATCGAGATTTTAGGTAAGGAATATTTTGAAAACAGATCCTCAGACGTGTACCTAACGTATTTGAAGGGACACAAAATAGGCACTTTTAATAAATACGCTACACATAAAGGAATTCATAAGTGGCAGCACATGAGTATAGAGTGCACCATCAACCTTATTTTCCCAGAGTGGTATCGTATTTTTATAACACAGTGAATATCGACATTAATTTGCGCATAGAGCCACTCTAGGGACGTCATTCTACCCACGTTCACTACGAAGTTACCGTGACTTAATTTTAAAAAGGGATTCTATTTATTTTAAAAATAGAATGGTGCATGTGTAATACCGTTGTTGACAACAATGAGTTTTAAGCCTCCGTGGGTGTTTCGCAGTATTTCCACATTCTATTAGTCAGTTACCGGAGAATATAGTCCCATTATAGTTATAGTGAAATTAATGTTGGTTAAAGTAATTCCGAGTACAGCCATTAGAGAATATTTTTTTTGTGTTTTTACCGATTGTACGTTCAGCATTATATAGGTACTTTAGAAGGGATGAACGGTGAAGCAAAAGATGGCAACTCATTTAATCCACCACGCGACCCCAGTGCGGGTTGGTAGATGTCACATGTCTTCGAATTTTTGGTTCTAAGACATGCTGGTTTCCTCACGATGTTTTCCTTCACCGTTTTGAGAGCTGTGGTGATGGAATAATTTACACAAAATAAAGCGCCTGTCTGGGTTCGAACCTTCTTTTTTTTTATGGATGGGAAATCATCAAATTACCCCTCCCGCTCTGGGTGGAGCGAAGGGAGTGTCAGACTCTTACTGACTAAAACTCATCCGTGTTCCTTCCTTAGCCCTTTATGTTCCGGGGTAGCGGTAACCCTTTCGAACAATCCCGCACCTGGGTTCGAACCTACGACCTACAACTCGTATAAGTCGCGGACGTTACCACTGGGCCACCACTGCTCTCTCAAATATAATAAGCCTTACTCAGTAAACTAAAGTAATAATAACAAAAATAAAGCCTTAATAAACTACACATAAGTACTATTTAAACCCACAGTGACAACACCACAGCCTTTTATTATCTACAGGTAGATTGTATTGTAAGGCCCGTGGCTAAATAATAACAGCCGCACATTTGCCGCGATTGGTCTGTAGATGGGTGACCATCTTCTTATATCTTTGACAGTCTGTACGAAGCCCGAAAGTCTGACAACCACTCTTACCAAAGGGTATCGTATTACCCAGTAACTGGGTTCTGGAGGTCAGATAGGTAGTCGATCCATATAAAATACTAGTACTCAGGTGCAACCGGTTAGACTGGAAGCCAACCCCAACATAGTTGGGAAAAGGCTAGGCAGATGATGAGGTAGGCTTTATTGAATTATCAGTTCGAGAACAAACGCGCAGAGTAAATAAGGAGGTCACGCTACATTCAATTACTGTTGCTAAGCAACCGTTCGCTTCCTTTACTTCACTATTAATTTACATAGTCGGGTTTACTATTATGTAGGTATTGTGTTACAACTGTTACAAGATAGTGTCCTGGACTAATTGTGTCAATTTAGATTATCTATCTATACAGAGTGCCGTTTTGGTTATCATATTAAACAGTACAGCGGTTATAAAAAGGTGTTATTAGTCAGTTAAAAAAATAAAATACCTAAACAATTTTACAAACATAGGAAATTTAAAAAAAAATCGTGAATTTCAGAAATTTTCTATCATACAAACCTTGTCCTAACAATACCAAACACATCAAAAAAAGAATTAGCCAATTTGGTGCAGTCGTTTGGAAGTTATGCGCGTACATACATTTCGGCGAGTCATTTTTATGGTTTTCATATTAGGTACCACGGCTAGAATGTTAATTGTTATGAATAATTTTAATTGTGTATATTTAAAATACGTGATGTAGAATACGTGGTTTCAAATAATGTGATAACCTAATCGCCACACTGTATATTATATAAAATTCAAAGTCCTGGCTGACTGATATAATTATCAATGCACAGCCTAAACCGCTGGTCCTAGAGACATGAAATTTGGAGGGTGTGTTCTTTGTGTTTAAAGTCATTTTTCCATAAAGTTATATTTGTTTATTACATTTTTGGCAAATAAATCGCGAACACAGATTATGTAGAATTGGGTCTCAAATACAAACTCAAAGCATTGCAGAATTGTCAAGGGGTCGGTCAGTCAGAAAGCTGAAGCTAATTACCCGTTTCAAAGCGTATTAGGTACCTATGGTAGTCTATTGCATCTAGTTTCAAATATCAATGTTTGACTAAATAAACCGTATAGTTAGACAGAAACGAAACCTAAAAATCATGTTGTTGACTCATAATAACAAAACACCATTTTCGCACCATCGTCGCTAAAAAGGCGCTTTTATCCATGAATATAATTACGCGTCTAGGTATTTTATATCTCGGACCACCCACCCAGCAATAGTAAAATAATAAACTTAAATACTTATTTAACTTTATAGAGTTATGTTTATTCAACACACGAACTGACTGCATGTATAGGGGCATTGTGACTGAACAATTGCTACATATTTTCACGTAGCCTTTGTCTTGATTCATTTGCATGGTTTTATTATATTGCATTAATTTGTGAATGTATATTTTGCTAAAAATCGTTTTGAAATGCATATATATTATGTATTTTTTTATTCTTTTTTTTTTACATTTATTACTCACACCCTGACTTATTACTTGTATTTTGTTTTTTAATTAAAATCGTTTTGCTTGTACCATGTTTGTAAATATGTGAGCACCATGTATCTATCAGATAATTAATTTATATGTCATGGTTTCGTTTTTAATTCTTTTACCTATTGTGGTATAGTAATTTTATTGTAGGTGCATCGTCCTCACATGTTATTATATAATTAATGTACCCATGCAAAATATTGTACCTAAACATTTTAAAAGAGTAACGGTGGAGTTTCTTGCCCGTTCTTCTCCATACGAAAACTACCTTTTGGAATGGGCGTCTAGAACCAATTCTATTTTAAGATAATTTTTGACGTTCAAAAGTGCCTTTTATGTGCCTATTTGAAATAAATGCTTTGACTTTGACTTTGACTTTGACTTTATTTACTGTTGCTGGTATATAAGGTAGCAGGAACATTGACGCGTAAACTGTAACCATGATTCTAGAACCACCTCCTAGCGTAGAAATGTTTCGTCGTTTAAAAAAAAAACTGCTGTTTCATAGAAAAGTGCATTATACCTACGCGGTCAAAATGTATAGAAAAGCAATTTTTATGAAGTGATTAACCTAAGATGGCAAATAATTTAATTTTCACTTCTCATGCTCTAAAAGTTCGTCTTTATGTTGTGCTTAGGCGACACAAAATCGCTTTTTATGTTCTAGTGCATAAAGTAATTTTTTTTTCTGAGACTAAAGTAATCAGGCCCAACAGCCACACGCACAATAAAACTTCGCAGATTAACACCTTGACTGCCAGACAACAGACACAATAGAAAATCTATTGTTCGCGGTCACCGGTGACCTACACGGCTGCGAATGTGTTAAAGTTTCCCAAAGTAAGTTTAAGTACCCAAAGGTTGACTGGTAGAAAATGCCTATGGCATTAAGTCCGCCTCTGTACATTTATGTGCTTGAAGTATTAAATAAATAAATAAAGTCGTGATTTATTTGATTTTCTTTAATTTATACCACATCCGTGTTTTCTATCGTTAATTTAATAAAATCAGGTAAAATAGTTGTCTTTTATTATTTAAAAAGGCAAAGAAACGTTTTCATTTTTTGGCAGTATGAAGTACCCAAGTCTAATGACAAATGTTGAAAATTAAAAAAAAAACTTTTAAAATGTTTCGTGGCGGTATTATCTGTGGTGGCGGGAATTAGCTATGGATGCAACATTTTTGATTAATTATGTACTGTATACTTTATGCCTGTTTCATTTTCTCGCAATCAAAGTGAAAATCAGAGTTTATAACTCAGGCATAAACGAGCCATTTTACCCCTCGACTTAACTATCCACCCTCGCCTGCGGCTCGGGTGGATATAAACGTCTCGGGGTAAAATAGATTCTTTTATGCCTTACCTAGTTGTACAATCTACTATTAATGTTCTGTGTCCTGTAATGTTAATTACTTTGCATACTTAGTATTGTATAAAATCAATTATTTTCTAACTGAACAGACAGCTGTGCTGCTGGGGAATATGTTTCGCCATTTCTTCTCCCCAGCGAAAGCACTAGGAAATGGTGAAGGGCGGGCGTTTTGGGGGACTGTCTTTTGTAATTTTGACGTTTGAAAAGTGCTGATTCTCAGCCTAGTTTGAATAAATGACTTTTGATTTTGATTAAGTACCTAGTATGAGGCAGTACAGGTAGGCAGGTATCGGCCGCGACTTACGAGTTGTAGGTCGTAGGTTCGAATCCAGACAGGCGCTTTACTTTGTGTAAATTATTTCATCACCACTGCTCTCAAAACGGTGAAAGAAATATCGTGAGGAAACCGGCATGTCCTAGAACCAAAAATTCGAAGACATGTGACATCTGCCAACCCGCACTGGGCCCGCGTGGTGGATTACGGCCCACTCCCTCTCACCGAGAAGAGGCTGTGTCCCAGCAGTGGGTACATTATAGGCTGATTATGTACCTAGTATGCGGTCCTGGGTTCAGTCCCCAGGTCGGGCAAAGTGTCATTGAGATTCTCCATCAGGAACTTCTCAGTAGCAGCCCCTGGGTTTTTAGCCCGCTTGGTGGCTATAGGCTCACCCCCTATTACATGGGACAGAAACACAACTGGCGAAATGTGGGTACACCTCTGTCCTCTGCTCCTCTGGGGCCTTTTGGCATTGTACAGTCACGTCTAAAAGTATGTATACACTTGGCTTTATTCAGAGGCGATTTTCTCCTTTATTTTTGAATGAAATTTTATGTTATTACGAAAATAGTATTTTCGAATCCATAGGTTTATGTTAAGTGTCGTATTTAGACGTGACTGTACACACGGCTACACATCAAGCTATAAATAACCAGTATAAGCCTGACTTTTGAATGTACGAAAAACCTATACAATGAGAGGTCAGCTAAAACTGGAAATGTATAGCTTGATGTGTCGCCGTGTGTACAGGACTTGTGTTTTTATTTTCATTTAACTTTTGTTTATATTTTGTATGTTTGTAAAAGTGTGTTTAGTTTAGTTTGTGATATTCCTGTGCGAGTCCCAATAAATAATTTTCTTTCTCTCTTTCTTTCTTTCTCTGCCTAACCCTTCAGGGATTACAGGCGTGATGTTACGTTATGTGTATGTACTCAAACATTTAAAAGCGACATTCCAGTAATTTGTTTTGGTGGCCACAAACGTGGCTTTTAATTTCTCGTGAATTCCTTTTTTTTGTCTCCTACAAAACATCTTAAAGAAGAAAATCATAATCAGCCTATAATGTTCCTACTGCTGGGACAAAGGCCTCCTCTCGGTGAGAGGAAAGAAAGACAAAAGAGAAAGAAAAAAATGAAAAAAGAAAAAAACTTCTTAATGAAAATTTCACTTTTCAACGAAGTACAGACTATACAGCATGGAAGTAGAAGCGTTTGCAGCAACAACACAAACAAAAACTCAACACTTCATAAGTCCATAAGGCAGCAAACATATTGCAGCCATATGTACACGGTATGCCTGCAGGTAATTTGATAACCCTGTAGCAGCTGGTTGCAAAATCAAGTGCATGAGGCGACGCGACGAGCCAGATTGCCAATGTGATACAGAGCATACGGGTTGCAATTTGGTTTACATGACTGCACCTGCCTTTGCTATTAGATACATTTCTTCTTATTTGTTTTAATGAATTTCTACCATACGACAAGAGTAAAATAGGTCTAAATTTTAATGTAGAATATGATTTATTTAATCAAATTTACAGAAAACAAAATCATTAAAATAAATAATACAACCAATATTTACACTAGATACTAAATGAAATAACTAACTATACAAATAAATACAAACGCTGTCATCCGGAAACTTTCCGAGAAGACTGGCAGCATTACCACAATGAATAGCAATGCTAGTACTGCCCTTTGGCCAAATAATCAGCCAGCTTTTTGGTCACGTGAAGTTTCACCAGGCGGCGAGAAATTTCCTTAAAAAGGAGACGTCCATTTGGCCCCTGGTTCTTCGCGCGGCTGGTCTCATTTCTAACCTAACTTAAGCCATTCGGCGTGAAATGCAACTAAGTACCTACTTCTGCGATGTGCCTAGTGATCAGCTGGAAATATCGATAAATAGGTTGTTTTTGTTGATTGTCCCGACTTTCAATTATGCGCATACGGGTGATATGACCGTCCAAATCATGAAATGGCTAGGCAGATCACAATATGGCCGGTTCTACGATCGCAACACGACATACTTACATATTATTATTATCAGACGTTTGTGTGAATATAAACGATTGTACTGTAAGTGTTTAACGAATAAAAAAAAAAAATGTTAATTTAATTTAATAAGACCTATATTACGTCTTTTCACTTAGCTGCCACACAATCCATCAATCATGACAGAAATTACTATCAAAAGCGGTTTCAGCAACGGAGACTTACACAGACAATTCCCTAACCAGTAGCACAAACCGACATTTTCTAAAATAATCCAGTGGAAGGATGGCTAACTAGAGTATTCGTTCGAGCTGTCTAGCACAGACGGTATGCAAATGCAGGCAATCTCATAACCGCGGTGACGACCATCGCCGGATTGCAGCCAGTATCTTTTTCTTTATTTTTTAGAAGGTACTATGTGAAAGCATTTGCCACGTCTGGCTAGATCTTAGCGACGACTTTTATCAAGTTTTCATAGGTAAAAATACAGGTAACAAACCGTTGCCCTCGACTTGGTCTGCGTGTATTTTGTAACTAACCCACACAGGGCCCGCGTGGTAAATAACGGCCCATTTCCCCTGACACAGAGGAGGCCTGAGTCCCAGCAGTGGGAACAGCTGATTATGCTATGCTATTGACTAATGAGAATGATGATTGCTTTCTACAAAATGATCAAAGTTGGTGACCATGTTTGTTTACGGTTCCTATCAAAATATGAAAGATCTTAATACTTATGCTGTGTGAAATAGTCTTCAGTTTGTTCCAGGTTACAAAAGAGTCGAAGAATATTAATACAGGTACAGTCAGCTCTGCATAACCTGACCCCTCATTCATTCTTTTTCTTTGTAAGACTGGTCAGGTAATGCAGACCAGTCTTACAAAGACTCAAACTCAATGCATTTATTTCAATTAAACCAATTACAGGCACTTTTGAATTGTCAAGGGGTCGGTCAGTCAGAAAGATGAAGCTAGTTGCCTATTCCAAAGAGTAGGTACTTATGGAGAAGAACGGGCTAGAAACTCCATGGACACTCTTTTAAATCAAAATAATGTGGTTACAAAGTCTTGGTTACATCATTCATGTTAAAAAGTATACATGTGACATGGAGCACATTGTGCTCCATGACATGTGAGAACGACTGTACTAGGACTAAGATACTATACCACAAGTAATACTAAGTTTATGTTGAGAATATAGGACATTGACACGCCGATAATAATATTTTATATGCAAAATACATCAACAATCAGCAGCCTATACCTAATGTTCCCACCGCTGGGACACAGGCCTTCTCCCTTCGAGAGGGATTGGGCTGTAATCTACCACGCGGGCCCAGTACGGGTTGGTAGTTGTCACATGTCTTGGAATTGTTGGTTCTAGGACTAGTTTTCTCACTATGTTTTTGCATTGTGTGAGCAGTGATGATGAAATCATTTACACAAAGTAAAGCGCCTGCCTGGGGTTCGAACCCACGACCTACAACTCGTAAGTAGGGGTCGTTACCACTGGGCTACAACACTGCTCTCTCAAATGTAATAAGCCTTACTCAATAAAAAAAGTAATAACAATAACAAGTCCCAAAAAACCAGGTTGAAAAACAAACTACTAGAAGCACTTGACTCTGTCTGGGTCACATACAGTAATTGACAAGCAACGTCTCCACTTAATTTAGTTCAGCCTCACGTCTTGAAGAGTAATAAAGTCATTCATTCCCTGTCTACTAACCACCAATATATGTACAGACTCAGATCAAGCTACCCGAAACTGTCAAATTTTCCCAATCAACTTTGAACCTTATGTTTCAGCGATAAAGTTGAAAACCAAATAAAGAAATTTGACGGATTGTATTAGCTTCATGTGCTGGCGTCTGTACCTATATGTAATATAGTAATATATTATGTACGGTAGGGTGAACGTCTGTGGCAACAAAACCAGTATAAGTAGTTGTGTAGTATAAGTTGGGGGGCATCCATTAATTACGTGAGGCGTTTTTGTGGGGGTCAAGCCGATTCTCACCCAATCTCACGTGGGGAAGAGGGGGGTCGTGGCAAGTATCACGTAATTTTTTTCCCGCAAGAAACAGTGTAAAACTGCGAGAAAACTGGGTTAAAAAATAATGATATAAATTGTTTTTTTTTTTTTTTTAATCCAGCGCAATGAAGCATTATTAACGTATTTACACTGAAAATACGCATTTTGAACAATCTCACGTGAGATTAGAGGGAGGGGGCGGGGGTCGAGCTAAATCTCACGACATCTCAATAAGGGGGGTCCAAAACTCGCCAAAATCACCTCACATAATTAATGGACGCCCCCTTGGCCTCTTAATAAAATATTAATACCAGCCTATTATTGTCCCACTGCAGGGCAAAGGCCTCATTTCATACAGAGAAGGCATGAGCATTGATCGCCACGCTTGTTCAAGATGGGTGGGCGATTTCAGAATTATGTTAACTATAAGTGTGCATATACACGAGCGACGCGCGTCGACCACAGAGGCAACTGCAACCGTTGACGCGTGTCGATGATGTTCGTGTGTATGCACAATTAGTCCAGGTTTTCCATCAACGATGGCAGTAATGTTCAAGATAAATTCAGAAAGTACATTTATGAATTGAAAAAGTCACATTGGCACTTGCCCGGATTTGGACCCACAACTTCGTACATGAGAGTCAAGGACTTAACAACTGGGCCATCACGACATACTCACTGGGCCACCACGACATACCCACAGGGCCATCATGACATACCCACTGGGCCATCACGACATACCCACAGGGCCATCATGACATACCCACAAGGCCATCATGACATACCCACAGGGCCATCATGACATACCCACAGGGCCATCATGACATACCCACTGGGCCATCACGACATACCCACTGGGCCATCACGACATACTCACAGGGCCATCACGACATACCCACTGGGCCATCACGACATACTCACTGGGCCATCACGACATACTCACAGGGCCATCACGACATACCCACAGGGCCATCACGACATACTCACTGGGCCATCACGACATACCCACAGGGCCATCACGACATACTCACTGGGCCATCACGACATACCCACTGGGCCATCACGACATACTCACAGGGCCATCACGACATACCCACTGGGCCATCACGACATACTCACAGGGCCATCACGACATACTCACTGGGCCATCACGACATACCCACAGGGCCATCACGACATACTCACTGGGCCATCACGACATACCCACAGGGCCATCACGACATACTCACTGGGCCATCACGACATACCCACAGGGCCATCACGACATACTCACTGGGCCATCACGACATACCCACAGGGCCATCACGACATACTCACTGGGCCATCACGACATACCCACAGGGCCATCACGACATACTCACTGGGCCATCACGACATACCCACAGGGCCATCACGACATACTCACTGGGCCATCACGACATACCCACAGGGCCATCACGACATACTCACTGGGCCATCACGACATACCCACAGGGCCATCACGACATACTCACTGGGCCATCACGACATACCCACAGGGCCATCACGACATACTCACTGGGCCATCACGACATACCCACTGGGCCATCACGACAAATCCACTGGGCCATCACGAAATACCCACAAGGCCATCATGACATACCCACAGGGCCATCACGACATACTCACTGGGCCATCACGACATACCCACAGGGCCATCACGACATACTCACTGGGCCATCACGACATACCCACAGGGCCATCACGACATACTCACTGGGCCATCACGACATACCCACAGGGCCATCACGACATACTCACTGGGCCATCACGACATACCCACAGAGCCATCACGACATACTCACTGGGCCATCACGACATACCCACAGGGCCATCACGACATACTCACTGGGCCATCACGACATACCCACAGGGCCATCACGACATACTCACTGGGCCATCACGACATACCCACAGGGCCATCACGACATACTCACTGGGCCATCACGACATACCCACAGGGCCATCACGACATACTCACTGGGCCATCACGACATACCCACAGGGCCATCACGACATACTCACTGGGCCATCACGACATACCCACTGGGCCATCACGACAAATCCACTGGGCCATCACGAAATACCCACAAGGCCATCATGACATACCCACTGGGCCAACACGACATACCCACTGGGCCATCACGAAATACCCACAAGGCCATCATGACATACCCACTGGGCCAACACGACATACCCACTGGGCCATCACGAAATACCCACAAGGCCATCATGACATACCCACTGGGCCATCACGACATACCCACAGGGCCATCATGACATACCCACAGGGCCATCACGACATACTCACTGGGCCATCACGACATACCCACAGGGCCATCACGACATACTCACTGGGCCATCACGACATACCCACAGGGCCATCACGACATACTCACTGGGCCATCACGACATACCCACTGGGCCATCACGACAAATCCACTGGGCCATCACGAAATACCCACAAGGCCATCATGACATACCCACTGGGCCAACACGACATACCCACTGGGCCATCACGAAATACCCACAAGGCCATCATGACATACCCACTGGGCCAACACGACATACCCACTGGGCCATCACGAAATACCCACAAGGCCATCATGACATACCCACTGGGCCATCACGACATACCCACAGGGCCATCATGACATACCCACTGGGCCATCACGACATACCTACAGGGCCATCACGACAAATCCACTGGGCCATCACGACGTACCCACAGGGCCATCACGACATACCCACAGGGCCATCATGACATACCCACTGGGCCATCACGACATACCCACAGGGCCATCACGACATACCCACAGGGCCATCATGACATACCCACTGGGCCATCACGACATACCCACAGGGCCATCACGACATACCCACAGGGCCATCATGACATACCCACTGGGCCATCACGACATACTCACTGGGCCACCACGACATACCCACTGGGCCATCACGAAATACCCACAGGGCCATCACGAAATACCCACAAGGCCATCATGACATACCCACTGGGCCAACACGACATACCCACTGGGCCATCACGACATACCCACAGGGCCATCATGACATACCTACAGGGCCATCATGACATACCTACAGGGCCATCACGACAAATCCACTGGGCCATCACGACATACCCACAGGACCATCACAACATACCCAGTGGGCCAAGAAGACATTCCCACTGGGCCATCGCGACATATAAACTGGCCTCTTATTCTTCTGAAAGGTTCAGGTCGAGCTTCACCGGTGAATCTTTTGGCGGGGTTCTACTGCTTTCTCGACTCTTTTGTATGTCATTGCTCTGCTGCATTATGTCGTGTTAGGTGTTGCTGTTTTCAATGTCACCGACGGAGGTCTCGCTACTATCTCTCTACAGCCCACTACCTCTCGAAGAGAGGAGGCCTGTGTTTCAGCAGTAGGACCATTATAGGCTGATTATCCTAATGCTAAAAAGTAGTAATATTGTGTCAAGCAAAAGTTAGACGTGACTTGGGAGAAACCAACTGCATATTGCAAGAGTACACAAGATGAACAAATAACAAGAAAAACCTCAAAACATTTTCAATTAAGCCATTGAACTGATATTTTTAACGATCTAAAGCACTAATACCTTTACAATCATTCTTGGAATGTGAACAATCCGCGCAATCTACACGGTTTACTTTCGGAGCAGACAGCACCCTGCATGGTAGCTCAGGATTCCAACTTAACGCCAGTCATTGTGTAACAGCCCTTCAATTTCACTTTCTACCCTAACTGCTACTATGGGTTGTTTTCTCGAACTTACAAGATTCTATACAGAGTGGCAGTGATATCGACACGATAACTGTAACCATGACTTTAGCACATCTAAACTAGTCCATCCAAACTTATATATAATATTATAAATGCGAAAGTAACTCTGTCTGTCTGTCTGTCTTTTCTTCACGCCTAAACTACTGAACCGATTTAGATGAAATTCGGTATAGAGATAGTTTGAGTCCCGGGGAAGGACATAGGATAGTTTTTATCCCGATATTCCCAGGGATCGACACATATGCGGGTGAAACCGCGGGGCGCAGCTAGTGATTCTATACGCTAGGCGTAGAAATTTTCCGCCGGTTATAAAAAAAAAGCTCTTTCTTAGAAAAGTGTATACAATACCTACGCGGTCAAAATGTAGGTATGGATTAACATGTTTTTTTTTTAATAATCGGTAAAAATTTCATCGCAAAGGCGTTCAGAATCAGCGGGGCAATTGCATAACAAATTATTAATCGGAATCGGTTTTATTTTGACAGTTCAACAACATTTATTGCGTTATTTACGTGTTGAGCAGACAAATTTTTCGTACTTCTGAAGCATTGGATTAGCAATTTGCTTCAAAATTATTCAGATTCCGATTGATAGTGTGTTCCGCAATTAGAGTGCAGGTCAGTTGAAAAAAGTTATTCAAATCGGATGGAAGTCACGATTGTTTCCAAGTCAACTAAATTATGAATAAGTTTACTGTAGAGGATTATCTAGCTAAAGGGTAGATACACTTAAACTCCAAAAGACGTACCTAATAAAGTCGGCACAGTAATTTCATCATCAATATGACCTATACTCTCTTTTTGAATCTGACAAGTTATAAGATGCAAATAGCGACATTTTGAATCCTAACTAATGTTATAAATGCGAAAGTAAGTTTGTTTGTTACCTTTTCAAGCCTAAACCACTGAACCGATCATGCTGATACGCTATCAGGTGTACAGAAACGGACATAAGATACCTTTCATCCCGAAAAAAGTGCTGTTCCCGAGGAAAACAAAAATAACACTATTATGATAATAGATGGCGCCACGTGTCTTTCGAATCATGATTGAATTATATTAGAAACTTAAGAGTTTAGTTTTTTCGTGAGCGACACTTATGCGGGTGAAACCGCGGGGCGCTGCTAGTATTGTCATAAATAAAATCATCATCATTTCAGCCGAAAGACGTCCACTGCTGGACATAGGCCTCCCCCAAGCACCTCCACTTCGACCGGTTTTGCGCTTCTCGCATCCAACGAGTTCCTGCGGCCTTCACAAGGTCGTCGGTCCACCTTGTGGGAGGCCTTCCAATGCTACGCCTTCCGGTACCCGGTCGCCACTCCAGAACCTTTCGGCCCCATTGGCCATCTGTTCTGCGAGCAATGTTCCCTGCCCACTGCCACTTAAGTTTGGCAATTCTTCGGGCTATATCGGTTACCTTGGTTCTCCTGCGGATCTCTTCATTTCTGATTCGATCCCGCATCATAAATAAAATATTGCGTGGGAACTGCTCCTTGTACTATTTAAGAATATGACATTTTCAACTCCAATTGTGAGTTCTATAAAATTCAAATGTTCCTTGGAACTGCTTTCCAGAATACTCAAGAAAAAATTTAACGTATTTCTTTTGTTTCAGCATTCTAGAATCGTTAGTAGCGCCCGATCGCTCGACTGCAGACGCCCCGAGAATTCGTATCAAACCAATTTGGTGCGCGCCGCAAATCGCGCAGTCACCGCCTCGTAGAAATGCACTGTCTGTTTGAAAACTATTACGTACGCAACCTTGCAGGTAAAAAGGACAAAGGAATACTTCTCAGAATAGAAATAGGAGTATAGCTGAATTTTTAACTCTTGCAGGAGAAGATTAGACATCATTATGACAATGCTAATTAACCACTCAATCCCGGCGTGGTATGATATCGCCCCATTACAATAGAAAATCAACTGTGTCTCATTAGCGGTGATTAAACGGTTAAGATGAAAACTAATCCTACACCGGGTAAGTACGAAACTTTAACCCACTATGACCTTTATCGAGAATACAATAAGTCACACGTTACCTCAACAGATCTTTTACAATTCAGTTTTCAACCAAGTTCTTTTTCGAAACGTCAATCATGATTTTTCATTGAGAATTGAATAGGAAAAATTAGTAAAATGGCGATGGATAAAAAATTTAAACCCTATAATTATATAGGAGCTTCAAACAGACTAGATAATGTTTTACTGTCAGTGCTCGTAGCCGATCAGTATTCGCCCCTGCAATTGCCCGGAAAATCATATTAGGATCAAACTCAATTTGGTGAGCCCCGCAAATCACGCACTGGCCACCCCTCGTATCGAAATGCACTGTCTGGCAGTTTTAACCCTTTTGCTGTACAAAATACACAGGGCGTGGCTCGAATTTCATGTGAGAGTCCTGATCCTATATCAGGGCATATCCTTTTTAATTTAACCAGACTCCGGTAAAATAATGAGTCAAACCAAATTGGAGGAGTGATTGAAAATTGGGATGAGCGTTGACGTTTCAATCATGGATTGTTCAAAGAATGTTAAATACAAGGGTACTATTAACAGCGAAGTCATAATTTAACATGAATTTAAAGAATCTACATCAACGTTAATTGAATTTGATAATTACATTCTCACGCAACACTCAACAGTAAATTATGCTAAGCCCAAAATTACACCTAACAACGAAAAACCAGTTCAAAGCGAGAAACAATTCCAAGCAACTATTAAACTAAATGTAAAGCCAAAAGAATGATGACGTTTTTATTTTAGAGAATTTAAATTCTGATCAGAATCCAGCTCCACAAATGCCCCCACAAATTCGTTCCAAATTTAATTTGGAATGCGCTGCAAATTCCGCAGTCACCACCCTACCTTACTACATTATGTGACACTTTCGATCCTTTTACATATCGCGTCGGATCATAGATTTAGATTGAAGGGCTGTTGGATGGAATGTATTTATGGATTCCTATGCGTCTAGCTAAAAGTATATAAGTGAAGATTTCAGTGACGTTGTGGCTAAGCTATTGGAATTTATCCATAACTAATTACATTTTCTTATTTATGTGTCATGAGAGAGTGGAGGAACTCCTTCAGCAAGAACTGCTCCTTAGCAGCTTTGAACAGAGAGAAGTAGAAAGAGAGTAGGGAGGCCTTTGCCCTGCAGTGGGACATCACAGGTTAATAATAATAAATAATCACTCTCGAGGAGGCTCTCGTTGGGCAGCTGGATCAAGGGCTTGATTCAGAAAGCAGTACTTCTGGACACGGCTCGCATTGTCAGGAAGTTACTCTCTCTGGAGCCCTGACCGCCGGTAGTTTGGACCCTGTTCCCGATACCGGTGGGCTACTATTTTTTATATTTTTTTTATATTGTAATATTTAAAAATATAATTCATATGTATTTAATTCATGAAAGGACATAAATAATCATAATAATTATATTTAGGACTTGTAACTGTGCCTTAATTACTTTATAAGCTACTAGTTTCTGCCTGCGACTTCGTCCGCGTGTTTTAACATAAAGAGCATTCTCGGCAATAGCGTACCTTTTAATTAAAAAGAATACTCTTTATTATGTACACCATATAAATTACAGACATAAATATAGAAAACTTTCTTACTTATGCGTGTAGACCTGTCCTTTATACCACTTCAACAATATTTTTTCGTTCTAAATAGAATAGGAATATAAACGCCACTTTTTAAAAAAGCTCCGTAAACATAAAACCGACACTGTAGCTCTAAAAAAAGGGACATCAATAAATAACCCTTTAATTGCTAAAGTTTACAGCTGTAAAAATTGAGCGGCCATTTTGTTAAAAAACGCAATAAAAACTTGAATAAAAACGTAATATTCCATAAAGTTGTGAACGTTTTCAGTCACGGAATGTTCGCGATGTTTATCTGTGAGTATTTACACAGACGGACGGACAAGATGCCATAAATATTTCACTAACTGATTTTTGTCGTGATGCCAGGCAGTATGGTCGCGGGGTCGCGGGTTACGGTGAACTATCACGGAGTTTATAATAGAAAAGTTTTTATTAAACGCTCTCTTGTGGTTGGAATTGATATATTAGTGTTCTCTGATGTACGACTTTGAGAATAAATTGAATTTTTGTTTTGTAAATCTGGTGGTTACTTGGCTTTTTTACTTTTTTTAACCGACTTCAAAAAAGGAGGTTCTGTATTCGGCCCGTATGTATGTATGTATGTATGTTTGTATGTCCGCGATTTTCTCAAAAACTAATGACCCGATTTTGATAATTCTTTCATCAAAGTGATCTAGATACTTTCAGGAAGGTTTTAGTATATGATACATTAGGTAATTATTCTTATGTACGAAGTTATATGCATAAATGTACTGTATCTCCCGCATTTCTGTGCGAATTTTGATGATTCTTCTAGTCGGTGTCTACAATTCTTCAGTGCACTAATGTTAATTGAATTTATGTAGGGTAGGTACAACTAAAAAGTAAAAAATAAAAACTTTTTTACAAAAAAAACAACCGACTTCAAAAAAAAACACTACAAAGTGATAAATAACTTTAATTTCGGAAGTCGGTGTCAAAAAACGAAAATGCGGAACCAACGACACCGACTTCCGAAATTAAAGTTATTTATCACTTTGTAGTGTTTTTTTTTGAAGTCGGTTGTTTTTTTTGTAAAAAAGTTTTTTTTTTAATTTTTTTTATATGAAGTCTTTCACGATACCGTATCTAAACTTAAATCTTGAGCAGCATTTAATCAAAGTCATTAAATTATCCTCTTAGAATAAAAGCTGATCTTCTTAAAGTATTTTTATTGCCAACCGCAGATTGAAATTCAGATTAAACTAATAAGTCAACGGTCGGACTAAAGCTATTAAAACAAACAATGGAATATACTAATTTCTGCTGAGCTTGTCCTAAAAAGAACTTGGACGACATTATGCAAAACGGAACGGATTTAAGAATCAGCTGGTCCGGACAGTGTTTATGCTAAATGGGCAAATTAATCTTGGCTGTGGCCGGATTTGTCGCATAGTAAATCTTGGACACCCTAACGACATCGTCCATGTGTTAGGACGCGGGTAGTTTTATGCGCTGTAATCAGAAGTCACTCATGACAAATGATTATACTAATTGTACTGTGTCTATGGAAACTATTTGCATATAATTTATTTTATCAACCGCTTTCAGCGCTGATGTCCAGTTCATATACAACGTGTCACTGCAATGGCGACATTAATTCAACACACTGGTTGGGCCAGTGGCCTGTAATCATAAAAATTATAACAACATAAAATAATTCATAATTTGAAACTAACGCCTGCGCCGCGCGCCGACATAGGGCTCTCTCCCTTTTCTTCGATTCGCTTACTCTTTGCACGTTATTCGTTTTAATTCAATTAATGAGATGTTATGATGCGTGATCCCGGAAAATGACCCCTTCACTGTTTTTTAAGTAAAGGTTGCTCCAAGATGCTATTTAAAAAAATTGTGAATAAATAATAATGCTTAATGAAATTAAAATATGTTTGTAAAACAAAAACGCGAAACGGTATACGTGTGTTAAATTGATATCGCCATTAAAGAGTAGGTATACCTACTGAAGTCGGTTTTATTATATATTTAGCAGTCAAAAGTCCAGAAGTCGGATTAATCTGTCAAGCTCCGCTAATGAGACACAATTGACTTTCTATTGTTTCGTCGCCAATGGGCGACGCGCGCTGCTTGACTGGTTAAATTATAAAATACTGACTTCCAGATCAGAACCGATGTAGCTACGCCAGCTCAACCTTGTTTGTTCCTACTTTCATGAAAACAGCCGACCAATAAATTCCATCACAAAACAATTCAGAGAGAAAATTAAAACGGTAATATATTCGGAAACCTATATTGAAACTCACATTTTATTTCGGTATTTCGCCAATGCGGATTAAAAATCAACAGTGGCCGAATAGTGGGGTCATGCAATTAATCTTACCGGAGTTGTCCGAACGCTGTCCGCTGTCCGGGACTGTCCTGCGAAGGTCGTAAATCTTGGACACCCGCGTCCTGTCCGGTATCGCGCTGCGCATACAAATATTCCAGTTGGTGTATAATAGAAAATTCTTTGGGAAATGATATCAATTTACTTGTCCTTGTTGGAAAGCGTGTTTTTTTTAATGTTGTATACTTTTCAGCTTCACGACTGAGATTATGAGAGACAATCCTTGCTTGGCCATACTTCTAAATATACGGAATATATAAAAGATTGGACATTATAAAGCAAAAGTTGGGAAATACTTTATTGTGTATACAGTAAGGTCTTCAATAAAAGTTTGTTATTTTCAGCAACGAAAAGTTGAATACCTATTCTACTGTACCTTGTCAAATATTTGTCACCTCACACATCAGGTCCCGTTGAAAACCAGCGTCAGGCACTTATAGTTGTCTGGTTTTGCTGAACTGGGCCTTATTGGCGCAGACGTGAGGCACACTTTCCTACTAATTTTTTTAATTTTTTTTTAGTTGTATATCTGGTGTATTGTGTCTTTTAGTCTGTGCTAAATAAATGTATTTTCTTTCTTTATTTATCTTCTTTCTTTCTATATTTACATGTGATTGATGGTAATGAATCAATAACGAATATAAATTGTTTAAGATGAGCTTATAATAACACTGCACAACACTTCACCACTTAAGTATGTCTAAATTATTTTTATTTTTATCGCTGAACAAAGAAACGTGGTAACCGTAATTAGTTTCGCAGTTGCAAGACAAAGAATTCTCACTCCGATCCTTTAGCGACAATACTATTCCAGATGTGACCTCTTTACCAGTAATGCGAGTATAGCTCCAATGCGATTTTTGCAACGATATCGCAGTAATCCATTAAATAAATAGGAAAAACAGAAGTTCTACTCTGACCATGTAAGTCACCGGTGTGAACAGTGACCGGTGTCTAATTCTGCCCTCGTAATAGCAAATGCAGTAATCGACATTTTTACGATTTTCCATTTTTGTCAAAAATGACATGGGGAGACTTCAAGCTATACGTATTATTATGACTTTTTTTTTCTATGGCTGGAACATGATGAAATTGAAAAAATTTGAAAAAAAAAGATTGAAAACAAAACACTTAAACGCGTTTTTCTCGAAACCGCTATTTTGCAAGTACTGCATTTGCTGTTACGAGGGCAGAATTAGTCGTAATCAACACTGGCTGTCAATCTAGTCAACCAGGCTTGCTGCAGTATGGCTCATCATCATTTCGCCGAAAGACGTTCATTGCTGCACATAGGCCACCACTAAACGTCGCCATATCGACCTGCCCTGACATCAAGCAACGGACAACATTGTTAACATTTTATGTGTTGAATACGAGGCGTTTGGCTACTTTGTGTTAGTGTGTATTTTGTGTCTTTGTTTTTGTAATGTGCGACTTGTTTGTGCAGAATAAATAATTTTGCTTTTTTTTTTGTTCTGGCATCCATCGAATTCCTGCGGCCTTCACAAGATCGATATGACTGCGATAAAATAAATTATTATTGATTTATGTGGATTGTAATTATTATAGAATAGAATACTCTTTATTATGTACACCATATAAATTACAGACATTAAAAATAAATAAAATTATAAAATTTTTAGGCTGGCAAAACAAAAAAACAATATTGCTAAATCCTAGTATCTAAGTACGTCTGTGATAGGGCGTGGGATTAGCATATAATACAAAAAACAAATATCTACCTGTATTAAGTCTCAATGTTGCATTCTTCAAGAAGACCCATTTTCAGCGAAAATTTTTCTACGACATGGCACACACGTTTTGGTTCAAAACTGATAAAAATGGTCCTTCTGCACATATCTATTGCATGTCATAATATAAAAGTGTAATGGAGGTAAATAATGACCGTTATATTTTATGATTAAGTGTTTTAACATCTCACCATTAGCTTTTTGCTGGCTTAAAAGATATTCCATTATTCTGTATAAACCTTTATTTATCTTTTTGCTTACGTAGTACTTAGTAGGTGCGGGAATATTCGCTAGAATTATTTATGAATGTTACCATAGAAATGTAAAATGTTATCTACCTAATTGTATTGAATTAATTTGATATGATCAGCCTACCTGATGGTCATCGACGTCTTTGGATATAATAAAGAAAAGAAAGAAATAAATAATATTTTACTGTCACATAATCACGTGCATATAACAGAGATAAGATAACTCGAATTAACCGGTCAAGCGGCGCGGTTCGCCGATCGGCGACGAAACAATAGAAAATCAATTGTGTCTCATTAGCGGAGCTTGACAGATTAAGATACTTAATATGTACAGACGCCAGCACATCCAGCTACTACAATCTGTCAAATTTCTTTAATAGATTTTCAACTTTATCGCTAAAGCATTAGGTTTAAAGTTGATTGGAAAATTTTGACAGTTTCGGGTAGCTTGATGTGCTGGCGTCTGTACTTAAAACAAATAAAATCTATCTATAATGATATAATATTAATTTGAAATCCATTATAATTGCCATCTCGAAACAAAGCATGATATCTCATGTGCAAGAAACGAAAGAAAGAAAATGCCTTTATTTGCGATAAACAGGACGCAGAAAGAATACAACACAAAAAATAACAATTTGGAGAAAATATGCGTACATACACGCAAACGGCCATCGTTCAGCATAATGCTAATACAAGATAGAGCCCCAGCGCTAATTTCCAGCGACATACAGCCAGTGTTGACGTGATGACGTCAGCCGGTGCAACACAATCCATACTAAAAAAAAAAACTAACAAAAAAAAATCGAAAGTAACTCTGTCTCTCTGTATGTTACCTTTTCACGCCTAAACAACTTAACGGATTTCGATAACATTTGGCAGAGAGATAGATTGCATCCCGGGGAAGGACATAGGATAGTTTTTATACCGATATTCCCACGGGATAGAAACTTATGCGGGTGAAACCGCAGGGCGCAGCTAGTAAGAAATAAAAAATAAATAAACCAGCCCACCACCATTTAACTAGCAAGATGGCATCGCTTCTTAAGGGAGAAAATTAGAAATAAATAGGTATTTAGTTGCAAACCTCAAACCTATAGGAAACCGTCTTTAAGTAGACGCGATACACAAGCTCGAAACATACAATACAAAACGATCCATATCAGATAACCTTACTCCCATTACTGTCACCCAAAAGGATATCGAGTTCGATGCCCTTACCCCAAACATATAAACTTGAAGACGTTTCGCAATTTTACATTCCCTTCGCTTTTAGCTGAATGAAATCCTTCGCGAATCGGGAAGAGGACATGTAAACGTTATTAAGGTTACACTCTGGAAAGCCGCGGTTTTGTCATGAAACTACCATTTTATAATAATGGTAAGAGCTATGGATTGGGGGGGCTTGTGGCTAAGAAATAACAGCCGCACGGTTCAATCGATCAGGGTAAGCTACGCTTGCCGCGGTTGGTCCATGGATGGGTGGCCATCTTTATATACCAAGACCCCTCCGTGCTTCGGAAAGCACGTTAAGCCGTTGCTCCCGGCTCATATCGATTGGGCGTGGTCATTCGTGGATCTTTGACAGTCGTTACGGGTCGTCAGAAGCCCGAAAGTCTGACAACCAGTCTTACCAAGGGTTATCGTATTACCCAATAACTGGGTTGTGGAGGTCAGATTGGCAGTCGCTCCATGTAAAATGCTGGTATTCAGCTGCATCCGGTTAGACTGGACGCCGACCTCAACATAGTTGGGAAAAGGCTAGGCAGATGATGATGGTGAGAGCTATGGATTATCAAATGGTATGGAACCTAAAAGGGCGTCATGATTTTATTGTTTTTTGATCTCAAGAAATACCTGAATACGATTAACCAAAATGAAAGCACATACCTACATTGTAGGAGAAGAGGTTTGAATCCAGCAGTGGGTTTATACTATCAAATACGATGATGAGTGTTTTTGGGATTTTACAAATTAAATAAAAAATATACAAAAATATATAATCGTTCACTAACGTATCGTGACGAAATCTTAACGTCTGCAGGTATCTAAATATTGAGTCAAGGGGGACATCAGTTGCTTTTAAAATTGAAGGATACACGCAAAATAGTGTTCGCCATCGATTTCGCAAAGAATATAGGAATATATAAGAATAACCCAAAGCCCCTTTAAAATCAGAAATCATAAGTTAAAATCTGAAAATACTCGCTCCGGAACTTTAAATCTCTCTAAACCCACTTATAAATCTATGCTAAGCCATTCATACGTCATCGTGACGCGAGGCCATTTGCCTAAGTGCCGCCATTTTGTATGTGGACAGCCATTTTGTATTAACGGAAAAATGCGTTTAAATCCAAAGTTTTTTTTTATTTTGTTCTAGTATTTATAGATGAAATTATTAATTTATTTATTTAAGAAACGATGGATGGACTGTGTGAAAAATGATATGGCGGGAAAGAGAGTGACTACGAAGATGGCGACTACTAGAGAAATATAGAAGAAAGACATGTTGCGCCAACCCCAAATAAATTGGGATAAGAACAGGAGAATAATGATTATATATACATGTATTTATGGCTGCGTTAATTAAGTATACCGCGTAGTTTTGTTTAATCATATACGTAGGATATTTGTTTTTATAAATAGGATCTCTTCTGCATGAGAAAATCATAATTATGAAGCCATGTGTCGGTCATACACTGCAGAGTTTGAGCTAATAGCCTGCTGGCTAGCAGTCAATTACTATTACCAGCTATTTACTTATCAATTGTTTCAAAATGTTTTCTTAAGATAGGTACGTGATCGGATCAGAAATGAAGAGATCCGCAGGAGAACCAAGGTAACCGGTATAGCCCGAAGGTTTGACAAACTTAAGTGACAGTGGGCAGGGCACATTGCTCGCAGAACAAATGGCCGATGGGGTCGAAAGGTGGCGACCGCGTACCGGAAGACGTAGCGTTTAAAGGCCTCCCACAAGATGGGCCGATGATCTTGTGAAAGCCGCAGGAATCCGCAGAATGCGGGAAGCAGAGAACCGGTCAAAGTTACGGTGCTTGGGGGAGGCCTATGTCCAGCAGTGGACGTATTTCGGCTAATATTCATAAACGAATAAAATTTATAAATTAATGAGGTAGGTTTTATGAAAGCCACCGGGTTGAAGATTGAATTAAAGGTAAGCCTTTTTATTCAAATTACAAGTACAAATCTAGCAACTGCAGCTAACAATTCTTTATTCAGCTTCCCTGTATTTTTACAAGAAAACGAACAAGAAGACTTCTTCAATTAACAAAACGTTTTCAGCTATTCCATTCCACTCTTAACTTATACAAAAGCCTGCCTCAGAGAGCAAGCATCCTGTTTTTTAAACAGAAAATAATGTTCGGAGCATTAACACTTCCAGGGTGCCGTCGACGTTAAGAGCAGTCATGCGAACTAAGCTGGCGTCTTCGTATATTGCCACAACAAAATCGTTATTCTGTCTACGGCGACCTGTGTAAACGCAATAAATTGAAATAAACCTCTACGTTGCATTCCTGCGGACGTCCCGACGCCGACGCGTCGCAACGAATAAATAAGGAGGTTGCAACAAAATCGAATTAAATTGTTGAATAGTTTTGATTTAAATGCAAGGGTTTTTCATTTAGTTTTCACAAATTGATACATAAGTACTATTATTTTGTGTGTTTGTGTTTTTACCTATACAGGGTGAAATTGAATTCATGGGCATCCTTTTAAGGGGTCATTGTACCCATCATTATGAACAACTTTTACTATGGGACCAAACCTGAAATCGCGAAAAAAATCAGCTCTTCCCTACATTATGACGAGTTATGTGAACATAAACGCAAGAAACAGATGATTTTTTTTTTCGCGATTTTAAGTTTAGTCCCATAGTAAAAGTTGTTCATAATAATAAGTACAATGACCCCTTAAAAGGATGCCCATGAATTTAATTTCACCCTGTATAGTGCGTAATATCTACAAAAATCATTTATTTAAAATGTTTGTCCCAAAAAAATTACAAGACTTAATTATTTAATTAGCTGTCGATTTTGCTACGAATTATTAGCCTTAGTAAAAGTTGTTCATAATAATGAGTACAATGACCCCTTAAAAGGATGCCATGACCCCTTAAAAGGATGCCCGTGAATTTAATTTCACCCTGTATAACGACAACGAAATAATTATGTAAAATTGTTTAGGTAGATACTTACCAGTTGGTAAGTATCTACCTAAACAATTTAAAAAAAGTAAAAGTTCATTAGGTAGTTACCTAATGAACTTTTACTTTTTTTATCTAATCCTTTGCAGTTATTCGCCATCAAGAATCTCCTAATTAGAGGAAGCATTTGCAATTTAAAATAAACCACAAAATAACACCGGCAAGTTATTCGATACCGTAAATACCACAAAACCGCAAAATACCTACCACTCAAAAATAATAAGAGATCCGTCCATTTAACAAATATCCAATTTAAATTCATGCTGAAATATTATACACCAAAAATAATTTAAAACCGCCGACATTACAGTTAATTAAATGAGTAAGTAGACCGTCGACCGCATACTCAGAGTATTAATTGTTACCGGGATATTGTTAAAACATACAGATAGACTCATTAATTCGTTTATGAATGAACAAAATATGCCTCCCGGCTGATTCACGTATTAATTACATGAAAGTGATAATAGCGTTATTTTGTATTTTAATGGTTTGTAATTTTATTGGTTCTTTGTTTCAGTTATTAATAATTGGACAGTTTAAAAAATACATCAGACCGTTTTGCCATTGGTTTTTAATACTGCACTCTACCCAACGACTAAAAACATCAGACCATTTTTTGTCATTTGTTTTTAACACTGCACTCTACCCAACGACTAATCCATTTTAAGACAACATCAACATGAGGTATTCCATTTTCCCCGGGCCTCCTCAGCGACCACGAGTACTCTGCAAACATTCCTACCGTTCCATTAACTAATTGTTAATTATCTCCCCTACCTCCCCTTTGCGAACGATGACGTTTTGATGGAGATGCCAATTTTTCGTTTTGTTTCTTCTATGGGGTTCTCAGATGATGGTACTTTTTTTTTTTTTTAAATTGAGCTTTGTGATTAAATTTTAAAGGCATTGTTAAAGTTTTTCGTATTAAACATTTATCTTCTACGGGAATTTATTCAAAGTACCTACTATGTGAACTGGCTGTATACTGTTTATGTACTGGCTCTTAGTCTGATTTTTTTTCAACATTGATAAGAATGTACAGACGCCAGCACATCAAGCTACCCGAAACTGTCAAATTTTCCCAATTAACTTTGAACCTTATGCTTTAGCGATAAAGTTGAAAATCTATTAAATAAATTTGACAGATTTTAGTAGCTTGATGTGCTTACTTGCTTAGGTGCAGAGGCACCTAGCCGGAAAAAATACTAACTAGAAGTCCCTACTAGTTTAAATTGCCTCCAAATACGCCCAAAAAGACAGATCAAAACAGTGTATTAGCCACTTAAGTAATCCCATAAGAGACGCCTCAGGACAAAATGCAAGGGAAACGGTGCTTATGCGTGCTATTTGATTGTACATTATTTCCAGACATTAACTTTTTATTTTGGTGTAATGCTACTGAGCTCTTAAGGTGAATGTGACATGGTAGACCGCGAAATTTAAATTTTCTTAAGTTTTTTGCAATTTGCAGATCAGTGTCAGATTGTATCTTGATTCAAATATGATTCGCGCCTATAATAGACGTGTATTTACAGAATCATAGTCATTAGAATCATTAATATATCTCTTTATGTTAGATTTCTACCATAAACACTTTTCCATACGAGATTTGTTCTTAACGGTAGAAATCTAACTTAGAAAAATGTATTAATGATTCTAATTATTATAATTCTGTAAATACGTACCGGTTATAGTCGCGAATCATATTTTGATCAAGATACAACCTGACACTGACCTGAAAATTGCAAAAAACGTAAGGAAAATTGAATTTCGCGGGCTACAACTACCCATTCACCTTAAGGGTCTATAGATATGACCGAGTCTTGGTCAAAGAAGATGCTCGTTTTTTATGGTTGAATGAATAAATGTTTGTTTTTTTCTTAATCTACCACCTACATAATTAAAGAGTACTGTCTATTAGGGCCAATTACTCGAGCGTAATATTACCCGTAACTAACTACAGTACTTACGGCCGACGAGAGAATACGTTCTTGAGACCTGTCAGTTTCGAACAAACGAATACGTGTTTTGCGAATTTGGTCTTTATTAACTACTAGTTTTGTCGCACTGACAGGTGTCAGGTACGCATTCTCTCGACGGCCGGACTGTATTATCTAAATGTCGACGGTTTGACAGGTTTTATGTCGGGAATAATGTCAAACCACAGTGTTTATTCATCATCGCCATTAAGAAATTAGCAAGCAATTATATACAAAATTATACGTTAGTTTACGTAACCAGCCTATAGTGTTCCCACTGCTGGGACACAGGCCTCCTCTCTTGTGAGGGAGTGGGCTGTAATCCACCACGCTGGCCCAGCCCGGGTTGGTAGATGTCACAGGTCTATGAATGTTTGGTTCTAGGAGATGCCGGTTTCCTCACGATGTTTTCCTTCACCATTTTGAGGAAATATTTTGTATTTAAGTAAAGCGCCTGTCTGGGTTCGAACAGACGACCTACAACTCGTAAGTCGCGGCCGGTACAACTGGGCCCACACTACTCTCGATGATAGTTTGGCATCGAAATATTCGTATTTCTTTTTCTTTACAGACCCTAGTCTGACGCAACTGTCTAATAAAAAAAGAAACTAGGAAACGTGTACTAAACATAATGGCGGCTATCGCTGTCTCGCTTTAACATGTGCAGTCTATGCATAGTCTGTGTCATTTTTGTTACGTTGGTATTCAGTTTTAGTACAAGTTTCATACAAGCGACGTTTTTCATCTTTTTCTATGGGACTCCCGTCTCTTCTATTATAATGAACATTACTTACTCTATGTCGTCAGCCAGCTTCAATTCAGACCCAAAAACAAAAGCGAAGCGATTCTCGCCACAAAGGCTATGGACCTTCACGTACAGCCAGTGCCCACCGTAACATAACAACAAGCAATGACTATACATTCCCGGATAAAATCTCAGATTCAAATCCGAGTTCCAGATAGTGATCTCGAATTTAACTTTGTCGATTTTCCACTTGTGCTCAATACACGGACGATGCAAGTGTACGTACCTATTCCAGTTAACTTTTCCAATATATATTCGTGTGTTCAAGCGAGCGGGAACAATTCTCGGATAAGGCACCAAGGTAACAAAGTGTTAAGTGAGAAAATAAAGAAACGCAAACTTTTCCAGAACTTTCCAAATTTGATTTTTGTGCAAGTGGAAAATGTTGCCTGGACAATGTATAGTTAGTCTGGGTTTTTGTGTTGGGGATTGAAGTTAAGCTTTTATTAAAAGTTTTGGGAGAGTTGATTGTTGTGTTCTTAGTAAAGCTGTACGAAGGTATTCCATTCAGCAATGTTTATCAAAGTATAAGGTACAGAACATATCATTTTGCTTTAGGAAAATATTTCAATCTAAAACTCCAAGCATTTTTTTCAATTAAACCATTTACAGGCGCTTTTGAATGGTCTGGGAGTCGGTCAGTCAGAATATGAAGCTAGTTGCCCATTATAAAGCATTGTAGGTAGGTACTTATGGAGAAGAACGGGAAAGAAACTCCATGGACACTATTTTAAATTATTTATACGATGGGCATTTTTGTATGAAGCCTGGCCTGGTGACCAAGAGACTTTTAACAGCTCATGTCATGTAAAAAATATGAGCAATAACTGGCATTTTTTTTTTTTTTTATACCATGAGTGTACAACAAAATTGTTTATGTGAAGACTATTTTAATTCATCGGCTGTTCTTAGTTCAGTCAACGTAAGTCTCCTGTTACTGTTATGTAACCACATGGCAGTAACGGGTACCAGGCGCACAGAAACCCCAAAGAAATCAATACGACGACAATCCAAACAAATCAATATAAGCAAGTATAAAATAATTATTTATTCTAACGTTGAGTTTGGGATTCGATTCGCGTTCGGCCCCGGTTTGGAGCGCTTCGCAAATACTTTAGCCAAGGGGAACGGATGTGGGGGATATGCTGCATCCTTCCCCGGGGAGCCGGGGAACTTTTTCAAATGTTGTGTTTGCCGATGAAATCTTATTGTTGGGAATTTTCGGGGTTTGAAGATGGTTTCTAAGAACAATTTTGTGTTTTGTGGATTTCAAATATGAAGCTCTTGACATTTGTTTTAAAGTCATTTATAGACTGACCGTTTAGCTGAGACATTGCCTGAGGTAACTGCACGGTGCGGGAGGGGTGATAGCTGTCACAAGTTGACGAATCACTGAGCTCTCGCATCACGTCACCACACCCCTCCCGCATCGCGCTGCTACCTCAAGCAATGTTTCAGTTAAGCGCTCAGCCTATAGATTCTACGTTTTTTCCGATATGCAGTCACTCTATGTATACTAGTGGTATTCAGCTCCATCTTGTTACACTGGAAGCCAACCCCAACATAGGAAAAGGCTAGGGAGATAATGAGATTCTACGTTTTATAGTCCGGACGTCGAGGGAATGCGTTCCTGACACCTGACACTGCGACAATTCTAGCAAATAATAAAGATCAAATTCGCAAAACACGGATGCGTTTGTATGAAATTGACAGGTTTCAAGAACGCATTCTCTCGTCAACCGCACTGTGTCTTACAACATAAGTCTATGGAAAACACTCGGGCTTTCTGGTCTACCTTGTCGTATTGTAAAAACCAGTTATGTATTTTTCTGTACTTGGATTATGTGTCGCTGGACTTAGATAAGTATCTATACAGGTTGAAATTTTAATCACCGTTTTCCTCTTAAGGAATCATTGTATTCATCATTATGAACAACTTTTACTATGGGGAAAAAAATCAGCTGTTCCCTACATTTTAACGAGTTACGCGAACAATATAAGGAACAGCTGTTTTTTTTCACGATTTCGGGTTTGGTCCCATAGTAAAAGTTGTTTATAATGATGAGTACAATGACACCTTACGAGAAAAACAGTGATTAAAATTTCACCCTGTATACCTGCTTAAGTTATGTACTTACGATGTTCAAAGCATTAAAATAAAAAAAAGAACTTTACCAAGCAAAACGAGCACAAACTGCACAAACAAAAACTATCACAAACATTTTGCGGCATTATCTGCTCGAACACTAAAAGATAAAACGCTTTACATTCGGTAATGCGGTCCTCGGGGGACTATTCTGTAAAGTCATGTCATAGAAACTAACGCTGCCATCGCACTAAACTTGAATGCCAGCCATTAACGTTTGCAACTGTGTTGCATCGCTTGCAACTGACTTTCAGAATAGGACGCCTCGAATTTGAATTAATTAAATTCTGCATTCTGGCAGTTATCTTTTCAGAGGCAGAGTTTAAAAGTAATGTTTGTAATGTTAATTAGGACAAGACTAATTAAAGAGGTACGTCAGTCACCTACATTTCGAAGTGACTACTATGTAAATAATTGAAGTTGTATTTTCATGCCAGAGCATACATTTTGGGAGCGCATTTAGTGAGCCTCCGCGGGTGACGTTACTAACGTGAGTAACTTGATAATCTCCGGTCATAAAAGGAGATAAGTAATCAGGGTCGTCGGATATACAGGGTTAAATTAAATTTGCTAGATAAGCGATTAATCAAAAAACTAATTACTTTCATCATCGACCGCTGTTAGCGTATTTACTTGAAATATCAATTTAAAAATCTGTTTTTTTTTTAAGTAAATTTCACAGACGTGATTGGTGTCGATAGATGAAAACGATAAAATACATTTTCACTTCTCATGCTCGAAAAGTTCGTCTTTATGTTGTGCTTAGGCGACATAAAATCGCTTTTTATGTTCTAGTGCATAAAGTAAAATTTTTTTCTGAGACTAAGGTAATCAGGGCCAACAGCTACATGCGCAATAAAACTTAGCAGATTAAAGTAGTGATTTATTTCATTTTCTTTAATTTATACCACTTCCGTGTTTTCTATCGTTAATTTAATAAAATCAGGTAAAATAGTTGTCATTTATTATTTAAAAACGCAAAAAAACGTTTTCATGACTTGTCCCAAGTCGAATGACAAATGTTGAAATTAAAAAAAAAAAACTTTTAAAAAGTTTCGTAGCGGTATTATCTGTGGTGGCGGGAATTAGCTATGCTTTGCAATATTTTTGATTAATTTATGTATTGTATATTTTATGCCTGTTTCATTTTCTCGCAATCGAAGTGAAAAGCAGAGTGTATAACTCAGGCATAAACGAGCCATTTTACCCCTCGACTTAACTATCCACCCTCGCCTGCGGCTCGGGTGGATATAAACGTCTCGGAGTAAAATAGCTTATTTTATGCCTTAGTTGTACAATCTACTATTTCTTTACTCATATTTCAAGTTTACAACACTACCAGCAGTCGTTGACCCTTTAGAAAAAAACATCAAATCTTTTTTTTTTTTCTATCGTGTTTATACCTACCACGTCTATGAAGTTTCGCTAGCTAAATTAATTTGACCCTGTATTTAAAGTTTAATAAGAAACCGATGGATGTTTTCGAATGAAATTGAATTAATCAAACTGTTCATTTATCAAATTAAATTTCATTCGAAAACATCCATCGGTTTCATTCTAAACTTCAAATATATCCGACGACCCTAGTTACTTATATCTCTTTTGGTGACCATGCACCCCTAGCAACCTTGTCACCACTTTTGTCCTTGCTAACTTATATTTTTACCATAGTGTGACCTATTGCGTTATAAGTAGGTAAGTACGTATAGCTTGTGCCGACACAAAAAACAACTAATGGAAATTCACAACATTATTTAATTTTTGAAGTGAAAACTTCTTTAGGCGTAATGGGCATTTTTTTTATGACGGGAAAAAACCATTGAACTCGCGACACTGTTACCGTAACCGACACCGCGCTACATTCGGATGTTTTCGGCTGTCCTCGGGATGTACTTGGTTTTAATGTATTTCCGATATGTCAGTGAGTGATGGCAAAGTATTCTGTTTGTGTTTTGTTTATATGACGATCAAAAAATACACACGTAATTGTTCAAGTTTTTCACAATTTTCACTCCCGGAGTGCCACTTTTTTTCTTCTATAGTGCGTATTATCTATAGACTTATCTAGATCTACAAAAATCATTCATTTAAAACGCTTGTACCAAAAAAACTTACGTAATTATTTAATTAGCTGTCGATTTTGCTACGAATTATTAACCCTTTGCTTAGCCCCGGGCGAGGACGTTTCAGTAACATTATCCGAAAGGGTCCAAGGGACCAAATAGGTAGCAACAAACAAATAAAAGGGGATGGATTTCAAAGTAACTGATCCATGTATGTACTTAGTTGTAATTATGTTTAGACGGACGAAGAAGGGTCAGTATAATAGAACATTTGGTAATCGGTGAAAGGCTGTTAATAGGCCATCTACTGATTTATTGATTTAAGAAAAAAACTTTCAGTCTATATTTGAATTAAGAATTTGAGATAATTTTCAAGTTATGGAACAACAAACTGAATGTCATACTTTTCAAAGTTCAAATTCCATTGCAACCAAAAACTTATTAGGACCTTTTTGTCACAAATGGTCACTCAAAAATCAACTTAGAAAACATTTCACTAAGGGCTGATTTTTCAATCGACAGATAATTTTTATTTGTGAAATAAAATTGAAGTTTGACAGATTTTGTATGGAAGAACTGTCAAAAATTCAAAATTATTCCTCGGGGTCGGATAAAATTATCTAGCTTTGGAAAAATCAGCCCTAAAGTAGAATAACTGATTAAGTGGCGATGGTATGTAAATTATCTGAGATTATGAACACTGCTATAGACAAGTTTTCTCTTTTATTATTGGTTCGGCTATCAGGCTAATTTTTAATGTGCAAACAGCATTTATAGATGTATATGAGGTGTCTATGGGTCAATTTATCTTTTTAATCTTTGCGGTTTTTTTTTACCTTTTGTTTTTTTTTTTAATACCTGTATTGTGTCTTTGGTTGCACTGAATAAACGTTTTATCTATCTATTTATCATTATTCATGATATACCTAATTCGTAATTGAAAAACAAACAATTAAAGGCATTAGTGTCAAAGAGAATCGAGTCATAGACTGTGGTGACGTTCTTTCTAATTTAAACTTGTTTGCAATAGCAAAATATTCGCAGCTGTCTATTCAAACACAACGTCAACTCTAGTTGTCAAAAACAAACAATTCTATTTTCAAACGAATAGTAAAAAATGTGCGACGCATTTTTGGACTGCAGTATATTTGTTACAACCTGCACGGTATTGTGCAAATGGACCAATCTAACAAATTCCAAAGCAATGTTCAATATTTTTACTAATCCAGCAACAAAGAGACTGAAAAATATGTCGTCGTGTTGGCATTTTCGTCTACACTGTCGAGAATGTTCTACAAATATTCGAATGTAAGTAAATAATAATCTACACTTACACAAGAAAATGCTTATAAAACCACCTTGAAAAAAGTCTCATTTGTGCAGGTTTGAACCCGTGAATAAAGGTTTGAAAAGCGGACTTTAGGCTTGCTATTAAAGCGAAGAGCAGATGATGATATTTCGTAACAAACAATCACACTAATCACACTATCATATTATTATAAAGGCGAAAGTTTGTGAGTATGTTTGTATGTTTGTTACTTCTTCACGCAAAAACTACTAAACGGATTTGGATGAAGTTTGGCACACACATCGTTTATAACCAGGATTAACATATAGAATACTATTTATCCCGATATTCCCACGGGATCAAAACTTACGCGAGTGACTCCGCGGGGCGCTGCTAACCTCCAAGCCATCACTTCATTTTCCACCATTTTATGACAAACAATTTAATAGTTGACTCTCAATTGATCAGTACTTTAAAAGCATTGCACGAATGCACGTATCATCTGATATTATCGGTCGCAGCTGCGTCCGTCTCGAGGTAAGGACTTCATTCAATATTTACGATTGTTTTGCAAAGTGCAAGGAAGTAAGGCATGGGAGGTAGCGGTTTTGTCAATCTAAGTAAAGACGCCAGCACATCAAGCTACTACAATCTGTCAAATTTCTTTAATAGATTTTCAACTTTATCGCTAAGCCATAAGGTTCAATGTTGATTGAGAAAATTTGACAGTTTCGGGTAGCTTGATGTGCTGGCGTCTGTACAAAGAAAACTGACATTATTGAACCACTAAACATACACATCATAAAACTGATTTACATCCGTAAGACGTCCTCGTAACATAGGGTCCAGTGGAAAACCAGCGTCAAGCATTTAATTAGCTGTCTGAAATATACACATGTGTGAGTACTATGTACACACTATAAAGCTACCATTTACTGGGTACGTCTTTCATTGACTTGAATGTGCTCTGGCGGCTGAGAGTATGTCATGCTCACTCAAATGTCTCGCTGATGGTGGCGCATGTGTTGGATCATTTAGCTCCCTTCAAAATGGTTGAGCTGAATGGTGCTGATGCATGCGTCACGTTCATGAACGGGCGCCGTCAGTAGGGACTGGTCATCTCTTTGCTGCCATGGCTTATTTTAATTTATTATTTCAATTGTTGTTTTTTTTTCATCTTTTCATTATGGACGCTTTTAACGTTCTGCATCGTTCTCACATGTATAATTTTTAACATGAATGATGTAACCAAGACTTTGTAACCACATTATTTTGATTTAAAAGAGTGTCCATGGAGTTTCTTGCCCGTTCTTCTCCATAGGTACCTACGCTTTGGAATGGGCAACTAGCTTCATTTTTTCTGACTGACTGACTTCATGACAATTCAAAAGTGCCTGTAAATGGTTTAATTGAAATAAATGCTTTGAGTTTGAGTTTATATGCGGAACTGGGCCTATTTGGCGCAGTCGTGAGGCATACAAAACTATTTTATATTTTTGAACTTAAAATTTCTTTAAGCGCGTTGGGTATTTTTTGAAGGATTAACAATTATCGTTACCGTAACCGACAACGCTTCGGATGTGTTCGGCTGTCCTCGGGATGTACTCGGTTTTAATGTATTTCCGATATGTCAGTGAGTGATGGCAAAATATTCTGTTTGTGTTTTGTTTTATGACAATTAAAAATATACACACGTAATTGTTCAAGTTTTCACTTCTGTCGGCACTCCCGAAGTGCCACTTTTTTTGTGTGAATATTGTATGCCTTACTTAACCAGTGTCAAATAAACTTATTTTCTTTCTTTCTTTCTAAATAGTAATGTGGTTTTTTCGTTTTACCTGAATCCATGAATTATTTCCACGTATTTATGGTATATTCTTTATCTGAATTCATTTTCAAAAGAGTAAGTAGGTGACTTGAAAGGCACAATGCATATCTTGGGTATCATTTCAATAATCTACAAGTTCAATTGCTTCACAAAACATGTTTGAATAAAAATAGTCTGTTCGATAGCAAACATGGCTGATTTCCAAAATTATAAGGGACTAGCTGCGCCCCGCGGTTTCACCCGCATAAGTCTCGATCCCGTGGGAATATTGGGATAAAAAGTATCCTATGTCCTTTCCCGGGACTCAAACTATCTCTGTACCAAATTTCATCTAAATCGGTGAAGCGGTTTAGGCGTGAAAAGGTAACATACAGACAGACAGAGATGGTTTCGAATTTATAATATTAGTATGGATTGTGGGAGCAGTAGTATAACGGCCCCCACTTACGAATGTAGGTCGTGGGTTGGGACCTAGCCAGGCTTTACTTTGTGTAATTAATTTCATCACCATTGCTCTAAAAAAAACTGTGAAGGAAAAGAGCGTGATGAAAACGGCATGTCCTAGAACCAAAAATTCGAAGACATGTGACATCTACCAACCTGCACTGGACCCGCGTGGTGGATTACGGCCTATTTTCTCTCACAGAGAGACTTGTGTCCCCGCAGTGGGAACGTTATAGGCTCATTATGCTGTGTTTTTCGCAATAAGGGTGCAGTTCCTAGTTACCTATAAACAAAGGCAGTCTTCAACACTCTAGCCCCGCTAACCGCTTGTGTTTTACACCGTTGAGGTCAGCTCGTGAAACCGTAACGTTCTTTGACCCTTCGTGAACTTTTCTTCTAAGAATCTTTGTATAAAGAAGACACACAACATAATAGAGACATACATGCCATTGTTAAATAATGATTTCACAACCAGAGGGGCGATTCTCGTAATTTTAAGAACGTTCACAGTCTGATCTCAGTCTCAATCTGTCAAAAATACCTCTATTTTCCCTACATTTTGACAAGTTTTTGACATTTGTTTGTCGCCGAGATGAGACTGCGACTAGATTTTGAACGTTTTAAATTAGGAGAATTGGCCTTTAGTTCTTCATCAGAAACGACAATCATGATAATTCTATCATAGTCACCACTTGGTAAACCACAGCGAAATAAAAATTAAGAGTTACTACTAGTGGAAAACAAACAAAATAGGTACTTATATAACATAACAAGACGCCTATATTCACCAAAGGGGAAGTCAGAGGTGTTCTATTACTTGAAAGTGAGAGTGAACAGGCTTCTTCTGAGTAAGCTCGTTCCATCGACTTTGTCTCTATCACCTTTGACCTAGACTAGAGGCAAGAGCAAGTCCAAGTCCATTTAAAAAAAAAAATACCAGTGATGTTTCAGTACCATATACAGAGTGAAATTAAATTCATGGGCATCCTTTTAAGGAGTCATTGTACTCATAATTATTAACAACTTTTACTATGGAACTAAACCTAAAATTGCGAAAAAATAATCAGCTGTTCCTTGCATTTATGTTCACATAGCTCGTCAAAATGTAGGGAAGAGCTGATTGTTTTTTTCGCGATTTCAAGTTTGGTCCCATAGTAAAAGTTGTTCATAATGATGAGTAGGTACAATGACCCCTTAAAAGGATGCCCATGAATTCAATTTCACCCTGTAGAGAGCAAGCCAATTGCCACTAATCGGACACGTATCCAAACTTCAGGTTGCTATTGAGGCTTTTCCAATGCAAAAACCTAACTACGCTCTTCCCGACCTGAAATCGGGAAAAGTGTAGTTATGGCCGAGAAAAATGGCCATCACTTACAAAGCGTTTCATATTTATAAAACTATTTTCAACAGGATTGACATAAGCGTTAGCTTGTCTATGACAGCCTTATATATTTTGACCTTTCTATCATCTCTAGCGCTGATAGAATGTCACTCTGTCTAGGCCCTCTGGGGTCCCCACAAGCAGAACCACGTTAGCCAATTTTATTAAGGCCTGTTCCAAGCTCAAAATAAGAGCCACATCAAAGCCATAAATAGGGCCAGGTGGACGATATAGTGTCATTAGTGTAGTGTTCCTTCAGTGGCCCGTTAATTATGCCGTTAATGGCACATGTGGCGCATCCAGTAATTTGTTGTGCTGCATAGGGTACATAATGATGTGTGTCAAGTGTCTGTGTATGGACTAAATGTTGGATGTAACTTTGTAGATTGTTTATTGGTAACTCTATATTGTTACTGGAAGTTAGTTGTGTGGCTGACGTTTGTCTATGGTAATATTTTGTGTGTGTTTAGACTGTAAACCAAAATTTATGTTCGCTTCGTCCGTTTTCGCTTCATTAGTCTTTAGGTAGTCTGTCTCGGAGTTCAGGTTTTGATCTATAGGGCGAACAAAGTGCTATAGAATCTTTCCGTTACAATTTTTTCAGTATCAGCGTGGAGCCTGGATTTGTGCCTGAAGCTAGCACACTTTTACATGGTTTATAAACGTAGGTAACTGCTGATCGTACTATAATTATACCACTGCCTGCTTAGCGCAACGCTATGTTATTATGTTATCTTATGACCTCCACGACAAGTTACGAGTGAATAGCTATAATAATAACTAGCTGAGCTTAGCGGTTTCACCCGCATAATCAAAATCAATAAAAAATATTGGGATCAAAAGTAGCCTATATGTTAATCCAGGGTTCTGCCAGGACCGAAGCCTACTGGGGGTGCGGGATTGTCCGAAAGGGTTACCGCTACCCCGGAACATAAAGAGCTAAGGAAGGAACACGGGTGGGTTTTAGTCAGTAAGAGTCTGACACTCCCTTCCGCTCCACCCAGAGCGGGAGTGGTCATTTGATGATTTTCCATCCATAACAAAGGGTGTCAGCTATCTCCACACAAAATTTTATCAAAATTGGTCCAGCCGTTCGAGCGTGAAGAAGTAACAAACATATAAACACACACACACACTCACAAACTTTCGCCTTTATAATATTAGTGTGATTATCAGGAACAAATCATTGAACCTTAACTTCGCAAGGTACCTATGCAGTTGACCCAAACAAAACACCATCAACAAATAGAACGCTGAGTGGCATCTCCGTTCTCCACATACTAGCTACTTCTCAAAGAGGATTGCCAAGTTTTCGGTGTAAAAAGCGGGTAATTCACAATATCGTATGCGGGCGGCTCGCTCGCCATGTTTACAAGCTGAATGGGACTGTTTCAGCTTGAAACGGAGCTGCACTATGCTATGCATAAGATTTTCGTCGTCAGGTTATAGTGTGAAGAGGCAGAGGGGTTGAGAATAATGATTCTGTGCTGTTTTCTGTACAGGAATTTCTCAGAGTTTAGTGTGCCGGGTTGATGGCAATAAGTTCGCCCCTTATTACATGAGATTTACACAGAACTGGCAAAACGAGGAGGTTCTTTACATATCTATCTACCTACACCTTCGTGAAATGCAGGCGTGTATAGGCCGACCGCTTAACTGAGACGTTGCCTGAGGTAGGTGCGCGGTGCGGGAGGGGTGATAGTTGTCACAAGTTGACGAATCGCTGAGCTCTCGCATCACGTCACCACCTCCCGCACCGTAATGCTACCTCAGTTAGCGTCTCAGTTAAGCAAAGTAATTTTTATCCAAATGACAGAGTCGGTCTTTTTAAGGAATGTGCAGATGCTGTGCAATTTTCTACCTTCACATTATACAGGGTGGTAAGAACATCGACGTGCAACCTGTTACCACGGATTCAGTACATATGATTCTGAGTTGCGTTGAAACTTTCCTACATTTTGACCGCGTAGTCATTGCACTTTTCTATGAAACAGCAGATTTTTTTTGATAACCGACGAATTTCTACGTTAGGGTGTCTAGAATTATGTGCTAAATTCATGATTCCAGTTTCTGCGTCGATATACCCGCCACCCTGTATTACATCCATACTATCCCGAGATACTATCCATACTTAATCTATATATAATAATAAAAATGAAACCCGTTTTCCGTTGTCACGACATAACATGAAAACGGCTGGACCGATTTCGATGAAATTTGGTATAGAGATAGTTTGAGTCCCGGGAAAGGACATAGGATAGTTTTTATCCCGATATTCCTACGGGATCGACATTTACGCGGGTGAAACCGCGGGGCGCAGCTAGTATGTATGTATTATAAATTCGAAAGTGACTCAGTCTGTCTGTATTTATGTTACCTTTTCACGCCTAAACCGGTTTAGATGAAATTTGGTATAGAGATAGTTTGAGTCCCGGGAAAGGACATAGGGTACTTTTTATCCCGATATTCCCACGGGATCGAGACTTATGCGGGTGAAACCGCGGGGCGCAGCTAGTAAGCAATAAAGCTAGCGTTGGCGATTAATTTGCCAAAAATGTAAACAAATATGAGTCTATGGAAAAACAACTTTTAACTCCTACGCGATAAAGTTCAATTTACGCTACAACTTCAAACATTATTATAACTTTTTCAAAAGTGCTAGTCACTCTAAAATCTACTTAACAATCATTAAAATAAAGTTGATATTTGTTTAACTTGAAATAACATCAAATGGAAACATAAATTTGAGTAGGCATTAGAGCACCAATCATCACGCACGGTTACGGGTGTTACGGCAAAATATCAATTAAAAACATAATCCCGCTTCCGCTTCCGCAACCTCTCTTCACTAAACCCTGACCGCCACTTCTCATTGTACCGCAGTGACTCCTTTCAACGTCGCGACGTAAAAGCGTCCCTCGGAGCGCTTCGACACCAGAACATTTAAGAGTGAAGAGGGAACGACAAAGCGGTATTGTAATCGCTTCAACTCAACCCAAAGATAGCCGAACAATCAAAAAGTATGCCAGCTAATAGTCTCTGAACCTTTCTATCTTTCGAAGATATCTGAAAAGTTTTATCGAGTTGATTTTACAGTTGAAAAACGCTTTTCGTCTGAGTTTTGAAATGTGATGCATGAAAAAGTTTTCAAACAAAAGCCATAATCGAAAATTGTTTGGAAGTACGATCGATGCTGTCTCGTCCGATTTCAATTTACTTATAGATATGAACAGGAGGATCTAACTTTCTTTATTTTACAATCGCGTACAAAACGTCGCTGAGAAATGAGAATAGTAGATCTATTTTTATTGTGTCCTATCAATTGTTCATTTTTAGGGTTCCGTACCCAAAGGGTAAAAACGGGACCCTATTACTAAGACTTCGCTGTCTGTCCGTCTGTCTGTCACCAGGCTGTATCTCAAGAACCACGACAGCTAGACAGTTGAAACTTACACAAATTATGTATTTCTGTTGCCGCTATAACAACAAATACTAAAAACAAAATAAAATAAATATTTAAGAGGGCTCCCATACAACAAACGCGATTTTTTTGCACTTTTTGCTCGATATCAATAATGACAACAGGTAGGCACTTGAAATATTCACGAAATACTCAGTTGTATTTTTACTTTAATAATAAGTGATTTTTTATATAATTAGTGTTAAATATTGCACGGTGGTACGGAACCCTTCATGTGCGAGTCCGACTCGCACTTGGCCGGTTTTTTTTTTATATTATCCACGTGTTTCTGTGAAAAATAACCCGATATTTTTTTTTCTTCATTTTCTACATCTGAAGAAATTCTAGACGAGTGATTATCAGAATAGTAAGTTGTAATGTAAAGATGATGAGTCATAGAGAGCAGTGTTGGCCTAGTGGAAACGACCGCAATTTACGAGTTGTAGGTCGTAGGTTCAAACAGACAGGTGCTTTATGATCTCAAAACGATGAAGGAAAACATCGTGAGGAAACCGCCATGTCCTAGAACCAAAAATTCGAAGACATTTGACATTACCACCCCGCACTGGGCTCACGTGGTGGATTACGGCCGACTTCCTCTTACGGAGAGAAGGCCTGTGTTCCAGCAATGGGAACATTATAGGCTTAATATGCTATGCTTATGCTATTAACAGAATTACGAAGCTTCTAAATAGAGTACAAAAAAAAACCGAGTGTGCTTATGACCACACGACTGAAGTGAAACTTCAAATGTATTTGGCTATGAGAGGAAGAGAGAAAGAAAATGTACGCGCGCACTGCTTTCTCTTGCTTATATCCTCCCGTTCGCTTCGCCCGATCACACTTTTCGTAACGCTTACGTCTTGCGTTCGCCAGCTTAATCCCCAAGTCAAGCATGCGTAAAGAAGTTTCACTTCAAAAAGCCCAAAACAGTTTTAAAATAAGTCTAGTACCTACAAGCGACCACAAGCTTCGCACAAAATAAGCGGTTAAATTCTACCCAAGGTGGGCAGGATTTATAACGACCCGGCTAGGGACCGCAGGCCTATGCCTTTATCTAAGCAAGAAGGAACGGGCGATAAATACTTTACGTATACTGTTGTATTTTTCGGGTGACAAAGGTAGACTGGTGTATTGGCGTGCTGGGACGTAACGGCTAATATACGAAGGGAAGATAGAAAGGATTGATTTTCTGTGTTGGATGGTAAATCTGAAGATCAAATAATAAAGTACGTTTTTTTAGTTCACAGTTACTTTAAGGCCCTTTGTACACTCACGTTTTTCTTGCCGTGATAAACTACGGTTTATTCACCGTGTGTAGGCACGGATTTGTATGGATCACCATGGAAGTTTGTTGAAAGACACGTTTTTTCTATGGCGCAGTTTATACGCCGCGCCGTACCGTAAAGAAATCATGCCGTGTACAGTCACGTCTAAAAGTATGTATACACTTGGCAATTTTCAATTGCGATTTTTTCGTGAAATAACGAATGCAACGTTGAAATACGACACTTAACATAAACCTATGGGTACGAAAATACTATTTTCGTAATAACATAAAATTTCATTCAAATATAAAGGAGAAAATCGCCTTTGAATAAAGCCAAGTGTATACATACTTTTAGACGTGACTGTACAGACGCCAGCACATCAAGCTACTACAATCTGTCAAATTTCTTTAATAGATTTTCAACTATATCGCTAAAGAATAAGGTACAAAGTTGATTGGGAAATTTTGACAGTTTCGAGTAGCTTGATGTGCTGGCGTCTGTAGTTCTGTACAAAGTGCATAGAAGCAGTAAGTACATATATCTCGTGTATTACATTTAATAAAGATACAACGTCAGCACTTTACTCCTGTTTGGTTTTATCTCGCTAATTATTTATTTGTTTAAAATAATACAATAAATAAGAATATAATTAAATGCACGGAGGCGAACTTTATGACATAGGCATTTTCTACCAGTCAACCTTTGGGTGATGCAGAGACAATCAATGGTAAGAGCAATTGCAATTTTTTTTTTAAATAATTAAACACTGTTTCTCCCGTGCCCATTTTGAGCTCAGAACGGTATAGCGAATCACTCTTCGCCGGTGGTACGGTTCGCCGAAATCACTCTTAGTCGACGGTATTGTCACGACGTATTATAATGAGTACATTATAATACGTCGTCATTATATGAGGTGTCTATGGGTCAATTTATCTTTTTAATCTTTGTTTTTTTTTGTGTCTTTTGTTGCACTAAATAAACGTTTTATCTATCTATTTATAAATAACTTTTGGAACGAAGTTCTTTAACGTGGCTTACAGTAGGAGTAAACTGGTACTTATAATTCGTCACTTAACTAAAAGCATTTAAATGCTCCATTCGACTTTCTCTCTCAAGAGAAAGTTTTTATGGTTTTCGAGGGTGCTAAAGCCGATAGTGGGGTCAAAATGAAAATCCAAGATGGCGGCAACTTTATAAGAGCTTATAAAAACTTATTCGGGCACTGTATTAAAAACGCATATGAAATTCATTGTTTCTCTCTCTGTCTCTTTCTATTATATAAGAGTGTGTGTGCGTGCGAGTATAGCATAAGGAACTTTGATCCTGAGGGGGTCCTCCGACCTCACACGTTTTTTTTTCATCTACTTCAATCAAACAAAATGCTGAATGCAGGTCTTTTAACAAGCGGCTAGCACAAGAATTCCGTTTAAATCTCCGAACCATGCCCTAAATCGATATGACCGAGATCCCTAACCGACCGAAAGATTCGGGACCCTTTCGGTGCCCAAATCGCGACCTACTCTAACTTGCGCCGAACGTTTATCTTGGGAGACTTTATATACTGCACTTAACCGCTTAATTAAACTTAGAAATGTAAAGTAAAACACTGTAAGCACGAGTTAACTACCGCTTCTGTGACGATGAATTAAATACTGAAAATACAGATTTAAGACTGAAACAAATTGTGTTTCTTGACCCCTCATAGATGAAACAGATATTAAATTATGGTGCAAAGAATCAACTGAGTATACAGTGATGGTAACGGTTTGTCGCTAGCATATTGGAAGATGAAGCTGCTAATTATTCATGTAATATGCGTTGTCTCTTCAATGGTTTAAAACCTAAACTTACTTTCGGGTATTAATTTGCAAAACTGAGTCTTGACCACTTGTTCCTTTGAAGCAGAGCCTCATAAACAAACCTTAAATGACTGATAAGGAAACTACCCGTGTTAGGTAAATATAGTCAAGTACCATATTTTTCCATTACCAACATGTGGTGATGTAAAAAACTTTGATCATTATTTATTTATTACTCAACTAGATGACCCGGTGAACTTTGTACCGCTCTGCCAGCCTCTCTGTCCCCGGTTTTTAAAGCTCTGATATCTTCTAAGATATTCATTTTAATGGTATGCTGTAAAGGGCAATTTTGATCTACATGAAATGCACACCGTACCTAATGTATTTAATTGGATAAGGATAATAATATGTAGTTTAAAATAGCTTGTTAAATAACCCATATTTTTTTGCAATATTATGTAAAAGATAATAATTTTTACTGTGGGTTATCCTTAGGAGATAAACATATACCATCGTAAACTTTTTATCGATCTTTTTAAGATATACAATTCCGTAGTACATTAATTAAATTTGATCTTTCTCGTAAGGTTTAGCCAGCGTTTGCAATGTAAGCACACAAAAATATGTTTGTTACGACATCACATTACAAATCTTTAAATTTCTCGGCTTTTCTTTTCTATAATATGCTTGTGTTATACATAAAACCTTCCTCTTGAATCACTCTATCTACTGGTGAAAACTGCATTGAAATCCGTTGCGTAGTTTAAAAGATCTAAGCTTACAGACAGCGGGAGCGACTTTGTTTTATACTATGTAAAGATGATCCCTTTACTCATTAAAAAACAGTATAATACCAATTTTTTAAACATATGGGGCTTGAAGGTATTTAACCTTCAAGCCCCATATGTTTACGCTCGTTAAACACGATAGAGCTAGAACAACACATAATCCTCATCCGCCGACTAACGTCAGTTTACTGACACGCGCCATCGGATAGGGGGATGAACGTCGACAAGGATACGCGTCAATATAACCTACCTAGGACTAGGTAATTAGTTACGGAGAAATAAGAACAGTATAAGGAAGACGAAATAAAACAATACAATTAAAAGAAGGTCATTAAGGGATGATTTTACCAAAATATTTTATCCGTGGAATAAAATTGTCACTCTAGTAAGGAAAAGTTTGGTGAAATTCACCCTTAGTGACAAAAATAGAGAAATACAGCAAACTTAGAGGCTGGCATTGATTTCCTCAGTTTTTAATCCAAATGCAAGCGAAACACGTTCGATGTGGAAAATAATTTACACTGTGGATCCATTTTTATAATGGTTTTTTTTTAAGTTTACTCACTTAATAGAACTACGGGTAAACAAAGTTGCCCTTAGTACTACTGATAGAACTTGATTTGCCCATGATCCGATTGATAGAACCACCGAAAAGAAAAATGCGTTTGGTCCTACTAGTAGAACTACGCGGTCGAACCACGGGCAATAAACGAGAAAATCTATGTGAAAATGAGTGAACTTTCACTGTTTAGTGATTTTTATTAAAGTTCACGGCGCGCGGCGATTCTTTAACTTTCGAGTCAATTTCAGGGTCACAGTTAGAGTGATAACGTAACTTAAAGTTAATATGACCACTATTAGAGTAAAAAAAGAATGAAAATGCGTTTATTTGCGGCAAACATGACGCAAAAAATAAACACAAAAACGAACAAGTTGGGGGAAATTATGCGTCATCTCCACGCAAAACGGCCATCGCTCAGCATAATGCTACGACCCTATGCGAGACAGAGCCCTAGCGCTGGTTATCTTAGCTATCTTTTACTTCATAAAAATGTTGAATTCAGTGACAGTCAATACGCAGCTTAAAACGCTTTTTGCACAAGAGTTCCAAACTTACAAAGGTGAACGCTAAGGAAGGATTTTGAAAATTCATCCTACAAAGGGATTAAATAGAAGATAAAAGTTTATAGGTAAGTAAATTCGTCATTTTTGCCGATAGGAATTGAAGTCAGGCACACAGCTCGCGTTTGTATAATAACTAGCTTCTGCCCGCGACTTCATCCGCGTGAAATTTCACCCTCCCCCATTCGCCCTCCTAGGGATGGAATTTTGAAAAACCCTTTTTAGTGGATACCTACCTACTCTTCACAAAGAACACACCCTCCAAATTTCATGTCTCTAGGACCAGCGGTTGACCAGGCTGTGCGTTGATATATCAGTCAGCCAGGACTTTGAACTTTATGTGTATAGATTTTTCTACAAAAAAAATGTAGGTACTTTGTATTATTTATTTAGAAGAACAAGTATGTAATCGATCGCTCTTTCAGAAACCAAAAAAAAGCTATGATAGCTATCCGTAAACGATAGCAAATTGGCAAGGCAAATGGCGGGGTCGTGGCCAGCTCCTAATGATGGATTACTTACAACATAAGTGATCTGACGGAGATATACTGACCGAAACGAATACATGGGGGAAGGATGCGAAAAGCTATAAGCCTTGTTAATAAGCTAGGGATGGGAAAACTTCTCTAAGACGTTTGAGACCGAATAATATAATATACAGAATGTTACGGAAAGGGTATATCAATACAAACGGGTTGAAGAGTGTATCTGGTCTAGAATCTCTGTACAAAATTTCAATATTTTTTTATTTCGACATCACGGCGCTGCACTGGCGCGCGGCGGCGTGATGTGCGTGTACTAGGCGCACAGACACACTACAGATAATGGATAATGACCCTCGTAGTGCGGTGACACGTTTGTTATGATTTCAATTTAATAAACTATCGAAATAAAAAAATATTAAGCATTTTGTACATATTATTATAGTTTATATGTTAGCTTATATTATGTACATATTCAATTTTTGGAATAAATAGATAACGTGTAAAAAAAAAAAAAAATGAGCAGCTGATTTTTTTTTCGCGATTTCAGGTTTGGCCCCATAGTATAAGTTGTTCATAATGATGATTACAATGACCTCTTAAGAGGTTTTTAGTGTTTTTCCAATAACCCTGTTTTATGTTAATTTTTCATTCAGTCTAAATTCATCCCCCTTTAAATGGTGTTAGCTACATCAAAATAAATTAACAGCACCTTCTTTGAACACAAACTTCTAAGAACCGAGTACAATCTAGCTTCCTCGCAATATTTTCCCGGATGAAGTGCCATTTAAACGCAAACACGTCTATTGGAGCGATTCACCGAGATTTATACGGGTTTTTAAAGCACCTCCGCCGTATGCGAGGCTATGCATCTCAAAAGTTTGCTAAATAAAATGCACTAAAAGTTATTTAAGGTACCTGGTGTAGCGACAAGGAGTATTCTGCTTTGTTTATTTATCGCTGCGTAACTTTAAAAGAGTTGAGATAGTCTTTAAAATATATGCCTTATCCGTGCGCTACAGGGAAGATAATTGTTTCTCATAGGTGTCTTAAAGCCAGGTTTATCAGTTGGTGGTTCTAACCTATAATGGCTACAAGTGAAGAAGAACCAATATAAGTTAGAACCACCTACAATGGATAAACCTAATGTATATGTTGCGGTCTGAACGCTTTGATTGTTATTTTTTTATGCGTCACGCTTAGTGCAATTAAATGTGTTTTCCTTTTTAACCCCGGCCTTCGGATACATGTCCAAGCCTGGATCCAATAAAAAAAAAAAACAGTGGCAATCCCGGAGTGCCGACAGAAGTGAAAACAAAACACAAAAAGAATACTTTAACATCACTCACTGAAATATCGGATATACATTAAAACCGAGTAGGTACACCCCGAGGACAGCCGAACACATCCGAAGCGGTGTCGCTTACGGTAACAGTGGCGCGAATTCAATGGTTTTTTCCCATCTCAAATAATGCCCAACGCGCCTAAAGAAGTTTTCACTTCAAAAATCTCATAAAAATCTTGGAATAGGAAGCAAGAAATCACATAGAGGAAGTGTAGAAGAAGCACCATGACCCTAGCTCCGTTTACCATTAGAGTAAGAAAGTACTGATTTATCTATAGGCTGCGTCCTACGCAATCGTGAGAATTATTGCATCATATTTACGAAATATAGACTTAGTTCATGTTCATCGACCGGTTGCAACCTGAACACCAATTGTAACAAAGAAACATCAAAACGAGTTTGTTCTTGTCGTCGGAATCTCGTCAGGTTGCAGCCTGCACGCTAGTCATAGCAAAGAATTGGGGGCGTGGCCACTTGTGTATAAATATACCCGCTGTAGAATTTATTAGTTAGTCAGAAAAATCCACCGAGCGAGCAACAAGTCGCGATAAATAGTAACGCTCGGTCAGCGGAGCCCTATAGAGTCGCGTGTATGTTAGTATGTTAGTAAATTCAGTCATTTAATATAAATTAGTGCTGAGTAAGCCCTTTGTTTGTGTATTTGTATAACTGTGATTTATGTGTACGTGTACTTCTGTTGCCGATTATAAGTGTTAATTCCATTTTTGTCTGTTTAATTCGCATCCTGTAGACAGAACACGATAACCCCCGCCTAACAGAGTGTAAACTCACCCCCCAGCACAGCACGCTGGTTATTGAGAATATTATTGTTTCGTGTGCTGTGCTCAACAGGAAGATATATGAGAATACATTGTTATCATACAGACAATGCATTTGATATTTTTATGCTCACTCTTATGTTAAAATTCTACACAACCGGTAACCCCAAGCCATCCATTTGATCCTAGTTACGCTGCGCTGACGGCCCACAGTCGGCGCGGTGACGCTTCGAAAATAAAACAACGTGCACTATGCGGTCAGCGTGCAACCATCCTGATTTAGGTCAGGATTCAGGTTGCTGCTGCAAATTTTTGTGAAAATCTAGTTTCTAGGTCAAAACCGGCTCGTTACCTACTCAATTGTGCTTATCAGGTAGAATTGTAGAAAATTCTACAACGACAATTTTAATTTATGCTCTGGTTTTGTCAAAGCTTGATGTACCTTTTTTTTTTCTTGCGGTGGAAATCCTCATGGACTTCCTCTATCGTGGGGGTGACAGAGGGGCATGCCGGACTCTTACCGGCTAAAACCACCGCGATGTTCCACCTCTACCTATGGCCTAGGGTGCGGGATTCCCATAAGCATTCACCGCTCCCCCGACAGGCCTCGACCCGCTTTTCCTCAGCGGGTCCCACCTCCCCGTAAGCTTGATGTTTCTAAGAAAGCGGCGCCGTCATTTATCCTCAAAGTCAAACCATTATTATCATGTACTTTTATGACCACAACCATTTTTTGGTGGTTGTATGCCGACATCGGCTCTCTTAGGAAGTCCAATTTTTACAGTCAGAGTTTTTCAGCAACAGTGCCACCGGAGTCCGGCGTCAAGCAGCCTGCTGTGTTTCGTCGATGCGTGGGAGATTCAGTGTCTTAGGCATCTTCTGGTCACGCTCGTTCTATCATAGACCTCATCCATCGCTTTCCATCAGGCGTGATCGAGGTCAAGAGCGGGCCCATTCAGCAACAAAAAAAGTCTCGTTTAAAATCAAACAATTGCATCACGCGTACATTTATCAATTAACGAATCTAGTTTAACCAATCCACTTGCATCTCTCAGTTAACCCTAGTCACGCTGACGGCTCAGTTAGCGTGGTGACGACTGACGCCTCAGCAATAAAACGATGTGCGGTCAGCACGAATGTGGCGTGTCAGGCAGGCGGAGCGTTAACGTGCGGACGAAATTATTGCAGCAAAGGGCTGCTGACTTTTGCTTGAATAGAAACGAAACTAAAGGCCTATTTGAAGTGTGAAAAAATATGAATACTGCAGTGTAGGTACCTATACATATTTTTAATCGTTTCGTCGCGTATGGTAAAATTCGCAATCGGTCAAATATCAAATTAGATTCAGTTACGAAGCTACTAAGGGGCAATTCTCGTAATTTCAAGAACGTTCACAACCCGATCTCAGTCTCAATCTGTCAAAAATAACTCTAATTTCCCTACATTTTTAAATGTTTTTGACATTGAATGCCGCTGAGATAAGATTGCGACTAGATTTTGAACGTTTTTATTTACGGGAATCGCCTTTCTGATATTTGCTTATTTGGGGTATGAAAAATATGTATAAGTAAAGTAACTATTGAGGTAACATTTTTTCATCAAGGAATATTGTATAACCGACTGATTCACTTACTTTTAAAAATAAATTAAAGCGGATAAAACAATAACCGCCCAGGCACGAAACAACACGCGCGGTTAGTGTCCGCGCCGATCTGTTTATTAATGAATGATTTCGCCCCGCCCCAATTTTTTACCGTCTCTAGGAAAAATAAAGGTTTGAACACAGAATACACCCAGTTGTTCATAAACACAGAATAGGCGCGAACAAATAAACACCACACAAAAAGCCACTTATTTGTATTCCCATTTTCGTTGTTGAGGAAAAAACGTAATTTTGCCGGCAAGAAGTGTTTTTGGTTGGTTTCTTGCAGATCATCCGCGGTCAAAAGGATGACGGGCGGATCGGACGAGAACAATCCTACTGGTCATGACTGGCCGATATTATAGTCGATTCTTTCTCGCAATAGATTTTGCCGAAGACTTGTAATAATTTATAACGGTTAGCGAGATCGTGCGGTAATCAATTGCAAGATGTTGTGATTAGGTAAACGCTTTGGAACTTCGGTCGATGAGATGGCCTATTTTTGGCAGACTATGGACCATTCAACTTAATATTTTAGAGAGTTTATGACTGTGTGTAAATACATGTCCTTGCTGAACATAGGAGGACCATATTTCACTGATTTGGTATGATTAATACATCTCCGCACGGCGAAGGGCCATCCCAAACGCCTTTCAGTTCATAGTTACCATTTAACAACCCTTTCACCCCAAGGGTTGTATCTCCAAACTATACAACGTTCGTAAAGTGCCATAAACAAACCTACCCAAAACTCGTAAATCACCAAATTCGCCTTTATGACGATTAATTAATCAACCAGACAATTAATTAACATCGGCAGTGGAGAAATCGCATATTGCGCGTAATTGGAGCGTTTCTAGCGGTGGGCACTATCACTGGATAGTACAAAAGGTTAACTAGGTACAACGAGCGAAAACAGCCGGTCTGTTCTGTAAGGCGCGTCGCCCACACGAGCTAGAGTCGAGGCGGCGTCGAGGCGCGGGCGCACGTTTTCTATAGGAATAAATATAGGTATGTATGTATAGGCGACATACCTATATTTATTCCTATAGAAAACGTGCGCCCGCGCCTCGACGCCGCCTCGACTCTAGCTCGTGTGGGCGACGCGCCTTAAGATCTCACTTAATCTATGTTTTCACGGTGAGATTTTTACAGACTTGTGTTTGTTATGTTGTGTTGTTGTTTGTAGGCATGCTAATTACGTACAGGTAAAACAGAAAACTAAAATAATTAGACAAAGCTAGAACAAAAATACACAATATGCTGACCTAAGGTATAAAACACAATTCTAAACATTTACCCCCTTATTAACCGACTTTAAAAAAGGAGGTTCTGTATTCGACCCGTATGTATGTATGTTTGTATGTCCGCGATTATCTCAAAAACTACTAAACCGATTTTGATAATTCTTTCATTAGTGTGATCTACATACTTTCAGGAAGGTTTTAGTATATAATACATTAGGTAATTATTCTTATGTACGAAGTTATATGCATAAATGTACTGCATCTCCGGCATTTCTATGCGAATTTTGATGATTCTTCGAGTTGTGTCTTCAATTCTTCAATGCACTAGTGTTAATTGAATTTATGTGGGGTAGATACAACTAAAAAGTGAAAAATAAAAACTTTTTTACAAAAAAAACAACCGACTTAAAAAAAAAACACTACAAAGTGAAAAATAACTTTAATTTCGGAAGTCGGTGTCAAAAAACGAAAATGCGGAAACAAAGACACCGACTTCCGAAATTAAAGTTATTTTTCACTTTGTAGTGTTTTTTTTTTAAGTCGGTTGTTTTTTTTGTAAAAAAGTTTTTTTCATACTTAATCCTATTTTATCTCTATTTTAGCTAAAATAGGTTTATAGAACGTTTGTCTTTATCTGTCACGTTGTCATTTCTGTGTGTAAGAAAGAGACAAACCCCATTTTAACTAAAATAGGTTTGATAAGTTTTATGAATAAGGGGGTTAGTTTTAAGTGAGATCATATTATTATCCCGGTTTCCTCGAGATGTTTTCCTCTACCATTTTCAGAGCAGTGGTAATGAAATAATTTACAAACAAAAAGTAAAGCGCCTTTCTCGGTTCAAACATACGACGTACACTGGACCATCACCGGGATGTCTTAGAACCAAAAATTTGAAGACATTTGACATCTACCAACCCGCACTGGGCGCTAGGTGACTCACTGAGAGAAGGCCTGTGTCCCAGCAGTGGGAACAATATAGGCTGATTATGCAGGGCCTATGTTATATTATTAGCACAGTATAGATAAGTAAAATTAATTGCACATTTTATATTTTATCCTACAAACGAGCTGCGCCCCGCGGTTTTACCCACGTAAATGTCGATCCTGTGGGAATATCGGGATAAAAAATAGCCTATATGTTAATGCAGGGTGTCAGCTACCTCCATACAAAATTTTATCAAAATTAGTCCAGCCGTTTGAGCGTGAAGAAGTAACAAACATATAAACACACACACACACAAACACTCACAAACTTTCGCCTTTATAATATTAGTGTGATGTGAAGTGTGATATTCAGATACACTGTTATAAATTGCAAGTTAGTTGCTTGTGCTCTTGCTCTCGCTGTACGTGAAACGTGTCTATGTGTACGCGCGTTACCTTTGTATGGAGCTAGCTAACCTTCTGTATCTTTCTGCTTCCTGATTGAAGCGTACCTCGCGGTGACAGTGGACACTATTGTGCAGTAATTATTGGCCAGCGGATTAGATTTACGAATCCATTCAGATTTGATACAATTATCTAGGCAAGCCGCGTGCTGATGACGTGGGGATAATTGGAAATCGGTGGGATTGATTACTTTTTCATATAGACATTGTACATTGTATAGCGACCGCTAATGGGGTAGGTAGATAAACTACAGTAAAGCGGGGTAATTGCGTAACACACTAGAGGGCGCGCAAGTGACTAAGTAATAACAGCCGCACGGATCGATCGATCAAGTTAAGCTATGCTTGCCGCGGTTGTTCGGTGGATGGGTGACCGTCTTCACATACCAAGACCGTCCGTGCCTCGGAAAGCACGTTAGTAGACTGGAAGCCGACCCCAACATAGTTGGGAAAATTCTACGCAGATGACTACAGTGCACGCAAAATAAGTCTACGCGCGGCCGAAATCGAAAGTAGTCGTTTGCCGCCATCTTGATATTTAGGTATGTCAGGTCATCAGGTGTCAAGAGAGTATGCTGTATTTTCCAAAGTGAATAATCGCCATTATTATGCTGAAAGTGATTAAAAGTGATGGCAGGGATATAATCTTGAAGGTCAAACGTCTCTCGTAGACTTACTTTGCGCGCACTCTAACAGTAGGAATGGCTTCCATTTTGACAGTTCAACAACATTCATTGCGTTATTTCATCGTTGAGCAGACAAACTTTTCGGACGTATGAAGCAATGGATTAGCAATATCCTACAAAATGATTCAGATTGTGATTGGTAGTGTGTTACGCAATTAGGGTGCTAGTCGGGTAGGCGTTTGATTTACGTAAGGGGCGTACAAAACTGGGATATATAATGGTATAGCGGAGGCCTACGTTATATGATTTGGTTAACAGAATGTGCTCTAAAAACACTGCTAAAGGTCTAACGACTTAGTTAGGTTATAGAGGTATGAGGAACAGGGTGTGAAGTTCCCTCATCCTCCATAGAAAAGGGAGGATCCTCCGACCAGACGGGTATTGTGTCTGGCGGGCAACTGCCCGATGATTCATGTCGGGCTGTTGTATATATGCTAGTATATGCTAGTTGCGCGGTAAACTCTGCTTGCGAGATGCAGGATTTTGCGTGACGTCAGTATGACGCGTAATTCGCATTTATTGTGGCGTTGTAGATACCGCTAAAAGGTAAGTAAGCATAAAAATCATTTTTGTGCAAAAACTACGCAAATTGGACCTTGTCCACCGGCCATAAAATTCGTAGAAACATGGAAAACGGTTGGTATTTTACTCTTAGGGCGAGCGCGCACTACGACTTTTACGACGATTATTTTGTCGCAGAAATGCTACGTATTGGTTTATACGGCAGTGCAAGAAAAATGTCAACGCAATTTCAAAATGTTACCTTATAAACCGCGAAATAATCGCGCGATTAAAAATCGTAGTGCGTGCTCGCTCTAAGAGCGACCTTATCGTATTTTAAACTCCATTCGAAGGGATTATTGTTCGTTGTAGGTGTCAGTACTGTTCCCGGAACATGCCCGGAACGCGGAAGTGTTCTCGACAAGGGATCGTTTAAGTTATCAAGTCAAAGGGTTTTTGCTCGAAGCGGAACTGTTACTGACAAAAATACTTCCCCGAACCCGGATACCAGTTTCACAGAATCTGCCAACACCACTAGAGACGTAACAGGGCGACAATACTCCGCCTGTCAGTTCCAACTATGTTCTACTGACATTCAAAGCGTTTTTGTTGGTTGTCTTGCGAATGACAAAAGTAACAATCTATTATTATTGTCTTATCTTCCTGAAGCGGGTCAACTAAACTTGGCACCCTCTTTATCTAGTTATCCCATAAATCATTTTATCCTGTCGCTTTTTATAAGGCCTTTGGAGATGTTTTTGTGTGGTGTAAGTTATTGGCTGGTTGTGGCAGAAAGCTCACAGCAGATTGAGGTAATTTTAGTATCTACAAATATAATTTATGTCACCAAGCCAGGCCCCTCATTGCGTAAAATATTGTCAATCTCAATCTAAATCATTTTGAAGGATATTGCTAATCCATTGCTTCATATGTTCGAGAAAATTGTCTGCTCAACAACGTAAATAATCCAATGAATGCTATTGAACTTTCAAAATGAAAGCCATTGCTAGATACTGTTAGTGTCTTACGCAATTACCTCGTGGAATTCGTTAAAGATGAGATCGGATGACAGTCTTTCGTTTCGTGGTAGAAAAAAACGTAATTATACAATCAATTAAACGTGGATAATTAATTATTTCATTTGACAGGCGAGCTAAATTCAAATTTTCACTATTTTACCAAAATAAACAAGTGAAAATTTATTTTTTCGTTTGTTTCGTTTGTGTCCATACTTTATTATTCCGAAATTCCCAATTTATCACACTAATATTATAAAGGCTAAAGTTTGTGAGCGTGTGCGTGTGTTTATATGTTTGTTACTTCTTCACGCTCAAACGGCTGGACCAATTTTGATAAAATTTTGTGGAATGGAATGGAAGTAGCTGACATCCTGGATTAACACATACGCTACTTTTTATCCCGATATTCTCACGGGATCAAGACTTACGCGGGTGAAACCGCTGGGCGCAGCTAGTAATGAACAAGTTCTTCTACACTTCTCCAGGTATTTTATTAATACTAAATACTCAATTCTTTATTGCATTCCATATGTATTACATAGATGGTATTATAAAGTAAAAGATCAATATGGACCCTGTCGGGCACAGCAAAACTAGGAAAGAGGAAGAGGGCTAAGTAGCAAATCAATATTATTAACCGACTTCAAAAAAGGAGGAGGTTCTCAAATCGACGGTATGTTTTTTTTTGTTTATTATAAATTATTAGATGTGCTTAATTGGGTGTATAAATATATTATATTAATAGGTTTGTGTATATAGGTATAGTATACTAATTAGTCGTACCGAAGAGGTAATAATAGGTTTCGGTAGTATCTACTACCAAAAAATTCTCCACTACTAAACTAACTACCAATAAAAAATATAATTATGCCAGGAACAGCTTGTTTCTTACGCCCCAATTCCCTTCAAAAGGGGCCTTTTGTATCCCTTATCTCAATGCGGTTTGATTAAGCCATTGTGTATCGCGAAACCATTTGTTAGTTCATTAGCAGAAAGTACTGGAAACTTTTTACAACTTCAAATTGAAGCCTATTTATTGGAAGTAGGGAGGCGTAATTTTAGAAGGCATTTTCCTTGTTTGTCGGACTTTGTTTGGACTTTACGGACGATTATATAATTAAGGGAAACGTCAATGTAAGGATTTGGACCGCGTTGTTTGTTGGCTTCCAGGAGTAAATGGGGCAGGATCGTCTGTTTAAAAGAAAGTTTATAAGTATTAAAACCACATCATTATTAGGATTTTCAATCCAAGATAAAGATCATATTTAACTTTTATTACCACGTTGACTGCCAGACAACAGACACAATAGAAAATCTATTTTTCGCGTCCACCATTGACCGCGGTGGCAAACAATGCCTTAAAGAAAGATAGAATAACTTTAATTTAGCAACAAATAGAGAAATCAAAGGTACAATTAAAAAAAAAATACTTACAGTGATTTAACTCGTGCTATCTTTTTACTAGGAACTTATGAAAACTTACACAATGTACAATAGTTGTTGATCCATACTTTTCAGTTTAAACGCACGAATACTATACGGAAGATATCGTGACGTACGTGCGCCAAAGGTTGAAGTACGCGCCGAGAGTGCAGCTGCTGGAGTCGCGTCGCAACGTCAACTTTACCAGCACCCCAATTGCGTAACACACTATCAATCAGAATCAGAAACATTTCGAAGCCAATTGCTAATCCATTGCTTCATAAGTTCGAAATTTTTTTCTGCTCAACACGTAAATAACGCAATGAATGTTGTTGAACTGTCAAAATGAAACCGATTCCGATTGATAAAGTGTTACGCAATTGCCCCGCTGGTGAGGTGCAAGTATCATGTTAGTATACGCACCACAAACGCCTACCACGCAAAACGCAAATACCACATCCTGCAGCCAAAAGCTTTCTTCCATCACCATGGAAGAAAGCTTTTGGCCGCAGGAAGTGGTATTCCGCCGCTTTCGCGGACAAGTGCCACTGGAACGCACAAAGACTTAGTGCAACTAAGTGATACCTACTAACATAGTTATTATGTTTTATTTCCTAACAAAATTGTTACTATATTATTATGTATACTTAGGTTAAGGTATGTGTCTATGGGTCTTTGTTACCTGAAAATAAATGGTTTATTATTAATAAACCATTAGCGCTTAACAATAAAATAAATTACAATCAACGATCAATAGACTATTCAGTTTAAAATCACACAACCACACAAAACAGCCAACCCATCCTTCAAACCGCGGAAACCGGCCCAGTCAATTGGCAACCAAGAGCGGGAGCTAATAAATTCAGCGAAACATTTTATTGAAACACATCCGGGTCTCTTGGGCAGTATTAATACCCGGCAATTGTATAATTTATGCATCGCCACGACCCGGGCCACGGAGGAGCATCACCACTGTTTTATACTTTTATACTTCGGTACTCGTAATTTATTGAATTCTTTGTGTGTAAAGCAAATCGTTAGGAGTGGAAGGAAACATTTTAAAGAGCTGTTGTTTCATAACTTGAAAAGGACCTCCTTCCCTTTTGTCGTAATTCAGGTGAACAAGCAACTAATCATTCGCAAAATTACTCTATAACTAGTTATGTATGTAAGTCCCTAAAGGATGATGCCCATTTTGGTACCTCCACTCCAATAGCCGTGAGTTATAATATCTCGTTAGATAGCTTTTTTTTTAAACTGAATAGATGGTACTATGGCACCTAATTCCAAATCCTTGTGTTTTACTGTACCAACCATGACAGTTTTAACGTAAGGTCAGTTTAAAACGTGACTTTTCTAATAGTAGTCTCTTCTACCTCAGTTTGCTCAAAAGAGTATTTGAATCCTTATACATTACGAAACTGCATCGATTGGCATCATAAAAATAAAATGTAAGGATTAATGTTTCTCTAGCTGACTGTACTATTTTTCCAAAATCTGTTGCATAAAAAATCTGTTGCGAACACATTTAGCAATTCCCTTAATAACGTTTTTCTGTAGCTGCCCTTAATGCCTCGTCTCAACTTCCACCCTATATTATTCCGATCGAACAAGGAATCAAGACAAAGGCCCTTGGAATTCTTGTACCAAATCTTAATACCTTTCTAATGATACGAGTATAATAATATCATTTATTCCTATTGGAGCGGTTGCCAGCTTCCATACATTTCGTGGCATCATCCTTTTCCTAAGTTTGGTTAACCAAAAAATATTACGTAGGTAACTGTTGATTCAAAATCTTTTGCAAATTACCCCAACGATGAAAATAAATGGGTTTAGATTTGTTTATTACCTAAGGGTAGGTTCATACGTTATCCATTTAGCAGCTACTAGATAGGTAAAATTTCGTGGCTAAGCAATAATAGTCGCTCAGGTCGATCAAAGGTTAAGCTACGCTTACCGCGGTCGGTTCGTGGATAAGTGACCATCCATTACATATCGAGACCATCCGTGCCTTGGAAAGCATGTGAATAGCGATTGGTCCTGGCTCGTAGATCTTTGACAGTACTACAGCTACAGGTATTCAGAAGTCTCAAAGCCTCACAACCATTCAAAGTAAGTCAAGGGGTATCGTGTTCGATATGGAGCGACTTCCTAAATACTGGTATTCAGCTGTTTTCGATTAGACTGGAAGCCGACCCCAACATATTTAGGAAAAGTCTAGGCAGATTGGTTAGGTAAAAGTTGTATTTGGGTTAAACTAAAATCTTGTTTTTAAACGACAATCAAATTGGCAAGGAAACCTAAAGTCAAGACGAAAATGTGACATACCACACATTTGACTTAAGAAACAAAACAACTGCAATAACAACAGCCCAAAATTAGCGTCTTTAAGCCCTAACTCATAAAATAAGGAGTCATCGAAAACAAAATTCATTCAAAGTGAACGCGCCAAGTGTTATTACACTTGCAGACTGTCATAATATTAATTTGTATGTAAAACATATTAGGGCGCCATGCTGCGAACTCGTTTCGCGCCTGATGCGATGTAATGTCCTGAAAATGAGACTGCGATCGTCGAATCGTGTGTGTTTTGAGTATGTGTGTGTTGTCTGGGTATGTTACATATGTGTAGTAGGTAGATAGGGCAGATATTGGGTTACCTCTATCAAATTAAGTCTAGCCGTAAAAGTGTCTGTGGTGATTGATTATATTTTATTATATTGATTGCCTCTCTACTTAGGCAGGTACCAAAATGGTTTTTGATAGGATGGATGACCTCAGTATTTGTTCGTTTTACGACTTATTATGAAACGTTACTTAAATCTGAATAACATTGATGCAGGATAACTGTGGATAATTGGATATAAATCTTTATCTATACTAATAATAAAGCTGAAGGGTTTGTTTGTGTCTATGTTTTTTGAACGTGCCATCTCTGGAACTACCAGTCGGATTTGAAAAATATTTTTGCGTTTGATAGCCCAATTTTCGAGGAAGGTTATAGGCTATTTTACATCAGGCTGCGACCATAAGTGCTTGTTCACGTAGGAACGCGCGGGCGCGGTGACGGGTGCGGGCGCGGTGGACTGGCGAGTTCATGTTCACATTGGCCGCCAGGCGTTTGCGCGATAAGTAAGTTCGATATGGTTGAACTTATCTGAAGTCGCGAGTGAACCGCGCGCTCCATCACTAGTTCGACGTGAATACACACAAACATCATCAAAGGTTTCAGCGCCAGTCGCTAGCTAGCCCGCTAGTTTCGCCGCACCTGCGTTTTGTACGTAAACACTTGCATACTATGCTGTGTGTTTGATATTTCGTGACCGCGCCCGCCACCGCAACCGCGAGTCAACGCGTTCAAGCACTAAGGAGCGAGAACGCTTTGTGAAAACGAAGTAATAAGAAAAAGAAAGAAAGAAAAAGTATTTATTGCGACTCCTACAGGAAAATCACAAACAAAACTAAACAAAGTCAAAAATAAAAAACCAAATTATATTTAAAAAAAATCTAACAAAATGAAAAATGAAACAGAAAGTTCTATACGAGGCCAAAAGGCTACTATCTCAGCACGATGCTGCGACATTTAAAAAATAAATGTCGTAATAGTGCGGGCGGGCTATGGACTGTGAATACTGCGATGTGGTGGGTCGGGGTCCGAAATTTCACGCGGACAAAGTCGCAAGCCAGAAGCTAGTGCAGGAATAAAATCAAGGCATAGTATATACTATGCCGCCATCTCTCTGCTTTTAACAGAAAAACAACAAAAAAACAATTCAATTATAAACACACAACACGTAATAAAGTAACAAAACAACATCTAAAATTTCCTCAACCCATCCCTAAAGTTGGAATACCCCTCTCTCCAGTTTATACCTCAACTGATTAACCGACAACCGATGGATAGTTGGGGGCAGTTGAAAATGAGCATCTACTTAAAAGTTTAGGAGCAGCCCCAGAATTGTGTTCGATGCCGACACGGATCCAAGTTTAAAACTCGCCGAACTTTGGACAAGCTCAATATGGTTTTAGAAATAATATTGTATGTCATATCTTTCAGCGAGATAAAGATTTGAATTTTGTCAACTGAAGTCAAGCCTTCACTGAAAACTGAAAAGGTCAGCTTTTCAGAATTGAAATGTTTTTTTCTGGCTTAGGTGGTTTGGTCTGCCAACTTTTTCATTATTTGACGTACCTATACAACTAGCCACTTTCAATACAATTATGTATGTATTATTTTCCAAAGCCCATCGTGACATTACACGTCAGCACTACGCAGAATTAATTCAACAAACCCGTTTACCCGATAAACACCAAAGACGTGAAGTGACAAACAATGCTGGGCCAATTAAACTAATTGCACATCCAGCAATCGATAAGGATCTTTGGTGCTCCGCCGTCCACTAATTGAAGCATGTCCGGTCATTTTGTTCGCCAGCTAAACTTCCCGAGGTCGGCTTGTTAAGGGCCAACAAATTCGGAAATCGCGTCCAAATGTTAACGAGAACCAATTTGTGGGTGGTATCGACCTCGGCCGCACTCCTGGGATTTGAGAACATAGTATTTTATTAGCAGGCTGATTAGTTGTTTGTCTTGTTTCAGCCTGTTTGGAACCCCTGTCTGTTTTTCAAGTACTTTGTTAGTTATGACGGTCTATATTCGGGGGCTTTGCGGTGTTGGTCAGCTTTAGTTTGTTTGAGCAATTATGCTGTCCCCGATCATTTTTACTGCAGTGCCTAAGCTCTTTATAAACTTTGGTAAGGGCGGGAATTAATTTATCCATGAAAACATACTAATTTAGATAGTTTTTATTAATGTCGCATATACCGTTACAGTGGAAGTCACTTAGGCTAAAAGTACCTACCCACGCTAAACTTTAAGCTAATGTCACTTAGGTGAGTTTGCCTCCCTGAAAGTGGACCTGGCAGCCATTACGTCTATGTATACAGGTACATAAACACCGCACAGACACGGTAATCACCTTGACCAAAACACCAGGGGCGCATAACAGCCACGTCGGTTTAATTTTCCAGTAATCAAATGCGAGTTGATGCGATTTTGAGGTTATGTCTCGCCCGCGGCCATGACGCTCCGTTGGCCGCCATATTGAATTACAGCGTAAACGTCATCATGACGCGCGCTGGAGCGAACTCTGTGAAATTGCAGGTAAAATATCGTTGGCAAGAGAGATACCAGGAGAAATGCTTTGGTTAAAACTACCGGATTAGACAGATCACCCCTGCGGCAAAATGCTGTAATTAATCCCGTGTCGGGTTAGGTGGAAATAATACTTAAGTAATCAACAAGTTTTTGTTTCTGTTCATAACAATACCAACAGTTTAGTCTATTGGCCATAAAAAGCGAGTAACAACTTAGTTTACATCGGTAAAATCATCAGCCAGTAAAATTATGATTACAGCACATTTGGCGGTTTCCTAAGATTTATTCACCCCATTTCTCCGTACCTAAATGTCATATACGTATTATTTAAGTGCAGCAACCCCACGTAAACTATCAATATTCGGCTGAGAATGCCGAAACCGTCTGCCAAGAGCAGTAATTATGGACATATCTACGAATTTAGAACCACCTCGGTAGCTTCATATTTGGCTGAGGATTTTATTTGCAGTACATAAAAAAGGAAAGCCACTTCTCACGCAAAAAAAAATACTATTTTGCTTAGATAAGCAAGCCAAATCCTTATTAAAATCGATTGATATTTACCTAAAAAACGTTCTAGCAAATCAACAACATTTTCATAAGACAGTGTAGTTATCAGAAACGTCACGAGCACCTGGCTGTTAATAAAGAGGACAGTTTTGAATATCCGGCCGGCATCTGCCTACGACACGCCAACGATTGCGGCAATATTTTCATACGGATACTTGGATATCTGGCTTTATTAATTTTCCTGAACTACTCTGCAATAGCTGCGAATTTATATTCAGGTATGATATGATAAGTATTTGAATGGAATTAAAAAGGACGCATTTTTTATTTGTCTTGATTGGTTCTCTGCGAAACAATTATTTATTTACCTACTAAGCTTATACCCAATTACGTGCTTTCCATAAACAGACATAATAAACTTAACTTTTTTGCAGGAGGAAGATCACAATTTTCAGAATTACGTAGGTATGTAATAAGTAGGTGCCAACACGAAAACTAACACTTTTCTAGTCAGCTGCTTCCTAAATACCTTGCGCCTGATCTCTCTCCGGTCGTGCCGGATTGCCGTCCCATCGGACTATGAGAGTGAGGGAAGAGGGAGTGCGCCTGTGTCTGCGCACACACCTGTGTACTATAATATCTCCCGCGCCGAAGGCTAAGTCTCTGTTGAGATTGGTAACCGTGGCCGAAATACGGTCTGGAGGACTTTTTTTTTTATTTTTAAATACCTTGTCGAAAAATCTTAATATAAGCAATTTCTACTTTTATATTTGTAATTCATATGATGTACATAATAAAGAGTATTCTATCTATTTATCAAGCAAGCAATCAATCCACGTTTTCCTCGGTTCAATTCTGAACTTACCAATCACGAACAAAACACGCCAACTCAGAAAAACCAATGCTCCGATTCAGAATCATAACTTTTTACGCAACACAGAACTGCCCCCAAACAGATAAAAAATGAATAGCCGCAGCACATGCCACCCCAATACAGCTGCAGTAAAAACGCAGTAAACCAAAAATCGTTCGGTTATAACCAAAAACTAAACAATACCAATAAAGGGTAGAATTTCGGCGTAAAAATACGTTCGGTGCATTTCGTGACGGGCTCGGGTCGTGGTTGCCACGTCAGCGGATTTCGTCAACGGTAATCCAATATGGAGGCCGGTCGGCCTGACTTGTGGTACAAGGTGAGCATGAGAAATTATAACCTAGATGATTTTATTGCTTTTTGATTTGATTTGTTTTCTTAAGTTAAGTTGGTTATAATTAAGTTCCACTTAGGAAAACTACAACCACTGTGGCAGCAAACGAAAGCAAAGGATAATCTGAATTGATAGAAAATAACATGGAGTGACAAAGTCATCAATTAAGAAAAACAACAACTCAACTCATCTTTAAATAATTAATTAGACCAGCCAGTACCATCAACCAATATACAAAACTGTAATGTGTAGATAGTTGTTTCATGAAAAGTAGGTAGGTACTTATTTTTACACTGTAGAAATGTTTCGTAGCCTTTTAGTTTCATTCAGAAACTGGCAACATTTGCAATTGTAGACAAAAAAAAACCGCTCATCACTCAGACCAAAGACGACAGATAAAACGATAAAATACTTTACTTTTGCCAACTTTCATTTTACTATTTTCCCAGAAATTTTAATAAAACGTGAATTTTGACAACACTGCAGCAAATCCGAGATTGCTTTCAAGATTTATGGGGAAAACTTGCAAATGCAAACGAAATGACTTCTCTTTTAGTAGACATTCTTCCCTTTCAAATGCTTGAAGGCAAAACCGGTATTTAAAATGATGAACGTTTTGAGAAATTACATTTCGGCATTGATTTCGAGAAATGACAGACAGTCTGTGGCAGTTCTCGTAATAATTATCCTGTTAATCTTCTCTACACCATACAATTAATTAACACACTTTAAACATTTTCAGTAATTCTTCCGCCTCCATAAAAGCTCTCGACTCTCGGAAATTATGGCTTCAAAACTTTTACTATTTAACTCCAGGAATGAGGATATAACAGATGAAGCCAAGTAGGATTTAGAGTTCACAGTTTAAGCGTCCGAGTTTCCATGCGTACACCGCGATGGACCTGGCGCAAAGCGAATTAACTTCTACTTTCTAGCTCGTCTTTCCAACGTCAGTCCATGTACAGTTTAACAGTTAAACTTTGGAAATGCGGGAACACCAAAGTTGAAATATTTCGGACGCGCAATCTGAAACGAGCGCAGTATTTTGTATCAGTTTAGTTGTATAGCAAGTTCGTATTATAAAAGTTTCCACTCTAACCCGACTAGTGAACCCTCAGATAACCAGCGAAGTGTACATGCCTTAAAAATATCTAACGTCCTATAGACCGTAACTTCCTGGGACGGTTTGGGCTGACGGAAATTTGGAGAAGGCGTTTACGTCATATTATTTTACGACTAGGAGAAACAAGTCAAAGAAGACGATTGCTTGGCAAACTTTAATTAATGGTCCATAAATTTAAATTACGACTGTCATTATTTGAGAGTCGTATGAAATGGCTCTTAAACGGAAAATTGACGTAAAAAGTCAATTAGATAAAAAACGAATTTCCCTGGTTGTACAGCAAAAGATCTACTTAACAACATTCTTAAATAAATTAATAAACTGTTGAGTTTAGAAGCATGAAATTTTGCATAAGAGTTCATTATATTGTTGAAATTATGATTTCTTTACTGAAAGCTGAAAATTATTAAGGATTTCACCATACGATATTATTTCGATGGTTAACAATCAATATGTTAAAATATCGATTAAACCACAACTGTGAATCCTATAGATAAATCCTTAAAAATTGTCAGCTTTCAGTAAAAAAATCATAATTATTGTAACAGTGGCGCCCAACGTGGGGCCACTGTTACAATTATGATTTTTTTGATCGAAGGTAAGCAGAAAGGAAGGATTTTTGAAAATTCATCCCTCAAAAGGGATAAAAGTTTGTATGAAAGCTCGACATTTTTACCGATGAGCAATTCCATCGGGATTGTCATTAAAGTTATGGTGCACATCTATTGTCAATTCCTCCTTCCCTTCTTTACCTACTCAATTTACTGTGGAGCTCCACTTTACTCAAAGAATCTGCCCGTGCATTAATTAGACAGCGCACCACCACCGGTCTAGTCTTACTTGTTTGTTTTTTTTTTTACCTTACTGCGCTTCAGGAAAAGAGTTATTGCAGAATAATTATTATGAAATTATAGATTGTTAACTGTGTAGTAGATACAGTTACTAGTTGGTGAACTATATTATCTTCTACGAAAAAAATAATTTTACTATTCATACTAATATTATAAATTCGAAAGTAACTCTGTCTGTCTGTCTCTCTGTATGTATGTTACCTTTTCACGCCTAAACCACTGAACCGATTTAAATGAAATTTGGTATAGAGATAGTTTGAGTCCCGATTTGTTTTAAAGTGTGTCGTTTGTGACATTTGACTTCTTTAAAATAAGTTATTTTTTGTATATTGGTACTTTGTATTTTATTTATTTATATATACTTTACTATCACCAGAAAAGAGATCGAGAAAGAGAAAAGAGAATGAAAAAAAATGGGAGAATTGTTTTTTGGTGGGATTTTATATTAGAGATTTTGTATATTTTTGTCTATTTCTTTTGTGTGCACAAAATAAATGATTTATCTATCTGCTTGAATTACAACGCCCCATCCGGATTGCTTGGATTATGCACATTTACACGGTCAAAATATACGGTCTACCTGCACCTTACACTATTATCTAAATACTGGTTTCCAGAAAATAGATGCCACATCCATCCCTCCTAGCTGTATCGCGAGATGCTTGAATAAGTTAAGCTATGCATTTTGCTAACATAAAGTGCTAAACCGTTGCCAAGGGAACTGTGGTTTCCAACAAAATATCCTGTTTTCACGCCTTATTTGCATAAACTACGTATGCGAAGAGTTTTGAGACAAAGAAGGTACAGTCAGTCTCAAAAAGATGTACAAAGACCTGAGATTTGTTTAATGTATCGCTACAATGAAGTACCCAATATGTAAAATGCTTTGTGGCTAAACATTGATACTTTATCGTGGAACAAAGATTGTAGATGATTAACTGAATTCTTGTCGATGTATATGTCACGGCTAATAGCCGAAGTGCGGCTACACCTAGTTTTTGCCGGGTACAAGGTGCAGCCGGACACACGCGGTTCGTGTGTACTTCGGGTGATATCGGTTGCATGGTTGCGGTCGGTCGATAGGCGACGTAGGATGCAAGAGTAAACGAAGGGTCCCCGAGGTTAGGTTTGGTTAGGTTACTTTCCCCCCCCGGTGGGTTCCCGCATTGTCGAGGCGGGGGGGCTCAGTAGCCGTGGCTTGGACACCCACGGTGAAGCGAAGTGGAACCCGAGGAGGGGCCGCTCGTCAGGGCTTTTGCCGGTAAGCCGACGACGTAGCGGCCAAGAAGTAGGTTGCGGTGCCGCTTGAGCGACATCGCAGCTGAGGCGGGCCGCGATGTCGTATCGGAGGCATCGCGGCTGAGGGTTGCAGGCCGCGGCGGGAGAGGAGTGCCGGTATTGCGGTGCGCCGCTCTCCCTACCTTCCGCGGCCTTGACGGGGTCGCCACCGTCTAATGGCGGACGCGGTGGGGCCGCAGAGGAAGAGGAGTGTTGGTATGACGTTGGCCGCTCTCCCTATCCTCTGCGGCCGAAAATTGGCAGGCGGCGGGGCCAATGACCTGACCCGTCGCAGGGGGACCAAGGGTGCCCAGACACGGGGTCGTCTGGCGCCCATGTGCTGGTTTGGTCCCTGGGGTGGTCACGGCGTGCTATGTGTTCTAGTGCGCCGGAGATGGGGAATACTCCCCAGAGGAGGGTCCGGTGACGGACAGCCGCGGCGGGTTCACGGATGAGTGCTAACGCGTGCCCGTGTTCCCGCCGTAAGCGGCAGAGGAGGACACCGTGGAGTTTTAGTGGGTTGGAGTCCCACATAACTGCACTATCTCCCCGTGGTAGTGCAGAATGCATGAGCATTTCTCAACGTTAAAAAAAAATGGTTAGGTTACTTTAAACCCTTTACACAAAAATAGCGTAGGTGTAGCCGCACTTTGGCTATTAGCCGTAACATAATATACATCTTTTTGAGGCTGCCTGTACTCGTATACCGTTATCCTTACTTACCTAAAGATAAGGGACGCGCGTCGCTGATTTTAGTGATGCAGACAATGGTGGGATAAAATGGGACTGTGTTACTTCGGGAATGTAGTAACGTGGTGCTGTATGTCCGCGATTTTCTCAAAAACTAATGCACCAATTTTGATAATTCTTTCACGAATGTGATCTACATACTTTCAGGAAGGTTGTAGTATATAAGACGTCAGATAATTATTCTTATGTACGAAGTTATATGCATAAATGTACTGCATCTCCGGCATGAGCATTTGTATGCGAATTTTGATGATTCTTCTAGTCGGTGTCTTCAATTCTTCAATGCACTAGTGTTAATTGAATTTTTGTGGGATAGGTACAACTAAAAAGTGAAAAATAAAAACTTATTTACAAAAAAAAAAAACAAGCGACTTAAAAAAAAACACTACAAAGTGAAAAATAACTTTAATTTCGGAAATCGGTGTCAAAAAACGAAAATGCGGAACCAATGACACCGACTTCTGAAATTAAAGTTATTTTTCACTTTGTAGTGTTTTTTTTTTAAAGTCGGTTGTTTCTTTTCTAAAAAAGTTTTTTTTATTCAAAAGTTTCATGCCAACGACCCAGTCTACTGCGAAATAAAATAATACATTAAGACCAAAGCTTTTTATTGTGTAAATTTTTCATCAACAGTGAAAACCGCAACATGAATGTTCCCAGTTTTCACTCTGTTTCTGGCAGTATTATGTTCAGCAAACCTTTTAGTGATGAAACAAGGATTTAAAAGTTAAAACCAGAACCAAAAAAATATTTTGCTACATTTAAAATGCCCAAGGCATTAAGTCCGTCTTTGTACAGTTTTTACTTGTGCATTAAGTTTTAATAAATAAATAAAACGAAATCATGTCTACCCTAATAACACTAGGTATCATACTATCTACCTAGTCTTTTCCCAACTATATATGTTAGTTTCATAGTTTGATTCCCAGGTCTGGCAAACTGTTATTCGGTTTGTCCATTAGGAATTTCTAAGTAACAACCAGGAGTTTGGAAGTTGGCGGTGTGATAACGGGGGGTATCACCTCAGGCCTAAACTGTTTCCCGTCGTATTGGATTTCTGTACCGTCAGATTATGAGAGGGAGGGAAGAGAGAGTGCACCTGTGTCTGCGCACGCACTTGTGCACTATAATATCTCCCGCGCCGAAGGCTGGTCCGTTGAGGTTGGTCGCTAAGACCGAAATTCTGTCTGGAAGATTCCAGACAGAATTTCGGTCCAATCCAGTCTAATCTGAATACCAGTATTTTATATGGGGCGACTTCCTATCAGACCTCAACAACCCAGTTACTGGCTGACACGATACCTCTGGGTAAGACTGGATGTCAGACTTTCGGGCGTCTGACGACCCGTAACGACTGTTAAAGATATACGAATGACTGCCGGGACCAACGGCTTTACGTGCTCCCGAAGCACGGAGGGTTCTCGGTGTGTAATGGACGGTACCCCATCCCCAGACCAACCTCGCCAAGCATTGCTTAATCTTGAAAATCTGTAGTGTTATTTGGGGGATAGTGGCTAAATAGTTAAATAATTTGGAATCAAATACTAAACTTGATTATCTATTTCATGTGTCGGTCGGTAGGTACTATTTTATGGCATCATTTATCACCATGATAAAGATATCAGGACATTAGAGCCTCAGACAACTTATTTTAGAAATAAACAGTTCGAAGTTCCAAATCGTGTCTCCGTCGTTGACGATTCTAATAAGTTGTAAGTTCAAAGAATTCGTGGCACTTAACAATTCCTGCAAGTAAGTATAAATTATCATACTCCATTACGCAAATCCCGTCATAACAAACAAAACTTTTTTCAATTCCTTGTAAGTTCTTCCAAGCGGAATGAAATTCAGTTCTCTTCCAAAAACTCAACCCCCCCCCCCCTCATAACAAAGGTCAGTCACATCGGCTTTAATCTCAGAACTTTGAAAGTCCTAACTAAATTTTAAACTCCCTACAGAATATTCGATTAACGTCGCCGGACCACCGTCAACTTAGCACTTAACTCCAACTTAGCCTCACTTAACCGTATCTAAATCTTAAGTTATCTTGAATTACGGTCCACCCTATGCAGCATTAAGTCTAAACTTTACTTTATGAAAGTTTACTTCCATAAAACCGTGAAAATGATATATTGGATATAAGGGGTCGTCTGCGCAAGTTGGCGAACAAACTTGGTGTTTTAAAAGTTAATTATTTCATAGTTCAGTGGACTTAACGGATTTTTTTTTAAGTTAAGAGATTTGCTGGAGTTGTTTTTAAAGAAAATTCTTTCCGTGTGAGAATTAAATTGCACTACGAAAAAGCTTGATTGTTTGCTGTGTGATTTGCGTGAAATTTCTTGTTTCCCAAGTCGCATCGCATCGCCTGCCCCCGCTATTGAAGTAATAGCTTTTTTGTAATAGCCTTCCTCAAGAACAAAAGAATTTTCCAAATTCGACTGGTAGGTTCAGAGATTAGCGCCTTCAAACAAACAAAGAAACCAAAAAACTCTTCAGCTTTATTTTTAGTATAGATTAGGTAATAGGGAGCGAGCCTATTACTAAAAGCCAGGTGCTGCTTAGGTAGACATTCTTGGCCGGAAAACTCAATAACACATTGCTATGTCTGGAGGACATAAAAAAGGTGTAACATTTTCAATTGAAGCCCTGGCTCCTCTGACGCTCCCTTCCGCTCCACCCAGAGCGGGAGGAGTCATTTGATGATTTCCCATCCACAAAAAAAAAACTCCTGAGCTAGGTGGTACCTGTGTTACAGGAGTCAGTGTCTTCACCCTTTTTTTTTTTTATTTTACAGAAAGCTTACAGACTAATAACAGAATTGATTAAAAGAATTGCAAACACAAACCTAGACAATTATTCTACAATGGTTTTGCTACTAGGTAAAAGTACTGGTATTACCAGAGAGGACATAGTGGATGGTGTGAACACCTTATTAAAGTTAAACATAGGTAAGCTAATGTTGTGTGCTTTACCTTACTCTGATACTCTATCAGAAGATGAGAATAAATATATATATAAGTTGAATAACACTATTCACATGCTGACATGTTATCATAGTGACAAATTATTGTTTTTTGACACTAATAAGTTTGTTAGTAGTTTTAAGTTAACTCAGAGAACTTTATCTCTGTCTTGGGAATGTAGACATATGATTGCTATGTTGATAGCATATAATATTAACGGTGTTATAGCTAATATAACAAATTCTAGTATTAGGGACGAGTCTGTGTTGTCTAGTCATACTAACAACATAGTGATGACTAATTATGAATCTTCATGTTGTACGAAGGAGGGTCCACCTACAATACCAACATCTTTGGAGGCCATTACCAGTCAGATAGGGTATTCTCTTCCTGCTGGAACTCATACGGGCTTCCTAGACACTTCAGTCGTAGTTGTGGAGGTCTCTCCGGATAACTCTTTAAACTAGTCAGTAAGACAACAGAAGTTACCCCTTCAAATAACCTATTACTATTAGAGAATAATAAAAAGGTATCTTCTGGCAATATTACTCAGAATAATAAAAAACCAAAGGGAGGGCAACATGTTTTAAAATTATTTAACCAAAATTTTCAAGGTTGCTCTTCTAAATTACTGGAAATAGAATTGTTTTTAGAAAAAACCAAGTTTGATGTCATTTGTTTAACAGAACATTGGTTAAAAGCTCATCAAGTAATGTCAATTAACTATGAAAATTATTGTGTAGTTAGCCATTTCAGCCGAACATGTATGATACATGGTGGATCATTAATATTAGTTAAAAATTCTGTTAAATCAAAGGAACGAAAAGACATCGTCGGGCTGTCTGTTGAACACACCATTGAATTGTCCTGTGTTGAGCTCGATAAGCATGTAATAGTATGCGTATACAGACCTCCAAGTTACCAGAATCTATCTGTGTTTGATTCTGTAATGGAAGACGTGCTAAAGAAACTTTCAGCTAGTAGTAAGTCAGTAATCATATGTGGCGATTTTAATATTAATTTATTAGAAAATAACTCAAATACTATGAGATTATTAAGTCTTTTTAGGTCATTTGACTTGTCAAATGTTTTTATTGAACCCACCCTAGTGACAGCTTCCTCTGCCACTTGTATAGATAATATTTTCTGTAACTGTGATTATTTACACAAACAAATTGTAAATAAGTTGCCATCTGATCACAGCGGACAAACAATAACATTTTGCTCCTACATGCCTTTACATCTAAAAATTTAGAGAAATTAAATAATTCTTTAGCAAGTAAATTATGTGTTCAGAGTTTTAATAATTTATGTGACCCGAATGAGTTCTACGCCGAGTTCTTTTCACTATTAAACACGCAATTTAATGACACTTTCCCACTAAAGACTAAAAGTATTTACATAAAGTTCTTATTTAGTGATTGGGCGACTCCAGGTATTCGTAAAAGCAGGGAAAACCTTTTTGAACTTTATGGCCTAAAGCAACATATGAATAACACAAGCTTTCATCAGTATGTTGCTACATATTCTAAGACTTTTAAAAGTGTATGCAAAATAGCTAAAGCTCTTTATATTAGCAATAAAATAAAATCAGCCGATGATAAAGTAAAAACTACCTGGCAAATAATAAATAATGAAACAGGTAGGAAAAAACAGCGTAATACTGAATTTAATTTAGAAACTGCACATGGCCCCATAAACTCAGATGTAGAAATTGCTCAGGAATTTGAAAACTTTTTTGCTAATATTCCCATTAAAACTACTGAAGCTTTAAATTCCTCACCCGCGCGTTCTGCTGATTTACTTAGAAAGAATGTTAAGGCATGCCCCTCGGAGTTTAGTTTTCAACATACGAACCCCCAGGCTGTTATAAAAGCTTTTAAAGATCTTAAAATTAAATCAACAGTTTGTAGATCTATCATTGAAACGATTGCGCCCTATTTAGCTTTCATATTTAACATCAGTATAGACCAAGGAGTCTTTCCGGATCTCATGAAACACAGTAAAGTAGTTCCTTTATTCAAAGCCGGTGATAGTAAAGAACCCAACAATTATAGGCCTGTGTCAATTCTGCCAGTTCTCAGTAAGGTGTTTGAAAAGTTGATGCTCAATCAAATGTTACGCCACTTAAATAAAAATTCCATCTTTCATGAACAACAGTACGGTTTCACCAAAGGGCGTTGTACCACTGACGCCGGTGTCACCCTAATAAAGAACATTTTTAACGCCTGGGAAGAAGCACAAGATGCCATTGGAATCTTTTGCGACCTCTCAAAGGCGTTCGATTCCGTCAACCAGGAGACACTTCTGCTGAAACTTGAGCACTATGGGATTAGGAATTTAGCTCTTGATTTACTAAAGTCGTATCTAAAAGATAGAAAGCTTAAAGTTCAAGTAAACGGCGTAAACTCATTGGGGTCTGAAATGGCAATGGGCGTTCCTCAAGGTTCGATATTGGGTCCATTCCTCTTTTTAGTTTACATTAATGATTTACCACAATTACTTCAAAATCAACCGAAGATGGTGTTATTTGCAGATGACACATCATTGATCTTTAAGATAGACAGACGGGCACAAAATCTTGACGACGTGAATAACTCTATTCTTCAGGTCCAAGATTGGTTTACGGTAAATAATTTGGTACTAAATGAAAAGAAAATCAAATGCATTAGATTTAAATTACCAAATGTTAGAAGTAGCGAATATGACATCATACTGAATGGAGAAAAACTAGAATTTGTTGATCAAACGGTTTTCCTGGGAATCACGCTAGACGAGAAATTACAATGGGGACCTCACATAACATCTCTTGCGGGGCGGCTTAGCTCGGCCGCTTATGCTGTTAGGAAGATAAGACAGTTAACAGATGTAGAAACCGCGCGTTTAGTCTATTTTAGCTACTTTCACAGCATTATGTCGTACGGCATTTTACTATGGGGTCGAGCTGCTGACATTGAATCCATCTTTATTTTGCAAAAGAGAGCTGTCAGAGCCATTTATAATTATCTACGTCGCCGCGAATCTCTCAGGGAACTATTTAAAAGGATTAATATTATGACGGTACCTTGCCAATTCATTTATGAAAATATTATGTATGTAAGAAAAAATCTACATCTTTTTAATAAAATAAGCGATAGACATAACTTTAATACAAGAAATAAAGATAAAATACATCAACCATTTTTCAGATTAGCCAAAGTACACACATCTTTTATGGGGTACTGTGTTAAATGTTACAATAAAATACCTTGTGATATATTGCAATTAAATGAAAGAAAATTTAAAACTCACATTAAACGTACACTTTGTAAACAAGCATACTATAAATTAGAAGATTATATCCAAGATAAGAACGCTTGGAAACATGCTGGTCCTGCTCCATAGGACAATCTAGAGTCTAGACAAAATCAAACTGGTTGCTAATTTAATTGTAAATTTTTTTAATCTTTTTTTTTTTTACATTTATTACTCACACCCTGACTTATTATTTGTATTTTGTTTTTTAATTAAAATCGTTTTGCTTGTACCATGTTTGTAAATATGTGAGCACCATGTATCTATCAGATAATTAATTTATATGTCATGGTTTCGTTTTTAATTCTTTTACCTATTGTGGTATAGTAATTTTATTGTAGGTGCATCGTCCTCACATGTTATTATATAATTAATGTACCCATGCAAAATATTGTACCTAAACATTTTAAAAGAGTAACGGTGGAGTTTCTTGCCCGTTCTTCTCCATACGAAAACTACCTTTTGGAATGGGCGACTAGAATCAATTCTATTTTAAGATAATTTTTGACGTTCAAAAGTGCCTTTTATGTGCCTATTTGAAATAAATGCTTTGACTTGACTTGACTTGACTTGAATTAGAAATCGTTCGTAGGTAAAAAAATTGCTAATTACAAGCTTCCACATAATTATACATTTTAGTTACAAATACTATGCGTTGACTATGTTTGTTAACAGCGATTTACAAACCAAGAGAAAACAAAAAAAAAAAAAAAACAAAAATTAAAGTGTAATAAAAGTTAATAAGGTATTTAGGTCGTGCAAGATCAAAACAGTTAAATCACATATAAAAACAACCTCCTATCATTACATTAGGTATCATACATAAGCCGAAGAATTTAGTAGTCATTCATGACTATCTCTAAAATATTCCTTGTTTAGGCTTTTTCTAATACTGTGTGCCTTGGTGCAAAATAGGTCGATCTCCAGGTGCGTTGGTAAACTATTGAAGGCTTTTACAATACGAATAAAAAAGGCATTACTTCTGTAATTAGTCGATGTCGAGATATCGAGTCGATATGTTTTTGGGACATTAACAATTTATGCAATAAAATAAATTAAAATAACGTGAAAGAAAATATTTATATTCATAACACAAACTAAATATTCATAGCTACCAATAAGTCGGGTAACCTCACACATCTCATCCGCTACTCTCATCTTTCATCACAAAGAAACAAAACACAGGAGATCCATAACTTACTCTCCCTAAACGTCTTCACATAAAAATGTTGAACAAAAGTTGGAAACTGTTATAACAGTCATGTTTTACATTCTCAACAAGTGTTGGGTACAGAACCATCTGCTCGGTACAAAGTTGGGTAGAATCGTAAATCTTGGTGGGCACGCCCCAGGGAATACAGTTTTGACCTTACACAATATCGTGGCGTATTAGTTACATCTTATGTAACTTTACACAATATCGTGGAGTATTAGTTACATCGTACGTAACTTTAGATATTTTTTTACACACGTATTTTATTGTATTTTTTCTGGGCCAAGAAAGAGTGATCATGGTTACGTTGAACCACAGACTGAATTAAGGCACTGTGCACCATGTATGACCCTGATAAAGATGCCACATATCAACTATGTCACACTATAATATACTAAACAAACTAACTAAACTATAGCTGATAGGTGGGCAGTCCCATACTGGGACATTGGATACGCAAACATGCCATTGAGGTGTATTGATGAAAACTTTGTGTTGTTTTTCTGGAGATGTACGTACTAACACTAGTTTCTATTTCATGTGTATACAAACCAAATGGGCTACACTTATGGGTCCAAAATAAAAGATTTTAATTTATACTAAATTATCCTCATCTATCTGGCTAGTCTTTTCCCAACTATGTTGGGGTCGTTTTCTAGTCTAACCAAGTGCATCTGAACACCAGTATTTTACATGGAGCCACTGCCTGACCTCCACAACCCAGTTACTGGGTAATACGATACCCCTCGGTAAGACTGGTTGGAAGACTTTCGGACTTCTAACGTCAAAGATCCACGAATGACAACCAGGACTATAATATACTATGTATTATTATTAGCCTGTGACGTCCCACTGCAGGGCAAAGGCCATACTCTCTTTCCACTTCTCTCTGTTCAAAGCTGCTAAGGACCAGATCTTGTTGAAGGGGTCCAGCTCATCCCTCCATCTCCGTCTGGACCTGCCACGGTGACGCTTGCCATTAAGAGGGACCCATTGGGTCGTAAGTTTGGCCCATTGTGCGTCTGACATGCGGCAGATGTGTCCAGCCCAGTTCCATTTTAGCGTGGCAGCTTTCCAAGTGACATCAGGTTATCTTTGTGATGGAACGGATGGTCGTATTCCTAACCCGGTCTGTTAGTTTGATAGCCAGAATACTCCATTCCATAGCCCGTTGGCAAACTGTGGACCTCTGCTGATTTGTCAAAGACCATGCTTGACCACCATATGTGAGATAATATACTATTTATAAAATAATGCACAAATCAATTCCAAGTTGCAAAACGTGTCTCCATCATCTAAAATAATAAAAAAAATCTGGTTTATTGTTTTTTGTTAATTAGATACCCATAAGACACCGATTACGTCTGTGAAGATTCACCAATTAATTAAAAAAAAAAACCTGTATAAGAGATGATGAAGACATAAAGCTAGACTGCTCACAAGTTATTACTGCGACAACGGTTCATGCCTAAGAACGGCCTAAATACCCACTCACACGAACAGTGTGAACTGTGCGTAAAATACGTCAGTCAAGTACATGCGTCTGTGTAAATGAACGACAAACACCGAGTCCCTGAAACCGTGCGCAAACAGAGCTCAAACATAAATGTTTGCGCGACGATCAACGAATGAAAGCCGTGTTGAGATGCGGTGGGCTAAGGCGGTTCAGACAATGAGCTGTCGCTGCGATTAATTGGATAACAAATGATGTTAGTATAAGGAGAAATACTTCGTAGTAGGGTAATGGTAACACAAAAAAGGTAAGACGATTAGCTAAGACTGTGATTAAATAATAACATAATAAGAACCTCACGCCTGTTTTCCTTTAAAGGGTTAGGCAGAATTGAATCTATCTATCTATTGTGCGAATTTTCCAAACATGTTCTGAGACAGCGACAATTTTGTGTCTTCTAAATCCTGTTACATGGTGGGTTATAAATCACCATTGCTATAAACAATGTCCCTAAAAACGTCAAACGCTAGTGTTATTGTATGGATGCCTTGGACAGTTTGATCTGATGAGAGAGATATTAACGTTGTTGACAAAACGTAAATAATCTCCGAACTAGCAGGATTGGCTATCATAGGACAGAAAAGCCTTTAGATATTACATACACATACATAAACTCGCGCTTTCTTCCCATGGGGCTGGCAGAAACTACTGAACGCCTCGTTTACGTTCATACACACGTCAGTTGTGAGTACTGTGAACCTGAGCTTTCTGAAGAACATCACCAATAAGGTTACTATATGTTCTGTCAAGTCTTCTCGTCGCCTATCTCTGTGTTTGAAGACTTAGAGTGACGCCATACGATGCGTTAACGGTGTGGTGCGGCACCGCACCGCAACTAATTCTAACTATAGTGTGCTACATGGGCTGTGCGGTACCGCAGTAGAACGCCGTATACCGCGGTGCGCGCCGCAGCACATCACCCCTCCCCGCCTCGTCTCGCAGGTCACAAGCGGTGCGACGCCGCGCGGCGGCCCAACGCATCGTGTGACATGGCATAGTGATTTGCATGTGGGATGACGTTGCGGCACCGCGATGCATTAACGCATCGTGTGGCCTCTCTCTAAGGTCTTCAACCAGTGTGCCCTGCCCGTCATGATATATGGTGCCGAAACGTGGACACAGACGGTCGGGCTGGTCCACAAATTCAATGTCGCTCAGCGCGCTATGTAGCGAGCTATACTCGGAGTCTTTGAAGGATAAAAACAGGAATGAAATTATCAGAAAAAAAAAACCGGAGTTGCCGACATAGCTTGCAGAGTAAGCAAACTGAAGTGGCAGTAGGCTGGTCATGTTTGTCGAAGGACCGATGGACGGTGGAGCAGACGAGTCCTGGAGTGGAGACCGCGTATCGGCAAGCGTAGTGTGGGATGCCCCCTAGCTAGACGGACGGAAGACCTAAAAGAGGTTGCCTGGGACGGACTGGATGCGGAAGGCGGAGGACAGGGTGTTGTGGCGCAGCCTGGGAGAGGCCTAGGGAGAGGGCTCCCGGCGTTTCCAATCACATCTGTCTTGTTAGTCGCCTTTAGATATTATAATCTTAAAACAATAAAAATACCTGAATTATTGTGATTATGGGGCAAACAACTCATTTTGTCTGTAAAATCTCTTAGAAAATCAATGACAGTAATTAATGCGGTGACACGGCGTGTTCTCGTTTTTTACTACAAAGGTTTTCTGACCAACCATGTTGGCTGTTGGCACAAGCTTACAGATGCTGAGTGCTCTCCTATTATGGAAATTATTATGGGGTATCGAAATATCATGGGGGATTGTTTTTGTGTGTAAAGGATGATTTTGATTCTTCGACTCTCGTCTCGGCACGGACTCTTTCAGAATCCTTAATGCAAAGGTAAAACCGTCCAAGTGCGAGTAGGACGAGCACGAAAGGTTCCGTATCACAAGGCAAAGAACGCCGAAAAAAGCACGTTCTCTTGTATGGAGACCTCTTTAGTTTTTAGTCACTTTTGTTATTATGTGACAGCCAGACGGATGGACAGCGGAGGTTTAGTAATAGGGTTCTGTGGACACCCATTGGGTACGGAACCCTAAAAATTAAGGTATAACGGTAACCTTCAAAATTAAGATATTTTAACTGTCTTCTATGTTAATCAAAATTCTTGATATATAATAACATTTTAAGGATCTAGCTAGTCTTAGTATAAAATACTAGCTTCTGCCCGCGACTACGTCCGCGTGAAATTTTTTGTTCCCCCGACCCATCCCATCGCTTAGCATCGCCTGCCTACGGTATTACTTTTTAAGCGACTTATATTGATGATGTTATAATAACTTTCTGTCACTGATATGTCAAGTCAATCGTCGAATCCGACTCGGCTGGGCAGCGTTCGGGAAGCTACGCAATATCTTTTCGTCCCACATACCGCAGTGTCTCAAGACGAAAGTCTTTGACCAGCGCGTGTTGCCAGTGATGACATATGGCACTGAAACGTGGTCGCTCACAATGGGCCTTATTAGAAGGCTGAAAGTCACCCAAAGGGCAATGGAGAGGACTATGCTTGGAGTTTCTCTGCGTGATCGAATCAGAAATGAAGAGATCCGCAGGAGAACCAAGGTAGCCCGAAGAATTGCCAAACGTAAGTGGCAGTGGGCAGGGTACATTGCTCGCAGAACAGATGGCCGATGGGGCCGAAAGGTTCTGGATTGGCGACCGCGTACCGGAAGACGTAGCGTTGGAAGGCCTCCCACAAGGTGGACCGAAGACCTTGTGATGGCCGCAGGAACCCGTTGGATGCGAGAAGGACAAAACCGGTCGAATTGGAGACGCTTGGGGGAGACCTATGTCTAGCAGTGGACGTCTTTCGGCTAAAATGATGATGATGATGATGACTAATATTAACATAGCAAGTAGTGTTATACGAATTTGTATGGGGTAAGTACAACTTAAAAGTGAAAAATAAAAACTTTTTTACAAAAAAAAAAAAACAACCGACTTCCAAAAAAGACACTGCAAAGTGAAAAAAATAAATTTAATTTCGGAAGTCGGTGGCAAACAAAGAAAATGCGAGCCCAACAACACCGCGCGACTTCCGAAGTTAAAGTTATTTTTCACTCTGCAGTGTCTTTTTTGGAAGTCGGTTTTTTTTTTTGTAAAAAAGTTTTTATATTCGCTTAGCGTTCATTCTGCCTTCTTTTTTTCTTTTTATTTGGTTAGTAAGGGTTATAGCGTGATATTAATCGCTTAATCCCCGCTAATGAGACACGATTGATTTTCTATTGTAATGGGCCGCTAGAGGACCGCGCCGAGACGGGACGGAGCGATTCAATAGCCTCTAGAATTCTTCAAAAATTAGGCTATCAAATACAAAGTCATTTTTTCAAATCCGACAGGTAGTTCCAGAAAAAGATTCGGCTTTACTCCTTGATTATACTAAAGATGAAATTAGACAGCGGGTCCAGTCGACCAATTCAAAATTTGATTTGGTCGACTGGACCTGCGGTTCCAGTTCGAGTGGGTCCAGTTGACCAAAGACTCCGATTAGCGAGTTCAAAGAAACAAACAACATCTTCAGCTTTATTATTAGTAAAGATTTAGAGTATAGACATGATTATTATTCAAAAACCGTTTCAATTCGCTTACAAATTCTAGTTTAATCGAAAACCAAATTAAATTACTAAAACTCACATCCAATATAAAAGTTAAATTAAGAGCCTATACTACCTCAAATGGCTTAACGTGATCCTCCGTTATGTCGAAAATCCTGCACCATTAATTTTGAAATAAATATATGGTAAAGTTGAGGATTAATGCAAAGTCTTATGTTAGACAAAAACACGATTTCATAAAATATTCTCGATAGAAAAAAAATCCAAAGTTACCTCTAACCCGAACAATAAACCGCTGGGATTCAAAAAATACTTCAAATTAGATCATGAAACTTTGCATACTAACTGAACTTACTTTAAAGCAGGTCCTATGTTATTTACTTTTTTATAATTACCATTATTTTCACTGTAAAAAGCAAATACCTAAACTATTAGCGCTGCCTGCCGCCCAGCACCGCACTCTGTCTCGCTCTCACTCAGTCCGCGAGCAGTATCGTATGAGCGAGATAAAGAGCGAATTTTAGCTGAGGTAGTATAGGCTCTTAAGCCTTTATGAGCTTAAAATATTTATTGAAGCCGAAATAACTGATGGGCTACCTTAAATTGAATTAACCGCAAATGAATAATTGAACAATACATTAAATCGTTCAGGAGCACTAAAAACAGGTCCAATTAAATATTTAAGAAAATCTACTGAAATGCAATTGTTCCATAATGGTCTGATTAATTAACAAATTACAAATTACGGCAGCAAAATAACGCGTAGCATGTAATTACTATTAATACTTACAAAATTATTTTTGGAACTCAATTTGTAATAATATAGAAATCCGTAATAGGATCCCAGTTAAAATAACTTTTGTTACATTCGAACATTGTCACAATTTGTTATTGAATTCTGCCCTGTTACTGTCATGTGCATAACTCCAGCTTCCTCATATGTGATAGAATAATTGTACCTCTGCCAATATTTAAGGCATTTAGCGTGCAGATCGCCTAACCATAAGGTTAATGTTAGGGTAAATATAAATTTCTAACTGCACACTGCTAACTATTGGCACTGTTACACGAATCGTTGAATTGAACAGTTCTCTTTTATTTTGCCTACATCACTCTTATACAGGCATAATAGCTGCAATCAAAGTTCTCAGTCTTAATTGAGCTGCCACAAAAACTTCGTTAATACGAGTCGTTTATTGTGTGTTAGCTGGAGTGACGTCACCCCAGCTTCCTCATTCAATACAGGCAAACCAGTTAGGTTATGGTTTTGAACTACAGTCAGAAAAATAAGGCATAATAGCCGCACAAGGAAAGAACTGAACGATAATACCTAAAAAGTGTTGAAACTACGATCAAAAAAATGTGTGTACAGTACCCGGCGATAAATATTGCACATCGATCTTTGGAAAGAGACAATCGGCTAATTTCGGCTTCGTAGAGCGTTATCTCTGTCGCACGAAATACAAACAGTCCGGTATCTATTAGGAGCTGTTAAAACAATTATGATTTGCTTCTTTTGATAATTCTTTTTATTCTTTGTATAATACACCAATTTGTCTATAAATGATTGCTTTAGGTTGGGGTAAAATAAAAAGGTTCCCCTATTTTTCCTAAAGATGCCATAGTACAACTTTAAATTATTTAAATTTGGGGGTGTTAACAACTCTAGATATATATTTTGAACTGGACGCGACCGCACTCTATCGCACTTGAACAACGACTGACAAAACGTCAGTTAACGTCACATAGGTAGTGTGCGACAGAGATAACGCACTACGAAGCCGAAATTAGCCGATTGTTTCTTTCCAAAGGTCGATGTGCAATATTTATCGCCGGGTACTGTAAGCTGGAGTGACGTCGCCCCAGCTGTTCATGTCATATCTTCCAAACGACAAAAACAGATATGGATTATGAAATTATAGCTCAAAAAAATAGTAGATTGTACAACTAGTGCATAAATGAAGCCATTTCACTCCACGATGTTTTTATTCACACGAGGCGCAGGCGAGGGGGGGCGGAGGTATGGCGCATGGCGTGGTAGAAATACTGCAGAAGAATCTCTGATTTCAAGCAGCTTTACCCCTTCCAAGTTCAGCTAATCCAAATAAGTTTTCCAGGAGCATTTCCATATAATATAGCTTATAGTTTTTATCTCACAAAGCGACGCGCACTTTACTTGTAGTACACAAAGTGTAAAAATACGCTGTGAATGTGTGCGTGAAGATGAGTAGCGTCAGCATATAAATAACACATACACGCACACACACACTCATACACACACTTTCGACTTTGCCATTGTCTCGGACAAGCGGAGAGCTCCTACGCTTACACACATTCACAGTGTGTTTGTAAACTTGGTAAACACGAGTAAAACGCGCGCCGTTTCTTTAGTTAAAAATACTGTACCTATTTTTAGCTGGCGTTATCCATACCCGAGTCCAGTTATCGAGAGTATCGAGACACTTCCCCTTACCAATAAAAGAATTACTGCTCTTTTCATAGTCTGGCAAAAAGTCTGAAAAGTTTCCACAAACAGATTATTTACTGCGGCGCGTCGATCCGATCGATAATAATCGAATAGTCTCGATGCTCGGTCGTCGAGTGCATTCTAATTGCTTTGTCGAGACTGCATCGATTGGCAAAAATAGAAAACTTGCTGAGCTAAAACACAATATTTGTCCGTTTTGGTAACGATATTTAATTTTAAGTGTTAGGATAAAGATGGTTTTTCGAGTAAAAGTTCCTAATTAAACTCCGAGACCCAAATTTTACAAAAAAAAAACTCGATCCTATTAACCATTTTCACAAATCAAAACTTAATTTGATTGATTCTGAGTGTGACGACAGTTACATAACGTTCAACTAGTTTTCTACTCTTCTTTCTTCTCTTATAGTTTTCTTTAAACACAACATTAACTTATTACTCGTACTTTTCTTGGTACAGACGCCAGCACATCAAGCTACCCGAAACTGTAAAATTTTCCTTATCAACTTTGAACCTTACACTTTAGCGATAAAGTTAAAAATCTATTAAAGAAATCTGACAGATTGTAGTAGCTTGATGTGCTAGCGTCTGTACCAAGATAGACACGATCGATCACGATTACGAAAACGTTGATAACTTTTTCACATTGTCACGTGTATAACTTGTTAATTGACACAGTTTTAATCTCACTACTTATTTGCATCAAATAATTAGACAAAGCTCTATTCCAGCATTTCCCAAACTATCTAAGCGAATATTGGGTGGGCCGTGAAAAAAATATTTTCAGCTATGATTTCAGATTTATATCACTTTCACCAAAGTTTTATTGGGTGAATTTGATTAATATTAAAACGTGGGTACCTGAAGACGAGCGTCGTCACCGAAGCAGGCCTAAGAAACGCTGGAGTGACGATTTAGACTCATTCCTAACCGACTGGACGGAGAAGGCACAGCACAACTAAATGGGTTCCCTATCCATTTGCATAAAATTTTAAGAACTAATATAACTTGGCATACTTTTGTTTCTTCTAATTGTATTTTCGCATAACATTATTTACGCATAACAGCTTACGCATATTTTTTTAAGCATAATTTTTTTAAGCATAATTTTTTTAATCATAATAATGATTAAGCATAACATTCTAAAGCATAAATTTCGCATGCTCGTTTTATTTCTAACGAAGTCAGGTCGACGGAGCCCCGCTGCGCGGGGCTCCCATTTCTATCTGCAGGGTTTAAAGGAACCTAACCAAACCAAACTTCGGGGTGCCCCTGACGTCGTTAAGTATTATGCGAATTAAATTTATGCGAAAACAAATTAGCCTTAAAGATAATTATGCCAACATAAACCGTATGCCAAAAAAAAATATGGCAAAGTATTATTATGCCAAAACAAATTATGCCAAAATAGTTATGCCAAAGTATATTAGGAAAAAGAACATTATGCGAAAAGAAGGGATCCCAACTAAATGTGGAAGAAAATGGGGGAGGCCTTTGCCCAGCAGTGGGACAATACAGGCTAGTGGAAAAAAAAACTAAAACTTATTAAACTCATTGCGATTAAAAGTAACTAAAATTAAAGTTGATGCTAGCTTTAATGACAAAAAATAGGAAACAAATACTACATCCTTTTCATTGAAATACCACTCCTTGTATCAGGTATCAGTAATCAGGTAAGTATTAAAATGTTCGATTTAAACTGAATGTTTTATCTTATTTGAACAGTCCTTCATTCATATCATTATAGATATGTCCCTTTTCTTCTTCATGACAGCCAAAAGTTGAGTCCCGATTTTGTAAGTTTTTGTTAGGTTTCAATTTTGGGAACCACTATCCTATTCTACGTATGGTTAAGGTTTTCGTAAGTCGATAGTGCCTCCCTATCTGCATTCTCTAATTAACCCAATTACACGCACATCCCGGTATAATAACCGTGATTTATCGCTAAATGATGATAAATTATTACACTGCCAGGCAATAACATTGCCTAGTCCAGCCCTATTATTCTCTACCCTCCTACCGCGAGGCACTCATCGGCAAAACAAGCTAAATAATTAAACTGTCCTACCCCGTCCTGAATTGACAACATTTCATATTTTTAACCTGCATGTATTCTTACGTTATATAAAAGTAAATTCAAATCTAGGGCACCCATATTTTTTCGTTTTTCGAAATTATGTACTTTTCATTCATAATTTTAACTTTGAAATTCGGTGTATTCTAAAAAGACGTAAGTGCCAGATGACGTCAGCCTTACGGTAAAACGGCGATATTACCACAGTATAATATACTTCTTAGGTGACATTGACATGTCTTGTTTGATGTAATGTTTTCAATCAAAGACATTGGAATGCGTAAAGGTAACTAACTACCTCATTTCGCCGTTTATGTGACGTCATCACATGTTTTTTGATTTTTATATTTTTTCTCAGAAATTTGGAAATAAAAAAATAAAATAAAAATATATTTGAACTCAGGATACGAAAATAAAGAAATAGTATTTTTGTTTTAAGGTCGTGTCAGGTTTGAAATGTTGTCAATTACGAGATTTTATAAATTTTTCAAAACTCTCGCAAACACAGGACGAAGGTAAAAATGTGGAAAACGACCACAACGTGGACGGTTGACCGCAATATGAGGTTTTATTTGTTATGCGGTATGGGTGCGACGGTTTTTATTTAAAAAGTTTAACAGTGTATTTCTGAAGTACCTTCTCTCTAATTGCGGTTCGGATAATTGGTTTCTGGTTACACACCGCTTGTATGGAAGTAAATACTTATTATAAGTAACTACTATATATACGTGTAGGCAAATTATGGAACATTAGCAATGTTTCAGTTTTAATATACATACGATTTCGCGCAGAAACTTAAAATAAAAACTGTTTATTGGGTCTTGTATCAAAACATACCAATTGTGTATTTTGTAGTCATCGTCATCATCTGCCTAGCCTTTTCCCAACTATGTTGGGGTCAGCTTCCAGTCTAACCGTATGCAGCTGAATACCAGTATTTTACACGGAGCGACTGCCTGTTTCCACAAACCAGTTACTGGGTAATCCATACAAAATTTTATAAATGCGAAAGTGTGTCTGTCTATCTATTACCTCTTCACGCTTAAACCGCTGAACCGATTTAGATGAAATTTGGTATAGAGATAGTTTTAGAGTCTCCGGAAAGGACATAGGATAGTTTTTATCCCGATATTCTTACGGGATCGAAACGTATGCGGATGAAACCGCGGGGCGCTGCTAGTACTTAATATTTTGTAGTGTTTGATTAATTTTCAGTTATTTTTTTTTTTGTGGTGTACAATAAAGCATACTATACAGGGTGTTACAGAAAGGGTATATCAATACAAACGAGTTGAAGAGTGTATCTGGTCTAGAATCTCTGTACAAAATTTCAGCTCAAAAGCATTAACTTTGAAAATGCTTAATATTTTTTTATTTCGACATCACGGCGCTGCACTGGCGCGCGGCGGCGTGATGTGCGTGTACTAGGCGCACAGACACACTACAGATAATGGATATTGACCCTCGTAGTGCGGTGACACGTTTTTTATGATTTCAATTTAATAAACTATCGAAATAAAAAAATATTAAGCATTTTTAAAGTTACTACTTTTGAGCTGAAATTTTGTACAGAGATTCTAGACCAGATACACTCTTCAACCCGTTTGTATTGATATACCCTTTCTGTAGCACCCTGTATAAATAAATAAATATCTTATTTTATCTACCACCATCAACTATAGGTAAAGAGTCAGCTGCTCTTTGCAGAATATCCAATAGTCCCAACAGCAATCCAGTTGTTAATTTAATAATATTAGACATTCAAATCTAATTACTAGAAGATCTAACTGCCCTATTTCCAAGAACTGAATGCCTTAAATTCCGATTTACCTAGCTACGTCTATCAGGCTTCAAATTAAACTGTTACCTTGACAGACGTTGCTAAACAAACCACGTTCAGACTCATTCAAGTAAACCGCTACATTACTAACACTATATACAGGGTGTGGTGTAAATAGTGGCCCACCGTTAAGGAGTCGATATACCAGATAATTTACTATAACATATTACAATTTTAACCTTTTTTTTTGCAAGCGAAGTAAGTGAGGAGAGTTATATGGGAATCCTGCTGAGTTCAGTCATAAGATGTGACTGAAGGAAATAGAGAAAATATGCAGGAATACATTCCAGGACACAAAAGAGTAAAAATACGTACAAAGGTATCATACCTTACAACACTTCCCTATAAACTACGTTGGTAGTTATGCTGCCAGGAGCCAAAATGTAAAGAGAGTCAGGACTGGTGACGCGGGAGGAAGCGACGTACAGTTGCCCGTGTGAGACGCAACTCGTCCTGAGGTCGACACCCGTTGCCCTCAGTGTCTGCCCCTGCGACTTATTTATGGTCATCGCGAAGCAAACACTCACGGGGAACTGTACGCGCTTGAACTGGAACGGGAAGTTATGACGTATGAGGGGAATGTGTAGTATAAATACTGCCTCGCCGACGCCACAACCCGTATATACCCGGTCTAAAGTAGATTGGGAAAATTTGACAGTTTCGGGTAGCTTGATGTGCTGGCGTCTGTACAGTCAGGGAAATCAATTGTTAAGCTTCGACGCCCTATATTATAGCCATTTCATACAACTGTTTTGATATAAAAATAATTATACGAGCAACTGAAGTTGGTGGTCAAGTTACTTAACAATTATTTTCCCTAACTGTTCTATCGTGCATATGTTCAGTTTTGAAACTTCTTCCCCTTATTATTTTGTTATTAATCTTAGCAGTATGTCACTTAGGGACAGTAGACGTTGGGCCTCAAGCAACTTAATAATTACATGCAAATACTAAACTGGTGGTAGATGAGGCATTTGTTGTGGAAGTTTAAGGTGTTGATGTCATTTTTAATATGCAAGACTCTTTGTAAATCAATAATTTTAAACGCTACGATAGTCTTTATAATTAGGTACAGTCGACCTCTCGTCAGTGGCTACGAAATCAGTATAAGCTAGCTCTTAGGCCTTCGCCACACTTGGCGGAAATTCCGTCGCGGATCTTCCGCCGATACATGTTATTGCATATAAATGACTAATAACGGGCACACTACGCGGAAGATCGGTCGCTCCGTCGTGTAGTCATTTATATGCAATAACATGTATTGGCGTTCCGACGCGGAAGATCCGCGACGGAATTTCCGCCAAGTGTGGCGAAGGCCTTATTCTATTTAAACTCCGTACTACTGTTGGCCAACTTAAGTTCGAAATGTTAGCATCCACGAGCAGCCGACTGTACGTAAGTTCTTAGTAAATCTGAGTTACAAACAAAGAACTAAAATTGGTTCTGAGAAGTTGTACATTTAACCTTTCCGAACTATGTTGGGGTCGGCTTCCAGTCTAACCGGATGCAGCTGAATACCAGTATTTTACATGGAGCGACTGCCTGTCTGACCTCCACAATCCAGTTAGGTACTGGGAAATACGATACACCTTGGTGAGACTGATTGTCAGACTTTCGGGCTTCTGACGACCTGTAACGACTGTCAAAGATCTACGAATGACTGCCAGGACCAACGGCTTTACGTGGTTTCCGAGGCACGGAGGGTCTTGGTATGTGAAGATGGTCACCCATCCATGGACCAACCGCGGCAAGCGTAGCTTAACCTGATCGATCGACCCGTGCGGCTGTTATTACAGTTACTACTAAATAAACGTGAGAAGCTTCTGCGTATATGACCCTTACTACAAGCCACGCTAAAGTTTGACCCCTTTTTTATTCCCCTTCACATGGGTTTGTAAACAGAAAACATTCCTTCTTCAACAAAACATGTCATAATTTGCAGCCTCCCCTACATTCCTGTTTACATCTCAATAATATGAACGCCCGCTAGTTTGTTACAGAATGGTATGTCTAAACGACGTGTTTTTTCCTCGAGTCTCCTGGCTGTGGTCCAAAATGCGGCGGATGACCAATGTCCGACACGAAACCGACCATATCGATTATCTGGGAAAACATTTTACGTAAATATGTGACGTCACTTTGCATGTGTCAGCGCCATGTCTGCTGGAAACATTACGTCGGTTTACTTTTAATGTGTGGGCTGTACCACGAATTAATTAAACATTTTGTTCTACTTTACTTTTCAAAAATAAGTCTGAAACTGACAGGCGGGCTGGATTGTGGTGGTTGGTGTTGTGGCGCAGTCTGGGAGAGGCCTATGTCCAGCAGTGGACTGCGATAAGCCTAGTTGATTGATCGCCAACCCGTCTTGAGCGAGCGTGGTGATCAATACCTCCTTGAGCTCTTCTCCTTCTTTCGGCTTCTTCTTCTTCTTGAAAGGCACGAGGCCTTTTCCGAACGAGTGTGTGTGTTGAATCATTTAGCTCCCTTAAAAATGGTTGAGCTGAATGGTGCTAATACATGCGTCATGTTCGTGAACGGGCGCCGTCAGTAGGGACTGGTCATCTCTTTGCTGCCATAGCTTATTTTATTTTATTTTATTTAATATTTGAATTGTTGTTTTTTCTTATGTTTTCATTATGGACGCTTTTAACATTCTGCATCGTTCTCACATGTATAAATTTTAACATGAATGATGTAACCAAGACTTTGTAACCATATTATTTTGATTTAAAAGAGTGTCCATGGAGTTTCTTGCCCGTTCTTTTCCATAGGTACCTACGCTTTGGAATGGGCAACTAGCTTCATCTTTCTGACTGACCGACCCTTTGACAATTCAATAGTGCCTGTAATTGGTTTAATTGAAATAAATGCTTTGAGTTTGAGAGTTTGAGTTCGAGAATAGGCCATTGCCCTGTGTAGTGTATGTAGATATCAATATATCGCACTACAAAGCGATAACAGTATTGTGACGTTGCCTCGGGCGCGCACGTCGCTCGGATATAAATACCGGTCCGAACGGTGAGGGGGGCAGTCGTGGTCGGACTGTCGGCCTGTGCGGTGGTGCGTTGGCGAGTCAACTGTTACTATAAGTAAATGAGTGTATTTTACATTGGCGACGAGAGAGAAAAAAAAACTGTGAGTATTTTACATTTAAGTATTATAAAAAAAAAAAAAAAAAATATGTAATAAGTAATGACGATTATTTATGTCTATAAGAAAAAGAAAATAACATTTATTTTTGAAGGTAGATTGAAATAAAGTTCTTTTTCTTAATGTATTGTTTTGTAACTATTTAAATGCTATCTTGGTTGTTAAGGAAAAAAATATACTGATATAATTATGTACCTAACATAAACATAACATCGCGCTTATGTTCCCCAAAGGGGTAGGCAGAGATGTGTGGTGCAACCATGTTTAACCAGTTACGTTGGGCATGTCTGTTGCCATTAGCCGGACGCCAGTTCGGTTCCAGTCTATTATTGGGAGGTTCTTGATAGAGAAACTGAGTGACGCTGCGTGACCTGGGAGTCGAACCCGGGCCCTCATGCTAGTTATTTGATTTGTGCTATATGACTATGTAACAGCAGTAGAATATACCTACTGGTCATTAAATTGACAAGTCATCAGAGAATGACAGTATTAGCAGTAGAATATACCTACTGGTCATTAAATTGACAAGTCATCGGAGAATGAAAATTCCCCCATAACCACGATTAGGAAAACTAAACAGAATAAAATACATGACAGCAACAGAGACAGTGCACGCTTACAATATACGACACCAGAAAAACGCAATCAACTACCTACTAAGGAAATAACATGCACACCGTTGATGGACCATTCAGGAGAGACGGTGCAGAAAGATCATAAATCACCAACTGGGGATAATACGTGCGCACAGGTAAAGAATAATTTGGAAGAGGCACAGCCAACTAATAACAATAATAACACACCGATTACAAAAAATCTGATGCCGAAACAGGACATGTCGCCCAATGATATAAAATTGGCGCCGCCGATGAAAAATTCAACACCGGAGAACAAAACTACAAGAACGAGCGTTCACAACGAAGCCAAACATAGAAAACTTTGTGTTTTAAGTAATAGCGCACAAAAAGGCACACTACAAGCTATTGAAGAAAGTTTTTCTAAAGAATTTAAATTCTGTAGCTATTCATTACCAAACTCTAAAATAAAACAACTATTAGCTGACATAGAATCAAAATTGAAAGACTTTAGCATTAATGATTATTGTATAATTTTATTAGGAGACACTGACATTAAATGTAGCAATAACTTTATTGATTTAGTAAAAGTCATTAACGAAAGCTTGGTACATATAACCCACACAAATATTATAATATGCACTCCTACATATGTACGAGGAGCGCCTATATATAACTTTAAGGTTGAAATGTTTAATAACCTACTTTATATGGACCTCCAATATCATAAATACGCATACTATTTTGATACTAATTATGACCTAACATTTCAATTTGGCATGTTTTCAAATAAATCAGGTAAATTAAATTACGCAGGAATACAATTCATATTTAAAAATGTAATGAATAGGATTAAAATTGACCTGGAGTTATTCCCTTACGTAACTAGTGACAAAAATGAACAAAGCTCGCAGTTTTTTCTTTTATAATAATATTCGCATTCTACACCAAAATATTGCAGGACTTATAAACAAATCTGACATTTTGGCAGTACACTTAGAGGAATTGGAACTAAATAATACGCCCATTGACGTATTATGTATTACAGAACATTTTATGACGCCACGACAGGAGGCTACTATTAATTTACCAAACTTTCGCTTAGCAGCTAGTTTTTCAAGAGACATAAATAGGGGAGGTGCCTGTATATTAACGAGAATTGGTCATGAATATATAGTAATAAATAATAAATATTCGATTAAAGGTATCATAGAATATTGTGTTATAGAACTAACGGAACATAATCTGATAATAGCTTGTATTTATAGAGTACCAAATTCATGTATTACTGTATTTTATAATAATTTAGAAAAGTTATTACACCAAATTTGCGATAACACTAATAAGAAAATTGTTTTATGCGGAGATTTTAATATAAATATATTGAAAAGGAACCGGCAAACTCTAGACTTTGAAAATGTTCTGGAAAGCCATAACTTGAAACTAGAAATTAAAGACCCCACTAGACTTATCAGTAACACTTGCATTGACAATTTTGCTCACAATGCTCATAGATGCAAAACTAATATAATTGAATTTGGATTATCGGATCATACAGCCCAATTATTACATTTCCCGGTTAAAAAAACATGCATGATAAAATCTTGGCGTGTCAGAAGACGTGATTATAGCAAAGAAAACCTCATTAAATTTAATAATTGTATGAACAATTTGACCTTTACTGACATTTATCTGACAAATGACCCTAACGAGGCTTATGATCGGTTTCTAGAACTGTTCTTATGTTTCTATCATTTGTGTTTTCCTTACAAAACAATAACGAAAACTTTAAATAAAAAATCTAAATGGATTTCAAAAGGTATCAAAATATGTAGCAAAGTAAAAAGAAAATTACTATGGCAGTATAGGGCCCTTCCAACGAAAACAAACAAACATATTTTTAAGCAATACGCTGATAAGTTTAAAAAAATTATAAACCTAACACAAAAGTCACAAAATACCCATCACATAAATACTACACAAAACAAATCAAAAGCCACATGGTCTATTATAAATAAATCTAAATTTAACTTTCCCAAAGAACCTATTACGGAAATATTAAGAGATAATATCAAAATTAGAGATCCTACATCAATTGCGAATAGTTTTAATGACTATTTTATCGACCAAGTATCACAATCAATAAATGCAACTAATTCTAAAAATAATAAAGCACCCTCGAATCACAACATTAACGCTAACGTAAATTCAATTTTTCTTACTCCTACAACTCCAATGGAGATTGATAGAGAAATAAAGCACTTAAAAAATACCCAAAGCGTGGGCTACGACGGTATTTGTACTAAAGTTATAAAGTGTGTGTCACAGTCTATTGCTACTCATTTAAGCTACATAATAAATCTATGTATTTCCATTGGAATTTACCCAGAAAACCTTAAAACATCAGTTGTTATTCCACTCCACAAAAAAGATGACAAACAAGTTATGGGAAATTATAGACCGATAGCTTTGATCCCCATCTTCTCAAAATTATTTGAAAAAATTATCTATAGTCGACTATACAACTTTTTAGAAAAATATAACATTTTGGCTAACGAACAAAAAGGATTTCGCAAGGGCAAATCTATTAACATTGCTATTTATGACCTAATCAAAACAGTTTTGACTGATATGGATAAAAAAAATCCAATATGTGCTATCTTCATGGACATGAGCAAAGCATTTGACTGTGTTGACCACAAAGTATTGCTCCAAAAATTAGAAATGTACGGCATAAGAGGTAAAGCGCTCGACCTCATTTCTTCATATATTTCTAACAGAAAACAAGTAACAGAAATTACACGAATATGCCAGAGAACACGAAATGAGATCAAATATAGATCCCACGCTAGAACTATAGAACTTGGAGTTCCACAGGGTACTGTTTTGGGTCCCTTATTCTTCCTGGCATACATTAATGATCTTCCTAGACACATCAAGCATCCAATGGTACTGTTTGCAGACGATAGTACGGTGATAATAAAATGTGACAAACCAAATGATTATGAAGATGAAATCAATCACACATTAAATACAATAATTCAATGGTTAATAAAAAATAATCTCAAAATAAATATGGACAAAACAAAAATAATGCACTTTCGTCAAAGAACTCAACCTAAAAATATTAATGCCAATTACGATGGACAGAGAGTACATTCTGTAACAAATACCAAATTTCTAGGAATTGATATAGATTACAATTTGTCGTGGAAAACTCATCTAGATAACCTTTGTAAAAGAATCAATACATCCTCATTCGCTCTCTACAAACTGTCCAAAATTGTCAACAAAGAAGCCGTCTTAACGGCATATCACGGACTTGTTGCACCTATATTAAGATATGGTATAATATTCTGGGGCAACTCGGTAGACAAGGAGTTTGTTTTCAAAGCCCAAAAGAAATGCATCAGAGCAATGTGCCATCTAGATAGTACTACAAGCTGTCAAGATTACTTTATAAATTTAAAAATTCTAACATTACCTTCCTTGTACATATACGAATTAAATCTTTTTGTAAAATCGAATCCAAGCTATTATAAGACTGCTTCTAAAAGCTATTATAGACAATTACGTGACAAGAAAAGGTTAGACGTAGAAATACCGTATGGGAAAACGGCATTACTCAATAAAAGTATTATTTCTATGGCATCACTGATTTATAATAAATTGCCCGATGACATTAAAAAGTTACCTATTCATCTATTTAAGAAGAAATTATACACATTCCTAATTAAAAAGTGTTATTATAATGTAAAAGACTACCTCGAAGATAAAGATATTGTATTTTAATTATGGCAAATATTTGTACATTAATTCAATGATAATAATAATTACATTACTTACAATACTATGACATTATTAATTAGCTTGACATTACTGTTATAATTTATTAATTCAGATTTAATTTAATTGACTATTTATGTATATTTTCAATGACAATGTAATTTAATAAGATAAATTAATAAGAGTAATTGTATCATAATGTTCCTAATATATTTGCACACCTCACATGGTTATAATACAGTGTACCATAAGAACCTTAAAACATCCTCCGAACCTGTGTTATGCAAATAAATGATTTGATTTGATTTGATTTGATTTGAATGACATTAATAGCAGTAGAATATACTACTGGTCATTAAATTGACAAGTCATCGAAGAATGACATTAATAGCAGTAGAATATACTACTGGTCATTAAATTGACAAGTCATCGGAGAATGACATTAATAGCAGTAGAATATACTACTGGTCATTAAATTGACAAGTCATCGGAGAATGACATTAGTAGCAGTAGAATATACCTACTGGTCATTAAATTGACAGTTGAAACAAAATAGGTCAGCAGTAGTGGTACTTTTTTATGTACACACTGGTCATTAAATTGACAAATATTGTAACTTTGCAGGTTAGTGCATCTTTAATTTATTGGTTCCAGGTAATTAATTAATAATATGAGTTCTCAACTCACGTTAGAAAAATTTGATTGTGAGGGGGAACCTTCATCAGTAGGAACAAGATGGGAACGCTGGAAGCGAGCACTCTTGATCTACCTGGAAGCTGCTGGCATCGAGAGTGGTGAGAAGAAACGTGCTTCGCTACTACATTTTGGTGGACTAGAATTGCAGGAAATATTTTATAATATACCAGATGCAAATGTGTCATCAGCAGATGGAGTAGATGTTTTCAGAGTGGCTATCACCAAACTCGACGCATACTTTCTACCTAAACAAAGTAAGATCTATGAACGTCACCTTTTTCGATTAATCAAACAAGAGGCAAATGAAAAGTTTGAAAAATTCCTAGTACGGCTTAGACAACAAGCAGACAAATGTCAGTTTAAGGACAAAGACGATCAAATAATCGATCAAATTACAGAAAAATGTTCCTCTAAAGAGCTTAGAAAGAGAATTCTTCAAACAGGAGACACAATAACACTAACAAATATAATTATTGAAGCAAATACTCTTGAAGCTGTAAGTCGACAAATAGAAGAATTCGGAGGAAGCAGCACATCAACTGAAAACATAAACAGAGTAAAGAACATGAAAACAGAAATGAAGGAAAAAAATAATGATAAAAAGTGGAATGGAAAATCAGGATGTGGAAGATGTGGGAGCTCAGGACATGCGTCTCACGACAGCAAATGCCCAGCAAGAGAAAAAGATTGCCACAAATGTGGGCTAAAGGGACATTTTAGACAATTCTGCAGGACAATGACACGGGACAGGACGAATAAAAGGAAATATGAGGGAAAGAACAACAGACAAAGCGAAAATAAAAAAATGAAAAGAGATAACAAAAGGAACGATTCAAACCAGATAGATCAAACAGAGTCCGAAGACATACAATATGTGTTCAAAATCGATGACGACAGTGTATTAGATTGTCATATTGGCGGAATGAAAGTTAAAATGTTAGTAGACTCTGGGTGTAAATGCAACTTGATCACAAACAAAACCTGGGACAGTATAAAACAAAATAAGGTACAGGTTCGTAATCAAACATTCAGTTGCAATAAAACTTTTTATGGTTATGGAAGTAAGAAACCCCTTAACCTAATAGGATCATTTGACGCAAATATAAAAATCGCAGATAGATCAGAAAATGCAACTTTTTACGTCATCGCTGATGGAACTAGAGATCTGCTTGGGAAAGAAACTGCCATGGCTATGGGTGTACTTAAAATCGGATTAGAAATCAACCTAATGGAAACTAAGACTGAGTTTCCGAAATTCAAGGATGTTTTAGTGGAGGTACCAATCGATGAGAAAGTACAACCAGTTTCTCAACCATTAAGAAGGATCCCCATACCTCTAGAAGAAAAAGTTGATAAAAAAATAAAAGAACTGTTGGAGAAGGACATTATTGAAGAACTTCAAGGATCCTCGAGATGGGTATCGCCTATAGTGCCGGTTTTGAAAAATACCGGAGATGTTCGCATTTGCGTAGATATGAGGCGCGCCAATAAAGCAATTCTACGTGAAAATCACCCATTACCCACTATGGACAAGCTACTACCGAAAATGAAAAGCGCGAAGTACTTTTCAAAACTGGACATAAAAGATGCTTTCCATCAGATCGAATTACATCCCGATTCTCGACACATTACTACCTTTATTACAAGTAAAGGTCTGTTCAGATACAAAAGACTAATGTTCGGAATATCCTGTGCCCCGGAAATTTTTCAAAAAACCCTAGAACGTATGTTATTGGGATGTAATGGCACTATTAATTTCATAGATGATATTTTGGTATATGGAAAGGATTTGGAAGAACACGATCAAAGATTAGGAACAGTAATGAAAACTCTAGAAGAAAATAATGTAGTACTGAGAAAGGACAAGTGCATATTCAGGGAAGAAAAGGTTCAATTTTTAGGACACGAATTATCACACGAAGGTGTAAAACCATTAGATAAGTACGTGACAACCATTCAAGAATTTCGTCCACCTATGAATATAGGTGAGCTTCAGAGCTTCTTGGGATTAATAAATTATGTTGGAAAATGGATTCCAAATTTGGCAACAACTACTGAACCATTAAAAGAACTGCTTAGGAAAAAAAAGAGCAAAACAACAGAATTAAAAAGTCTTTGGGGCAGTAAACAGGAATTTGCATTTAACAAATTAAAATTGGCTTTGTCTAATATTCCTACTCTAGGATACTATGACGTCAAAGATCGGACTATAGTAATAGCAGATGCCAGTCCGGTAGGACTAGGAGGAGTATTAGTTCAAGTTAATGATCATGGACCTCGCATTATAGCATACGGTCACCGGACACTAACAGACTGTGAAAGGCGATATTGCCAGACAGAAAAAGAAGCGTTAGCCCTGGTCTGGGCTGTAGAACATTTTTATGTTTTTCTGTTTGGAAAAGAGTTCGAATTAGTGACCGATCATAAACCACTTGAGATTATATTCGGTCCTAAATCAAAACCATGCGCAAGGATAGAAAGATGGATACTACGCCTTCAAGCATATACATTTAAAGTAATATACAAGCCTGGCAAAGAAAATATAGCAGATAGTTTATCAAGGTTGTGTAAATTAAATAAAACATCACAGGACAAGTCGGAAAACTATATACATCAAGTTGTTGAAGGAAGCAGGCCAATAGCAGTATCACTGGAAGAAATTATGGAAGCATCAAAGCAAGACAAGGAAATATTAAAAGTAAGGGAAGGACTGTATAACAACAAATGGGATGAAGATGTAAAAAATTTTAAAATCTTCCAAAACGAATTATGCTTTTACGACGGAATTTTACTGAGAGGCACTAGAATTGTGATTCCAAAGAAATTGCGCAGTCAGGTTCTGACAGCGGCTCACGAAGGGCACCCAGGAATAGTCCTAATGAAAGCGAGACTAAGAACGAAAGTATGGTGGCCTAGATATGACAAAGAAACTGAGAACTTTGTCAAATGCTGCAAAGGCTGTACGTTAGTTTCAGCTCCAAATCCTCCAAACCCATTAAAGCGACGGGCATTACCATGTGAACCTTGGGTAGATACCTGTATTGATTTGTTGGGTCCTTTGCCAAGCAGCGATTACATATTGGTAATTGTCGATTACTTCAGTAGATACAAGGAGGTGAAGATTTGTCGTAAAATTACCAGTGCAGACATAATAAAATCACTAAAAGACATTTTTAGCAGACTTGGTAATCCGATGACGATAACAGCTGATAATGGTAGACAGTTCTGCAGCGAGGAGTTTAAAAAATTCTGTAGTGAAAGGAATATAGTTTTGCATAATACGGTACCATACTGGCCTCAACAGAACGGAGAAGTCGAACGTCAGAACCGAGACATTCTAAAGCGACTAAAAATTAGTCAAGTTGAACATAAAAATTGGCAAGAAGCTTTGTTAGAGTATTTGGCTATGTATAATAGTACACCGCATAGTGTTACAGGTAAAACTCCTGCAGAATTATTCTTTAAACGGCAATACCGCGACAATATACCTATGGCAGGAGACATTACACATACACATAAACCGGAAGATTCAGATGTTAGAGACAATGATCAAGAAAAGAAAGAAACTGGGAAAGAATATACAGATAAGAAAAGAAGAGCTCGTGAATGTCAATTAGTGCCTGGGGATAAAGTTTACGTTAAGAATATGGTCAAAGATAAACTAAGCCTAAATTATGACCCAACTTCCCATACAGTAGAAAAGAGCAAAGGTGGAGACATAAGTGTTCGAAACGATATAACTGGGAAAGTATCACGAAGAAATGTAGTTCATTTAAAGAAAATTGAAGGAAAATGGGAAGTTATAAATGACCAAAGTAAAGAAATTAACATAGGAGAAGATATAAATGAATCAGAAAATGGAATAGAAGAAGAAGAGGAAGGGTAAAAGGGAACACTAAATTAAAACATAAAATGATTTTTAAATATTATTGTACTTTGATTTTGTTATGCCAGAGGTGTCAATTAATTATTAATAAAAAATAACATGCTAAAGGTTTTATTAATTAAAATTATGGGTACCTACATAAATAACTAGTTAAAACAAGGAAGGGAATGTAGTGTATGTAGATATCAATATATCGCACTACAAAGCGATAACAGTATTGTGACGTTGCCTCGGGCGCGCACGTCGCTCGGATATAAATACCGGTCCGAACGGTGAGGGGGGCAGTCGTGGTCGGACTGTCGGCCTGTGCGGTGGTGCGTTGGCGAGTCAACTGTTACTATAAGTAAATGAGTGTATTTTACACCCTGCAATGAGACAATAATAAGCCGGTATTATATTTTATTTACTTTTGAAGCATGTTGCAACAAGCAATCTTTTCCATTTCTCGTGTCAACCCGAGTTATTTGAGCTGCTCATTCCATGTTAACTATTGACACTCATGTAGGGTCATTGAATGCACCCTAATCTCCCATTTGCAAAACAAAACCCCTAAGAATCCCACCCAACCCTACATAATCCTTAGAAACATCTTCGCGTTATCATTCCATGTAAAGGACTGGAGGGTTAACGATACAACTTATAGGTCGAAAGCTCGCACAAGTTGGTAAACTACGCTTAACTATCTTGTAATGTGGCCGAGGACACTTGAGTTATCTCGAGTTGCCGTCAGTTTTCAACGCCTTGCTGGGACGAATTGATTAGCGGATCGATTAATCCCTGTGGAGTGTTTGATTTTGGTTTACAGGCGTGTCTTGGGTCAACTGATGAATATTTATTGGTTTTCGTTTCGCTTTCTTTTTATTGTAACCATTTTATTGAGATGCTTTTGTTAATTTTGTCTTTACTAACAATGTTTGAATCACCATTATGAGTAAGTAGATGCAGCTGAATTTTCCGTAGTTTTTGATACAGAGAAACTGCTGTAGTAAAGTCCGTCCGTCTGTCTGTCATCGGGCTATATCTCATGAACCATAATAGGTAGACAGTTGAATGTTTTACACCGTGTGTATTTCTATTGTCGCCGTTAAAATTTAATGGGGTCTCCATACAAGAAAAGTGTTCGTTTCGGCGGTAAACCTTGTGGTAAAAAGGTTTTGCCTTGTGGTACGGAACGCCGAAAAGAACGCGAACCCTTCGTGTGCGCGTCCGACTCGCACTTGGCCACTTTTATTATGATCAGAGACGATGCTCCACAAAACTGTACTTCCACTCAAACTATGCCATATTTACGGCGAGCCACACTCAAATTATGCCATATTTACGGCGAGCCACACTCAAATTATGCCATATTTACGGCGAGCCACACTCAAACTATGCCATATTTACGGCGAGTCACACTCAAATTATGCCATATTTACGGCGAGCCACACTCAAATTATGCCATATTTACGGCGAGCCACACTCAAATTATGCCATATTTACGGCGAGCCACACTCAAATTATGCCATATTTACGGCGAGCCACCACGGGCCAACTCCATCCAAGTGTACTACATAAATCCTTTGTTTGATATCCAGTCTACCCGCCTATTTATACATTACCGAACTCAGTACAAACCCAATGTTTTCATAACATATTTTACCGACTTCATTTATGTTTCAAGACAAAAGGGTGCAAGTGCCCACTTTAAAAAGAAAATTATTTTGATCCTTGTAGCCGCGCCACGGGCACGTTCCTCCTGAGTAAATGTTTGACGTCCATTACTGGTTAATCCTTAGTGACGCGTAATTTGATGGATTAGTGGGCGCCATCTTTATTTTGTCATCCGTGGGTAGTGACAGTTTTGAAGTGGACCTATCATAATGATGGTTTTTTAATTAGTTGAGGGTTTGTTTTGTTATTATTTTAAGTGGGCTTTTACAAGTCCCTTTAGTTTATACAGTAACTAGCTCTATACCAAATTTCATCTAAATCGGTTCAGCGGTTTAAACGTTAAGAGGTAACAGACAGACAGACACAATTTCGCATTTATAATATTAGTATGGATGGTTAACGTCAATCAAGAGTAGACTTCCTCGTTGGTCTAGTGGTCGCAAGCGTTACTGATGAGCATGGGGTCCTGGGTTTGAGTCCCAGGTCTGGCAAAGTGTTATTGGGATTCCATTAGGAATTTCTCAGTAGTAGCACAGGATACTTAAAGTACTACGTACAGAAAAGACACTCCCTTCCCCGCACTAACATCAGTTACCGCACCTCACCCCGCACTTCAGCGTATTCGTCGCAGTTCTACCTCACGCACACATTCATACGTATACAAACGTCATTTTTTAATGTAGTAGTAGTAGGTAATTATTTTGCGAGCGTTGTATGGAGTGTCCGGGGTGTGGTAGTAGCCTGGAGTTTGGATTTATAGCCGGTTGATAGCATTATTTCGCCCCTTATTATATGGGACTTACACTTAACTGGCTAAATCATCATCATCATCTGCCTAGCCTTTTCCCAATTATGTTGGGGTCGGCTTCCAGTCTAACCGGATGCAGCTGAATACCAGTATTTTACATGGAGCGACTGCCTATCAGACCTCCACAACACAGTTACTGGGTAATACGTTACCCCTTGGTAAGACTTAACTGGCTAAATGTGGATGTACTATAGGTACAGATGAACAACCGGTACGGTATACAGGCAAAAATATACATCTTTACATTATGCGTTATAACTTTTTAAGCTTATGGCATACTTGATGTAAAAAAGAATGGCCTATACCTACAGTAAACACACAACATTGTTTAAAAGTTAGCTGCCTGTACTTACACCAAATTGTTAGTTCGAGTGTACACCTCTGGGGATACCAGGCATAATGTTATGGTAAACGTCCAGTATCCTACATAATTAAATTATAATGCACAGTGACTGTCTTACGGCCCATTCACGACCTTGCCGCGGTGAGCGTCAGCTAAGCGCGGGGCGGCGAGCGGTAAGAACAAAAGTATGAAAATGTTTGAAGCACGCCACGAATCGCCGCTCATAGCGAAAACGCGCGCGGTTTTGTCGGAGCGAATCGCTGCAGCGGCGCGCGTTGCGGGGAGCGGCGAGATCAAAAGTACAAGCGAATGAGTGCGACGCCACGAAACAGGGCAGCGGCGGCGCGGATAGCGGTGTAGGTGTGACGGACTCGGCGACGAACTTATAAAAAAAAATTTTAGACGATTTTGTGGCGGTAATGGATACCGAGGGATTTTATAACTGAAATTTTAAATCGACCCCCTATATGGATGTCAAAACATCCCCAACACAAATACAAAAACGTTATAAAAAGGTTGTGGGAAGAAATAAAACAATGTTTTCCGGAATATTTATTTATTTATTTAATATGATGGTAAGTAATTTAAATTGATGACACAAAAACATAGTACCTAGTCCTAGGTACTTACAAACGAAGCTACCAATATATTGGCGATAGGTACTGTAGAGGCCGGCTGTAAAGCAAGGCTGGCTGGAAAGCCACACCTCTTTACAAGACTGGCTGGTTATATTTTAAAGTATGTTTCATTCGATCATTCAAGCGAGTGTCAAATTAATATTCTGTTAGGGTTTTTTTCTATTTAGTCTAAAACTTGCCGTTGTAAGATAAGCTTCTTAAGCAATAAATGCTGTACAAAGCTTAACGTGTTTTAATTAAGGAAACTACCGGTATGTTTGAGTAACGTAGGTACTTACAGTCCAGACACAATAGACATAATTCTAGTGTGTTTAAATAATGTAGATAGAGGACAAGTTTCGAATTTAGTGTAACTTACATGCCACACACAACACAGAAGGCATAATTTTGATAACGCCATAATTTTGAGCACGTTCTGGGGGCCTAAAAAGGCCACTTTGGCAGAATCATAAAAGGATAACATTATGAATCACAATAAAAGTCGTAAAATGGTCACAAACTGACAATTCATAATTATTATTTGCGTACAATTTCATGTCACGCAATTCATCTGTTTGACAGTTTTGTATGGAGATTCGTAAAATGATCCACAAAATATGAATTGCTTTAATGTCAAATAATATCATGAATTGTCAGTTTGTGACCATTTTACGTTTTTTATTATGATTCATAATGTTATCCTTTTATGATTCTGCCAAAGTGGCCTTTTTAGGCCCCCTGAACTTCTGACTACCTAAATACGTCCACCTCGGCCGCTGCCGCTAGCCGCTACCGAGGGTACGTGGCGTGTAAAACGCACCGCCACAGTATAATATACAGTACGTTATCTAAGGCCGCCCGCCGAGTTATTAGCCTACTCTTGCGTTGATCCCCAGGGTTGTCACTTTTACTTTTAGTTAATCTTCTTCTGCTTCTGCTTTAAAATGTACTTCACATATTCGTTCATTATGTTTTGACTTGTTAGATAAGTCTTCGCGATCAATTAACCGTAGCCACTGTAAGCGTCTGAAACAATTAAACAAATTGGTTAAGTGAAATAAATAGAGAGTTCCATACGTATTTTCGCGAATATGTAAAAAATATTTATCACCTATTATTTTAATTAAGACTATCTACCTACTTAACTATATTACTAAATAAAATACCTAGTGTGCAGGACGATCGACCTATTAGTTTCATTAATTTTACTTTCGGTGGTTGGGAAACCCAATTTTATGCAATTTTGAAATAATGATCACGCAGAATTCCCACGGTGCTGGGGCGACACAGGGTAATTATTGGTTTTCCCAAAACTAAAATTCATTGTGTTGTTTTATTATTCTCAACATGTTTTATTGCTGGTATTGTAAACCAAATTGTCGGCACCCTTTGATAAAAATATGTCTTTGATAGTTTGCTTGTGTATTTAATCAGTTCCGGCTTAGATCTCGCACAAGAGACTTCAGTAGTAAGTAGTTCTGAGTGACGTGATGTGACAAGCTCTCAAAATAATATCAAGCAAGTAACTCATCAGTTTGTATTTATTATTGATTTAGCTCCTTTGTTGCCCTTATTTATTAGTAAAGAATAAATAAATAAAATAACTACCCAAAATAGCTACATAACCAACAATTATACCGTTTTTAATACAACCAAAAAATAAGATGACCATAAAAAGTACTTAATAATTTTGTGCTCGACTGTACTTGACTCGAAAATGTATGTAGAAGTTCACGTGGATATTTAACATACTTCCATATAGTAAACCAGGTCGAAATTATCATGGTTGGAGACGACTATTTCTTGACTATTTTTTGGCGTTCTCAAAATTGATTTATAAGAAGTTTTCAAAAGTGAGGATTGTGTGGTGAAGGACACTAAAAACTAGACTTCTTAAAATAAACTTTAGCTCTAAACATAGTATTCAGAAAGTAAATTTGGGAATACATTTATATGGAAAAATGCGACTCGGCTACGCTCTTAATAAAGCAAATAAACTGTGAAATAAACAATACAATACCACATTTTCTAATAATATTTAAGTATAAGTAGGTACTTACATTTCTGGTTGAGTAGGAACTATGAAGAATGATAAGTCCGGGTTTGCGAAATCATTATTGAGGCACCCGAAAACACTACAATATTTTTTTCCCCTTTTTGAAGTCATGATACTCGTAATTTAAGTGGCCGCCGCCGGCGAGAGTTGACGAACGCAAGCGGTCATGTAGCGTACGCGCGTGCTCACAGTCGCGCTGCACAGCCCGCACTGCCGCCACCTTATTCCCTCATATATTATGCTAGCGTGTGCGTGAAATCGCGTGCCGACACGGCGCGCGGCGCGCACGCACACATTCAAACCGAGAGCGGCACGTTTGTATGAAGATGTTCTACTGTATATTAATTATACTGTGGCACCGCTTGCCGCCGCCGCCCCGCCTGCCGCGCCGCTCGCCGCTAAGACCGAAGTCGTGAATGGGCCGTTAGTCTACCTTACCCACTCACCCAAAATGTGAGTTTTGAAAATACTCCTCCGCAGACGAGGGACAAATTGTACGCGGACAAATTGTCCGCAACGATAGAACGTATGTAAATCTATGCAATAGCGCACACGAAGGACAAGTAGACTGCTGGGATTTCCATACATTCTATCTTTGCGGACAATTTCTCCGCGGACAAAAGTCCCTCGTCTGCGCAGGCCATTCAAATCTCTCTTTTATCTCCTTAGCGGTCAGCTTCTCAGCCCACAATATCCTGCCAACCCTTTATGTCAGGCCTCCCGTAGGTTGCAGGACCCCGGCAGCGCGGCGCGAGCGCGGTAGGTAGTCATTGTTCCATTTCCGACCTCTAGGTTTAACGAGAAAATCAGCCAAACCGTTTCTAGCACCTCAATTTTCTTATGAATAGAGAAATTTGCTACTTGTAAAGAAGTTCTATTTTCATTTTTCTTAGAATGGCAATGTTTAATACAATACCTTTATTTGTTTACGTTCTAATAGACTAGGTTTATTTTTTTATCTTATATATCCGCTCCGATGTCGCGAAATAACAGAAAAATAATAGAAAAAGTAATTGTGTCTCATAAGTGACAATTGTACAGAACGTTGAGCTCATATTATATTGTGTCTTTTAGTTTGTGCTAAATAAATCTATTTTCTTTCTAATATCCCTCCGAAATTATTTAACAAGATTTCCTGATCCACTAACCGTTCTGGCTCGTAAGTGTCGGAGGAGTGGGGGGCAGGCAATACCACAAGAAGATACAATAGAGAGCCTTCTATTCTGCAGCACACATATCAACTCGGAAAGGGATCATCACCGTATCAACTCGAGCCATTCAGTATTCTTTGTATGAAACTCCCTACTACAACGCACACAAATCGGAATCGTAACGTAATCGCCTCGCCTCGGGACAAGCTCACGAACTGCGGTGCGGTGCGTGGCCAACTTGCAGTTCCGGCGCTTATGGCTGTCGTCCCCGCGCTTACGTTTCTTCGTCCACCGTTGCCCCTCTCACCCCTCGCGCGGCCTGCCTACAGCACCATCAACCAGCGGTCGGTGAACCGTAAGCGCGGCGTCGCCTAGCCGTAGCCGAGTCGTCGTATTATGTGCTTACGTCAGGTTGACGCCTGTTTGACGGCGAGGCGAAAGGCGATACGGTGACGATCCCTTTCCGAGTTGATATGTGTGCTATGTATGACCTTTAAACTGTCAGGCTTCGATCATTTTTTTTTTTGTCAAGCTTTGTTATTATGGCAATTTGACCGTCCAAATGCAAACAAATATTGTTCAGAAAGGACGGGGGTAATAAACACTTCTACAGAAACTACATCCATGTTTAAAATAACTTGCAAAGCTCGTGACTACTAAACATGCCAAATATCTTTGAAAACGAACTCGCGTGTTCCTCCATCGTTTGTTTTGTCGATTTGCGTAAATTCATTACTTTATTAGGACTCGGGAAATGGTTTGATGTTCAGACAGATACCATTGGAATTATGAATAACGGGTACGAAAAGGAAAATTTCAAAACAGAATATTCAGTCATGTTTTACGATAATCTTCTTATGTCGTGTTGAGCGTCCGTGATGTGAAATCATGATTATCATTTAGAATTTTAAATAGGATCACCAACAGGCAACCGCAGCAAGCGTTCGACCCTTGCGGCTGTTATTACTTAGCCACAAGCTCCTCTGTCTCTCATATCGGTCATAAACTCTGCTTGCGAGATGCAGGATTTTGCGTGACGTGAGTATACCGCTACAACAATAACGTCTCATGGCGCAACTATTTGTTACGAATGTTTTCGCGACGAACTGTAGCCCTACGCTATAAGCGGAAAGCTAATGCAATTAGGTAACATACAATTTGCAACCATTTGACCCTTTTTTACCCGTCCACCCCTAAACTATTAGAATTCCGCTGATATTACTCTCATAAATAGGGTTTTCACGGACCACAATTAAGATATTTTAAGTGAAATATTACCTTGAAATTCCTTCAGTCCACCGCAAAGCCCTAATTTATTTGACAGCCGCTGTCATTGTAGAGTTTTAATTGCAGAAATTAATTGACCAGTCCCAGCGTCAAACAATAGTATTGTTAACATGAGTAAATTGGCAATTAAGCAGCCTTTGTGACTTGTTTGTGTTTCCTACCCCCACCCCGGTTCGTATTAATTTGCACCCTTAATGTGGAATTTCAGTTGGAATTATTTAGCGACTGCCTTCGAAACTGTTGAAGGTTTTGTGGGGGGTACTGTAAAGGTTGTCTGCAAAAGTCGACCTTATGTAGTGCAGGCTGACGGTAACTCTGGTTGCATTCGAACAGTCAAGCGAATTTAAGCCCGTAATACACATGCCTGTAGCTTGTACAAAACTATGCAAGTAACTTGCATGCCAATGTACCATAATAGGTAGCTTCTAATTGGAGAATGTCACAATGGCATGCAAGCTACTTGCATATTTTTGTGCAAGCTACAGGAATGTGTATTACGGGCTTTAGAATGAGCTATCAAATTTTTGTATTTTAGGTGTTCGCTTGCTCGGTATAGGCGCGTTCATGTAAACACGTTCGATTGGAATAAACGCAGTAGATAAAATATAACGTTGTATGATTTTAACGTCCCCACACAATACACACATCACAGTATTATAAAACAGTCGACAACTAAATAATTTCATCACCTAAAGTCCTCCAGACCGTATTTCAGCCACGGTGGCCAATCTCAACGGCGACTAGTCTTCGGCGCAGGAGATATTATAGTGCACAAGTGTGTGCGCAGACACAGGTGCACTCTCTCTTCCCTCACTCTCATAGTCCGATGGGATGGCAATCCGACACGACCGGACAGAGATCAGGCGCAGGACCAACTACTTAACGTGCTGTCCGAGGCACGGGGGTATCACACCTACAACTTCCAAACTACGGGCTGACAAAAACTCAATAACATTTTGCCCGACCCAGGAATCGAACCCGGGATCCCACGCTCAGCAGCAGGGCATCGCCTACAGGGTGGCAGGGACATCGATGCGCAAACTGTAACCATAAATCAGCACATAATTCTAGACCTAGCGTAGAAATTATTAGTCAGGTTATCACAAAATAAACTGCTGTTTCAAAGAAAAGTGCAATAGGTACCTTTTATATACAATAGGTGGTATGTATGGGTGGTGGTAGGTATGGGTTCAAAAAGTATAGAACAGCTATTTAAAAAAAAAATAACGACTAAAAATTTCATCGCAGGGAGTTTCAGAATCATGTACTAAATCCGTGGTAACCGGTTATGTGTTAAGGTGATAATATGTTTAAAAAAAATGTCGTTTTTCTATTTCGTGTACCGGTGTACCTAACTTGTCTTGTAACTTGTTATGTTTATTGATTCTTTGGTCTAATAACATGTACTTAAAAGGGATACACGATTCAATGAACTTTTCTCGATACAATAAATTGCAAATTTATATCTATTTTTTTTCACTTTTTTCGACATCACGGTGTAACGCTTAAGAGTTATTCAATGGAATTTACTTTAAAACATAGAGAATCATCATATCAAAGTTTACTCAAAGTAGTTTTAAATATAATTTAATTATTTTGTTAAAAAAAGGAGTAAATTCGTTTTGGCACATGCGTTGTTTTATTCCGAGCGCACGCACATTATAGCCATCACTCTTCTTTTGCGTTTCAAAAGTAATTGCATCACTTTCGCTCGCTTAGTAGGTTTTCGATTATTTTGGATTTTTGAAGTAGCGCCTTAATGTCCCTGCCAATATAATCATGAATTCATTATAAGAAATGTTGGCCAAGTACGTGCTCGTTCATCCCTTCTTTCTCTTTTAATCACCCCTTATTATTCTCATCACCATGGCAACCCTTTCAGAGACCGGTTGACCAACCCAAACACCAACCAACTTTTAATATTAAATTGCAAACAAGTATTTCCATGTGTATAATTATCAGAATGTTTTGTTCGTGTAATAGGGTGTTTAGAATGTTTAGTGAGGCAATAAATATTATGTGGTAATTGCACAGTTTTGTTACATTAATTATTATGTAAAGTGCTGCGGGTTTTAAATAGAAATGTTTAAGCGTATACTATTCTAGGCCATTCTTTTTCTCAGGGCTGGTTTTACCAAATTCAGATATCTTTTATCCACGTTGAGTTGGATTGCCATTCCGAAATAAAATTGAAAAATCTGTTTGTAATGTCAAAATAACAGCTTTTTACTAAATGCATATTCGGTACTTCTAACAAAATCACATTTTTTTTAAATTTTGTTAGTCTGTTTGTTCCGGCTTATCTCCGAAATGGCTGAACTGATTTTTCCAGGACTTTCATTGGCAGATAGCTAGCCACTCTTATTTTAAAAAACTTTTTTACAAAAAAAAAACAACCGACTTCAAAAAAAAACACTACAAAGTGAAAAATAACTTTAATTTCGGAAGTCGGTGTCTTTGGTTCCGCATTTTCGTTTTTTGACACCGACTTCCGAAATTAAAGTTATTTTTCACTTTGTAGTGTTTTTTTTTTAAGTCGGTTGTTTTTTTTGTTAAAAAGTTTTTATTTTTCACTTTTTAGTTGTACCTACCCCACATAAATTCAATTAACACTAGTGCATTGAAGAATTGAAGACACAACTCGAAGAATCATCAAAATTCGCGTAGAAATGCCGGAGATGCAGTACATTTATGCATATAACTTCGTACATAAGAATAATTACCTAATGTATTATATACTAAAACCTTACTGAAAGTATGTAGATCACACTAATGAAAGAATTATCAAAATCGGTTCAGTAGTTTTTAAGATAATCGCGGACATACAAACATACATACATACATACATACGGGTCAAATACAGAACCTCCTTTTTTAAAGTCGGTTAAAAAAGAAAGACAATCAAAACGTATTAATGTCACGCGAACGAAGTCACGGGCAGCAACTACTTCATAATAGCATTTATCGATCATAAACAAGTTCGTTTACTTTGAAAGTAGGTAAGTAAGCAGGTAGGTAGATAAGTAGACAGTAGGCTCAATATTTACTATTAAATATAGATGTTCCGATAAAACTTCAATATTTTAGTACAAGATAAACAAGGAAATATAGGTACATATGGATATTTTGTAGTGTTTGATGTGTTTATTTCATGTTATGTATTTTGTGGTGTACAATAAAGTATATATAAATAAATAATAATAAATAAGGAAATACCTGGTTCATTATTCAGCTTCCAATAAATAATGTACCTAACAAAATATCGCAACGTATTCGATTGCGATTACGTTAGATACGTATACAGGAAGGGTGCAGGCAATATCCTGTCTTCATTAATTTTTCCTCAGGCCGGAAATTGAGCCAAATGCCTCCCTGCGCTGTAGACGAAAAAAAAAGGATAGGTACCTACTGTGCATTTAAGGTGGATGCATCCTGTTATGTGCTAGACTTGGGACTAACAATGTGAAAGTTTGGACTCTGGTAATACTGCCTCTGAATACTGCGAACTGGAGTTATCTATCTATCCATACTAGGTATATAATATTATAATTATTATATCCATACTAATATTATAAATTATTCGAAAGTAACTCTGTCTGTCTGTATGTTACCTTTTCACGCCTAAACCACTGAACCGATTTAGAAGAAATTTGGTATAGAGATAGTTTGAGTCCCGGGGAAGGACATAGGATAGTTTTTATCCCGATATTCTCACGGGATCGACACTTATGCGGGTGAAACCGCGGGGCGCAGCTAGTATCTTTATAAATAAAACAATATCGGATTAGTTACACCATTTATAACTTAAGAACGGCTGGACTGATTTCTATGACTTTTTCAGAATAACTATTAAAAGATGGGAAAAATTTACAAAAAAATGAAGATGATTCATTTTCTCATACATTTTCCAGTTTATTGATTCTGAGGCGGTACGAAGTGCGCGATTAGCTAGTTCTTCATAAAAATAAGCTAAGTATTTTTGTGCTTGCTTCCATATAGGAAAAAAAGAACAATAGGTTTATTTGTCACAGAAACCGAAAACCACACTATCAATCGGAATCAGAATCAGTTTGAAGCAAATTGCTAATCCATTGCTTCATAAATTCGAAAAATTTGTCTGCTCAACACGTAAATAACGCAACGAATGTTATTGAACTGTCAAAATGAAACTGATTCCGATTGATAATGTGTTACGCAATTGCCCCGCAGGCTGAGAATCAGCACTTTTCGACCGTTAAAATTACAAAAGACAGCCCCCCGAAACGTTCCTATTACTTTAGCTGGGAAGAAGTAGCGCAACAAACTCCCCAGCAGCCATAAATAAAATAAAAAAAACAAAATTGCTATAAGTTTAGTAGGTACGTAGATATTGGATCAAGGACCATTTTTTTTATCAGCAGTAGTGTGTCTTACCAATTTTCTTTATGTATAGTTGCAAAAAGTATTTTTCTGTAAAAAAAAATACATCCCAAAAACAACTCATAAACAACAAAGTACCCAAAAACCCTTCATACTCCATATACCTACAGGCTACATTCCCTACATTGTAATTCCCGTATAACTTGCTAAAGTTTACGGCTTCCAACACATAACTGAACGCTACCCCACTCTGCAGCTGAGTTAATGTTCGCAATATGTTTTTATGCCCTCCGAATGGACTTGTTTTGGTGCTCCCACCCCACTCGACAATTGTCAGCGAGCTCATGGATGCCATAATCCTGTGTTCGACAAAGTTTTTCTTTGGCATGTCTGTGACTTTTGCAAGTTAGGGGTTGATAAGAATATAACAGACTCAAGTTTACGATACTGACGCTGCCTACGTATTTTTGTCCAAAACTTTAGGTTTTTTTAGTAGAAAGAAGATGTAATTACTTGAAGGGGAGAAAACGGGGGTCAAGATGTGAGTTAGTTCAACCCTTTATACCCCAGTATATATCACTCGTCTGACTCGACGGCGACTTGACTATTTGTTCAAAATCGGCACACAAATTTCGTAACACACTTTCAACCACAATCGGAATAATTTTGAAGGATAATGCTAATCCATTGCTTCATAAATTCGAAGAAATTGTCTGCTTAACAACGTAAGTAACGCAATTAATGTTGCTAAACTGTCAAAATGAAAGCCATTGCTTCTGTTAGTTGTTACGTAGGTAATTACCCCGAGTGTCCAATTCGACCGAGATCCCGTGTTCCGTGTGTCCGAGTGTCGAATTATGTAAGAAGGAAAACGAAAGAATAGATTACCTCATTACTCAATAAAAATAGATTAAGTAGGTTAGTTTAGGTATTCTTTTGACGTGATGTCGTCTTATAAATCGATGAACGCCGGCTGCACGCACGAATAAGCATGACTCATTGCCACGTTCCGCCTGAGCCGAGCATGCAAGCGAGAGCGCGGACCAAGCGATAGAGAGGCACGATCGACCTAAGCATTCGGCTTGTGACGCATCTATCTAATGTTTTCTTATGACGTTATCACGTAAAATTATCGTCCGTAAACCGACTTTACAGACAACCAATTTCTTTTTTAATGCATCTTCCCTTTTTAAGCACCTACATTTCTGGTAAGCGTTGAAATGTAATCCGCTTATGACTTTCCATTAGGTTTATCCATCTAAATACCAAAAGTTTCTAGAAACTCCAGCAACATAAAGTAATTCTACCTCATTGAACGTTATAACTGTCGAAGAACAAACCCGAACTGAATTCTATTCCGCATTATCTGCTATCGGACGATAGACCAAGTCAAATAAATCCGGTCTAACTATCAAGTTCAGTTCCCTATTTCAAGATAAGTTTAAAATATTCACTGGGAATTGAATCGTTTAGACGTATCACTTTACCCTGTACCTAGTATAATTCTGTTCCTGAAAGCAATGTTCTACTTTCAACTATTCAGTTTATTATACCGTTTTCAATATTTTGATTTGCCAAGATGGAATATCTTCTATAAGCACGATAATAAGTACATTTTTCAGCAACAAATAAGGTTCAAAGCAGAAATGAATCGACTGACGACCAAAATAAAACAACTTTTGCAGTTAAAGGCTATTTTTCAATCGACAGATAATTTTTATTCGTGGAATAAAATTGACGTCTGACAGATTTTGTATGGAAGAATCAGCCCTTAGTTAAATTAAAAAATAAATGCACGGCTCAGTGGAATAGTTTTAGGTATTTCTTTAGTTGATTGAATTTCCTTTATTATCATTAGGTATGTGGGTAGATTTTCGTTATTTATCATCATTTAGAGGTGTTATTAATATTATATTATTTATAATACGGCACCGCACCACAACCGCGGCACGTGTCACATCCCAACATATATTGTGTCAAACGAAATAACAAACGAATACCAATATACTATATTTTCAATGTAAGTGAATACATTTTAACAATCTACGCACTCAGGACCGAAGGACCAAAAAAAAAATTTGTGTGATGAATGATGAAATGATGATAAATAACGAAAATCTACCCATGTAAATAAAATATGTATGATAGTTTACGGTTGAAATTTTGAGAATAATGCAACGAAAAATATTTTTTGGGCTCTGTTTTACAATTGTTTTTAAATCATGAAACTGTTTTATTTTTATGAAATACTAGCAGTGCCCCTCGTTTTCACCCGCATGAGTGTCGATCGAGTCGATGAATGTCGGGATAAAAAGTATCCTATGTGTTATTCTGATCTATAAGAATAACTCATACTTAGGATCATCAGAATTCATCAGTGTTTTGTTTTCATCACAATCTGTTTAGCAGTTTTTGCGTTAAAGACTCTCAAACATCCATCCAAACTTTTCATCCATCCTCACAAACTTTCGCATTAATAATACTATTAGGATTTTTGAATATGTCTTTTCTTTGAACATTTGACGCAGTACATTTTTTTCTGGCTTCTAATATGTATGTATCAATACATCTACTCGTAACTGCGCAACAAAAAACTGAGTGTTTTACGATGTCCTACATTTGGGCAGCGATTAAAGTACTTATCTCATTGGTTGAGTTTTAATAGATAGACCGATCAAGTAAGATATCGTAGTTACCAAAACTTCGTTTTTCATCTAAATAACTATGTAACTAACCCTACTATGTGCCTAACTATGACTATGTAGTTTCATCAGACTGCAGGTCTGTCTAGTTTGAGGCATTTCGTCACACTCTATGCACCTGTTGTCTCATATTACTGAAATTCTGTACGCAGATGACTATTTTATTGCTCGATCCTGAAATTGATTCAAATTTAGTCTTTTTTCAGATAGCTTTGGTGTTTTACCGATCAATTCTAGTTGATAACGAGTAGGCGCTGCGAGCAGGAAACGTGTATGTTCTAGGACCAAAAACTTCAAACCCGCACTGGGCTCGCGCAGTGGATTATAGCCCACTCCCTCTCGCAGAGAACCTGTGTCCCAGCAGTGGGAACATTATAGGCTGATTACTTATGCTATTCTTATGCTGCGAACGGAAGGAAAGTTAATACAACGCTAGAATAAAAACACAGCCCAACAACGTCTACAGCTTTTATCTATATTGGTGTAAAGAACATTGGACGTACAAAATGTAAATAATAGAAAATTGAGTAGGAAAGACTGACCTAATCAGATAATCTTTCCTCCTCTCTCTTTTTTTCTTAGTAACAGCTCGGGGTTCGGAAGTTGGCGGTTTGATACCCACGTGGCTCGGAGAGCACGGTCCCGCGCCTGATCTCTCTCCCATCGTGTCGGATCGCTGTCCCATCGGACTATGAGAGTGACGGATGAGGGAGTGCACCTGTGTCTGCGCGCACACTTGTGCACTGTAATATCTACCGCGCCGAAGGCTAGTCTCCGTTGAGATTGGCCGCCGTGGCCGAAATACGGTCTGGAGGACTTTATTTTTGTTTACTCCTCCAAAGTTCAACAGCGATTATTCTACGTACACAAAGCTATTTGAATTCATATTTTTACGACATACTCCACGCTGATACAGAAATAATAAGATATCTATCGTAAGTTTCCCTTGCAACTCATAAAATAGATCCAAGAAAGTGGGTTAAGTGTAGTATGCGCTGGCAGCGTCTAAAAGCGGGATATTCTTACGCTAAATATGTATTACAACGTAACGATCTTGTAAGGTACGTTTTGATCAGTAAAAAGAAAAATCATCGGGTCACGGTAAAAAAAACAGTGGCAGTGACAGAAGTGAAAACAAAACACAAACAGAATACTTTGCCATCGCTCACTGACATATCGGATATACACTAAAACCGAGTACATCCCGAAGACAGCCGAACACATCCGTGTCGTTACGGTAACAGTGGGGCGAATTCAATGGTTTTTGCCACGGATATCGAGGGATATGGCATGGAGGCGTGGCGCACGTCGCCTCTATAAAAGGCCATAACCATGGTACAATTATATAATACCATGGCCATAACTTGTAATCTGGGCGTATGTTAGATGCGCGAGTTGCGCGACGGCAGTAAGCGCCGTAGTCATATGTTTGTATCGAAACGTGTGGTGTCATTTCGTATTTTTACAAAATGCCGAATTGTTCCGTCCTTATTTGCAAAAATAGATCAGTCACAACAAACCTTGAGACAAGCGGCGTGTCCTACCACCGGTAAGTAAAAAATCACTGCACTAATTATATTATTTAAGAATTTTACAAATATTTCGTTGTGAAATATAAGGCTGAGCGCAGACTTGAGTCACGACTGTTTTAAGACAGTCTTTCCTCACATAGACAAGTCTGCCTTAAAACCAAAACAAAACTGTTTTGTCTACGACACGTCGCTCACCTAAAACAAAACTGTTTTGTCTACTACGACGACGCGGCGCACATCGTTCAATTCTCAACAGGTCTCTTTTCAACCTCGTCAATTAATTTTTCTACGAGTTCTTCGTCTGTAAACATAATGCAACGTGTTTATTCTCTGAACGCTTGGACGAGACTACAAGAGAGGAGTTACGTCGTTCGACTGTTTTGTCGTTGATGTGCGCGCCCGCATACATACAAAAGGGGAAGCCGACAATCGTTAGTCAGACTTGTCGCTGTGCAGTTCTTGTGGGTATTAGACAATATTGTCTATGAGACGCTTCGTTTTAAGTTTGCGCGTCTTCATATTTTTTGTAAAGCAATAGTCTGTCTTAAAACTGTCGTGACTAAAGTCTGCGGTCAGCCTTATTGTGATGACATGAGAAAATTGCCTAGCAACGTCATTTGACATGGATCGTGTCAAATGATGCATTAGTGATGCGTAGCGCTGAGATATTGCTATCGATAAATTGTAATTTTACAAGAATTAATAATTATTTTTTTCAGTTTCCCGAAAGATCCAGAAATTAAAAATAAATGGATAGATGCAACAGGCAGGAAAAATAATTGGTTTCCCTCAAACCAATCTGTAATTTGTTCTGTACTTTTGTAAAGTACCAATAATCAACACTATTCTAAGTTTTAACCTTTTAACCGTTTATATCAGTTGTCGTGGCCCCAGCGCCCGACAAAAAAAAAAAAACGAACAATAAATACCGATGAAACGAGCTGTGATGATGTACGAGTAATAATAATACAGATTAAACGAGCTGTGTTATTTGGTCGTATATATACGACTCTGGCGGAATGGACACGAAAATATTTGTCGGATTAATCCGACGTAAGCGGTTAAAAGGTTAAAATAACCCTCCTTTTGGGCTTCGCAGCATTCGGGTAATAATTATTATGTAAAAAATTTAGATTAAAATTGCTTGTTCGTCTTATAGGCTAGATTGTAATTAATTATTAAGAACCTGTTTATTTTAATAAACGTTTTTTTATTAAATGTTCAATAGGTTATTTGAATTGTTGTTTTATGATCGATAGTTAAATAGTTTTTATTTTACGTAAGAGAGAAACTAAAGAAACTACTTATTTACTTAAATGTCATTTGCAAACAAATATATTATATTATTACGTGATTTGGTTTTATTGGTTTTTTATTAATATACCACGTTGAAAGCAGGAAAAATAAATAATACAAAATACACCCAAAAACACTCCTCTTTTTTGTAGTTGATATCTATCGATATTTTTATCGATCAAATATTTATATTAACCCATCTTCCCTAGTTGATGCTAGAGTTGCATGTGTGCATTCCGTGACTGTGTCTATACTTTCTAGTGCCCGCCCCTTTTGAGCATGTGTGCAATAAGATAGCACAAAAGTGTTACGCTTATTTTCTTGTGTGTGTGCCAAAAAAGCCGCCCAATTTGATCATGTGTGCCGTATCTATTTCTTTTGTTTTTGTGAGAGTTTCCGGAGTGGGAAAATGTGGCGACACTTGAACTTGAACAAATATGCAGTGAAGGCATATCTCTCGGATATCTATGGTTTTTGCCCATCTCAAAAAATGCTCAACGCGCCTAAAGACGATTTCACTTTAAAAATAAAAATAATATAGAATAGTTTTAACATAACATCACGCCTGTATACCCCGAAGGGTTATACAGAGTTGCACCTATAGTGCACCTAAATTGCACCAGTTATGTTTAAGTCCAATGAAATAGGGGGCGAGCCTATTGACATCAGCCGGGCACAAATCGAGACTTCGGGCTCCTACTGAAAAATTCCTGATGGAAAAACCAATAACAATTTGCTCGACCCGAGAATCGAACTTATGCCCTCATACTCAGCAATAGCGCTTACCATTAGACCAACGAGGCAGTTTTTAGGGTTCCGTACCTCAAAAAGAAAAACAGTACCCTTATAAGATCACTTCGTTGTCCGTCTGTCTGCTCGTCGGTTAAGACCCTTTTTCTCAGGAACGCGTGGAGTTATCAAGTTAAAATTAATATCAAATACTCAGAGCTGCAATCCCTTGAAGCAGTGAAAAAATCAAACTTCTAAGTCAACGCAATCAAAAGATACGGGCGTTTATGTTCCGGAATCAAAACCTATAGGGTACTTCCCGTTGACCTAGAATAATGAAATTTGGCAAGCAGCAATTTTATGTAGCACAAGTAAAGGAAAAGTCCGAAAACCGTAAAGTAGTTACAATTTCCCGTGATAAACTATTTACATACCTACAAATTTGTATGGAACCCTCGGTGTGCGAGTCCGTCTTGCACTTGACCGGTTTTTTTTATATTTGAGATCAACAATTGTCTTTTCATCCCACCATCTCGGAAAGAGTATTTTTAATCTTCAATATCTGAGTGGAAAAGCCGTTTTTATTCTCTAGAGGATAAAGTAAATTGAATTTAGAACATCGTGTGCACTAAGTTTGTGAATTAAAAAAAACATTAAACCTATTTACTGCTACCTCTATGGTGCCGAATATATCATACAACTTTTTTTTAATTTGTTAAAAACTCAGACTCGGAACCTTCTTGGTGTTCTTTTTTCAATTTGCTTTGTACGCGGTTCTTTACGCGGCATTTTTTCACGTCATTGTTAAACCTTATATTAGGTCCTTACATATGAAATTGGCGTTTTTCGTACTGGCCACTTTAATCACGAATTTCTCCTCTTTGGTAAGGAATTCCAAATTCAAATTTGTACAGCTATTTACTCATGTATTTGTGCTTCGATGACCGTCATTCATTTGTTTTTTTTCTTCTGTTTTTTCTGTTTGCGTCACTCATTTTACAAAATGGAAAATTTAAAATATCGCATTATTTACGAGTACGAGTTCCGCCGTGGCACTAGTGCTGCGGAAACGACTCGAAGGGTGAATGATGTGTATGGCGGTCATGTTGCAAAAGAAAACACAGTTCGTTTTTGGTTCCAACGTTTTCGTTCTGGAAATTTCGACCTGCAGAACAAGCCCCGTGGACGGCCTGAGACCCAAGTTGATAATGGAGAATTGAAGGCTATTGTGGAAGCGGCCCCATCGCAAACCACGTCCGAGTTAGCTGCAGGCTTCGATGTTAGTGATAAAACTGTTTTAATTCACTTGAAGCAAATTGGGAAGATTAAAAAGCTTGAAAGGTGGGTACCTCACGAATTGACTGAAGCAAACCGGCAAACCCGCGTCGACTGCTGCGTTACATTACTTGAATTGGAATGTCTTAGACATCCTCCGTACTCCCCGGACCTTGCTCCAACAGATTACCATTTTTTTCGCAATTTGGATAACTTTTTGCAAGGGAAAAAATTCAACTCCGATGGGGCAGTCCAAATCGCCTTCAAAGATTTTATTGATTCCCGTCCGACTGGTTTTTTTAGTAAAGGGATCAATGAACTACCTATAAGATGGCAAAAGTGCATTGAAAACAATGGTTCATACTTTGATTAATTAAATATATTATATTAAAAAATATTCGACTTTTTGTTCCTTCCATACAAAACGCCAATTTCATATGTAAGGACCTAATATTAAAAACAAGAAACTTGAAAACAAGTGAAAAAACTAAAATGAGTGATTCTAGCGACGAGGAAGTTTGCTTGACGCCAACAGAATTGACTGAAACTGTTAATAATGCGCAAATGAGCTTTCTCCCTCAACAATCACGCGAGAAGTATTTAAAACAGTACGATATGTTCAACACGTGGCGACTAGCAAAAGGAGCCAAAACTTTCTCAGAAAACGTTTTGCTGGCATATTTTATAGAATTATCCGAGAACAAGAAAGCAAGCACTCTATGGAGTACGTATTCGATGCTAAAAGCAACAATAAAGATGAAAAAAGACAAACATATCGATACCTATCCTAAATTAGTGGCATTTTTAAAAAGAGCCTCATCTGGTCATCAACCAAAAAAATCGAAGGTTTTCACAGTATCTGATATTGAAAAGTTTCTTAACGAAGCACCCGATTCCGTATATTTGGCGGCAAAAGTAAGTCAGTTGCACATTCAGTATCTACTTAAGTATATTAATCTCAATTAAATAGTATACTTAGTAGATGTTGATAGGCATAATTATGCGTTCATATCAATTTTATTCATTTATCTACTACAATACTCTTTACGTTACAGGTTGTTCTTATTATTGGAATAAACGGAGCATGTCGAACTAATGAACTAACACAACTTAATGTCAAAAACATTGAGAAACATTCAGATGACTTACTATTAATTAATTTACCTAATACAAAGACAAAAAGAGACCGCAACTTCGTCATTCGCAAGGAATACGTAACGATTGTTGAGAAATATCAAGCCTTACGCCCGCCTAACACTCCAATCAATCGATTTTTTCTACAGTATCGCAATGGAAAGTGTGTTAGACAGCCTATGGGTACTAATAAAATTGGCAGTATCCCACGAGAAATAGCAACATTTCTTGAACTTCCAGAACCCCTGTTGTACACGGGTCATTGTTTCCGACGAACTTCAGCCACACTTTTGGCTGATTCCGGAGCTGATCTCCTGTCCCTTAAGCGCCACGGAGGCTGGAAGTCCAATGCAGTTATAGAGGATTCCATCCAAAATAAGTCTAAAATATGTGAAGGCATCGTAGGAGCCATTACACTGAAAGAGCCTCAATCGGATCTTTGGACTGGCCCTTCTACATCAAAAATAAGCCGTTATGAAACACCTAACCATCTCCCTCTCTCTCCAACATTCACGCCAAGGGAATCCGATGAATCGGTACAACTATTAAGTATGACAGATAGTTTACCGAAAAACAGCACACAAGTGACTAACACCAATATTACAGTACCAAACAAAAATATTACACTCAATTTAAATAACTGTAGCAACGTTACTTTAAAATTTTCTTAATTATACCTTAGTATTATTTTGTTATAATTTAAAGATTATTCTGTAATACTTACCTGTCATAATGTAGTAATTAATACCTAAACTGAAATAAAAGTGTACCTATCTTGTGATTGTAAACGTTTTTTTTTTGCATTTAGTCATTTCCTCGCTGAGGTGGAATGAAAAGTTACGTGTTGCACTCGTGTGCAAAGATTTTTCACCTCGTGCTCTTTTGATTCCCTCGCTAACGCTCAGGATTCTAATTTTGAATCACTCGCTGCGCTCGTGATTCAATTTTAGAATCCTTCGCTTGCTCGGTCATCAAAATTGAACACGCGGTTAAAAAGCAACTTTGTACTCTTGTATAACAAATAACTATTTCTGATATTTGCAACTTGCAAGGTCAAACATGTCTGCTCTAGAAAATATTAAACTATAATGTTCCCAAGACGTGCGCCAGTACGATTCAAAACCATGAAAAACTTATAAAGAAAGAATATCATCCTCATTCATATTCCAACCAAAACAATATCTAGTTCTGAACAAAAAGCTAAAGGCAAACCATGAGCCTTCCATAGCTTCTTCAAACTTTTTTAATATCGAAAGAGTTGGAAGTCCGACCTCCTTGCCTCCTTGTTTATTCGAATTTTGAACGAAGGCTTTGTTGTAAGGACTAGGGGACTAGGAATGGGCAAGATGTTTCTATAAACATGAACGTTGAAGTTTCTAAAGGAAATTGAAGCCCTGTTGTTCTTGTTTTGTGGTTAAGATTCGGAATTGATAGAGTAGTTTAGGATAGGAATGGGCTTTGACGAAGTTTGGTGTTTATCGAAATTTTGGCAGTTACAAGAGCTACTTTTGGTACCTATTTTGGGACTTTAAAAAGTCATTTAAAGATTGGTTTGTTTTTATTTTTCTGTTTTAAGTACCTAATGTAATTTAGTGCCGATTTTTCAATCGTCAGATTAGTTGTATATGAGGAATAAAATTGACAGTTATGGCTCTTGTGTATTTATCTGACGATTGAAAAAAAAACCTTGGTAAAGAAAAGAACCTTACCTATGTTAAAGTTCAACAAAAACCTGTCTAGACCAACACAAGAAAATCTACCATCATGATAGTTACCAAAATTTTGATTTAACCACTTAACGTCAAATCACAGGCGGTATTGAGTTGATTCCCAAACTATTCGTGATCGGCTAATTAATAATTATAAAACTAAGTCTCACGTATACAGGGTGAAATTGAATTCATGGGCATCCTTTTAAAGGGTCTTTGTAATCATCATTATGAACAACTTTTACTATGGGACCAAACCTGAAATCGCGAAAAAAAATCACCTCTTCCCTACATTTTGACAAGTTATGTGAACATAAATGCAAGGAACAGCTGATTTTTTTCGCGATTTTAGGTTTAGTCCCATAGTAAAAGTTGTTCATAATGACGAGTACAATGACCCCTTAAAAGGATGCCCATGAATTTAATTTCACCCTGTACCTATATGTTTTGCTAAACATTGCACGATAGCAAACTAACCAAGTAATTCTACTACGACCTTATCGATACCGCTTCTCTGTTCATCGGAATTAAACGAACTCGATTTACTCTTACAAGCGATGAATCGAGTTAATCTGCCCTACCCGATCATGCCATCCACCCAGCAATATAAACTTTTCAAACTTTATCTTGCACTTGATGTAGAAGATAGTGGAGTTCTTAGGAGTCCTGTGAGAATGTTATTCTATAAATATTATAGAATATCTAATAATATCGTTTATATCTGTTATTCTTGAAATTAGAATAAACTTGAAATTAGGTAATTTTGGATCACTTTATCCAAAACAAAAAACATTGAAAAAAAGCACATGTTCATTTGAATGGCCGGATATACCTATGTTTTTTTATAGATAAAGATATTTTATTTTGCAAATATGGGTACAGTATATGGTGATAAACGGAAATAGGTTCAGCCATATTTTACCAGTACGCATGCAAAAGTTACAAAACTAAAAACTAATCCACTAAACTATAACTAAATAGGTACTAAACTTTAACAAACAGAATATGAAACAACACAAAATCAAACATAATTCTTATTTTAAACATTATTGTATACAAAAAGTCTAAGTTTAAATTTTTTTATCAAACGAGAATTCTGTTATACTATAGTTTGCTTTGGCTGTCAAAAAGCTTCGCAGCCACTTTTTACTTGACTGCCCAAAAAAAGAAGGAAGAGTCATTGCAGTCGGGGGACGGTTCCTTATGGAACAGTTCTTTGCAGCTCCCTCGACTTCGCTAAAAAGATTGGTTTTCAGTTTTCCACTTTTGGGCACAATAGCGGTTTAATTGCACAGTAAATATTATAATATATTTATGATTACCTTATGCCCATTCAACACTAAAATCATTTAGCTTGTTTTTAATTATTTAGTTCAATTTTTTTATTCACTTTTTGACAAGCTAGGCGTGTTTTTTTAAATATTTAATTTTTATTAAACAACGATAGTAGCAATTATTTCCAACTATTAGGTATTTTATCACAACTATATCGCCGCTATCTAACTAACTGACGTATCTGACATTTTGGACTATTTAAACCGACCTAACTACACGATAACAATAGTTATAGTAGTAATATCAATATAAAGATCTTAATCAGAACTACACACGTTCTCAATTTTTTATCAGTAGAATTTATATATAGAGCAAGGTACCCTCAATCGTAGATAACTCTCAACTGCAAATAGGTGAGCTCAGAACGGTATAGCGAATCACTCTTTGCCGATGGTACGGTTCGCCGAAATCACTCTTAGTCGACGGTTGGTTCCACGAACAAATCCATCGCCGATAGAACTATTCGCCGAAAACACCGTTCATCGATGGTCGCTTCAGCTACAACACCTTTTACCGATGGAACGGGTCGCCGAAATACTTCACACACAAATCATTTCACATCAGCTTCCTGGTTTAGGTCGTTTCATAACATACAGTGATTTCCTCTTAGGGCTTCCTATAAGGGCTTCATAGATATTATTATTGGCCAGTACCTACCTACAGTATTGTTTGCATGTTGTGCATATCCTAAAGAGGAAATCACTGTATGTTATGAAAAGACCTAAACCAGGAAGCTGATGTGAAATGATTTGTGTGTGAAGTATTTCGGCGACCCGTTCCATCGGTAAAAGGTGTTGTAGCTGAAGCGATCATCGATGAACGGTGTTTTCGGCGAATAGTTCTATCGGCGATGGATTTGTTTGTGGAACCAACCGTCGACTAAGAGTGATTTCGGCGAACCGTACCATCGGCGAAGAGTGATTCGCTATACCGTTCTGAGCTCCAAATAGGTTGCCCTGTAAAATATTATTATGCTTCGAATCAGTTACGTAACTTAATTAGATTAGCGACGATATGACCGGAGCCATGCAGTAAACACTTTTGCGCATTACCTAGTGCTGTCTTAGAGAACTGATGACACAGTAATGTATTATCACGCCTATTACGTGAAACTACATCGGCAAGACGTTTAAAACGATTTGGGTTTAACTTAACAAACACAGCAACTTCTAATATGTATAAAAAAAATAATCATGTATTCAGAATCTTTATATTTTATTTCAATTACTTTGTAACTTGTTTTCATAAAAAAATATTGTATTATCACTATAGAACATCCTTTCAAATAGGCACAATATCGTTCTAACATTTAAGCAACAATATTTGTCAATGTAAACTCGACCCTATTCTGCGTGCTTTAAGAGTGTTTATCCATCGTATCATATAAGTTTTTGGCAGTAAATAGGGTTGTCAAACAAAGTATATTGTTTCAAGTAAAATGGGATCCCAATAGAGACGGGCCTTTATACCGGTTGAACCCTAGACTATCTGGAAGGGAACTATCTCAATAGAGAAACTTTGAAGCGCATAATTTTCAAGTTTTTATTATTCCGCTGGAACTAGGACGTACTCACTTTGTCTGGATAAAGTTGGATTTAGTATAAAGAATGCTGTAGTTTTATTGTTCGTTCTGTTGTTTTACTTTGTATTATAGAGATAGGTAGAATATGAGAGCAGTGGTGGCCCAGTGGTAACGGCCGCGACTTACGAGTTGTAGGTCGTAGGTTCGAACCCAGACAGGCGCTTTACTTTGTGTAAATTATTTCATCACCACTGCTCTCAAAACGGTGAAGGAAAACATCGTGAGGAAACCGGCATGTCCTAAAACCAAGAATTCGAAGACATGTGACATCTACCCCACTCCCTCTCACAGAGAGGAGGTCTGTGTCCCAGCAGTGGGAACATTATAGGCTGATTATGATGAGGTAGAATATACTGGCAATTACTCCATTATTGGCGACAAAATAAAGGTTTAGGTAGCAAAATCAGCCTAAAACGTTCGTGAGAACGTGTCTCAGTAGTGAGACTGAGACACAGGCCTCCTCTCTGTGAAGGGAATGTACCGTAATCCACCACGCGAGCCCAGCGCGGCTTGGTAGATGTCACATGTCTTAGAATTTTTAGTCTTGAGAGGAAATGCGGTCGGAGAGACTTGAAAAATCCTAAGTAAATAGTCGTACAGGACAGCGAGCTGACCTAGGCTCTCATGCTCAGCAGTAGCGCTTGCGACCACTACTAGGCAGTCTTTATATTTGTACTTATTATTCATAATTAGTAATGTACAGTGAAAACTAGTAAATAGTCGGTTTATTTCGTCTATATTTATACCCTATCATATACAGCGTGTCCGGTAATTAATGGATAACCTTTGGTCACTGTACTTATTATTATGAACAACTTTCACTACGGGACCAAACATGAAATCGCGAAAAAAAATCAGCTGTTCCCTACATTTATGTTCGCATAACTCGTCAAAACGTAGGAAACTGCCGATTCTTTTTTCAAGTTTGGTCCCATAGTAATAGTTATTCATAATGATAAGTACAGTGACCCCTGAAGAGGTTATCCATTAATTACCGGACAGCCTGTATATCACAAATTTGCCCAAAAATCCAATGGTACAGGTCCACTATCAATCAATCAGGTGGACACTTGGGACGGGTTAAAAGCCTTGCGATTTAAGGAACCCCCCCCCCCCCCTATTTACCCCGCGGGCCCAGAAGACCCGTCGAACCGTTAACACCTGCGACCCTTCAACGTCTGCCTAGCTATAAGCATGAGGATTAAATTGTATTCGAATTGTTATTTTCCTTTAGAAAGGCGTTTTAATTGCGCTTTTAAAAAAGACACGAATTCGGATTTTGAATTCTTGTGAAATTCGTGTATTGGCAGCCTTTCTACTTTATGCTGTAATAAGAACCGATTTACGTTAATTTCAACCAGTGGAATTCAAACGTATTAACTTCTCAAGGTCGTGAGTTCAAACCCAGACAGGCACTTTACTTTGTGTAGGTAAATAATTTCATCACCACTGCTCTTAAAACGGTGAAGGAAAACATCGTGAGGAAACCGGCATGTCTTTGAACCAAAATTTTGAAGATATGTGTCATTGCATAAATATGTAAGCTGTCACGCCCTTTATACCTGGAGGATTTCATTTGGTGAGTAAGTTTTTTTTTGTTTACATTTTTAATGTAAATTATTTTTTTCTTTTGATTGAGTACGTACAGTGTTTATTGTAATTTTTTGTATATTGGCGTAGCTAGCTAACCTATGGCAAATAATTTAATTTAATGTTCTGTGTTCTGTAATGTAAATTACTTTGCATACTTAGTATTGTATAAAATCAAGTATTTTCTAACTGAACAGACGGCTGTGCTGTTGGGGAGTTTGTTCCGCCACTTCTTCTCCCCAGCGAAAGCATTAGGAAGTGGTGAAGGGCGGGCGTTTTGGGGGACTGTCTTTTTTAATTTTGACGTTCGAAAAGTGCTGATTCTCAGCCTAGTTTGAATAAATGACTTTTGATTTTGATCCACCAATCCGCATTGGGCCCGCGTGGGAGTACGGCCCACTTCCTCTCACCGAGAGGAGGCCTGTGTCGTAGCAATGGGAATCGGCTGAGTATGTGTGTTATGTAATTTCCCAAACATAAATCTCACATTTGGGTAGTTTTTTTAGTTTGTCCAAATTAGAAGTACTCAATACTTTATTGCATTCCATAATGTGTACATATGACAGTTGGTATGTTAAAACATCGAATCAATTATGGACCCTGTCGGGCACGGCAAAGTTAATTTTTAATAGGAGAGAGGATGAAGGCGCTTTTTGTTAAGAAAAAAAGAAATATTTAATTAAAACAGTATCATTTGCTTTTATGTTATTTATATTTTATATAAGTATTTATATATTTGGTTTTAAGTTATATGTTTATAAATATATAGCACGATTTATGTTAATAACACTATAAATTATAATGAACTAAATATTTACAACTTTATTTAGTCTTGTAGAATATTATTATTATTAATTGTGCATTGTTAGAATCTGCTGGTAGATTCAAACTGCATATTTTCTTACAAAACAGAAAAAAAAATCTTTTGGTTCATATAAATAAACCAGATGCACAAGTCATCGGCTCGCGCGTACGGATCGTCGCCAATGTGTTTATTTCTGTCCACACAGAACGGGAATCCAAAATAGAAAAGTCCACCGCATCTCTCCGACGCAGTTACACGCACACGGAAACTGTGAATTTTAACAAATTAAAATACCTTTTCGCTTAAATTCGTTTAATAAATCGTAAAAAAATATAACATCAGTGTTTTCGCGCACGTCTATTCGTGATGGCGGTTGCGCGTCGAATGACCGCCATCTTGTTTTTAGTGATAGCATTGTTTGATTCTACGGTAGGATGTGACGTTGATGATGTGGCTGTATACAAAGTGTCGTTGCAAATGCTGTGGAGTGAGGAGAGGTTCCCCAAGGACTATCCCCAGAACCGGCCTAAGGCACAATGGTCACAGGTTTTTGGTAAGTAACCATTTCATAGTAACACTAAACTAAGTAAAATAGAACTTAACGTCGGACGTTGTCTGGGATCCAGGATTTGTCCAGGAGAAGATAAGACGAGCTTGATGCCTGCACTAGCTCCACAAAAGACAGAAAGGACTGGAAAGGAGAAAGGGAGGCCATTGCCCTGCATTGGAACAACATAGGCTTAAAATAAATAATAATTTAAAAAAATTAAACAACTGCCTCGTGGGTTTAGAGGTTGCAAGCGTGGCAGCTGAGCATGTGGTCGTGGGTTCGATAGCCAAAACATACACCAATCTTGTAAGACCGCCTGAATTTAAAACACAAATTATTTTTGTGTGAATCAGTATGGATAAATATGTACATTTCGCTCTAGAGTACGATATCCATTAAATAAGAGTGAATTATTAAGCCCCGTATTGATGGAAAACAAAAGTTGCACAACATTTAGCAACATGTTTTGGTCTTCTGGAAAACATGTTGGCTGGTCACATGGAATGTTGCGATGTTGCTAACTCTTCGCAGTATTATGGTGGTGTTGGTTCCTCCACTTTCGTTTATCATGAACTAGCTATCCACCCCTGCTTCGCACGAGTTGTGCGACTTCATTAAACATCAATTTTTTTTTATTATATACAAGGTTATTGGGAAAACACCAACAACCTCTTAAGAGGTCATTGTACTCATCATAATGAACAACTTTTACTAAGTATGGGATCAAACCTGAAACCCAGCTGTTTTTTTCGCGATTTCAGGTTTGGTCCCATAGCAAAAGTTGTTCATAATGATGAGTACAATGACCTCTTAAGAGGTTGTTGGTGTTTTTCCAATAACCCTGTATAAATTTAATAATAATTATTTATACACATAAGCCTTCGTGAATAAATTCACTAAATGATGATGAAAACCGCATCAAAATACGTTGCGGTTTTCATATGTAGATCCACACGAAAAGCGACTTCAATTTATAATATGCATAGATAGATATCGGCATTAATACTGGCTTCATTAAGAAAGATAATGTAAGAAATAAGACGGAATCCTATCATTGGGTAGGTAAATCCACCGAACAAATAAAATGGATTCCTATCCTTAGGTAAATTCATTAGAATTGTTTACTGAATACAGTAATTTAAGCAGTTGTATTAAGCCATCAAGGGTTTACCCTACTTGATACAAAACAAATACTTAACAATAATAAGTTCACCAGATTAAGCGATATTATCTTAGTTACAATAAGATTACCTCGAAGGAGAAACAATAATAATAATGATTATTATTTCTTAAGAGGACTTAACTATAATTGTTATTATTTCTTCCGCCTTAGACCTTACTTACCTGCTCAATAATGCTATTATTCAGATGTCGGGTCCGTAGAAAAGACGATGTTGTGAAAATGTTAAATGTTTGCATGTTTTTCTTCTACCATCATTTAAATTTTGTTTCGGACTATGGGATTAAATAACGTAATATTTTTTATGAAAAATTTAATATTCATCGTCATCTGCCTCGCCTTTCCCCAATTATGTTGAGGTTGGCAGTTGGCTTACGGGCAAACAGGATGCAGCTGAAAGTAAAAAGCTAAGATTATAATAAAAGATTTTACATAATGTTCGGTAAATGCTTATTTGTAAATGCAAATCAACCCAAAATATTTATTGCTAATTAATCTGTCAAGCTCCGCTAATGAGACATAATTGATTTTCTATTGTTTCGTCACCAATCGGTAATGCGCGGGGCTTGACCGGTTAAACCAAAAACAGGAACTTTTGAATTGTCAAGGGGTCGGTCAGTCAGAAAAATTAAGCTAGTTTCCGTAGGCCATAGGTTCGCATGGAGAAGATCGGGCAAAAAACTTCATGGACACTCTTTTAAATCAAAAACCTTAAATGTAGGACCACGCAGATCAGTTACAGATGACCTATCATTCAGTTTTGCTCATTACAAAACCTTTCTCTTTGAACCTCTCACACGTTTGCCCACCTACCTGTCGAAACCACCCCACGTGTCGGAGTAGTTGAATGGGCGCAGTAAAGTCATTGTTTTAACAATGACACTTTTGTGTACACTTGGTGTACCGTTGACGTTTCGAGCACTTTCTCTTATGTACACTTGGTGTACGCTTGACTCTTGAGGGATTAAATGTGGTTTCCAAATATAATTAAACGGAACTACTCAAAAAGACACAAAAATAAAAGGGGGAAACTGAAAATAAGTTTCCCTTTATCTTAACGTTTATGTGACGTCTCGTGGTTTTGCTCGTCCAAGATAACTCGCTATTTATTTGTCCGTCCTTTCCCTACACAAAGGAGAGATCTTATCTGAAAATGTTCCTTTTCTCCCGATCTCTCTACCTAGAGATCTTTTCATTGTTTCTTTACTGTCGTATTTGTTTGTGGTTTCTACCTATACAGGGTGTCCCTGGAAGTATGGATCAAATCGAATAGGAGCGTGGGCAAAGTCATTTCCAAACTTTTTAACCCTGAGAATGTCAGTGAATTTTTTTACGGTTCAAAAGTTTTGACCGATTTTTATTTATTTTTTTTTAATTACTTCGCATAGTGCTCAGAGAAAATAATCATAAAAAATACTATCAGGGCTATCTAAAAAAAAAAAAAATTGATAGCCCTGATTTTTTTAAAGATTTTTTTAAAACGATACGATTTCTCTTCTCTTTTTTTTAGTTTTTTTTTTTTGCTAAAACGTTTGGAAATGACCTTGCCCACGCCCCTATTCGATTTGATCCATACTTCCAGGGACACCCTGTATATTTGATCTTTTTAACTTGAGACTTACTTTAGTACCTTCATATTTATTTCGTTATAATAAATCGGATTACTTTTATATCTTTTGGTTGGTTTTATAACATACTAGCAGCACCCAGCGGTTTCATCCGCATAAGTTTCTATCCCGTGGGAATATCGGGATAAAAAGTATCCTATGTATAAACTATCTGTGAGGCTTTCATCCATTTGGATGAAAGCCTCACAGATCTTCTCGATCTCGTTCAGTAGTTTTTGCGTGAAAGAGTAACAAACATCCATCCATCTTCACAAACTATCGTGTTTATAATGATACTAGCTGCGCCCCGCCGTTTCACCCGCATAAGTGTCGATCCCGGCGGAATATCGGAATAGAAAGTATCCTGTGTTAATCCACGGTGTCAGCTCCATACCAAATTTTATTAAAATTGGGCCAGCCGTTTGTGTGTGAAGAAGCAACAAACATATAAACACACTCACAAACTTTTGCCTTTATAATATTAGGTGATTAGTAGGAGGTAGGACGAATAAAGATAAAGGAACAGATAATAAAATTATTTATTCTGCACAAATGAGTCGCACATTATAAAATAAACATAAATACACACACTAATATTATACAAAGTAGCCAAAACCTAAAGCACCTATAAATAGGTACACTAGTTTAAAAATATTTTCCTCTTTGTGTAATTTCAAAGTAGATATTTGTCTGTCCCAGTTACAGCATTATTGGATATTTGGACTGAATAAATCTTTATAATTCATCAATTGAACTGTACAGGGCTTAATTTAGCCAATGAATAGGGTATTTTCAACTGAAATCGATGTTTCAATCAGAGGCAAAATCATAATTAGTATTATCTGAATAATTCACGTTTGTCTCACTTTAAAACGCCCATATACATCATCTGCCTAGCCTTTTCCCAACTATGTTGGGGTCGGCTTCCAGTCTAACCCGATGCAACTGAATACATGTATTTTACATGGAGCGACTGCATATCTGACCTCCACAACCCACAACCCAGTTAATGGGTAATACGATACCCCTTGGAAAGACTAGTTATCGGACTTTCGGGCTTCTAACTACCCGTATCGACTGTCAAAGATCCACGAATGACAGCCAAAACGCTAGCCAAAACGTCCATATACATATAAAATATACATTAGTTGTATTCTGTATAATCTTCGGACATGGTATATCTACACCTGTGTACTTAGTGATCTTATATTTGCGTCTGTGACCGGAGTTTGCACTGGTGAATTTTGGCCCAAACTCAAACTCAAAGCATTTATTTCAATTAGACCATTTACAGGCACTTTTAATTTTTGTCAAAATTAAATAGTCGGTCTGTTAGTCAGAAAGTTGAAGCTAGTTGCCCATTCCAAAACGTAGATCTCTATGGAGAAGAACGGGCAAAAAACTCCAAGGACACTCTTTTAAATCAAGATATTACAAAATCCTGGGTAAATTATTCTTGTTGCTTCTTTATGTGAGAACAATGTAAAAAAAAAACACAAATGAAGAAGCAATTCAAAATATAAGATTAAAAATAAGCCTTGGCAGTTAAGAGATGACCAGTCTCAACCGACGGCGCCCGTTCACGAACGTGACGCGTGGATCAGCACCATTCAGCTCAACCATTTTGTAGGGAACCGAAGATGTTTGAACTGTTTGCCATCGATACGCTCAAAAGAAGAAAAAATTGAGCTCATTAACACTCTGACGTCATGATCATTTCAGTGATTAGCAAGAAATATTAAATCATCTCCAGATTTTTTTTAAATATATATTTTGATTCTGTATATACGAAATCAAATATTTGGGATATGATAAATAAAACAAGCGCACATGGTAAACAACCCTACAACTTCGGTACGCAAAGACAAAGCTGTAACTTAAACAATGACAAGAGGCATCCTCATATTACATGAATCTTCATTAGGAACAAGGCTGACATAATACAGGGTGTAGGGACATGATGTGCTACTTTTTTTTTGTTTTTGGCTGAAGGAAAACCTTCAAAAACCACCCCGGTGATCACCATCAGCACAAAGGGGTGGTCCCGGTTCCATAAAAGACCAATTCCTGAACCCCCCCGTGCAACGCCTGTAAGGCACATCCCTGGGTTACCATGGATTCAATACATGATTCTAGATCTCCCTGTGTTAATAGTTTCCGCATGGACGCCGGGGGCGGGGTGCAAGAGGGTGTAAATATAGGTGTAATTACATTCAGAACTAAAAATATCCGAATACGCCTAATAGAATAATAGAGAACTCAACCTGTTTGAGGCGAGATCCTAAAATGTTCGATTGTATTCTGCAATCTCTCGATTGTAAACCTTTTGTGCATTATTCAATAAAGCACCAAACTCCTTTTTTGGAAAATCTAATCGACTTAAGTCGACAAAGTAATTCCTTGTATGAATGGGCAAACGGTAACCTAACATGTCCACTACATCATAGGTGAAGTGCAAAAATGATCGAGCCTGCTTCGTTGAGCTGAAGGTGCACCCCCTGAAAATAAACTTGCCGGCGCCCATTATTCCGTCGGTTATAAAAAAAGTTTTGCTGTCCCATACATTTGACCGCGAAGGTATTGCACTTTTCTATGAAACAGCAGATTTTTATTTATGACTGACGAAAAATTTCAACAATATAAGGTCTAGAATCCTTTGCCGACTTTATGGTTTCAGTTTGCGTGTCCATGTCACCGCCACCCTGTATAATATATTTCATTATCCAATACTCTTAATTTTAAGCAACAAAGAAAAGAAATTATTAAACCGCGAACTGTTCAACGAACATCTCTATGCCGTTCAAAGGTTCAGGCCGTGACCAGAAAACAAAGTTGTCTCCATTATATTATGAAAGTAAAAGATATTGAATTATCCGCGAGAGGGTATAAATCTTCCGGTACGTCGGTATTTGAAAGGCATTTGTCCTTTTTGCCACGAAAAAAAATCCTTTTGTCTGTTTTCAATCAAAAAGGGGCGGGCTATAGGGTTGGCGATTCTGATATCTGTCCCGAAAAAAATCAACTGAAATAAATTTCGCATGTTTGTGTATTAAGCTCTCGGAGTTCTCAGAGTTCTCAGATTGGAAATAAAAAAGGTTTATGTTTTTATGGCGACATTGGCTTTCACGATCAAGAGTCAATAAAAAGTGCAAGAATCTGTTTGATCAAAATTTTAGAAGAATGTCGGAGATATTCAATACAGATTTTAAATTGAATCTAAAACTCTTTTGCCTTCATCTCAAAAAAAGCTGAACTTTTAAAATGTTGTTACTTTTGTTACTAGTGCATAATTGCTGCTGTAAAATGTTGCTGTAAAAATTACAGCAACTTTTTTCTGTAGGTTACAAACCTAACAGCTTAGGTTTAGGTTACAACCTAAAAGTTAAAGCTTTCCACTTACTAAAAGCTTATTTTCCTACAATCGAAATTACAAGCAGCTTTGAATGTTTACGCCATATTTCTGAAAAACTAATACAGTGGAGAGTGGAGTTCAACTAAAGTTTGATTTAAAACTACAAATATACTTCTTTCTATTCAGGAATGTTACGATCCACTTTTAAATAGGTATAAGTATCCATAGTATAAAAAACACGCTTTTATAGTCTGTCTGTGTGTCCGCTTACATCTTCTAAACTGTGCAATGGGTTTTTATGAGGTTTTCACAATAATTTAGAGAATTTATTCCGGAAGGTTTATGTGTATATAAAACATTAACATTTAACTTAGATATAGCACAGAAGTCTCTGTTTTGACATGTCGCAACATCATGCATGGGTGGGTCGTTATTCCACTTATAAAATAAAACGAACTTGGGACAGCCCTACGTCATCACAATATAAGGTAGCCGCTCAAAATCAGATAGGCTCTAAGACACATGTAACATACAAATAGCATTAGGTACCTACCGAACCTCTACCTGACGTACTGCGTGTAAACAATGTGTTATATACTCTGACAAAAAGGTTCCAGATATTTTCTTTCTCCGTATCTTTCATAGTAATTTTTTCAGGAACCATTCGTAGGCAAAAATGGGTCCTCGGCGTTTTCTTGGACGAAGATTTGCACTCCTTTACTGACTTCTTATATTGCGGGCGCCTGAATCTTTTCAAAATCAATATCGCGTTTCATAAAAACGACGTTTAGCTCTGATAAAGAATGATAAAGAAGGAAGGAAAAATATCAAAATAATAACATATTTTGATATTTTTTAATCTGTTTCTAAACGTTCAAAACCAATGAGGGGGAAAATTGGTGTGTGTTCTTACAGAAAAACATATTAGAGCTTCGTTTAAACCCGCAGTCGCAGAGCTAGATTATAAAACTACAATTTAACTCCAAAGAAGCAAGAATGAAGATATTAAAACTAGATTTACCCTGAACAAACCTAAAGAATGTACTCTAGAAAATAATTTAAATGAAACAAAACTGAATTCAGTACAATTCATAAAACTTATAACGTTGAATACTTCACTGGCAGCTATCCGTTGCAAGAGCTTAAGTTCGCAAGTTTTGCACATAAAGATAACTTAGCTTCAGATATTTTAAGCACGCTTTTGTAGGGTTAGTTGGTATTTTAATAAAGGACGATGACTTGAGAAGTTCCTTCGTGAGGAGATCGCGGACTTCAACTGAAATGAATTAATATGACGCAGAAGAAAACTTAAATTTCATCGGCTTATTTGAATTAATTCATATTTACTTGGAAAATGAATCCTGAAACTCAAATGGTTGAAGAATTATTTCAAACTAGCTGCGCCCCACGGTTTCACCCGCATAAGTGTCGATCCCGTGGGAATATAGGGATAAAAAGTAGACTATATGTTAATCCAGAGTGTCAGCTACCTCCATACAAAATTTTATCAAAATTGGTCGAGCCGTTTGAGCGTGAAGAAGTAACAAACATATAAACACATATACACACACACTCACAAACTTTCGCCTTTATAATATTAGTGTGATGTGATAACTTATGATAATGTCAGTACACTCTTAAATGTACTCGGATGCATCTCAAAATTCATCATGATCTCAATACAGAGGTTGTTAAGCCACTTCTTCTTCCAAGCGAAATTACTAGGAAATGGTGAAAGGTGGGCGTTTTGGGGGACTGTCTTATGTAATTTTGACGTTCGAAAAGTGCTAATTCTCAGCCTAATTTTAATAAATAACTTCTGATTTTAATAGGGATAATATCATATTAAACGAAGTCACAGTAAAAAAGACAATCATGTAATGAAGCTGAATAAAAACTTTTTAACAAAAAATTAAACCTCCGAAAAAACTGAAAAGCAAAAAATAATAAACTTTTTTTATTTAACCTTAATAAATAAGTTCTTAAACTAATGCAAGTATACCTAAGAAATTTTGAGTCGGCGCCAAACAAGCAAATTAATTCGTTGCGAGTGGTCGTGCGGAGAGCGCATTTTTTGTTTGAAATGTTAATGTTTATCGCTATAGATTTCACGTTGCTTATTTCTTTAAATTTAAGGTAATTTAGTAATCTTTGTTCATTGATTGTTTGGCGCCGACTCAAAATTACTTAGGTATACTTGCATTAGTTTAAGAACTTATTTATTAAGGTTAAATAAAAAAAGTTTATTATTTTTTGCTTTTCAGTTTTTTCGGAGGTTTAATTTTTTGTTAAAAAGTTTTTATTTTATAATTTTTTGAGGCCATAATTTACTAATTACTACATGCTTAATGTTTGATTACTTTTAAAATACCTACCTTACTTTAGACATTAACTGTTATATACTCCTACTTTAACTATTATTTTTTGTGTAATATAATACTAAATAATATAATATAATACTTAAAAAAAACAGGCTTTATATACCAACATAGATAGGCCTTTTATTTTAATTGTAATACACAGCTCAGCATTAAAATCTGTGAATGAACAATAAGTCACCCCTATTTTCCCACCCTTAGGGTAGGTTTTTTTTTTCCAAATTTACATGGGACCAACTTCAAAGTATGTCCTATCCAACAAAAGAAGAATGATCAAAATCGGACTACTCTGTAAAAAGTTAAGCGGGGTCATACATTACAATCAGTGAGTGAACAATCAATCATCCCCTGTTTTCTAACCCTTAGGGTTGGAATTTTTTTTCCAAATTTATATGGGACCAACTTCAGAGTATACCCTTTCTAATAAAAAAAGAATTATCAAAATCGGACTGCTCTGTAAAAAGTTATGCGTGATCATACATAAAAAAAAAAAAAAAAAAAAAAAAAAAAAAAATATACGCGTCGAATTGAGAACCTCCTCCGTTTTTTTTCGTCGGTTAAAAACCGGCAAATGATGAAACTGATTTCTGGAGGTGGCATGTAAAATACTGGTACCTATAGAGGTATGAGGAACAGGGTGTAAAGTTCTCATACTCTATAAAAAAGGGAGGATCCTCCGACCAGACGGGTGTTGTGTCTGGCGGGCAACTGCCCAATGATTCATGTCAGGCTGTTGTATCTAGTTGCGCGGTAAACTCTGCTTGCGAGATGCAGGATTTGCGTGACGTCAGTATGACGCGTTGTTCGCATGTAGCCGCTACACTAATATTCAGCAGAATCTGGTGAGACTGTAAGCCGACCACAGCATAGTTGGAGAAAGGCTAGGCAGATGATGATCAAAGAGTGAAACAAGAAATGCTTTGTTACTCCACTACCTCCATAAGCGTTTTATTTGTCCAGAATAAAGTATATTTTTAAGCGAAAACTTATTTAGGCGCGTTGGGCATTTTTTGGGATGGGAAAAACCATTGAATTCGCGCCACTGTTACCGTAACCGACACCGCTACGGATGTGTTCGGCTGTCCCCGGGATGTACTCGCTCAGTGAGTGATGGCAAAGTATTCTGTTTGTGTTTTGTTTATATGACGATTCAAAAAATACACACATAATTGTTCAAATTTTCACTTCTGTCGGCACTCCCGGAGTGCCACTTTTTTATTATTTTCATTTTTTTCGCCACACTCTTGTTTTGATTAAAGATACTATCTTTATCAAATTAACAATACATTTTTCTAGAGCCTGCTTTTATTAATCCCGGGTACTCATTCCATTGTTGGGTATTTAGTTCATCTTCTGGGAATACGAGTAGCGTCGATTGTTGGCCTCCATCCAAGTACTAGTTCCATTAAAACATATTTGCTCTGATTTTAATAGTTTATTAGATGTTGATACCAAGAAATAAGGTTAATTAAAAACTAGAGCGCTTGTTTCTTTTTTACCAACTTAAAAAGGGAGGTTATTATAGAAACATGTTGAAGATCTTTGAAGGTATAATATTTCTAAATATTTCATTATTTTCTTTTAGTATCTTGGGTGACTATGCAATACATGAATGATTATGTCTGAGCCCTATATTCAGCCATATTTAACGTGCTATGGGCCATCAGATGATGATTATTAATACACAAATACTTTTATATCTGTATTTTTTTTTATCTGTGTTCATAATAAAGAGTATTCTATCTATCTATTTAGTATATTTTAAACTCAGACATTTACCTTACTACCACAAAACAGTGTTTATCAGTTGTTTAGGCTGAACACAAATTAAACACGACATATTTATATGGACTTTGACGTAACACTGACATTAGACACACGTTGAAAAAGTGTTTAAGTTTTTGTGGTAAGACCCTTATTCGCCTTCTACGAGTAAGTATCTACTCAGCTATTGATATATTGATTTGGGAAAATGGCGCTTAGGTAACCCGCGTAATTAATTTTTTTACGTTTTTCGCATATTTCAGGTCAGTGTCAGGTTGTCTGTTGATTAAAATAAGATTCCCGACCGTAACAAGTATGACTTTACAGAATTGAATTGATTTTTTTTTTTTTTATAGGTTATTATAACCCTTAGTATCAGCAATAGAACTCCTTGAGTTAGAATTGGCCTCAAATATCATCATTTCATGGAATACTCATTCAATAGGTTAATATGAACTTAGAGATGTGATGATTTTGAAGATGATAATTGTATACATACTCAGCCTATAATGTTCCCACTGCTGGGACACAGGCCTCCTCTCTGTGACAGGGGGTGGGCCGTAATCTACCACACAGGCCCAGTGCGGGTTGGTAGATGTCACATGTCTTCGAATTTTTGGTTCTAGGACATGCCGGTTTCCTCACGATGTTTTCCTTCACCGTTTTGAGAGCAGTGGTGATGATATAATTTACACAAAGTAAAGCGCCTGTCCGGATTCGAACCTACGACCTTTAACTCGTAAGTCGCAGCTGTGACCACTGGGCCACCACTGCTCCAATATTGGAAATAATTGTATATAAATAAATATTTGATACGGCCGTGAATCATATTTAGATCAACATTAAAATTGTATAAAACGTAATAAAATTTTAATTTCGCGGGCTATCCTGACGCTTTCGCCTTAACATCGTTGTTTCCTACCGAATCACTTTAATCATGATAACTATTCAATGTTTTATAACCATCATCACACACAGTAAAAACCAATATACCTACATTAGCCGTCTTAAATTTTTATTTATGTCTAAACATAGTCGAGACTATATTCAATGTACTCCGTTTCACTCAACGCTCTCATATAATAATCATAAATCTGGCTTCAATCTAAATATTATAACACAAAGTTCACTTTAATATCTACGCGTTATTTTTGTCCGTGTTTTTTTATTGAAGTTCGTCTACTCGAAATTTATATTATAGTTCAATGAACTTCGCTGTTGTAGAATCAAAACTAGGACTTTTATTTAGAAAGGTGTTTCATCGACTGTAAGATTCATTGAAAATAATACAGCAGTGCTATTCTGTAAAAATATCACCGTGAAAACTTAGATGAAGTGAGTTTGATGTGAGCTGTCATTCCACGTGATGCTAGGGATTGACACTAATGACAGCTCGCTCCACGCTCACTTCACCTAAATTTTCACAGTGAGATTTTTACAGAATACCACTGCAGGTATATGTTGTTAACCCGCCATGACATGATGATGATGATCATGTTGTTGACGACCTTGTAAAGGCCGCAGGGAACCGCTGGATGCGGGAAGCACAAAACCGGTCGAAGTGGCCGGGCTTGGGGGAGGACTATGTCCAGCAGTGGACGTCTTTCGGCTGATGATGATGATGATAAAAAATAAAAAACGGAAAATAAAAACATTTTCGAGGGAAAGTAGAACTATATTTAATGTAACTTTTCTTTTACTATTGTGGCTGCTTCACGGACAGTAACAGTGTTATTATACCTAATAATCAGATTATTACTCAATTTGTCAAAGAGCGTTCCATTTTGGAACGTTTCAACCTATTTATTAAAACTAAACTTCCTCTCCCAATTCTCGGAAGATAATTCAGCAAAATCTCATAAATAATTCACAGTTCACCCTATTAATAATTTCAGAGCACCCAGACGATGACTATCATGTAATTATAATAAAATGAACATAGCCTGGGCTTAGAAAACTGCTGTATTTGCATATCTCACTCCGCTTGTTTCCAACCAAATGGCCTATAAAATGCTTCGATAAAGGCTAAGGTAGCTACGAGCGCCATTCTGCAAATGCAAATAAGATTCAATTGAATTATTTTAATAATAACCCATTATTTTAATAGGTTCGTGGTGAAATCATTCATGTTTGAAAAAGGGTTTTTGAAATGAAAATTAGGTATTACCTATTATCTTATAAAACATTAAGCCCAGTGTGTTTTTCACATTACTATGAACGTTATTATAATTCTACGTATTTTATTATTTCAAAATGCTCGTTAATAATTTTTTACAGCTCGCTATTATAATGAGTATTTACTATTTAAACTTTAAAATTAATGTTAAAAGCCACATTATTCCTCTTTTCACAATATTATTCCTCTGGAAACTATGAATAAGAAGTACGTATATATTAGGAATCTGCCCTCTGCATTAATGAGGTTAGTTCATGAAAGATTTTTTTTTTAAATAATCGTTTAGAAAAAAAATTTGGTTCATTTTGTATCTATGTATGTATAATGTATAATAATATGTATTAGTATTTATTCTTGTATTTTATAGTTATTTCCGAGCTATTTATCTCGTATGTCGTTGTTTTGTCTCTGCATCACCCTAAGGTTGACTGGTAGAAAATGCCTCAGGCATTAAGTCCGCCTTTGCACAGTTTTTTTTTTTACTTGTGCATTACGTTTTAATAAATAAAATACAACATCTATTAATAATAAAACATCTATTTAAAAACATCTAATAAAACATCTAATAATAAAACATTTATTTATAAAAAAAAAACAATTCACTAACAGACAACGCACAGCGCCACGTAAACCGTTGGGCCTAGAAGCATGACATTTTGCACCAGAGTTCTTTTTATAATGAGCACTAAGGAAGAGCTTTTGAACATTCATCCCCTAAAAGGATTAAATAGGAGATGATAGTTTGTATGGGAGATCATCATTATTGTCGATGGCTCGTCCAAATAATTAATAATCCTACTAATATTATACTTAAATGTGAAATTTTGTATGTTTGCATGTTTGTTACTCAATCACGCAAAAACGGCAGAACGGATTTATACCGGTAGTAGGTATACGTTCCTGTGAAATAATTTCCAATTTCCACGCGAGCGAAGCCGTGGGCAGAAGCTAGTTATTAATAAATCTGCAATTACTAAAACCTTTCTAGATCAGTTTAACTGCTTTAGAGTTTAGATACAAAGTTAAGTACAACTAATACAATTTGCAGAAAGAAAAAAAACGCGATAACTTAAAGGCTTATTTATAAACAAACCCTATTCTTCTCTACAACCCTCATATTAATATTTATTCACATACAAAATATTAATAATTAATTCCACAATAATCAATATTGTGCGGAACTCCTTTGAGAATCACTCAGCAGGCGAAGACGCTTCGATGGACCGCTTCCTTTACCCGCGTTTACGTTGAATTTAACTTAATATACCGTATATACCGGTATATACGCGAAATACGTCTGTATCAGTAAACGAGGTTCAATAAGTAAATAGTAGCGGGAGTTCATTATGTAAGAGTGACTGGAATAAGGATTTACTTAGTAAAACAGCTAACTATACTTATTATACGGCTCCAATATAATAACGGGTTCAGGATGTTGATGGGGCTGCCCCGTTTCTGCAGTGCATCAGGTATGTTTGCACAAGCACACGTCGATGGCTTCCACGCCATTGTCAGACGGAAATCTGCCTCTTTGCTCTGCAGAGTGCGGGGGAGCTCCAACTCCATTTTGAAGACCATAGCGGGAAGGTGCGAGTCTCCGTTATTAGGTGATGTTGTTCAAAGATGTATTTCGAATAAGTTATCTTTTTGTTTTTTTACTAACCCATATGGATGCTGCTCATCCGAATTAAAAATTATTTTATTTATCTGTGGACCTAGCAGAAACGCGTGGAGTAAAACTTACGTTTGGTTTAAGATTATGCAGCAAGCACAAAAAGTTGTATTCACATCTATCCTATCACCCATAACATAATCAACCTATAAAATTCCCACTGCTGGGACCCAGGCCTCCTCGCGGTAAGAGGGAGTGTGCCGTAATCCACCACGCGGGACCAGTGCGGGTTGGTAGATGTCACGTGTCTTCAAATGTTTGGTTCTAGGATATGCCGGCTTCCTCAGTACGTTTTCCTTCACTTGAGCCTTCACTGTTTTGAGAGCAGTGGTGATGAAATTATTTACTCAAAATAAAGGGCGTTTTATTTTGGTTCGAACCCAGGCAGGCGTGCTTGGGTTCGAACCATAGATATATGAAAGAAGGTTCGAACCCACAACCACTCGTAAGTCGGGGCTATTACCACTCGGACACCACTGCTCTCAATCACCTATATAAGGTCCCATTAAAATAGATGTACAAACTTTTGGAAATCATTCAGACCACCAAAATAAGGATGATGGTAAAAAATAAAAAAAAAAATGCATTTGATACTTACAAGAAAAATAATCCGCTAACGAAAATACACTAATGAGCCGGCAATTTATTATTTTAGGTCAAAATAAAATCAGTGTTTTTTTTTTTGCTTGGATATCTTTGGTTAGACGTACTGAGCGCTGGTTTATTTGTCCATCTATTTTAATGGGACCCTGTTTAAGACTAAAGTCTTAAAACTGTGTGCGAAATAAGTATTCTTTAATTTTTAAATCTTTCGTTTTAAAATCGACTAGCCGTATAAAATTATAAAGCGCTTAAAAGGTTATTTTAAAATTAAAATATGTGTCGCATAAATGCGACACATATTTTTTAAGTGGTTAAAAGGTTAAATTTATTTTCCATTCTCCCCAGGCCAATCCCATTCCACAAACTACAGCCTCTACCACATAGGCTCGGTAGCCAAGCCTTCAGTCCGCGCCTTCTCCCAGCACGGCAAGATCGATGATCTGGTGAAGGAAGGAGATGATGAGCAGCAAGTGTACGATCAGTTCTCGGCACCAGCTATTGGAGCCGGGACTGGGGACACCGAGAATATGGTGTTTGTTGACGGTGCACATAGTTTGGTAAGGGTACAGCTGATAATCAGGGGCCCTAATATAATCACATGATTATTTTAGAGCCTCTTATCCATGCTCATGCATAGGTGATGTGCAGGACAAGTAAAGGTGTCACTTTACAGTTGGAACATGGAACTAAATCCCATTACAACATTTTAAATTCCGTCTAATATTGACCTACACCCAATCTGAAGAATTTTGAAAGATATTATTGCTAATACATAGCTTCATATGTTCAAAGAATTTGCCTGCTCAACAACGTAAACAACGCAATGAATGTTGTTGAACTGTCAAAATTAAAGCCATTGCTACAGATAGTGTGATAGGCAATTACCCCACTGCTCATGCATGATCATAATTATGCATAATAACTATCAAAAGAGATCTTGCTTGAACCAGTAAGAGTGCCTGATCACTGTTTATGCCCCAATATGATAAAGGAGACTCTTGGACTCAGACCGAAATACTTATTTACATAAAGGTAACTGATGTTTAATGTTACAGGTATCCCTTTTGTGTCGCATGATTCCGTCACCTGATTGGTTCATTGGTGTGGATGGCGTAAACCTTTGCGTGGACTCCTCCTGGCTGGATCAGATAACTCTTGACGTAAGGATATATACTTCTATTCATATTACTTCTTTCTCATATACCTAAGTCAAAACATGCTTGAAGGAATAAGCATATATATTTTTACTTCAACTTGTTTACAAGCCCTTCTCATATCCCCTATTTATAAAGAGACGCTTGTTAAAACACACTGAAGTTGAGTAGCTATAAAATAACCACACACACAAATAACTATCTAAAGGACCCGCAAAAGCATTGTCATTTGATCAATTCAAACTTCCGTTAGAAGTAAATCATCGAAACTAAACAGCCTAGCCGGGTCGCTTTGTATATGTGCAGCTACCCGATCAAACTAACCGGATCACTTTTTTCCGTCCTCGTCTAACCATTGACCTGTTTATGATCAGTTGGAGCCTTTAGACGCGGGGGCGGCCAGCGGACTGACGTTCACAGCTCCTCGCTGGGAGACCACTCCTCCGGACCCTGTGGCGAGGCATAAGCCGAAGGTCCCCGACCATCCAGCCGCCGGCTTCTATTACCCACAGCTGAGGGAACTGCCGGCTATCGCCAAAGTAGAAATTACCAAGGTAACATTTGGAATAATCGATTGATGTAAGAATAATCAAAATCTGCCCTCTCGTTTGGTCTCTAGAACGCCACAAAGGAACAAACATACATATAGGCTGACAATTCCAAAGTGCCTGTAAATATTTAATTGAAAAAAAATAACTGTTTAATTTTCAGTTTTTGATAAACATAACCCTCCTTTGCGTTGCGCAATCGGATTAAAAACATGGTTAGATTTTGATCATTATTTACGTACCTACCAACTTAGTACTAATCTAAACTATCAGAATCATAAACCTTACAATAAAAACGGTTTGCAACTTCAAACTCTGCATCTATTTACCTTTTCAATATAGCCACTAAAATAATGCACATTTCGTTGTAGACGTAGCATGAAAGCCTATCCACACTGCCATTCCCATATTATATCTGAGTCTGAAGCCAGACCGGGCATCTTTACTGTCGAGGTGTTGTAACTTGTAATGTAACTATTATGCTAATGCAAGTACATGATCGCGTTACACGGGCTATCGGGTTATACTGACAGATAAGTGCCGCGTGTGTTTAATCAAATCATTCCGTTCTGTGGCTGCGTGCTAGTTTTATGCCTAGCTGAGTGATAAGGCGTGGAATATACGGGGGATTAATGGGAATTATAGAGGTATGCCGAGGGAAACCTAAATCTTACATTGAATCTCCTTACATACTAAAAAATATTGCTTAACCTTTTGAACGCCATTGTCACATATATGTGACAAAAGAAATCTTACCCTGAACGCCAACGTCACAAATATATGACAGAATACGTCGCACGGGTCGCACCATTATGAAATAAACAATTTAATCATTACTTTTGTGTGTTTTTCTTTATATAATTTAAAAGTTTAAGCTTCCGTCTATAATGTATTGCATCAAACTAATATAAATAAACCACCAATATCGAGAAATTTGTTGTTTTAAGTGTGTGTGTTGTTTTATTAAAGTGGCCTGGTGTCAGGTGTACGGCGATACGTTTATACTCTGGCGTTCAAAAGGTTAAAGTTAACTGGAAAACTTCAAAAAATCTTAACTTTAGGCAACGTTTATAAATAGAAAATGAAAGTATCATAGACAAATATCCCGCCAAACAAACCGCAGCCGCCGCCGACAAATATACCGCAGTGTCTCAAGACGAAAGTCTTTGACCAGTGCGTATTGCCAGTGATGACATATGGCACTGAAACGTGGTCGCTCACAATGGGCCTTATTAGAAGGCTGAAAGTCACTCAAAGGGCAATGGAGAGGGCTATGCTTGGAGTTTCCCTGCGGGATCGAATCAGAAATGAAGAGATCCGCAGGAGAACCAAGGTAACCGACATAGCCCGAAGAATTGCCAAACTTAAGTGGCAGTGGGCAGGGCACATTGCTCGCAGAACAGATGGCCGATGGGGCCGAAAGGTTCTGGAGTGGCGACCGCGTACCGGAAGACGTAGCGTTGGAAGGCCTCCCACAAGGTGGACCGACGACCTTGTGAAGGCCGCAGGAACTCGTTGGATGCGAGAAGCACAAAACCGGTCGAAGTGGAGGTGCTTGGGGGAGGCCTATGTCCAGAAGTGGACGTCTTTCGGCTGAAATGATGATGATGATGATAGACAAATATTGGGGTTCACATATTTAAAATGATTAAATATTTTTTTTACATGCAAGTTTACGTTATAAGGTATAAAATAAAATATTGGGAGTAGATACTAAAACCATATTCAAAAGAGCATTTAAATACAACGAATGTATTCTTCTTCAAAATTCTTCTTGAAGTGAATTTTTCGAGCAAGACCGGTGTATCAATTCTTCAGCCAAGTCGTTGGCGAGCCACCATTACCGTATAAAATTGCAGTTACATTGAAGAGATAATGTGTGAACCCATAGAGCATCTATGGCAGGTTACTGTACAATAACCGCATTTCTCTACTGCATCTCACTAATAAAAGGTAGTGCCGAGTTTAAAAATATACTTATAGTTGAAAGTTAATTTATTTAAGAGCAGGAAGTAGATATATTAAATAAATAGATAAAAAGTATATCTCTTATACACTGCAGAAAAAACCATTTCGTTCTGAGATAGAAATACACAATGATCAGGCTACTACATGTTTATTTACAACTAGCTTCTGCCCGCGACGTCGTTCGCGTGTAATTTCTTATTCCCTCGACCCATCTCGTCGTATTGCATCACCTGCCCGCGTCTCCTGCTCTATCACTTCGTTTCCCCATAGCGCTTTTGCTCGGCTCCTAAGGGTCATAGCGTGACGTTAAATAGTCTATAGCCTTCCTCAAGAATTGGGCTATCAAACGCAAGAAGAATTTTTCAAATCCGACTGGTAGTTCCAGAGATTACCCCCTACATACAAACTTACAAACAAATTTTACTTCTTTATAATATTAGTATAGATAAACACTATAAAAATATACCCATGACCTGACTATTTGCAGGTAAAAGAATACTCAACAAAGGAACTTAATGACTTAGCACGCAAAGAACTCAAGTCAGTACTAAAAGCTAAAAGTGAACATAAAGGACTACCACGAAAGACAATAGTTAACAATGATGATGACAATGATTTCAATGAAGAACTACAAGAACACAATATTATGACTACAAGGAGCTATGTTGACAAGCTGAAGGATTTAGAAGAAGATCCTGTTGGGACTCCGAGACCTAATGCACCTGAAAATTTTGTTGTTGTTGTTACTAAAGCTCCAACTACTACGTGAGTATAAACTCCAATGTATACAAATCATCATCATCTGAATGCCTTTTCCCAACTATGTTGGGGTCAGCTTTCAGTCTAACCAGATGCGATGTATACCGTATTATTACTCCTCATTAACCTCTAACAGAACATAGACATGACCTCTCCATTAACCATATCCTTGGCTACTCTTATATGACTAGTCTGTTAGTTCCTATGACAAAAGGAGGTCCATTATTTCCCAGGAACAACAAAAAAAAACATTCAGATCATGATTCGGAAATCTTGAAAAATAATATCTTCTAAAAAATATCAATTTATACAGGGTGAAATTGAAAACACACGACAAATCGAAATGGGAGATTGTACTCATCATTATGAACAACTTTTACTATGGGACCAAACCTGAAATCGCGAAATAAAATCAGCTGTTCCCTACATTTTGACGAGTTATGCGAACATAAATGTAGGGAACAGCTGATTTTTTTTTCGCGATTTCGTGTTTGGTCCCATAGTAAAAGTTGTTCATAATGATGAGTAGGTACAATCTCCCATTTCGATTTGTCGCATGTTTTCAATTTCAACCTGTAGATATTATGTCTCGTCAAAATCAAGTTCAACTAATGGAAACGAGAGAGATTGCTTTCAGAAAGAGACAAATATTTTTTACAAAGCCTGAACACAGAAACCCACTCCCGCTACAATGAAATTGATAGAATTTCATATCGTCACTTACCTTTATTACATTTCCATTAGTATTAGCATAAGGACTCGTTCCCATTATGTGTAGCTGTTAAGCTCGTTACTGATAATTGCCATTAAAGCATGTTGCTGCATCACATTGAGAGTGCTTTTGTATTAAGGGCCTGTGCACACTACGTTTGTTAAACGCGCGTTTGTAGCGCTACAGACGCGAGTCAGACGCAACCTGTAGACCTTCTGTAGGATAAAAGCGCGTCTTCGACGCACGTTTCAAAAACACGCGTCAACGGCGCGTTTAAACAACGTGGTGTGCTCAGGCCCAAAGATGCATCAATATTGCGTCATATTACATCTCCTCAGTCCAGCAGACTTCTCATAATTATTCTAGTGATACCACTAGGGAATAAGAGTAGTGATAACGATGGCATCTTTTGCATTTTGCAATGCCCATCGGAATCTAAACTGCGGGGTAATTGCGTAACACAATATCAGTAAATTTCGACAATTTAACAACATTCATTGCGTTATTTACGTTGTTGAGCAGACAAATTTTCGAACATAAGAAGCAATGGATTAGCAATATCCTTCAAAATGATAATATAATAATAATATTATCAGGGTAACATCAGTGTTCTTTTTTTTTATTTCAATGCAATGTCATTCGATATCTGTTAGTGCTTTTATATTGCAACATACATGTATAAGTACTTTATAGAATATAAACTTTATTAAACCCTTGGCGCAATGGAAACAATACACTCGACAGACTGTCTTTGTGTATTCGCAATTATTTCGACATGTTAATGACGGCGACGCTTTGTTGGATTAACTAGTAGGCATTTGTAGGTTTATAATGGAAGAATAAATAAAATTACTTTCATGAAAATTAAGTCTCTTAAAAAAATAATCAAAAATTTTACCACCAGTGTCATAATTATCATATTAGAACTTCTAACAACTACTTTTTTTTTAAATATTCAATGTACAGTTTTGACCTCACTACGATTTTTTATAAGTATGTATAGATGTAAAATTAAAGTTATTTTTCTAGTAGAAAAATGCAATCTAGTACAGACGCCAGCACAGCTACGGTAGCAGCAGCTACCCGAAACTGTAAAATTTTCTCAATCAACTTTGAACCTTATATTTAAGCGATAAAGTTGAAAATCTATTAAAGAAATTTGACAAATGCTAATTTCTTTACTTATTATCCATTACAGAACAACAGAAGCAGAATTTGAAGGCGAGCTCAAGAACATGGATGACGTCGTCTTGGCTGTTGCTCACGGTAGAAAGCTTGGTCTACACAAGCATCTGCCGAGGCACTTCAGGTCCCGCTTACACCACGCAGTCAACAAGATCCAACGTAAGAAACAAGATAAAAATACTCTTTATTATGTAAACCATAAATTACATATACAGGGTCGAATTAGCTAGGAAACTTTGCAGACATGATGAGTATCGATATCTAAACACGATAAAATGAAATAAAAAAGTTGTGTTGTTTTCTTGACGTGATAACGTCTTATAAATCGGTGAACGCCGGCTGCACGCACGAAAAAGCATGACTTATTGTCACTTTCCGCCCGAACCGAGCGTGCAAGCGAGAGCGCGGAACAAGCGATAGCGAGGCCTATGTGTTCGGCTTATGACGCATATATCTGATGTTTTCTTATGACGTCAAATTATCGTCTGTAAGCCGACATTACAGACAACCAATTTTTTATGGGTCAACGACCTCTGTTAGTGTTGGTTCTTGAAGTACGAATTGATAAAATATGTTTTATATCGTGTTTAGATATCAATACTAATTACGTCTATGATGTATACACAAACATAGTAGATTGTACAACTAAGGCATAAAAGAAGCTATTTTATCCCGAGACGTTTATATCCACCCGAGCCGCAGGCGAGGTTGGATAGTTAAATCGAGAGGTAAAATGGCTCGTTTATGCCTGAGTTATACACTCTGTTTTTCACTTCGATTGCGAGAAAATGAAACAGGCATAACGTAAACAGTACATAATTACTCAAAAATGTTGCATCCATAGCTAATTCCCGCCACCACAGATAATACCGCCACGAAACTTTTTAAAAGTTTTTTTTTTTTTAATTTTCAACATTTGTCATTCGACTTGGGTACTTCGTACTGCCAAAAAATTAAAAAGTTTTTTTGCCTTTTTAAATAACAAAATGACAACTATTTTACCTGATTTTATTAAATTAACGATAGAAAACACAGAAGTGGTATAAATTAAATAAAATGAAATAAATCACGACTTTAATCTGCGAAGTATTATTGTGCGTGTGGCTGTTGGGCCTGATTACTTTAGTCTTAGAAAAAAATTTTACTTTATGCACTAGAACATAAAAAGCGATTTTATGTCGCCTAAGCACAACATAAAGACGGACTTTTAGAGCATGAGAAGTGAAAAATTTTTTTAAATGATATTTCAAGTGCCGACGATAAACCTACAAAAACGAGATCAAATTAATTTATTTTTTGTTTTATTGTGTTTAGATACACCCATCACGTATGTGGAGTTCCGCTAGCTGATTTATCCTGACCCTGTATAAAAGTACAGACGCCAGTGTGCTGGCGTGTGCACTTTGTGGCTCAAGCTACCACAATCTGTAAAATTTCTTTAATAGATTTTCGACTTTGTGACTAAAACATAAGGTTCAAAGTTGATTGGGAAAATTTGACAGTTTCGGGTAGGTTGATGAGCTGGCGTCGGTACAAGCGTCATGAATTCTGCCCTGATTGCTCTCTGAATTTATTGAATTAATGTTGCTCATTCCCATTAGTTTTCGATTACGTTGGAAAAAAATGGGTCTGGAATATTTAAAGACAGTGTCTAGACGACTAAACGATGATTAAATAAGTACTTAATTGTTGAAGTGGCAAAATTAAAGATAAAGCTTAATTCAAATTGCACAAAATCCATTTACGGTCTAGCTAAGGTGATCAATACTAGGTATAGGCATAGTACATAATCAGACTATAATGTTTCCACTGCTGGAATACAGGCCTACTCTCTGTGAGAGGGAGTGGGCCATAATCCACTACGCGGTCCCAGTGCGGGTTGACAATGTCACATATCTTCAAGTTTTTGGTTCTAGAACATGCCGATTTCCTCACGATGGTTTTCTTCGCCGTTTTGAGAACAATGGTGATGATATAATTTAAACAAAATAAAGTGCCAGCTTGTATTCGAACCCAAGACCTTACAACTCGTAAGTCGCGGCCGTTACCAATGGGCCATCACTGCTCTCTATCAATACTCATTTAATAATAATATCTTATTTTTGAAGTGAAACTTCTTTGCGCACGCATGACTTGGAGAGTAAGCTGGCGAACGCGTTACGAAAAGTGTGATCGGGCGAGGCCAACGGGAGTTGAGTGGGGGATATAGCAAGAGAAAGCAGTACGCGCGCACATTTTCTTTCTCTCTTCCTCTCATAGCCAAATACGTTTTTTTTCTCTTGTATCTGCAGCAGATACCACCCATAATATTACATATGAATACCTTTTCTTACCACTCTTTTTATCTACAGCGAATGACTGCCTCGTGTCAGAATGGAGTGCCTGGTCACCTTGCTCAGTGACCTGCGGCTTCGGGGACAAGCTTCGGTACAGGAGCGTTGTGCGCGAAAAGAAAGATGGCGGCCGCAACTGTCCTGCCCTCACCGACAGAAAACACTGCGGCAATGTCAACTCTTGCGCACACATCGATTATTTTGAATGGTAGATGGTTGGTTAAATAAATGTTGCCATATTTGTATTTTCTGTTTTTTTTTTTATTACATTATTCTACTATTATTTGCTAAAGCTACTACAGTTCATGATTTTTCACAAATAATAATTATTATTTCCGAAAGCATCCAATATACAGGATGGCAGAGACGCCCAAACTGTACCTAACCATGAATTCAGCAGATGATTCTAGACCCCTAGCGTCTAAATCATGGGTCCGTGGCTTAGGCCCCCAGTGGTCGAGGCACCTGTGGCCGACGCCCCCGAATCGATTAATTTAATTCAAAGCAATTTTTGATCAAATGTACTGTCAGGCACAATTTTTTTTTCACCAATTCTATGTTTAACTATATTATAATTATTTCGCACGAGCCCTAGCTTATCAAAAAAAAAAAAATGTACTCCATACATTTTGACTGCGTAGGTATTTTCTATGAAACAGCAACTTCTTTTTTCGATAAAAGACGAAATAATTTGCCACCCTGTACCTATTTCCCAACCACTCGCAATCCTCATATACTTTAACCCTTTACAAAATGAGTCCTATAAACTCCTTTGTCAACAACATCCCGTTACAGAACTACCTATAAATTCCACTCACACAAAACTAGCTCAATTCCCTTTGACCACTTTTCATTATTAAATAATTAATTTTAATCATACACAACGCACATACGTCGATTATTAAAAATTAGCCGGTCATAAGTCAATTTCTTAAGGTGAATGCGTAGTTGTAGCCCGCGAAATTCAATTTTTCTTACGTTTTTTGCAATTTTCAGGTCAGTGTCAGGTTGTATCTTGATCAAAATATGATTCGCGACAATAACAGGTACGTATTTACAGAATTATAATAATTAGAATCATTAATACATCTTCCTAAGTTAGATTTCTACCGTTAAGAACAAATCTCGTATGGAAAAGTGTTGGTGGTAGAAATCTAACTTAAACAGATGTATTAATGATTCTGATGATTATAATTCTGTGAATACGTACCTGTTATAGTCGCGAATCAAATTTTCATCAAGATACAACCTGACACTGACCTGAAAATTGCAAAAAACGTAAGAAAAATTGAATTTCGCGGGCTACAACTACCCATTCGCCTTAAATGAAAAGGTTATCAACCAATAATAGCTAAGATAGAAAGAGAAATATACCAGTAACAAGAATTTACTCCCCCCACCTACTAAACATGCCTCGTTTGCTTGCGACAGCGCAGGTTCGAACTTGATCTTCACGCAATTGTAATTTATTGTTCTCCGCGATCTCAATTGACGGAATTAAAGAAAAAGATTTTAGTGTTTTCTACTTGATATTTCGTAACGATTGTGATGGATTCAAGTAATTCAGGTATGAGTTGTTATATTCTAATGTATTTTAAGTGTGCTAACTTCATTTTATAGTATCGGTTCAATTTTAAAAGAGGGTATATAAACAATTTATTTTTTTGGTTAATTTTTTTGTTCAAATATAATTAAGTTATGTTATCGCCTTCTCTCGCGAAATATTTTTTTTTGTTTTAAATATTTTACATATAAGGCTAGTTTACGACACATATTTTAAGTGCGAATGGCCGCGAATTTCCGACTTATAGGTTTTTAAAGATTGGAAGTCATACAAAAATAAAATAACTTTTTTCTATTAAATTTTATAAAGTGTATTTTATTTGATTTAGGTACCTCTGGTAAAAAAGTAGTGACACGACGTTATCTTTACGATAAAATGCAACTGCAAGATTTGCCTAATTTGAGTGATAAACTAAATTATTTGGAAAACTACCTTTTGACCTGTTATGGTGACACACCTGATAACATAAGCATTTATGAAATTTTTTGAAAACCCACATTTGGCTGCAGACATAACAAAAGTAGATTTTAATCTCATCTATCGTTTAAAAGTTATATTGGAAACGATTTCAAGTGGACACAAAATAGACATCAATAAATTTGATGAGTATGCTATGGAAACAGCAAGATTGTATTGTGATCTGTATGGGTGGTATCCCATGACTCGGACTATGCATAAAATATTAATACATGGCGCAGAAATTATTGAAAATGCATTATTCCCAATAGGACAGTTGTCGGAAGAGGCAGCCGAAGCACGAAATAAGCATTTTCGGTTATATCGGGCAAATTATGCTAGAAAATTTTCAAGGGAGCATTGCAACCTTGATGTTTACAATAGATTATTGTTGAGTTCAGATCCACTATTAAGTAGCATTAGACAAACAAAAAAAAGCATCAAAGCAAGATCATTTTGTCCAGAAACAATAAATATGCTATTACCAGCTGAACCAAACACAGAGTCTGATATATCAGATGCAGAAAGTGAGGAATAAATAAATAGTTAATTTTTATATTTGCTTTGGCCTAAAGCTGATTTATATTATTTTGAAATACATATTTACAAATACAAAAAAATGTTATAACTACTTATATAATAAAAATATGGTAATACTCTTAATTTTTGTTGAATTATTTCCGTGTTTCGTCAGTAAAACATGCTTATTACACAAAGAACAACACTAAATGATAAAATAAAGCTAAAAAAAGCAAAATACACTGTAAAATATTTTTGACCGCCTAAATGCCTAAAATCGACTTATGTGCAACGGTACAAAAAGCTTTAGTTCAGTTGGCGTCGTAAAGCGGAGGAACTTTATAGAGGTCTGGCTGTGTCAATAAAAGACGGAACGCCTGTATAGCGAGATTACAATATAAAATATTTAATAGTAACTACGCTGACCGAAGAATTATTTAGATAGTATTTCTCAGGTGACACTGGAGCTTTCAGTTTAATTAAAAGTTTTGCAGTGAAAGAGTTTTTAAAAGGAATTGCACCCTAGATAGAATGAGTTAACAAAGTAGTCGAATGAATTTATCTGCTAGCCAGTAGGAGCTATAAATTCGCTAAAAGGGAAAGTAGAAATAATTGTATTAGTTTCTGTTTACAAAAAAAAATTGTTTGACTGGAATTCTTGTGCCCGGTTGTGAGTTTGTGACGGGTTTGCTACTTGCCTTAATAGTGACATTGTTGGATCACCTTTTGGTGAATACGGAAGGTTCATCATCATCTGCCTAGCCTTTTCCCAACTCTGTTGGGGTCGGCTTCCAGTCTAACTGGATGCAGCTGAATACCAGTATTTTACATGGAGCGACTGCCTATCGGACCTCCACAACCCAGTTACTGGGTAATACGACCCCTTGGTAAAACTGGTAGTCAGAAATTCGGACTTCTGACGACCCGTAACGACTATCAAATATCCACGAATGACAGCCGGGACCAACGGCTTAAAGTTCTTTCCGAGGCACGGAGGAGTCTCGGTATGTAAAAATGGTCACCCATCCACAGAACAACCGCGGCAAGTGTAGCTTAACCTGATCGACCGACCTGTGCGGCTGTTATTATTTAGCCACGGGCCCCGGAAGGTTCATATGGTGTATTTTCAATTTGTGTTATTAATCGCTTTCATACCTATAAAATAAAGGATTTGTTTGAACTATAAACTACTTATCTGGTTCTTTCTAATTAGTAGATGCTTTGGACGGTATCTGCTTACGACACGAAGTATTTACAAAGCTTTAACCACTTCCCAAGAATTTAATATAGTTTTAAATGTTGGAAGAACTTTAGAAGGTCGT